>CM054377.1:58655530-60060530 GCA_028858755.1 Ara ararauna | reverse complement strand
ACTTTTCTCCCAACTGTTTTACCCTCAAAGTGGCATGCAGGGATGGGAAATTATGGTAATTGCATAACATTTCATCTCTGCTGCTCCTTCTTCCTTGTGTTCTTCCTCTGCTCCAGAGTGGGGTCCTTCCCATGGGACACAGTCCTTCACAAACTGATCCAACTTCTCTTACAGGCTTCTTCAAAAGCTGCTCCAGCATAGGTCCTCTTCACTGGTTATAGTCCTTCAGGAACAGACTGCTTCAGTGTGAGTCACCTGCAGGATGACAGCTCCTGCCAGAAAACCTGGTGTGGGCTCTCCATGGGCTACAGCTTTCTTTAGGGCACATCCACCTGTTTCAGTGTTGGGTCCTGCACAGACTGCAGAGTGGATATCCACTTCATTGTGGACCTCAAGTCCAGACTGATTGCAATGGGACAATCTGCATTACCATGTTCTTCACAGCAGGCTGCAAAGGCAACTCTGCTCTGATGCTTGGGGCACCTCCTTCCCCTCCTTCTGCACCGATCTTGGTGTCTCCAAAGCCGTTTGTCTTACACACTCTCACTTCTTTCTTCCAGCTGCTGTTCTGCAATTTTTTTTACCCATTCTTAAATATCTTAAATGCTTTCGCTGATAAACTCAGCTTTAGACAGTGGCAGGCTATCTTGGAACTGTCTGGAGCTGGCGTTGTCAGACCGCTTCTGTTGTCTTCTCACAGAGGCCACCACTGCAGCCCCCTCTGCTACCAAAACCTTGCTATGTGAATCCAATACAGAACCACACGACTGGACATCGTGATTTAAGCCCAGCCGGTAATGCAGAATAACACAGCAGCTTGCTCACTTTCCCCTTTCTCCCTGTATCGTAATTGATGGCTATAAACAATTTAGAAGGGACAGGCAAGGAAGGAGGGGAAGGGGAGTTGCTCTCTATGTAAAATAACACATTGCCTTCACAGATCTGTCCTTGAAAAACAGAGTTAAACAGGTTGAAATCTTATGGCAAAAATTAGGGGACAAACCAACAAAAGAAACCTCATGGTTTACATTTACTACTGCCCACCCAAATAAGGGGAGCGTGTTGATGAAGTTCTTTTTCTTCAACTACAGAAAGCATAACACTCACAGGTTCTGAACCTGCTAGGAGACTGTCCTGGGTTAAGCTGTGACAATTATTTTTCTCCTTCTTAGTAGCTGGTGCAATGCTATGTTTTTGGCTTTAGTCTGACAACAACACTGAGAACACACCAATGCTTTAGTTATTGCTAAGTAATGCTTACCCTGATCAAGGACTTTTCAGTCTCATGCTCTGACAGGGACGAGGGGCACAAGAAACTAGTAGGAAGCAGAGATGGGACACCTGACCCAAACTAGCCAAAGGGGTACTCCATAACACAGCACATCATGCCCAGCGTATAAACTAGGGGGAGTTACACAGAAGGCCCAGATCGCTACTCAGGTTGTGCTGGGTATCAGTCGGTGGGTAGTGAGCAACTGTATTGTGCCTTCACTTGTGTTTATTGTTTTCCCCTTTTAGTCTTGTATTCTCTCCCCTTGTTATTTCCCTTATCATTATTATTATTGGTGGTAGCAGTAGTGATTTGTGTTATACCTCAGTTACTGAACTGTTCTTATCTCAACCGTGGGAGTTACATTCTTTCGATTCTCCTCCCCATCCCTCCAGGAGCAGAGGGGAAGAAGAGCGAGAGTGAGCTAGCGGCTGCATGGTTCTGATTTACTGGCTGGGCTTAAACCATGACAAGGACTCCAATCACCCTGGTACCTGCTTTTCCAGCACAGCAAGCTGTAACCAGACCAAACACTCTTGGAGTGCATCAAAGATAACTTCTTAATCCAGGTGATGGTTTGACCAAAGGAGGAACCTATTGTTACCAACATGGAAGAACTAATTAGATATATCAAGATTGGTGGCAGCCTGGGCTTCAGTGATCACACTATGGTGGAATTTGTGAACTTGATAGGGGCCAGGTGAAGAATAAAGTCTAGACCTTGAATTTTAGGAGAGCCAACCTTCAGGTTTTTAAGAAAATAGTGAATGGGACCCCATGGGAAACTACCCTCAACGGAAAAAGAACTGAACAGAGCTGGCAGGTCTTTAAACTCAAGAGCTCTCTATTCCCATGTGTAAGAAAGGCAAGGAAGTCAGGAGACTAGCAGGGCTGAGTAAATACCTCTTGGTCCTTACTATCTAAAGTGTAAGAAGGAAATGCATAGGTAGGGAACCAGGGCATGTATCCTGAGAAGAACATAAGGACACTGGTAAATGTCTAGGGACAGGATCAAGAAAGCTAAGGCACAGATGGAGTTTGAATTTGGCAAGGGATGTGAAGAATAGTTAAGAATGGCTTCTGCAGGTACACTGATCAGAAAAGGAAAATTAAAGAAAATGTACCCCCTTCATAAACAAGAGAGGAGAAATGGTGTCAACCTACAAGGAGAAGGCTGAATTACTCAAAATTTTTTTTGCCCCAGTTTTCAGTGGCAATCTCTCCTCTCATATTTCTCAGTCCCTGAACCTCAAGGCAGGGACTGGGGGAACAAAGTCCCTCCCATCGTAAGTGAAGATCAAGTCTGAGAACACTTGGGGAAACTGAACATACACAAGTCCATGAGACCCAAGAAGATGCATCCCACGGTCCTTAGGGAACTAGCTAATGTAGTTACAAGGCCACTCTCTGTCATATTTGAAAAGTCATGATAGACAGGTGACTCTTTGTTTTCACTAGTAACAATAGATACTCCTTGTCTCACAGGAATATCGTAAAGAAAATAATTATCCTTATGTAATAAACAAAAAACTTCTCATATGTTGACAGCTAAAATTAATGTCCACATATAGCATAGGGATTTTCACTGTATGTCAGCTGATTTTAAAACAATTTACCTGACATAGCTTTTCCAAGTAGTTTTAATCTTCTAATAATGGGATTAAAAACAGGCTGTGGATTCTTTACTGCTTGTCTACTCTAGTTAAATTGTTTCACATTTGTGCATTTCTTTATATTTGTCAATAAGTGAAAATTAATTGCTAATTTCCAAGTTAGAGTTTTTAAAGCTGTAATTGATAAATCAACCTTAAATGGAATAAAGGAGTTATTTTGAATATTGCATGTTTCTGATTAGATAGATAAGGCTGCATTAGAAATGCAAACATACTTTTGTAACTCACTATCTTAAAATCCACATGAGCAAAAGATTTTCTTCCTTTCCATTCTTTACTTGTGAACAGCAACTTATTACTAGTACAGTTGATTGCTTTCAAGTTGTTTTCTAATACTAAATTATTTTCCTCACGTAGGTTTGTATGGTATTGCTGGGAGATGAGTGTACAATGCTAAGATGGGAGCATAAGGATTTCCCTTTAGGGTGTTGTTAGCATCTACTATATTCTGACCAAGCTCTTTTAGACATCCTACATGTGGAAGGTTTAATGCTTGCAACCAAATTTTCTTATTTGAATATATTTGATTGTGTCGTGGTTTAAGCCCCTATAACTCACGCAGTTGCTCTCTCACACACTCCCCCCTCTTTCTTCCCCCCACTCCCGGAGGGATGGGAAGGAGAATTGAAAGAATGCAACTCCCACAGGTTGAGTTAAGAGCAGTTTAGTAACTGAAGTATAGCACAAGACCACTACTGCTACCACCAATAATAATAATGACAAGTCAAATACAAGGAAAGAGTACAATCGCTCACCACCTATACCAAGCCCGACCACGCAGTGCACCTCCACCCTTCCAGGTCTCTGCCCTCCGTTTTTACATCCTGGGCATGACATGCTGTGGCATGGAATACCTCTTTGGTCAGTTTGGGTCAGGTGCCCTGTCTCTGCTTCCTCCCAGCTTCCCCTCCTCCCTGGCAGAGCATGAGACTCAGAAAGTCCTTGGTCAAACCAAAACATTACCAAGCAGTAACTGAAAACACTGGTGTTATCAGTGCTATTCCCAGGCCAAAAGACAAAAACACAGTGCTGCACCAGCTACCAAGAAGAAGAAAAAATGACTGCTGTTGCTGAACCCATGACAGATTGCTATACTGAATTTTTTTTAGTGAGGGATACAACTGTATACTTAGATCACAGTACAGGTACAAACTACACTTACTAGAATATGGTAAGTTTGGCAGTTGCAATTTACAGTAGAATCACAAAACAAATATGATGCCCATTACCAGTCTCAATAATTATGCTCACAATCTTTATGCCAGGCATTGCCAGCCACCATGAAGAAATATGTGAGTTGAAACCACCCTAATTCCATTTGTCTTGTCAATGTTCTCTTGGGTTTTGTTCTTTTTTTTTTTCCCTGCTGAAATAAGACAAGTATGCACACACTCACACCTTGCTGTTCTGGTGAGTCAAGGAGACGCTTGCAGTCTTTCAATTAACTCAGGGACTAACAGTTACAGTCAGTTGATACAACAGGTTAATTCACTGAACAGATAGTGAGTAGAACCACTTGACTGTCATAGCTAGTTGGCTAATACGCTCAGCTGATGTGGCTGGTTAGTCCACTCAGTTTATGAGTTTATGGTCTTTATCCAGACCAAGGACAACACTTGAGTCCCCTTTGTGTTGAGATAGCTGGATTCATCCTTCTGTGGGACAGCCATGATCAGTCACTGCGTACATTCTGCCCTGACCCTCATGAATATACCTTCTGTGTCCATCCCTTCAGAGCTTTCTTTCATTTTAGGAGTTCTGTGACAGGAGCACAGTTATTTTAGGATTATCTTCTTAGTCCACAATGTTACAAAATCTTGGAACAAGACACCTTGTTCCAATGCCCTGGGTTCAGCAGTAGCAGTCATTTTTCTCCTTCTTAGTACCTGGTGCAGTGCTGTGGTTTTGGCTTGTGGCCTGGGAACAGCACTGATAACACCGATGTTTTTAGTTACTGTTCAGTAACGTTTACTCTGACCAAGGACTTTCTGAGTCTCATGCTTTGCCAGGGAGGAGGGGAAGCCAGGAGGAAGCAGAGACAGGACACCTGACCCAAACTAACCAAAGAGGCATTCCATACCACAGCACGTCATGCCCAGTATAGAAACTGGGGGACAGTTACCCGGAAGAGCTAGATCACTGCTCAGTCCAGGCTGGGTATCGGTCAGCAGGTGGTGAGAGGTTTCATTCTCTTCCCTTGTTATTTCCCTTATCATTATTATTATTGGGGGTAGCAGTAGTGGTTTGTGTTTTACCTTAGTTACTGGACTGTTCTTATCTCAACCTGTGGGAGTTACATTCTTTCGATTCTCCTCCCCATCCCTCTGGGAGGAGGGGGAAGGATGGTGGGGAGTGAGTGAACAGCTGCATGGTTTCTGGGTTGCCATCTGGGCTTAAACCATGACAGTTCTTTTTGGCGCCCAACATGGGGCATGAAAATTGAGATAACGACAGATCTGACAGGAGTTTTTCTAATAGTATTTGTGATAAGCTTTCATTGTTTCAGATTAATAGTCACCCATCACAATGCTGATTTATTGGCTCTCAATGATTCATCAACTCCGAGAGGTCAAAGACAATCTCACCCTTTCCATCATTTCAGCTGTGGAAAAACTGTCTCAGGAGTTCAAACAATTGAGAGACAATCTACCCAATCTATCCAGTTCCCCATGTGTACCAACCCACATCTCAGCTGTTAACAAAAGGCGTCCTACTGATCAAGAGAGAAGATAAAGGAGATATACACCACGGGCCATCCTATGGTGTTACCTGCAGGATCATGGAGAAGACATGAGGCAGTGGGATGGAAAACCTACCTCAGCTCTGGAGGAACGGGTGTGTGAATTGAAGAGGAGAACAAAGGTCAAGGATGATCATCCCATGAAAGCTGCGGCTTCAGTCTCTGGCGAGCAGGTTCCCAGATGGAGTGGAAGAGCTGATTTTACTTCAGCTCCTGTGACAAGGAATAATTCCTGTCAACAAGATGAGAGTGACCAATGTGATGACTCTTAGAGGGGCCTCGCCTCCAGCCAGGTGGAGGTAGGGGACAATTGGATTTACTGGACTGTGTGGATCAAATGGCCTGGCACATCAGTCCCACAGAAGTGTAAGGCTCTAGTAGATACCAGTGCACAGTGTACCCTGAATCCATCAAGTTGTCGAGGGGTGGAACTCATTTATATTTCTGGAATGACAGGAGGATCCCAAGATTTGACTGCACTGGAGGCTGAAATCAGCCTGACTGGGAGGAAGTGGCAAAAGCACCCCATTGTGACTGGTCCAGGGGCCCCACCATATGATAAACTGTCAGAAAGTGAAAAGCAATATGCCTTGTTTACTGATGGGTCCTGTCATATCGTGGGAAAGCATCGGAGATGGAAGGCAGCTGGATGGAGTCCCCGACAACAAGTTTCAGAAACTGCTGAAGGAGAGGGTGAATCGAGTCAGTTTACTGTGGTGAAATCCATCCAGCTGGCTTTGGACATCCCTGAACGAGAAAAGTGGCCAGTACTTCATCTCTATACTGACTCATGGATGATGCCAAATGCCCTGTGGAGGTGGTTGCAGCAATGGAAGCAGAGCAACTGGCAACGCAGAGGTAAACCCATCTGGGCTGCTGCACTGTGGCAAGATATCACTGCCTGGGTGCAAAAGCTAGTGGTCAAGGTACGCCATGTAGATAGATGCTCATGTACCCAAGATTCGGGCCACTGAGGAACACCAGAACAACCAACAAGTGGATAAAGCTGCTAAGCTTGAAGTGGCTCAGATGGACTTAGATTGGCAACATAAGGGTGAATAATTTTTCGCCTGGTGGACCCATGACACTTCAGGCCATCAGGGCAGAGATGCAACATATAGATGGTCTTGTGATCAAAGGGTGGATTTAACAATGGGCACTATTGCCCAGGTTATTCTTGACTGTGAAATGTGCTGCAATTAAGCAAGCTAAACGGGTAAAGCCTCTTTGGTATAGAGTATGATGGCTGAAGTACAGATATGGGGAAGCCTGGCAGATTGATTATATCACACTCCCACCAACCCGCCAAGGCAAGCGGCATGTGCTTACCATGGTGGAAGCAACCACCGGATGGCTGGAAACATGCTCTGTGCCCCATGCCACTGCCCGGAACACTATCCTGGACCTTGAGAAACAGATTTTGTGGTGATACAGCACCCCAGAGAGAATTGAGTCAGACAATGAGACTCATTTCTGGAACAGCCTGATAGACGCTTGGGTCAAAGAGCATGGCATCGAATGGGTATATCACATCCCCTACCATGCACCAGCCTCTGGGAAAATCAAACGGTACAATGGGCTATTAAAAACTACACTGAGAGCAATGGGTGGTGGGATTTTCAAACATTGGGATACACATTTACCAAAGGCCACTTGGCTGGTCAACACCAGAGGATCTGCCAACAGGGCTGGTCCAGCACAGTCAGAACTTCTACATACTGTGGAGGGGGACAAAGTTCTTGTGATGCATATCAAAAATTTGCTGGGGAAGACAGTCTGAGTTATTCCTGCTTCAGGTAAAGGCAAACCCACTCGTGGGATTGCTTTTGCTCAGGGACCTGGATATATTTGGTGGGTAATGAGGGAAGATGGGGAAGTCCGATGTGTACCTCAAGGGGATTTGATTTTAGGGGAAAACAGCCAATGAACTCAACTGTATGCTGTTGCCTGCTTTGTAGCACTTTTATAGCCCACCAACTAGATGTCTTCAGCTCACCAGTAACTGGCCCTGACTTTCCTCCTACCATCATCCAAACAAAGAATGAACTTTGATGAAACGAGACAAGTTCTGCTGTATCATCAGCAGGCAACGAACCATCACTGCACACAGCCTCTCCTGTTCTGAAAGACTGTTACAAGAGATGGAGCCTGACATCATGGACTGGATGGACTCAGCAGCCTTATACGGATTGGTCTATGCACTAAGGGATGATCTCTTTCTCTCTCTCTCTCACTGTGGATGTATATGTGTATATATTTGAGATAAGAGTGATGGTATATTGAAAATGTGGGATCTGAGCATGACGTGAATGGCATGGAATAAGTGGTGGATATTGTCCTGGGTTCAGCAGTAGCAGTCATTTTTCTCCTTCTTAGTAGCTGGTGTAGTGCTGTGGTTTTGACTTTTGGCCTGGGAGCAACGCTGATAACACTGATGTTTTTATTTGCTGCTCTGTAATGTTTACTCTGACCAAGGATTTTCTGAGTTTCATGCTCTGCCAGGGAGGAGGGGAAGCAGGGAGGAAGCAGAGACAGGACGCCTGACCCAAACTAGCCAAAGAGGTGTTCCATACCACAGTACATCATGCCCAGTATAGAAACTGGGGGGCAGTTACCCGGAAGGGCTAGATCACTGCTCGGGTTGGGCTGGGTATCAGTCAGCTGGTGGTGAGCGGTTGTATTCACTTCCCTTGTTATTTCCCTTATTATTATTGGTGGTAGCAGTAGTGATTTGTATTATACCTCAGCTACTGGACTGTTCTTATCCCAACCCGTGGGAGCTACATTCTTTCAATTTTCCTCCCCATCCCTCTGGGAGCCAGGGGAGGAAGGTGGGGAGTGAGCGAATAGCTGCGTGGTTTCTGGGTTGCCATCTGGGCTTAAATCATGACATGGACTTATGTAAAATGAGATAAAAAGCTTGAGACTAGTTTTACATCACGTCATTAACAAAGGAAAAGTTAATGACACCAACAAGAAAAATGGTACTACTTGGTGTACTGGAAAATTTAATGCTTGAGGAGAAAGCTAAAACCTCAACAGATTGAAGTAAACTCAGCAAGTTATGATCTTGAGACACAGATGTAGAGATTTGAAACACTTGATTGCAAATGGAGTTCATTTAACGTAGTGCAAAATCCATCAAATAATGCAAGTTTCAAGTGAGGACCTAAATTAGGGATTAGAGTTAGATTTAAAACAGTTTGTGAAACACTTCTTTAGCTAAACTTATTCTATGTCAAACTATTAAATACATACTACTAAAACCAATGCAAAAACCTTTAGTTCCAGAATATGGATGACAACACCATCAAGATCAATAATTCTGAAAATATATTATGTGAAACTGCAGGAAGAAGTTTATATCTAGTCAAAAGAGGTTAAGTAGATTAGGCAGTGTTCTCATTTATAAATTGGAGGAAAAGAACATTCAGTTACAGCAGGAAATTGTAAGGACTGAGAATAGATTGCTGGCTGAGAAAGTCTGGATACCATTGATCTACACGATTATCATTCATTTGAGTTTGAAACTTCCACTTAATTAAACATATAAAGTAAAAAGCATCAGAAATAAAAATGAACATTTAAAATGTCTATAAAACATCTATCTGAAAAACTCAGAAGAAATTAGGAGGAATTATTTGAAATGGAATGCTGTTTGTTGCTTTTCTGTTTAAAACAACTCTTTAACAAAGTAAACTCAAGACTACTCAGAAGTGTTTCTCCAGAGACAGGTAAAGAATTATGTCAATAAAAAAGTTAATGTTCTCACCTTATTTTAGGTATGACACAGATTTGAATTCAAAGAAAAGAACCTGTGAAAAATTACTTTAGCATTTGAAAAAGTTAGGTTGAATTTTTATTTTGAGCACTGTTTAGAATCTTCAAAGAATACTGTCACACAATAATTACATTAATGGTATAGGATGTACTATGTTAGATGACAAAAACTTGTAAATCCATATGTTTTCTGAAAAAATTAATAATTTTTATGGTAGATTTTTGTTGGTTTTTTTCATAAGGACAAAACCTAAATAATAGAAAAAGAAAAAAAATATTTCTGATACTCTTTTTAGACTAAGGGTCATACAATAGCAGAGACTCTGTATTGTCAAGGTTACTCAATGAGCCAGTCTTTACTGCATTTTTACCATTGCAGCCACAGATGGCAACCTGAAACCAAGAGAGATTATTTTTTCAGGTTTTGCAGAAAGGTTGAAGTAACAAATAAGACCAAACAGTGAATTATCACTCATTTTCTCAAATAATTTTCCAGCATTAGGAAAAATCCTACCACTCCTCAATGACTTTTTGCAAGATTATGAAAGTTTTACTCAGTATTTTATTTAGAATTTTGAAGAATGCTTCTCTGCAAGACAATTTTTCCCAAAAGCGATCATAAATTTGTTGCCTGAGCACTGAACCAAAATGTGATAACAGCTTATCAGCAAAAAAAGCAAAAACAAAAAAAAAAAGAAAAAAAAAAAAAAAAGGAATGTAATATAAGGTAACACATATAGAATCATAGAATAGAATCATAGAATAGAATCATAGAATAGTTAGGGTTGGAAAAGACCTTAAGATCATCTAGTTCCACCCCCCCTGCCATGTGCAGGGACACCTCACACTAAAACATGCCACCCAAGGCTCTGTCCAAATTGGCCTTGAACACTGCCAGGGACGAAGCATTCACAACTTCCCTGGGTAACCCATTCCACTGCCTCACCACCCTTACGGTAAAGAACTTCTTCCTTATATACAATCTAGACTTCCCCTGTTTCAGTTTGAACCCGCTACTCTTCTATTATCACTACAATCCCTAATGAATACACCCTCCCCAGCATCCTTATTAGCCTCCTTCGGATAGTGCTAGTTCAGTTGTGTTAGTGATAGTTCAGGAGGTGCTCCAGTCACCTGATCATCACCGTGGCCCTCCTCTGGACTTGTTCCAACAGTTCCATGTACTTTTTATGTTGCGGACACCACAACTGTACACAATACTCCAAGTGAGGTCTCACAAGAGCAGAGTAGAGGGGCAGGATCACCTCCCACGACCTGCTGGTCACGCTCCTTTTGATGCAGCCCTGGATACGGTTGGCTTTCTGGGCTGCAAGCACACACTGCCAGCTCATCTTCATTTTCTCATCAACCAACACTCCCAAGTCCTTCTCCACAGAGCTGCTCGAAATCTCTTCTCTGCCCAACCTGTAGTTGTGCCTAGGATTGCTCCAAACCAGCTGTAGGACCTTGCACTTGTCATGGTTAAACTTCATCAGGTTGACACCAGCTCACCTTACAAGCGTGTCAAGGTTCCTCTGTATGGCATTCCTTCCCTCCAGTGCATCAACTGAATCACACAGCTTAGTATCATCGGCAAACTTGCTGAGGGCGCACTCAATCCCACTGTCCATGTCACCGACAAAGTTGTTGAACAAGATCGGTCCCAACACCCACCCCTGAGGGACACCACTCATTACTGGTTTTCAGCTGGACACTGAGCCATTGAGCATAACACTCTAATTGCGGCCATCCAGCCAGTTCTTTATCCACTGAATGGTCCATCTATCAAATTGATGTCTGTCCAATTTAGAGACAAGGATGTGTGTGGGACAGTGTCAATCGCTTTGCGTAAGTCCATGTAGATTACATCAATTGCTCAACCCCTGCCCGCCAGTTCCATAACCCCATCATAGAAGGCCACCAGATTGGTCAGGCAGGATTTCCCCTTAGTGAAGCCATGCTGGCTGTCACCAACCACCTTGTTGTTTTTCATGTGCCTCAGCATGTCTTCCAGAATCTGCTCCAAGATAGTGCCAGGCACAGAGGTGAAGCTGACTGGTCTGTAGTTCCCCAGCTCATCCATTTTCCCCTTCTTGAAAATGGGGGTTATATTTCCCTTTTCCCAGCCACTGGGAACTTCACCTGACTGCCATGATTTTTCAAATATGATGGACAGCGGCTGAGCAACTTCATTTGCCAGCTCCTTCAGGACCCAAGGATGGATTTCATCAGGTCCCATGGACTTGTATACGTTCAGGTTCCTAAGATGGTCTCGAACCAGATCCTCTCCTACAGTGGGCCCAGGGTCTTCATTCTCACTGTCCCTACGTCTGCCTTCCAAGACTTGGGCAGTGTGGTCAGAGCATTTTCCGGTGAAGACTGAGGCAAAGAAGTCATTAAGAACCTCAGCCTTCTCCAAATCCAGGGTAGCCGGTTCTCCCGATAGCTTCTGGAGAGGGCTCATGTTGTCCCTAGTCTGCCTTTCATTTGCAACGTACCTATAGAATCCCTTCCTTTTATCTTTCACATCCCTAGCCAAGTTGAATTCTAAGTGGGCCTTAGCTTTCCTAACTGGGTCCCTAGCATCACGGACAACTCACCTGTATTCATCCCAGGCTGCCTCTCCTTGCTTCAACCTTTTATAAGCCTCTTTTTTCCTTCAAATTTTCCTCAGCAATTCCTTATTTACCCAAAAAGGTCTCCTGGCCCTCCCGGTGCACTTCCTTCTAGTAGGGATGTATCGCTCCTGAGCTTGTAGCAGCTGAGCCTTGAATATCAGCCAACAGCCTTGGGCCCCCCTGCCCTCTAGGGCTATATCCCATGGAATCTTACTGAGCAGGATCTTGAAGAGGCCAAAGTCTGCTCTCTTGAAGTCCAGGGCAGTGAGCTTGCTGCACACTCTTCTCACTGTCCTGATGATCTCAAATTCGACCATCTCATGATCGCTACAATCAAGGCTGCCCTGGAGCATCAGATTTCCAACCAGCCCTTCGTTGTTGGTAGGGACGAGGTTAAGCATGGCACCTCTCCTTGTCGACTCCTCTACTACTTGCAGAAAACAGTTGTCTTCCACCCAATCGAGGAACTTCCTGGATTGCTTGTGCTGGGCCGTACCATCCCTCCAACAGATATCAGGGTGGTTGAAGTCCCCCATGAGAACAAGGGCCTGCAAGCGTGAGGCTGTTCTCATCTGTCTATAGAGTGCTTCATTCACAGAGACCTCTTGATCAGGTGGTCTGTAACAGATCCCCACTGTAATGTCTCCCATTTCTGTTCTCCCTTTAAGTCTGAGCCACAAACTCTCTGTTGACTGCTCACCTGTCCCCGGATAGATTTCCATACTTTCCAGCCTACCCTTAACATAAATAGCAACGCCCTCTCCCCTCCTTCCTGGCCTGTCTTTTTCAAAGTCCTGCAACCTTCCATTCCAACACTCCAGTCATAGGAGCCATCCCACCATGTTTCTGTGATGCCTATGATATCATACGCCCGTAGACATGCACACATCTCTAATTCCTCATTTGTTCCCCATGCTATGGTAGTTTGCATGGAGTCATCTGAGCCAAACTCCAAATAAAGCCAGCTCATTGGCTGGAGTAGCTGGAATATCTGTGTGTTACTGCAAGCATTTATTATAGGTGCTGGCCAGTGATGGGGTGTGTTGGGATGGAATGATGCCCCCCTCCCCCAACACATCTAGTTTAAAGCATCCTTGACCAGTCTGGTAAGTCCACCAATTCCACTCTTCCCCTTCTTTGTCAGACCAGCCCCACCAGCCCCCAGTAGACTTGGCCTGCTAAATTGAGTCCCATGTTCTAGATACCCAAACCCCTGACTATGGCACCACCCTTCTAACCATTTATTAACCTGGCCAATTCTCCTAGCCTTTTTGAGGTCCTCTCCTGTATCCTGGAGAATTGACAAAAAGACAATCTGAGCTCCAGGGCCCCTAACCACCTCTCCCAGAGTTCTGCAGTCCTTCTTTATGTTTTCCGTGCTACTGCTATCTATATCAGTAGCACCCACATGGATCACTAGAAGTGGGTAATAGTCAGTGGGACTGACTAGAGCAGGCAGCTTCTCTGCAACATCCCTGATCCATGCCCCTGGTAGGCAACACACCTCCCTTGAGACTGGGTCCGGGCTCACGGATGGGTGCTTCTTTTCCTTTCAAAGTAGAGTCCCCTGCCACTACGACCCACTGCTTTTTCCTGGCAGCACAAGAAGTGATCTTCTTTACATCAGCCGGTTGTCCATGGTGTGAGAGTGTTTCCTCATTAGCCCCCTGCAGGACAGCAAGGTGGTTCTGGGTGGGGACAACAGATTTAGGAGGAAGCCCCTTGCTTTTAATTGTCCTCTTCCTCCTTTTTTTCGTTGAATTTTTTTTTTTTTTTTTTTGTTTTGTTTTGTTTTGTTTTTGTTTTTTTGCTACTATTTCCCAGCTTCCCAGGTTAACAGCCTCCTTCTTTCCTCCATGAGCTACAGTGGACACTTGAGGCCCCTGCACAGTCTGATCCTGGAGCAAGCAGTGCTGCTGCTTCCTCTCAGCTTCCCTGACGTCTTTCAGCCTTTTAACAGCATTCCACAGCTCAGCCACTTGCTGCAGGAGGACCTCCACCAGGGAGCACAGAGTGCAGCCCTGCCCATTATGCACCCTCTCCTCAGGAGAACAGTGGAGGCACTCTCTATGCTCTGAGCTCTGCACTGCAGCCTCCCCTCTCATTTGCTCTGTCTGGGTGCCTATGCTGGCTACTGCCAGGGCAGCCAGGGCAGCCGGATCAGAGCTCCCAGACCGAGTCCTGGTCATACGGCGAGTGCTCACCACCCAGTTCACCGCACTCTTCATCGCTTGTACTCCCTGGGGCAGGTTTTCAACCAGCCAGGGCTGGTGCCACTCCTCCTGGTACTGCCCTCTGTGAGGCAGCTCTTTGCATCAGCTGAGCTGCCAGCTCTTTTGCAAGTCCTGTCGAGGACTTGAGGCTTCGTTGGTGGCTCTTGTGGCTCTGTGTTGAAGATCCTGGACGCTGAGTTTCCCCCCGTTCAGGTGTTGAAGGTGTCCTCTCTTGAGCTACTCACCGCAGCAATTCAGTATGTGAATTTGAAACTTCAGCTCTACATGAAACCTGTCTTACCATATTTTCTTTGAAAATCAATAATCCATTAAGTATGTACAGCACTCTGAACTACCCTTGTGACTGGATTCTTAAAAATGCCTAAAAATGGATTTAATGCATAGTTTCTTATTTGCAGCTATAGATTGCTTTTCAAATCTATATAGCTCACCTTCTTTTCTTCTGTATTTTCAATTTTACTTGCCATTTGCTCTGTTTTATTCTACTTTGTTCCACCAAGATGAACACTTTTCAATATTCCATGCATAAGTCATTATCCCTTATTGTTGCTCAGTGGGTCCTTTGGCATCTCTACCTTAAAGACAGTAATTAAAAGAGCTCAGAAAATCCTTAGCCTGAGATTTCCATGAAGCAGAAAAGTGAATTGTTCTCCCAGTGGCTACTGCTGAAATGGAAGAAGGAAATTGAGGAAACAAGACGATTAAACTTTACACCACTACCTCGTATTTTATTCAGCATGATCAGAGAATACTCAGCTAGGTCATGACCATGGGGAAATTTTTCAAGTTGATTGATAGCAGTAGTTCCTACTCTTAACACAAAGAATTAAGATTTAAAAATATGTAATGATTTTAAAGTACTTTGATGTAAAATGCTGTTCAAGTAACCAGTTCTCATTCCAGTGCGGTCTATGGTACTATTTAAATTAATATGCAGCAGCAGGTGACTGACCATTATTTGGATAAGTAGCAACCCCTGAAAGCTAAATACTAAGTATTTAACAGATACTGCTATTCTAAATTATTACGTGATTCTTTAATCTTTTACAGACAAGTATGCATTTTCCTATATGCAAGTATATACAAGTATGTAATATACAAGTGCGCATTATCCTATTTTCTTATCATTCTATTTAATTAATTTTTTTTAATCAACCTAAACCAGACACCTAGCAAAGAATGCATTATGTTCATATACCCTTTGTTTTATTTAATTATAAAAACTAAGTAATAATAATGTGGCAAATAATATTTCATATTCTTTCATGCTCTGAATGGCACAGACAGCATTGAGATTTTTCTGATCCTTTGGATATGATATCTATCTGTTCAGATATTGAATTTTAAAGCCAATTCATTCTGGACTCAGCTACATGGGACCACACATCTGCACTGATTTAAGACTGACCGCAAATGTTCCATGAATGTGCTACAAATTTCACACTATAGCATATTTCATGATCTAAACTACCATCAGTCAGGTCCCTAAATAACCCACTGAAGTTTATGCTGGATTAATAAATTTCTTCTCTATATGACTTCGCTTTTTCATATTAAATTCCTGATACTCCGTGAATTTGATTTTATACACTGCTTTACTAGTTAACTTGAACTACTTTGCAGTCCAGCCTTGCATTATAAGATGGCTTTATACTGCAGCATTAATACATGTCCTTTCTCAACATTCCTAAATTGTTATATCAGTAGGGAAACCTTTTGCTAAACTTAAATGTCAAGGTATATTAATTACTTGAACCTGAAAGACTTCTTTATTATATAAAAATTGGTTTATTCTACAGGGTGGCATGTTGTGTCCATGTTGTAATGCAGTGAAACAAACATTTTTGTCCTGATACCAATAAGTGACAAATCATCAGATTCAATGAATATTTCATAATAAATTAAATTTCTAAAAGAGATTTTATAATTTCATTTTGTGCATGCACCTTATCAGAGGTTTTTTGTTTGAATGCTTCTCAAAATTACTCTACAACTCTAATGAAGAATTAAAATCTCCACATATTTCAATATATATAATAGATCATCTTGGTTTTGGACTGTATTGAATTGCATTAACTATAACAAAGTATTTTTTATCCTTATGCTTTATACTGTAATATCAATACATATATATTGTATTATTTTCATTGTAGGATAAATCCTACTTAATTTGGGAAGGCTTGGTAAAAAGTTGTTCTGCTAGCAGGCAGGGTACACAACTGTTTATTAAACAATCACACTAAAGCGAATAAGCACACTAAAGAAAAAAAAAAACTAATGTGAATCACGTATTTATATATATACTGAATGAGCACAATAAAGTGAATCAGATATATATATGTATAGCGCAGAGGAAAATTAGCAGTGCATCAAATCATTACTGCATAGAGAGAACAGAGATTAAGGAGAAATACATCACCAGTTACCACCGAATCATCATCCAGGCCAGCTGGGAAGCCCCATTACAGCTGACACCAGGAGTTCCAGGTAATTGGGAAAATTTCTATGCGATGTGTCCACCCATAGTTGAAGCTTCAGATTTGGCTACAAGAGGGTCCTGCTTTTATACCCCTAGAAAAACAACTGTCTTTATGCCAGATCTGTAATTGTTTACTCATGCAAATGTGCAGTTTTTCATGATCTCCCTGTTTTCTCCACCAAAAAGGTTGGCCAGGCACCCTGGCATGGCCAAGTATGAAGATCATACCCGTATGTTTTCCTGCCAATTTCTGACAAATAGTCACAATGGACATAAGCATATAAGCTCTACCTTATACACTTTGACAGAAACATACTTTGTTGTCTCTCAGTCATAACCAGGAATGAACTCCCACTTAGGTTCCCATTCATTACAGAAGTTCAGTAGGTTGCAATTTTCAAATGATCCTAAAAGGTTTAATAGTAAGATCTGCTGAACTCCAGCAAGAGCTAGAAATCCTCTTCCCACTATTTTATCTGATTTCATTTGTACTGCTTCACACAGCTCACTCCCAGGGTACCACATCTGGATGTGGGCCCAGCTTCAGATGACTCAGCCCAGCACCACAACAAGACCCAAAGGTGGATAAGTCCTTTTCCTGCATTTACCCATCAGCAGCCATGCCTTTCTTTCCAAGAAAATAGTCACTGTCGTATGTTTTGAATAGGCACTAGTATGGCTAATTGGAAGGAGGGAGCTGAGAAGTTTATTAGGCACCAACAGACATATCTAGATGCACTACTGAAAATACCAGCTTCAAAGTTTGTAAAGTTTTCCCCTTTTACCATGAGAGGTAAATCTAAGCTGAGACATTTTGTGTATCTAGGCTAAGAACAACTGATGAGTGATCTCTGATGTGCTTGTAGGAAGATTCATCAGGTTGTATGAGTTATTTTGTCTTCTGTCCGCTAAAACACATCTCCTCTCCAGTAATATCTAGTTAGATGCACTCTGGCCAGAGAGTTCAAGTTTCTTGACAGTCTTATATTTACTTTCATTTTAAATGGAAAGATGAGTGCTACATGTATCTCAAACAAGAAATCCATAAAGTTTAAAAAAACTTTAATCTAGTGTCTATAGGAGAGTTACTTATTTGTTGCTGTCACAGTCTAAACCACAGTCATGTCTATTGGAATTGCAATCAGCTGATATAAATATTGGTATTTGAACACAGATAAAATTCTATTCATTAGAAGATTTTTCATAGAGCTGTTTCAATTTCCTTTTTCTCCCTCCCTAAATGCATTAATATATATAAATAATAATAATATGGAGTATTATAAATAATATATCCCTGTATATAGGTATAGGTAATATACCTCTTATATATTAATATATCTATAAAAAAATCATAATAAAATAGTTTATGCCAGAATATAGAATCCCCTGTCAGTATCTATTTACTTGCACTAATCCAGTCTCTGAGATATATAACATGCATTATTAAACCCCACACAAATATGTATTAAATTAACATCTGAAGCCATCTGTACCAGTTGGGGTAATGTTTTGCTATATTTCACTTTCTTTGTAATTTCTTGTACATACAGTATGAACTCTTGTCTTGGTTTAAGCCCAGCTGGCAATCCAGAACCATGCAGCCACTCGCTCACTCCTCACCTTCCTCTCCCTGCTCCTGGAGTGATGGGAAGGAGAATTGAAAGAATGTAACTCCCACAGGTTGAGATAAGAACAGCCCAGTAACTGAGGTATAACACAAATCACTACTGCTACCACCAATAATAATGATAAGGGAGATAACAAGGGAAGAGAATGCAACCGCTCACCACCCGCCAACTGATACCCAGCTCAACCCAAGCAGTGATCTAGTCCTTCCGGGTAACTGCCCCTCAGTTTCTATACTGGGAATGGCGTGCTGTGGTATGGAATGCCTCTTTGGTTAGTTTGGGTCAGGTGTCCTGTCTCTGCTTCCTCCTGGCTTCCCCTCCTCCCTGGCAGAGCATGAGACTCAGAAAGTCCTTGGTCAGAGTAAACATTACTGAGCAGCAACTAAAAACATCGGTGCTATCAGCGTTGTTCCCAGGCTGAAAGTCAAAACCACAGCACTGCACCAGCTACTAAGAAGGAGAAAAACGAGTGCTACTGCTGAACCCAGGACAACTCTAGAGTGAGAAATGAAAAAACTGGGAAGGAAGTGTATTAACTATCCATTTCATTGTACATGAAGCTAAGCAATATTTTAATTTAATGCAACATTTCTAAATAGTTTAATCCTATGTGTGTCAAAACTTTGAATGGCAAACTGCCATTGTTTTCTTATACACTCTGTTAAAGAAAAAAAAGAACAGAAATATTTTAAAAGGTAACTACATTGCATTGAAAACTGTTAAATATAGAATATGATAGGAAGTATATAATTATTCCATGGTCTGTGCACCTGACAGTCTCATTCTGAGCCGAGTTTTGATTTTTCAAATCAGGTTTCTGGGTCTGATTTTCTTTCACTTGTTCAGGCACAATTAATGAGTGTGCCTCTATCCTGTAGAGCTGACCATTTTTCTGGTTAAAATTAAGTCACAGATTAGATTGTCAGCATTTCACTAATCATGGTGGCAGAATTTTTACACTGGATGGAGTCACAGTATCAGGCCAAAACTGAAATACCTTCAGGCAGTGAGAATTTTAAATAGCTGGAGCAAATTCCTGTTCCCAAGTGAGAACTACAGTTACTTTTCATGTAGTGTTGTCAGTATAGTTCTCTGTAATTTGGGGGGAGGAGGGGGGCAGGAAGAGGAGGAAAAAGAAAAAGAAAAAAAATCAACAATTATTTTGAAACCATTTCTGTTGCATTTTTTTTGAATTTATAAACCAGAACAAAAAACAGTAAAAAAATGCTAGTGAAAATAAAAATACTGCTTCAGACAGTCCTGTCTCAAATTGTACTTATATGGGTAAATTTAAATTCCTGACTGCTTGAGTCTTTAAATTTCCTGAAGTGATGCAGAAAAGGATGTCACCAGGACAACAAATATCTGGGAGGCTGTCTGAATTCAAGCACACTGATTCAGCAAGAACATTGGGGTATACTAATTTCAGAAACTGAAGCTGCTTATTTAAAATAAAACTCAACTTATTGAATTATTCAACAGTACTTGTTTACATTGGATAGAGAAACTCTCACTAGCACTCACATTAATGAATTAGAGATAGAAAACACTGTCAGAATAAAGGTATAAATGCAGCTAAATATTCAGTCAGAAGTACTTTGCACTAAACAGGAAAGACTATGTAATTGGATAGTGCAACCTGTCATCTTGTGAGGTGTAGTGAACATGGAAGATCCATCTAGAGTTAATTGTGCTTAGGGAAGTAATTCTTATGAATAGCCTGTCAAGTCCAGATGTTTTCTAAGCAAAATTGATCATGGCATTTAGATTCTCATTTATCGGCCTCGTGTCATAAGAAGAAAGTTGATTTGAAAGATGAATCATGTGCAGTTTTTCTGTCATGATTATTGATTATCTTTCAACCTATAAAAACTGTGTAAGGTTATGAAGCGCTTAAAGATATATTACATTTATAGATCTATCTTTTCTGTGGTGATGAAAGTAAACATAAATCTCTTTCTTTACTAAATGATACAGTAAACACGATTGCTTGAAAAAATTAAAAACATATAAAATATAAAGAACTAACACAGCAAATTTCTTCAAGTTAAGCAAAGAATTGAACAAACATTTCTAATATGGTGTTCTGCATTGAAGAGCTTTAAATTTTTTTTATTTTGCACATTGTCAGAATGTTTAGAAACACTGCTTAAAAAATTACCTGCATGCAGAGTCCTAAGAAAATTATTGGGTTTTCTCCTGCATTGCAAGTGAGGTTGAGGAAGATATGTAGAAATGGAGGGGAAAAACAGTCAGAAAAGAGTAGTGACAAAGGAACAAAGAGAAATTGGCATCAACTGAGGTTTTTTTTTTTTTTTTTTTGCTGAGTGGCTACTAATGATGCTCAGAACTTATATGTATTAGCATAACAGTACACCTGCAGCAATATATGAACCTGTCAATTGCACCAAAGAACAATGACTTATTTTGGGCTGACAGAAACTGCTCATCTATAGAAGGCCATACCTCTGTACACTTTCAAAACTGCTGCTGTGACCATTCTGTAACCATTTACTGTTAAATGGAGTCAAGTCAGCAAAAAAATTATTTTTTAAAACTGCATAAGATAATCAGGATAATTTTGACTAAAATTGATTAGGTTTTGATGGCAGCTGTTCATAGGTTGTTGAGAAAAGCAGATAGACAGGGTTTACAGTGGTGACTCCAAACCCCTCAAACATGCCAATACACTCAAAAGGTGTTCTTAAAAGGCAAACCTAATCCTAGGCTTTTTGCTCAACAATCCCTTTTTATACTCCATAGAATACAATCACTCTATTCCTAATTCTAATAATATCATTCTATTCTTAATCCTAATTTAATCTTCATGGTACAACTAGAAAGTGATGTAATTGATACTCTTGTATATCCTGTCAGTGTGTGTGTGTATATATATATTTTTTATATATATATATTTATATATATATATGAACAGCTGTTGTTTGCAGAGAATTAGGAGATGTTCTTCAATGACATTGTTTTTAGGTACAAAGGAGATAACTAAAATGCTACAGAAATGGTCATTGCTGATCTAGACAAACATCAGTTTCTACTCCTCAAGACATCATTTATTCTGGAAGAATCAGAGAACTTTTTATGACTCTTTTGCCCCTTGATCATCCACAAGAATCTGCAATTATTCAGTAGAGTACGAATAGACTTAAAATCCAATGGATAATGATGACTCCTAATTTAGACAGTTTTTGTGGGCTACAATTACAGTTCTTGGAAGTGCTCAGTATCACCCTTTGTACCAATTGCCAGATTGAGCCAGAGTGCCAAGAACTGCAAAGGCCATGAGATACTGAAGTGCCATTAGATTAAGCTTGAAATACATTGAAAGACTGTAATAGGAAATATTACATGCATAAAATCATAGAATCATGGAATAGTTGGGGTTGGAAAGGACCTTAAGATCATACAGTTCCAACCCCCCTGCCATGGGCAGGGACAGCACACACACACTAGACCATGTCACCCAAGGCTCCATCCAACCTGGAAATAAGGAAATACTTTGTTTAGTAGCAGTCGGTATAGTCATACTATATACTGTACTGCTAAAAGTTAATATGGGTATCTGTTACAAACATCAAGATCTTTAATTTGATAGAAAATAATTTTTTTTTGTGGGAAGTCCCAGACCAGCACTGGGGTTTGCAATGAAGGTGAAATTATGAGTGTAACTTTTTGCTAGCAGTTCCAAAGGAAATAAAACCTTTTTCTTCTTAAAAGAAATATTGTAAGCAGACTACTTTTGTCTAAAATCAACCTATCTATTTATCATCTATCTATATATCTATGTATCTACATTTGTATGTGAGTATAGCTACTGCAGAAAGTAGTAAGTAATTTTTTAGTGGAATCATTTAGAAATAGAGCAAGCTAATGAACATACATGACATACATTTTGTTATTGTTATTGTTATTGTTACTAGCATTACTGTATTTATGACATTTGTTAAGTATGTCAGAGACAGTTAATATATCTATTAATATTTTTCATTAGAATTTTATTTAGAATGGGTATTTCCTCTCCATTTGTTACCAAGTTATATTCTTAAGCTCTCTGAAACATAACAATCAGTTTACTGCTACCTTCTCATAACACCTCATTTTAAACCTCATACCAAAACTGTTTTGGCCTTTTCCATAGCCTTTCAATTTCACATAAAGGGATTTGAGGAAGTAGCTTTACTCTAGCCTTCAACCACCTCCTACACACCATTATCATTCATCTTTTGCAATCTAGATTTGGTCTTAGCACAGCAGGAAAGCATCCCTTCTTCATGTAAGTAACTATTAGCCAGTGATTGCAATAAAGCAGCCAATGATTGTATTGTCTTCCACCGTATCATACATGCCTATTTATCCATAAACAGCTGCTAGTAAACTTTTCTTTTTTATAACTAATGCATACACAAAGACTGGCTTAACAAGTAATTCCAGCTGCTTAGAAGACCAGAAGTAAAGAGATTGGACCTCATTATAATATTACTAATTTATGTTCCAAGATATCCTGTCTTAACCCTGGTAGGCAGCTCAGCTCCACAAAGCTGATTGCTCATTTTGAGCATCAGTCCGTGGGTGGTGAGCAGTTGTACTGTGCATCCCCTGCTTTTTTTAAACTCACAGGGAGAGCCAATGTTTATTCTTTCGTCTCTCCCTCTCCCTTTTTCATCATCATTATTATGGTTACTATTATTATTATTAATATTTTTATTGTATTTTAATTTTATTTAATTATTAAATTGTCTTGTCTCAACCCATGGGTTTTTATCCTTTTTCCTGATTCTCTTCCCCATCTTACTGGGGAGTGGGGGCTAAGCAAGCAAGTGGCTGAGTGGTACTTAGTTGCCAGCTGGGCTTAAACAAGTATAAAATATTCATTTGTTCAGTTAGGGTCATCTATCTTGGGTCTGTCCCCTCCCAGACTGTCATGCACCCCCAGCCGACTCACTGGTGGGGCAGTGTGAAAAACATATAAGGCCTTCACTTTGTATAAGCACTGTTTAACAATAATGAAAATTTCCTTGTGCTGTCAGTGCTGTTTTGGTCACAAATCCTAACTACGATGAATAAAAATAACTCTATCTCAGCCAAAACCAGTACAAAGAAATATCTTCTCCATTTCTTACTGGTTCAAATGTAATCTGTATGTGGGTATTCTTTCCTAGTGTAGTTAGACTAAACACCTCATGAATCTCTTCAGTTCAAACCCAAATAGACAAGAGATTCAATAACTTCTGCAGTAACTATGAATGGATTAAAATGAATGCCCAGTGTAAACAGACAATTCTGGTTTCTCCTGCAGTGACTGGAGAGACAGTCACTGCAAGGGCTGAGTCACCCTGTTCAAAGCAGATGGAAAGAATTTCTTTGGAGATACCTGTCCCTTTTGTTTGATGGCAGAAGGTGTCCAGGTCAGCTTAGACTGAATCTAATATTTTCCTTCTCACTGTGCAGCTATTGGTATGTCTATTAATCTTATCAGTAAAGTAAGAATGCAACACAGTAACTGCTTAAGAAGGATCAGCCCATCCACTTTCTTTTAGATATCACTTTGGTGAGGTTTCTAATTTTCATCTTTGCCTTTTTAAATCATAATATTTGCTTCCTATCTGGAAGAGTGAAACCACTATTTCTGAAAAAGTTTTGCACTGAAGTATTTTTGTAACATTTGGCAGCTCTGGTGTCAGGTTAATTCAGTAGGTATCAGAGAGCAACAAATGTTATTAAAAAGTGAATAATTATTAATATACACAGAATGCAATAAACAGGGAATTACGTATTGGGAATGGTCTGTTTGGCTTTCCTTCTCTCAACTGTCATTGTTTTAAGGCTGTCATCATTGCCTGTTTATTTTATAGACCTCATTTTAGATCCTATGTGTTGAACAATTTAACTTCAATGACAAACTCCCACTCAAACTGTCTTTGTCACACTGACTTTTGTATTACATGATTTAACATTAAAAAAACCCTTTAGAATACAGTTTTTTATGATAGGATCAATAAAAAAATGCATGTGTCATGCCCATCACATATAGTGGGAGAGAGATTAGACATTTCAGGTGTTCATAATGAAGTACAGGACCTTCCCCTTTCTCAGGACTAAGTGTCATCCTTTCAACGACAGGAACTTTTCTTAAAGGTCAGAGTGGAAGAGCTCTGATTATGCAATGCTGAAAAACTTGCCTCATGCCTATTTCTGTGAGGTTTCTCCTACAGAGATTCATTCTGGGAGTTCTGCTTTGATAAGCTGCCTATCTGGCACTTTAACTTTACACATGGAATGTCATTACAGTCCTTGAGATATGTTTATTTAATCTTCAGCTTTCCATTATTTTTGCTGTAAGCAACATAAGCTATACAAAAAGGTTAAGTGTAGTAGAAGAAGAAGGGTTTAGATTTAATAACATTTTCAAATATTTATATCTATCTGAAAGATCACTTATTAAATTTCTTAAACTCATTGAATTTGTTTGGAATAACTTTGCTAAAATATGGATTAGTGCATAGGAAAAAAAAAATCAATATATATATATATAGAAATTTTTCATCTAACCACTTCATCAACTTGTAATGATTTCAGCAGCAGCAGTCATTTTTCTCCTTCTTGGTAGCTGGTGCAGCTCTGTGTTTTTGATTTTGGGCATGGGAACAGTGCTGATAGCACCAGTGTTTTGATTACTGCTTAGCGATGTTTTGGTCTGACCAAGGACTTTTTGAGTCTCATGCTCTGCCAGGGAGGAGGGGAAGCCAGGAGGAAGCAGAGATGGGACACCTGACCCAAACTGACCAAAGAGGTATTCCATGCCACAGCACGTCATGCCCAGGATGTAAAGGAAAGAGCAGAGACCCGGAAGGGTGGGGGTGCACTGCATGGTCGGGCTTGGTATTAGTTGGTGAGCAATTGTACTCTTTCCTTGTATTTGCCTTGTCATTATTATTATTGGTGGTAGCAATAGTGGTCTTGTGTTATACTTTAGTTACTAAACTGTTCTTATCTCAACCTGTGGGAGTTGCATGCTTTTCGATTCTCCTTCCCATCCCTCCGGGAGCAGGTGGAAGAAAGAGGGTAAAGTGAGTGAGAGAGAGACTGCATGTCTTAGAGAGGCTTAAACCACGACACAACTAAATGGCAATATTTAGATGTCTGATCTGCTAAGCAATGTGAACAGAAAACAAAATTAAAAAGAAGCCAATTTTCTCAAGGAAATTGAGAAATTTTCTTTAGGTCAGTGATATTCACAGAAGTGACATTTTTTTGCTATTATATTAAGCTCATGCTGGAGTGTGTCCAAAGAAGACCAATGAAGCTGGTGAAGGGTCTAGAGCATGAGTCCTATGAGAAGCAACTGAGTGAATGAGGGTTTTTTAACCCGGAAAAAAGAAGAGGCTCAGGGGAGATTTTACTGCTCTCTACAGATATCTGAAAGGACGTTGTAGCAAGGCAGGGTTCAGTATCTTCTTCCAAGTAACAGTGATAGGACAGGAAGTAATGGCCTCAAGTTGTGCCAGGGGAGGTTTAGATTGGATGTTAGGAAAAATTTCTTCACTGCTAGGGTTGTCAAGCATTGGCGCAGGCTGCCCAGGGAAGTGTTTGAATCACCATCCTTGGAGGTATTTAAAAGACTTGTAGATGTGGCACTTAGGGACATGATTTATTGATGGACTTGGCAGTGTATGCATTTGATTGTGTCATCCTGTAGACAACGTTTGGCTCTCTCTCTATATATATATGTGTAAACACATATACATTTTCCATAAATCTGGCGGCGCAGTTTAACAGTTAATCTTCTGAAGTTACATAAAAACCTGTCCTAGTCAGAAAAATCTTTGACTTGGCATTATGTATTCAGGTCATCTTGCCTATAAGCAAACACAACACACAGCCATGGCAATCTATTTTTACAAAATGACTAGCGCTATTTATATTAACAAGTGGTAGATACATTGGCTTTTTGTTATGCATCACACATTACAGAATATGGTATATAGAAAAGTGCTTCAGTTTAATACTGACTTGTACATTGAAGATAACAGACAAAAGTAGTGAAAGATGTAGTAACATTTCATCTTAAGTGGGTTTAATATAAAGAAACAGAGTAGTTATGATGTTATAGATTGTTATGCCCAGGTTAAACAGTTGCTTTTATATGAGTGCATCTGATTGAATATTACAGTCAATAAAGCACTGAGCTGAACTTCACTTCTACTTCATTAGGAGGCATACTTTCCTCATAATTAGTATACACAATCAAAGAAAACACTAAAATGTTTAATTTTAAAAACACTTAAGAAAAAACCCACAACCTACCAGATACTGCTAATCATACAGGTTTGTACTACAAGCAAAATACTGTTTTATTCAGAAAAAAAATCACCATGCATATTATTACTTCTTTTAAAGTACATTCAATTGAAAGTGACAAACATACCTGGATATTTTAGGTATTTTAAAATTAGATTGGAGATATGCTCCAATTCAAAGTACAGTAGTAGAAGTCTTAAATGAATTTCCGATATATTCATATAGCGACCATTTGTCTTTGTACTCCTAATTTCTTAAATTTCACTTAATGAATACTAAACTTAAAATTTCTAGGTTTTTTTTTTTTTTTTTTTTTTTTTTTTTGTCTCTCAAAAATCCTTATCTACTTGGAATAGCAGACAGAAAAAATTACCATAGAACAAACTGCAGTTTTCCTACTGTTGTGGTTTAAACCTCTCAGGCAGTACGCTCGCTCTCTCCCCCCCTCTACCTTCCCCCCAGCTCCTGGGGGAATGGGGAGGGGAATCGAAAGAATGTAACTCCCACAGGTTGAGATAAGAACAGTCCAGTAACTAAGGTATAACACAAACCACTACTGCTACCACCAATACTAATAATGACAAGGCAAATACAAGGGAAGAAAATACAACTGCTCACCACCCGATACCAAGCCCGACCTGAGCAGTGAACCCCCCTCTTTCGGGTCTCTGCCCTTAGTTTTTACAACCTGGGCATGACATGCTGTGGGATGGAATACCTCTTTGGCTAGTTTGGGTCAGGTGTCCCATCTCTGCTTCCTCCCGGCTTCCCCTCCTCCCTAGCAGAGCACGAGGCTCAGAAAGTCCTTGGTCAGACCAAAACATTACCAAGCAGTAACTGAAAACACTGGTGTTATCAGCGCTGTTCCCAGGCCGAAAGTCAAAACACAGCACTGCACCAGCTACTAAGAAGGAGAGAAATGACTGCTACTGCTGAACACAGGACAATATCCACCCCTTATTACATACCACTCACGTCATGCTCAGATCCCACATTTTCAATATAGCATCACATATATATATATATATATATATATATATATATATATATATATATGCATACACACACACACACAGAGGGAGAGAGATCATCCCTTAGTGCATGGACCTATCCCTATTAAGCTGCTGAGTCCATCCAGTCCATGATGTCAGGCTCCATGTCTTGTAACAGTCTTTCAGAGCAGGGGAGGCTGTGTGCAGTGTACACACTTGTGAATAATCTGGGCAATAATATCCATTGCTAAGTCCACCCCTCGATCATGAGTCCATCTGTATGCTGCATCTCTGCCCTGATGGCCTGAAATGTCATGGGCCCACCAGGCTCAAACTAATTCACCCTCCCCTTCAGCAGTTTCTGCAGCTTGTCGGTGGGGACTCCATATAGCTGCCTACCATCTGTGATGCTTCCAAAGCACTGGAGGGGCCCAGTGGACTAGATAGTCGCCCATACTGTCCCACACACCCTGCCACTCATGACTGTCCAGCCTCAGGGAAAGTCTCTTTGTCATCCTACGTCGTAGTCTAACCCCAGACAAGGCCCACACCCCACTTTGCTTAACTCTGGGGACCAGACAAAATGGTTGTGGGTAAAACACACTCTGTATGTCTGCCAACATGCTGATCCCCATCACAGTCAGCAGGCAGGTCTCAAAGGTACCCAAAGGCCATTCAAACCCTTCAGAACTCTCAAATGAGGCTGCTGTACTTGTCACTGGGGCTGGTGTAGTTGTTGTGCTTGCCAGCTCTCTCACCAGCAGCTGCTCTTTGTCTGAGTCCAGATCTTCCTCCTCTGCCTTGCTGGGAAGTGCTGCGTGGTCTCCTACATCCTCCTGGGGCTCGGGCTCACGGGGCTCGGCAGGCAGCTGCCGGGGGATGCTCTTGGCCACCGCAGGGATGGGCTCGGCCACAGGGCTCGGCTCCTCCACCGCCTCCTCCCCAGCCTCCTGGTCCTTGGGGCAGCTCTCCCACATCGGTTCAGCCACCAGTGGCTCTCAGGGCCGCCCCCCCTCTGCTCTCCACAACCTCATGAAGACGGAGGTGAGGATGTTGGCCAGAATAGTGAAGAGCAGCCAGACGGCCAGGTGCAAGTCCACGTCCACGTCCATCTCGCCCTGCTGCCAGAGCCTGCCCGTGTTACAAGTCATTGCCATAAAGTACAATGAAACAAGAACCTTAGCCCAAGCCTCTCATCTGATAAACACTAAGACAGCAAATAGCAACTGTAAGAAGGGTACAACAGGCTGAAACAGTGAGATCAAGAGAATCAAGAGCAACAACTTTGAGATCCAATAAATCGGCATTGTAACAAGTGACTATTAATCCTGTTGTTATCTTAACCCTTCGTGCCCCACGTTGGGCGCCAAAAAGAACTGTCGTGGTTTAAGCCTCTCTGGCAGTTCGCTCACTCTCTTCCCCCTCTACCTTCCCCCCAGCTCCTGGGGGGATGGGGAGGAGAATTGAAAAGAATGTAACTCCCACAGGTTGAGATAAGAACAGTCCAGTAACTAAGGTGTAACACAAACCACTACTGCTACCACTAATAATAATAATGACAAGGCAAATACAAGGGAAGAAAATGCAACCACTCACCACCCAATACCAAGCCCGATCCAGCAGTGAACTCCCCTCTTCCAGTTAACTGCACTTATTTTTTGCATCCTGGGCATGACATGCTGTGGTATTGAATATCTGTTTGGCTAGTTTGGGTCTGGTGTCCTGTCTCTGCTTCCTCCCAGCTTCCCCTCCTCCCTGGCAGAGCATGAGGCTCAGAAAGTCTTTGGTCAGACTAAACATTCTAAGCAGTAACTAAAAACATCTGTGTTATCAGCGCTGTTCCCAGGCCGAAAGTCAAAAACACAGCATTGCACCAGCTACTAAGATGGAGAAAAAATGACTGCTACTGCTGAACCCAGGACACCTACTAATTCTAGATTCTTCTAGTTAGTATAAATTAGTTGGGCATGTAAGGAGGGACTTTTAAGAAAACTTCTTCTGGAGCATCCATACTTTTTTAATTTAAAACCAAACAACCAAACAACAAAACCCAGCTAACTCTGGGTTTTACTGCATAAAAAACCATCATTAGCTGCCCCAGAAAAATTTTTATCAATGGGAGAAAGGATTTTATGCCTCCTCAACTCCTCAGATCTCTCTCCAATAGCTGATACAGGAAGCTGATACAGAGTTTTGTTTCTCCAACCTTAAACAGACTGAGTGTTCAGGCCCTGTTAATAGGATTTTCATAGTTGTGTTTGAGACATATGCGGCAACCTCCTTTCTGGCCTCTCAGCTTCCCTTTCCAAGTATGTTTTCTTCTACTATACTTCTGTCTATGTCAGCCTTTTTCATATTTTGTTCTGTCAGTCTGGTTCTTGTAACAGTAAGTCATATCTAATAAAGTTATCAAAGTTATTTGACGGAGTGAGTATGTGGTGAAGCATAATCCAGTTAACTTATTTTGCTTTTTCAAGTCATATTACAAAATTTGAGCTGTCAAGGAGAAAATAGAAGGTATTTTAATTGATCAGTAACTAAATAAGAGGTACGGAATGAAAGAGAGAAGCCAATCATGTACTGTTAAATATATTTATAAATATGCAAAAATAATTGATTTTTATAAAACTGACTTCTTAAATGACTCAATGCTATTTACAATAACCCAAATTGAAGGTAATGAATGTGTTCTAGAAAGATCTCATTATTTTAATTGACCAGGAGATACAGAGGCAGATGTTTCAGATAAATTAACTTTCCCTGTTCTCTTCTCTGGACACCTGATTTGTCTCTCAAATTAACTTTTATGCCTCCTTTCATGAAGGAGTTGCTAAAGTCTGATTCCTTTCCCTGCCAAGGTTGGAACTTTTTTCCCTTCCAATAGGGTATATTGAAATAATGGTCTATCCTTTCCCACCTTTTATTTCTTCATTATCTCCTTACTTCTTTCACTGATGAAACAATATCCCATGTCCTCTTTGCCCTTTATAATATCATCATCTTGGGGGGGAGGGATGCGCACTGTATTTTATTATTTATTTGTAAAGCAGAACATAAATTACAGTGCTACATGCCTGATATTTAATAAGCATGTGATACCGTAAAATTAACAGCTCATAACCTTGCCAACATGCTCATTTGGCAGAAAACCTAGACTCAGATCCAGATGGGCTCTGCATTATGAAATCACTCTGTTATACAAATTTTGATAGAAATGCCCAGGCTCAGTATTTTGACACCTTCTACACAAACATTTTTTGGCTTGTGCCCCTCTTCCTTATACAACAGTTGATAAAGAAACAACAGGTTAAATTCTCTCTCAACATTTGCTTTTGAACCAGCAAGTCAGAAATTATTCATCAGGTACATGTGATAAAATATCTGAGGTGTGGAATAAAAACCTTAAAATGATGTGTACTTCAATTTTACACACATATTCTATTCTGAATTTTGACATAGCACAAGGTATGAGAGTTATCACTTGAGATTCATCTTTACTTATTCTATATAACTCAGGCAGAGAAAGGAGTGCCCTAAGAAGGATAGTTCAAATCATAAGTAGTCTGGAGTGCCCCATAGAGAGGTCTAGCTGCATCCATTGCCTGTGGAAGAAACCTTATAATAACATTTCTAGCTCAGGTGATTGCCTAAGATTAAGTGGGTTGAAAGTGCTTGTGTTTATCTGAATTGCACCCTGTTATTATAGTAACATAAACATAGCATTTCACTGAAGACAAAATTTGGGTTTTAATCATTTTGTATTTCTATATTAATGCAGTTTTTGCAAAAGGCAAAGCAAACTGACAGTTATCAAATAGAAGACTTTTTTCCTGACGTCAGTTAAATACACTCAAATATCAATACCATTGTTAAACAGAAACACTTGAGAGAGCAGAAGAGCCAAAGATAGTTTTATGAACCTTTTCTACTACCAGTGAATGGTGATAGCATTTATTGACAAATGCTAGTAGTTATTAAGCCCACCATTTATAGTGATGTGAAAAGAGAAATGACAGAAAAGAAGATTTTAAGTGTAGGCAGAAACGTAATTGAGGATATATTTAGAAAGGAATAATACTAAATGTGTCTAGCTAAGATTCTGACAAAGAAAATCTATATTTTAATGCAGGTGAGAAAAATGGCAAATGTATGAAAAGGAAGAGTTGCAAAGCATAGACAAGAAAACAGTGTAGAGATAATTCAAGGAGATTTTTAAATCATAATCAAAGTTGCCTGCACAAGGTATAAAAATTATTTAGATGCTACAGTGGAGTTTAGAGGGACAGTTTTATCACATCAGTTTTGGCATCTTCTGTTACATTTGGTCACAGCAGACAGTTAACATGAAATTGTCAAATCTATATTTTGAGAAAAGAGACTTGGAGACAGAGATATCCAAAAGGAAGAGAGAAATAAAGTGAAATATTATAATTGAAAAGACCAGTGAAATTAATAGTGACTAATTTTTACAACTATTGAACTAGCCAAGGAAAACCAGATTTTTTTTTCTTCTAAAATTATGTCTACTACTTTCTGTAACAGTAGCAACAGAATATCACAACAAGAATCATAGAATCATAGAATAGTTAGGGTTGGAAAGGACTTGAACATCATCTAGTTCCAACCCCCCTGCCATGTGCAGGGACACCTCACACTAAACCATGCCACCCAAGGCCGTGTCCAATCCAGCCTTGAACACCGCCAGTGATGGAGCATTCACAACTTCCCTGGGTAACCCATTCCACTGCCTCACCACCCTTACAGTGTGGAAGCGTTCCTTGTTGAGCAATCCAGCCTTTGATTTAGCCTCACTCGAGTAGTGAGCAGAAGGCTTCATAGGCTGCTGAGGGGGTTAACAAAGGACACCTGCGTCTGCTGAGGGCGTTAACAAAGGACACCCGTGTGCTGACGTGGAGAGGAAGTGTCCTGAGCTGCAACCAATCATTAAGCTGTTGCTAACACTCGACCAAGAGGCGTTAACCAATCAGGTGTTATCGAATGCTCTACTAGCTTGAAACTTTCTATAAAAGGCAACACTTATGTTACAAAAAATTGTCAATGTTTGATCACATTGGTTGTCGTTGCATTGTCCTTGATCTCCTGCATTACAGTAAAGAATTTCTTCCTCATATCCAGTCTAAACTTCCCCTGTTTAAGTTTGAACCCATTTCCCCTTGTCCTATCACTACAGTTCCTCATGAAAAGTGCCTCCCCAGCATCCCTATAGGCCCCCCTCAGATATTGGAAGGCTGCTATGTGGTCTCCACGCAGCCTTCTCTTCTCCAGGCTCAACAGCCCCAACTTGCTCATCCTATCTTCATACGGGAGGTGCTCCAGTCCCCTCATCATCCTCGTGGCCCTCCTCCTCACTTGTTCCAACAGTTCCATGTCCTTTTTATGTTGAGGACACCAGAACTACACACAATACTCCAAGTGAGGTCTCACAGGAGCAGGGTAGAGGGGCATGATCACCTCCCTCGAACTGCTGGTCATGCTCCTTTTAATGCAGCCCAGTATATGGTTGGCTTTCTGGGCTGCAAGCGCACACTGCCGGCTCATGTTCATTTTCTCATCAACCAAAACCCCCAAGTCCTTCTCTGCAGGACTGCTCTGTATCTCTTCTCTGCCCAACCTGTAGTTGTGCCTAGGATTGCTCCAACCCAGGTGTAGGACCTTGCACTTGACATGGTTAAATTTCATCAGGTTGGCATCAGCCCACCTCACAAGCGTGTCAAGGTGATGCAAGGTTTTCAATGCCTGACAGAAAAATTAGCTCCACTATTTTAAGAGAGAAAATTAATAATTGTTTTTGTGGTTTAAGCCCAGTCAGCCATGCAGTTTGTTCACTCACTCCCCCCTATTACTTCCCCCCAACTCCCGGGGGGATGGGGAGGAGAATCGAAAGAATGTAGCACCCACAGGTTGAGATAAGAACAATTTAGTAACTAAGGTATAACACAAACCACTACTGCAACCACCAATAATAATAATGACAAGGCAAATACAAAGAAAAAGAATACAGCTGCTCACCACCTGATACCAAGCCCCACCCAGCAGCGAACCCCCCCCTTCCAGGTCTCTGCCCTCTGTTTTACATCCTGGGCATGACGTGCTGTGATATGGAACACTGCTTTGGTCAGTTTGGGTCAGGTGTCCTGTCTCTGCTTCCTCCCTGCTTCCCCTTCTCCCTGGCAGAGCATGAGACTCAGAAGGTCCTTGGTCAGACCAAAACATTCTAAGCCGTAACTGAAAACATCGGTGTTATCAGCACTGTTCCCAGGCTGAAAGTCAAAAACACAGCACTGCACCAGCTACCAAGAAGGAGAAAAATGGCTGCTGCTGCTGAACACATGACAGTTCTCCACAGCTATGGAGGTTTAGTTTGCGCAGGTTGTTATGACATGATCCATTAGCCATAACCTGGGGACAATCATACAGAGCACAATGCTCATGGGACATAATTGCAAAAGGTAGTTTGAATAGTCACTGAATACTAAGGTGTGAGTCCCAGAGCCAAGCTGTTGCTCCTATGGGAAAGGACATAAATTCAAAGGGAAGAGATTGCCCTGGGGACCAGGAGGCAAGCTGAGATCTCAATAAAGACATCTTGCAGCTTTGGCCAAGGTATCAATAACTGATGGGCTACTTCTGCTGTCACTAGATGATGTTTCAAACTGTTCATTCTTGCCTGCCAACATCAGTCAGTCTATTATATACACAGAGAAAGAAACTGTCTCTGGTAGTTTGCTGCCTTGGGTATGGCTTTGCCTAGTTGACTATCCTGGGTTCAGCAGCAGCAGCTATTTTTTCTCCTTCTCAGAAGCTAGTGCAGTTCTGTGTTTTTGACTCTCAGCCTCAGAACAGCGCTGATAACACCGATGTTTTTAGTTGCTGCTCAGTAATGTTTACTCTGACCAAGGACTTTCTGAGTCTCATGATCTGCCAGGGAGCAGGGGAAGTCGAGAGGAAGCAGAGACAGGACACCTGATCCAAACTGGCCAAAGAGGTATTCCATATCACAGCACGTCATGCCCAGTCTGTAAAGTGGGGGCAGTTACCCGAAGGGTTAGATCAGTGCTCAGGCGGGCTGGTTATGGGTCAGCAGGTGGTGAGCGGTTGTATTCTCTTCCCTTGTTATTTCCCTTATCATTATTATTATTGGTGGTCGCAGCAGTGATTTGTGTTTTACCTTAGTTACTGGACTGTTCTTATCTCAACCTGTGGGAGTTACATTCTTTCAATTCTCCTCCCCATCGGTCTGGGAGCAGGAGGGGAGGAAAGGGGGGAGTGAGAGAGCAGCTGTGTGGTTCTGGCTGGACTTAAACCATGACATTAACCTAACCAGGATGCACAGCATGGCCTGGAGAATGACCATTATATTGTACACTAAAAATGAATACTTTCTGAGGTGACAGGAGGTTAAGTGTATGACACAAGGGACAGGGAAGGTGAAAAGCTGAGCATAACTGGAACTTAAATGACCTCTGGAAACTGTGATGCAGTGAAGAATCGTTTACAGCAGGAAGAAATTTTATCAGATCAAGTAAATAGGCAAAGGATTGTCCAATACTGCTAAAACACTAATTCAGGATCTATCAGAAAGTAAAAATAAAATATTTTTGTGTTTTAATAACATATTCTAGACCTATTGGTCCAGAATAGATTAGGTAACAACTGTGATCTTTTATTGCAATATTTAGTGATATATAAAACTCTGTCTGAAGCAGGCTTGAAATTATTATCAACTTCTTTAAGCAATAATCACCCGTTCAGAAACAGGGGAAAGTGGTCTCAAATTTTAACTGTAGTGACAGGAATAACTAGGAATTAAACAGTTTACTTTGTAAGTACAGCCAGTAGTGAGGGCTGATAGGATAAACAATTTTTAATTAAATTTCCCAGGAGAGAATATAAGGGGGTTTAAAGCTAAAATAGATGGAAGTCCAGAGAGCCATTTCTAATCAGAAAAACAAAAATGACAAAAAAAAAACCAACAAAACAAACCCCCAAAAAACCAAAAAAACAAGCAAAAAAAAAAAAAAGAAAGTAAAAAAAAAAAAAGTAAAAAAAAAAAAAAAAAAAAAAACAGCCGACAAAAAAAACCCAGAACAGGTTAGGCAGGGCTTTGAGCAACCTGGTCTAGTGGAAGGAGTCCCTGCCCATGGCAGATGGGTTGGAACTAGATGGTGTTAGGTCCTTTCCAACACAAACCATTCTATGATTCTATGTATTACAAATATTTTATTATGAGTTCAGGAACATTTCAAGGGAAATAGCCAACATTCAGAGGTGACTGAAAGTGGTTTTAAGTAAATAGTCATCCATCCCTGCAGGATGGCAATCTTAAAATGGTAGAGCTGTGCTACCTTTACCTTTACAGAAATGCACTTGCCATTTCAGTGTCATAGAATCATAGAATGGTTTGGGTTGGAAAGATCGTCTAGTTCCAATTCCCCTGTGATGGGCAGGGACACCTTCCACTAGACCAGGTTGCTCAAAGCCTTACCCAGCCTGGCCTTGAAAAATTCCAGGGATATGGTAGATGCAGCTTCTCTAGGCAACCTGTTCCAGTGTCTCACCAGACTCGCAGTAAAGATTTTTTCTCAATATCTAATTTAAATCTCCCTTCCATCAGCTTAAAGCCATTCCCCCTTGTCCTGTCATTACCTGCCCTTGTAAAAAGTCCCTCTCAGATTTCCTATAAGCCTTCTCTTATTCTGGAAGAATGTTGTAAGGTCTCTGCAGAGCCTTCTCCTCTCCAAGCTGAAAAAGTCCAACTCTCTCAGCCTGTCTTCACAGGAGAGGTGCTCCAGCTCTCTGATCATCTTCATGGCCTCCTTCAGGCTCACTCAAACAGGTCAATTTCACTCTTGTGTCAGAGGTCCCAGAGCTGAACACAATACTTTAGGTGGGATCTCGCAAGAGCAAAGTAGAGGGGGAAAATCACCTCCCTCAACCTGCTGGCCAAGCTGCTTTTGATGCAGCCCAGCATACTGTTGGCTTTCTGGGCTGCAAGCACATGCTGCTGGCTCATGTCAAGCTTCTCATTGACCAGCACCCCCAAGTCCTTCTCCTCAGGGGTTGACCTCAATCTACCTTCTGCCCAGCCTGTGTTTGCTCTTGGAGCTGCCTCAACCCAGGTGCAGGGATCTGCACTTGGCCTTGTAGAACTTTGTGAGATTGGCACTGGCCCATCTCTCAAGCATGTCAAGATCCTTCTGGATGGAATCCCTTCCCTCCAGTGTGTCAAGTGCACCACACAGCTTCATGTCATCAGCAAACTTGTTGAGGGTGCACTCAATCCCACTGTCCATGTCTCTTACAAAGATGTTATAAACAGCACAGGTTGCAGTACTAACTCCTGAGGAACCTGACACGTCACTGATATCCACTTGGACATACAAATAGGTGTCCTAATGTATCTTCTAAACAGGTTCTCAAAAAAATCAGTGGGTATACTCCACAGAATGGTGAGAGGGGAATTCGATATTTGTAACACAGTCTAAGCAAAAATTTCGTGATAGCTAACATAGTCAGGTAGACCACTTTGGTGGTGATAGAGTGGTGAGAAGAGACTGAACCTGAATACTAATGGGGGCAGCTGATCACTCAGAAGCTGCTATTTCGGAGAAGTAGCTTCCAATGTCTGTATATATTCTGATCACCAAGAACCCACTTGTTTTTCTGAGACAATAGCATTCTTAGTATTACATGTTCTAAAGAAATACCTCAGTGACACAAACTAAACCAAAAAATACTTAGATCTTATAAACAAAGTAATCCTTAAAAGTCATTATAGACCATAATTTTTTTTCTTGTGTCAATTAGTAAAAAGTACAAATAATCTACCCAATAGTTTATTTCACTACAGATTTTAAATGGGTCTGCATCTAATTCTAAACTAGAATAAAATTCCAGCACTTTGTGAAATCATCTCCTGTACTTTGCTTGCATGCTTATTCAAATTCAACATAATATTCAGATGTAACAAATTTATGGAAATCCATTAACATTCCAGTAGTGATAATGGAGCAATGTCACAGCTGATAAAGATCTTTGCAACATATCAATTAAATTCTTTGTTAGCTGATGGAGGACAAGTACTCATACTTGGCACTTGATTTTTCTTTTCTTTTCTTCTCTTCTCTCTTCTCTCCTCTTCTCTTCTCTTCTCTTCTCTTCTCTTCTCTTCTCTTCTCTTCTCTTCTCTTCTCTTCTCTTCTCTTCTCTTCTCTTCTCTTCTCTCCTCTCCTCTCCTCTCCTCTCCTCTCCTCTCCTCTCCTCTCCTCTCCTCTCCTCTCCTCTCCTCTCCTCTCCTCTCCTCTCTTCTCTTCTCTTCTCTTCTCTTCTCTTCTCTTCTCTTCTCTTCTCTTCTCTTCTCTTCTCTTCTCTTCTCTTTTTTTTCTTTACTTTTTTCTTTTCTTTTTATTTTACATGCCATTTAAGGAGGGAAAAAATGGCTTAAATCCAAGTTCTCATTAGTCTATTTTAACAGGAAGGAGGCTTCCAGCAAAATATATAGATACTTTCAAACTTCTGGTACCAGGAATCAAAGTGGTAAGGAGACAGTGGTGGCAGAAAATTATATACCTAATCATATATTCCATTTTCATTTTTCCTTTTCTCTTTTCCTTTGTGTTATGAATTATAAAATATCAGCACTTATTTTGAGGTCACACAAGTCAAGGCTAGCAGAGGAGTAGAGGCTTCCAGCAGGGATGATAGGTCAACCAGACACCCCTAGACTCAGCGTGAAGCTTCTGCTGCAGCAAAGGTAAAGCAGTCTTGGCCTGGAATTTTCCCAACAAACTAACGATTTTTACTGGAGTGACAGGCTATTATTTTTCTCTCTGATCTTCTACAAGAAAAAGCATAAGTAATTTTGTATAATAGGGAACTATTTAAGGTTTCACACTGGTAAAATGTCAGTACCATCTAAGCAAAACTACATATTACCTTTTTGTAATGAATGACGTTTTTTATTAAGATTCATAATGCGCTGTATTAATATATTATATTTGCCCTTGAAAAGTCTGCTTTGGTGCACCTAATTTATTTTCTGTTATATACAATTTAATAATATGAATCAGAAGATGAAAATACATACTGGTTTCTGCATTTGGCATAGCATTAATAATAAAATGGGTTAATCACAGTCTATGAGAAACAAATCTTTTACCTCTAGGGATTTTCCAAGAGGCATAAAGATTTTCGAGTCCTCTGTAAAAATGTTACTACTGCCCCTCAAAACTTACCTGTGCTGTAAAGCAGTATCACAGATTCATAGAACAATTCAGGCTGAAAAACACCTCTAGAGGTTCAACCATGCCCTGCTCAAGCAGGGTCACCTAGAGTCACTTGCTCAGGACCATTTCCTGTATATCTCCAATAATGGAGACTCCACAGCCTCTCTGGGCAGCCTGTGCCAGTGCTTAGTCATCCTCTGCTTTCAAATGTTCAGAGGCAACTGCCTGGGTATCATTTTTTTGTCCATTACATTTTGTTTCACCACTGGGTACCAATGAAAATAGTGTGGGTCAATTTGTTTTGCACCCTCCGTTTAAGTATTTGTGCATATTCATAAGATCCTCTCCCAGATCTTCTCCAGGCTAAACAGTCCCTGCTCTCTCAACCTTCTTTTACAGGTAAAATGTTCCGGTCACTTGATTATCTTTGTGGCACTTCACTGGATGTATGCCCGTGCCTCTCTTCTATCGAGAAGCCACAAAGTATTCCAGTTATGATCTTAGTGCTGTGTTAGAGAAGAAAGACCATGTTCCCCCACTCACAGGCAATAGTTTGCCTGATGGAGCTGGGATACCCTTAGATTTTTTTACAGCAAAAGAACATTGCTGGCTACTGTTCAAGCTGGTGGCTACCAGTACCCACAGGTCCTTTTTTGCCAAGCTACTTGCCAGTCCATTGCCCCCCAGTGTATAGTGGTACATGGCGCTGTTCCTCTCCATAAGCAGGACTTTGCACTTCCTCTTATGCATGAGGTTCTTGTCAACCTGTTGGGGTGTTCCTGGATGACAGCATAACCCTCTGTTTATCAGCAGCTTCTCACAGTTTTCTCACTTGGTGAGAGTACATTCTGTATCATTGTCCAGATAATTAAGGAAGAGGTTGAACAGAATAGGTCTCACTACTGACCCCTGGGGTACAGTGCTAGTAACCAGACTCCAACAGGACTTCATACCACTGATCACCACCCTCTAGGCCCATCCATTAAGTAGATTTTCAGCCCATATCACTGTCTGCACATCCAGCCAAAACATTGACAACTTGCTATGAGGATCTTCTAGGAGGCAGTGTCAAAAGTTTTGTGAAGTCCAGCTGGACTCTTCCTTCATCTACCAGGCCAGTAGAAAATTATCAAGTTTACCATAGTAGTTTACCAGGACAGGCATTACTTCCACTTGGAGAAACCACGATGACTATTCCTAATGACATTCTTTTCCTTCATGTGACTGGAAATGGTTTCCAGGATTAGCTGCTCCATCACCTTCCCAAGGACTGGAGTCAGATTGACTGGCCTGTAGCTCCATGAGTCCTCCTTTCTGCCATTCTTGAAGATAGGAGTCAAATTTTCTCTCTTCCGTTGCCCAGGGAACTCTCACAGTCATCTCTGAAAATTAATCAGTTTTCTCAGGCCCTTTTTACCTCCAGAGCCTTATTCTGTGGGCCTCTTCCAAACTGATCTTTGAAGAAGTCTAAGTCTGCTCTCCTGAAGCCCTGGGTTGTGATTTTGTTTTTCACCCTGACCTCAGGATCCTGAGCTCCACCATCACTCCAGACCAAGCTGCCTTTGATCCTCACATCTCCAGTGATCATCTCCTTGTTGGTGTGTATAAGGTCCAGCAGAACATCTCATTTTGTTGGCTTCTCTATCACTTGGAGGATGAAGTTATCATTGATGTACTCCAGGTACTTCCTGGATTACTTTTGTCTTGCTGTATTGTTTCTCCAGCAGATATAGGGGTGGTTGAAGTCCCCCAAGTGAAACAGTAATTCTGAAAGTAAGGTTGCTCCTATCGATCTGTAGAGGGCCTGATCCACTTGTTCTTCTCTGCTCAGGTTGCCAATTGCAGACATCCACTTTAATGTCACCCTTAGCTGTTGTTTTTTTCAATTCTAGTATATAAGCTCTTAGCTGGTTCCTCATCTTTCCCAAGACAGAGGTCCATACACTCCAGGTGCTTTCTCAGGTAAAGGACAACTCCCCCTCCTCATTTTCCATTCTTGTACTTTGCAAACAGACTGTATTCCTCCATTGCAACACTCCAGAAAGTGGGAGCCATCTCACCACATCTCTGTGGTCCCAAGAAGACCATAGCCCTGCAACTGCACATAGATCTGCAAATCATTGTATTTACTCCTTACACTGCCTGCGTTAGTATTCAAGCACTTCAGAGGCATACACTGGTGCATACAAAGTTGCTTATAGTGAAATTTAACAAGAACACAGTGAAATGTGCAGAAAATGTGTTGGGATAGAATTGCAACTAGCTCAGAACTGTCCACCTCCTGTTTTTTCACAATGTCTCAGCAGTTATGTCCTTACTCTGTTTGCTTGTTGCATTCACTTGTTACACCCACTCTTCGAGACTGTAATCTCTTTGAGTAAAGGAATGCCATTTCTATACGTTGCTAAGGTCTGTTGGTCTCTAGGCACCACTGCATTATAAATATTTAATAATAAAACTAGTGAATTCAAAATAAAAACACCCATTACAGATGCAATCTGTAACGTCATTTAAACCTGATTCTAGACATTTACCTGCCACTCCCTGTCCTAATTATCACTTGAGTACTCTAGAGATGGTGCAAATTTCCCCCAGAAGATGAACAATGAGACCAACCCAGGAATGAAACCAGACACGCTGCAAATAATGTAGCTATGGCCAACTGAAAGTGGTAAAATATGATTTCAGTGGATTCACTTGTTATAAGACTAGACCATGATGATAGACAAATGTGATGACCTAAACTGAAAAGCATGAGGCACCAAATTTGATTCTGAAAACATGACTTCAAACTTTGAGAAAAATTCTTTTTTGCTCAAGAAAGAGCTTATAGGAATTTTTGGATATCAAAAGTGCAGCTGGTGTCTAAGCCATTGCAAACTCTGAACTGTTTCTAGGCTTGTTCGTTATATAGCTGATGCTTTTGTAATGCTGTTTTCAAATAAATGGTAAAGAAATAGAACCTGAACAATTCCTTGTGTACCTGATGAATTCACCAAGGGCCTGACTTAACTCCTGTTTAACTAAGAAGCAAATTTCTTAACCTCAACAATATATTCCACAAACACAAATCAATAAACTCAAAAGATACAGAATATGAAGGCTTGCTTCCCATTCTTTTGTTTCCTGCAATTTCAATATTTTCTACCGTCACTAAAATCCTCATTTGGTAGAATTTGTTATTAGCCAGATTACAAGCCAGTACTAAAAAATACAAAAAGGTTTGTAAAGGAAAAGGAATATATTCATTAAATGACTGTCAGTCATTTGAAACACAACACCAAGAATAACAGTCTTGTATATCTACTAAAGATGCAATTGTCTGTTTGATGAAACAAAGGAAGAGGCTCTGATGATGTGCCACCCTTTGTTTTCTCAGATCCTGTATGTGAACATTCCAGTTCTTTGTCTTTTCTCCAATCTGCAGAATACAGTATTATGCTTCTGAGAGTAATTCTTACACCAATTTCCCATACCCGAGTTAAAAAAAAATCCCCCGAATTTAGCAGTCAGAGATGTATCCTTGTGTTTACAAGGATATTATAAAACAGTATAGAAAGGTTTACTTTCTCTCACGTACAGCTTTCGTTGTGCTCCAGTTTATATTCTCCTTTCGATAGCGTCACTGACTTTTTCCCAGTCTGTGAATAGTTTACTATACATGCTGCTCAGTAATAATGACTCGTTTAACATGTTTTAAGCTTTCCTGCTGATGATACAGCTGGACAAATTCCAGTTTAGGCATTTAGTGGTATATTTATATCAAGAAATTTATCAGCTAGACCATAGCAGAATGGGTTGAGAATATTTTTCATCATTTTTAAGGAAGAAAAAAGAAAGCCCACATTTGTTTCCCTGTTAAAAAAAAAAAAACTCTCAGAAAAGGTTTAAAGAAATAGATTATAGAAAAAAGGTAACATAGTTTTGCTTTGGTTTGTTTTTTTTTTCTCATTTCACTGATATATTTTACTTCTTCTAATAGTCACACAAGTGTTGTCATCACATAATTCATTCTTGACTTACAACACTGGCTATTTCACATGTCCCTCCCGTCTACAGAGGACAGATTTTGAAGAACATGTGTGTTGTGGTTTAAGCCCAACTGGTAACCCAGAATCATGCATCCAGTCACTCACTTCCCCCCTTCTTCCCGTCCAGCTCCCGGAGGGTTGGGGAGAAGAATCAAAAGAATGTAAAACCCATGGATCAAGATAAGAACATTCCAGTAACTAAGGTATAACACAAACCACTACTGCTGTGTCCTGGGTTCAGCAGTAGCAGTCATTTTTCTCCTCCTAGGTAGCTGGTGCAGCGCTGTGTTTTTGACTTTCGGCTTGGGAGCAGCACTGATAACACCAGTGTTTTCAGTTGCTGCTTAGTAATGTTTTGGTCTGACCAAAGACTTTTTGAGCCTCATGCTCTGCCAGGGAGGAGGGGAAGCTGGGAGGAAGCAGAGACAAGACACCTGACCCAAACTGACCAAAGACGTATTCCATGTCACAGCACATCATGCCCAGTATGTAAAGCAGGGAGCAGAGACCCGGAAGACTGGGGGCGCACTGCTTGGTCAGGCAGGGTATAGGTGGTGAGTGATTGTATTCTCTTCCCTTGTATTTGCCTTGTCATTATTATTATTGGTGGTAGCAGCAGTGATTTGTGTTATACCTTAATTACTGGACTGTTCTTATCTCAACGTGTGGGAGTTGCATTCTTTTCGATTCTCCTTCCCTTCCCTCCAGGAGCAGGGGGAAGAAAGAGGGGGGAGTGAGAGAGGGACTGCTTGGGTTATAGATGCTTAAACCACGACCTGCTTCTACCACCAATAATAATAATGGTAAGTGAAATAACAAGGGACAAGAATATGAAACTAAGAGGGGAAAAGGAAAAGAAAACAATAAACACAAGTGATGCACAATACAATTGCTCACCACCTACCAACTGATACCCAGCCCAACGTGAGCAGTGATCCAGGTCTTCTGCGTAACTCCCCCCAGTTTATACACTGGGCATGATATGCTGTGTTATGGAATACCCCTTTGGCTACTTTGTGTCAGGTGTCCTGTCTCTGCTTCCTCCCAGCTTCTTGTGCCCTTCCTCAGTTGGTAGAGAATGAGAATGAAAAGTACTTGATTGAAGTAAACACTACTTAGGAACAACCAAAAATATCAGTGTGCTACCAGTGTTGTTCTCAGGCTAAAGTAAAAAACACAGCACTGCACCAGCTACTCAAAGGAGAAAAATAACTGCTACAGCTGAACCAAGGACAAAGTGCAGTTTTCTCCATGCCAGAATTTAGTTCACTGTCTTCACTAGACCAAAATGCTCTCCTGTTCCATGAGTTTATGCAGAAAGATGTTTTTGTTCTTCAAACAAAACCCAAACTTTCCAAATTACTCTTTATATTCATAAAGAGCATGTGATCCTATAAAGACAGTTATATACATACTTAGATAAAAGTACTGTTTGATTTTCTGTAGTGCATTTTAAAATTATTTGGTCTTTGTATATAATGCTGTCTATGGTGCTGGTGATTGCAAAGCAAGTGTTAGAAATCTTTATTCCATATATTATAATGACAGGCCTAAGGTGTTGTGTTTTTCTCTTTCTCACATACACGTACATACAAAACAAAAATAAAATCAAAAACCACACAACCAAAAGGTGAAAAAAAGCCACAAAACAAAAACAACAAAGAAAAATACATCTGTTTTTTCTTGAAATCAAGAACTGATTAGGGAGAAAGTGTGCAACATTTCTTTTATTCCTGGATAATAGATAAAATAAGGAGCTCACTAATTTCAAACGAAGACTTTTGAAGTCTATCCTCTGAAAATCTTTGTATCTCAGGACCTCCAGACTATCTCCACATATAAACCGTGAAGAAAATATGTAACTAAGCATCAAACTATAATTTTTATTTTCTTACTGTTAGGCTTGATTCAGATGTCTAAACATAGTTTTCTGGCACCACTTATAACGCTCAGAAGTTTCCAAGAATATTTTAGTTACCTACCTGCTACCAGGCAGCTGAAAAATAATATAAAAGACCTCTGGGAAGCCCATCTCGTCAGACTGGTATCTGGCAAGAGGGAAGCAAGGCGATATCCAGTATAGCACTAGGCATCTCTCTACAGGCAATCAACAATTTTTGCCTCATGTGGTTAAGAAATAGTAGATTATACGATGAAAATGTTTTTTATGAAGCTTATATTACACATGTTGGTTTTTTGTTTTTGTTTTTTTTTTTTTTTTTGCAAAGCCATTTTACTTAAGTATGTCTTGGATGAAATTAGACAAAATAAAGGCACTGATAATATCGGTAATCAGACTTGTTTAATAAATAAATTTATCCCAAATCAACTATCTCTGACAATTCAGGGACAGGGATTGATTTACAGATTGAATCAACTTTTTCTCTTTTTGGAATTCCTTGTCTTCTAGGGCATATTATGTATGCCTTCAGATGATGTTAAAAACCTACTTAAAATCTTATGCAACTGCCAAATATACATCTGCAGACAGCTGAAGCAGAAAATGTACAGGAGACCAGTACAATAGCGTGACTATCTGCTTTTTTACAAATTTACACTCTATGAAAGCTATAAATGTATGTTACATATTATCCACATGAATATTTTAAATATACTTTCTCACATGATCAGCATTAAGAGCCTAAAGAACTATATATATAGTACCTTACATTCCCTATGACAATGTCTTTTTGCAGGAATTGTCTAAAGCAACTTTAAAAATTAGTGTAAGAGAAAATTTTTCTTAGAATATGGCAATATCACATGAGTTGCTACTTACTGAATACATATATTTTTTTGCATCATTTATTCTGAAACAGATTGAAAATTGCTTTTTAAAACATTTTTCTTACTCATCTGTAAGCTACAATTTTATTCCATTTTAGTGCTAAAAAATCTAGCTTTATTCTTAAGAAAAACTGAACACTAATACAGCCTAATGCTTCTTTTATTGAAGTCTATAACTATGTCATAGTTCTAAGACCATTTAGTCAACTATTAGGTACAAAGACAGCCGAATTCCTAGCTGGACTTTAAAAGCAACTATGCAAATCAAATAAGCAACCACAAAAGATCTTCAAAGAGAAACAAATAAAGGATAAAAAAATGGTTATTTGAAAGTCTATAGATTGGACTAGAAAATTATTTTTCTTTCCTTATTAAAAAAACCCCAAACTATAGTATATATAGTGATGGCTCTTGACTTGAGATCACAGCACTTGGGTACATCTTGGGTTTATATAACTATGTAGATATTATTTTGAAATCTACTATCATTCCCTCTTAAAAAATATATAAAAAAAAAAAAAAACCACCAAAAAACACAAACCAAAAACAAATCCCAAAACCAAAACCAGAAAACCTACACTGGTAGACTGGTAGACCAGACTGTGGCTTGGTCTGTGAAAGAAGACAGAGAATAAAGCTTTTCCCCCACATAAATAGCCTGTATGGACCTTATACTGATGTACGATTTATCTACTTTCTAATGGTTTAAGTTGCTTGAAGAACTCAAGAAAGTGAATGATGATTTCAGTAGAAGAAGATGGCTTGCTGTGGAGAGTCATTTGGCTGAGAATGGCCATGTGAGCAATCCAGTTACTTGACATTAGTGAAGTAGTGAACCAAAGGCTTTGAGGCCTCGGCTGAAGGTTACTAGAGAACGAGTACGTGAGAGAGTTTGAGGGAGTTGGCAGAAGAGCCTGAGAAGTCAGGATATGTAGGGAGGAACTGATAACTGTAACCTTGGAATGTATGCTACACAGTTAATTAATCTTTAAGCTGTTACTAACAAAACGCTGTTCAATTATATCTTGCCAGCTGTGTCGTAAATGCTCTGTTGTCCGAACTCTATAAAAGCTGCATGTGAGAGCTAATAAAGTTGTCAGCCTTGATCATATTGGTCTGTCGTGCTGTTCGCATTGTTCCGTAAGCCCCCGCAGCTTGCGTAAAAGACTTTGGGATAAAGTCCTTCCTTCTTCATATTCCATCCTTTCTTTCCTCCAAAAAGAATATCAGTTCTTGAGTAGAGCATGGGCCTGGACAGGTGAATCTTCATTAAATACTACTTTAAAACAGCTTGATATATTAATCAATATTCTTTTTTTTTACAACAGTTGGATGTTGCATGAAGGCAAATTCATACTTAACCCTGTCTTTATGAAATACTGTGAAAAGCCTGTGACCTGTGAGAGGGAGCATTAATATAGTAAATGCAGGGATCATGGTACATAGTAGATCATCCCTCTTGTTTCCCTGATAGAGCATACATTGACAGCTGAAACACTGAAGCAGTTAGTGATGATTCTGCAACTTGTTTACTGGATAGCTTGCTTGAGACATCATAAAGGGAACCCATAAAATAATTATTGATGGGAACAATTTTTAAACTTGATAAATAGGGAAACAAAGAGGCTTTTTAGTAACTACAGTTAAAAAAGTGTACTCACAATCCTACTCCCTATTTATTTTCCTCAGATGTTTAGGTGTCACTTATATGACTGAAGTTTCCCTGTTATGTAATGGGTTTGATCAAAGGGCAGTGCAGAGGTTGGATAAAAAGACTTTACAAAATTCCCAGATTAATTTTGTGGATAATAGGTCAAACCCACATTAAAATAAAATTTTAAATAGTTAGGTGTCATGGGTTCAGCAGCAGCAGTCATTTTTCTCCTTCGTAGTAGCTGGTGCAGTGCTGTGTTTTCGATTTTTAGTCTGGGAACAGCGCTGATAACACCAATGTTTTCAGTTGTGGCTTAGAATGTTTTGGCTCGACCAAGGACTTTCTGAGTCTCATGCTCCACCAGGGAGGGGGGGGGAAGCCGGGAGGAGGCAGAGACAGGACACCTGACCCAAACTGACCAAGGAGCTATTCCATGCCACAGCACGTCATGCCCAGGATGTAAAACTGGGGGCAGGAACCCAGAAGAGTTCAGTTCACAGCTCGGTCATCAAGTGGTGAGCAATTGTATCCTCTTTCCTTGTATTTCCCTGGTCATTGTTGCGGGTGGTGGTGGCGGTGGTGGCAGTGGTGGTTTGTGTTATACCTTAGCTTCTGGACTGTTCTTGTCTCAACCAGTGGGAGTTGCATTCTTTTGATTCTTCTCCCAATTTCCCCCCCCCTCGGAGTGGGGGGGAAGAAGGAGGGGGAAGTGAGTAGTCAGGTTTTGTATTAGAAGGGGTGAGCTATTGTATTCTTCCCTTGTATTTGCCTTGTCATTATTGTTATTGGTGGTAGCAGTAGTGATTTGTGTTATACTTTAGTTACTAAACTGTTCTTATCTCAACCTGTGGGAGTTGCATTCTTTTCGATTCTCCTTCCCATCCCTCTCGGAGCGGGGGGAAGAAAAAAAAAAAGAGAAAGTGAGGGAGAGAACGAGCTGTGTGGTTAGAGAGGCTTAAACCACAACATTAGGTAACCTAAGCAAATATAGTGGCTAGAAGGTTCAATGCTTTTCTGCAAGTAGCAAAACAAGCATCTGGGGAAAGAAGCAAGTTCTGTGAAGTGATTTGTCAAGTAAACAATGCACAAAGCATTGAAATTCTTTATGGTATTTTATAGTGGAAAGCTGAGAAAATAGAGTGGTTTTGAAAAAAAGGTCTTGCCTTTCTCCTTTGCCTTGTGGCAAAGGCTGTCTCCACAAAGCATACTTATTAAAGCGATCAAATATCGACTCTAAAATGAAATCTTGATTTTTTTTAAATAACACTTATGCACATTTATCTAAATGTGTAAACAGATATACGTGCATCCACCTGGGTCGGAGCAATCCCAGGCACAACTACAGGTTGGGCAGAGAAGAGATTCAGAGCAGCCCTGTGGAGAAGGACTTGGCGGTTTTGGTTGATGAGAAAAATGAACATGAGCCAGCAGTGTGCGCTCGCAGCCCAGAAAGCCAACCATATCCTGGGCTGCATTAAAAGGAGCATGACCAGCAGTTCGAGGGAGGTGATCCTGCCCCTCTGCTCTGCTCTCATGAGACCTCACTTGGAGTATTGTGTGCAGTTTTGGTGTCTTTAACATAAAAAGGACATGGAACTGTTGGAACAAGTCCAAAGGAGGGCCACGAGGATGATGAGGGGACTGGAGCACCTCCCGTATGAAGATAGGATGAGCAAGTTGGGGCTGTTGAGCCTGGAGAAGAGAAGGCTGCGTGGAGACCACATAGCAGCCTTCCAATATCTGAAGGGGGCCTATAGGGATGCTGGTGTAATAAATGTAAACTATGAATTTGCTGATTATGAGAGATTGCTAATTGTTAATTCACTTACAATTGTTAACTCGCTTATTGAGCAAGGCTGGTACGAGATGCTTGAGCGATTCTAAAACAAGTAATAATTTGTAAACGTCAAATCACAATATCCTGTTTCACTGATAAAGAATAGAACGCATCCGGGAGGACCAGTACGAACCAATACAGAAATGATGAAATTGAGAAGAAATGAACTGAGCATGCGCCAATCCCATTGAGGTGAAAAGTGCAGCAACGAGGAAGACCCTTACTTCATCCCGGGACCCCTGCTCAAGACCACCAGGAGGCAGTGCGCATGCGGAACAGTGTTGCGAAACTAATTGTAATACAAAGCAAAGGAAAATTTACATGTTGTGACACCTGAATGAATATGCATGTCTTGGTACAATAAATATAGGACATTGTCACTTCTCTGGTGTGCGTGTTGGTGGAGCAGTGACTCCCTGCGCACCCAGCGCTGCTTTGCTTATTACCTCTTTATATTAAATTACAATAAATTACTTTTGATTTTATAATTGGACTTCGACCATTTATAACACTGGGGAGGGACTCTTCATGAGGAACTGTAGTGATAGGACAAGGAGTAACGGGTTCAAACTTAAACAGGGGAAGTTTAGATTGGATATGAGGAAGAAATTCTTTACTGTAAGGGTGGTGAGGAAGTGGAATGGGTTACCTAGGGAAGTTGTGAATGCTCCATCGCTGGCGGTGTTCAAAGCTGGATTGGACATAGGCTTGGGTGGCATGGTTTATTGTGAGGTGTCCCTGCCCCTGGCAGGTGGGTTGAAACTAAATGATCTTAAGTTCCTTTCCAACCCTAACTATTCTATGATTCTATGATCTTTCCCACTGGAAGATGGTATGCTTTAGTTTTTGCCTAAGGATACACACATTCACAACGATAATTATGTCCCATTTATACCTCCGTAGCAAGATTAACTGTGAAAATCGACTACATTGATGGAATAATACAGATGACCAAATCAAAGATAATGCCTCTTTTTCAACCTACATTTTCAATTCCTTATTTTTTCTTATTCAAATTTTAATTAAAAATCCTTGTATCATTCTCCACCATTTACATAGTCTTTATGGTTTTCCTATGCTGCTTTTCCTAGCAGTAAACCAAATAGTGTCATGTTGAAATCCCTATAATTTCTCCATGGAATTTTATATTCCTGCATGTTCTCTCTAACATTTTTTGCTAGCAATATAAGTACTTTCCCTTAAAGAGAATGTAAACACATTTCCTTAAAGGGCCTATTACAATCTGCCTTAGTGTTTGGTTATCTAACTAAATAGCTTTGACTAATTATTCAGGTACAGTAGTATTTGTTTCAGATGACATTCCATTTCATGGTTGTTCAGTGCAACCCAGCTTTTTGGCTTTTCTCCATATCCTCAGGAAGACCTTCTTAGTCTTGTGCATGCTTTTTTGTCTACCCATACATCAGAAAGTCTTTGTTGAAAAGTATGTGGGATATTTAAGATTAGGTTCACAGTGTTCCTTTTTATATTTTGCCCAGTGTAGAAAAAGAAGCATTGAGGCAGGTTTTTCCTAAATATCTGAGATATGATGATAGATATTGTGATGGTTATTGTATTTTTCGTTCTTCAAATATTTTTGTGCAATGCCTTCCTTTTGTAACTCTATTGTCTCTTAACATCTGCTTTCATATTAGTGGAAATTGTATTTTCTGAATAACTGCCTTTTGTACATCTATTATTTTACATTCTCTCCCAGTTGTATGTACACCAGCTTCATTATATTTCATTTGCTTGCAAATCAGGATAGAATTTTATGACACATAAATTAAAATAGTGCTGTATTTAGACTTGCTGATTTCTTATATGTCAGATTAAATTCTGTGTTTCCTTAAAGGAAGGAGAAAAATGAGAGTTAGATGTGGGGGACATATAGATTAAAATTTAGTGATTCTTCACATAATGGTTCTATATAGGTAAAGAGAAGGATTCATCAGTGTTCTGCTGTCTGCCTTTTAGATAGGCCACTGAAATGGAGCAACCTGAAATACCCTATCCTGCATGTTTCTTACATAATTCACTTAAACTGGTTACCCATATTTTATTTTTTGTGAAAATAACATAAATACCATAATTGTTCAATTCTTTTTAAATATCAATACATGAACTTGTATCTTTTGTGTGTGTGTATATATATATTTAATAGAAGTACTCTAACACTATATTAAAGAAAAGAAAACAAACAACAAAAAAACAACACAAAACCAACAGAACAACAACAGAGGCAAAAATTCCAAGCAGCTAGCAAGCTGCTTTCCTTTCAGAAAGGAAATAAACTCTGCTTGTTCTGGAATTTATGACTCACAGATGTGCTGAATACTGTTTTCAGGAGCCTTACCTCTAGTCTTTTCTGAATGTCATGTTGCATTACCTCATGGCTTTTGGAGGACAGTTTTACAAGTCTGCAAAATTTATGCCAATCATGAAAACACAAGACAAGTTTAACCAGAGTTTGTGAGAAGTAGCTTATACTGTTTTACCATAATGTAACATGTTTTTCATCCTTGATGAAGAAAATTTTGTGTTGGTGCCAACATACCTTGCCTAGCTCAGAGACACAAATCTAACTGTAGTGAGGATGTATTTCATTGTAAGTGCAAGGCTCATGTGATCTAGTTTTCAACCTCCCACTGACTGCTGTGAGTTTTTCTGTGTTCATCACTGTTTTGTAACTGTAACTTCACATTGCTGGTGAAAAATAGCTATCATGCACTGCATTCACAGCTTCTATAACTAACAGCTTGCCCTAAGTCACAGTAGTTTCAGGCTTATAGGCAGTTTTCATCCTGAAGGTTAAAGAATCAGTTTTCCAAGCAGGCTTTCAAAGCAGACACATTAAATAGTCCAAATCAACACAGAGTCTCCTTATTATTATGACAATGAAGAAAGTAATCAAGAAGTTGCTTTCACTAGTGCTGCTTTGATATTTATAGAAGGGGTTTGTCCAGTGGAAGATGGGGAATATCCTTTACACATTCAGTTTCTACACATGACCAGACCATGATCTTTGAGACATTCCACTTGCGTGTTTGTAAATATTAAAACAAAATGTCCAGGAAATGGGACTTCTCAGCAGGTCTTAAAAATACTGTGAAAGGAAGATGACTATGCACCTGAAAATTTTGAGGGAGCTGGAAGAAAAGACAATTTCTGCTCTGTAGGGACAAGTTCTTACTGATTAGGAATTTTCTGCTCAGTTTTGAAGCAACATATTGATGATCCTTCTCTACATTAAGACACCTTAATCAGTTAAATTTCCAGCTCAGAAGATTGATAAGAATAGACACTGGTCACAAGATAACGTTTAGGCTAATCAGATACCACTCCTAATTCTACTGCAAGGAATACTGAGAATCTTAGAATGGCATTGTTGGTCAGAGTAACACAATTTCAACTATTTATGTTTGTTGCTTCTAATTTTCAGACATTAAGGTGCAAATTATAAGGTCTAGCATATATAATCCCAAAAGGAAATACCTACACAAAATATTATAGCCTGCTCTCAAAATGTTCCCTTTATGTGTGCTCTTAGCTGTAAATGAAATATACTGAGAATATGCCCAAACAATCACAAAAACTGCAAGTGAATAGACTGTTCATTAACTGATCACTTGTTTCTCTTTCAGGTCATGAATGCTGGTGAAATAAATGCTTCAGTATAGCCAAGCTTGCAGATTGTTTAATAGTGAATATAATCTCTACCTCAGAGGACCTCTAGATTTTGCTGTAACACAAGACATTCACCACCCAAAACAAAATTCTGCATAAGTATATTACATGATTCTCCAAATGCCTAAAAGAATAAAGTATCATTTTCTTCTCTTCAAATCCAGTGGTGACTTGGATGGCAAGGGAACGTTGGTAACCTTACTTCCTCATGGGGAAGAAGACGACAAAAAAGTTAATTCCCTGAATTTATGTTTAAGACTTCAGACTTTAAAGGACTCATTCTTCTTTAGCCATATCAGAAATAAAATAAAGATTTTATTTTTGAGGGTTTTTTTCGGTTGTTTTCTTTTTAATTCTTGAATCTCAACTTTTTTCTTATACCTTCCTTTTACTTTTCTACCTGTTATGGATTTAATTCACTGTGTTCACTATATACATCCAAAATAATAGCTAGGTTTTTATTAGCATAACTCAGAAATTGAAATAAAACATGGCAATGCCAAACAAAGGGTGCCTAAGCATGCTGACAAAGAACGCTGTGGCTTTACTCTTCTTTCTCTTTATCATTCGTATTTTAAAGCCCAGGATCATGAGTAATATAAATTTATGCACCATGCAGGAATATGAAGTCACTGAATAACTGCAAAATATCTTAGATTAAGTAATGCTTCTGGGAAAGCTTAGCAATAAAGGCATTGCAAAAAGATTTGCTATAAATAATATATATATAAGTATACACATATGTATATAAAACCCCCAAACACAACAACAAAAAAAACCAAAACAAACCAAAACAACACACAAAAAAGCCCAAACCACAAAACCCCAAATCAAAGTTATATAGGTAAAGACTGGAAACTGCCTTCAGAATTTCCTATGAAATGTCAGTATTTTTCAGTAAAAATATTTTTAACATCTTGTGCCTTTCTCATAAGTTTCTCTCCCGTCACCATATGCTCCACATCATAAAAAAGTAATAATTTACCTGGCTAAGTGGCTGCACACAGTGATATACTTGAAAGATCTGTTTTCAATTGTTTCTAAACAGCACTGTGAATAGCTTGGAAAAAAACAATTTTAAGAACCCTAATTTGCACCAGGAAGCTGATGTCCTCATTAGAAGACTAGGGAAACTCTTTGGTTTCACTGCCTATTAACTTATTCTGGCAGCCAGAGATCACTAAAAGTTTAAGGTCAAAAAGAAGGTTGGTATAGCAGGATTTCCAAGAGCTGTGGAAAATGAGACAAAAAGCTGTTTTACACAGTGAGAGGGGTTTCTCAAGTCATCTCTAAACCTAATTTTGGCTACTACAAAATACAGTAGCAGAATTTTTCAGCCACAGGAACTGTTTCTTTCACAGAAAACTTGTTTTGCCTTTCTCCACAACAACTTTCTGTAAAATCCATGATAAAGTCATCAGCCTCAATCCCTACTAGTTAAATTGGTCATTAGCTTGATGCACTTCATCTGAATTCTTATTTGGGGCTCTTGGCTGGATATGGCGACTGGCACGGTTGCTTTGAACTCTCACAATTACAAAGACCCATTGCAAATCTGTATCTCTACTGTCTACACTAACATTTTTGCTCTTAGGCTTTTATGGTATGAATTTCTTTAAGAAATGAAAATTAATCCTGTGACATTATTAATTAGTTGCAGATACATACAATGGAACGGTGTGCCTTATTGTTGTGGTTTAAGCCGTAACTCATGCAGTTTGCTCACTTACTCCCCCCTTGTTCTTCCCCCCGCTCCCAGAGGAATGGGGAGGAGAATTGAAAGAATGTAACTCCCACAGTTTGAGATAAGAGCAGTCCAGTAACTGAGGTATAACACAAACCGCTGCTGCTACCACCAATAATAATAATGACAGGAGAAATACAAGGTAAGAGAATGCAGCTGCTCACCACTCAATACCAAGCCCCACCCAGCAGTGAACCCAACCCTTCTGGGTCACTGTCCCTCATTTTTACATCCTGGGCATCACGTGCTGTGGCATGGAATACCTCTTTGGCTAGTTTGGGTCAGGTGTCCCATCTCTGCTTCCTCCCGGCTTCCCCTCCTCCCTGGCAGAGCATGAGGCTCAGAAAGTCCTTGGTCAGACCAAAACATTCTAAGCCGTAACTATAAGCATCAGTGTTATCAGCACTGTTCCCAGGCCGAAAGTCAAAAACACAGCACTGCACCAGCTACTAAGAAGAAGAAGAATGACTGCTACTGCTAAACCCAGGACACTTGTCTATAATCACAAACAGGATTTCTTTTCTGGTGCTTAGATGAAATATTTTGGCAGAACTAAGCTTGTGTTTCAAAATATGACGGCTACATCCAAACTGAACAAAAAGAACAGCTCCTTACTCAAAGGTAAAGCCCAGAATGTACTAGGACAGGGCTAGTTGGTGTGGCCAAAACTGCACAAGGAACTGTGTGAATATTTTAACAATGTGAATGATTGAGGACAACATGAAAACTGACGTCTAAACCCAGACACTGTTTATTTTGTGTTGCTCTAGAGGAAGGTACAAGGCAGAATTTAGGCCTGCGTGATTAGGAGTACACAGGTAGGTATCCTTTTGGCAAAAAGACCATGCAGATTTGCACATGTGGAAAATATGACAATGGATAGGATCACGTTCAGTAGAATCACCATTAAAAAACTTCATGCAAAAATATGCTTTTAGAATAAATGTATGTACCTTTTTTATTCCATTGGATAGCATAACTGAATTTGTGAGAATCTGCATTTGTGTGTGTTCACATACGTTTAATCCACCAAACAACACTATTCACTCACAAAATGCAGCCTAAAATATATCTGTACTTTCATGCATAGGAATTGATGCTTGTGGGTGAACCTCTTGAACACTGCCAAACAGCATATTACAAAGGTTGTCTTTGTCAAAGTCCATCTCTTACTCGTGAAGCTGCTCACTGTATTTCAAACATCCTTATTTAACACAGACAAAAATGTCTTATAAGGAACAGACCAAATGTGAAATGAATCTGCATAAAATTGTCAGCTGAGAAGAGATGAACATGATCTGCATTCTTCAAGAGTAGTCTAATTCATGGTTTTATTTTCAATTGCTAAATTTATGTAATGATGCTTACTCAGTAAAGTGGGTTCACACAAAATCAAGCAGCAGGAATAATTAGAATTCTGAATAATTTTAGGTCTTTTTCTTTAACTGATATTTCTGATAACAGTTTAATCTTACAAGCCAAAACTGAACAATCTCAATTCACACTTTTCAGTTGCTACAGCTATACAACTTTCTCCCTTGCATTTCAGCAAATTAAATTATCCAGTTTCTAACCTGTCATCTACAAGTTTTAACTTCTGTTCATAAAAGACAAATTATGATTGCTTCCTCTGACGTTTCTTGTAAAATCTGCTTTACAATTTTTACAATCTCAATCTGGTTTGAGAGCCCAGTAAAAAATGCAGAGGCCAAGTAATAGATAATTTTGAAGATGAGATTGTTAGGAATTTCTTTGATATACAAGTCATCTGCTTTGATTTAAGAGGAATCATGAATCAGTGGATGAACATCTGTTAAAGTGGCAACTCAGTCTTCAACAAGCAATCTTGTGATTAATTTATTTAATGGCCTTGCTGAACCTTGTAAGGACAGTTATGCAAAGACTTCTATATCGTGAGTCATGAGTTCTAAGTGATATTTGGAGTAAGAAAGAGCTAGATAGAAGAAAACACATAAGATTGATCCACATATGCCCACTCAGGACTATGAGGACTACAGATCAGCATAAAAAAAATCCCAAATCAATCTTAAGAAATTACTGAAAAGGTTTTTGTTGATTTATCAGCATGTTTAAATAAAATCCTTGGGTAATGTAAAAAAATAATATATATACAAAAAGGTTTAAATAACCTTTATTCTAGGTTTTATAGTGCATCTTAATATAAATTCAAAGATGAGGTGTGCTGGTACTGAGAGTTAATCTATAAAGAAAAACATTTTTTTTCAGATGACAGAAACAGCTTCACCTGATTATGAAGTGTCTGGTTAAGTTGTAATAATACTCACCAGTGCTGCTGGTTTGACTCAAAGTCTGCTGAAGGAGGCTGGATGACTCCAGTGCACAACAATGAGCTTTGGTTCAAATAAGAGCACTTCAAAGAACTGACTTGAGGTTAAATATTCAGTTAAGTGCTGCACTTCTTTCTTGATGTTGAAAAAACTTTCAGAAAAGTTCCGTCTGTTTATCTAAACTTTTGGTTATCCTAAGAGTCTGCTGATCATTCAGACATAATAAAGAAGATTTTTGCCGTTCAGCTGTATTAACATTGTGGCTGCAAATGCAATGCAGTCAGTGTTAGCAAGAAAACCTGTCCAGAAAGTCTGAGCACGAAATATTTTTTTAGCTTGTTCTGCTGTAGCTGTAGAACAGCCATACTGCACAGGACCAACACTGTACGCCAAATTCTTGAGCCTGTCAGAGGCATGGTGGAGGCCTCCACAGGGGTAAGAAGGCATGTTTTACATCAGTGACAAACTGGCACCTGCTGCTTCCTTCACTCAAGTGTTTCCAGGTAGGCATGTCCAGAAAAAACTATACATCAGGAATAAATGATTACTTCTTCCCCCCTCTTGGACAAATGTCAGTAGAAGATGCCTGGGAAGCATGGAGTATAGGAACAAGGCAAATAGAGAATGATAGCTTCTGGCACTGAAGCAGTGCAGTATTTTCTGAGTCATACAAAGTATCATCTCCTGGTTTTTGTGTTGCTGTTTTGGTTTGGTTTGGTTTGGTTTGGTTTTTTTTGTCTTTGATGGACCTTTCATATTTCAAATCACTTTTTGAATCCATTTATATCTTTGGCCTCCGCAACATCCTGTGGCAATGAGTTCTACAATTTAATTATGCACTGTGTGAAAAAGCACTTCCCTTATATTGATGGAAATTTTCTGGATAATTTTATTTAGTGTCCCTTGTTCTTGTTTTACAAAAATAGTGCCTAATTTTCCTGTCATGGTTTAAGTCCAGTCATCCACATAGCTCGCTCGCTCACTCTGCCCCACCCTTTCCTTCCCCTGCTCCCAAAGGGATGGGGAGGAGAATTGAAAGAATGTAACTCCCACAGGCTGAGATAAGAACAGGCCAGTAACTAAGGTATAACACAAACCACTGCTGCTACCACCAATAATAATAATAATGATAAGGAAAATAACAAGGGAAGAGAATACAACCTCTCGCCACCCACTGACCGATACCCAGCCTGACCCGAGCAGTAATCTAGCCCTTCCTGGTAACTGCCCCCAGTTTCTATACTGGGCATGACATGCTGTGGTATGGAATACCTCTTTGGTCAGTTTGGATCAGGTGTCCTGTCTTTGCTTCCTCCCTGCTTCTCCTCCTCCCTGGCAGAGCATGAGGCTCAGAAAGTCCTTGGTCAGAGTAAATGTTACTAAGCAGCAATTAGAAACATCAGTGTTATCAGCGTTGTTCCCAGGCTGAAGGTCAAAACCACAGAACTGTACCAGCTACTAAGAAGGAGAAAAATGACTGCTACTGCTGAACCCACGACAGTTCCCCAGCCTCCTTATCCATGGCTTTTATAATTTTATACATTGAGAACATATTCCTTTGGGTACTTTTTCTCTAAGCTAAAGATTCCTAATCTAATATCCCCTTCTACAGGAGTACTTCTAGCTTGATTATTCCTCTGCCTTTCTATCACATTTTAGTTTTATTATACTCTTAGCAATGGGGACAACAGAGGTGCAAGTGATAGTAGGCACACGGTCAGCTTTCAGTACACTTAGTATCAAAAATGAGTAAACCAGCTAACTTGTATGTCCACAACGTGAATGTCTTAAAATGTTTTGCCATGGCTTTAGAGCTATTCTGCAAGTTTTCTATTTTGGGTCATTTGAAACTCACTTCAACATGAATAGTAGGCTGCTCAACCTAGAAATCTCTACTGCCTGCCAGAGTCCTCACTCTGAAGTATTTCCATAATATTAACTTCTATAAAGGAAGAAAACTGTGAGATAAATATAAATGTACTTTACTCTGATAACCCCATTGTTTTAGGGTAGTTCCTTAGACAACTCACGGCTAAAATCTTATCTTCATTGACAGGAAAAAAAAAAAGAAATACTAAAAGAGTAAGTTAGTTTTATGCAATATTTTAGAGTTTACAGTTGCCATAGCAGTGGTTAACATTTTTTTTTTTTTCCCTAGCTTAAATTTGGTCTTTGAAGTAGTTCGTTGACATTTAGGTGATTTTTAAAGAGAATATCTAGACTTTTCTCCTTGAAGCATTTCTGTTCACCTTCACTCTTGTTGTGCATTCTAGTTTGTGCCCCTCTGCTTCCTATATTTTTCCATTCCTTCATCATGGCTGAAAAAAATATTTTTCCTATAAGTTAGAAAGAAACCCAGATGAATGTTATAAAGACAAATGACAACATAATAGTTGAGGATCTCTGTGGCCTCTGAGTTCACATATGTTTTTCAGCATTTGTCATTTCTGAGTGACATTTGAGTGTTTCCAGGTGGAATATATTGAAGTGTCCAAAGGAACAGCTCTTTCCTAAAGACAGCTCTGTTGGATAACAATGCTACCCAAGATTCAAGACAGATGCTTGAAAGAAACAGACCATGAAATTGCGTCAATAAAATTTTAGAGAATAAAAAAAAATGTAAATTCGCTTGAATATTATTTGGAAAGAATCTTAATAGGTTGTCCTTGATCTAGTTGCTGCCTTTGGCAATATACCTGTAAAACCAAGAGACACTTGGATCTGATGAAGCCAGGATATAGAACTTCATTATGTACTAAACTAAAGCCCATACTTATCTCACTGTTTGCATCAGCATCTTTGCATGTTTATACAGGAATGGTGGAAAATTTGCAAATTTATGAAATGGTTGAGAACCTTTGGAACAAATATCTTCTCTGATTGTTTTCTAAAGAGATTCCATTAAAACCCATAAAATAGGTTAAGAAATATCTCACAACTTGTGAGGCTGCCAACCATTAAAGAAACTTTGTGTATTTTATTTTTTTTTTTAGCACTTTAGGTGTTTTAAAAATGCCTGTTATTTAAGCTATAAGATCCAAACACTCTAAGATTTTTAAAGATGTTTCTTGTAAATAATGTTAGAACAGTCAGACACAATAGGGCAAGGCACTATAAGCATAATATTTATCAGAAGATTCTTGTAATTTAATTATAGGAAATGACGTTACATATCTGCTTATAATCATGGATTCCTGCTATGAATTATAACACCAATTGCACTGTATTTAACTACTATGTTAGTATCGCAGTCTTACTTTTAATGACTTTCTTTGTGGGAGTTCAAGTCCTTTCTTCTATTAAAACTATTTCACATTTTGTCCTTGCCAATGTCAGTTTAAAAGAAATGAATACTTCCTATCTGTCTTGTTAAGGGAGATGACCTGTCCAACCTCTCAATAGAAGGTTTGGACTCCCATTAAAAGTTTTCAGTTCTCTCCTTTCCTTTCAGCTACTGTGTCTGCTGTATCTTTTGTAGATACTTTTTTTTTTTTTTAAATGACCCAGTCAGAAGCAAAAAAGATTTTTGCCCCAAAACTTTAAATTTGTTACTAAGTGATAGTGCTAGATCAATATTTGCATTAGGTAAGGTGAACAGGTTGGACAAAAGGAGAAGATCAAAATGAAGGATGGTTACTACCCCTTGAGCAAAAGTTAACCTTTAGGTCCCATAACTGTTAGCAACATGCAGAAACAGGTAGAAAAATGGTGTGCTTGGTGATAATTAATCTTTCAGGTTAAGTAAGTGCTGATATCAGTTTTTGCTGACTAAAAGGAAAGCTAAAGGCATGATATTTTTGTCAGTCAGAATGTTTGAACTCTTTGGTAGAACTGGTATTGGTTAACAGTGCAGTTCTGGGTTAAGTGGCAACAATAATAAAAGTGTGATAATTAAATAAATAGTATTTAAATTTGTTAAAAGTGATTTATCTGCTTAATGAGAATTACACTCTAATATAATAACCAATATTGCTAACAGATGTTAGGTGAATATTGATTTGAAGAATTAGAGGAAAATCCACATTGAAGATGGCTCTTTTCTCGGAATGTGTATCTTCTAGTCTGGCTTTATTAATGCAAGTAGGATGAGAAATTCATGTAATGTGAGCTATAATGAATGTTAATTCTTCTGTCCTGCTTACTGCTTCAGAAAATTTTTTTTTTTTTTGCAATAACTTTAGCATAATTGATCAAAAATTAAAAAAAAAAAAAAACAACCAACAAAATAATAACTGTTAGGCAGTACATGCTAAGTACGTCTAGCTTAATCTGGTCAATAAGGACAGTCACCACCACATCCTGTTATAGCAGCTCTGGCCTGAGACACATTACAGAATACCATCAAATCTGTGGCTTCTGAGTGCAGAGAACAGATGACAAGATTAAGTTAAAAGAATAGAAAATTCTCATTATAAAAAAAAAATAAGAAAAAATAATTTATATTGAAAGATCTAATAATAGTGATGTCGAAAGAATAGAAAATTACAATTGGCCAACAACAGAATCCAACAAATAACATTCAATCTTCCATTGCATTCACTGTAGCAGGAGAATAAATTCATTATTTTCTAGCAGGAATATATGGGGGTCCCCTGTATCACAGCCTCACAGCTAGATCTGGAAAAGATACTTTTCAACAAATGTAGCATTTTTATCTTCCTAAAAGAATCAGCAAACTTCAAAGGAGGGCCCCAAGGATGATCAGGGGACTAGAGCACCTCCCGTATGAAGATAGGCTGAGAAAACTGGGGCTGTTGAGCCTGGAGAAGAGAAGGCTGTGTGGAGACCTCATAGCAGCCTTCCAATATCTGAAGGGGAACTATAAGGATGCTGGGGAGGGACTCTTCATTAGGGACTGCAGTGAGAGGACAAGGGGTAACTGGTTCAAACTTAAACAGGGAAAGTTTAGATTGGATATGAGGAAGAAATTCTTTACTGTGCGTGTGTTGAGGCACTGGAATGGGTTGCCCAGGGAAGTTGTGAATGCTCCATCACTGGCGGTGTTCAAGGCCGGATTGGACATAGCCTTGGGTGGCATGGTTTAGTGGGAGGTGTCCCTGCCCATGGCAGGGGTGTTGGAACTAGATGATCTTAAGGTCCTTTCCAACCCTAACTATTCTATGATTCTATGTTTCTATGATTCTATGATTATATCATTTTGGATGGATATTCTAAGGCCTAGAGGGCTAAGAAGAATACTGAATTTTCAGAAGGTGTAATATCAGTGACAGCAGCCAATTTTATCCTGTGTATTGAGGGATACCTGCATTATTTTTGCAAGAGGTGTCCATAGTTTTGATATTTGTATTTATTATTTCCCAGATGACTCAGTTTCATATCATTTGGCCTAAACTTTAAGCCAAAGAAGTCTTCTTTCCAGAAGAATCAGATTTTCTGAAGTGAGACACCCTAAAACCTTCCTGTGGAATTTCAGCTTTGTGTAGATGCGGAAATGCTCACTGAGAAATAGATTAAAAGAAAATATTTTCTGGCTTTAGTAGTTAGGACATTTTCACAGGACTTGCCAATTGTGCATTCTGATCCATCATGCAGGCTTAGTCTGCCGTGTGTGAAAGGCCTAACTGCAGAGGTACTTGATAAAACAGTATTCCAGTTGCCCTCCTTGTGTTTCATTTTCTTTCAGGTCTCTCAATTTTGTTTTTATTTTATTCTATTTTTCTCTTTATGAAAAGATGATTGCCAGACTGTGCAAATTCTAAGCAACAGAGTAACATTATTAAACAGGGTCAATCCTAGAAAAGCAGCTCGCTTGCATTCAAAGAATAGTAACAGATTACTGGTGCATGGTTTTCTTTTTGTGAAAGACAGAACAAATATCAGTATAATGACTTTCCACATTTTCTTATGGTATGATTTTTAACACAGATAGTTTCAAACAATTTCACCAGGGGTATAAGTAGGGTTTAATGAATTGTAACTTGTCCTTAACAACATTTTAAAATAGAGTTACAGCATTTCACTACTTTATTATATTAGCTGATTTTAATGTGAAACTGAATATTTTTAGCAGCTGAAAACATCTTACCTCAACTTATGCAGACGTTAAACAACCCCCCCCCCAAAAAAAAAAGACCAGCAAAAACCAACTGCTAAAAAACCACGACAAATAAATATCTCAACAAAACAGTACCAAGGTTTAATGATATATCTATCAACTTGAATCAATACCTTTTATTTTATTTTTTTGATAGTCTTTCTTCATTATTATTAGAAAAGAAGTCCAGGATAAGCAACTCCTTAAAGACAGTATGTGGTACAGTCTAACAAACAAATCTATCTTATTGCTGATATCGTGTTCTTCCTTAACTACTTCCTTTCTCCCACTAGTTCTCTGTCAGACCTGTTAACTTTCTGTCAGTACTCCCTCTTCTGATACAGATTAAGAATTTATTTGATGCTTGTGTTATCTGTTTGATCTTTGGTTTCACCTTACCCTTCTTATCTTCCATCCTGTATGTCAAGTGCCAAGGGCATGGCTTGACTGTTCTACACTTTAGCATAATGGCCCCTGGAGGCGTTTACAAACCAGCATATTTTAGAGCATAATTGAGGCTGTGCTAAACTTCCCCAGAAGCAGTAAATGGCCCTGATATTATCAAGAGATCATGAACATTTCTGAAAGACATCTTCCTCTTTCACTTTTCATTTCTACAGTATGCAGACTTCTATCACAAAAGAAGTAGTGGTTAGTATCTCACATCATGATGAGATGGTAAAATACAGATTTTTCTCTTACAAAATTCAAAACACTGAGGGATATTGGCTACAAATATTTAAGCAATAGTTTAATAATTCTTTCAGGACCATTGGATCTCTTTAATGGGTCTTTGTATTATTTTTTTGTTCTCTTGTAGATAGTTAAGATACCAAGGCATGGGCCATCTTCTCTAGACACAAGGACAATTGAGTCAATTGCTGAGGTGAGTATCTCAAGAGAGGATGCCTTCAACACCTGATCAGGGCGAAGCTTAGCATCCAGGAGCTTCAACTCAGAGCAGCAAGAGCCACCGAGGGAGCCTCAAGTCCTCAACAAGAGTTGCCTAGGAGCCGGCAGCTCAGTGGACTTGAGGAGCTGACTCAGAGGGGGCAGTGCCAGGAGGAGAGGCACCAGCCACGACTGGTTAAAAACCTGCCTCAGGGAGAGAGGCGACCAGAAGATGGGGGAGCAGGGCGGGTTCAAGGCAGTTTGCGCAGAAGTTTGCATGGCAGTTTGCATGGGCAAGTGAGAAGATGGTGAGCACTCGCCTTATGACCAGGGCCAGATCCGGGAGCTCTGCTCTGGCTGCCCTGGGGGTGGCCAGCATAGGCACCCAGTCAGAGCGGATGAGAGGGGAGGTTGCAGTGCAGAGCTCGGAGCGTAGAGAGCGCCTGCACTGCTCTCCTGAGAGGAGGGTGCACAATGGGTGGGGCTGCCCTATGTGCTCCCTGGAGGAGGTCTTCCTGCAGCAGGTAGCTGAGCTGTGAAATGCTGTCAAGAGGCTGAAAGATGTCAGGGAATCTGAGAGGAAGCAGCACTGCTTGCTCCAGGATCAGACTGTGCAGGGGCCTTGGCCTCAAGAGTCCGCTGAAGCTGATGCAAGAAAGAAGGAGGCCGCTAACTCAGGAAGCTGGGAAACAGGAACAAAAAAAAAAAAAAAAAAGCAACAACAAAAAAAGGAGGAAAGGAGGAAGAAGACAATTAAAAGCAAGGGGCTTCCTCCTAAATCTGTTGTTCTCACCCAGAACCACTTTGTTTTCCAGCAGGGGCTAATGAGGAAACACATTTGCACCATGAACAAACGGCTGATGCGCTGATGCACTGGCAAAGAAGATCACTACTGATGCTGGCCAGGAAAAAGCAGCGGGTCATAGTGGCAGGGGACTCTACTCTGAAAGGAACAGAGGCATCATCTGTCGGCCTGACCCAGTCTCAAGGGAGGTGTGTTGCCTACCAGGGGCATGGATCGGAGATGCTGCAGAGAGGCTGCCTGCTCTAGTTGGTCCCACTGACTATTACCCACTTCTAGTGATTCATGTGGGTGCTACTGCTATAGATAGCAGTAGCCAGGAGAGCATAAAGGACTACAAAGCCTCAGAGAGGTGCTCAGGGGCTCTGGAGCTCAGATTGTCTTTTCGTCAATTCTCCAGGATACAGGGCAGGACCTTAAAAAGGCTGGGAGGATTGGACAGGTTAATAAATGGTTAGAAGGGTGGTGCCATAGTCAGGGGTTTGGGTACCTTGAACATGGGACTCAATGTAGTAAGTCAGGTCTACTGGGGGCTGGTGGAGCTGGTCTGACAACGAAGGGGAAGAGTGGATTTGGGAGGAGGCTTGCCAGACTGGTCAAGGATGCTTTAAACTAGATGTGTTGGGGGAGGGGGGCATCATTCTATCCCAATACTCCCAGTCAGTTTCCAACACCTATAATAAACGCTAGGAGCAACGCAAAGATATTCCAGCACCTCCAGCCAATGAGCTGGCTTCATTTGGAGCTCGGCTCAGATGCCTCTATACAAACACCCGTAGCATAGGGAACAAACAAGAAGAATTAGAGATGTGTGCACATCTACGGGCATATGATATCATAGGCATCACAGAAACATGGTGGGACAGCTTCTATGACTGGAGTGTTGGAATGGAAGGTTGCAGGACTTTGAAAAAGACAGGCCAGGAAGGAGGGGAGAGGGAGTTGCTATTTATGTTAGGGGTAGGCTGGAGTGTATGGAACTCTGTCTGGGGACAGGTGAGCAGTCGACAGAGAGTTTGTGGGTCAGGATTAAAGGGAGAACAGAAATGGGAGACATTACAGTGGGAATCTGTTACAGACCACCTGATCAAGAGGTCTCTGTGAATGAAGCACTCTATAGACAGATAGGAACAGCCTCACGCTTGCAGGCCCTTGTTCTCATGGGGGACTTCAACCACCCTGATGTCTGTTGCAGGGATGGTGCGGCTCATCACAAGCAATCCAGGAAGTTCCTCAATTGTGTGGAAGACAGATTCCATCTGCAAGTAGTAGAGGAGTCGACAAGGAGAGGTGCCATGCTTAACCTCGTCCTCACCAACTGGGAAGGGCTGGTTGGAAATGAGATGCTTCAGGGCAGCCTTGATTGCAGCGATCGTGAGATGGTCAAATTTGAGATCCTCAGGACAGTGAGAAGAGCGTGCCGCAAGCTCACTGCCCTGGACTTCAAGAGAGCAGACTTTGGCCTCTTCAGGAACCTGCTCAGTAAGATTCCATGTGATATAGCCCTAGAGGGCAGGGGGGTCCAAGACTCTAGGTTGATATTCAAGGATCACCTGCTGCAAATTCAGGAGCGATACATCCCTACTAGAAGGAAGTGCTGCAAGAGGGCCAGGAGACCTCCTTGGATGGATAAGGAGCTGCTGAGGAAAATTTGAAGGAAAAAAGAAGCTTATAAAAGGTTGAAGCAAGGACAGGAAAACTGGGAAGAATACAGGGATGCTGTCAGGGAAGCTAGGGATCAGGTTAGAAAAACTAAGGCCCACTTAGAAGTCAACTTGGCTAGGGATGTTAAGGACAACAGGAAGGGATTCCATAGGTATGTTGCAAATGAAAGGCAGACTAGGGACAACGTGGTCCCTCTCCAGAAGCTATCGGGAGAACTGGCTACTGTGGATTTGGAGAAAGCTGAGGTTCTTAACGACTTCTTTGCCTCAGTCTTCACCGGAAAATGCTCTGACTATACCATGCAAGTCTTGGAAGGCAGATGCAGGGACAGTGAGAATGAAGACCCTAGGCCCACTGTAGGAGAGGATCTGGTTCAAGACCATCTTATGAACCTGAACATATACAAGTCCATGGGACCTGATGAAATCCATCCTTGGGTCCTGAAGGAGCTGGCAAATGAAGTTGCTCAGCCACTGTCCATCATATTTGAAAAATCATGGCAGTCAGGTGAAGTTCCCGATGACTTGAAAAAGGATAATATAGCCCCCATTTTCAAGAAGGGGACAATGGATGAGCTGGGGAACTACAGACCAGTCAGCCTCATCTCTGTGCCTGACAAAATCTTGGAACGGATTCTCCTGGAAGGCATGCTAAGGCACATGAAAAACAACAAGGTGGTTGGTGACAGCCAGCATGGCTTCACTAAGGGGAAATCCTGCCTGACCAATCTGGTGGCCTTCTATGATGGGGCAACAGAACTGATGGACAGGGGTAGAGCAGTTGATGTCATCAACCTGGACTTGTGCAGAGCATTTGACACTGTCCACATGACATCCTTGTCTCTAAGTTGGAGAGACATCAAATTGATAGGTGGACCACTCAGTGGATAAAGAACTGGCTGGATGGCCGCAATTAGAGAGTTGTGGTCAATGGCTCAATGTTCAGCTGGGGATCCTCAGGGATGGGTCGGATTGAATGCGCCCTCAGCAAGTTTGCCAATGACACCAAGCTGTGTGGTTCGGTTGATACGTTGGAGGGAAGGAATGCCATCGAGAGGGACCTTGACAGGCTTGTGAGGTGGGCTGATGCCAACCTGATGAAGTTTAACCATGCCAAGTGCAAGGTCCTACACCTGGGTCGGAGCAATTCCAGGCACAGCTACAGGTTGGGCAGAGAAGAGATTCAGAGCAGCCCTGCAGAGAAGGTCCTTGGGGTTTTGGTTGATGAAAAAGTGAACATGAGCCAGCAGTGTGCGCTCGCAGCCCAGAAAGCCAACCGTATCCTGGGCTGCATCAAAAGGAGCGTGACCAGCCGGTCGTGGGAGGTGATCCTGCCCCTCTTCTCTGCTCTTGTGAGACGTCACTTGGAGTACTGTGTACAGTTCTGGTGTCCCCACCATAAAAGGGACATGGAACTGTTGGAACAAGTCCAGGGGAGGGCCACAAGGATGATCAGGTGACTGGAGCACCTCCCGTAGGGATATAGGCTGAGGAAATTGCTGCAGTTGAGCCTGGAGAAGAGAAGGCTGCATGGAGACCTCATAGCAGCCTTCCAGTATCTGAAGGGGGCCTATAGAGATGGTGGGGATGGACTCTTCATGAGGGACTGTAGTTATAGGATAAGGGGTAATATTTTCAAACTCAAACAGGGAAAGTTTAGATTGGATATGAGGAAGAAATTCTTTACTGTAAGGGTGGTGAGGCAGTAAAAGGGGTTGCCCAGGGAGGTTGTTAATGCTCTATTGCTGGCAGTGTTCAAGGCCGGGTTGGACAGAGCCTTGGGTGCCATGGTTAATGTAGGCATCCCTGCCCATGGCAGGGGGGTTAGAACTAGATGACCTTAAGTTCCTTTCCAAACCTAACTATTCTATGTTTCTATGACTTAACTGGTACTTTACATATCATGAATATACTTTAATAGCTATATGTTCTGAAAAGTAATGGACAGATATGCATTACAGATATGCTCTGCCATGTGAGCACTCTGAGGTGTCACAGGATCTCAGAAGGGCTGAGGGTGGAAAGGACCTCTGGAGGTCCTCTGGTCTACTCCTGCAGCTCTAGCAGGGCCTCCTAGAACTGCTTGCAGAAGACTATGTGCAGTTATCTGTACACATGTGTGAGATTCTTTCCCTGACCCTTCTATTTGCTTTTGCTGCAGCTCTCAGCGTCATATGAGAGGTGCTCTCGTCCATTCACTTTCTATGTGACCTTTCTCTGAACCTATTCAGCTTCTCCATGAAGGTTTTATGGGAGATAGTATTGAAAGCACTATTGAAGTCCAAGTGGACCAAGATCTCTTGCAGTCAACATAACTATTCAAAGATAACTGCAAGTGACCTCACAATGACAACAGGCAGCTCCCTTAGAAACTGCGGGGCACATGGACTTATGTATGTCCAGTTTTTTAAGTATCCTCTAACCTATTCCTCTTCCTCCAAGGGTTAGCTTTCCTCCTGATCTCCATGGACTGGGACTCCTGAAGGCAGATCTTGCTAGCACGGTTTGAGGCAAAGAGGGCATTCAACTATTTTCATGTCCCATGTCTTTAGGGGTCCTGCTTCATTCAGCAACAGGTCACATTTTTCCTAGCCTTCCTCTTGTCACCTTTTTATTTGTAGAAGCTTTTCTTTTTGCTCTTGGCATCCCTTGCCAAACCCAATTCAACCTGGGCTTTAGCTTTCCCAAATTTATCCCTCGACACTCAGTGTCTCTGTATTCCTCTCAGATTACCAGTCCCTTCTATTCACTGTTCCACTTTCCGCAGATGTCTTTTTTGTCTTTGAGTTTGGCTATGAGGTCCTTATTCGATCATGCAGATCTCCTGGCACTTTGGGCTAACTTCCTGCATGCTGGGATAATTAGCCTTGAGCTTCAAGTAAGTAATGTTTGAATATTATCCAACTGTTAAATGTCACCTGTTCCTGTTATCAACTCAGATTGAAGGGGGGATTTTTTCATCTTTTGTCACCTTTACTCACTCAGATTTAAGGTAGCAAAAATAAAAACATATGGTTTCCTATAGTATTTTCTTTTGTTCCATATAATGAATCTTCTGACTAGAAATCAGAGTTCATTGTTCACAGAAACATGCAGAAATTTCAAAACCCATAGCGTACATTATTATGATAGAACACTTGCTTCACTAAGTATTAAAAGGAATGGCCTCAACCTGGATTCAGTTTCTAGACATATTTGGGGGGAATAAAAAAGTAAATTTTCTTGTAGATTAAGGTTTAATCCAGAAATCACTGAGCTTAATGTACGTAGATACACAGTACTACATTCAGAATCACAATTCTTATCAGAATAATTTTTAAACTTGATTTCCACTTTAAATAAATCATGTGTCTCTTCTAATGCTTTTTGCATGTCACCTTGGACATGAAAATATTTTGGTCATTTAATAATAAAACCACAGAAATTACACAGATATAGCTATAGAAGTTGATAGATATTGAAGGTAAATTGAAACATTGTAACTGGTAACTCTTCCTTTAAAATGGTGAGAAAAAAACCCTTTGTCAAGGGAAGAAAAGACCTTTTATTGTTTAGATCTCAGGTGTGAGAAGCACTCTGAATACATAAAGGCTTATCATAAAAAACAGTGACAGAAATTTTCTTCTGAATTCCAGTGACTGCAGTTTTCAACTTTGTTCTTCATAAATATTTATCTAACTCTAAGTTCCTGCAGTTTATAAAATTCTTGAGAATTTTTTCGTCATGATATTTCATTATTCAGCCTTCGCTAGCACATCCTCTGAATCTTTCAGACTTTAGATAAACAATGTGAGTTCACTGCTTCAATACTAACTGCAATCACATGCTTAAGAAGACAAAAAGGGAACATTGTCGAATATCTCTCCTTATTAGCATACAAGAAAATCAACATTTGAATAAAATTAAGGCTGCGGCATAAAGTAGCTAAACTAGGTATCCTTATCAATTTCTATAGCACCTACTACAGGTACCTATTATCACAGCAGAATTTTTGCATTTTGTGACGTTAACCTACAGTCAGATTGTGCCTGACAAATTTGGTGTCCTACTATGACAGGGTTACAGAATTGGTCAATAAGGGAACAGCAACTGATGTCATCTCTCCAGACTTGTGCAGAGCACTTGACACTGTTCCACATGACATTCCCGTCTCTAAACTAGAGAGACAATGACTTAATGGATAGCCATCTCAATGGGTAAGGAATTGGTTGGATGGTCACACTCAAAGTGTTCCAGTCAACAGCTCATTGTCAGGGTGGAGACCAGTGATGAGTACCATCCCTCAGGGATGGGTACAGGAACCACCAGTGTTCAGTATCTTTGTTGGTGACACAGTGAGACTGAGAGCACCTTTAGCAAGTTTGCTGATGACATGAAGCTTTGTGGTGCAGCTGACATACTGTAGAGAAGGGATACCATCCAGAGGGACCTTGACACTCTTGAGAGGTGGGCCCATGCGAACCTCATGAAGTTCAAAAAGGCGAAGTGCAAGGTCCTTCACCTGGGTGGGGCAGCCCCAAGCACAAATACAGGCTGGGCAGACACTGCATCAAGAGCAGACCTCAGGAGAAAGACTTGGGGTGTTGGTCTACAGGAAGCTCAACATGACCCATCAGTGTGCACTTAGAGCCCAGAAAGCCAACCATACCCTGGGCTGCATCAGGAAGAGTGCTGCTATCAGGTTGAGGGAGGTGATTCTGCCCTTCTGCTCTTAGGAGACCCCACCTGGAGTATTCTTTTCAGCTTTGTGGTTTCCAGCATAAGAAGGAAGTGGACCTGTTGGATCAAGTCCAGAAGATGGTCAGAGGGCTGGAGCACTTCTTTGAAGACAGGCTGAAAGAGCTGACCATGTTCAGCCTGGAGAACAGGAGGCTCCACAGAGACCTGAGAGCAGCCTTCCAGTACCTAAAGGGAGCTTACAAGAAATCTGGAGGAGGGCTTTTTACAAGGTGTCCTGGGTTCAGCAGTAGCAGTCATTTTTCTCCTTCTCAGTACCTGGTACAGTGCTGTGGTTTTAATTTTCAGCCTGGGAACAGCGCTGATAACACCGATATTTTCAGTTGCTGCTCAGTAACGTTTATTCTGACCAAGGACTTTCTGAGTCTCATGCTCTGCCAGGGAGCAGGGGAAGTCGAGAGGAAGCAGAGACAGGACACCTGATCCAAACTGACCAAAGAGGTTTTCCATACCACAGCATGTCATGCCCACTATAGAAACTGGGGGCATTTACCCGGAAGGGCTAGATCACTGCTCTGGTGGGGCTGGGTATCAGTCGGCAGGTGGTGAGTGGTTGTATTCTCTTCCCTTGTATTTCCTTTCTTCTTATTATTATTGGTGGTAGCAGCAGTGGTTTGTGTTATACCTTAGTTACTGGACTGTTCTTATCTCAACCATGGGAGTTATATTCTTTCAATTCTCCTCCCCATCCCTCTGGGAGTAGGGGAAGGAAGGGGGGGAGAGAGCAAACAGCTGGGTGGTTTTCTGGTTGCTGGCTGGGCTTAAACCACAACACAAGGGCATTTAACAACAGGGCAAGGTGGAATAGCTTTAAGCTGACAAAGGGGAGATTTATGCTCTGTATATATAAATAAAAAATTTTTACTGTGAGGGTGGTGAAACACTGGAATGAGTTCCCCAGAGAAGTTACGGCCGACCCATCCTTTGAAGTGTTCAAGGGCTTTGAGCAACCTAGTCTAGTGGAAGGTGTCCCTGGCTGTGCCAGGGTGGTTAGAACTACAAGATCGTTAAGGTCCCTTTTAACCCAAACCAGTCTATGATTCTTCAATTTATTTTTCTTGGCAAAACAATTCTTAAACTATGAGAACATAAAACCAATCCATATTTCCATTTCTGTATTTATGTATTATAATATTTATTGTGTGTTTTAAATTCAGAACATTTCCCATTTTAGACAAGTAGGATGATAAGTAAAAGGCTGGTTCATGTTAAAGGAGGACTTTAGTTTTCTTGCTACTGTAGAATAGAATTAGCGCAGTATATATGACTTGACTTAGAAGTTTCAATGCAAGCTTAACTGTATGCTAAGATTTATGATTTTATTCTCATCATTAGATGCCAAAAGGTACTTATGAATTAAATTTATACTACATGTAAGTTAAAATTTTCACTTTGTGAAAAGCAATGGAGTTTGCTAGACTAATGGTCTCATGTACTTTCATCTCACTAATGCTCATCTTAAAGTCACTCAAATATGTAGGATGAGATGCTTGCTATAGGTAATTGTAGTTTTAATGTGGTCTTATCATTGTTATAGTGGAGCCAAGTTATTATACACAGTGCCCGAGCCACAGAATGAGACATGCAGAAGTGCAGTGCAGCAATAAAAGACCACTGCAAAGAGTGTACTGGCAATTAACAAACCAGAAAACAAATACTAAAAGTTACACATTCTTTCAATTTCACTAGAAAAAAAGAGCTTCAGAGTATTCCAGGTAATGCTTTTTCTGTCATTAAATTATTCTTAGCCTTATTAAGAAAATAATATTTCAGAAAGATAACATCAGAGACCTACAACATGGTTTGGCTCCAAAAAAAAGTAACTTTGAGGCATGTATTTATAAAACTTTATGTTAAATCACCAACATTCAGATATACAACCTTCAAATATAAAAACAGTTCTCCAATTTTAGGTTTTCTTGGGGTATGCCTTAAGAACAACTTGAATGACTTGTTCTTTTAACACAGCTGAGCAAATACAGCACAAGATTTTCAACCAACCTTTGATTGAATTTGCTTTGACAATATGTGCAACCCTTTGGTGATCTTTTTGCAGGAATATTTGAAGGATTGAATTTTACTGGCAAGAGCACTAGCGGAAAGTAAATTTCAAAGATGCAAGTGAATATTTGCAAAAGCCAGGATTTTCGACAAATAGTTGCAAAAGCTTTACCAGTCCTAGAAAATTCTTTCTGCTTTCATCTCAGGGGAAAAAAAAAAAAAAAAAAAAAAAAAAAAGAAGTGATACAGCTGACACTTTAGAAATAAATGACTAGTAAGTTAGTGGTTTAGATGCTTATAACAAATGGTCCATGAACATGCAAGCTGCAGAGAACAATGCAAACTAAACAAAATAAGAAGCGAAGCCTGAAAATAGATCATTTGAATGTTTCTAAATATATTCAAGGATATTCTGGTTTGCTTGTTTATTTCTTTGTTAGAATCTATTCCACATGCAGGAAATAAGCTAATTTTGTTGAATAAATCCATTGTTATAAGCTTATTTTGTTGAATAAATCCATTGTTACAAATTATTCACTAAAAGCTAATCAATAATGCATTGTGGTGGATTCACTTTGACAGATGTCACTATTACTAAAAGTTATGTCTTGTAATAATGTAGTACAATATGAAACTTCATGAGTAGTTCGCTGAACAAAGGTTTGCACTGGGAACATAATTAATACTTGACACTGTTTGCTGCAAAAACTTTTATCACATATGTGAAAAAATATTATCCAGTTGATGAAACAAGTATTGAAACACTCTTGAAATGCATAATAAAAAAAAATGGCAAAAATACACTGAAAAATTAGTAGGCATGTATTAAAACACAGTAGTGAACTTCTGTGGAGACCTCACAGTATTCTCAACTACAAATACATATTTAAATACCTCAGATAACTGAAACATCCAAAAAAAATCTGAATATATTTTTATTGCCAGTTGGCCTCATAGTTGAGAAATACATCTTCTAAGCAATATAATTTTGATTATATACTCTGTTAATACATCTTAAGAACCATGTTTTGATGATGTACACACACTAACAACAGGCCAGCTGGTGGCAAAAGAAACGCATTTTGCAGTTGTCATTCTGCTGCTTTGACAGACTATGTAAATAGAATTATTGATAAAAGTAAAATAAATTTGAACTTTCATTTTGAAAATTATACCTGCATTTGATGTATGCATGTTGAAAGGCAGATATTTCTAAGAGGTTGTAAAACACCTAAGAAATCTGCTGCATGCATTGAAAAATCTTTCTTCTTTTTTTTTTCTTTTTTTATTTTATGTCTGTTTAGGACTAGTTTCTATTCCGTAATACCTGCTTTTTAGGTTCGTTTGCCCTTCTTGGTATTTGTACTGTAGGTATATTAAACACACAAAGTTAAATTTTCAAAACTGCATTTATACCCCTAAAACCGGTCATAGCAACAACAGAGAGAGGGAGTTTAGAAAGCTACTTTTGGGGGAATGATTGATGGAACAGATCCAATTCTGTGTTATCAGTTTATCTAAATATTTGAATGGGCTTCATAAAGCTGATAAATTCAGTGAAAATGGTTTTCAGGAAATATTTCAGGGTGCAACATGATGTACAATAATTTACAGTGTAAAGCTTAGGAGCTTTTAACAGCGCATACTTTCTGCTTGAGTGAGAGAGGGATCTAGGTGGAACTAATTCCTGCAAAGGTTTCTGCAGAGAGAAGGTAATGAAAGGGGAATGGGTACGACAGCATGACGGGCACAGAAAGTATGACTTCCCAGAGAAGCCATCTACACTTCTCTTTAATGGATTAAAGCACAAATCATATTCAAAAAGGCACAACTACCAAAATCCTCCAAATTATATATTAACAGAGCCTCTTCTTATCTGCAAACGAGGAAGAACATCCTTTCATTTATTTCCTAGACAATTCTTGCCAGAGATACTAGAGAGCATTTCTAGATTATTTTAATATCTTTGATGGGACCATTGCTGTGACAACGGTGCCCCTTATCCATTTTCACTGTCATGCAAGGTAATTTACAATTTTCTCTGTGGAAACATCTAGCATTAGATTGGTTTGTCTCCACTTTTTGGGTTTTCTTTCACTTTGATCTCTTTCATAGATCTTTTGTTTCCAATTTTGTCTTTTTTCAGGATTCACTTTGTGGTAGCAAGAGTACATCTTTCCAATATTTTTTGATATTTTTCTACCTCTGTCATACACAAATATGCAGCCAAGGTACAGGCAACATTTCTATTTTTGCTCACTCCCATTTTATAAATTGCCACAATAGTATTACAGAAACCTAGAAATTGAAATGTATTAGCAGGATTCCCAAAAACCTGATACAAAATATCAACCCCTACAAAGTCTGCAATTAAGCTTGTTACTTAATGCTAAAACAGGAGATAAGACCTTATTAACAACAAAGCATGGCTTTCTGTCAATACCTTAATGTGTTTGATCTAATGAAAAGTTGCTCTTTCCACCAGGCAAATTTACTGCTGGAATTATCTGCATTTATATACAAAACAACCTCTTCATTATTAGGGCCTTTAATGTAACTGTTTCACAATTGAAAAAGAATAGAGAATTCGTGAGGGGAAATAAAAATGCAAACAGCTTAAAATATTTAACGACAATATGGGAATGTTTTCATAACACTGTTCATGTGATCATATTGGGAAGATATTCTTCAGCTTCTCAGTTGTGATGAGATTTGTCTCAGTCACCTGTCTTTATGAAGGCTTTCTTTCCAGTCCTGTGCTTTGCTAATCATGGCTTGAAATTCTGCAGTTCTCCCAAGTTTAGTCCATAATAATCAATAATAAATTCCAATTTTATTATTTGTAATTTTTTTATAAATATAAAGACATAATAGTAATATTACACTATATCATGATTAATATATTAGTGATGTATTATATGAAAGTATAATATTTAATACACCCATAAGAAATAATAGTAGCAATAAAAATCACTTATGTAATAATTATCCTCATGTTGCAGATCACAGTGAACTCAGCTTAGTTTCTTGGACTTTGCTTTCACAAGTCTGTTATAAGTGGCCTATGGTGACACAATTTCATATTTTAACATTTTTAAAATTGGAAAAGAAAGGACATTAAAAAGAATATTGCATGACTATAACCAAATTATTATTTAACCCAATAACAATCCATAGAGATTTTCCACTTCTCCATGTAATATTTTAAAATAATAATAATTTTCAAAAACTGCTCAAACTGTTTTTGCCCATCTATATTCTTTAGACATTTCTTTCTTGCAGTTAACCTTCTGAGGCATTTCTTAGGAAAAGACAAAGTCATTGGGTTTTCTTTTCTTTTTTCTTTTTTTTCTTTTTTTTCTTTTTCTTTTTTTATTGGGTAGTGTCTTAGTGATCCCATATAAAGCATGGATCAGTGGGGTATATATACAGATATGTATCAATCATCTTAACAACCATGTAATGCAGAGGTTTCAAAATAATTGGAAATAAGTTCAGAACAAAATTATCTGTTAATTTTTTTTGAATACATTTTCTGCTGGATTAATTCATTGCAAAAGCTCTCAGGAAGGTTTGATGGGTGGGAAAAATGGCACAAGCTGAGTGAAGAAAATGAATGAACTGGATGAGGGTGCCTCAGACTCTCCTCTTTTAGTGTCTTGATGTTACATTTTCTTATCTCAAGGACACCTACCTTTGAAGGGGTAGAGGGAGTGATACCATCCTATTACTTTTCTGCTTCCTACTCATTCCAAAGAGAGCCTACAGCTAGCTTTAGCAAGGCACACCACTTTCAGTTTTCTAAACTCAGGTAAGTTAAAACTTACTTTACACATCTCCAAATAATGTAGAGCTAAAAATACAAACCTTTCAGACTTCCCAATAAATACAATGGATTTGTATATTAAACATTCTGTGAGACTTTTCTTAATAAGACTTTTAATTATCTCTCTTGAATTTTCCTTAAGAGTTGCTTTTTTACGTTGCATTTACTTTAATATACAACTTCATACTATATTACATAACTTAAACCCTCAATGTTAAAATTCGGAAAGTCAGTATGACTTGAAAAGGATAAAAAATAAGTGTCCGATAACTGGAAAAAGGGAAGCATGATTTTGTGGATATAGTTTAAAACTCTTGGGAAAGTCAGCAATGTTTATTTGCCAGGTAAGCTGCTGAAGTTTGAAGATTCTTGACATTTTAATCTTAAGACATTTCTATAAACAACTACTGATTTTTAATAGTGAGTTCAAACCACAAGGGCTCTGTTGCTAAGAATAGTTCCCTAGTGAAATTTGAAGGGCTTCCAGGAAAAGAACAACCTACCTAGTGGCATTCAGCATCCAATAAAGTATAGACCTGCATGCTCATTTCAGGGTATTATTTCTGTTTTTTTTTTTTTTTTTTTTAGTTGGAGTTTGTTTGGTTGTTTTTTTTGGTCTTGCCCTAACCCCCCCCTTTTTTTTTTTTTTTAATAATAAGCCAGTTGTTAGTATATAAAGCGTATTTATAAATGACTGGAAACAAAATTCATGAAATAAAGTACAAAATCAATGCTGAGCCTTTACTTCCAGGGCTGTGTAGTTGTAGTCTAGACCTAAGATATTTTTCTAAAGCTATACCTGTCAAATAATATTAATCAGGCTAAATTGCACTTCATGAATATGTAACTTGTTTGCTCATTATCATGGGTTACACTTCCATTTATAAATAATGATCTGGTTTTATTGCTACCATAAATAAATATTAGAGATATAATTTAAATAGTTTTATTAGAAATATTGTACAGAAAATATCCACATATCCACAGAATTATATCCATTTTTACACCACCACTTTCTCTAATGCATTTATTTTCCTTTTGTGCTTGTATTGGGATATGCCTCAGACATATTATGTATACACGTTAAACACTTAATATCTGTATCAGAGAAAATTCAAACATGATTTGGAAAGATGCATTGTTTTTAAGCATAGTATTTATTTTTATTTTTGTGCTTTCACAACTGAAGACAAATACTATAGTCCACAAATGTTCTAAAATGACAAGTTTTGCTTCTACCATTACAAAAGACTTACTGCTTAGCTTTTTTTGGACAAAAACGTAATTTCAGTTCTTTTGTTTCACTGCAAGTATTTTAATAAGTTGGGCCAAGTCATTAATGTGAAGGGGTTAAAGTGATAACACTCAAATAATTAACTTCAAATGATGAGTTAAAATTATTTTCAGACCTAAGAAAATAAACAATTAAAGATAGCTTCAGTGTTTTGAAGGCAGGAGTCTAGATTATATGTAGCCTCTACTTTATCAGTAATTAAAGATTAAACAACTACAGTTAAAGACCCCATAATTTAAACTTGTCTGTGCTGCATTTAATTTCAAAATCAGATAGGGTGACTGTCAATGTCTCATACAGTGATAATACAAAGAAAAATCACTTTCCAAGTTATATTTAACAATCATGCACAGATGAACTGTGGTTTGGAAACCTGCAGACCCACTGGATGCGTAGGTCTGCAGTAAGCCCCCAGCTGTGCTTCAAAGCTTGTGGAAACCATCTGACAGCTACTGCTGGTGTAAGAGGAAGAACAGTGTCCAGAAACATTATGCCTTACTGCAGACTGGCCTGCAGGACTGGAAAGGTGGCAAGCAGGAGAGCAAGTACATCATGCTCCTGCTACAGAGCTCCCAGCTGCTGGAGATCAGACATATGACAATGCTTTTTATTTATTTGTATTTCTTTAATGTCTAAAGACCACAGCTGGGGTCAGTTCACCACTGTGTTATCTCTTACTGTTTAAGATATGGGTCCTATTCCAAAAAGTTTAGGATCTGAAGACACAAGGAAGAGAGATAAAAAATAGTTTTCAACAAGAGAAAGTGAAAACAATTGGTCTGAAATATGCCAATCTGAAGGTTGTTGTGGGGTTTTTTTAGTGAAAATTGAAGACTTAAAAAAAATGAAGGGGGGGAGGTGTGGTTAAAAGACAGGGAAATAGACATTAAAACAGGACACAGAGGAAGTGAAGAGAGCATAAAAGGAAATAGAAGACAGAAAGGATAATGGATAAAATAATGTTTATTCTCACGCAGTACCAGATAATACTAATAAGAGAATAAAGGAGAAAATATGGCATAAAAAGAGATTTCTTTTTGAATGGCGCATACAAGCTGAAATTTCTGAATTTCTGAAGGGAAAGAGCTAAACACCAATAATACGCACAATTTTTGAGTTCCAAAACCGATTTTTTTTCGGCCAAGCATGTAAGGATCCTTCTCATACCAGGATTTGACAGTCCTTTAAGGCATTTACACCTCTACAGAAGCTGACTGAATCTGGCAGTGTTCTGAATGCACATAAAAGAATCAGTGGGACAGTCAGTGTCACACAAGAAGGTCAAATAGCAGAAGTTTCCATCACTTTGTCATGGTGAAAATTCAGAGTGAAACCATCATACAACTGGTCTGAGCATCTGGAAAATGGAACCAAACACTAACCTAGGAAATGCGATATTAGGAGCATGTATTGAAAAAAAGACCCTCATTATAATGGGTGAATTATTTGTATTTTTGATAAAGTATTGTCAACTATTTGATCATTTGAAGGACGTATTTGTATGACTCTTTCAGAGTTCTAATATATTAGTTACAATCCTTTTTTTTTTTATTTGTTTGGTTTTGGGGCTTTTTTTTTTTTTTTTAAAGCTGATTATGTTTTGTTATAAAAAAGGCCAAAGTCCACAATGGTCTTCTGGGTATGTTATTTATATGCATTGTAAAAATTAACCTACAGAAGTTTAGACAGGAAATCAGGAAACTATATCGTTCCAGTTCTGTAGAGTAAATAGTATATATTTTACCTCTCTGCAGTTCAGGCTTCATTTCAGTTTCCTGTTCCAGTATGAATGAAAGGAATTGTAACACACTATCCGTCTGTAAAAGCATTATATATGAGACTGCCCAAAGTCCTAAGGAATTAAACTTGATCCAGAAGTTAACTGATTCTTCTCTGACCAATCATTCACGCTTGCCATATACACTGTGGCTGTGCACACCAGCCTGCAACTTGGTTAGACGACAGAAAAATATGTTTTTCTCTGCAATCCTATAGAAGCCATGTTGCTGACCTACCATAATTTGTACACTGCAGTGTTTACACAGAGGGTAGTATTTTGTGGTTTAGCTTGATCTTACACATTGGGTTTAGTTTTAACATGATTACCAGGAGGAGAGAGGTTTGCACAGGAGGTAATCAAGAAAAAATCCTGGAATTTCAATGTTGTGTGTTTCTTGAAGGTTGAATCTGTCATATAATATCATGTTAGCATCAAAGAAAAAATTCTAAGTAAGAATAACTCTCTTCCTAGGATGAGAGCCAGTATTTCATATAAAATTTAAAATCAGTATGTTTCTAATTCAGATTATTTTTTCAGGGAGTTCACAGGTGGAGGGAGTGGTTGTTTAGCATGTTATGATCTCGCCAATACCATAGGAAAAAGAAAAAAAGGAAAAAAGAGAGTAATGGACAGTAGTTTATCTAGGAGGTGATTTAATTTCTTACAAAAAATAGAATGAGAATTGCTTCTCCTCGCAAAAACTATTTTGAGTTAAGAAATATTTTTCTGAGCTCTCCACATCCATGATTTTCTACCATAGCAACAGAGGCTTTAATTCACTTTCCTACAAAACGGAGAGGTTCAAAGGACTGGCATTTCAGCTGTATAGTCCCCGAAAGAGCAAAAAGAAAAAAGCCCTCTACCAATCCACTTTTATAGTAATGTCTTTCTCATTGTAAAAGTTCCTTTTCGCACACAGTGTGGGAATAGCAACAGCATTCTGTGTTACCCTTTAGAAAATTGACTTGTCTGCTTCACTTCAAGCCAGAAGTCTGAGTTATAGTATACACATACGAATTTTTTCTAATAAATTTGATTAAACTTTAAATTCTTACAAATCAGGGACTCACATTTCTTAGCAGGGGGGTGGGTTTCGGTTTTGGTTTTTTGTCTCTTTTTCTGTTTTGTCTGTTTTGTTTTGGATTCTTTTTTTTTTTTTTTTTTTTTTAGCAGGGGCTATGAATTCTGGATATGCAGTGGGTTTACTTTCTGGGTAGTGGAGCAAGTAAGGTGATAGCCGCTATTAGAAATTTAGCCTTAAGTCAGTATATAAAGAACTCACATGCTGACACTTTAAACAGACAGCTCCCACTGTAAGCATAAACTTCATTATATCTCAGGTCACAGTTAACTAGCTTACAATACAGTAGTGACCTGTTTAAAACAAACGTAACCATTCGGCCACAATTGATTTGGCCTTTTCTCGACTTCCAAGGTTCTATTTCCAGAAATCCCCTTCGAGCTATTCAGCTGACATTATCTGCTTCATTTTCAACCAGTGCTAGTGCCACCACTTTCCACCTTTATTATTGCTCTGTAGTACTGTAGACATGCTGAGCTGGGATGTAGACATCCCAGTAGTTCAAAGATGCAGTGAACAGCTCAAGAAGCCTTGGGCTGCTGGAATAAAACAACAAAGATTTTTTATTGTTCCATGATGAAATATGAATTGTTTCCAACTGTAGTCTAGAGCTGATGAAATATTTTAATTATTATTTTTTCTGTAACAGAACTAAAGCATCGAGGTATGTGTATGTATAAAAAATATAACTGATAACCTCCTCTTTAAAAAGCCATCAGGTGGAAAGGACTGTTTTTTTCAGACAGTACTTGCAGAAAAGAAAATAATAATTTTTTGAGAAAATCACATTTTTATTTTCCCTAGTTTCAAGGAAAGCTATCTGAAAGGTTATTATTATTATTATTTATTATTATTATTATTATAGTTCTGCATAGAAAATCATAGAGAAAATTTTCACTACCATTGGTGATGTCTTGTCAAAAGACATCTGTACACCATCAGCAAAATACAGCTGCTAACACCTGAATTTGTTGGATGACTATGTCTTGTATTCTTAAATAATGTTGGAAAATGAGGATAACTACTTTTACAGGTGCATGCAAACTTTATTTGGGATACAGCTTAGTTTTAGTACTGACTTGTTTCTTGTTTAAAACAAGTGTATAGAGCAGTAAGAAAAGTAGAAGTTGAAAGTAATGAGATACACAATATTTACTGCTGACAGAGTAATTCAGTGTTTCAATAAGTTGTGAATATATGCAATACTCCTGTTCCTTTAGTATTTACTTCTTAAAAATCCGCTTTTAATATATTTATTGTTTGCTGACAATTAATGTTTTGGGGACTATCTTATTTAGAAAGGAAAGATCACATACTTCTACTCATGGCAATAAAAGAATTTCTATCTTTCACAGATGTGTTATGCTCACATATTTTGATTTTCTGGTGGGTTTTTTTTTGCTTGTTTTTGGTTTGGGTTTTATTTGTTGCTGTTGTTTTCCAAATGAAACAATCCCACTGTAGAGTTTGAGCAAGAATTTCCAGAGAGAAATATAAATTAATATCAGTTTTTCTCTGAGACTTCACAATTTTCTCCTATTGCTCTCACAATTCACATTATTTTACGTATTCAAGTTTCCCTTATATTAAGCTTCTAGAGCATTTATAAAGTTAGCTAGAAGAATATTTTTCAAATCATACTTCTTGTTGAAGAATCAAAGACTATTCACTGGAAAGATTCCCATTCTTAAGGGACTAAATAAAATTGAACTCTTCTATCATACCTTGAAGAAATTAATACAAAAACTATGTAAGAACCAAGAAGAACTCAATATATCAAGATGTTAATTTATGTATGTTTAGACAAATGCGTATATACAATTCATAGAATATTATTTACATACAATTTTATATATTTATATAATTTATGAGTTTTAAATACAAGTATACATAAATTATTAAAAGGGATTATAAAAATATACGTACTTGTTAAAATTTTAAGTATAGAGATTTCAAAATTGTTATCCTCTTTAAATAATTAAATTAAGCTGAAATGCATAAAGCAAGCTGCATAAAATGAGACTCATGTTTAGTAAAGGTCCAATTTCAGCCCATCTTATTTTACTGGGTAATTTTCTACGACTGAATGATTTCTTCTCACCCTTTCCCTCACACTACTTTATTGTATGTGCTTGAACGAGTCATTGCTTTTTATGTCCTATCGATCTAACAGCAGTGTAGAGGTAAGATCTCAAACCTGACAACAGTAAAAGATGATGCTTTAATTGTGAGGAGACAGCGAGTATTATCTGTGTATATTTTTTTTCTGTATATTATACTGGAGGTTACAATTCCCTCCATAATGTTCCGTTGCAGTGAATTTTTTTATGGGATGCCTAAAGTATCAGATACTAAATGGGTGAAGTATCATAAGGAATATTAGAACTGGGGTATTATTTCATGAAATTGATAACACCTAGTGGGATCTTGAACAGTGATAAATTTACAGATTGACATTACAGATGTACTTTAGAGATGCATGTAAGAATTTCCTGTTATTTCTTTAGGTTATCGTGTTTCAGCTCAAAATCTCTTTTCTGCATATTTTTGTTGACACTATACTAAGATGCTGAAAACACAAAGTATTTTTGTTCTCTATTATTCCTTCTATTCCTACTGTTTATTCCCACCTGAAGTCAGAATCTCAGATTGTGACATCAATCGTAGCGCAGCAATGAGGGATGATGTCACAAAGGAAGGATTATTATTTCTGGTGAGAGAAAGCAGCTAGAGCATATTAATTTTTGAGAAACAAAGAAATCAGCTTTTCATACAAATGTCCTTTCAAATAGAGAACAATGGAAATGAAATTAAACCAATACGTAGTATGTCTGCAAGTAAGTTTTTATTTTTTCTTAAAGAGATGATTTTCAAAGCTGTTCCACAAGAAGAGAGTGATCTTAAAGGTGACTCAAGCAGAAACAGACAAGTGAAGGGTGGAATTGCATCTCAGCGTCATGAAAACAAAAAAGTTTGAAAGATCTATTTCTTTGCCTCTTTCCACTTTAATCTTTTTATTGCTTTGTTTTCCCCCCCAAACATTTAAATAATACAGGGTTTGTATCAATGGGCAAATGAAAAAGTAACTGCATCATGAAAATAACAATTGACAATATAATGAAACCACACATATTTAAAACAGGGTCTTAGCATGATGAAATTCTTTGTTATTATCTAGTTAATTTAATTGCTAGAATACATAGCAACAACAAGCGTGCATCTGAGGTTTACAAGAATTCCAGTGAAATCAGAAGGGGTGAAATACAGTACTATCCATTTGTAGTGGAATAAAAAAAAAAAAAAAAAAATTGCTTAAAAAAACCCCTCAAAACCAAACCAAAATCAAAATCAAAACCAAAATAAAAAAAAAAGACTACTAATATTTTCCAACTGTCTCTTGTGTATCAATAGAAATTATTATATAAAAATGGCCATAAACTCTGTGTTTATTTTTAATTCTGAGGTGTCCTCCTTAAAAAATCAGACATGTATGTCTGCCTGAATTAGCTTTGCTAATGTTTTAAATTTAATATCTCAAATGATTCATATTGTGTTCAGAAAAATCAGCAGTTGGATGCGTGATTATCTATTGTTATAAAAAAAATTATTATAGATTTCGATTTCCTGAAATTAAAGTATATCCTACAAGAACACCACTGGAATCTGTTTTCATTGACAAAAAAAAAAATCTGTAGTTTTTATTTTTATACATACAGGCTTAGATGAAAAAAAATTTGTAAAAGTGAAATCCTGGACCCACTAAAATTACTGACAATTTTTTCCCTGATTTCCCTGGGACAATTATTCCCTGATTGACAGTAGCCTATGTTTTTGTTGAATTGCTCAAAGAGGTATCTACTTATGTTCTTTTACAAGGAGGGTTGTTATAAAAGTAATTTAGATGTAATAGCCATTTATTAATGAAAAAAACCAAACCTGTCATGGAAAAAAAAAAGCCAACATATTTTCAAATCAAAACTAAACCAAAACCTAAATATTTTAAAGGCCATGAAATTAATTTCAGCTGAATATATTAACTATAGGCATATTTAATTTCCCTCTTTTACTGTCAGAACTGTCTCACAAGACATTTGCTTACAACAAAAAAAAAGTTTTACGTATGAATTAGACTCCCATAGAAATCTAACCGTGGATTTGGATCTGATCCTCTTCCTCCCTAAGTTAATTGAATACTCCACAAGATATCAAATAAATGCAAGTCTCACAGAGATTTAGGATGAGGTTTGTGGCTCATTGAGCCCGGTGGTTTTCTTTTGCAATTGATGTTCCTGATAATTAAAAACATGTTAATCTTCTGTAGCTTGCTTAACTGTAACCTCCCCCCAAAAGTTTCCCAGGAAAACCTTCTCCAATTAGGTTTTAAACAGACTCTGTTATAGCAAAGCTCAGAACACTGAAAACATCCAGGTACATTATTTTACCAATGTTAGAATCATAGAATAGTTAGGGTCGGAAAGGACCTTAAGATCTAGCTCTAGCCCCCCTGCCATGGGCAGGGACACCTCACACTAAGCCATGCCACACAAGGCTCTGTCCAACCCAGCCTTGAGCACCGCCAGCAATGGAGCATTCACAACTTCCCTGGGCAACCCATTCCACTGCCTCACCCCCCTTACAGTAAAGAATTTCTTCCTCATATCCAATCTAAACTGCCCCTGTTTAAGTTTGAGCCCATTACCCCTTGTCCTATCACTACAGTTCCTCATGAAGAGTCCCTCCCTAGCATCCCTATAGGCCCCCTTCAGATACTGGAAGGCTGTTATGAGGTCTCCATGCAGCAGCCTTCACTTCTCCAGGCTCAGCAGCCCCAACTTGCTCAGCCTATCTTCATACGGGAGATGCTCCAGTCCCCTGACCATCCTTGTGGCCCTCCTTTGGACTTGTTCCAACAGTTCCATGTACTTCCTATGTTGAAGACACCAGAACTGTACACAGTACTCCAAATGAGGTCTCACAAGAGCAGAGAAGAGGGGCAGGATCACCTCTCTCGACCTGCTGGTCACACTCCTTTTGATGCAGCCCAGGATAAGGTTGGCTTTCTGGGCTGCAAGCGCACACTGAAGCCAGCTCATGTTCATTCTCTCATTGATCAACACCCCCAAGTCCTTCTCCGCAGGGCTGTTCTGAATCTCTTCTCTGCCCAACCTGTAGCTGTGCCTGGGATTGCCGAGACCCAGGTGTAGGACCTTGCACTTGTCATGGTTAAACTTCATCAGGTTGGCATCAGCACACCTCACAAGCCTGTCAAGGTCCCTCTCGATGGCATTCCTTCCCTCCAACGTATCAACTGAACCACACAGCTTGGTGTCATTGGCAAACTTGCTGAGGGCGCATTCAATCCCACTGTCCATGTCACCAACAAAGATGTTGAACAAGACCGGTCCCAACACCCATCCCAGAGGTTTAAGTTCCACATACGGATAGAGTAACTGCATGCTAAATGTAGCTGTAGTAAAGCAGTGGACCTCTTGGGATCCTAATTATTCCAGAGAGTCTCATTCAGAACTAAACTCAGTGTCAACAGTATTTTGGGCCTTGTTGTAGCAGACTGGGAAGGAATAAGAGGAGATGAGGTGGCTTTTAACTTTATGCAAACTAGAAAGATAATGCTCTCGGAAAACAAGCTGTTTCCTACATATTATATAGATGAGAAGACTGAGAGAAATTGAGATATGAAGAAATCAGTATTTCCTCATGTCTCTTCTGACAGATTAATGTTACTGCCACTGATACACTTACAAGCAAGGCAGACCCTTACAGAACTCCAGGAAATCTACTCATTAAAAAAATAACATGGAAACATAGTAGCAGCACTAAAAAAATAACACGGAAGCATAGTAGCAGCACATTTAATTTCTTTTTTTTGCTGAGGTTTGTTTGGGTTTTTTTGTTTTTTTGTTTTTTTTTGTACACTGTTTGTGTCCCGGCAATTGCATGCAGTGTGGGATGAGTAGTATTTGTGTAAGGACCAGAAATCATTCTTAATTTCTAAAGAGGTTCTAGGTGGAAGGTTTAATCACAGGACATAAAGCAGGATAAAACACTTTTCAGGCTTTTTGTTGCATTACTTAGAAAGAAAATAATTTACTTTGAAAAAAAATCCCTATATGTGCAATGTTATTTATTGTTGAAGGTAAAAGCTCTGTTTTGTGTTTATTGAGACATAAATATTTTGTGACATAGATCTCTAATATTCAACTATCAAAGATGGTGATAGCAGTTTTAATGAATAGAGAAAAATGGGATCCCATTAAAAGTGAGAAAAATAAAAAAAAAAGTTAAGTTTTCAGAATTTCTCTTAATTGTTATCAGAAGCTCAGGAGGGAGAGGAAGGAAGAAATCTTAAAACACCAGGAAGAGGAAGGAAGTGTGACCTTAGCAAGAAAGATGCATCTTCATGAAAAATCAATATCATTATTGTCTTCAGAACAATGAAGATTTTCCATTTATTTTTTTTGCTTTTACAGATCCTCAAAGTGTCATAAAAGTGGATAATGAAAAAAGGCCAGCTGAGAGACTTTTTTGCCCTTCTTTTATTTGTCTAAATTTTAGGTTATGTATTATGCATCTGTTTAGTTAGGTTGGCTTGTTCAGTCAAACTACTTTGTCTAGAAATCTGCATCTTTTATTTCCAGTGTTTTTTGTTGTGCTGTGGGTTTTTTTTAAATGTACTTGCTTTGGATAATAGCCATGGCTTCCTCCATTTTACTTAAGAGAAGGTTGTTTTGTTTGAAAAGAATTATATCTTGGGCCTCTTGAATACAGTAATCAAGTAGTAGATGATGCATTGGTTAATGCTGATGAGCATGGAAAGAGATGATTGCAACACCTCTTCTTAAAGATGGCTTACAGCAGACAGAGCCCCCAGCCAGCAGAAGTTCCCTGGCAAATCTATTTAGAACTCTGTGGAAGGTACTGAACGTAAAGGTAAAAACATAGAAACACCTTTTGACTCTACACAAAGCTACAAAAATAGCTGGACTATTGGAAATCTGTTCCAGTGCAGGACAGGGGTTAAGTCGTGCAGCTTAGCCCATATATGTTTATTTGAGCCGCATACTTCTACTTTTAGCTCTGAAAGTGTCCCTATGTGTATCTCAATACAACATCAACAGCCCATTGCAGGAGAGCTATAGTAGTGGTTTGGTTTTCTAGCAAAGGATGACTTCACAATCTTTCACAAGGCAAAGAGACAGGTGGCAGAGAGCAGCAAGAGTGAGGTGGTTCCCTGGGGCCCAGAGATGCAGGGGCAGCAGGAGTGCCCCATGGGTCTGAGAGGGCTGGTTGTGGCAGCCAGGGCCTTTCTCAACACCCCAGCCAGGAGCAGGTAGCTGGGGCACCAGGGACAGCCCCAGGCAGCAGGCACCCCCCTGGGACTGGGACAAGGCCAGGCTGGTATTTGGGCCTCTGGTGGGCCCATGGCTGGTCAGAGCAGGCCTGTAGGGAGCTGGAGAGCTATCAAGCAGGGATGTTGCTGGGGCACAAGCTGATAGCACTGGGGGGCTGCAATGGGGTCCTGGGCTGCGGGCAGGGTAGGACAGGTAGGGCTGGCAGTGCCTCAGTGCTATGGAAGGATGGAACGCATACATTTAGTATATGTTATGTAGTAAAATCATACGAAATAAAAAAAACACATTAGGGATACTTAAAGACCACCAAAAGAGGCAATAGTAGAGACCATGATAGATGCAATTTGATAGGCATTTGAGATGAACCTTCATCAAACTCCTTGGTGGAAGGCATTTAGCATCACTTTTATTTTGCCTACAGCAGTCTCTCTCCCCCATTCATCCTTGATGTTTCATTTCACAGAGTCTTGATCCCCAGGCTTTGTTTTCAGATTTGAACTCGAAGAAATCCAATGTTTCAAAAGAAAAAAGACTTATTAAAACCTACAAATCTTCTGGTACACAGTTGTAGAAACTGACATTGGATAGATTTTCTGTCTGATGCCATAAGAATCTTATAAGCCTTCCATCCTGGTTTCTCAGGGACTTCTTTCCCAAATCAGACAAATCACAAAAGATCTGTTTTACTCTTCAGTTACTGTAGAGCACCTCAAGTGAATTGTAGAGCCCTCAACTAACATGGTAACTCATATTAACTAAATTGCAGTCCCAGAGAAAGGAGTATGCTTCAGAGATGGGTTGAAAAGAACTTAGCCAGTTGGAAAGCAGAAGTACACCATACTTTATGGTCAATGTTATTTATACGTATTGTACAAGTATGAAACACACAGACAGACTACTAAACACATGGCAAAGTGTATCAGGAGCACAAAAATATTTTCTTTTTTTTTTTCTATGTATACACTGTTGCATATACATAGACAATGTAAAGAAAATATCTAGGCACAATCATTGATGGAGGTGTTAGCATTTACAGATAAAATTACGTGCTGTGCAGCAACTACTGTCACCTTATGTTCAGAAAACAGAAGTTGTCTGAACTTGATTGCGAGTACAAAATCTGAGATGATCTTAGATTTATAAATATATGGCATATGGTACATGATTTCATTCTGTTGTAATCTAGCTTTTACATTCCCAGAAATAATTTTCACAATTTCAATCTCAATAATTAGACTCTTAGTTTTCAGGGAACTATAACCAATATTTGACTGTTCTTCCTCTCTTGTTTATTTATCTATCTCAAAGAAAAGTGATAAATATTCTTTAAAAGCCTAGTCTAAATTGTTCAAGATTGCAGAAATTCAAGTGTTCAGATTCTTCAGACCCTGTTACTGAGAGATTTCTTTCTGTTTCTGGTTATTTAAAATGCATAGCTAGCAGATTAGTGTAGTAGGCTTTGCTGTGATTCTGAAAATGTCACTAAATGAGATTGCATTTGGTTTTGTGCATTTTAGATTAAATATTAACATTTTAATCTGGGCTGTTCATATTTTGCTTAGGCTATCTCTGACCTTCACTTTCAAACAGACTTATTTAGAAGTGGCCTTGTGTTTTAACCAACAGTATATGAGTTTAGGCCTCTAGAAATAAACACTGCATTCTCCTTCATAGCTTTTGTTTCCCCCCTACAAATTGCTCATAGTCTACTTGTGAAGAGCAAAAAAGAACAAAAAAGTCAGCTTCAGTTCTGAGTTCAGTTATAGTTTATGTGCATTGAAACTACTGCGTAAAAATAAATAGAAATCACCTGCGGTTTGGCAAAACAGTTGTTTCAGATTCAGTGTCCCTGAAAGATCTCATTTCAGGTTTATTCACCTCATCAAGTTCTGACTTTTTAATAATATTTTTACTTCACATGGTGCTTTTATATGTTGCACTAACAGAACTTGCTGAAATTTCCCTTCTACAAGCAAAAGATGGAGAGTTTGGATTGACAAAGAAACACAGAGTTGACTTGTTGAGAAATTCTTCTTAAAGATAAATATATACTACTTCCTATGAGGACAGATAAACTCAGTCTGGAAGAAGTGGTGATTCTAGTTGTGTAAGATGTTTCAAGTGGAATTATTCCTGGTAGAGAGCAACCCAGGAGCAACTACAGGTTGGGGAGAGAAGAGATTCAGAGCAGCCCTGCAAAGAAGGTCTTGGGCGTGTTGGTCAATGAGAAAACGAACATGAGCCAGCAGTGTGGGCTCACAGCCCAAAAAGGCAACTGGGCTGCAACAAATCCTGGGTTGCATCAAAAGGAGCATGACCAGCAGGTCGAAAGAGGTGATCCTGCCCCTCTTCTCTGCTCTTGTGAGACTTCACTTGGAGTACTGTGTACAGTTCTGGTGTCCTCAACATAAAAAGGACATGGAACTGTTGGAACAGGTCCAGAGGAGGGCCACGAGGATGATCAGGGGACTGGAGCACCTCCCATATGAAGATAGGATAAGAAAGTTGGGGCTGTTCAGCCTGGAGAAGAGAAGGCTTCGTGGAGACCTCATAACAGCCTTCCAGTATCTGAAGGGGGCCTATAGGGATGCTAGGGAGGGACTCTTCATTAGGGACTGCAGTGAGAGGACAAGGGGTAACGGGTTCAAACTTAAACAGGGGAAGTTTAGATTGGATATGAGGAAGAAATTCTTTACTGTAAGGGTGGTGAGGCACTGGAATGGGTTGCCCAGGGAAGTTGTGAATGCTTCATCGCTGGCGGTGCTTAAGGTCAGGTTGGACATAGCCTTGGGTGGCATGGCTTAGTGTGAGGTGTCCCTTCCCCTGGCAGGGGGGTTGGAACTAGATGATCTTAAGGTCCTTTCCGACCCTAACTATTCTATGATTCTAACATTGGTAAAATAATGTACCTGGATGTTTTCAGTGTTCTGAGCTTTGCAAAGGCAGCAAAACAGCTCCTGTGAAGATAATAGAAGAAAAACACACAGAATAATGTGAGCTCATTATCTAATGGAAAATGAAATTTTCCAAATTAAGTAGTCTCCAATCTTGGAGATTGGAGGATCCTGGGATACTGTCTTTCTTTGCATAGAGAATAAATGTGCTTCTCTTCAGCATTATGGTCATTCATGTTTTTCATTATTTCCATCTCAGTACTAGTCTCAGGACAGTAAACACTGTACACACTGAGATCTATCAACTCAGTACTATACCTTGAGGATTACTGTCTTTTTTCTTTAGTGCAGATTAATCGTGAAAGACTATGAGTTCTATAAGATAAACAAGAAAAAAACTTTTCAAATTGATAGTTTGAGGAATGTATCAGTCTATCCATGATGGCAAAGATCTGTATTACAGGTGGATTTCTTTTTCTTGTGACTTCATTGTAGACATTCCCTGAAAAGTGAAAATGGCATCATAACAGATGAGTGTATTCTCAGCTTAATGAGACCCACCGTCATATCAACCACTGAGAAATAATACTTGTGCTGAAAAGAACTGAATTCCAGGGTCCTGGTTATAGTCATAACTTGAGAAATGCAATTTATTGTATGCCACAGAAGCATACAGAATTTACTACTGGAGGCAGGACACTGAAGAACTTCCATTGCAGGCACTAATACCTATGTGTGTGGAATAAATGTCTACTATGTGTTTCAGAATTTTTCAAGCCATTTCCTGCATTTATCCCTCCTGGACAACAGCAAGTGACTTCCAGATGCAATTGGAACTAGCAGCTTGAAAATGATAATGTCAATCTAAACTAGGCTTAAAATAACCTCCCAAACAAAAAACAAGTTAATATCTAATCCCATTACGATAAGAAAATTAGACTGGCATTTTAGGTTCAAAATTAATACCTCCCTTATAGTTACTTAAAATAAAAAGTTGAATTTAATGGTATAGAGTATTTTTTTCTTACTTTAGTGAAAATTTATACGTGCTGTTTGTTGTTTAATTTTCACTCATAAGCCACAGAAACTAAAAGTTCCTGTTCCTAAGTATTTTATTTCTACACATCACAACTACACTGGAAAAGAAACTAGCATGCCATTTTACTTATGTGGGAAAGCCCATACTTAGTCTTGCTACTTAAATGTTGTGTCTTTCAGAATGTGGAATAATGACAGACTGCCTTCGCAAGTGATGGGACTCAGCTGAATTATAATATTTCCATAAAGCACATATGCACAAAAACATATGCACATGATTAAATGAAATGTAGGTTGCCAACAAAAATAATATGGTTAAGATGAACTTACTGTTCAAAGCAAATAAAAGAAAGGAAAGAATAAAAAAACATCTGGGTATACTTGCTGGCTCATGAGACAACTAAAGGTTTTGTACTTCCAACTCTTAACTAATGCAATTTTAAACTTGAATCTGATTACTATTAAAAAAATAACAAATTAAAATTTCATTTATTCCTCAAAGACACTAAATAGGTTCACTTGAAATAAACTTACTAGACTTGCAATAAACAAGTAGTCTTCAGAATTAACATTCTTCTTGGATGACTTAATAGATAGATTTATGAATACATAGATCTAAGTTAAATTCTTAATCCTTCAATTAGTTTTTCTTGAATCACAGTCAGGAATATTGGCAAAGCAAAGTGAAAAAAAAAATAAATTGGAGATATTTATAGAACACAGTTTTCTTGGATCATGAGTTTGAAACATTTCATTACCAGTAGATTCATCCAAACAAATACCATAAACAAAAATACGTATAAAACTCAAAACTTCACTAGAACTTAAGGTCTGGATAAAACTAAGTCATCTTATTTCAACAAATAGAAACAGAAAAACAGGAAAATCAAACCGGTGAATACTTTTCAGCCCACTGAGAAGAAAATGTTAATGACATTATTTAACCCTGCTTCACATTTTATATGACACTTACCACGCTAAAAGAACTGTCTTGTAAACTACATTAAGATGTACATTTGGGTTCCTTTGTCCCTGTCTTCTATGCTTTTTCTCAGTCTGGGTCCCTTTATTTTCTTTCCCCAGAACAGATAACGGGTGGAGGAGAAAAAGTTATTGTATGCTGATATAAGTTAGGAGTGCACCAAGATATTCATGACCTCTAGACTTAGTATCTAGCAAGTACTTCTAAATCAAAGCACTATCTATCTTCAGGAAAAAGGCTCAGAAATATTTAATAATGAAAGAACAGAGCTGAGTAGCTGAGTTTATAAAATGAACCAGAAATATTTCAGGGTTTCAAACTCAGAATTATGGAATAACCATGACATGTAGCACTAACAGTAGCTCCCAGTAGTAGTACCGTGTTAGAAGGACAGAAAAAAAGGTCAGAGAATGTGAGCAACAAATACCTACCAATAAATATGGCTCAATTATAATATTTACTATGGGCTGAGAGGGCAACTTCTAAAATTTTATCCCAGACTAAGGTTCATTTGACTGCATGCAGAAGAACATCCCTAAAAATGTGTATGAGGTTTGCATATATAAGGGTGCCAAATCTCAAAGACACAGTTGATATTCAAAACAGTGAATGGACCGGACATTCATTAGTAAATCCTTACAAGTTCCAGTGATGTACTGGAAAACCAAGGCAAGAATGACAAAGTCTAGACTGGTTCTGCATACTTCTACCTAATTCATCATGCTGAATTCAGACAAAAAAAAAAAAACCACAAAAAAAAACCCCAAAAAAACCCCAAACTAACAAACCCAAACATAGCTGCAAGCCATTTTCTCAGCATGGCTCACTTTAAAATGACAATGAATAAACAAACAGAACTTATACTGTGGAACCTTTTGCATTGCTGAAGTATCAGTAGCAGTGTTATCTCCAAATGTAGTCACTTATTTCCTGGTCTGTCCTTGATTTAGTTAAACTGGAAAATAATGTGCTCCCAAAGACTTTATTAATCATAACATAATTGCTCAAGATCATTTATTTATTGGGCTGTAGCTGATTCTGACCTTGAATTAATGCTGTCTGAAGGAAATGCTGTAAAATACTTGTAGCACTTTAAGTTTTACATATTCTTTTAGCATACTATTCTCCTAATGTCTGGATTTAAACCCAGACAGCACATTCTCTCAAGCCATTTGGAAAATGTTTGTGTAGTCTTTTGCCAGCCGCATTATTCCTATTCCAGGCATGCTATTGAAACACGTGGTGTTTTAAGTTCACACCTTTGTTGTAAATTAACTCAAGAGTATGATTAACAAATCACTTCCTGTAGCCATATATTTGCCTGTTAGAGAAAAGAAAGATCGTGTTAAAACTTCCCTTTATTGCCACTAACAAAATCATCTGTGCCTCCACTGGATTTTTGATAAGTTTTTCAGATTTAAGAAATCTTGTTTCTTGTTCTCTAGTCTCTTGAAGAATGAAACAAAACATTTTTCTTTTCAAGAACTAAGTGAACTGTTTAAGACAGCATCTTAAATGTTAGGAGGCTTTACTCATAGGAACTTTTATAAAGCTGCTCCTGTGTCTGCAGTACATGCACTGTGAAAGCAAATATCCACTTCAGAACATGTTAATAGAGTATTTTACCTTTTTATCTTTTTTGGCATTTTTTTGTTGTTTTTTTTTTTAGGTTACTGTTCATTAAACTTGAGTTATAAGAGAGTCATCTGACATGCAACCTAATACTAAGAGGATTTTTTTTTATCATACGGAGAGTTTTGGTGAGAGGTTGTATACAAAAGGTCATTTTCCTGCATCTCTGTAGCACAAAACTAAATCCTGACTGCACAGTAGAAAGACTGAGGTAGAAATCCTTGTTTGTTCTAGCCAAAGGTTGCTTTACAAACTCTGAATCAGTTCTCGGACTCTAGGTCTCCCTTTCCTATTTTTTAATGTCACTATCTGAAATCCAGCATTTGTGACAGATTAATGGGGGGGAAGGTGGAAGTTTTTTTTGTGAGAAAGCAGAATTGTGCTAGTCACGCGTCTTCTTATTGTCTCCAACATTATTAACCTGTGGGGTTGTGGATAGGAGTGTTATCTAATGATTTGTCCCTTAGTGACTATAGCATGTATATACTAACAGATGTCAACATATACCTGCTCTATGGAAGGGTTCAAAATACGTTAGCTTAAAGGAGTGAAATTGAAACACGAATAGTAATACCTTGCACTTTTTTAGTAACACTACCACTATTCTGCAGACTGGCAATATGAAGTACAGCGACAATGATGTGGCCACAGTTACCTAGGAGTTTACGGCAGAGCCAGTAATAAAACACAGTTTGGAAGTTGCTAGGCAGCTAATCCATGGAGAACTGCAGAGGAGTGCACTTCAGTAAAGCAAGATAATTAGTAATAGTTCACAGCTTTCTTAATGTGAACTAAATGCACAGAATCATTAAATCTTTTTCTATTTCTTTTTTATGTTTTTATGTTTTTCTATTTTTATATTTTTAACCTGTTCCATTCATTAGTCTTCACGCATATTACAGATTTATAAAAATCTTTCTACATCAAATTCAAAGTTTTAGATTCAAATGTAATTTGAATCCTTTCTTTATTAATTTCTCACAGCAACTCCTAAGAAAGCTGCACAGGCAGTAAACAAGACTTTATGTGGTTGTTTATCTATTTGTCTGAAATGAGTAAGAGCTGTATGAGTTGAAATATAGCAGAAGATATGAAAATTCCATTTTTATTCAGGATTGAAATCTCAAATATAATTGCAATAGAAATCTTCATTACCTTAAAATAGGGTTCTTCTACCATTCAGAAAGAAAAGTGCTGATTTCTACTGAAATCAACTGTAATTTTCTTATAAATGGGTCAGTGTGTGTAGGACAAGCTCACTGCCCTGGACTTCAAGAGAGCAGACTTTGGCCTCTTCAGGAACCTGCTCAGTAAGATTCCATGGGATATAGCCCTAGAGGGCAGGGGGGGCAAGACTCTTGGTTGATATTCAAGGATCACCTGCTGCAAGTTCAGGAGCGATACATCCCTACTAGAAGGAAGTGCGGCAGGAGGGCCAGGAGACCTACTTGGATGGATAAGGAGCTGCTGAGGAAAATTCGAAGTAAAAAAGAGGCCTATAAAAGGTGGAAGCGAGGACAGGAAGCCTGGGAAGAATACAGGGATGCTGTCAGGGAAGCTAGGGATCAGGTTAGGAAAGCTAAGGTCCACTTAGAATTCAACTTGGCTAGGGATGTTAAGGATAACTTGAAGGGATTCTATAGGTACATTGCAAATAAAAGGCAGACTAGGGACAACATGAGCCCTCTCCAGAAGGTATTGGGAGAACTGTCTACCCTGGATTTGGAGAAGGCTGAGGTTCTTAACGTCTTCTTTGCCTCAGTCTTCACCGGAAAATGCTCTGACCACAGTCACCCAAGTCTTGGAAGGCAAACACAGGGACAGTGAGAATGAAGACCCTGGGCCCACTGTAAGAGAGGATCTGGTTCAAGACCATCTTATGAACCTGAACATATACAAGTCCATGGGACCTGATGAAATCCATCCTTGGGTCCTGAAGGAGCTGGCAAATGAAGTTGCTCAGCCACTGTCCATCAAATTTGAAAAATCATGGCAGTCAGGTGAAGTTCCCAATGCCTGGAAAAAGGGAAATATAAGCCCCATTTTCAAGAAGGGGAAAATGGATGAGCTGGGGAGCTACAGACCAGTCAGCCTCATCTCTGTGCCTGGCAAAATCTTGGAGCGGTCTCACCTGGAAGGTATGCTGAGGCACATGAAAAACAACAAGGTGGTTGGTGACAGCCAGCATGGCTTCACTAAGGGGAAATCCTGCCTGACCAATCTGGTGGCCTTCTATGATGGGGCAACGGAACTGATGGACAGGGGTAGAGCAGTTGATGTCATCTACCTGGACTTGTGCAAAGTGCTTGACGCTGTCTCACATGATATCCTTGTCTCTAAGTTGGAGAGATATCAAATTGATAGGTGGACCACTCGGTGGTTAAAGAACTGGCTGGATGGCCGCAATTAGAGAGTTGTGCTCAATGGCTCAATGTCCAGCAGGAGACCAGTAACGAGTGGTGTCCCTCAGGGATCGGTGTTGGGACCGGTCTTGTTCAACATCTTTGTCGGTGACATGGACAGTGGGATTGAGTGTGCCCTCAGCAAGTTCGCCAATGACACCAAGCTGTGTGATTCGGTTGATATGTTGGAGGGAAGGAATGCCATCGAGAGGGACCTTGACAGGCTTGTGAGGTGGGCTGATGCCAACCTGATGAAGTTTAACCATGACAAGTGCAAGGTCCTACAGCTGGGTCAGAGCAATCCCAGGCACAGCTACAGGTTGGGCAGAGAAGAGATTCAGAGCAGTCCTGCAGAGAAGGTCTTGGGGGTTTTGGTTGATGGAAAAATGAGCATGAGCCGGCAGTGTACACTTGCAGCCCAAAAAGCCAACCGTATCCTGGGCTGCATCAAAAGGAGCATGACCAGCAGGTCGTGGGAGGTGATCCTGCCCCTCTACTCTGCTCTTGTGAGACGTCACTTGGAGTACTGTGTGCAGTTCTGGTATCCTCAACATAAAAAGGGCATTCAAGTGTTGGAACAAGTCCAAAGGAGGGCCACGAGGATGATCAGGGGACTGGACACCTCCCATATAAAGATAGGCTGAAAAAGTTGGGGCTGCTGAGCCTGAAGAAGAGAAGGCTTCGTGGAGACCTCATAGTAGCCTTCCAGTATCTGAAGGGGGCCTATAGAGATGGTGGGGATGGACTCTTCATGAGGGACTGTAGTTATAGGACAAGGAGTAACGGGTTCAAACTTAAACAGGGGAAGTTTAGACTGGATATGAGAAGAAATTCTTTACTGTAAGGGTGGTGAGGCAGTGGAATGGGTTGCCCAGGGACGCTGTGAATACTCCATCACTGGCGGTGTTCCAGACTGGATTGGACAGAGCCTTGGTTGGCATGGTTTAGGGGGAGGTATCCCTGCCCCTGGCAAGGGGGTTGGAACTAGATGATCTTAAAGTCCTTTCCAACCTTAACTATTCTATGATTCTATGAAATAATACATGGATATCTGTCGTGGGAGATTCATTTAGCAATAGCTTGGATCTCTCAGGGAATGTGTGTTCCTTTAATATATTCATGAAAATAATACATAACCTACCTTTATAGGAATGTTGTTTTCAGTAAAAAAAATCAGAATTTGATCAAAAGAAAATGGAAAAAAAATGTTTTGTCCATGTACATCTGTATTTCCTTTTATGGTGTAAAGTTTAGGTACCTAGGCATGCATGGGTATTCAGGACTCTGCCATAATTATTCCTGTGAGCTGGAGGTGTCCCTGCCCATGGCAGGGGGGTTGGAACTAGATGATCTTAAGGTCTTTTCCAACCCTAACGATTCTATGATTCTATGATTCTATGAGCATCAGTTTCAGGCTTGTGACCAAAATCTACAATACTCTCACTTTAAAATGCTGTTAAAACTAATGGAGAAGCTTTTTTTAAGCATTAGCTGGATAATACAGTAGTGAACATTTGAGAAAACATAATGAACCATTCCAGGTATGTGAATTAATGATTTATCATCAACTGTATGTATTATTGTTGACTTTATAAAGTATGCTGTTGGCAATTTCTTACTTTTTCTCCATAAAATATTCAGAAACAAGTAGTCCGAATGTTCCTTCATGTTCTTTTTTTATCTATTTTTTCCTATTTTTACTGCTTCATAATTACCTACTAAGAAATAAAGAAAATAAGGCATTTTCAGAATAACATTTTCTACTTGAAAGTCTCCTGAAAGACACAACTTCCTCTGCAGCAGGTGTAGTTTTAATGGTGCTTTGATGCCATATGTCAAATTTCATCACTTGCTGTGAGGAGTGACATTTCTTTTGATAGCTCCTAGCAACAGCAATACAAGTTGGTGGTGGTCACCTCACACTAGACAAATAATTCCTGCAGCAAGAACATTTAATTTCAGTTTCATGCCAGGCTGCACATAATCTCTGCTGCTCTCCTCTGTCTGCAATTCTTTTTAAAATAAAATAAATCTATATTGTTAATTCAGTGCACACTATATTTGGTTTCACATGTACATACTCAAGAGTACCACTACATTCTGCATAGGCGTGTTTTAAAGCTGCTTTCAGAACTGGATTTCCTGTCAGTATAGGCAGTGAAAATGCACTCATGGTGCAAGGTGCAGTTGCAGATGACTTTCAAGAAGAACTTTTTTGCCCACAGGTGCCATGCAGTGGAAGTGCACCATTGCTATAGCATCAAACATACTGGTGCATCAGCAGGCATCTAGGTATGGGTGATCTGACGGTTTTCTAAGAGCCCTCTACATGCCTGGGGTGATGGAGAATATGCCATTCCCCTTTGTTACTGTCATAATCATTCTTAAGAGTCATACAGGTATTCTGACACTTTTGGCACCTACAGGTAAGGGAACCACTCGACAAGTCATCTTGATTTTCAAATGGCACTTCACATTTCTTTTTCTTCTAACATTACTTTTATATCAGAAGCACATAATAAATTGCACTGCAGCTTTGCAAATCCAACACTACTGGTTATTACTAATCAGTAACACCTTTGGCATTTGCAAGTATATAAACAAAGCAATAGAAGGAAGAGAAATAAAATGTCTCACTGCTCGGCAGAGGGGAAAGGGAAGTATGAAGTATCTGCAAATTCCTTTGGGAAGGGAAGCAATTTGACAACTTTACTAATTCATCCTTCATTAAAAAAGTGACTGACATCTTTAATAGAGGAATATGAACTCATTGATACAACAGGGAATGGAAACATTAGATGTATTTACATATGTTACCTCCGCTTTCAATTAGAAGGAGCTTATGAAATATCTATGCTAACATACATTGTTAATGAAATCTTAAAACTGTCAACAAGTGTTCTTAGGTAGTGAAGAAATTCTGGAGGACTGGAAACACACAAAGAAAAACTGCCTTTGAAAACAAGAAACACAAAAAATCAGAAAAGTATAGACCTATCACATTAATCTTAGTCCTGAAGAAATAGTAGATCACACAGTCTAAAATAAATTTGCAAATTTATGTACTTGGTAGATAAAAAGAAGAGTAACAGCCGGCATGAATTTGTCAAGAACAGATCATATCAAACCAAACTAATTTCCTTTTATGACAGAGTAATAGACTCTGTGAATAGAAAGAATGTGTTAGATAGCACATATCTTCATTATAGCAAGCTTTTCCTAATCTTACATGAGGTTCTCATAAGAAAGCTAAGAAAATGCAGCTGTTATCAGATGAGCATCTAAATGGCAAGTGTTTCCCAGAGAGTAGCTCTGTTTTCAACAGAATATAACAAAGAGGGTTCTACAAGTTTGGTATCACTGGACCTGATAATCAAAATCATAAATGAAACTAAATTTTGATGAAGTACAAAAATGTCATAGAGCAGAAGTCTATATGTAAATAATCTTGGTGCCCTGGGTTCAGCAGTAGCAGCCATTTTTCTCCTTCCTAGTAGCTGGTGCAGTGCTGTGTTTTTGACTTTGGCCTGGGAACAGCGCTGATGACACTGATGTTTTTAGTTGCTGCTCAGTAATGTTTATTCTGACCAAGGACTTTCTGAGTCTCGTGCTCTGCCAGGGAGGAGGGGAAGCCAGGAGGAAGCAGAGACAGGGCACCTGACCCAAACTAACCAAAGAGGTATTCCATACCACAGCATATCATGCACAGTATATAAACGGGGGGGCAGTTACCTAGAAGGCTTAGTTCACTGCTTGGTTGGGCTGGGTATTGGTCAGCAGGTGGTGAGGGGTTGTATTCTCTTCCCTTGTTATTTCCCTTATCATTATTATTATTGGTGTAGCAACAGTGGTTTTGTGTAATACCTTAGTTACTGGACTGTTCTTATCTCAACCAGTGGGAGTTACATTCTTTCGATTCTCCTCCCCATTCCTCTGGGAGTGGGGGGGAAGAAGTGGGGGAGTGAGTGAACACCTGCATGGTTTTCTGGCTTGCCGGCTGGGCTTAAACCATGACAGTTCTTTTTGACACCCAACATGGGACACAAAGGGTTGAGATAATGACAGATCCAACCAGAGTGTGTCTAATCATATCTGTGGTAAGCATTCATTGTTTTGGATTAATAGTCACTCCTCAGAATGCTGATTTATTGGCTCTCAAAGTCGTTGCTCTTGATCTCACAGTTTAGGCATGTCGTACCTTACTTACAGCCGGTATTTGCTGTCTTCGTGTCTATCGGCTGGGGGCCTTGGGCTAAGGTTCTTGTTTCATTGTGCTTTATGGTAATGACTTGTAATACAATAGAGTCATTGATCATGAAACTGATCTGGCTTGCATTCCCAGTGTGGTCACAGCCTCTATACTTTGGGAGGTATATAATAGAAGTGTTTAGCAATTGCATATCTTTTTCCCCTCCTTGGGTGGTCAACCCATGAAGGAGACATTCCCTTACCTTCCCAGCTCCCCCACCAGATCGTTTACAGCATCATTTGAGAGTTCTGAAGGTTTTGAATGGCCTTTGAGTACCCTTGAGATCTGCCTGCTGACTGTGATGGGGATCACCATGTTGGCATGCATACAGAGTGTGTTTTACCAACGACCATTTCATCCGGTCTCAAGACTTAAGCAGAGTCAGGTTTGGGCCTTGTCTTATTTGACAATGATATAGGAGGACCAAGAGATTTTCCCCAAGGCTAGACTGTCATGAGCGGCAGGGTGTGTGGGATAGTATGGGCAAGTATCTAGTCCAGTGGCCCCTCCAGTGCTTTGGAATATCACCACTGAACAAGTGCAAAATCCAGAAAAATTAGTAAAACACTTAAATGAGGTGTGTTGTCATTCTGGTCATACAAGAGAGGGACAAATCATGGCAACATGTTGGGGCTTTGCCTATGCTTACAGAGCCCTGTTCCACACTATCCAGCACCTTCAAAAGGAAAAAAGTGTCCCTGGATCTAACGGCAAAGCAACAGACAGCGCAGCTACTCCAGCTCCAAGCATGGCAGCTACACCAGCCCCAGCAACAAGTACAGTAGCTACTCAAACTTCGACCACAACAGACAGTGCAGCTACTCCAGCCCCAAGCTGCAGCTACACCAAAAATGCAGCACTGCACCAGCTACTAAGGAGAAAAATGACTGCTACTTCTGAACCCAGGACACTTGGCAAATATGAGAAATTGTGTGGAAAGAAATAAGATGTAATATAGTAAGGAAAAATATAAAATTCTGCACACAATTAGAAGTAAATGGCTCTGCAGGTGTAGGGTCTGGAGAACATGTCTGGGCAGCAACATTGCAGAAATTGTTAAAAGGCTTGTGAGCAGAGTTACAGTCACGCATACCTTAATCAACAGCATCACACTAATGGCAAAAACTCATTTAACTTAATAACAACAGGGCTATTACCTGCAAAAACCCCTGAAGTCATAGTTTTCTAAGTGCTAGTAATGCCTCAGATGGAATACAATCTCCAGCTTTGAGCATCTTAGTTTGATTCAGTTGGTGATAGCCCATGAACCAGTAGCAAGTGTGAAAACAGGTCCTGGAAACACAATTATGAGTGAGATTGAAGAAAATAGGTTCATGAGGTTTAGAAACATGATGATGATCTTCGAGTGTATAAAAAGCGCTGTGAAGGAGAAGGAATAATTACATTAAATGAGAGCAATGGAGGGTTGGATAAACTCCAGGAAAAAAAGTCTAACAGTAAGAAAGGTTAAATAGATCGTTGGGACTGCTATCATTTGAAACATTTAAAAACCTGTAGAGCCTTCTAAATATCAGAATTTCAGGAGTGACATAGATATAATTGATCCAGTTTTCAGTGTCTACATAGATTTCTTTATGAGGTAATTACTCTTATACTCTGCTCTTTAGCCCTAGAGACTGACTGAAGGGAGTGTAAGTTATCTGTTATCTGCTTAAATGTGGTAATTTCTTACAGACTGAAGTTTAAAATTACAAAACAAACAAAACCAGAGTGTCCCTCAGTGGAACTATCAGAGTCTGCATTTCCCAATGGAATTATGCACATAGCTGATTCCTAGGCTGATCTCAGTTTGTGCAGATATAAGAATCCTTATTCTCTTTCTGCAGCTTTTATTTCTGTCTTATATGCATATAATAGTTGCTTGTCACAGGATCTAGGGGAATATTTGCTGGTTTATACAATACATAGAAGGCTGACTTCCAGATTGTGTATTATATGGCATAGACAGAATTTGATGACCAAAATGACCCGTTGTATATCTGAATGACTCTGCATTTCCAACTTATTTCAAATGTTTTAGCATTCATTATCCAATGCAGTGCACAGTACTACTTTACTACATACAGTGTTGTAATAATATATTATTTGCATATAATATAATTTAATAATATAATCATTAGTATATAATACATATTAGTAAATAATATAATATTGATCAATTACTATTTCTTCTCTCTTTTATTCAAGGAAGTAATATGGGCAAGGCTCCATGACATTTAGTGGAAAATTCTGGAAAAAAACCTCGGCTGCTTCTTCTGGTGTTCCTTTTTTATTTATTATTCTGTCTCTTAGTGTTCTTATAAAGCTGATATGGTCAGTCCATATTCATTCTTCAGGTTGATACCTCCATTAGCTGCATTTCTGTACAGCCTGCAGGCAACATGTACCGTGACTAAAGAAAGAACACTAAAAACACATGTCAGAAAATACTTCTCTTGTGAGAAAAACAATGTAATGTGGAATAAATCTTTCTGTATCACAGATACTTTGATTTCCATATTAAAGCAAATATGTCCCTGTAAGTGTTTTTTTATACTCTAAAAATTATACTGACTAGTGTAATATCTATGCCTTAGAAAATATTTAGAATGCTATGTTCTATTATTAGGAAAAGGGAAATTCCTCAAGAAAATTTAATGAGCAACAAGCATGTTATGCTAAATTTTAAAATTATTAATTAGTTCATTTTAAAATACCCAGCATTCAGTAAGAAAAAAAATAAATAACAAGAACTCTTATTTTTTAATGTTCATCAATTATTACATGTTCCAGGGTACTTTGAGCCCCAAAGAGCATATATTCTAAATAGACAAGAGAATAAGCAAGGTGGGAATCAAATACACAGAAAGAACAATATTGAATTTTAAATTTGAGAAATGTGTCCATCTTTTCAAAAACTGCAGGTATGTAGATCCTGGGTGTGATTTCTGCATTTTAAAATTTAGTCAAAAATTCCCTCAGAGAGACTGTAGTACAGCAAGTGAAATAACCTCAATCATACCAGATGCAGCAATTTCAATTTTGTAAAAATTAAAGGCATTATTAGTAAATATTCAGTAGTACAAGTACCAGAGGTCTGTTAGTGCCCATTATATTGCAGTGACTATCAGGATCTATGTATGACATTTTGGGTTTCCATCTTAAAATAATCCATAATCTATTTTACTGAAGAGAGAAATATAAATAAAAATAGTTGCTCTTTCTGCTGCAAAGAAGGCCTTGTCTTTCAACTACAACTAACTATGGAAAAAAAAAAAAGAAAACAATTTTTTTAATGTGTCTTTTGTTCTTTCCTTTAGATGTTACCAGTAGAACATTATTCTTTGTCCACCAAGAAAAGTATTTTAAATGGCCTGCAATGCTCAACTTTGTCAACTTACTTTCTATGGTTCCATTATTGCTGAACACTTTACAGCAAACAGAGCAAAAGTATATCTGAGCTTTCTGCAGGGACCTGGGGAAATAAGCAGGAGTTGTGCCTAAGGCATTTCTGGAAGAAAACTGGGAGGGGTAACTCCTCTCTGGTGAACACATTTAAGCCAGCACATATCCATAATTTATACTTAATTTCTTTTTTAGCAAACTTTAAGTAGAACATATATGTACTTTTTCATTTATTTCTTATTTATTTATTTATTAGAATGCCTGTGGTACTTGGTGGAGAGGAGCTTGGGAAATCTAACTGTGAGCTCAAAGAAGTTTTTTGTAAAGTTCGGATCATTTTTTAAGTCCTTGTTAAAAAGAAAAAAAGAAAAGAAAATTCAAAAAAGAAAAAAAAAGGAGAAAAAAAGCAAAACCTAAAAAATATCAGTTTTTTACCTTTCAACAGCATTTAATAATAAGACAGAGTAAAAAAGAATCTTTACAGAGACTGTAGAAACACAGATTTAACTAAAGACCAACTGCAAACTCAGGGCTGTCTGATGGTCTCAATTTTGTTGTAACTTAAAACTATAATTCAGTTTTGAAGAACTTGATAAGGAAGTTTATAAAAGTAGTGAGCATTGTGCACTGTTTGATTAGAAAAAGGATGAAGCAAATGGTTTCTCTAAATATTTGTATGAAATTGTGTTTTAAGTTTGATGAAGCAAATGGTTTCTCTAAATATTTGTATGAAATTGTGTTTTAAGTTTGTATCTTGGCTCTCAACCGTCTTTAATGTTTTCCGTAAAAGGGACACCACCAAAGGGATTAAAGAATAAATATGATGCATTTTTGAAATTAAAATAATCCTAGAGAGTAACAAAAGAAAAAAATCAGCATATACTACAGAGAAGTGCAACTTAGTTGTATACTCCCCTGTAAAACAAGTGATTGCTTTAAGAAGCAAGTACAGTACTTCAATTTATGGTGCAGTATTAGTAAGGCTGCATTCTGCAGCATAACAGGTCAGCCTAAAGCACTAGCCCTGTTTTGTGGTCTGATTTTGAGAGGTAGTGAGTATCTGAGAAAGGCACTACTTGCCCTTAACTCTCACCAATTTCAGTTCTTCAGTACATAACAGTTTTAATCTCTTCAATCCTAATGCCTACAGTTAAACTGTAAAATATTTCCCCCCTGAGCCACATTGCATTCTTCCATTTGGCATTCATTGATTTCCCACCCTACTACTATCTCCCTGATTTCCAACTGAATTAAGACGGGGGAGAATCATGTTATCTTTATTTCCTTGTGATATTTTGTGTTAGCGTCATTGACAATGTCAGTGTAGCTCTGGGAATAGTTAACAGCTTTTGCCAGAGACAGCAAGAAACACTGAGCAAACTGAACAAAAATTAAGAGGCAGATATTTATAAACCAAATGACATCTCCTACAGTCCTTAAGCATATTAAAGATAAGTTCACATGTAGAAAAAAACCTGTATGATTCTTTATAAAATAATCCTATAAAAAGAAACTTCAAATTGCTAGTTGGCAACAGCAAGGTGGCCTAATGTCTAGCAATAGTGATGCTGAAATAATCAACACTAGTGAGTAAAAATAGTATTTCTGAATAGAAATATTTCTTTTTTTCTCATGTTGAGAAAGGAAGAAAATGCAGTAGGTGAGATGAATTCAGTAATGTTGTAGTCATTAATAAAGTTCAGTTCACAAACCAGCTCCTTTAAAAATCTTATTTAGAAAGTGTTGTGAGCAGAATGCCACAACATTACCTCACCTCACACTTGGTTGGATAACAGTAAAACCGATATTTATCCTCATACAGCTAAATGCACTATTTGGGAGCTTGGAAATTTGGGGGGATGTTCACCTGAAGCTGTTCACGTACAGTAACCAGAAACAGATGCAGTATGAATGCACAGGTACAGAGCACAGTTTACTGGCCCATTACCAGTGAACTACTTAGGTAAATTTCCTGCAAGCATACTTAATTGAATGATATTCACAGTTACTAACTCCTAAACCCTCTTTCTGGCTATGCTTAAAGTGCATATTTAAAGCAAAAACCTTTACTCAGAGACAAAACACTGAACCATTCACAAGAGTATTTTGGACCCCAACCAAGTCCTTTACAGTATCCCCCATATTATGGTGGCAAAATGCAGACCTTCACAAATACCAGAAAGAGTCACACATTTGCATGTTTTGCAGGAGATTGCTAGTTAGGAGTTGCATACAGAACTCAGGTGACAGAGAACTGTTTTGTCTAAACTTCCATCACGAGTAGCTTTCAGGCTTCACTAACACCTGCTGAGCCCAAATGGATTACCGCTGCTGTGTGCCAGTCTGGAAGGAAATGCTTATATCTCTTAATATCGTTTTTTTTTTTTTTTATTTTTTTCGCTGTCAATATCTTCTCTTTGTTCTGTCCCTGGAAAATATTCTTCTTTTATTTTTTTTTCTCTCCAAGGGAGTGCAGGGAAAATATATGCTTGGTGCTTATATAGAAATATTGTTATCCCCCCTATATTCTTTTTTTCTCCCTGTTTTGGGTTTGAGGGTTTTCTTTCCTTTGCATTTTGGTTGTTCTAGTCAGGCTCACAGTCACAGTTCTCACTTTTTTTTTAAATTCTCTTTCAAACATTTAGCTGAAAAGGTGCTCATTATTTTTTATTTCAAGGTCTAGTTAAGTGTCAGAAATAAAGAGGAGATATCTACCAGCTCTGCAGCAGCCGATGCCAATTTAATCCAACGAATATGATTCTCAATCTCTATTTTCTCTTTTCAAGGTATTGAGACACCTATGTCACATAAATCCATCTTACTTCCACCAAGGTTTTCTTATCTGGGTGATTTTGCTGACTGTATGAATAAAATAAGTGAGAGAAACACTTGGTCCACAATGCAAGAAGTAAATTGATCAGAAATGTCTAGGTTTGTAAGACGTCGAAATTAGCAAAACACTCTGGCAGAGAATAATCCAGATAGCTATGTACAAGTTCATAAATTCATAAGAAATAATGCAAATGTAAAAAATTTTTTGCTTTCATCTGTGGTTCTCCACCAAATCCTTTCAGTTTCTTTGTCCATTTGTTTGTTTGCTTTGGTTTTATTACATAAAAAAGGTAGTGGACATGTTCAAAGAATTTGACTGCAAAGAGATGTCAAATGATAAATATTCTTCTCGAGGTGGATGAAGAGCCTCAAAATGGGTACTCTGAAGCACACTTTTTATGAAGATTGCTTCCCTTCCACTTTCTGGAAATTGTATGACCTTGACATCATAGAAAGGTTATGTGGTCTCATGACCTTGAGAGCAGTGAAAACTATTTTTTATTCTAACATCTTCCAAAGAGAGGGTTTTTTTTTAATAAGCATTAAAACAGACTCCAGCCAATAAGGCGAAATGGCACATAAATTAAAACTAATGAAGAACCAAAGACATTAAAAACATGTACCTCTTGGCAGATCATTTCCACTATTCCTTTCACTGGTTCAGGAAAAAGATGGAATAATAGCACTGAAAAAGACTTTTCAGCTTGTACTATGAAAGATCAGCAAAGAGAAAATACACTTTAACAGAATTCAGTTATAAAAGACAAAGACTATTGCTGTCATCAGGTTCTGAAATTCCATTCCAGATTCAGTTCTGTGTTTTCTCAGTTTAGTGATTGAAGTCCTCAAACTGTGATATTCCTCATGCTATTCACATTTTTAATCTGTTTAGTACTTTGTTCAGCCATTGTCTCATGAATACAAAGTTGAAGTTCATGATGTTTAGGTGTGATTTTTCTATTGAGTCCAAGAAATTAATAATAACCTTTCTTTACTCCTTGCAATTACTAATTTCCTGTAAAATACCATTGATATCTGCCCTCGTTGTAATATCCATAAGAAGTCAGGCAGTCATAAACATGTCTTTTATTTAGGTTTCTCGCTTTGTATTAAGGCTCAACTAACCAGTCAGTCATTATGGTTATTACACCAGAATTAAGGTGTATGATTAATAACTCTCTTTCTCTATATATCTTGATAACTATCTCTCTATATATATGTCTTCATTTCCTGACTTTTTTTGAAAGATTCATTTTGATTGGTTTTTTTTTTTTCTTGTCTGCTTTCTAGATCACCTTCTTTAATATTAAAATATCTGTCACTAAGCTTCCTCGGGGACATCCACTGTTCTTAGAAACCAATTAGATATACTTCACACAAATTAGCCAAATTGACTAAAAGCAAAACAAACAAAAAAAAAACCCAAAAAAGAGAAGTCATTAAAAAATACAGATTGTTTAGAAGCTATATATATATATAGTAATATACTTGTATTTAATTTGATACAGTATTTGAACTGCAGTTTCTGTTTTCATTTTTGTACAAGCTACACTTGCCAGAATGTAGCCTGTCTGTAGCATAGATCACATCATTGGTTTTCTTTTTCAACTCAGATCGCTCAAGGTTTTAACAAAATTCAATCTACAAAGATTTATGTTATGTAAATAAATTATTATAAATAATACAATATGCTGATGTTTCTTTTGTTTCATAAATGTACACATATATGTTAAGAAGTGGTGAAATGAGCTTTATTTGGTCTGAAATACTGTTCTTCCACTTTAAATGTCTTCCGTAATAACTCCTCATGTTGAACTGCAATTTACTAAATGTTCAGGCAAATTCTTCTACACACATACACAGACATGCTCACACATTACATTAACTCATTCTATGTAAAAAAATTTCAGTCACATAGCATACATGAATATGAGGTTTAACTTTATTCAGACTTTATAACAGTTATCAAGCATTCTTGATAAACTTGCTAACTTTTCACATTATATTGAAAACAGATATGCATTCATATATTTGTCCATTTCACCTGGTAGTTTGTCCAATGGTTGAAAATCTCATGTTTAGGGTTTGTTTTTTTTTTTTTTCCCAATAGAAGGGATATATTTATCTTCATTAGTAAAAAGCATGGCAGTTATTTCTGTATTAGCCTTCAGATTTAGTGATTCCTACAGAACTAAACCAAAATTCTCTAAGTAGCTGCTAGCATTATAACTTTTCCCTTAGATTTATGGTTCGAAGTTGGGTCAGCAATGATGCCATTCTCAAATATTCTGCTACCTTTCAACAGCAATTTATTCTAGCTGTTCTGCCATTTAAACAGTACAGGGGAAAAATGAGAGGCATTTCTATATCTTGAACAAAAGTAGTAACTTCTGCTGCAAACCATCTGTACTTTCAGTCAGCCTTTGATTACTTCCTGGGAGGAAATGAAGCAGAGCAGAAAATACACACAGATAATGTAAAAAAGTGTCTTTTTATACTTAGCATGTGGGATATTCATTCAGATAGCATTTTCAGAGTGCCCAATCGGCTTAAGAGTCTGACATTAAAAAAAATGATGTAATTGTTGCCCATTTTACCATTTTTTTCTTTTTTTGTGTGTACACATCCAGTCTTTCTCATGAGGAGAGCTATAAAACTGCTAAGGTATTGGGTTTAGCAATCTTTCCACATTTACTCTAATTTGAAGCAGACAAGTATCACTAAAGAAGGTAATTTGGTCACTTATAAATTTTGCAAGTATTTTCTATGCTGAATGGACTGCTGTTGCATACAAGAGGAAGATTTTTCACAATGAGAACAATCAGCCATTGGAATAATCTCCCCAGAGAAGTGGTGGATTCCCCATTGGTGTACACTTTAAAGATTCAGCTGGACAGGGTATTGGGCCGTCTTGTCTAGACCACACTTTTGCCAAGAACGTTTGGACCAGATGATACTTGAGGTTCCCTCCAGCCTGGTATTCAATGATTCTATGACTGAATTGTTTACATACAATCACCATAATGTTCGTAAAATCTGTTCATAGACCTCCAGGGAGTGTGTTTTGTCTTGATTTTCTTTACATTTTCCAACAACATGCACAACATATGTCTTACAATGTCTGTTACTCTTAAAAGTGAATGTTGTATTAATGCAAATAGTGAGGTTTTAGATGTAAAACAGACATAACTGAAATGCTGAAAAAGTTGGAAAATGCAGCTTGGTAGAATGAAATTATGTTACTTTTTCCTATGTTCCACTCTTGTTCAGGTAATATGCTGCTACATAGGTTTTTTAATTAATTAGCAATGCTCTTGGAGGAATGAGTGACAACCATATGTATTATCACCTTAATAAAATGAAGCTTAAAGTCATTTGTAAAGTCAAAGACACATTAAGATAAATGTCAGTTTTATTATTCTTCATATAATGAGCCTTCAAAGTCAGCCTGCCTGTGAATACATGCATGCATGTTTCCCATCATATACATAAATGAAATTTTTTTTCTTTATCTCCAGAATTCAACTACTAGAGATAGCGGTGTGATTTTTGAAATATTTATTCTTAAAGATGTTTTGTTTACTTGTCATATAACAGCACCTCTTACTGTCACATCTGAACACTCTGCATATTAATCATATTTCATATTCTGTTAATAATATGATTCAAATAAACAGTTTGGTAGGTATCAGCAAGAAACTTTTTCCTAAAATGTGTTTAAAACAGAAGTACATTTACTAGGTTTTATTTTAGAATTTGTTAGAAAAACAATACTTTTTTTTGCCTTTGTGTGCTATATATGACAAAAAGAATGAAGCAACCCTTTAAAACCTTTGCATAAATAACAAAATATTTTTTCTTTTTCTCTTATTTTTTGAAGCAAAAAAAATACCCCAGCTTCAGTGGGTTTCCAAATGTTGAATTTCATGCCAAGTCTTCATGCCTGAAGTATAGATACTGTGTTCTTCAAAAGAGGAACATCTTAGTTGTCATAAGGCATTTGTCATTCTTCCGCTTATTTGCTGAAGTGAAGTTCTGTTAGTGTTTTTCTTGATCTTTTTATTTTCTTCAGGGCTGAGAATGACAGGAATGCAACAAAGGGGAAAAAAAAGTCATAACTGTAGCCAAGATGCTCAGATGAATGCCCAAGGATGGGTCAGTTGTGAGCAGTACAGAAAAAAACCCTCAGCAAGAAAAAAACAGAAAATAAACTCTCTTTTTAAAGATACAGTTTTCATAACATGGAGCATTTCAGATTGTCCCACAAGATTGCAGTTACTCTTGGATGCCTGTTAGAGATAAAGAACATCATGAAGCAGAAGGCAGCAGTGATTTATCAAGAAATCTTACTACTGATATAGGGATGAGGAAAAGCTGCTTTTTACTCCAAATGCTTAATTTGTGTTATTGCCACCATCTAAAAGAAATAAAAAGCATGACAGAGGCTATGCTTTCAAGAAGCTCCTCCTCTGCCCAGACCGGTATATTGTTTCAACTTCTCCTTCACTTTTCTCTTATTTTCCAGGTGCCATACCACATGAACCTAATTCACTTTTGTCTGTATCTTGCTGAGAAAAGTTGTCTTTCCTAAACCCCATAAGACCAGTTTTTACCAGTATGAACACTTATCTAGCCACCTGTGCTGAATACTATGTTGTGTGCAAACTTACACATAGCAGCTGACACAGCATCAGGAATAAAGTACTCCATCAGCATAATCCACTTTGCTGAAATCTCTAACCACATTTTGACTGCATACAAGATCATATTTTCAACAGGAAGTTCTAAAAGATATACACAAAGGGGTACATAAGCTATTGTGCTTCTGAAAAGCCCAACCTCTAGATTACTCTTAGTTGGTTTTTTAAATAATCATTAAACATCTTAAGACACTCTAATTGGACTCAATTCAGAATAGAAAAGTACTGCCACCTTTTCTTCCTCTCATGAATGATTCGTAAAACAGACTGCAATTTCTCTGTATTTGTTTGTTATTCAGCAATCTACTTTGTCAATGCTTCTTGGCCATGCTTTTTTCTATGGATCAAGTTTGTGCAAATATTTCATCATTTAAATTCCAGATATTTTGAGTGAACATACATGACAGGTTTATGTATTCTGAATGAATGAGTCTGACTCATGCAATCAAGGTTTCAGTACAAATACTGTTGAATTCAAATTAAAAATTATTTTCACCGGTTGGGAAAACCAGTTTGCACAGGAAAACTTACTGCCGTGTTTGAGCCCTTTCATGCACCTACAGGAAGATAACAAATGTGTATGAGAAAGAAAGGCTGAATATTTGTGTTATGAAGACATCAGAGGTGGAAGCAGAGCAGAAGAAAGAGTTAATTGTCTGAGGAAGAGCTAAAAATATCAATACAGTATAGAGCAGAAAGAGAATGGGTAGAGAGGTAAAGAAATTAACAGAAGGAACCAGGATTCAGCTGCAAAGAAATAAAAAAACTCCACAGAATTTAACAGCAAAGGAGGAAATAGAAAATGAACCTAGGAAACAAGAATGAATTTTGAACAGAATAGCTAATTCTGTATGGGTATGTAATACCAAAGAACACTACCAATCATATTGATGGGATGTATGTGGGGCCAGCAATGCCCTGCTTCATTACATTCATATGGCACCTGTCAGTAGAACTGAATTTGTGCAACTACTGACAAAATAAGAATGCAATTTGGCCATATGGCTTGCATTTCATCATAGTGCTGCCTTCTATCAATTTAGGTGGCTGACAACCTGTGATTGCATCCACTCGTCCATCCACCTGACAGCACTGATCCCCTGTCATTCAAATCTATCTTGTCCCTGTCTGAACCTCCCAGCTGCTGCTGATAACGCCTGTTGCTAATGCTACTGCTTTGCTTTTCCTGGTGATGACTGGTCTCTTCTGGCCTTCCTTAGACTTTGTGCTGTTCAACCAGCAGCTCCAGCTGCTTCTTCAAGTCCTCCCATGACTTACTCCCTTTAGCTATATTCAATTCATGCTTTTTGCCTCTCTACACACTGTAATGTTGGTGAACACAGGATTCATGTGATACTGATTAGTCTTCTGTAGCCTGGCTCCAAAATTGTTTGTTTATAAATGCATCTCCCCAGTTCAATCATATCCTAACCTCAGCAATTCCATTGTTCAGGCACAGCCACAGGGGAGATAAGAGCTGGGTGCTTCTTACTGCATTGATATACATCAATACTGCTTGGCACAGAATCAGTTTTTTTATTTTTTTTGAAACTGCCAATCATCTTCCAACCTGTTTTTAATTAAAGGAAAAACTTTGATTAAAGACAAACAAGTCTGGTAGTCAGATACCTTTTTATTTTATTTTTTTTAAGATATTTCTTAGTCTTCCAAGATTTTTTTTTTCAGGTAGTGCTTTGGATGAATCATTCAAAACCTGCATCACGTGCATCATATGCATTATGTACATGAAAGCAAGAGCTAATTTTAAATATCCCCACAAAGTGGCATTTCTTGCACTGTGACCTGACAAACCACAAGTACCTCCTAGCTCACGTCAAAGATAACTTTAAAAATTGTTCAGATGATAAGCCAATCTTTTTTGCTACATTCCCTAGGACTAAACAAACCTAATTCCATCAGGATTAATCAGTATTAAAAAGGCTGCTTGGTTTAATCTATCTTGTGCGCTCCTGGCAAAGATAACCATATCCATAATCAGCCTAAAGGTCAAAGCATGGAAAAGGCAGTATTCATTTACCTTTGGGGCACTGACAACATCACTTATTGCATTTTTTCTACCTTCAATGGTGTTTTTGTCTTGTCAGTCAGTACATGAGAGATATTATCAACAATAAAAATAAAAACAAACCTATGCTTCATTTACAGAATCTGGAAGGTGAATGTATAATCACAGATAGTAGCATATATTAAGTTCAGATGCATTTAATAGCTACATTTCAATAGTATATTTACTTTGGATAGTTGCCAGGAAATCTGAAATCTCACCTCGCTACAAATCTAGAGCATGTCATAGAGTAACATGTAACACTTTCCCAAATTATGTTGACTCACACACCCCCCCAAAGATCTAATTTTCTTTTAAAACAATATTTCTGAAATTGTGTGCCAATAAATATCATTGGAAAAGCCTGGCTGTGAAACACACCTATGTCCTCTGTTTGGAATCTGACAATAAAGTATGCTTCTTTTTATTCTTATATAAATGTCTATTTTTATGTATTTGTCTATAGATAAGATTTATAGGCTATTTACACATAAAAATAGAACTTGAAAAATTTAAACAATTCTAAATCATAAATTGATCTAGATATAAATAAAAAGATGGATAAATAACTGAAATTTATTTATAAATATATATAGTTAATTATTTTAAAAGACAGAAGTCTGTGGTCAGTTGTTTCCCTGTCTGGATGTAATTTAACATCTAAGAAGAGATAGAGAATACTGACCGTAACACACTGGTATTATCAGTTTTTTTGTAACCCTGATTTTTCTAAGGTAATTGAGTTAGATTTTAGTTCGCTTACTTGTTTTTCTGATGCGAAAAATTAATCAGATAAGCCACATCTTTAACATATAGATATCAAGATTTGTGATGCAAAATTTCACATCAGCAAATAGCATCTTTTTTGAGAAATTTGTACTAGTCATTACTTGTAGCAAGAAGCATGTTTACTTTGAAATGATTACTTATCAAAGAAAGAAAAAATACTTTTATGAGTAACAGTTCAGGGTTTATTGTTTTCCTTCGCTGGAACCCTAGAGTGCAAATTTTCCAGGGTTTGATGTTTTGTGGGTTTTTTTCCCTGCAAGTATGGATAAGAGAAACCACACTATTAATAAGCAATGATGTATATTTTCTTTTTATTTTACTTCTCCAGAAGTGGTAACAATTTTACACCATGAAAACTGATGTGATACATGCTGGACTCATGAATATAAACCATTTATCTGAATTTTGAGTGAAATAGAGGTTTAAAAAATGATTTTAAACTGCGTATAACTGAGCAAGGATATTATTTCTGTGAGAAAATAGGAAATGTAGTGGAGGAGGTAGTGTCAAATTTTCTTCAAAGTCTGGAGCTATTAAAGCACCAGAATTGATAAAGTCCTGTATGTTTTGGCAGGTTCACAGCCACTGAACAACTGTATTATATTTCAGCTGGAGTACAAAATTATGTAATAAATTGCACATTAATTTCTTGATGTCAATTACCAGAAGTGGAAAAGGTCACAGAATTTTGATGATGCTTTACGGATGTTGCAGATGTCAGCATTCTTTGTGTCCTCTCGTACGCTGAATTTACTCTGATTTCCATCAGTCAGTTGTCTGAGACATGAGAAAGCAGCTTGCTAAAGTCTGCCTGTTTGCTATGATGATGCCACAATTTTTAGTACTTGGAAGGCTTTCATATTTTGTGTAGTAGGGTGGGTGAAGCAGCCGAATACAAATGAGAGAGAAAAGTGACAAAAATTAAACAAAATATAAATCCTATTAAAATAGATTTTCTTGTTGTTTGTTTGCTTGCTTTGTTGTTGGGTTGTTGTTTTTTTTTTTTTTCCCAGAAGCTTAACAGACTTTGAGGAAGGATAAAGATGTGGTAGAGATGTGGGAGGGAGGGACTGACTAGTGTTGAAGTTGCAGGTCCTGCTGCTGTCACGGGTCTGGGAATCAGGAACCAAGGGTGGGTGACTCAGGGGAGGAGCCACCTCCCTTCACACAGCGCCACCATCATCACAGCCTGACTTCCACCCTGAAAACTAGCTGGTCCCATGTTTCTGTGATGTGATGTAGGTCATGCAGGCAAAGGTGCTGCTTCTCAAACATACCTGCTTAATTCATATTGGATGTATTTTGATGTGACTAGTAAGTAGCTGAACTGAGAAATTAGTTACCTAGTAGATGTGACCACTCTGGTGCTGTGGTGAGAAAATTACAGCAGCAGAGAACCACTGACAGTTTTATTCTAGTAGGTACAGAAAAACCACTGCTCCTCTTTTCTAATTGCTATGGACTAGCTACTAGTATGTCTGTGTATCCTTCCACAGTGAGTGAGTCTGATACTTTAAAATTATCATCATATCCCATAACATGGTTTTAGAACTGACTTAAGGCTCTGGCTGTGGATGGGCAAACGCTGAGCCAATGCCCAGATGCAATAGCATATGACCAATAGCAGTACATCAGCAGTCAAAGATAGAGCTTAGAACTACTGATCTTGGAAAGAAGGTCTTGGATTTATTCATGACTACTTAATAAAGTCCCAGAAAGCTGGTTATGCAAATTGTGATTTCATTGTCGTTTAAAATTCATTAATGCTTAAAGCAATGACAAGAACTATGTACATATCATAAAAATATAGATTAAGATAGAAAATCTTTCCTGTCCATTATTTCCTTCCCCAAGGACATACAGACCAATTCTGTAATGCCTAATACCTCTGAATACTTGAAAGTCACATTAACAATTTTCAGGACAGCTTCGATGCTAAACAAGTTTAAAGAAGTTTCAGTTTTCATGCATTGCTGTAAATCCTTGTTAAGAGAAAAAAAAAGTAAGCTTATTTTAGTTTGTTTTCCTGACTAATGTATATTTCCTTATGCAAGGATATATTTGTTCTTCTTTTATCATGATTATCTGTTGCACCGATTAGAAACGCACAGCGATCATCATATAAAAATCCATGTTGCACTCCATGTTTTAAGAATGGGGATGATAACTTGACAAAACTTTAAACCTGTCTAGCACATTTATTACTACATCTAGGTCTTCCTGATCAAACCTAAATCTTTGTTAAAATACTCTCAGTGAATAAACAGTCCTAATTAAAACAGGAGCTTTATTTTCTTGAGATTTTATTGAATGAGATGTCTCAAGTATGATACATGGAAATCCAAAGCAAACATCTGTTAAATGAAGGATGCTATGTACATCAAAACCACCAGACCAGGGGGTCCCAAACAAAGGTTATCTGTATAATACTGAAATATTATATAACTTTCACATTCTCAACACAAGAAATTCAGGAATCTTCCAGTCTTTCTTACCTAGCAAAGCTCACAGTATGTAATAGAGCCTGAAATGCTCATTTTGAAAGATGGGATAGCCACAATATGATGTGTGATTACAGGAGTTAAGTGGGATTAGTAGCTTGACAAAGGAATTTTAAATTTCTGTCTTTAATTTTTGGCTATTACTTTGCACAGAAAAGTTCTGGAATAGAAGTTCTCTCCTAGTCCATTTCAATGATCAGGGCAGTTTTTTTAAATTATGTAATAAAGGTCTTGCCTTGGTAGGGATGTCACTTGGTTAATTAGCCAGTGATTAACTGAGATTTTATTCAACATTGTGAAAAACCATTGGCAATATTTTGAGTTCTCATGTGCTGCATCAGGAGTAGCCAGTGACCCAAACCACTGTATAGCCATCTAATAATTTCAAATAAATGTTCCTCAGATGCTCCTCTAAATGAAGAGACTGTTGATTACAGAGTACAGCTGTTAAACTGAACAGTGCAAATATGTTAAAGCAGGAGGAAGAAACAATGAAGGCTGCTTATTAAACAGTGCCAAATTTATGCTGAGGTTATTCATCCTTTAAGTGTTCAAGTAATATAATTCAGAGTGAACACTGCATCTCTAACCACAGACATTCAAAGAGAAGCAGGTATCACCTTATATCTCTGCCTAAAAAAATTATCTCACCTTTTCTGAATGTCAGCATGGTTGCAACAGCTCACCTTTGCCATGTCTATGGTGGTAAGGTAAACTTCTCTTTATCCTTTTCTTCAGTAACTGAAAGATATTTCAACTGACTACATGATTTCTTATATAGTAAAAGAATTTGAAGAGAAGCAGAGCACTGCTGGAAAGACCACAGTGGTACCTGCAGTCCTCTGTCCATAGATGTTCCTCCCAGGTTTTGATCCACTAAGTCAGTAACATAGACTGTACCACAGTGGCTGGCTGGCTGGTTAATTTGTTTGCTTACTGCATAGTGTCCAATGTTGCATAAAATGATAACCAATAGGATTCAAGTATTAATTTGATATAGGTAGAAAACTGGAATAGAAACATGGGCACACACCCAAAAGATATGGGGATACTCTTCAAGGGCATCATTCCCTTTGGTTCTTAAGGGAAAATTCCTCCTCTTAGATTAGTAACGAAAGACTAGGCATAATGTTTCTTCATAATTTGTTAAGAACAGCATATATACAGATTTTTTGGTGATATTTTTCAAAAGTTGCGACTGGACCTTGGCTCAAACTTTTCCAAACATTGTGAGTACAGGGAAAATGTAAAATTAAACTTTAGAAATCTGAAAATTAAGTGGCGAAGAATGTTTAAAATTTAGTGGTGGGATTGCCACCAATACTAAACTATAGCTCTTTATATAGATACAATATAATAACCAGAGAATAATATCTATTTGGCCATTGTGACACACTAAATTGACTTTCTGTCTTGGCCAACAAAAATGAACCATCACTAAGAAACAGTGTATTTATAGTCTATGTTCTATGCTTCAAAGAATCACCATTGTCACATGTAATAAAGTTCACAAATTTTGAGTTAGACTTTTACAAATAGTCCTCCTTCACAAATAAATATTTATCATTTGTGCAGACTGTTGCCCTTTACCTGAGGAATGAAATTTTAGCTTTCTTTTCTAAACAACCATCTGCCAATTTAACTCCTAGTTTGTAATATGTTTTCCCTCACATCCTTGTAAACTAACATTTTTAATTAAAGAATAAATCGGAGGCATTTGGGAAGTAAAAACACCAATAAGCTCTGTGCCATGGGTTCAGCAGCAGCAGTCATTTTTCTCCTTCTTGGTCGCTGGTGCAGTGCTGTGTTTTTGATTTTGGGCATGGGAACAGCGCTGATAACACCAGTGTTTCAGTTACTGCTTAGTGATGTTTTGTTCTGACCAAGGACTTTCTGAGCCTCATGTTCTGCCAGGAAGGAGGGGAAGCCGGGAGGAAGCAGGGACAGAACACCTGACCCAAACTGACCAAAGAGGTTATTCCATACCACAGCACGTCATGCCCAGGATGCGAAAACAGGGAGCAGAGACCCAGAAGAGTGGGGGTGCACTGTGTGGTCAGGCTGGGTATTAGGTGGTGAGAATTGTATTCTTTCCTTGTATTTGCCTTGTCATTATTATTATTGGTGGTAGCAGTTGTGGTCTTATGTTATACTTTAGTTACTAAACTGTTCTTATCTCAACCTGTGGGAGTTGCATTCTTTTCAATTCTCCTTCCCATCCCTCTGGGAGTGGGGGGAAGAAAGAGGGGGAAGTGAGTGAGAGAGAGACTGCGTGAGTTAGAGAGGCTTAACCCACGGCAGTTCTTTTTGGCGCCCAACGTGGGGCATGAAGGGTTGAGATAACGACAGGATTAATAGCCACTCGTCACAGTGCTGATTTATTGGCTCTCAAAGTTGTTGCTATTGTTTCTCTTGAGTTCATGGTTTCAGCCTATAGTACCTTACTTACACCCGGTATTTGTTATCTTAGCATTTTTTGGATATGGGTTTTGGATTAAGGTTCTTGTTTCATTGTACTTTGTTGGAATGGCTTGTAATACGAGCAGGCTCCAGAAGCAGGGAGGGGCGGATGTGTACCTCGTAGTTCGGCTCCTCTTCACCGTCCTGGCCCTCGTCTTTGCCTCTGTCTTTGCGAGGTTGTGGAGAGCAGAGGGGGGGCCGCCCCAGGAGCCGCCGGCCGCCGAAACGGCCCGGGGAGCGGCCGCGGGGACCAGAAGGTGAGCCCCCTCACCGAGCCCAGCCCTGCAGCTGCCGAGCAGCGGAAGGCGGCGGTGGAGGAGCCGAGCCCTGTGGCCGAGCCCAGGCCTGCGGAGGCAGAGAGCATTCCCCAGCAGCCGCCAGCAGAGCCCCGCGAGCCCGAGCCCCAGGAGGATGCAGGAGACCACGCAGTACTTCCCAGCAAGGCAGAGGAGGAAGACCTGGACTCAGACAAAGAGCAGCTGGTGGTGAGAGAGCCGGCAAGCACAGCAGCTACACCAGCCCCAGTGACAAGTACAGCAGCCTCATTTGAGAGTTCTGAAGGGTTTGAATGGCCTTTGGGTACCCTTGAGACCTGCCTGCTGATTGTGATGGGGATCAAAGTGTTGGCATTTATACAGAGTGTGTTTTACCCACAACCATTTTGTCTGGTTCCGAGAGTTAAGGGTGTGGGCCTTGCCTGGGGTTAGACTATGATGTAGGACGACAAAGAGACTTTCCCTGAGCCTGGACAGCCATGAGTGGCAGGGTGTGTGGGACAGTATGGGCGACTATCTAGTCCACTGGGCCCCTCCAGTGCTTTGGAAGCGTCGGAGATGGAAGGCAGCTGTGTGGAGTCGCCAACAACAAGCTGCAGAAACTGCTGAAGGGGAGGGTGAATTAGTTTGAGCCTGGTGTGCCCATGACACCTCAGGCCATCAGGGCAGAGATGCAACGTACAGATGGACTTATGATCGAGGGGTGGACTTAGCAATGGACATTATTGCCTAAGTTATTCATGAGTGTGAACACTGCACACAGCCTCTCCTGCTCTGAAGGACTGTTACAAAAGGTGGAGCTTGACGTCACGGACCGAATGGACTCAGCAGCTTTATAGGGATTGGTTTATGCATGAAGGGATGTTCTCTCTCCCTCTGTGTGTGTGTGTGTATGCATATATATATACATGTGATGCTATATTGAAAATGTGGGACCTGAGCATGATGTGAATGGTATGGAATAAGGGGTGGATACTGTCCTGGGTTCAGCAGCAGCAGTCATTTTTCTCCTTCTTGGTAGCTGGTGCAGTGCTGTGTTTTTGATTTTGGGCCTGGGAACAGCGCTGATAACATCAGTGTTTCGGTTACTGCTTAGTGATGTTTTGGTCTGACCAAGGACTTTCTGCGTCTCATGCTCTGCCAGGAAGGAGGGAAAGCCGGGAGGAAGCAGAGACAGGACACCTGACCCAAACTGACCAAAGAGGTTATTCCATACCACAGCATGTCATGCCCAGGATGTGAAAACAGGGAGCAGAGACCCAGCAGAGTGGGGGTGCACTGCGTGGTCAGGCTGGGTATTAGGTGGCGAGAATTGCATTCTTTCCTTGTATTTGCCTTGTCATTATTATTATTGGTGGTAGCAGTAGTGGTCTTATGTTATACTTTAGTTACTAAACTGTTCTTATCTCAACCTGTGGGAGTTGCATTCTTTTCGATTCCCCTTCCCATCCCTCCGGGAGCAGGGGGAAGAAAGAGGGGGAAGTGAGTGAGAGAGACTGCTTGAGTTAGAGAGGCTTAAACCATGACACTCTGTTGAAAGTAAAAATATTTGCTATACATTACTTTGTAAGTTCTCTAAAGAGATAAAAACATTTAAGTACGATATACTGTCATTAACTCCAGTTGTCTTTGTCCTTTATTGCAGGATTAGAAGATTTAACAATAAGATTCCTTTTTATATGAAGATAATTTCCCTCTAGGGTAGTTGGAAGCTACCGTTCACCATGTTTTAAATGGGTCAAATAATAGTACTTCTTCAAATCCGCTCTGAACTGTTCCTAGTTTGGGAATTCTCACTACTATGGCCTAGCGTATTTATCTCTGATAATTTATTCACACTACCAGCATAGAGAAAAAGATATTTTCCCATATAGCTAGCTATGAAATAATTAATCATTTTTTTAACGAGAGGATGGATGGCACACATATACTGCTTCCTGGTGTTGGCAATATAACATGTTTAATTGATATTAAGAAACATTAACTTTTTTGGATGCAGTTAATTTTCTTCCCAGTAGCTGATATAGTCTGTGTTTTGGCTTTAATCTGAGAACAGTGCTGATAACACACCAATATTTTAGTTGTTGCTAAGTGGCGCTTACACTGATCAAGAACTCTTCAGTCTCTTGTGCTCTGCTAGTGAGGAGAGACACAAGAAGCCAGGAGGGAGCAAAGACAAGACACCTGACCCAAACTAGCCAAAGGGGTAATCCATCCCACAGCACATCATGCCCAGTATATAAACTGGGGGGAGTTACCTGGAAGGGGTGTATCACTACCCAGGTTATGCTAGGTATTGGTCAACAGGTGGTGAACAATTGTAGTGTATAAACACCACTGCTGCTTTTTTCCCTTGCCCCTTTTAGTTTTACATTCTCTCCCCTTGTTATTTCCCTTCTCATTATCATTATTATTACTGGCAATAGTATCTTGCATGTTAGTTATTAAACTGTTCTTATCTCAGTTCACAGGTTTTATATTCTTTCAGTTCTGCTCCCCATCCCACCCCAGGAAAGGAATAAGGGGAGAGTAAGCGACTGGCAGCATGATACTTAGTTGCTGGCTGGATTTAAGCCATGACAGTCATATAACTTGTTTAACTGATAGTAAAATAAAATTTTTAAAAGAGGAAAAGCACCAGAAAAGTTGCATGAAAAAATCACCTATTGCTAGCCAGTCATCAAAAGTAGAAATCATATTAGAATTTTATCGTCTGCAGTAACGGGATCCACATCACTGATGCTTATAGCTGTTAAAAGCCTTCAATCAGATAGCCTTGTCCATCTGAAAATTGAATCTCTTTAAACTTCTCAAGATTCATAAATTGCCTACTTACAAGTATCCACTCAGGTGAGCTTGGATGAGTCCAAGCTTTACAGGAGTCCAAGGTCTATCAATAAGATTATAAAAGATTGAGTGAAAAATCACCAAGAGCTCAACTAATTCCCTTTTCTTTCCGTTCACAACCTCCCTATGTTATATGGTTCCTTCAGATTCATAGTACACCTCTAATCCCCCACAGGATTTCCCTACACAGGAAGGCAAAGTCTACCTCTGAGAGAAAAATCTTATGGTGCCGAGAGATGAGGAAGAGGCCAGAAGAATGCTGGAGGGTGAAGACATGCTTTCTCTCCAGCTGTGTGAATGTACTTACCTTTCACTGTCTGTTCTCTAATTGCTGTAATAGCATCTTTATAATAACATTATTATTTTTAGTGCTCTTTAATAAACTTTCTTTAACAAACATCCACCATGCTGCTAGCCTGCTCATGTGATGCTTTCAAGCCTTTTGTTGACCACTTGAAGTTAATCACTTGGACTTCATTTTATGCTCCCACTTTCCTATTGCAAATGCATTATTTCCTAAAATAGCATAACTCAGCTATGCTACAGAAGTTTTACTCTCATCCTTTCCCAAGCCTCTTGGCTTACTCTTAATTTAATCCCTGATTTCTGTGAATATCACTTTTCCATTCAGTGAAATAGAAATTGTTTTCATAAAACAGGCACAGTTATTGTAATTTAGTACCATGTTTGACACAAGCAAAAGAGGAAAATAAATTATAGAATCATAGAACAGTTAGGGTTGGAAAGGACCTTAAGATCATCCAGTTCCAACCCCCCTGCCAGGGGCAGCGACACCTTCCACTAAACCATGCCACCCAAGGCTATGTCCAATGCAGCCTTGAACACCGCCAGTGACGGAGCATTCCCAACTTCCCTGGGCAACCCATTCCAGTGCGTCCAAAGGAGGGCCATGAGGATGATCAGGGGACTGGAGCACCTCCCATATGAAGGTAGGCTGAGAAAGTTGGGGCTGTTGAGCCTGGAGAAGAGAAGGCTGTGTGGAGACCTCATAGCAGCCTTCCAGTATCTGAAGGAGGCCTATAGGGATGCTGGGTGGGGACTCTTCATGAGGAACTGTAGTGAGAGGGCAAGAGGTAACGGGTTCAAACTTAAACAGGGGAAGTTTAGGTGAAGAATATAGATTGCTGAGACCTGGTTACAATATAATTCCCCAATAGGAAAGATGCAGTACAATACAGATCCATAAGTACTGTCAGGACAATTGTGAACATACCAAGTATACGTTAATTCCAGGTTTTTTTTAGTTAAAACAGTTCACTGTCTGTGGATGTAACCTAAAGGAGAAAGTATCTTCAAAACAAGTAAACTGTTTTCTCTTCCTTCAAGATAGGAGAACAGGGAGAAAGGTCTGGTAGAATTTTCTACCTACTAGTGGGAGATGTTTTATATAAAATATCAAAGACCATATAGGAGTCTTCGGTAACTTTACAGAGTTCAGTAACTTCGGTAACTTTACAGAATTTCTTACTTTTTATTCTGGACACAAAAAAAAAAAAAAAAAAAAAAAAAAAGGAAAATACCTGGATAGGAAAAAAGGCTCATAATTCTAGACTTTTCATTGTATTTTGCATAAAACTCTCTAAACAGTATTTCAAAGGCTTCTTCATATTTTATTTCTTTTAAACTGTATTCTTGGGATACTATTACTTCCAACCAGAAACATGATTTTCACTTGTTGAGGTCATTAACTGGTTTTCTCTCACTAATCTATTGTCTACCTATTGTACCTGTCATAATATATTATTCCTGTTCCACTGTCCAGGCTGTCAAGCTTTTCTTTCCTCTAGCATAATTCCGACCCATGCTTAGACAGCAGATTTCCACAGTTGCTACAGCTTTGTTCTTCTGATTCTGATCTTTGTTTTTTATTTGTTATGTATTCTTGACAGTTTTGCATTTTATATCAAGATTTATGAAAAAAATAGCAGTTACTTAGTTCTGAAGAAAAATTATTATCATATACAGGCATTCAGAGAATTTCATTGAGAAAAAATGTTCAGATGGCTCATAGCTATTTTTATATTTAATCCATTCCTGTATGAGGAAAGAAAAAGAAAAGGGAGAAAAAAAGTTTGCTATTTCACAATTATTCCTTTATATGAAATAATTATGTATTATTTTATGGCCAATTATTCACAGAAATTTCATACTAAACTCTAAACAGCATTAGCACAAAGACAGCACCTTTATATGGCAACACTAGTACCATGAAGAAGAAGGAGCAACTGAAAAATCAACAGAAGTTCAAGTTAAGAAACAACTTAACATACAGCATGATGGATTCAAATCTGCATTCCTTCAGTAATTGGAGCTTATTTATCTGTATATCACATTGGTTTCAGTCTTAAAGATGTGAGGACAGATGATAAGGCTGTTCAGTCTTTCTTTGGTATGTACAGTTTTCAACAGTCATCAAGATAATACAAGGAAGGATATGACATTACTGAATAATATTATATGGTATATATTGTGTGGGAAGTCAGACTAGATGATCGTAACCACTGTTCTGAGACCAAACTTTACAAATTCAAGGAAAAAAAAATGCTCGAGAGGGAAAATGAATTCAAGTGATAAAGATCTAGAACTGACAAATAATTTGAAAAGAAATGGGCTCCTAAATCTTTTAAAGTAATTTGGAAATCTCAGATAATGCTCCATGTCAAATCAAATCTCTGTAATTGCTCTTGCTATCTTACTCTAGAGAAAATAGTTATTTTTTAAAACAAGTACAGAAACTTTTTGCAGGGACTGGCAATTTGTAATCTTCCACCTCTAAAACTGTCCACTGCATGAGGATAAACAGGAAAAATACATGAGAACAAAAAGCGTGTGAACAAAATTTTGTAGCCTATGGAGGATGCTGAAATATAAATGTTCTGAATTCCAGCATTTCACTGACAAAGATGAATAATGCCCATTCTCTTGAAAATATGCCTTTTCTGTCTACTGGTTTTGATACTTCATATTCTTGCATTTATTTATAAGTATATGAAACATAGATAATTTTTTTTTTCAGTTATTAACAATTCCTTAGTTGGGACCTGAGGGTTGCTGAAATAAAAAGTAAAACAAATAAAATAGATTGATGGTTGTTCAAAGCTGCTCAGAGCTTTGTAATGCTAAAAATAATAGCTAATTTTTATAATTTGAAGTATATTTCAGTGTAACTACAGTCAGACAGCAAAGCTATAAACCTTAGAGTATTTTGTGCACTCTTTTCCAAACCATAGCTTCCTGTCCTCCAGTCACATACCAGTCTTAGCACAAGTTTCTGTTATGGAGCCACCTATGTGCTAACAGCTTTGGAGGTCTGATTTCTGCTCACAAATCTGCACTACATATATATATATATATATATAAAATAGTAGGCAAAGTCACCCAGCTGCAGATGTTGAAATACTATTAAAAGAAGTAGCCAAATCTGACAGTTATTTTTTAAAGCAGCAATTGTTTTATTAATTAATTTATACTGAAGTTTAATCTGGGAGTAATATGGAATCCCTGATCTTATTTTCTTAAAAATGCATTAGCATGTTAAATGACCAACTAAGTTACAATTGTCAAACTCTGGGAAAATTAGAGTTCTTTAGCTCAAAAGTTTTTATTCATTGAAGTATGTGATATCTGAGCGAAAAAATGACAGTGCATTCTTAAATGCAAACATGTACACAGGTCTTTAATAAAATATATTTTTAAAGTGCTAAGTGAATTTGCTTTTGCTTTGGGAATGTTCTGGATATACTCTTAGCATTTTAATTTGTTAACCACAGATCTCTGCCTTCCGAAACTCAAAAAGACTTGGCTCCTTGATGTCAAGTGTACCCATTCTTGAAATTCTTCATATTTTTTTTGCTGTTCACATCCTTTTTCTCCATGGCAACAGGCATGCCTGTGCAAAAAAACCAGGAACATATCCTAATATTCAAAATACTCTTCTTTCACTGTGGTGGGGTTTTTTTTTTTTTTTTAATTTTTGGTTTGTTTGTTGTTTTTTTTTTTTTTTTTGCATCCTTTAGCATTCTAGATTTTAGAATCCGGATGGATCCCCTCAGAAGAGTTTCCATAGATTTCTAAAGCTGACAGAGGATGCATTTGGTAAAAATCAGTAATTCCCCTTATGCCATTATCTCAGTCTTACATAAACTAAAGGAATCAGGAAAACCAAAGGAAAGATAATAGAAACATAGAATCATAGTATACTTAGGGTTGGAAAGGACATTAAGATCATCAAGTTCCAACCCCCTGCCATGGGCAAGGATGCCTCACACGAAACCGAGCCACCCAAGGCTCTGTCCAACCTGGCCTTGAACACCGCCAGGAATGGAGCATTCCCAACTTCCCTGGGCAACCCATTCCAGTGCTTCACCACCCTCACAGTAAAGAACTTCCTCCTTATATCCAACCTAAACTTCTCCTGTTTTAACCTGTTATCCCTTGACCCATCATTACAGTCCCTAGCTTGCAAATAGCTTTTTTTTTTTTTTAATAATATTCAAATTGCGTACTTTCCCTGCTTTGTCTTAAATGGACAGAGAACTATTTCAAATTCAGTAGAATTTATTTAGTGGATTATACAGGGCACTTCATATATAGATATTTTACTTAGTGACAAAATTAGTGGGATAACTTTGCACATTCTTTTCACCTTCCTTCTTCAGAGGATGAGACCAGTTGTTACATAGGAGAAATCCATCAAATTTTTTTTTTAATTTATAAAAGGAATAAATCACCTTGGAAACTTGACTTTGAATGCTACATAAAAATCTATTTTACAGATATTTGTTCAGAGGTGACTATAGGAAAATTAGATCCAGAAAGACTCAGACTATTACAATGTAGCCTTGAAATAAACTCACAGGCAGCATTAAATTTGCCTCAGGATTACAGTGAGACAACATGTGCTACTACAATAATCCTTTAAAAAAAGAGAAAAAAATGATAAAAAATAATTTATATATGTATATTTTATATTTATCAAAATTAAACATCAGAAGAATTTTAGAGGGGGAACTCATGCAGTGTTCTACTTATCCACTTTTAATAAAATAATGTTATCTGAAGATTAGTAAAGTGTTATGAAATATACATCTCACTATAGCAAAGCCTGTACAACAACAGTGTCTGCATGAGTATGAAAGATTAGGATTGATATGAAATGGAAGGTGAAGAACATTTTAGCTCTTATTTATTCTTCTCCTCATTGTTTCAGTAGATATACAATTCATTTGATGAGATGGAAAAGGAAACATAAAATGATGCAAATATTCACCTTCTTTCTAGTAAAATATGATATTTGTCAAGGATTATTCATTTATGATTAATCAAATATCAATTGTAAAATTTAGCATAGCTCAACCATTCCAGAAAAGATCAGAACTTTGACATTCATGGAGAAGGACTTGGAAATATAAAAAAGTAAAAATGAAAATAAAATGTTGAATTCTTTCCCATGCATGCACTTCACCTCAATGCACTATTTTATTTTTTTTTCTACTGTGCTCCTTGTGTTTGATATTAGAGATATACTTTCTAGGAGGGTCAGTGAAAAACGTTTCAAGAGAGATATTTTAAAGTTAGAAATCAGGCTTTTGGCCAATTTTTTTCCAGGAGAAAAATTTTATTAAGACTGCATTACAGCAGAAGTTATCTAAACACCTAAAGGAAAGAAAAAAAAAATCTCACAGGGGAGAGCAATTTAACAGAGAAATTGTCAAATAGAATAAGTTTATTGTTCTTATAGTTGCAGTTGGTGTAGTACTGAAGAAAAATGAGAAGTTCTGTCTTGCATCCCTGACAGGTGACAAGTAATAGTTGTTATATTTAGAGGGTAGCAACTGATAGCAGTCTATCCTTAGACCTTTTCCTTTAGGTGGCTCTAAACAGACCATGTGTCTGTTAGTGTGTTATAACATAAGGAAAATGCCAAATGATTTCATCAAAGGGTAAGTAGGGAAAGATGAGACCTGTGCTTCATTTGCTTCCTTATCAGACACTGACAGAATTAAAGAAGAAGGAATGAAAAATAGATTCTAAAGTATCTGAAATTTCTATTCCAGATTTTTTTTCCTTAGTATGTCAAAATGATACTAAAGGGAATTAAAAAAAAAAAAAAAAAGCTAATGACATCAACTTACTTCCAAAATAAAGACATGAATCAAGCCCAGTCATGGCGTTCAAGTAGAAATCAGAAGCACCGAGAATAAAGAAGCAGAAGTATACAGTGGTTTTGGCAGATTTCTTAGCACAAAACTTGTATTAGAGCAAAACCAAATTCATCAATGTTCTACAATAGGTAAAGAATTCATACATCCAAATGAGTTTGCACAACCATTTAATGAATATATACAAATAATTAAGATATACAAATAATGAAGTGATATAGAAACATGATACTCAGATTAAGAATGGCTTTGAAAATTGAATGGACTTTCAGAATTTTTACAGAAAGTCTTTATATTCAATCTTTTCCTGTTTGTCTAGACTTTACAGATGCTGTCAGAGTTGCAAGTACAGACCAGACTACGGTCACCTCAAAGGTGAATGGTATTTTTCTCCAAAACTTAGCTAAATCAGAAGTGAGATATGTAACTGAAGCAAAAGAAGTCAGCAAAATATTCATATGTCTCTTCTGGAGACCAATACTTATATGAACTCAAACTAATAATTGCCTGTACTTTTTATAAAATGGAAAAAAACAATTGCAAACATGACACCAAGCTTCTTTATCAAAAGATGTGTCATTAAGCTCGCTTAACTTGTTTTAGCAACTGAGCTGCTGGAAATAAAAAAATCCTAGTTACCACTTCATATTTTGGAAAATGTAATTTATCATGCTTAACATGTTGGAAAATTTATTTTTTTTTATGAATTATTGAATTATTTTTTTCTTTCTTAAAAATGCCAGATTGCTAGGTATTGTAACAGAAAATTTCATAGCTTATTTTAAAACCTCTCAAAGTTTTCAGTAACTCAGAAACTTCACCTACAAAATCTAGATTTTATCTGATTATGAGCAAAAGGCTTTTCAATGCAAAGAAAAATTGTGATGAGAAATAATTCTGGAGAAAAAAAGTTTTGATTCTGAAAAAATTATTTGAATTTATTTGGGATATTTTTCTTGCATTAAATGCAATCATTTTAAAATAATGTAATTTATGTTGGATAGTTTTACATACTTTTTTATGAAACTATTGAAAAATTTTTTCTTGTTTCACTTTGCAGTGAAATGAGACATTTGTTTTTGAATGCAGGTATACATTACTACAATGGCATTCTTCTTTAAAGAACACCTTTCAAAGTTTCCCCTTTTTTCTTCCTACTGAAGATCAATTTATTTGATTGTAAATATCCTATAAATTTATCACAAATTCTGGAACTGTTGTGGATGTATTGCAAAATATTCTGTGAGATATCAGAAACATTCCTTTAAACAAATTATAGTAATAGATTTATGAGTGTGTAAATCCTTGTCAAGTGTGAGGAATAAGACTTGAGGTGAAACACCATGTTTCATGCCGTGGTATGGATCCTATGTATTCAGTTTGAATTCCTTTTTATTCAGGTCTCATTCAACTTCATTTTGATTTCTGTTAGTGTTTTATGATGTGTCACTATGAAGTAGACATCAGAAGAAGAACAGAAAACAGAACAAATGAAAAAGATGGATAGAAGGATAAAAGGATTTCTAGTAATAGCGGAAATGCACTGATTACATTCTGATGGGTAAGTGAAATGATGAGATTCTATTCATTGCTGATTCACCTACATTAAAATAATATAAAGTAAATCAGCTGTCCTGAGGAAGAATTCCCCATTATCTCTGAAGTCAGACACACAGGAAATGTAATAACTTTAACTCCTTGAGAAGAGAAATTATAATTGCATAGACTCATAATACGATTACACGGAGGCAATGCTTCAACCAAAATAGGAATATAACATAAAATGTCTGTTAAATCTACATTAATTAGTGCAAGCAGTATAATTATGCTTCATAAGAAATAAGCATGTTTAGACATTGTAAGCAGAGACATTTAAGCTGCCTCTTCCTCCTCTGAGAACTCCGAAGTACTCAATGAAGGCATAGGGCAGTGTGAGCTAGGATGTAAAGGCATCAAACTTGTCTACAAATTATCCACAGGCAAAGCACAACAAAACCAGAACACAAACAGGTTGTATTGCACCCAGGCTATGCTATATGAAGAAGTTGTCATAAGGTTTTTCCGTGTATAGAAACAGTCCTTGTATAACGTCAACATGTTCAAGGAATGACTGTGCTGAATTGCAGTTCTAGACTTGCAAACTAAGGTGGCACATTCAGCTTGCTGTTGTGTGTTTAGAAAACTGAAGGCCTTTGGAACTCGTCCTTCTTTACCATGATCCTCCTGCTCAGATTTTGAAGACTATCACTTCCTGTAACACTCAGGCCTTTTTTTGGAGAACTGAAAAGAAATTGCGTAGGATTCATAGAAGTGTGTCTATTGCCTGCACTCAATAGGATTCAGCATCATCTAACAATTACCTTGTGATTAGGCCCTTATGCTATTGAAATTCAAATATATTTTTCACTTTCTGTAAAAATCTGAAGACTATTTTCAAGAGAAACTTTTTTTTTTTTTACTTTAGAGATTTTTAATGGTGAAAGCAGACTTTTACATAGTTTAAAAAATTCAGAACAAGTTTTTCAGCCAAGAAATTTAACTACTGAGCTCTTTGAGATTTACAATCAATTTTTCTTGGTTTTGATTTTGGTTTTTTTGATCAACTTCATTTATTCTCTTTCCTGGCAGTGATTTAAAAACATGCAAGTTCTACTAAGAAGCCAATATTTGCAACTGTCACATGCTGTGTAGGATCTACTTCAAAGTAATGTTCCTATAAGCTGAATATGCTTAGCTACCTTTCAGAACAAGGCAATATCCAGTGTTTGCCATCTACATAAATAATTTCTGCAGGGATTTGTCACCATCCATGCTGTAAAGGAAAGCAAAGGTCTAATTCTCCATTCTCTTGTATTTCCCTCATTACAATGGATGAGAAAAAAAACAGATTTTGTTATATAACTGATCAACACACGATATAAATTTCTGCATAACTGAGAATAAGGAAGTCAATTTTCTTAAACCAAACCTGAAAACACATTATCCAGTCATGAGAATAGTGACTATATTAGTACTTCAGAAAAATACTCATCTTGGCAGAAGTTTTAAATTAGTCAAGAACAGTAGAGAAAGAGATGAAATGAAGACTGAATTTATCTTTTTGAGAATAAAAATTGAAAAATCATGGAGACATAGAATCATAGTACAGTTAGGGTTGGAAAGGACCTTAAGATCATCTAACTTCAACTCCCCTGCCATGGACAGGAGCGCCTCATACTAAACCATGTCACCCAAGGCTCTGTCAAACCTGGCCTTGAACACCGCCAGGGATGGAGCATTTACCACTTCTTTGAGCAGCCTGTTCCAGTGCCTCATCACACTCACAGTAAAGAACTTCTTCCTTACATCTAACCTGAACTTACCCTGTATGAGTTTGAACCCATTACGCCTTTTCTCGTGCTACTGTCCCTGATGAAGAGCCCTCCCCAGCATCCTTGTAGGCCCCCTTCAGATACTGGAAGACTGCTTTGAGATCTCCGTACAGCCTTCTCTTCTCCAGGCTCAACAGCCCCAACTTTCTCAGCTATCTTCATATGGGAGGTGCTCCAGCCTCCTGATCACTCTTGTGGCTTTCCTCTGGGCTTGCTCCAACAGTTCCACGTCCTTTATGTTGAGGACACCAGAACTGTACGCAATGCTGCAAGTGATGTTTCATGAAAGCAGAGCATCACCCCCTTCAAAAAATGTACCTTAATTTAATGTTCAAGTATGGCCAAAAACCTGCAGTAGTATTTTAAGCCTTAACATATGAGGGGACATTACTAATCCCCATGAACTGTGGAAATACTTGCGTACCTGCGATTCTTCTGTATTATGATGTATTTTGTTCACCTGTTAGTGCTGTCAAAAAACTTGCAATAAGCATAAACAATGCAAGAGTTCCCTACCTTGGTGCTCTCAAAAACCCTTGGGATTCAATTACTTTCTTCAGTTTTAGCAATGGTACTTGAAACAGATGTTCATTCTTCCAGGGAGTTACACAGGTTGCTAGACTGCCTCAAGGCTCTGCCATCTGACATGCATATTTTTGTCTGAATATATTTTTGTATCCCACTTACAGAGCACCCACTATCTTCAGCATAAAAGTATATTGTATACTTTGCCTTAGGAAACATTACTTGAATATTTTCAGCTTTACAAACTAAATCATTATAACAATTTTAAGAAGCTGACTCTTTTTGGTCACTATTATTACACTAGGTTATGTTCGTAATTTATTGAGAATAAAGCATTATGTGTTCACACAGAAATTAGCAAATGCCAGTAAGCAGAAGACAAAACTGAAGCACATAGTTCCAAATAATTTAGTACTTTGATAATTAAAGGGGTGTGAAACTGTTAATTATGCAGTGTATGTTTCTATACAAAACAGCTGCAAAAGACAAATTCTGCTTCAGGTCAGAAATCAAATAAATATCTTAGGCAATGCCATGAACAATACAAGAGAAGTTATCTTCTACTACACACTGAATAAAAGAGAAAGAGTAACAACTACGGGTTTAATACTTTGTTCATCAAAATAGAGTACTGCAATAATTTTTCTTTAAATACATAATAAGGTTACTCAAGGGATAAAAAAAATATTAAAAACTGATGTCAGCAGCTGGGAAATGAAAAAAAAAGTAGCATTTTATACACGATTTAAACACAAATATTTTAATTATCTGTTCCTCAGGTTCACTAAAGGTATCCAATTCTGGTTTGTTGAGATTCTGGAAAAAAGATCTTAATCTCAATATAGTTGAGTCTAGGTTTATGTCCAACTCATTTTTACCAAAATAGTACATAAACAAGCAAAGAACATCCATAAAAACTAAGCATAAAACAAAATGGTTGAGAACTTTTACATTGTTAATCACAAAGTGAACTCTTTCACCCTTAAGACAGATAGGTAGTTAAGTATTGCAAATACTAACATTTTTATGAGAGTACCTGAAAGTGTCCTTAAAATCCTTTTCAGCGTCATGTGATCTGCTTCACTTTAAAGAGGGGGAAACTTGGAACTATTGCCTCAAGATTCCTAAAGTAGCCAATCATCTTGAAAATTCATACGTCTAAATAAAGTTTAATGATCAGCTTTTAGGGAAACAGGGTGGCTGAATTACATAGTAAAGTCTAATCCACTGGCACATTTTTACAATTATTTCCAAAATATAATTATTTGCTTTCCTTCCTGTCTTCCCATGTGAATTTTCAGCAATAAAACCATCTTCATTTGTGTCTATAAGAGAAGTCAGAATATTCTGAGAGTTTCTAACAACATTTCAAAAATACATATGTCTAGGCACCTAGAAATGATACAGCCAGTTCCTTCTCTTGTAAAATGCAAGTGTCCATCTCCACACTGAAATAGCATCATTTACAAGCAGTTATGAAAACAGTTATCCATTTTGTGCAGTAGCATTTTGCTTTTTTTTACTTTAGAATCTATGGTATACTTTAGTATATTCAGTTAATAGTACTAATTTCTTAATTAAGCAGAATCTTCTCAATAGAACCATTCAATGTTCCATCTACTCTCCTGTATCTTTTATATGCAACATGGAAGCAATATTTTGTCATTATGTCTGAGAAAATGACAAGGTTTTCACGTTCATTTAGTGAATCACAATGTTTTCTCCACATATTCATTTGAGAAAGAAATTAGTGAGTTTAGAGAAATCTTAAAACTGAAAAGAGGAATTAAAGTAAAACTGGAAATACTATGCATGAGGAAGAGGTACTTTAAAGTATAAAAGATGAAGAAAAGGCAAAGTAATGCAAGCAGTGGCATTATAAAGGTATTCAATCTGCTTAGCTATTCTGACATCCTTTGACTTCTATTTCATGAAATGTTATTGTCAACTTACGTCTGTTTTTATCTCAGTAATACTCAATCATTCAATCAAACCCAATAATTGCTATGCTTGAATGCTCTGCCAAGAACACCTTGGGGCTTTTGTTGCTGATGCTGCTTATGGCATTTTTGTGGAGTTTTTGGTTGGCTTGTTTGTTTGTTTTAAAACAGCCACTATAAAATCATAGAATTCCAATTACAATTGTTCTATTACAATTAAAATGCAAAATTATTGTGATTCCAGTACTAAACACTTTGAACAACAGATCATAGAAGCACTGTCAATAAAAAGCAAAATAAGTGTTATAAATGCCCAAACATAGCAAAGCAGGGGACTACCTGCATAGATAAATTTGTACACAGCATTAGTATCCCTGAAAATTAAATCAGTTGCTGTATGCAGTCTGTTGTCAAGGAGGAAAATCCTGAAAAATTTTCTATCAAGAGCATATAATCAGTTCGCTTTATGTAATCTTTGGTTTTGTACCATGTTAATGGAATCTAAAATCAGACTAATGATTGCACATTCCTAGATGCATTGTCATGGACGTGAGTCTGTTGTCTGATCAGAGGCCTTTGCTGACATTTGCAGTGGCCAGCAATGTGCAACCTGTATTTCCATAGCTAACAAGTGTGACAGAGATTCTAAGCGAGGCCCAGTCTAGGCTGGTGAACGGAGACTAGATGTGATTTCCTACAGTGTAAGAAATAACACCAGATGTCTTTGTGTTGGCTGGCAATCAAGCCCAGTGCTGACAGTAAAACATCTTCTTGTAGAAGCTTTGTCCTCTTTCCTCAAATTAACAATTCAAGATAAATCTTCAGTTAATGCTACCACTTTCTGGTATGATATATGGGTGCACAGAATTCTTTTCAGTGTACATAAATATCATTGGTCATTCTTTCCTCCCCTAATATGAGCATACCTAATATATTGATGCAAGAAGAAATAAGCCCAGTTTTCTTGAAATTTTGGAGTAAGTAGCTGGCTTCTAATAAATCATAAGTGGCTGGCTTCTAATAAATCATTGAGACTGGCATGTGGATTTGTGCTTTAGTGCTGGTTTTAGTTTCAAGAGTTTCTAACTTAAAAAAAAAATTAAAAAAAATCATAGCATATCTGCTCCTTCTGTTCACAGCAAGATGCCCTCTTCACCAGAGGCTACAGAAAGATGATGAAAGAGTGACTTTTCTTGCTGAGGGAATTCAGATGTTGACATATAGCTCCAGAGTTCACCTAAAGACTAATGTTTGTCTTACTCAAATGTCATTCATTATTTTGTTAGCCTGAAGGAGAAGAGCATCCTTTCTTGCACTGGAAATTTGAGAAGCATACATAAAATAAGTAAACCCATTTGCTGTAAGTATTTATGGAATGAAGAATGAATGAAATTCCTGAAAATAAGTGGAATATCAATAATGTTAAATAAGCAGAAGAAAAAGATATATTTTATTTTTACAATGAAAAACTGCAATACAGGACTTAGATTGTGAAAAAGACATCCCTGTGACTTTTTGTTTTGGTTGTTTGTATTGTTTTGTTTGTTTGAGTTTTTTTTAATTCTAGTTAAAATTCTTAAGTCTCCAAGGAAAAATCAATAATAGAAGATATTAATTGCAACGAAATCTACTTGTGAGGAACATGTTTAGTAGCATATTACTCATCATGCAACTCATCCAGGCAGCTGTTCGTTTTGCCAACAGATGTTCATTTTTCCAGTCCTGCTAATCTTGCAAGTCATTTTTCCCCAAAGTCCAATGGCAAAAATGGTTGACGAAATCAACAGTTAATTCCCAAAAGCATATAAGGGTTGAAGGACTTGTTGGTGTTTGATTAGAAAGCAAAAGTAAAAACCAGGAAATATACCGTTGCAGAGTGAAATGTTTTCCTATCACATACTTTGGTTTGGAAAATCACTCCAAGAGAGTTACCTATGATTACATTTTTAAAACTGGCTGAAAGTTAAAAATCAAAATAAAACATGCCTCGCATGCAGGCTTAAAAAGAAAAAGGGTGTATTCAAAGTAATTTGTTCTAAAGAGTTTTTAAATAGTTTTTTAAAATGTCAGGTTTTGTTTTACCTACCAAATGGGCACAGGTGTTATGTTTTGTTAGGTTTTGTTAGGTTTAAATATTTAATTAATATAAAGGCAATCACATGATTATGAAATAGCTTTACCCTGGAAAGCTTTTGATCTTATGTTTAGTCAGCAGATAAATCAAAGTACCTGTGCATATCCTGATGATGTCTCAGTCACACAGGACAGCATAGGTGAGTATCCAAATTATTTAAACTAAATATATTTCCAACAGAAATAGAGTTGTGTAAAGGTCTGCATTGAACTGAATCTTTAATAAAACCTTAATTTAAAGACTATTTCTATAGAATCATAGAATAGTTAGGGTTGTAAAGGACCTTAAGATCATTTAGTTTCAACCCCCCTGCCATGGACAGGGACACCTCCCTCTAAACATTTGCATATTTAAAATAAATTATAATCATAACAATAATTATTTTAATATTTTTTATAATTATATAACTATAATAACAATAACAATATTGATTTTTTCCCCACTTATTTTGCTTTCTTTTTTCATTTTTTTTAATTTCTTTTTATTTTCCCTAATAAAACTTTTTAAAGCTGTACCAATATTTGTTTGGGAAATGGACTGACTCTTTCTGTCCTAAATTTGCCATTATGCAGCTTATATGAATTTATCAAATCTTCAGGCTGAGCTGCAATTTTACAATTCTTCCTGACTTCTAAAATCTCTGCTTTCCATATGGCATGTAGTCCTGAAGTTAATGGAGTCAGGTAAATGGTAATTCACACTGCAGCGGCAGTTGGGTTCTTAAATATTCAGGTTGGGGCCCAGTCAGCACATAGGAATTGCATCAGTTATAACAGCATGATTAGATTACAGATCATATGCTTCTTTTTTATTGGCAGCTATTCCTCCCCCAAAAAATTGGATCATTCCACTTAACCAGGAATCTAAGAGAATATGCCATACAAAATGGTGTCTGGCTGCAAGACACTGACAGTCCGTATTTACATAAGCTGATTTAATATGAGACACCTTAAGCTACCACAGCAGCTAGAAGTACCAAGTGTGACCACTAGGACACTTGAACAGATTCATCCTAAAGTGGTTTTGGTCTGGAAGCAATCTGATGAGTTCATACAGTGAAAAGCTGCTCAAATTTATTTTACTTCCGAATCTATGGGGCCTGTTGTATAAGTTTTTTTGCTTTTGGAAGCAGTGCTTCACAGATTTGGTCACCCTGTATGATACTAAGTAGCATCAATTGGCATAAATCAAGAATTTTTCAATCAGCATTTCATATCAAAACAGACTTATTCATTGCAAGTATTGTATTCTGATGTCGGCAAAACTTTAATAGGTATGTAATGGTTCTGTGTAGAATTCCTCATAAATAAGAATGGACCTCTCCAAAACAACTAATTGAGCACTTTATACCTCTGGTTAATTAAGTTGCAGGGTTTGGGAGAAAAAAAAAGCCATGGTCAGGGACTTAAATCCACTGTGTGGTCCTATCACTAAATTCTGTGTGGTTTTGTGTTTTTATATACTGATTGATTTCTTTTATTTCAGTCAAGTGAGTAATGTCTTCTTTTTCCATTTAATCTTGAAATGTCAAGGATTTAGAAAAATCCGTTTCCATTCGGTTGAAGTCAGAAAATTCTTGAGTTTATTTAGGAAAGGATAACATCTCCTTTCTTTGTCTGGCCACAGTCTGGGAAAAGATTTTTACAATAGTGCATATTATATAATACCATGCAACTTTAATTTTAAAGTAAGTTCTCTATAAAATTTCCTATATAAAAATATGTATTTACAAATATATAAATATATACCATTTATTAGGATTTAAAAAATAAAATTAAATGCTTAGACTCATTTAGGAAAGTTATACACATTGAGATGTTGCCTCTGCTTTTCAAATTGCAGCATACATTCACTAATAATTCTTTGGATATAAACTGAGTTTTCCTTTTATTGAGTCACTGGCTGCAGCCAAGCCTGTGAGAAAAAGTCCTAATCGTTTTAAATTGCTCATTCTGCTATGTCCAAACAACTTACTGTGACAGTTATATGACCTGGAATATTGTGTACAGATCCCAGCAACAACCATATTCTTCAGTGAAAAGTACTGCACATACATGGAAAAATTTGAGATTACAATCCATGTAATCACTCTGCATCTCAAAACCTGATGATGACGAAAATGATATTTGGCTCCGAAAGACCTGTGGCATATCTATGCACCCAATAGTATGCCTAGTGATGAAAAATGCTTTTTTCAGATATGCAATTATCCTTCATGGTATTTGCTTATTAGACTTCCTCTGCACACTGTGGAAGAAGTGAGAAGAAAAATAAATTCAGTTCCTATCCATAGTTCAGCCGGGAGAACTGCACGGAGACCTCATGGCGGTCTTCCAGTATCTGAAGGGTGCTTATGAGGATGCTGGAGAGGGGCTATTCATTAGGTATTGTAGTGACAGGACAAGGGGTAACAGGTTCAAACTTAAATGGGGGAAATTTAGATTGGATATAAGAAAGAAGTTCTTTACTGTGAGGGTGGTGAGCACTGGAATGGGTTGCTCAGGGAAGTTGGGAATGCTCCATTCCTGGCAGTGTTCAAGGCTGGGTTGGACAGAGCATTGGGTGGCATGGTTTAGTGTGAGGTGTCCCTGCCCATGGCAGGGGGTTGGAACTTGATGATCTTAATGTCCTTTCCAACCCTAAGTATTCTATGATTCAGCTTCCCCATTTTACTATATTAAAGTCTTATATTCAGAGCCATGGAGCCAGGCCAAAAAGTAGCTCCTTCTAAGCCTTTCAGATACAGAGTTGTTGGGAGAGTGGAGAGGAAATTAATAATATTTTCTACATCAGATATTTTTTATACATATTGTCAATATGGTGATGATTAGCTTTTGATGCTAATTTAGTTAAAGGGGTTTTGATTTCAAAAAAACAAACAGGAGGAAAAAAAACCCACAACAAAACAAACCAAAAAAACAACACAAAACCAAGCAACAAATGCAAAGAAAGAAATAGAACACATGGAGATTGCTGGTTTTGACTTCCTACTCAACAAATATTGATGCGACATCAAAAGAAATGCCAATTTCTCACACCTGGCTAAGTTGCAAATTGTTCTATGGTCTAGATTTGTGTGAGTTACTGCGATTTTTACTCCAAGTCATTCTTCTGTTCCACTCCTCCATTTTTCTTCTTCTCATTTCTTCTCACCACCAATAGCAGCATAGCTGCAATCACTGACATTTTTACGGTGATAATTTCATCTTTTTGTTGGTCACATTTGAAATTTCTCTTTCACTCCCCTGAAATCACAGTAACTATGGCTGGACATTTTAAACTAGGCAGTCTGGTAATGCTGCTTTTAATGAAAGTCAAATATGTCAGCCCTTCCATCTAAAGCTTTTAAGTAAGTGCTTAACATCGTAATGTTCATTTATCATATGTAGGAGCTGGCAGCTGTTGAATGTGTTTCAATGGCAGTAGCTGTAAATATTTGCTAAAAGACCTCCAGAAAATGTTATCAAAAGGTTTAAGAATAACAGAACTGGGTCTTAGCTCTGAAGTAGGAAGGATCATGTGAAAATACGATGAAAATATATTACTGTAATTCAACCCAGATAAGAAATGTAGGGGAAAAATAACTGAAGAACTTTGACATTAGATTTTTAATATACCATTAAAACTTATTGGACATATACCAAAGCTGTCCAGTAGAGCTTATTGGATCCATTTGTGAGTTTAAAGCTTGACAACAGACATAATAATATAAGCACCATTATGGAGTACTTTATGTTTGCAGCTCTTAAGCACAACCTCTGCAGTAGCTCCATGAATTAAGTGAATAGTATCAATGGAAAAAAACCTCACTGACAGCAATGAAAATAAATGAGAATAAAAGGCAGTGTAAACAGCATAGTTGTAAACTATTTTACAAAGAAATCAACTGTTCTGAATACTAGTTTATTTTATGTAACTATATAAATACTGTGTTTTTCTATAAGTGTTTGGGGTTGCATTTTCAATCACATCAAGGTTATATGTTTCACACTAAAAAGTAAATAATATAATGTCATTCCACAAAGGGTTTACCAAGGAGAAAATGAATCAACTCACCTCCCCTCAGAAAGTTAATGAAAGCTGAGTGCGATAAGAATCATGAAAGTGACAATATCATAGTACATATAGTCAATCTTCATTTAAAAATCTTAGAATAGCATAAATAAGACAATTAAAATTTATTAACATGACCTGCAGAAAACCCTGCCTTTCCCTTGTTCTTATTTTTACATCACAAATTCTTTTTTTCTCAGAGAAAATGAGCATGTAAAATAAATACCTAGATTTTTATCCCTATTAAGGCTTTTATAAATTATAAGTTTTTACTTGTAAACTCACTGTAGAGTGAAACACAACTGTGGCTCAATAATCATACTAATATCACTATAGAAACTGAAAATTTAAAGAAATGGGTTTTAATTCATACTTCCTTTGTCTATTTTTTAATTGTTATGCTTAAAAATAATTCAGAATAAATAAAGGCGTAAAACCTCATGGTAAAAAAAATGCAACAATTCTGGCAGTTACTGACTGAGAGAGAGATATTCTGTACAATATTAACAGAGTTGTGAGGGAATGGGAAACAACTCAGCATCAGCTTGTAAATGTTATTAATTAAAATCAGGTAAGACTCCCACCTCCTTTTCTTTTGCATAGTGTTTCCCTCCGATTCCTTTCAAGACCCTTTTGCACTGTTTCTTTTCTATCCTATGCCTTTAAACAGTGCTTTCATCTTGCCCCTTCATACCCAAACAACTTATCTTATTACTGTCTAAACCAATACATCCTGAATTTTTGCAGGATGCCAAACTGTTCACATTCAGATTCAGAGTTCTTTTCTTTGAATTAATATTTCTCCACCATATTTAAATGCAAATTACTTTTTTTTTTTTGTTTTGATTTTTCTTTTTTTTTTTTTAGTTTGAGAAAAAAAAAGTAGTTATTGCTGTGAATAGATTTTTTGGGAAAGATTTGGTTTTAATATTAGATATCTTTCAGAGTATACATGATAATATTATTCTTATGCACATTTGACTCCTTTTCCCCCAAAGCTAAATAAAATGACAACAGCCAATTATAAAAAGGAGAGCAAATTCTGCTTCTCAGTGGAGACATACGGAAAGTCAAGACCATCATTGAAAATCAGAATTGATTGCGGATTATAAAGTTTACCAAATGAATACAATTTTTTTTTCTGCTGTCTGAAGTCCTCAGGTTATTTTGTTCCAGTTGTCAAAGGAGAATTTTCAGGTTTCAGACTCAAACTTATATATTAGATAATGCAGATGTGAAAGGCATAATCTTGAGATAATTCTGCCTTAGATGGTGACTTGCCAACAGAAGGAGATAAAAGGCATGAATTGAATCAACATAAGTACTAAAACTGTCTGGATCACTTGCCAGCAGGCTTGTATGAGTGATTACAATGCCATTATTGGATTTGCAGAGTGGTGGCTGCCTTCTGTACAGCAGAATTAAATGGGGAGTAGAAACCCTTTTGAAATACTCCCCTTGCACGAAAAAGAGATATTTTGCTGGTCTAAATGTGCACATTTACTTTTACAATATAAGACTACACAGTTATGGATAGATAAATTCACTTAACCATATGTGCATGTAATTTTATTCTGCTTAAATGCTACATATTTCCCAATCTTTAAGAAGCAGAATAATCTAATGGAAGATTCTAAATTATTCCATTTGGAGAAAACTATTTTGCTTTTATGGATTTTTTTTTAACTTAATTACAGGAAAAATAAATTCTGTAGAACTTGTCTTCTCAAGAAATGTTTGCAAGCAGAATATTACTTGTAACTTGTATAGTTTTACTAAGCTGTTAGATGACTTTTCAACTCCAGATCTCACTAATGTGTCTCCACAAATGTAATCTACTTGCTACAAATCTTGCACATCTTTAATATTAATCTTTCTTGGAAATACACAGATAAACCAGGTGTGTGGCCTACCAGGGGCTCAGATCAGGGATGTTGCAGAGAAGCTGCCAGCTCTAATTGGTCCCATGGACTATTTCCCACTTCTAGTGATCCATGTGAGTGCTACTGATATAGATAGCAGTAGCCAGGAGAACATAAAGACGGATGACAGAGCTCTGGGAGAGGTGGTTAGGGGCTCTGGAGTGCAGATTGTCTTTTTGTCAATTTTCCAGGGTACAGGGCAGGACCTTAAAAAGGCTGGGAGGATTAGCCAGGTTAATAAATGTCTAGAAGGGTGGTGCTATAGTCAGGGGTTTGGGTACCTTGAACATGGGACTCAATTTAGTAGGCCAGGTCTACTGGGGGCTGGTGGAGCTGGTCTGACAACGAAGGGGAAGAGTGGATTTGGGAAGAGGCCTGTCAGACTGGTCAAGGATGCTTTAAACTAGATGTGTTGGTGGAGGGGGGCATCTTTCCATCCTAACACACCCCATCACTGGCCAGCACCAATAGTAAACATTCAGAGCAATGTAGAGATATTGCAGCTGCTCCAGCCAAAGAGCTGGCTTCAGTTGGAGCTTGGCTCAGATGCCTCTATACAAACGCCCGTAGCATGGGGAACAAACAAGAAGAATTAGAGATGTGTGCACAGCTATGGGCGTATGATATCATAGGCATCACAGAAACATGGTGGGATGGCTCCTATGACTAGTATGTTGTAATGGAAGGTTACAGGCTCTTTAGGAAAGACAGGCCCAGTAGGTGGAGAGAGGGAGTTGCTATTTATGTTAGGGATAGGCTGGAGAGTATGGAACTGTGCCTGGGAACAGGTGAGCAGTTGACAGAGAGTTTGTGGGTGAGGGTTAAAGGGAGAACAGCGATGGAAGACATCATTGTGGGGATCTGTTACAGACCGCCTGACCAAGAGGACTCGGTGGATGAAGCACTCTATAGAGAGATAGGAACAGTCTCACGCTCGCAGGCCCTTGTTCTCATGGGGGACTTCAACCACCCTGATATCTGTTGGAGGGATGGTGCAGCCCATCACAAGCAATCCAGGAAGTTCCTCAATTGTGTGGAAGACAGCTTCCTTCTGCAAGTAATAGAGGAGCCGACAAGGAGAGGTGCCATGCTTGACCTCATCCTCACCAACAGGGAAGGGTTGGTTAGAAATGTGATGCTTCAGGGCAGCCTTGATTGCAGTGATCATGAGATGGTCGAATTCGAGACCCCCAGGACAGTGAGAAGAGTGTGCAGCAAGCTCGCTGCCCTGGACTTCAAGAGAGCAGACTTTGGCCTCCTCTAAGAACCTGCTGAGTAAGATTCCATGGGATATAGCCCTAGAGGGCAGGGGGGACCCAAGACTCTTGGTTGATATTCAAGGATCACCTGCTGCAAATTCAGGAGCGATACATCCCTACTAGAAGGAAGGGCTGTAGGAGGGCCAGGAAACCTCCTTGGATGGAAAAGGAGCTGCTGAGGAAAATTCAAAGGAAAAAAGAGGCTCATAAAAGGTGGAAGCAAGGAGAAGCGGCCTGGGAAGAATAAAGGGATATTATCCGGGAAGCTAGGGACCAGGTTAGGAAACCTAAGGCCCACTTAGAATTCATCTTGGCTAGGGATGTTAAGGATAACAGGAAGGGATTCTATAGGTACATTGCAAATAAAAGGCAGACTAGGGACAACATGAGCCCTCTCCAGAAGGTATTGGGAGAACTGTCTACCCTGGATTTGGAGAAGGCTGAGGTTCTTAACGACTTCTTTGCCTCAGTCTTCACCGGAAAATGCTCTGACCATACCATGCAAGTCTTGGAAGGCAGATACAGGGACAGTGAGAATGAAGACCCTGGGCCCACTGTAGGAGAGGATCTGGTTCGAGACCATCTTAAGAACCTGAACGTACACAAGTCCATGGGACCTGATGAAATCCATCCTTGGGTCCTGAAGGAGCTGGCAAATGAAGTTGCTCAGCCACTGTCCATCATATTTGAAAAATCATGGCAGTCAGGTGAAGCTCCCAATGACTGGGAAAAGGGAAATATAACCCCCATTTTCAAGAAGGGGACAATGGATGAGCTGGGGAACTACAGACCAGTCAGCCCCACCTCTGTGCCTGGCAAAATCTCGAAGCGGATTCTCCTGGAAAGTATGCTGAGGCACATGAAAAACAACAAGGTGGTTGGTGACAGCCAGCATGGCTTCACTAAGGGGAAATCCTGCCTGACCAATCTGATGGCCTTCTATGATGGGGCAACGGAACTGATGGACAGGGGTAGAGCAGTTGATGTCATCTACCTGGACTTGTGCTAAGTGCTTGACGCTGTCTCACATGACATCCTTGTCTCTAAGTTGGAGAGACATCAAATTGATAGGTGGACCACTTGGTGGATAAAGAACTGGCTGGATGGCCGCAATTAGAGAGTTGTGCTCAATGGCTCAATGTCCAGCAGGAGACCAGTAACGAGTGGTGTCCCTCAGGGAGCAGTGTTGGGACCAGTCTTGTTCAACATCTTTGTCAGTGACATGGACAGTGGGATTGAGTGTGCCCTCAGCAAGTTTGCCCATGACACCAAGCTGTGTGATTCGGTTGATACGTTGGAGGGAGGAAATACCATCGAGAGGGACCTTGACAGGCTTGTGAGGTGGGCTGATGCCAGCCTTATGGAGTTTAACCATGACAAGTGCAAGGTCCTACAGCTGGGTCAGAGCAATCCCAGGCACAGCTACAGTTTGGGCAGAGAAGAGATTCAGAGCAGTCCTGCAGAGAAGGTCTTGGGGGTGTTGGTTGATGGAAAAATGAACATGAGCAGGCAGTATACACTTGCAGCCCAGAAAGCCAACCGTATCCTGGGCTGCATTAAAAGGAGCATGACCAGCAGGTCGAGGAAGGTAATCCTGCCCCTCTACTCTGCTCTTGTGAGACCTCGCTTGGAGTATTGTGCGCAGTTCTGATGTCCTCAACATAAAAAGGACATGGAACAAGTCCAAAGGAGGGCCATGAGGATGATCAGGGGACTGGTGCACCTCCCTAACTATTCTATGATTCTATATCCTAAAATGGACAATTTAAAATTGGTCTCAAGACATTGCAAGGAATATTATACATTCTATCTTCACCTACTTGAGAATTAATCTGGTTTATGAATGCATATAATTGCATGTGAAAATCTGGATTAGTATTTTTACTGTGCATACTTATCTTCCCTATAATTTAGAGTTTAATAACAACACAAACTAAACAGTAAGGAGTTAGTGAACAAAAAGCATGCAACTAAAGCTTAAAATAACTGATTCAGAATTTGGGGATTCAGAATTTGGGAATTCAGAATTTAGGTCTATGGTTTTCAGGAAAAGTTTGAATGCCATATTGGAAAATGTTATATTTTTGATGGGGGGGAATAGTATTGGTTTGGTTCAGAAACATATGCGATGTTTTTAGAAAATTAGGAAAGACAAGTTGTGATTAACCCAATTTCAAATCAATTTGAGCTGTATAGTATCACCAATATATCTCTGGAGGACTGGGCCATGATGAAGTTAAATGAGTTGCCCAAGATTTTATGGTAAGGCAACAGTTGACATGGGAAACAAATGCTAACTTTTTCAGTCTACATTCTAATACTGTTCCTAATTCCATTTCCATATCAACCCACTGTGAAGCAGAAAAAAGGATTATAACATCTAATGCTGAAATAGTACAGCAAGGCTTTTAAATAATAGAAGAGGCTTTGTTCACAGAAACATTTTTTTATCTGTGTGTGGCTACAAAGAAAATCTTTTATAGTTAAAAAAATGAATATACAAAGACATCAGAGTAGGGAAATGGCTCAGCTCTGGTGGATGCATGATTCAGTGAATAGCAAGATTCACAGATGGATTCCTTTTTCCTACTTGAATTTTTCTCACTTTAAAAATACACTTACTTTCCTGTATGAAGTCCCAATTGTCCTGATGCTACCTGGGAGCTTGGGAGCTCTGAACAGCTCTCAGACAGGCTCTTTTTTCTCACACTAATTTCAGCTCTGTGCTGAGACACCAGATCCCTGATCATCCAGAGACATGGCTGGCTGGGAACCCCGTCCTGAGCATTCATGATACCCTCTCTCACCATGCCACATTCCTTTTCTGTCACCAGCTGTGTCAGTGCTGCTGCAAATACTGTAACTTGTCTGTTCAGAGGTAGCATACAACCAACTTTTTCCGTGGCCAAGTGAGGTACTTCTGTATGTCCTCTGCCACAGACAGGAATTTCCACTCCTCTTTTGCTTTGCTGCCCTTTATCATACCAGGAGGAGAATAGGTATAATTTTTATAGGGCTTATGGAAAAATAAACAAAAAAAAAAGTGTGCTCTGTGTCATGCAGCACAGGACTTTCTCTAGGAGCAGTCTTTACAATCCATGCATTCAAAACAGCCTGAAATATTCTACTGAACCCTTCTTATCGCAGTAGAAGGCAGACTTTGATACGTAATACTTATTAAGGTGGTATTTCCCACTTAATAAAGCAGCTTGAATAATCGCATCTTTTATAGATCATTATGAAAACCGTAAATTCCATGGTAAGTGGAATTTTAAGTCTTTTTTTACTTCTTGGTTTATGAACGTATGCTGCAGAGAGAAACCAAGCAAAACATGGCTTCATGGTTTGCAATCTGACCTCAATTTCTGTTGCTGCAATTGTTATCTTTACATATCATCTTTCAAAGTCTAAATAAAAGAATACATTTCTGAAAGAGTGCTGCAGGTAGAAAGGATTTTTGTGAGATTGGCTGCTGCAGCTCATTGTAGCCATCATCAGAGAGAACTTAATAGACATATAGTATTTTTATATATATTTATCTCCACACACCATAGTATTCTGTCCTTTTCTCTGTCCTTATCCTATTATTTTTATATCTTCTCTTCCTAATTTAGATTCATCCAGTCAATCAACTTGTATACCTGTCTAGACTGTTTTAACCACACATATTCAAAGCTAATACTTGGAGGAGGCAGAACGTCAGTGGGGAATGAGAAAGGAATGCTTTCTCTCCCTGTGTAATTGCACGATGGGATTCTGGCCAAGTTGAACACAAATAATAGAGGAGATAGATACCATTTTGCAGTGTCAGCTCACTAATAAATTGGAACAATGAAAGATTCTATTAAATCCATTTCTGAAAGTATGCAGAGTTTCAGAGGCCTAGTACAAGTACATCCTCTAAGCACAATAGTACAACTTCGCAATCTCCATTGCCCTCCAAAGTTTCTTTCTGAAGAACAGTAATTTGTCTTCAGTTTTCTAGGACACACTTTATGTGGTCACTTATTTATTTTAATCGAAGCACAGGCTGAGGGTCTTATCTACTGATTATTCATGAATAAATGAATGATTAAATGTGAGCGTGTAGTTCATACAGAGTAAACGTTAGACCAAGTCCATAAAACAGAAGCTCGTTCTGCTCTTGAAGAAGCTAGATATCCTCATTTTTAGGTCAATTACTGTGAGCATGATTCCCTGAAAATGCGCATGTAATCACTATTCCTAGATGTATATATGCAATGCACAGCACTGATGAAAAGAGAAAGCAACTGATTCCATGAACAGAAACCATATGTTTCAAAGAAGCTAAAGGGCCAAGTACGGAGTCCAAGTATTACTTAAAGACATACGACTAGATTTATATTTAGCTGGGTGGCAGCAATATACTGTTTTCTTGGTTTAGTTCCCCGAAGAGATGACACAAGGCTGAATTAGATACCAGAGGATGATTTATTTCCACCTTTCTGGAAACAGGCAATCAGTTTTGGATTTGCCTGTGTTCCAGCCCTCTACCAACAATACCAGGCAGAACTGTGACCATCACTGTTTACTCTGGCTAGTATGTGTGTTAATTCGTGCTTGGCTACACCTAGAATAGGTTCAGTCCATGCACTGTGTTCGTATTTTGTCTAAACTACTATCACAAAAACGTCCTACAGGTAGATACTAGATTTAGTTACTCATTTCTGACTCTAGCATTGCGTGCTGTTCTGTGTAAAGCTGTATTACATTTTAAATGTAATGCTTCTGCTGATCTACGCTAACAGAGGAATAATCATACCAGTTTTCAGCTTTCTTCCCTGACAGTATCCTGTCATCAGTGAGAGACACGGATGCTCATTAGTTCTTAAGACATAGGTTTGTGACAGTGTCTTCTTGATACAGAAATCACAAATCACCCTAGGGTTTCAAGTCTATGTATGGCAGAGTAAGGGTGGTGCATCATAGGCAACTAAGCCAGACAATACTGACTTCTTTCAAGACAACTTACAGAACATCTTATAGTATCTATCTGTAATAGCTTATCCCTTGTGACTGGTATCTTTTGTTAAGGTCAAGTATAATAAACATTCAGCAAGATGACCACAGGTTCACTATGTGCCATCATTAACCCTCTGGCTCAGTTCTGTTTGCAAAAAACAGGTCTGACTATGCATAATCAGAAGCAATTGTGAAGTGCTGTTAATTATGTTTGTTGTAATCAGCTCATGTGAGGTGGGCTTCTAAATTTGGAAATAAATGGGAAATAAATGAGAAACAGAAAGAAGTGGCTGAAAACAAAGAAGATATTGACCACGTTGAAATGCAACCATATTTGATATGCTCCTTAAGCACTTAAGAAGTGCTTGATTCCCATCACAATTATGGTTCCAGCTGCCATTTTTGTTATGGGGTCATCAATTTTTTTTACTGCCACCAGATGGGTAACTTCATTCTATAATAATGAAATCAGACTTCAGTCATCAGCGTCAATTTTTGTAGCCCATAGATACAGCAGCATTTTCTGACACAGCCCCAAAAGAGCATAATTTAATAAATTAGAATAAATAAATATAATTTTTATTTACAAGGCATCACATTTACATTGGAGTAGATATTTAGACTAGAATTCTCTGACTCCATTTACTAAACAGGGAGCTGGTGATTCAGCATGCGAGCAGAACAAAGCTGTCATGGTCAGTCAGTTACTGTTGGTTAGCCAAGCTGCAATAGCAGATTATTTCCTTGCAGTACATTTCAGTCAGGTTTTTCAATATGACGTAGCTGAAACTAGTCACCTATGAGAGCAGCTCTGGTGCTGGCACAAACCTCAGGGGAGCACTCTAGTGCGGTGCACAAGGAGCTTTCCTTAGCCAGAAGATCCTCAGACAGAGCTCCAGTGGGAACATGCTGTGACCCAGGTGCCAGCTGCCAGGTGTAACTTGCTTTTATGCCAGTACCAGGCAGCAGCAGAGAGCACATCAGTGGGAAGCAGAGGAACTCCTCCACTTCAACAAGAACATGGTTTTTTTTCCTCAATTAAGAATTTTTTCTCAAATTGGGAAAAATTAATTTGTTCCTAATTAAAATAATTCTGACTGTGAGAAACAAAGACAAAACCTGAAATATGTTTCCCCTAACTCAGCTTCTGCCCCAGCTCAACTTCACTCCTTCGTTCCTGATCTTCTGTTTTTTTCCTGCCCTAAGTGGTGGAGGGTGATGGGAAATTAGGGTCTTGCTCAGTCCACAACAGCTTCCTCCTAATGTCATTTCCTTACTCCAGCTTGGAGTCCTTCCCACAGGATACAGTCATTCATGAACTGCCTTAGGTTGAGTCCTTTCCATGAGATGTAATTCTTTCAGAACTGCTCCAGAATGGATCCTCTATATGGTGCAGAGTCCATCAGAACAAACTGATCCAATGTGAATGCTCCACAGACCACAGCTCCTGTGGGGGCTCCCCTCTACAGCTACAGGTGCTGCAAGGAGCCTGCTCCTATGTGGGTTTTCCATCAGCTGCAGCTTCCTTCAGGGCATGCCCACTATGTGTCATGGGTTCTTTCACAGGATGAAGTGCAGATATCTGCTCCAGTGTTGTCCTCCATGGGCTGCAGGGGGATAGCCTGCTACACCACTGTCTTCTCCATAGGTTAAAGGGGAATCTTCCGATGCCTGGAGCACTTCATCCCCCTCCTTCTCTTACCTGGGTCTCTGCAGGGCTGTTTTCCTCACATTTTTTTCACTCTTTTCCCTCACAGATTCTGCACAGTGATTTTTACCCTTTTTTCAATACTCTTTCCACAAGTGCCACCATCTTTGCTGAAGGGCCCAGCTGTGCCCTGTGGTGGGTTGCTGGAGCTGGCTGGATCTGAGGATGTCCAGCTGTCATGGGTTCAGGAGTAGCAGTCATTTTCCTCCTTAGTAGCTGGTGCAGCACTGTGTTTTCAACTTTCAGCCTGGGAACAGCGCTGATAACACCGGCAGACCTGGCCTCATAGAGGCTGCTCTGCAGCCCCCACCGCCAATACCTTGCTACGTAAACCAAATATATATCTGTTGAGACACAATTTATAATCTTCCTCCTTGCACATACTTTGATCTCCATATATTAAGCACACCATTCACAACTTCATAAACAGACTTTAAATTGCAGTTTTACGATATACACTCAAAACTCACAATCAAGCAACTTTAAATATCTAATGTGTCTGTATAAAAATGTTATTCTATCTTATTCCTGAAAAATTAATAAATTAAGTAAAAAAGATTTAAACAGCTTGTTTAGTTCCAAATTTTAAGAAGTGTTTGATCAAATACTAAGACAATCACAGCATAATGCAAATAATGTGACATCTTTGAAAGAAACATGCAGTCTATGAAGGCTGAAATAGAAGTAACTAAATTATGCAGCTCAAGCGGTTTTAATGCCCTGACGAAACACAAGGCATCTTGAGAGCTGAAATAAAATAAAAGTAAGAATCTCCTAAAGGTTCATATGATTCATTAAATAATAAATATACTGTTCCTTAAGTTTATATTACAGATATCTATTTCTCATTTTAATGGAAAACAATGTATCAATTGCATGTAAGCCTGAGGTAACCTAACAGATTTTCAAGTTTCAGTTATTCCCAGTGGACAGAAAGAGAGACAATCATTGAAATTTTGACCATGACAATTAATTGTTATTTCCCTGTATAAAACATGTGCAGTTGTAGTCCCAAATGTCAGAAGGGTAATCCCATATTAGTGATGCAGGAGACATATTTAGTATGAGCTTTAAGAAATATTGAATTAGAATAAATAAAAATCCTGACATTTGTAATTATCACTTGTGTTCTTCAACTATTTCTAGCCAGCCAAACCCATAAAAAATCCAGCCTTAAGTGTCTTCAACTTTTAAAAGCACAATACTTTTGGTTGTTTGTTTTTCCCCTCCAATTATAAAATTAAAGCACATAGACAGATAAGATTCTGCTGATATAGTGCTTACTCATCAAATGCTTTTAAAGAAAATAAACTGCTGTGGGATAAGAAAAGGAATATTCACATGGGTTAAGAAGTTGTGAAGAAAGGATACAGACAGTAGAGAAGAATGGACAAGTTGCAGATAGCATGGATATGATCAGAGGAGACTCACAGGGATTGTAGTGAAAACAGATAGGTGTCATATATTAAAAAACATGATCAGGGTGAGAGAAATGGAGTGAAATAATGATGTTCCCATTTGATACCAAATTTTTCAGCGTAGCAAAGACAAGGACTAGCTGTGAAATATTGTAGAAGACCATCACAATGCTGAGTGACTAAAAGGTGAGTTAGAATCAGCATGAGGAAATGCTTATTTGCCAAGATAGCAATACAGGAAGCATCATTCTGACTCTTAATAAATCTAAGGTGCAGTGACATTTTGAATACTCCCAGAAGGTATGTTTCCCATCATATCTCAGAAAAGTATGTTGTAAAATTGGAAAAGGACAATTGCACCTGTAGAAAGGTTTCAATGAAGAATGATTTTGCAGAGTAGATTCTTCATCCTGAAAAAGAAATGACTGAACAGGTAATGACATGCTTATAAAATAAATAAGACATCCAGAAATTGAACAGCAAATTATTATTCACCCTTTCTTCTAATACAGTAAGTAAAGCTAGGAGTTGGCAGGTTCAAAATAAAACAAGTCTGTGTCTTCACTAGGCGTTATTAATCTGTGAAATGTCTTGCTGCAGGTTCACAGACTGATAGGGCTGTTTAGGTTTTAAGGGACCTCAGGAGGTCTGTAGTTGCAAACTGCTACCCAAAGTAGGGTCAGCTCTGAGGTCAGGCTTACCAGATGAGGTCAAGTTTATAGAGAAAAATTATATCATGGACTATCACACCTACTTACAACACCCCTTCCGCTCCCCCATCCCCAAACCTTCCATGACTCTGGGGAGCTCAGAAGTGGTAGTGTGTACAAGAGTCTTCTAGAGATGGATTATTTTGTGCTTGCCATGTATTTTGGATGGAGACAAAAGGTCTCCTATACAGATCTTTTTCTGCCAGTATAGCTTCTTTCCTGTTCTCATGGATGTACTAGTGAAAAGTATGATTCAATAGAGAAATTGTTAAATAAATGCACAATATATTTCCCAAATGAAAACCTAAAAATCTATAATGAAGCACTAATGGGAAAGAGGTATAGCATAAAGATTAAAGAATGTGTATGCGAACCAGGATGCCACTGCCAGTTTTGACACCAGGCTCCTGAGAATTGTGTTTTAATTGCCACTGAGACAGCATGCTGAAATAATTGGCTGTAACTGCAGATTCACTGTGTGCCATTTGAACTGCCTTTATTCATTTTGGCACACTGCTTAGATCTGGTTCTTTTCAATATAATGTGAGGGCTGTAAGCAATAGAAAAATGTCACTCTGCTGCCAGAGTTTAAACTGATCGTAGTTTTTATAGTGATTTCAGCTCAGTGTGGCTACACATGAAGAAATGGTGACTGGCTAACTACTGTCATTTTGCAAGTAGATAAAGACTGCTGTGGATCCAATCCTGTACCTGCTGTCTTTCAATTTTAACTTCTTTTGGTGCTCAACAGTTCTCAAAAAGGGATCAGTGGGTCAGCATACATGTGTGCATGATTATGCCCATCTATGTCCTCAAAAGGCAGGACACGAGTGAGCAAGATAATACCTCTCTACTGGGGGTTGCCTTATTACAAGCCTCAGCCTGAAGGCAAGCAGCAGTATATGTGAGCAGCCCACAGAGCAAATGTATATTGCCAGATACATGGTAATTTTAATGTTGGGCACAAGAGCAAGTAGTGTTCAAAATTCTGCAACATTTAAACTCTACATATTTAACATTCACAAATTTACCCTAGAAATACTATAGTGCAAAAGCATACACTCTGAAGTCAGAAATTACCAGACATAGCGCTGCTCTTGTCCCCATTCTCCCCATTGTACATATATGTTGCGTAATTAGGTTGTACTTTCATATCATTTTCTGAGTATCCTTGCTTCATTCAGAGTACCTTTCACACTCAGTACTGTTTCTACACAACACCTTTATCTTCATTATTCAGTGCATGGCCATATGTCTTGTTTACTGACTATTATTCAAACTCAGCCTTGAAGGCAGAACTAATTTGTTTGTAGATTTCTACAATATTTATCAATGATATTACACTGTGGCACAAACAAATCACTTGTTTTTTACAGTACCCTTGGAAAATAAAGTGTTATTTTCTTTTATGCAGGAAAGCAGAGAAGGTAAGATGCACCTATTAATTTAGAGTTCCTGTTGTGGCATGAATATTTATACCATGGGACAGTATATAGCATTTTATCTATTCAACAAAAAGCTCTGATCACATTTGCTCCTTACTGCCCAGACTTTTTACAAATCAAATCCTAAAACTCTCAGAAAGTGAAGGATGGATAGTCTGATGACCCATAAGAAGTTTGATAATACAGGTGTCAGTGTCATAAAGAAGGACAGTCTATTTCCACATAGCAGCATCTAAACGGCTATGTGTAAGGCTGTTCTTTCTCTTTTTCCATTTCTACATTTCCTCATTTTTTTTTCAACTTTGTGAAGAAGCAAAGCAGAATTCTTACAAAGAGCAGTTTCATTACATAGTCTTTGACCATACATAGAGCATGCCTATTCTTTGCACTGAATATGTATTTTGATAATGGATTACAAACCAAATTATTATATACAGGAAGTTGAATTGTTGCAGAAACATCTTAAATACAACACCTTATGAGCTTGGAAAGCTTTTCTGTGGTAGTTGATGCAAAGCAGGTTGCAAAGGTGAATTGAGGAATTGCAGAATTACATAATTATTAAATCCAGAAGGGGACTTGAAATCATCTAGTCAAACTCCCTTGCTCAAGCAAGGTCACTTGTAGCAGGTTGCACATCCAGTTAAGTTTTCAATATCTCCACAGGTGGATCCTTCACAAACTGTCTAAGCAACCTAATTCAGTATTTAACCATGCTCAAAAAAAAAAAAAAAAAACACACAAAAAAAAAACACAAAACCAAAACCAATGTTTTCTTGTGTTCAAATGTAATTTCATGTGATTTTATTGTGCCCATTGCTATTTGTCCTGCCAGTGGGTGCTGCTGAAAAGCTGTTTCAGCCTTTCTTCATATGAAAAATGCTTCAGTCTCTTCAATTGTGTGGAAGACAGCTTCCTTCTGCAAGTAATAGAGGAGCCGACAAGAAGAGATGCCATGCTTGACCTCATCCTCACCAACAGGGAAAGCTGGTTGGAAATGTGATGCTCAAGGGCAGCCTTGATTGCAGCGATCATGAGATGGTCGAATTTGAGATCCTCAGGACACTGAGAACAGCGTGCAGCAAGCTTGCTGTCCTGGACTTCAAGAGAGCAGAATTTGGCCTCTTCAGGAGCCTGCTGAGTAAGATTCCATGGGATATAGCCCTAGAGGGCAGGGGGGACCCAAGACTCTTGGTTGATATTCAAGGATCACCTGCTGCAAATTCAGGAGCGATACATCCCTACTAGAAGAAAGTGCGGCAGGAGGGCCAGGAAACCTCCTTGGATGGAAAAGGAGCTGCTGAGGAAAATTCAAAGGAAAAAAGAGGCTCATAAAAGGTGGAAGCAAGGACAGGAAGCCTGAGAAGAATACAGGGATGTTGTGCGGGAAGCTAGAGACCAGGAAAGCTAAGGCCCACTTAGAATTCAACTTGGCTAGGGATGTTAAGGATAACAGGAAGGGATTCTATAGGTACATTGCAAATAAAAGGCAGACTAGGGACAACATGAGCCCTCTCCAGAAGGTATTGGGAGAACTGTCTACCCTGGATCTGGAGAAGGCTGAGGTTCTTAACGACTTCTTTGCCTCAGTCTTCACCGGAAAATGCTCTGACCATACCATGCAAGTCTTGGAAGGCAGATGCAGGGACAGTGAGAATGAAGACCCTGGGCCCACTGTAGGAGAGGATCTGGTTCGAGACCATCTTAAGAACCTGAACGTACACAAGTCCATGGGACCTGATGAAATCCATCCTTGGGTCCTGAAGGAGCTGGCAAATGAAGTTGCTCAGCCACTGTCCATCATATTTGAAAAATCATGGCAGTCAGGTGAAGCTCCCAATGACTGGGAAAAGGGAAATATAACCCCCATTTTCAAGAAGGGGACAATGGATGAGCTGGGGAACTACAGACCAGTCAGCCCCACCTCTGTGCCTGGCAAAATCTCGAAGCGGATTCTCCTGGAAGGTATGCTGAGGCACATGAAAAACAACAAGGTGGTTGGTGACAGCCAGCATGGCTTCACTAAGGGGAGATCCTGCCTGACCAATCTGGTGGCCTTCTATGATGGGGCAACGGAACTGATGGACAGGGGTAGAGCAGTTGATGTCATCTACCTGGACTTGTGCAAAGTGCTTGACATTGTCTCACATGACATCCTTGTCTCTAAGTTGGAGAGACATCAAATTGATAGGTGGACCACTTGGTGGATAAAGAACTGGCTGGATGGCCGCAATTAGAGAGTTGTGCTCAATGGCTCAATGTCCAGCAGGAGACCAGTAACGAGTGGTGTCCCTCAGGGAGCGGTGTTGGGACCAGTCTTGTTCAACATCTTTGTCAGTGACATGGACAGTGGGATTGAGTGTGCCCTCAGCAAGTTTGCCCATGACACCAAGCTGTGTGATTCGGTTGATACGTTGGAGGGAAGGAATGCCATCAAGAGGGACCTTGACATGCTTGTGAGGTGTGCTGATGCCAACCTGATGAAGTTTAACCATGACAAGTGCAAGGTCCTACAGCTGGGTCAGAGCAATCTCAGGCACAGCTAAAGTTTGGGCAGAGAAGAGATTCAGAACAGCCCTGCAGAGAAGGACTTGGGAGTTTTGGTGGATGAGAAAACGATCATGAGCAGGCAGTGTGCACTTGCAGCCCAGAAAGCCAACCATATCCTGGGCTGCATCAAAAGGAGCATGACCAGCAGGTCGAGAGTTAATCCTGCCCCTCTACTCTGCTCTTGTGAGACCTCACTTGGAGTATTGTGTGCACTTCTGGTGTCCTCAACATAAAAAGGACATGGAACTGTTGGTACAAGTCCAAAGGAGGGCCACGAGGATGATCAGGGGACTGGAGCACCTCCCATATGAAGATAGGCAGAGAAAGTTGGGGCTGTTGAGCCTGGAGAAGAGAAGGCTGCATGGAGACCTCCTAGCAGCCTTCCAGTATCTGAAGGGGGCCTATAGGGATGCTGGGGAGGGACTCTTCATGAAGAACTGTAGTGATAGGACAAGGGGTAATGAGTTCAAACTTAAATGGGGGAAGTTTAGACTGGATATGAGGAAGAAATTCTTTACTGTGCGTGTGGTGAGACACTGGAATGGGTTGCCCAGGGAAGTTGTGAATGTTCCATAGCTGGCAGTGTTCAAGGCTGGATTGGACAGAGCCTTGGGTGGCATGGTTTAGTGTGAGGTGTCCCTGCCCCTGGCAGGGGGATGGGAACTAGATGATCTTAAGGTCCTTTCCAACCCTACCTATTCTATGATTCTATGATTCTATAATAATCTTTGTGGCCCTCTGCTATACTCATTCCAGTAAGTCCATATATTTTATGTACTGGATATCCCAAAACTAGACCCAGCATTCCAGTTGTATTCTTAACAATCCTAATGCAGGATGCTGTTAACCTTCTTTGTCCTGAGGGTGCATTGTTATCTCAAGGTCAGTTTGGTGCACACCAGGGCCAAAGGTCCCTTTCTGTAAAGCTGCTTTACAGTTGGCTGGCCTCTGGCATGTACCGGTGCTTGCAGCGACTCCTCCCCAGCTGCAGAACCTTGTACTTCCCTTTGTTGAACCTTATGAGATTCATCTCAGACCAATTCTCCAGACTTTTGAGGTCCCTCTGGATGGCAGCACAAAACTCTGGTGTATCAGCTATTCTCCTTAGTTTGGTATCATCTGGGAACTCATTAAGGATGCAATTTGTCCCAGTGTCCGTGTCATTAATGAAGAGGTTAAGCAGTATTGGTAACTCACCTCGCTACCCACTTACCTAAACTCTACACTGTCAGCTTGTCTACAAGGATGTTATGAAAGACAGTGTCAAAAATCTTACTGAAGTAGAGGTAAACGGTAATACTGCTTCCCTCTCTTCCATCAAAGTAGTCACTGCATAATGAAGGCTATCAGATTGGCCAGAAGTCATTTCCCTGCGATAAGTCCATGCTGACTCCTCCCAGTCACCTTTTTCTTCTGCACATCCTTGGAAATGGTTTCCAGGAGAATTTTCTTCATCACCTTCCCAGGAATACTGGTGAAATTGATCAGCCTGCAGTTCTCTAAACCTTCCTGCTTGTCCTTCTTGAAGAGAACACTGGCATTTGCTCTCTTCTAGCCTTCAGGAGCTTCTCTCAGTCACCATAACCTTTCAAAGATAATGGCGAATGGCCCTGCAGTGAGATCAGCCAACTCTCACAGCATTGTCAGATGCACTGACAGGTGCAACCAGTTAGGCTCCAAGGAGTTTTAAGTGAGGAAAGTAAAGAACTTCAGTATAAACACCTGCTGATAACAGAAGAGTAAAACTTAGTATTTTGGGAAAAAAACTCCTCTAGGCTTGGGATCATCTGCTCTTCTTCCTTGCCAAAATTCAGATATTGTCCTTGCTGTATCCATAACCCGCTTAATCCGCTAAATGTTATAGATTGTATCGAACGGCTGCAAAGCAGAATGACTGTTCATATCAGTCATTGTGGTCTACTTCAGACTTAGAATAGCTTGGACTAACTAGAGCATTCACAGTACATAGCAATCAGCTGTTTAAGTGCAGTCAGATACCTTTTGTCTTATGTGCTGCTCTTATGGTCTTAGATTTTAAAAATAGCTGTAGACTTTTGAGTTTGGACTGCCTGAAATAGCAATGCAGCTATGATACTGCCTGCCAGGTTTCCTTTTTTAGCATGATTCCAGATATTCGTTTCATGTACTTAGACACAACCTGAGTGTACATGGATGTAATTTAGGGTACAGAGCAAGCTGGAATTTTGTTGGAAGGCTATACTTGTCACATGGTCATTCTGACATAGACTGTTCACTGTGGATCATAGGACAAAGATAGATCCCTTGTGTCTGGGAAGGAGCTAGCGAATCTACTTGAGAAGTGAGAAACTAGTAGGCATTCCTGCAATGTGACCAAGAGAAAACCAGAGCAAGGGCATAAGAGCAAAAGAAGTTTAAAAAAATATAAAAAAGAGTGTTGGATACATTTTCTGCTTCCTTAGCAAATGATTTCCTGTTCCAGCAAATGATTTCCAATTTTCCAGCTTCATAACCTCCAGCTCCACCTTCCTTGGACTTCTGGGCCAGTCAGTAAATAGTTCTTTCCATGTTTTGCAGGCCCAAATGCTTCCTCATTACTATTCTTTTGTGTAGAAAATTCCAAACTTTGTATCAAGTTCCTTGTACTAAGCAAGCACAAGTTAAGCCAAGACCCAATTAAGGGGCTCTGATAACTTTCTCATTCTATAATGCTTAGTATGAAATAGAGAAACAATAAGTCTCTTGGTAGCTGGATCCAGCTCAGTTCAGGAGCTGGTGCAAATGAGGTATGAACAGGGTCTTAAGTGAATATAAGAGACTAAGACACTGCTGAAGTATGCAGAATTTAATTGTTCAAAAGTAAGAACCTGGCACCATATGGTCAGGTGTTTCCATAGATGTCAACAAACCAAATCTGTCAGAAAGGATAGTTTCATGCCCCAATGACCATAGATGTTCGCACTAACTAGTAAAAGTTTCTAGAAGTTTATTATAGTGATAAAAGGCATTTTTTCTCAGCTTTTCTTTCATGTATGGCTGAAGTCTACCAATAAAGAGCGAATACTACGCATGTTGAAAACATTTCTCTAAGACCATCATCTAACATATCATTTAAATATAGACAATATTTGGCAAAGGTCTAACTAACTAAACACATTTTTTCCTACAGTGTTGCATATCTTAGACACTGTTATTAGACACACTTAATCTAATCATCATGTGACCAGATCCAGCTGAGTTTTTACTTCTGTTAAAATGTGCAAGAAACTCAAGTACTACATCACAGTTTTTAATAATTTTATATTGTTTAAAAAAGAAGAGTTAAATCAAAGTACACTGAGAAAACGGCAAGATAGATTTTGTGCTCTACCAGAAGTTCTGCAAAACATGATTTTTATTGGTTTTAGTTATTGTTACTTCTGTTGGACATAGAGGTTTCTTCCCTTATGAACCGAATTGAATAGCAGGATTAAATGCTTAACATTGCTACAGAACACCTGGTTAGATCTTTTGGAACTTACTTATAGTAGTGTTAGTTGCTAGATTCATACTATGTATTTTATTTAATAAGAAAAGCCCTTTACAATTAGAGTTAGACCACATTTTTTTTAGCTTTTGCTTCTTTCTGCTTTGATTACATTGCAATCTGTTTCTTAAACATGGTGCTTTTTACCCAATTAAACCATACATACTAAGTAGATGGCTAAGCATAGTTTTGCTTTCCAATAGAAATAATTCACTTACTTTTAACATCAGTGTAGAGGTAGAGTTGTTTAAAAAATTAGAATGATTGATAATATTGTTGAAGTAAAAGGAATCTTTTTTGTCAGTAAGTAAAGTATCAGTTCCAGGCATTCACTGATAGTGAAGTTGAGTAGTCAATCAAAAGTCATTTTTCCAGCTGGTCTTAAACACAGGTTAAAAGATTATTAGGCACTACAAGTACCAGCAGTCCATGCAGCCTTGAAGAAGATGCTGAGGCATGAATCTAATGGCATTCATTTTCAGACAAGCAGAAGAAACTTTCTGAGAGCCAGTGATGCGGCCAATATCTTAACCCACTGCAGATTGCCTTGTTATATACCATATTGCCAGTGCTTTTGCTAAGGACCTGAGGGTATGAGAGACTCATTGACAAAATTCTAGCAACATCTGCCTTGCCTTACATATTGTGTATAAAAATTAGTGTTATTTTAACAGATTGCAATTGATCAACTGAGAAAGTAAAATCTGCACAAATAGGGCAATTGTGCCACAATATAATGAATTGCAACACTTGTATGCATTATAAATATTTTAATAATTAGTATAGCAGCTCTTAACAGTAGTAAAATATAAATCATAACTGAAAAAATTTACGTATTTTTGGTTCATTGATGCACATTGAAGCATTTCAGGAACAGCTTATTTACCACTTTAATATTAAATCAAAATCAAGTTTTCATCTTAAATCTAGGTTGATGAAGACTGTTTTTTCCACTGATGAGCTCAGACTTCAATCTGGTTGAAAAAATTGCTTTCATGCATTGAATCAGTGAAGTTTTTCCTCTTTTGGAGGCCACATTGTTGCACAGTCCTTTTCAGTTCTACACATTTTACTAACTCCACTTACTTTCCTTTTTTATGCAGGAAAGCACAGGCTTAAAGAATACAATGCCAAAATAAAAAAAAAAAATATATATATGGGAATTACCATAAAGGTTACAATACATACGACACACTTATTAGAATTTACTTTGGAACTTACAAAGAATTATGCCATTCTGATATTTATGAAATCAAGACTGGATATTTTGGAAGATTCTTTTGACTGAAATTACTGAAGCTTACACAGACATTTAGAAAAGTATCGTAGTATGTTTGTGTTACATTGTAAGAATTTCTATGAGGAAATATTAGCACATCTCCAATTTACAATATGAAATTAAAAAAAATAAAGAAGTCTTTGTATGCCAACAGGAATTTCAACCCCCCCTTCCCTCATGTTTATCCAGAAATGAAAAGAAATGAAGTCACTACATTATTCATCTTGCTTCCTTGGCCACTTCATTTACCACATTTTATAATTGAGCTTCATTTTCCAGAACATTTTCTAACCAATTGCCTCTATTTGTTGAGCAAAATTTATGGCTGCCCTTCTACAGACAGAGCAGAATATGAAAAACATTTTACACTACATTGGAAAGCACAGGCAGCCGTAACAAAATTACACCTGGATTTGTAAATACCTTACCTTTCTATATTAGGATTTCTAGAAAATAAATTTTAATAATGAAAATTTTTATCACTGATTACAATAAGGAATCCCAAAGTGTTTGCTTAAGAGAAGACTAGTATTATCAGGACAATACAGAGAGTTCAACTATTCCACAGAAAAATTGTTATGCATTTTTTATATATTACTATTCCAGAGAAGAGAATTAAACTTTGTCACCTTAACTGGGGTAGAGATAAAAACATCATTAACTTTCTGACTGGAATTGTCTAAACATTCAATTTATAAAACTTCTGAAAGTAATGATAAAGTCATGCAAGCTTTTTTGATAAGTTACCACTTCAAATACATCATTGCAATAGAAACTTGAGGATGTCTCCTATATTTGTAGTATGATTACATAAGGCTTCACTAAGGTCAAATAGTGCCTTAGTGAACTATCACCACCAATAGTGGCATTTATGGCCTTCAATGATGGATTGACTGAAACAGGGGACAAGGGAAGAGCTACAGATCTTATCTACCTGAACCTCTCTAAGGCCTTTGATATGGTCCCCCACAACGTTCTTGTCACTAAATTGGAAAGCTATAGGGTTAATGGATGGACTGCTATGTGGGTTAGGAACTGACTGGACTGTCATTTCGAAAAAGCTAGAGTCAACAGCTCAATATCCAAGCAGAAACCAGAAATTAGTGATGTCCTCAAGGCTCCTGTAATGGGACCAGTACTGGTACTGGGCAGAAGCTTTACACAAATATACGGAGATAATTCTTAGTATATCAAAGTTATTTTTGTAGCTATGGTAGGTAAATAACCTTACCACTAATTAAATAAATGACTAGATGGTCTTCCACCTAACGAGAGACTAGAATGATCTTTGGGGCAAAACTCCAGCCTCCCTGGCAAACTTCAAGTGGAAACTGACTCAAACTCTGTTGTGTCAGAGATAAGACATACGGCAAGTCTAAGACTCTGCCTATCACACTCTCAGGTGGGAAAGAGAAAATCAGTTAAATTAAGAGGTACAAAACAAACATGGATTTTTTTTTGTTTCTCCCACCTATTTAATACCGTTAAGGCACAAGTATCAAAGTACAGAGACAAGCTGAAAGAAGTTGGAACTGCTTATCATATTCAAGTACTTTTTTTTTACTGTACCGTATGTAACTGAGAGCCGCCATTTTCTTTTTTAGCATCCTAGCTGTATGTTTCACACTTTTGCATTTCTTGTTATCCCATCTGCATTACAAGGACATTAAATTGCTCATCTAATTTAATTGAAATCTTTTTCCTCTTTGCCACAATTTACCCATGAGGTGACAATTCTCCCCCTTTCTCCCCCTTTTATTTTTTCCAAGTAAAGTGTATGTCTTCCATTGTCCTTGACCTTTCCTGCAGCTGGAAGATGAATTCAGGGGAGAAGTTACTCCTGCTCCCAGGAGTGGTGTAGCATTCGCAGTCAACTCAGACCTTTTCATTTATCAGGTGATTTTGCAAAAATGGAAAGCAAAAGGAATACCATGTCCCATGGGGTACTACCAGTCTATTCTTTCTGTCTTCTGCTGTCATGGGTTGCTACATATTCACTTTCAACACAAAAAGGAAGACATTTGGACTAGAAAAGATTGAAAAACTATTAATCACGTTTTAAAAATGCATGTAATAGAAGAAACGTGAGGAGAACATAAGTGGCACTTATAGGTTAAGAGCAATGTATGCTTACACTTGAGTTGAAAAACTATGACTGACATGGTGGGCCCTTTTGTAGGATTTGTCAGTTATTTCAGCTTTCTACAGGAAATCAGTAGAAGAAGAAAAAACCTGGAGAAAAACTATGGATCTAGAAAGAAAGGAAAGTTGTTTGCTAGTAAATTTTCTTTGTTGTTGTTTTAATAGCCTTAGCCATGCTGTTGTACTCTTTAGTCTCTTTTTTAAGGAACAAGCAAGTTTGATGACTCATTTTTTTGTTTAATGTTTTCCTCCATATACTCTCACTTCAGGTTCATAGAGCCCACTATTCTCCAAAATTAAAGCTAGCTTTCCTGTGGGTCACAGATCAAGTTGTGGGATTGTTTAATTCACAACAAAAGGGATGGGACAGGAGGAACATATTTAGGGTGTAATTACAATGAAGAAACACTAAAAATTATACCAAAGGTGGAAAAAAAGAGGCCCAGTACACACTAATAATTTAAATTCTGCTAAATTTTGTAGCTAAAATTACTTTATCTACAGTGTGGTTTCTATCTTTTTTCAGTTAAGTAACCCATTCTATGTCTTTTGCTGCCTTACTAATGCAGGTTTTTTTTTTGGTTTTTTTTTTTTAGGAGATCTGGGAGTGTTGTCTCTAGTAAGTAGTGGAATCTTCAGGAACTAAAAAGAATGTGAAAACATATTAACTTTGCTGAATTCCTTTATTGGCAGTAAAAAAGTTATTATAAAAATCAGATCTGGGAAATTAGGCTCCCTTTCAACTTTCAGTAAACATGTTCACTTTCAACTTTCAGTGAACAGGGATAATTTTTAATTCATTATTTACCTCATCCTTACAAAGGGTTAAATAAAAATTATATAAACCAAAAGAAAAATGTAAGTCAACTATCTTTACTGCTAAAAGTCAAAATCATGATGAACAATAGAAATAAGTTCTGTCATGTTTGTGCTTACTGAATGACAGACATGACAGATATTGTGAGTTAACATGTCAGTTAAAATATTTGTTGAAAAACAAACATGAAGAACAATGTTTTACTGATTCAGCATAACCCCATTTACATTACATCATAGTATCAGAATAGATTTAAAGCTAACTGCCTTATAAGAACACATGCGATATTTTTAAATCAAAATGACTTTTTATAAAGCATCTCATCAAAAGTAGGTGTCAAAGGAACTTTATAATCTTGGCTTAAATTTTCAATTTCTCACATTGTAAAATTTAACACCTCATTAACAATTCAGTCATCTGCTAAAACAGTGTTAAATAATCCAACCATCTTTCTATCTCTATCAACTACCAAAGTTGCTAACTCACCAAAACTCATTAGGACTTACCAAATTCTAACTCTCTTTTTATAAATTTAACAAAAATAAAAAAAAAATCTTCATTCATAACCTCACTGTCCAAGTCTGGGAAGCAAGAATAAAGAATCACAGAATCATAGAATGGTTTCTGTTGGAAAGGACTTTAAGATCGTCTAGTTCCAACTCCCCTGCCATTTGCAGGGGTGACCCACATTAGACTGTGTCACTCAAGACTCCGTCCAGCCAGGCCTTGGACACTGCCAGGGATGAAGCATTTACCACTTCTTTGGGCAACCTGTGGGAGTGCCTTACCACCCTCACAGTAAAGAACTTTTTCCTTATACCTAACCTGAACTTCCCCTGTCTAAGTTTGAACTCATTACACCTCGTCCTTTTGCTACAGTCCCTGATGAAGAATCCCTCTCCAGTATCCTTGTAGGCCCCCTTCAGATACTGGAAAGCTGCTATGAGATCTCCACACAGCCTTCTCTTCTCCAGGCTCAACAGCCCAAACATTCGTATCTTGTCACTGTATGAGAGGTGCTCCAGCCACCTGAACATCCTCGTGGCCCTCCTCTGGACTTGTTCCAACAGTTCCATGTTCTTTCTATGTTGAGGACACCAGAACTGTACACAACACTCCAAGTGAGGTCTCACGAGAGCAGAGTAGAGGGGCAGGATCACCTCCTTCCACCTGTGGTCAGACTCCTTTTAATGCAGCCCAGGATACGGTTGGCTTTCTGGGCTGCGAGAGCACACTTCCAGCTCATGTTCATTTTTTCATCAGCCAAAATCCCCAAGTCCTTCTCTGTAGTACTGCTCTGAATCTCTTCTCCACCTGACTTGTTGCTGTGCCTGGGATTGCTCTGACCCAGGTGTAGGACCTTGCACTTGTCATGATTAAACTTCATCAGGTTGACATCAGCCCACTTCACAAGCGTGTCAGTGTCCCTGTGGGTGGCATTCCTTCCCTCCAGCGTGTCAGCTGAACCACACAGATTGGTGTTGTTGGCAACCTTGCTGACGGCGCACTCAATCCCACTGTCCATGTCACCAACAAAGACGTTGAGCAGGATCAATCCCAACATCTACCCCTGAGGGACATTATTCATTACCCACCTCCACTTGGACATTGAGCTGTTGACTGCAGCTCTCTGTGTGCAGTCATGTAACCAGTTCTTTATCCACCAAGTGGTACATCCATCAAATTTTTCTCCCTCTAGTTTAGAGACAAGGATGTTGTGCAGGACAGTGTTGAATGCTTTTTGCAATTCCAGATGATGTCAACTTTTTTGCCCCTATCAGTCAGTTCCATATCAGCCTATCATAGACGGCCATCAAATTGGTCAGGCAGGATTTCCCCTTAGCGAAGCCATGTTGGTCATAACTGAGCTCCTCTATTTTCATGTGCCTTAGCATGCTTTCCAGGAGAATCTACTTCAAGATTTTGACTGGCATAGAAGTGAGACTGACTGGTCTGTAGTACCTCAGGTCTTCCATTTTCCCCTTCTTGAAAATTGGGGTTACATTTCCCTTTTTCCAGTCATCAGGAACTTCACCTGACTGCCACGATTTTTCAAATATGACTAACAGTGGCTTAGCAACTCCTTCATGACCCATGGAAGGATTTAATCAGATCCCATGGACTTGTGCAATTTCAGATACCTAAAATGGTCTCAGACCTGATCCTCTCCTACAGTGGGCCCAAGGTCTTCGTTCTCACAGACCCTGCATCTACCTTCCAAGACTTGAGCAGCGTGGCTAGAGCTCTTGCCAATGAAGACTGAGGCAAAGAAGTCATTGAGAGCCTCAGCTTTCTCCAAATTCAGGGTAGCCAGTTCTCCATTTCCTTCTGGAGCGGGCCCACATTATTCCTAATCTGTCTTTTGTTTACAACATACCTGTAGAAGCCTTTCCTGTTATCTCTGATATCCCTGGCCAGACTCAATTTTAACTAGGCCTCAGCTTTCCTGACCTGATCCTTAGCTTCCCTGACAACATCCCTGTATTCTGCCCAGGCTTGCTGTCCTTGCTTCCACCTTTTATAAGCTTCTTTTTTACTTCAAATTTTCCTCAGCAGCTCCTTTTCCACCCAAGGAGGTTTCCTGGCCCTCCTGCAGCAATTGCTTCTTTTTGGGACTCAACGCTCCTGAGCCTGGATCAGGTGATCCTTGAATATCAACCAACAGTCTTTGGCCCCTCTGCCCTTTAGGACTATATCGCATGGAACCTTACTAAGCAGGTTCCTGAAGAAGCCAAAGTCTGCTCTCTTGAAGTCCAGGGCAGTGAGCTTGCTGCACGCTCTTCTCACTGTCCTGAGTATGTCGATCTTGATCATCTCATGATTGTTGCAGCCAGGGCTGTCTTGGAGCATTACATTCCCCACCAACCCCTCCCACCAACCCCTCCCTGTTGTTGAGCATGAGGTCAAAAATGGTACCTCTTTTTGTCAGCTCCTGTATTACTTGCAAGAGGAAGTTGTCTTCCCCACAATCGAGGAACTTCCTGGATTGCTTGTGCCAGTCCATACCATCCCTCCAACAGATATTATTGTTCGTATGTACATACTCTATATATTTTTGACATGTTTCCTTCATGAATATTGAAGCTGAAGAGCATGTAAGCCTTCTCTGTTACTGTCCAATAAGTAGTGTAGTCCCATTTATAATTCTTTAGCTTCAGGTCTCCATCTCACATCATCTGTGAAAAAGCAATGCCAGTCCAGCTGGAGTTCTCATCAGCACACAGTTTCTTCTGCAGCAGCTGAGGTATTAATAAGAGGTGCTTGTTATTATATTCCCCTCTAATTAGCTATGCCTCATGTCACAATAACTTTTATGTAAAGGTACCATTAATTTTTAGGTAAAGAAGACAGAAAGCTAGCTTGCTTTGCATTCATCTTCTTATTTTTTATTAAGTTTCTGTGAATCCTTGAACTAAGCTATAATCAATAGGCAATTTATAGCTGCCTGGGTTTGGGAAAATGCAAGGGTATTTTTTCTTCTAAATTTTTGTTGCAGGATTTCATACTGTGTTTAAAAAATTTGAGTTGATTTAAAAATAAAAAGTTTGATGGATCATCCTTATTCAATGTACTTTTTCATCTGGTTTTCCTGCTTTCACTGCCCTGGTTTGCATTGTGAAATCTTTAGTCAAAGATTGAGAAACATTTACTTTTCTGCAGAATTATCCGTGGTCTAATCAGCAATGTTTCCAATTGTGTCTTTAACTCTTTGCCATTATTTTTGCATAAAACCATGTATTTTCTTGTATAACATGCACCTTGTTTTTCTTCATTGAATTTGACAGGATGTATGTCAAATCCAAAAGTTTTAAGATGACTCAGGCTTATGGTGTTCTATTATGTTCTTATACTAGAGCAGTAAATTCTTCAAACATATACCAAAAAAAAACCCTAAAAATCAAACACTTATTTAGAATTTCCTTCTTGCAGCATTTACTGGTAAAAAATTAAATTGCTCTAGTTTCATTTAAAGGAATGAATACTTAAATATGTGGTGTATCCTTTTTCTTGGGACCAATAATTCTCTTCTTAATGTTACTTTAAAGTAGTTTTAAAACGCTACTTTACAGCAAGTTTTCTCCTTTAGTAAACATCCTCAAAAATGCCCCTCAGATTATGTAAGAGCCTTACATTTAATAATTCATTCAGAAAATAATTATATCACTGTGGATCCAGAGGTATTATTTTAAAATACTTAGGAGTCATTAATAGGGGGGAAAAAAAAGACTGCGTTTTTAAAAGTATAGCCTCTTTAGTATTGGCTTTATACTCCGCTAAGAAAGAAGAAATCCGACTGTAGCCTGCTGTCTAACAGATCATTATTAGAAATATATACCATGGCCTGTCTGCATAGTTTATGAAAACTTTTCCTTGTAATGAAACTTAAATGCCAAATCGCTCGCTTCTAGCTAGAAAAAAAAAAAAAAAAAAAGAAAAAAGAAAAATTTGAAAGAAATCCTCCAAAACACAGAGACATTTTAAATTTACGCATGTATAAATAAGTAGCTATCAGATGGTTGGGAAAAAAGTGCAATCAAACTGGCTATTTTTGTTTTATAAGGTTACCTGGTTAAAACCCTTTTCTTTTCTTTTCGACATTTAGCCACCTATGTTAGAAGTCCCAGCCCAATGTACATTTTGGTCATTCCAACTTGGGAAATTTCTCCAGATGTTATATGACTGAATATATTAAACCATCAACAAATCTTTTAAGTACTGGACTAATGCCTTTTCTGACACTCCACCATATCTTTCTTGTCTTCAAGCATAACTACAGATTTTTCTTCTCTTCATCTTCTTAAGGAGGAGGAAGGAGCACAGCTTATCTTAGGTGCTAGAAGTAAATCATTACTCCCATTTCTAATGCAGAGATTCAAGATGAAACTGTAGTAATGATAAGGTAAATTGTTGTTATTGGAGTTGAGTTATTCAGTAGTGTCCATTAGAAAAGTGATAGCATCACAATTTTATATTTAGACTTCCTTGTAAGTCTGCAGCAGCAGCTTGTTTCCAGCTCACTTTAAAGCATAAAAACAATGTGCGCACTTCCTCAGAAATACTGATAACTGGTGGTGGCCAGCTGAAATGGATAATTTACTGCTTTTTTGTTTTTCTTTTGGTTTTTGGGGTTGCTTTTTTTTTTTTTTTGCTTGGGTTTTTTTTTTTTTTTTTTAAACATGGACTTTACAAAACCTTCCCAAAAATATTTTGATCAAAAAGTACATGTGTTCCTCTGATTGTTATATTCTAAATATTTATTGTTCAGTTCTCAGTTGGTAAATGATGACTTAACTATAATCAACAAATATAACTTATACATCATTTTTCTTATTGAATAATCTGCATGTTGTAGCCCATTTGTCCTGATTATTCACAAGTTTTTAAAGAGGCTATATATTTTTCTAAGTGTGAATGCACTCTCATTTATAAACTCTCAAGAAAATCTTTTTCCACTTTGTTAAGGACTTTGACCTCTCTGATTGTTTTATTGCAGAAGTATGAAATTGAATCTTCCACATTTCAAGCAGAGGAGAAAGCTGACCCTTTCCATAACTTCAGTCAAAATATTTTCTATTACTGTCTTCATTTTTATGAGACAGAGTGAACAATTCTTAGTGCAAAGAACAATGAAATGTATGTCTTACATAGGTTGGCTGGTTTTTGGGTTTGGTTTGGGTTTCGGATTGTTCTTATCTTTTTCCCCTAAAAATATATCAGCAATAGTTTTATCGTTTAATGCTCTAGAATACAAGCAGTGCTAATACTGTTGGTGTATTTAATTTACAGCAATTATCCATTAACCATTCATCTTTTCTCAATTCCCACTCTAAATGTTTTTGTTGGTTTCAAAGCCATCAAGACAGGCTTTTATTACAATGGCTTTCTTTAATACTATCTTTATCATTATCAGCTTTATGTTCTCTTTTTTTAATCATTTGATCTTGAGGTGAATTGGTTGCAAAGTAACCTCAAAAGAAAGAGTTCCTGCATTTGCTTCTAAGTTTGCTTTCAGTATATTTTGAAAATTGAATTAATGGTAAGAAAACAGAATAAAATCACACATCATAAGGTGTAAAAATGGCAAACGGCGTTTTCTACATTATCCTACTTTTAAAGTTCTGTCAAAAAAAAGTCCAAAGCAAATCTCAGCTGCTTTGCAATATATTTACTTGCACTCACAATCACTCAAAGCTTTTTATTTTCTTTCTTAAATCCTATGAATTTCAAATTTACTCTTATTTACAAGAATGAAAACAAGTTTAAATTTAATTGCAAAGGACGGGAATAAAGGGAGAGACAGGTGATCCAGCTCCTTCCAGTCTTAGGGTAAAATGGTTAGCTGTTAAAGTAATAAAATATTTCTTTTTCAAGTGTCTTCTGAAAAGCAGCTTAACTCTGTAGAAGTGGGAATTAGCAGTTGACTTCTATGGAGATTAATCTATGGGGTACAGCACAATGCAGATGATTTTGTAATAACATTTAACTGCAGTGCAATGTTCTTGCAATCCAGGTATGCAACCTGATATGGTTGCAAAGCAGTAGCACAGGAAATTCATGGATACTACACAATATAAGAATGGATACCATAGTCCTGGTCAGATTTGTAGAGAGTTTTGATGGAACTCGAAGAATTTGAGGGTGTATCTTCCTGGGCATGTACACTGTAACACAGAATCATAGAATCATAGAATCATAGAATAGTTAGGGTTGGAAAGGGCCTTAAGTTCATCTAGCTCCAACCCCTCCGCCATGGGCAGGGACACCTCACACTAAACCATGCCACCCAAGGCTCTGTCCAATCCAGCTTTGAACACCGACAGCAATGGCACATTCACAACTTCCCTGGGCAACCCATTCCAGTGTCTCACCACCCTTACAGTAAAGAATTTCTTCCTCATATCCAGTCTAAACTTCCCCCATTTAAGTTTGAACCCATTACCCCTCGTCTTATCACTACAGTCCCTCATGAAGAGTCCCTCCCCAGCATCCCTATAAACCCCCTTCAGATATTGGAAGCCTGCTATGAGGTCTCCATGCAGCCTTCACTTCTCCAGGCTCAACAGCACCAGCTTGCTCAGCCTACCTTCATATGGGAGGTGCTCCAGTCCCCTGATCATCCTCGTGGCCCTCCTCTGGGCTTGTTTTGACAGTTCCATGTCTTTTTTATGTTGACACCAGAAGTGCACACAATACCCCAAGTGAGGTCTCACAAGACCAGAGTAGAGGGGCAGGACCACCTTCCTCGACCTGCTGGTCACGCTCCTTTTGATGCAGCCCAGGATATGGTTGGCTTTCTGTGCTGCAAGTGCACCCTGCCAGCTTATGTTCATTTTCTCATTCACCAACACCCCCAAGTCCTTCTGAGCACGGCTGCTCTGAATCTCTTCCCTGCTCAACCTGTAGCTGTGCCCGAGATTGCTCTGACTCAGGTGGAGGACCTTGCACTTGTCATGGTTAAACTTCATCAGGTTGGCATCAGCCCACCTCACAAGCGTGCCAAGGTCCCTCTGGATGGCATTCCTTCCCTCCTATCTATCAACCGAACAACACAGCTTGGTGTCATTGGCAAACTTGTTGAGGGCGCACTCAGTCCCACTGTCCATGTCACCGACAAAGATGTTGATCATATAGTATCATAGAACGGTTTGACCTGAAAGGGACTTCAAAGATCTGCTGTTCCAGCCCTTTTCTCATCTTTCACTAGATCATATTGCCTAAGCCCCATCCAGCCTGACTCTGAACAGTTCCAATGATGATCCACAACTTCTCTGGGCAATCTGTTCCATTGTCCTACCACCCTCATTGTAAAAATGCCTGAATGTTAAAGTCTGGTCCTATGCACATTCACTTTGCTGCCATGGACAGTTCATTTATTCTCAAAGTGCAAACACAATCTGAGAATAAACAATGTTAGTTTAACAAAAATGAAAAGCACAAGGAGCAGCTTGTGAATAATAAAATAGTCCACTGCAACATTAGGTTTTCAGCAAAAGACATTTAGAGATTAACAATGAAGTCCTCAGTAGAGGTCGAATATTTCATATCTTTATGAAAATACTTTCTTGTACAATGCTCATTCAATATTATGCATATTAAATATTCTTGGACTCTTTCATAAGACTTCATGTACCAAGAAAATTTTATAAAATATTTCTAGAAATAAAAATAAGCTATTTATGTTGAATATACAGTATTCTAGAATTTTCTAACAGTATGACAGTATTTACAGTCAGATGTTTTACACGCTTGCACCAATTTTAATTATTTATTGGATTTTAATTCCAATACAGATGTACTTACTTAAACCTTATACATAGATTATTATATTAGTATTTTTCAAATTTTCATTACCAGTTCCATTTCTGCATTAGGTTTTATGTGGTAGTGCAAACTTGCAATTATTTGCTTTGTGGGAGCCCTAATGGCTTTAACTAAAATCAAGTCCTCCATTGTGTTAGGTGCTGTATGAACATATGTTATGAAGCAACTTCTGCACTGAATATCAATGTTAAACTCTTTAATGACAGGAGAAGACAATGCAGGTAAGCCTATACCATCACTCAGTTTTATACTCCAAGGCTGTTGAGATCAAGAAATTAAAAACTCCCAGAGAATTGAAAAAAATAGCTTAACAAAATCTCAGAATTTTTTCACTCTCATAAATGATACCCAGAAACACCAGGCATTCACTTAGATATCACTGACCACAAAAATGAACCTCCTTGCCAGTGGTTAACAATCAAGGTTATTGTTCTTGACACAGGCAGTGTTAAAGTGAGGCATAATGTTCAAGCTGCCCATAAACTTATTCCCTTTGAACAGGTAGAGGCACTACTTTCTTGATAGTTCATGGATTTTCCCCATCACTTTATGCCAAAACCTTAATTCATGCAAATTCAGCTCAGAACAAATCAGTCCCTCTGCCATTACTTGTGCCCTACTTATCATAGTAAAAACAAGTGAAAACTTGAAGCTAAGTCGCAGGTAAGTCCTAGAAAAGCAGGGGTTGCACTACAGCTTGACTTTTGGAATCCCCATGAATCACCTCCTTCAACCTGCTGGTCATACTTCTTTTCATGCAACCCAGGATCTGTTGGCTTTCTGGGCTGCAAGCTCACATTGCTGGCTCATCTGCCAGCATTCTCAAATCCTCCACAGGGATGTTCTCAATCCCTTCATCCTCCAGCCTGCATACCTGATACTCTGTGTTGCCCTGACCCAGGTGCAGGACCTTGCAGTTCACATGGGGACACTTCTTGAGCTTGTTCAGGTCTCTCTGGATAGCATGCTATTCCTCAGACATGTCAACCACACCACTCAGATTGGTTTCATTCTCAAACTTGCTGAGGGTGCCCTTGGTCCCACTGTCCATGTCATTGATGAATATTAACCAGTATTGACCCCATATGAACTGCTGAGGACACCAATTGTCACTGTTCTCCATCTGGACATTGCACCACTGGCAATTACTCTGGATGTGACCATCCAGCCAGATCCTTATCCACTGAATAATCCATCCATCATATCTATCTCTCTCCAATTTAGAGAGAAGGATGTGGCGACCGTGTCAAAGGCTTTCTGGAAGTCCACATAGATGATAAATGCAGCTCTTTCCTTATCCACTGATGTAGTCAGTCCATCATAGAAGGCCACTAGGTTGGTCAGGTGGGACTTACCCTCAGAGAAACCATGCTGGCTGTCTTGAATCATGGGATGTGTAGTTGCTCACTACATTCGTGCTCCAACTTATGCGACCCCTTGTGCTTATGCCTGTTGCTTGAAGTACAGGAGGACAAAAATGGGTATAAAGTCTGTGAATTTCATCAGGACTTTCACACTATCTCTGACAGTATTCTTGCTTCAAAGGTACAGTCCACATAATAAAGAACCAGAAGAGTAATAAACTTATTGGCTAATAGAACTGTAAGGCTTATGGATCATAGTCAATGGGTCACATTCTACTTGGAGACTGGTAAGAAGTGAAGTATTTCAGGCATCTGTGCTGAGACATGTCCTGTTTAATTTATTTACTGATGATCTCGAGGAGATAACAGTGTGCATATTCATCAGGTTTAAAGATGACACCATTTCTGAGGTTGGAGGCCAGTTGATATATTCTAGAATGGTTACACCATCCAGAGGAACCTAGGCAGGTTAGAGAAACAGGTCAAGAGGAACCTTATGAACTTCAACAGGGAAAAACAGGAAGTCCTCCCCTTGTTGCAGAGAAGCCCTGGCAATAAAGCAGGCTGGGGATAAAAGTGCTGGGATGAATTCTTTTGGAAAGGCTCTGAGCCCCAGTGGGCTGCAAACAGTTCAAGACAGATGTACAACCTGGCAGCAAATGCAGCAGAGAGCATTGAGGGCTGTCATGGGTTCAGCAGCAACAGTCATTTTTCTCCTTCGTAGTAGCTGGTGCAGTGCTGTATTTTCAATTTTTGGTCTGGGAACAGCGCTGATAACACCGAAGTTTATAGTTATGGCTTAGAATGTTTTGGCCTGACCAAGGACTTTCTGAGTCTCATGCTCCGCTGGGGGGGTGGAAGCCGGGAGGAGGCAGAGACAGGACACCTGAGCCAAACTGACCAAAAAGCTATTCCATACCACAGCACGTCATGCCCAGGATGTAAAACTGGGGGCAGGAACCCGGAAGAGTTCAGTTCACAGCTTGGTCATAGAGTGGTGAGCAATTGTTTCCTCTTTCCTTGTATTTCCATGGTCACTGTTGGTGGTGGTGGCGGCAGCGGTGGTTTGTGTTATACCTTAGTTACTGGACTGTTCTTATCTCAACCCATGGGAGTTACGTTCTTTTGATTCTTCTCCCAATTCCCCCCCCCTTGGAGTGGGGGGGAAGAAGGAGGGGGAAGTGAGTGGTCGGGCTTTGTAGTAGAAGGGGTGAGCGATTGTATTCTTTCCTTGTATTTGCCTTGTCATTATTATTATTGGTGGTAGCAGCAGTGGTCTTGTGTTATACTTTAGTTACTAAACTGTTCTTATCTCAACCTGTGGGAGTTGCATTCTTTTGATTCTCCTCCCCACCCCTCTGGGAGGAGGGGGAAGAAAGAGAGGGGAGTGAGTGAGAGAGCGACTGCGTGATTTACAGCTTAAACCACGACAAGGGCATAAAACAAGACCATGGTCACCACATCAGAATGATTATCCCCTTTATTCAGCACTTGTTAAACCACATCTGCAACAGCGTGCCCAGATTTGGGCACCCCAGCACAGGGAACACATTCATAAACCAGCATTCAGCAGAGTGCCACAAAGACGGTGCAGGCTGGAGAACTTGCCATAGAAATTGAGGCTGACGGATGTACGACTTGTTCAGCCTGGAGCACAAACAGCTTCAGAGGCACATAACTGCAGCCTATAAGAGCCTACAGACAGGTTTTGGAGGAGATGAAGCCCGGCTCTTCACAAGATGTTTGCAAGATGCAAAGTGGGAGGACAAGGGACAATTGGCATGAATTGAACCGAGGGAGATCTCGTGCAGGTATAAGAAGAAACTTTTTTCTCACACGGACCTGCTCCACAACACTGGAGAAGGTTGCCCAGAGTCTGTGCAGTCTCCGTCCTGAGAGGTTTTTGAGATCTGCTAAGTTAAACTCTAAACACTAAGCTGTGATCCCACAGCTGATACTACTCTGAGCAAGAGGTTGGACTAGAGACCTCGTGAAGTCCCTGCTCATCAGTTATCCCATGAACAGAAACTTTCATGCCACATCTTCTGGTCCAGTAGAGAGTGACCACACACGTGAAGGTCATTGTGTTTTCTTCTAGTAAGGTTCCATATTGCACTAAGGGATAAATATGTCTTATTTTTGTGTATTTTATTTTAAACAATTCAGCATTCCATTACTATGTTCAGCATCTCCAAACATGAGGAAAGAGCTGGTGTTTTTGTGAAAGGAAAGATTAATATAGTGGCTGAGCAAGTAGAAAGTTTTACTTAGACTTCCCTAGAGTGAGACAGTCAGTATACCATAGCTTACAGTCAGTGTAACATAGCCATTAAATATATCAGCAGGTGAGATATCCTTTCCTCTGCAGCTGTCACTCATGCAATTATGTACATATTTTCTAGTCCTTTGATGATATTCCTTTCACAGATAAACAAGCATGACTTACTTCAATTGCATGCAGTCATGAAACAACATTGAATTCCTAAGCTGCACACAGCTTTACAGCCTTAGTCAACCTTAAAAACTGGTGTATTTTGATTGAGGCAAGGAAGTAATGAGTCAATCTGTATTCTACACATGTGTGTCCACCCAAATTCAGATTGCCACATTGTGTCCCCAGGAATTTCCAAGTCTTGATGACACTCTTCTGTAGCAATGTACCAAAGAGAAAAAGAAATTGTACTGAGTTGTAGCATAGAACTCTTCACTTGCCCTACCAGTTATCTTTAATATCACAGTTTGTGATTAGGAATAAAGCTGCTCAATAAAGTCTTTATTGAAGTGAAGCTCCAGAATCTTCAATATCAAGAAAATTTCCACTCATTTCTTGAACAGCTACAAACTTTTTTTTTTTTTTTAAAAAGGAGTGAGAGAAAAACAAAAATCAGTTTATTGCATATGTGCTACTGCTCAATAAAGTTTATTGGTTTTGACACTGCTGCTCTTCCTGATATTTCTGCTTTTTTTTTTTTCTTCTTTTTTTAGCACTATCTGAGGTGTGGTCCACACATTGGCATGTGCTTCTACAGCATGGAAAAGACCCCAAACATTTTACATTATTTTTCCAGAAGCGTCACTTTGTGGCACAATGTCCTGTACATACTTAGAGACCACATTCAGTTTATGTAAACATTTTTTTACTATAAATCTTTCAGAATGCACAGACTCAGTTTTTTGTTTGTTTGTTTGCTTGCTTGCTTTCCAGTCCATGACCCCAAACCTACAGATGATGTCGTAGACCCAGACTCCAGTTTCCCATATGGATCTCCAGATCTCCCAATAACTGGGATATAAGGATATGGGCTAAAAAACCTCTGACAGGGCAGAATCTCTGAAAAAAGAAAAATCTTTATATCTGAAGATTGTTTCATAAGGGAATTTGAATGAGTAGAGAGGACCTTTTTAAAATTCAGTAGTTAAGCTTTTCTTGTTTATTAGTTTTATTACTTGTGCGACCTTTCATTTTGAAACAGGAACAGTTAGCAAATCCATGCAGCTTATTTCAGCTGAAGATTTCTAAGCCTTTCTCTGAAAATCTGGATTATTTTTTTCTGCTTTGCAGGACATTAAAGTGTATAATTCGACAAAGAAATACTGAAATGTTTTACTAGTCACCTACTGATCAGTAATTAACTTCATATCCTCCCCTCTGTTTGATGCAATGTGAGAATATTAATTTGTTCATGAAGGAATGCTGTCAGTTTCCCTGTCTCTTCACCTTTTTTTTATTAAATACATCCTTCAAAAGTGCAAAAAGTATCTTCCTGGTGTGCAAATGTTAGCCACAGTGACAAGCAGCCTGCGCATTATAAAGATGTCTGCCACTCCACTTTCACTAATACTTCAACCTCTTCTTCTAATCTGAATCATCTCTACCCCTGTCTTCTATTTTTCAGTTTGGATATTAAATCCTGAACTTTCTGGTCTTAAGCACCTCAAAAAAAAGACCTGCTAATTTTCTCACCTGCCTGGTACTTCAAGTGTGAGTTCTTATAATGTAAATTACTGAGTAATTATTGATGTCTTCAAGTACCACCTCATATACTGACCTCTTGTCTTTTCCTATTTGACTGACTTGACAGAAATTAGCATATGTGATCATAAAGTTTGAATCCAAGCACCCCCTTACAGTATTTTCTATATCCAGTCAGGACCTCCTTTCTCTTTAAGTATTTCTAACACTTAATCAAGCCTGCTACATGAGGGACTGTAGTAATAGGACAAGGGGTAATGGGTTTAAACTTAAATGGGGGAAGTTCAGGTTAGATATAATGAAGAAGCTCTTTATTGCAAGGGTGGTGAGGCCCTGAAACAGGTTGCCCAAAGAAGTGGTAAATGGCAGTGTTTGAGGCCAGGTTGGGCAGAGCCTTGGGCAGCATGGTCTTGTGTTTTGTGACCCTGCCCGTGACAAAGGGGGGTAGAACTAGATGACCTTAAGGTCTGTTCCAACCTTAACCAGTCTATGATTCCATGATTCTATGTACAGGATCTTTTTTTTAAACACTAGTAATTGACTCCTAAAGGGAAGTTAAAGTGCGTTTTAAATGGTATTTTGAAAAAAGTGAAGTAAAACGGTCCATGAATAAGTGGCAGATGACTTGCAATGACTGGAAAACACTTGTCATGTTTTAAATGATGGGCTTATCTAAATTGGAAAATGTCTGGGTTGATATTTTATGTTTCTAGAAAGTGTTTTAAAATAACTTTTTTTAAAGACAAAGCTAACAGATCAGGTGATCAAATTGGAAGAAAGTATAGGTACACGGTATCTATATATATTAATAAATATGACAAGATATAAAACTATATTTTAAACAACTTGTGTCTTCAGAGGAAAATGGCATGATATGGGGAAAAAATGGTTCAGAAGAAAAAAATTTAGCATTGAAAACCTGGGTTTTGTCAATGACTGTAATCTTAATGGTGGCTGTTTGGGGGAGGGGTGTTTGTGTTTTATTTTTCTTGCTATTTGTGCGTGCGTGTGCGTGTGTCTGTGGTAAAAGCCCATGTTTCCAGATGTAATATGTTTGCATTACTTTGCCTCACCTAAAGAGACAAGTTTCTGCCTGATGAGATTAAAGCTACTGGAATTTTCTTCTCTCTTTGGTGAATTTCAGACAAAATATTAAAACCAGCAAGGCATTAAAAAAAAAAAAAAAAAAAAACACACAAAACCTAGCACACACTCTCAGTAATTCTTTCTTATCTAATTGTACATTGTTTGACACAGACGTACACAGCTGTGTAGTCTGTGACCATGAATAGAACAAATTCAGATTGTTTTACAAAACTGTTTACAGGCAATTTACATTGCACTATCATCTGCTTATACTCTCCTATATTTTTTTCTGCCATGTTTATGTATCCAGTTGTAGCTAACAGTGATGTAGTTTAGTTTAAATTCTTTCAGTGTAAAGCCATTCTGAATAGAGCAATCATAGAATCATAGAATCATAGAATCATAGAATAGTTAGGGTTGGAAAGGGCCTTAAGATCATATAGTTCCAACCCCCCTGCAGGGGCAGTAACACCTCCCACTAAACCATGCCACCCAAGGCTATGTCCAATCCAGCCTTGAACACCGCCAGTGATGGAGCATTCCCAGCTTCCCTGGGCAACCCATTCCAGTGCCTCAACACACGCACAGTAAAGAATTTCTTCCTCATATCCAGTTTACTTCCTCTGTTTAAGTTTGAACCCATTACCCCTTGTCCTATCACTACAGTCCCTAATGAAGAGTACCTCCCCAGCATCCTTATAGACCCCCTTCAGATATTGGAAGGCTGCTATGAGGCCTCCACGCAGCCTTCTCTTCTCCAGGCGGAACAGCCACAACTTTCTCAGCCTCTTGAAGTCCAGGGCAGTGAGCTTGCTGCACACTCTTCTCACTGTCCTGAGGATCTCAAGTTCAACCATCCCATGATCGCTGCAAACAAGGCTGCCCTGGAGCATCACATTTCCAACCAGCCCTTCCCTTTTGGTGAGGATGAGGTCAAGCATGGTAACTCTCCTTGTCCACTCCTCTATTACTTGCAGAAGAAAGTTGTCTTCCACACAATTGAGGAACATCCTGGATTGCTTGTGCCGGGCTGTACCATCCCTCCAAAAGATATCAGGGTGGCTGAAGTCCCCCATGAGAACAAGGGCCTGCAAGCGTGAGGCTGTTCCTTTCTGCCTGTAGAGCGCTTCATCCACCGAGTCCTCTTGGTCAGGCGGTCTGTAACAGATCCCCACAATGACGTCTTCCATCGCTGTTCTCCCTTTAACCCTCACCCACAAACTCTCTGTCAACTGCTCACCTGTTCCCAGGCACAGTTCCATACTCTCCAGCCTATCCCTAACATAAATAGCAACTCCCTCTCTCCACCTACCGGACCTGTCTTTCCTAAAGAGCCTGTAACCTTCCATTCCAACACAGTCATAGGAGCCATCCCACCATGTTTCTGTGATGCTTATGACATCATACGCCCGTAGATGTGCACACATCTCTAATTCTTCTTGTTTGTTCCCCATGCTACGGGCGTTTGTATAGAGGCATCTGAGCCAAGCTCCAACTGAAGCCAGCTCTTTGGCTGGAGCAGCTGCAATATCTCTACATTGCTCTGAATGTTTACTATAGGTGCTGGCAAGTGACTGGGTGTGTTGCGATGGAATGATGCCACCTTCCCCCAACACATCTAGTTTAAAGCATCCTTGACCAGTCTGACAGGCCTCTTCCCAAATCCACCCTTCCCCTTCGTTGTCAGACCAGCTCCACCAGCCCCCAGTAGACCTGACTTACTACATTGAGTCCCATGTTCAAGGTACCCAAACCCCTGACTATGGCACCACCCTTCTAGACATTTATTAACCTGGCTAATCCTTCTAGACTTTTTGAGGTCCTGCCCTGTATCCTGGAGAATTGACGAAAAGACAATCTGCACTCCAGAGACCCTAACCACCTCTCCCAGAGCTCTGTCGTCCGTCTTTATGTTCTCCAGGCTACTGCTATCTATAGCAGTAGCACCCACATGGATCTCTAGAAGTGGGTAATAGTCAGTGGGACTGACTAGAGCAGGCAGCTTCTCTGCAACATCCCTGATCTGAGCCCCTGGTAGGCGACACATCTCCCTTGAGTCTGGGTCAGTCCGACAGATGGGTGCCTCTGCTCCTTTCAGAGTAGAGGCCCCTACTACTATGGCCCACTGCTCTTTCGTGGCAGCACCAGTAGAGATCTTCTTTACCAGTGCATCAGCTGGTTGTTCCTGGTGGGAGTGTAGCTCCTCATCAGCCCTCTGCAGGACAACAAAGCGGTTCTGGATGGGAACAATAGGTTTAGGAGGAAGTCCCTTGCTTTTAATTGTCCTCTACCTCCTTTTCTTGTTGTTTTTTTCTGTTATTGTTTCCCAGCTTCCTGGGTTAGCAGCCTCCTTTCCCGCATGAGCGACAGCAGATGCTTGAAGCCCATGCACAGTCTGGTCCTGGAGCAAGCAGTGCTGTTTCCCGTCAGATTCCCTGACACCTTTCAGCCTACTAACTGCGTCCCGCAACTCAGCCTCCTGTTGCAGGAGGACGTCCACCAGGGAGCACAGAGTGCAGCCCTGCCCTCTATGCACCCTTCCCTCAGGAGAGCAGTGCAGGCACCCACTACACCCTGAGCTCTGCACTGCAGCCTCCCTTCCCATCAGCCCTGTCCGGGTGCCTACACGAGCCACCACCGGGGCAGCCAGAGCAGAGCTCCCAGACCGAGCCCTGGGCATACAGCGAGTGCTCACCATTCTGCTCACTATCACGCTCGCCTGCCCTCACAAACCACCGTGCAAACTGCCTCGGACCTGGCCTGTTTGCCTGCCCTGTTCGCCATGCCCCTGGCAGCTGGCACTCCCTGGGGCAGGTTTTTAACCACTGAGGGCTGGTACTGCTCCTCCTGGCGCCACCCACTCTGAGTCAGCTCCTCACGTCCGCTGAGCTGCTGGCTCCTGTGTAAACCCTGTCGAGGACTTCAGGCTCCCTTAGTGCCTGTCTGTTCTCCGAGTTGAAGCTCCTGGACGCAGAGCCTCCCCCCGATCAGGCGCACTGCAGGTGTCCCCTCTCGAGACAGTCATGTTCTCATGCAATGTTCCTCTTTTTAAAATATCTTGCATCTATTCTTAGTCTAGGTTTCGCAGCCTTACCAAGTTACGTCATAACTAGACATTAGAGATACTTCATACTAACACTTGAAGGTGTGTTGGAATGGAAGGTTACAGGCTCTTTAGGAAAGACAGACCTCGTAGGCGGGGAGGGGGAGTTGCTATTTATGTTAGGGATAGGCTGGAGAGTGTGGAACTTTGTCTGGGGACAAGTGAGCAGTAGGCAGAGAGTTTGTGGGTGAGGGTTAAAGGGAGAACAGCGATGGGAGACATTACTGTGGGGATCTGTTACAGACTGCCTGACCAAGAGGACTCGGTGAATGAAGCGCTCAATAGAGAGATAGGAACAGTCTCATGCTCGCAGGCCCTTGTTCCCATGGAAGACTTCAACCACCCTGATACCTGTTGGAGGGATGGTACAGCCCGGCACAAGCAATCCAGGATGTTCCTCAATTGTGTGGAAGACAACTTCCTTCTGCAAGTAATAAAGGAGCCAACAAGGAGAGGTGCCATGCTTGACCTCATCCTCACCAAAAGGCAAGGGCCGGTAGGAAATGTGAATTTCCTGGGCAGCCTTCATTGCAGCAATCATGAGATGGTCGAATTTGAGACCCCCAGGACAGTGAGAAGAGTGTGCAGCAAGCTCACTGCCCTGGACTTCAAGAGAGCAGAATTTGGCCTCTTCAGGAACCTGCTCAGCCAGATTCAATGGGATAAAGCCTGTCATGGGTTCAGCAGCAGCAGTCATTTTTCTCTTTCTTGGTAGCTGATGCAGCACTGTGTTTTTGACTTTTGGCCTGGGAACTGCGCCGATAACACCAGTGTTTTCAGTTACTGCTTGGTAATGTCTTGGTTTGACCAAGGACTTTCTGAGTCTCATGCTCGGCCAGAGAAGAGGGGAAGCCATGAGTAAGCAGAGACAGGATACCTGATCCAAACTGACCAAAGAGGTATTCCATGCCACAGAACATCATGCCCAGAATGTAAAAAAAGAGAGCAGAGACCCGGAAGGTTGGGGGTGCACTGCGTGGTCGGGCAGGGTATAGGTGGTGAGCAATTGTAATCTTTTACCTTGTATTACTGTTGTTATTATTATTACTGGTGGGAGCAGCAGTGATTTGAGTTATACCTTAGTTACTAAACTGTTCTTATCTCAACCTGTGGGAGTTGCATTCTTTTCGATTCGCCTTCCCATCCCTCCGGGAGCAGGGGGAAAGAAAGAGGGTTAGTGAGAGAGCGACTGCGTGAGCGACTACGGCTTAAACCACGACATAGCCCTAGAGAGAGGAGGGGGCAAGACTGTTGGTTGATATTCAAAAATCACCCGCTGCAAGCTCAGGAGCAATACATCCCTACTAGACGGAAGCGCTGCAGGAGGGCCAGGAGACCTCCTTGGATGAAAAAGGAGCTGCTGAGGAAAATTCGAAGGAAAAAAGAGGCCTATAAAAGGTGGAAGCAAGGACAGGAAGCCTGGGAAGAAAACAAGGATGCTGTCCAGGAAGCTAGAGACCAGGTTAGGAAAGCTAAGGCCCACTTAGAATTAAACTTGGCTAGGGATGTTAAGGATAACAGGAAGGGATTCTATAGGTACATTGCAAATAAAAGGCAGACTAGGAACAACGTGGGCCCTCTCAGGAAGCTATCAGGAGAACTGTCTACCCTGGATTTGGAGAAGGCTGAGGCTCTTAACGACATCTTTGCCTCAGTCTTCACTGGAAATGGTCTGACCACGCCACCTAAGTCTTGGAAAGCAGACACAGGGACTGTGAGAATGAAGACCCTGGGCCCACTGTAGGAGAGGATCTGGCTCGAGACCATCTTAAGAACCTGAACACACACAAGTCCATGGGACCTGATGAAATCCATCCTTGGGTCCTGAAGGAGCTGGCAAATGAAGTTGCTAAGCCACTGTCCATCAAATTTTAAAAACCATGGCAGTCAGGTGAAGTTCCCAATGCCTGGAAAAAGGATAATATAGCCCCCATTTTCAAGAAGGGGACAATGGATGAGCCGGGGAACTGCAAACCAGTCAGCCTCACTTCTGCACCTGGAAAAATCTTGGAGCAGATTCTCCTGGAAGGCACATGAAAAACAACAAGATGGTTGGTGACAGCCAGCATGGCTTCACTAAGAGGAAATCCTGCCTGACCAATCTGGTGGCCTTCTATGATGGGGCAACGGAACTGATGGACAGGGGTAGAGCAGTTGATGTCATCTACCTGGACTTGTGCAAAGCACTTGACACTGTCTCACATGACATCCTTGTCTCTAAGTTGGAGAGACATCAAATTGATAGGTGGACCACTTGGTGGATAAAGAACTGGCTGGATGGCCGCAATTAGAGAGTTGTGCTCAATGGCTCCATGTCCAGCAGGAGACCAGTAACGAGTGGTGTCCCTCAGGGATCGGCGTTAGGACCGGTCTTGTTCAACATCTTTGTCGGTGACATGGACAGTGGGATTGAGTGCGCCCTCAGGAAGTTTGCCGATGACACCAAGCTGTGTGATTCGGTTGATACATTGGAGGGAAGGAATGCCATTGAGAGGGACCTTGACATGCTTGTGAGGTGTGCTGATGCCAACCTCATGAAGTTTAACCATGACAAGTGCAAGGTCCTACAGCTATGTTGTAGCAATCTATCATGGGTTCAGCAGCAGCAGTCATTTTTCTCCTTCTTGGGAGCTGGTGCAGCGCTGTGTTTTTGATTTTGGGCCTGGGAACAGCGCTGATAACACCAGTGTTTTCAGTTACTGCTTGGTAATGTTTTGGTCTGACCAAGGACTTTCTGAGTCTAATGCTCTGCCAGGGAGGAGGGGGAGCTGGGAGGAAGCAGAGATGGGGCGAACTGACCAAAGAGGTTATTCCATACCACAGCACATCATGCCCAGGATGTAGAGCAGGGAGCAGAGACCAGAAAGGGTGGGGGTGCACTGCATGGTCGGGCTTGGTATTAGGTGGTGAGAATTGTATTCTTTCATTGTATTTGCCTTGTCATTATTATTATTGATGGTAGCAGTAGTGATTTCTATTATATTTTAGTTACTAAATTGTTCTTATCTCAACCTGTGGGAGTTGAATTCTTTTCGATTCTCCTTCCCTTCCCTCTGGGAGTGGGGGGAAGAAAGAGGGGGAAGTGAGTGAGAGAACAGGCTGTGTGAGTTAGAGAGGCTTAAACCACGACACAATCCCTGGCACAGCTACAGGTTGGGCAGAGAAGAGATTCAGAACAGCCCTGTGCAGAAGGACTTGGGGGTGTTGGTTGATGAGAAAATGAACATGAGCCGGCAGGGTGCACTTGCAGCCCAGAAAAGCAACTGCATCCTGGGCTGCATCAAAAGGAGTGTGACCAGCAGTTCGTGGGAGGTGATCCTGCCCCTCTACTCTGCTCTTGCGAGACCTCACTTGGAGTATTGTGTGCAGTTCTGGTGTCAACATAAAAAGGACATGGAACTGTTGGAACAAGTGCAGAGGAGGGCCATGAGGATGGTCAGGTGACTGGAGCACCTCCCGTATGAAGATAGGCTGAGCAAGTTGGGGCTGTTGAGCCTGGAGAAGAGAAGGCTGTGTGGAGACCTTATAGCAAGCTTCCAATATCTGAAGGGGGCCTATAAGGATGCTGGGGAGGTGTCGTGGTTTAAGCCATAGATCATGCAGCCCGTTCTCTCACTCACTCCCTTCTCTTTCTTCCCCCTGGTCCCAGGCGGATAAGGAGGAGAATCAAAAGAATGTAACTCCCACAGGTTGAGATAAGAACAGCATATTAACTGAAGTATAACACAAATCACTGCTGCTACCAGCAATAATAATAATGACAAGGCAAATACAAGGAAAGAGAATACAACTGCTCACCACCCAATACCTTATACCGAGTCCGACCACGCAGTGCACCCCCCACACTTCCGGGTCTCTGCTCTCTGTCTTTTCATCCTGGGCATGACGTGCTGTGGTATGGAGTAACCTCTTTAGTCAGTTTGGGTCGGGTGTTCTGTCTCTGCTTCCTCCCGGCTTCCCCTCCTCCCTGGCAGAGCATGAGACTCAGAAAGTCCTTGGTCAGACCAAAACATCCCTAAGCATTAACCAAAATGCTGGTGTTATCGGCGCTGCTCCCAGGTCGAAAGTTGAAAACACAGCACTGCACCAGCTACCAAGAAGGAGAAAAATGACTGCTGCTGCTGAACCCATGACAGGAGGGACTCTTCATGAGGGATTGTAGCGATAAGACAAGGGGTAACGGGTTCAAACTTAAACAGGGGAAGTTTAGATTGGATACAAGGAAGAAATTCTTTATTGTAAGGAGTTTGAGGCACTGGAATGGGTTGCCCAGGGAAGTTTGGAATGCTCCATTGCTGGCTGTGCTCAAGGCCGGGTTGGATATAGTCTTGGGTGGCACGGTTTGGTGGGAGGTGTCCCTGCCCCTGGCAGGGGGGTTGGATCTAGATGATCTTAAGGTCCTTTCCAACCCTAACTATTCTATTATTCTCTGATTCTATACTTGATAAAAGCAATTTGAATATTTCTAGACATGTTACAAATTTATTTATATGGTAGTCCAGGCCAGACACTATCACTAAATTAATTTAAAAAAAAAAAAAAGAAGTGATGACATACAGAAACTCTCTGTTGAAATATGTGTACCCTGCTTCTAGGAAAAAGAAGCAGAGAACCCATTCCTAAGACCACAGCCAAATTCATAGGAAACCTAGAGATATAATTAAGAATGCAATTGTCAAAGAAAAACCTTAAATAGCTCTTGCCTTTTGACATGCAGCCATGTAGATGACCATATGTTGTTTCTTGGCTACAGGACTAAAGACCATTAAAAAAAACCCACAAGAAACAACACACACACACAAAATTACACCAACAACAGCAACTAGAAAGACAATCTCTATATACTGTGCATCTCCATATTGCATACACATGCCTAGGTGTGTGGATTTACATTTCAAGAAATACTTGAACTGCTTTATCCAATATATTGAGTTATACGTAATCAGTCAAGAAAAATACAAAGCTAGCTTGCATATCGTAAAAAATTTATTTTATCCTTTCCTTAGCAAGTGAAGAGCTGACATACCAGCCTTTTTATGCTGCTGAAAGCAATTTTCCAGAAGTGAGAAAAATGCATTTCTTTGTGTATCATTTTAAAAACTGTGCATGTGTACATTAAGATCATTAGTAAGCCTTCAGCTCAGCAGTATATATTAAGAGCAGCATTTCACACCTCTTAATGTAATTACATTTAGTACTTCTAAACTTGACATCACATAGCTTCCTGAGAGTAATTAAAGTGAAGACAGACAATGGAATTATTTTCAAAAAAGGTATGTTTGCCAGGTAACATATTCAGATGTTTAACATAGGTTTTGGTGACACTATCTCTATATAAATAAGACAAAAACCTGAACATATATAAGGACAAAAATATCACTTTAGGATGTATTAAATTTGAGGGCCCATTTCCTTCTTATACATGAGTGCTCAAATATTAGATTTACCACTTTTTTTTCCCTAAGGTTTTCCTTGCACAGTGAAAGAGAAATTTTAATTGCACTTCGGAGACTGGAAACTGAAAGAAATGCATACAAGTCTTAAGATCCCCAAACCACACACTGTCTGTGAACACAGATATTATTTTTAAAAAGAAAGTTCACCAATAGTCTGTTGCAGTGAATTTCAGTAAAAGGCTCAGAAACTCTGTGTAATAAATATGATCAAGTCTTTACAGAGCTGACTTACTGTGTTTGTAAAGCCCTTAAAAATACTGAGGCATTGGCAGAAAGAAGGTTCATTTTCACATTCTTGATATTGCTATGCAAAAAATCACAACATAAAAGTAGGAAAAAACTGTTCATATCATAAATGGGTTAAGAGAGCTGGAAGACACTGAAGCAGTCTTTTAAAGTGGATCAGATGAACTTTCAGGTCTGTAGGAAAGAATATCTTGCCATCTGCAAAGGCAGAAAACTGTGTCCAATTTCTTTCTCTACCTGAAGATATTTAAATTAACATCTCAATTTCTCTAGAAAAGTGCAGAGCACCAAGCTGCAGAGTGTCTCAGAATGATATTATCTAATTTTTTATTGTTCTTCAGTCAATGATGACATTTTTCAAGCAGTACCAGTGACAGACTCGTGGAATAAAGCCCAGGCACAAATAAGAGCTGGGTTTTGTTCACTCACAAGTGTTTGACATAATTTATTTAAAAGTTTGTATAAATAGTGGTAATAGCGAGATGCTTATTTTTGACTTTTTTTTCCTCAAAACCAATTGAGATTTAAAAACTCCAGGAAGTTGCTACAGTCCTGTCTGGTTCCAAGATAAAAGCTTAAAATGGAGTAAAAATGCAAAATTGATTTAGAATGCATTTCTGAAAGGTATTCTCTGAGAATTAAGAGCTGTTTGCAAGAAGCTCTTGATAAAATATTATGTCTCAGTGCAATGGGTCATAATAGACTTAAAATAGACTGACATAAAAGCTAGGGCAATTAGGGGGTGTGGCGAGATCTTTGCAGAAGAAAATTACGGTAATAAGTAGTATCTTCATTCACTTATTTTCCAAGACTTTTCACTGGCCAAAACTTTGTGTTTAAACCAATATATTTCAAAAATGGCACTGATTTGCCTGTTTAACTGAAGAGCTAAATAAGCAGATGCTTGCCCATCTGCCATCGGTCTGTCTGCCAATGCCCAAGAAAGCACCGTTCAAAGCAGCAGTGTCTGAGGTACCTTTATGCGGCACATATCGGCAACTGAATACATTTTCTGCAAATGTCTGCTACACAATTTAGGAAATACACAAAAATCCTTGGTCTGACAGAAGAAGTAGTAAGTTGATTACCAAAATGATTCTCTGCATTCCTTCTTATATACGTCATCTTTTTCAAGACTGACATCATGTTTCTCCTGATAAGAATTTTTTGTTATTGGTTCTAAGAATACAAAATGAGTGGATGTAACTTACTCATGGGCATCAAACTCTTAAAAATAATCCTTGTTCAGACATAGAAACAAAATGTCAGTTTGAAAAGTGAGTCAGTGACAATGACATCATGAGTTCCATATTTGTCCTCTCAAAGCCACCATAACACATCTGTGTTCTTGGAAAGAAAGAGTGATTTCAGTGATTACTAGCCCTGCAGATTTCACCAAAGATCTGAAAAACAAACTGCAGTCTTATCTAATAAACTTGCAATCAGGGATTACTGGACAGTTATCTGCTGGTGATGCATTAGACAGAAAATTATATAAGATAGTTTTGAACAGTTGTTTTTCCTTAACAACATTAGAGAAAGTAAAATGTATTAAATCTCTAACGTTACAGAGAAGTATTACTTCTAATGCTTTCCAGTAATGATTTTGACTGTACATGTAAAATGAGCACTACAAAGTTGATTTATTTGGTAAGAAAGAAAGAATGTTTTTCTAATGTTACAGAATTAGCTATGGAAATATTTATGCCATTACTAGATTTAAATAAATTAATAGATTGTGGATTAAAGATATTTTGGTGAGTACTTGGGAGTTTTATGCAATTTTTATTGAAAGCTACATCAAAATTTTTCACAAACAATTCTTTAATCGGATATTTTTAACAAAATCAATTGTTTCTTTTTTGCAGTTGTAATGCTATATTTGTCCTCAGTAAAATACCATGGTTGTCCACCGAGGAAGAAGAAACATCATTATATCTAAATAGGAAAACAACCCATGAGGCCTCTGCCCATGCCAGGGGGGTTTGGAACTAGGTGATCTTAAGGTCCTTCCCCACCCAAACCATTCTATGATTCTATGACAAAAAAAATGTACAATGGAAACACTTGTTTCCTGTGATTTTGAGATCTATCCTTCTTTGCTAAGGTGCTTTTAATAACTGTATTCCAGTTCAAATTGTAGAACGCAGACTATAGAGTACTGCAAGTAAGTGCACAGAAAAAAAATCAAGACAATGAATATATTATTTTACTGGTTAAATGGCAAGGAGCATCGTTGTTACCTAGTTGTATGAGTAGCAGTGAGTGTTGCAAATATAGGAACCAAAAAAACACTAGAATGAACTGATATTTCATTCTCAAACTATAACATTGATCTTCATACTATGTGTGTCGTGGTTTAAGCTGTAAATCACACAGCCCATTCACACATTCCCCCCTCTTTTTTCCCCCCACTCCGGGGGGGGAGGGAAATGGGAAGGAGAACCAAAAGAATGTAACTCACACGGGTTGAGATAAGAACAGTCCAGTAACTAAGGTATAACAAACCACTGCTGCTACCACCAACAATAATAATGACAGGGGAAATACAAGGGAAGAGGATACCACTGCCCACCCCCTGATGGCCGAGCCGTGAACTAAACTCTTCTGGGTTCCTGCCCCCAGTTTTACATCCTGGGCATGACGTACTGTGGTATGGAATACCTCTTTGGTCAGTTTGGGTCAGGTATCCTGTTTCTGCTTCCTCCCGGCTTCCCCTCCTCCCTGGCAGAGCATGAGACTCAGAAAGTCCTTGGTCAGACCAAAACATTCTAAGCCATAACTATAAACATCAGTGTTATCAGTGCTGTTCCCAGGCCGAAAGCCGAAAACACAGAGCTGCACCAGCTACCAAGAAGGAGAAAAATGTCTGCTACTACTGAACCCATGACAATGTGTCAGGGAACATTTAAATGTTTTATTTTTTTCATTAAATAACCTCACAGAGAATCAAATAGTTTCACACAGAATGAAGAAGAAAGTGTCAAACTACACTTTAAGCGCTACCATTTCCCTCCTCATAAAGTAATAACAATTTTAGAAAAACATCTGTCTTGAAGGATCAGATCATGGAAGGTAAACAACTGTGTGGAAAGGATGCTTTTCAACATAAAACAAATGGAAGTGAATGGGAAACTATTCAGTAAAGTAAAAAAAACAATACCTTCATTCCTCCCTGTGGGACGCACCTCCAGCTGATTAAGTAATGTCCTGTGCTGTTCTGAATTCTTGAAAATATATTTCTTATTTTTAAATTAGGGGGGCTGTTGTCCTGTTTCCAGTAAAGTTCCATAAGACTATTATTCTATATATACTATACTTTTATTAAATGCAAATTTGGGTTTTAGAAATATTCTTTAAAATTTGGCTTTTCTTCTTGACAGATTTCCATTTGTCATCTAGCTATTAAATTCAGCTTAAAGCAAGTAAGTTATTCTTTCTTTATGATTAATATCTTCTGTAGAACACTAAATTATTCTACACATATAAGCTCAATTATATTATGATTCCAGGTGGATTTCATTAGAGAGTTTATAATATCTGTTTGGTGACAATTTTTACACAGTAAATGTTAAGAGTAACTGATAAAGACTGTCATGAAGTCAAATTAGAAGTCCATGTAGAAATCATTTAAATCAATTATTTCCTTCATTATTCTTCCATTTTCTGAAAATGCTAGCAAAATAAATTCTGATGTAATATTTTTATTGTAAATTATATTCACTTTCTTTAAGTTCTTCCATTTTAGGCCAAGAAAAGGAAACAATAAAAGTAGGTCTAATGTTGTATGGATATTGAGTGGATGAGGTACCTATTCTATCACCTATTTTCTTGGAGATTGTCCAAAGAATATCTTTATAAAAAAATATTTTTATAGAGCCAGAAAGACAGAGAAAGATACTTGAACAATAAAACAGACATTTGTAATCATTATTGAAAGATCAGAAGTGAACCTTCTGAAAAGTCAAAATGCAGCTTGCAGGTTATCTTTTAAAATTACAGAATTAAAAGGGAAAAAAATGCACTGTATAAACTAAATGTCCTTTCCAACCCTAACTATTCTATGATTCTATCCTATATATATTTCTTAGGTAATTAGATCCTAGTCTAAAGGAAGATCTGCTATCAAGTTTTTGCATTTCCTCTCAGAAATTGTGTTTTGGAGGACAGTTTAAAGTGGTTCTTTAAGGCACAATTAGAATGGTTCACATCAGCAAAGACACTTTTAAAAAGAAATTTGCTTTATGAGGAGCAACAGAAAACCAACCAGAATCCCCAGAGGGAAACTGCCTGAATATTAAGGGAGTAACAGAACATTCTCCTTAGTGTGCTTACCTTCCCATCTCTGTAAGAGAGCTTAGCAATTATGGAAAGCTTTGGAAGCAGTACATTGCATGCCTCCTTTTTTGGTTGGCTTTCAACACACACTTTTTTTTTTTTTTTTTTTTTACGTAATCAAGGATGCTAATCCCATACAGTCAGTATGTTCAAGACAATTCATATGAACTTCTTAGAGCAAAGATAAAAGTGCTTGCAGGTTTTTATCATGGCCAGAATAGTCTTTTTTAATAGGTGTTTGAATATCTTTTATAGACCATAAGAGCTACTTCAGCCCCAGGCAAAGTATTTGATTGTAAGAACAGATGTTAATTTAATGATTCAGAATACTTCACAATGAACTCTTTCCCTGGCCAAAGTACAGGAATGTGAAGCTGGTACATTTCCCAAATGAACATGAATGGTACAAATACTTTATAATACAAGAGAATTCTTGCCCAAAACATAGTCTTAAATGTTTTAAAAGTAGTTCCATAGCAAAATTATCTGTATAACTAATTCTTTGTCATAAACAAAAACATTATTGAATGTTGTTATCTCCCTTTTAAAAAAAAACACTATGCCATAAAAAAAACCCAAAAAAAAAAAACTATAAACAAAAGCCTTCCCCAAAACCTCCCCAAAACCCGCATAACAACCACGAGTCCAATAAAACATGACTTCCATTTGTGCTGGTAGACTCGAAAACAAAATCAGCTGATCATGTTTTCCAAAGCAGACAGTAAACTTGTGGCTTCATTTGTCTTATTTCCTGCCCTAATATCAAAGTTAACACTTCATACAAATATCTTCTCTCACTTTTGTCATTCTCTTTTAATTGACAATTGATGAAATACTGAATGTCAATGCTCACTGTTCTGCATGGCTGACTAGTAGTTAGCCTCTCTGATTAGGTAGGCACTTGTCTCATCCAAGCTGTAAATATAAATATGAAGATATTAAATTGTGTAGGTTTTATATTCATAGACTTAAAATAAACAGATCTGTCTAATACCATGAGATGGAAATATAATTGATGATATAATATAATGATATAATTTTATGTAAATATTGCTGAAAAAAAACCCACAACAAAACAAAACAAAGGAAAATGATGTGATTATTGGCTGAACTATAGTTACAGTACCAGTTATTAAAAGAAGGTATAGATAAAGAAACAGCTTACTAAGAAAATAATTCTCCCATTTGCTTATGGTTGTCCTGATAATTGTCATTAATTAGCACAATTTGAAGAAGCACTGTGTCTTTTAATAGTGCAGAATCTAATATCAACATTAGAATAGTTGTGCTTTGAATTTTAGATGGACCCATTGCTTCTCCTTTCCCACTTGCCTCTTACTGCTGTTGTCTTTACAGAAAATAAGTTAACCTCTGGCACAGTAAGTGAAGACAACGCATATACATGCACAAAATAGAAGAATAGATGGACTCAGAGAGGGCTTATTCTTATATCCACATCAACAATGATCGTTTTGGTACCATGCAGTCACTGAAGCACAACTTAGAAAAGTTTTTAGAAATTCTTTCATAGAAGTAGAAGGTTGTATTGTTTATCTTGGTATTGTATTGTTCTGCCATAGCAGAACTGAACAAATAATTGTCATTCGCTGATTATCTACTTTTGCCTTTGTAGGAAAAGAAGTCCTCACAGATGGGAACTTATCCTGCCCTTCCTGGGAATACTGGCTGTGAAGGGATGCTGCCTGGTCTGGAACCTCTCTTTCATGAGTTTCATGAGACACTTTCTCAAGTTGTATGTGTCTGCACTACCAAAGGGAAGGAGTGGTCTGAAACGAATTGTCAGTACTGACAGTTCAGTTGACATTTGCAAAGTAAGTTCTCATCCTTTTGGAAATTCTTGTTATGAGGAACAGAATCATACTGTCATATTTGAATGAACTTTCTTGCAAACAGGGCTTAGAAACCATGGAAACTTGATATTTTTGAGTGGACAGTTAATAAATGTTATTCTGAGAAGGCTGACGTTTACTTAAATGTATTGCCATACAGCCGTAATGTCATATTTATTTTCCAGTTATATATACATGTTTATTTACAAGTTACATCTAATGTACTCAAAAAGAAATTTTGACAGTATGACAGGAGAATAAAGGTTATAAAATAGCTTATGTTTGGCTGTTCTTCAATCTGGGATAATAGGATTCACAAGAAAAGACTGCTGAAGCCACTTCTCTCATCTGTCCTACATTATCTTTCTTTACATCATCCTGGGTGAGAGGGAAGAGGAGAAAATTCTGCTTTGACACGTACTGAGTCACATGTTCTCATAAAAGTCTTTGGATGTAGCTCAACGCTCAATGCTTTCATCACCCTTCAGTTTCATGTTTTATCTTTCTTTTTCAGATTCCTGCCCCAGTCTTATATAATCTCTCCTGGGTGTTTTGATCTTTCTCCTGCCACATCAAGTGCTCCTTCCCAGGGGGTTAAAGGGGAGGGTTGCAATGTTGCTGCTTTTCCTCAGGCTTTGCAGCACAGATTTAACCACACATGTGCTATGCCAGAAGATTCTCCCAAGCCCATTTTAACAGCTCAGATTTTCCCCTAAACTTCTTGATAACCTTTCTTACTGTCTAATTTAGATGAGACAATGATTTAGATATGCCTTTAATGATCAAAGTAAGACCACAGTGAAATTTCTACAGATACCATGTATGGACTATTTTGTATAACAAGATCCCTGGGGCAGGTTTTTTTAAGATATCCTTCTTTCTTGCATCCTTGAAATGCAGATATGGTATTATCCTCTCAATTACCAACTAAGAAATCGGATGTGTGTGTCCTTAATATGTGAATGCAATTGGGCCCTCAAAGGTCTAAAATAAGTGGTATTAGTAGCAGTCAAAAACTCTCCAGGGTGCAAACTTGAACATAGTTACTGACCACAGTCCAGTAACAGAGGTATAATACGAAACCACTATTACTACCACCAATAATAATAATGATAAAGGAAATAACAAGGGGAGAGAACATACAACTAAAAGAGGAAAAGGAAAAGAAAACAATAAACATAAGTGATGCACAATACAGTTGCTCACCACCTACCAACCGATACCTAGCCCGATCCGAGAAACGATGTGACTCCATGTGACTCCCCCCAGTTTATATAATGGGCATGACGTGCTGTGGTATGCAATACCCCTTTGGCTAGTTTGGGTCAGGCATCCTGTTTCTGACTCCTCCCAGCTTCCCCTGCCCCTTCTTGATGGCAGAGTGTGAGACTGAAAAGTCATTGATCAGTGTAAGCATTACTTAGCAACAACTAAAAATATCAGTGTGCTATCAGTGTTGTTCTCAGACTGAAGCTGAAAACACAGCACTGCACCAGACACTAAGAAAGAGAAAAATGACAGCTGAACCCAGGACAGTTCTTTATTTGAAGTGATCTTCTATGCAATTGGAAACTGGATAAGGGAAAAAATCCTGAGAGCAGAGTTGTTTTCTTATTAATGTATGAGTGTGTTGGGATTCCACTGAATATCAGCCCATCAGACTCCACTTACATATGTGCTGCAGAGAACTTCAGTGAAGTTGTTGCTAAAATTTGTAATAAGGCAGCCTCTACTGATAGTCCCATTTTTATGCTCCTTCAAGAAGAATAAGAAATATAGCTACAGCTGTAGCTAAAAGTACAGGAAAGAGACAAGACAATCTCTGAAACCCTTTTCTTCCCTGTTGATGTCCCACAAGCAAAAAAAGCACCTGTCTATTGCTTGTTAGAGACTTAATATAAAAAGCATTCTTCCCCTATAAACTGGCATCCTTTTAGCGCTTACTTTAATCCCCTAAACTTTTTAATTCAATCTTTTTTCCCACAGTTTTGGCTTTGACTAGCCTTTTGAGTGCTATGCTATAGTTTGAAGAACCTGCAGCTACTATAAGCAATCCTCCTTTTTCTGTTTTCTCATTTTAGGTGGAAGATCAAGTCAGCATTAGAAGATGAAAGAGAACAGAGAGAAGTGGCAAGGATGAAAACTGATGGAGATAGAAGTAGCAGAGAAAAAGACAGTGAAAAAATAGTAAAATGAAGGCACAAAAGAAGTAGCAGTTTGTGATTGACCTGAATGACAGAGAAAGAGAATATCTTATTTTGGAAATATTTGCCAGAATTTTTGAGTATTTTACAGAGTAGAAGTTTCAGTCATGTGGACAGGATTGCACATATTGGATGCAGGCAAAATCTAAGAAATATTTCAAGCTCTTTGTTCTTAGTTTACACCTCAGCCATGACCATATTAAACATAGGATAAAATCTAGGACTACATAAGCAGAATGTTTGGAAACACTAGCTTTTTTGCTATTAATGAAAAATACTTCTTCAACCTAGGCTTTCTCTATCAGTCTTTTCTCCCTATAAAATGTAGCAGTTCTTTTATTTTTTTTTTTTTTTTGTCTATTTTCCACTTTCTGTCACAATGCGAATTTCACCTCATGCTCTCCACAAACACGACTCCATGAATATTATAAAATAATAAGATAGGAAAATAAGATTTATTTATGTTTTGGTTTAAGCCCAGCCGGCAAATCAGAACCACGCAGCTGCTCTCTCATTTCCTCCCGTCTTCCTCCCCCTGCTCCCAGAGGGATGGGGAGGACATTCAAAAGAATGTAACTCCCACAGGTTGAGATAAGAATAGTCCAGCAACTAAGGTATAACACAAACCACTACTGTTACCACCAATAATAATAATGATAAGGGAAATAACAAGAGAAGAGAATACAGCCACTCACCACCAGCCGACCAATACCCAGCCCGACCTGAGCAGAGATCCTGCCCTTCCGGGTAACTGTCCCTAGTTTATATAATGGGCATGACGTGCTGTGGTATGGAATACCCCTTTGGTTAGTTTGGGTCAGGTGTCCTGCCTCTGCTTCCTCCTGACTTTCCCTCCTCGCTGGCAGAGCATGAGACTTAGAAAGTCCTTGGTCAGACTAAGCGTTACTTAGCAACAACTAAAAACATTGGTGTTATCAGCATTGTTCCCAGGCTGAAAGTCAAACCCACAGCACTGCACCAGCTGCTAAGAAGGAGAAAAATGGCTGCTACTGCTGAACCTAGGACAGGGTTTTTAATAGGCTTTTAAAGGCATATTTTAGTTTCAATAAAAGTATTCTTAGTCCAGACCTGTAACACAAGAAAAGCAACTTCTCCACTGTCCTAGTTTCAGCTATAAGGGTTATAACAGGGAAGGCAGCAGGGATGAGGGAGCGGCTGCACAGTGCTGAGTTACCACTGGGTTTAAACCACAGGAGTCCTTTTTGGCACCAACATGAGGCACAAAGGGTTGAGATAACAACAGATCTGAGCAGCGTGTGGCAAAACAAATTTGTTATAAGCAAAGGTGTTTTGGATTAATAGTCACTCATCACAATATTAATTTATTTGCTCTCAGAGTTGTGCTTGGACCCAGAATTTTGCTATGTCACATCTTACTTGCAGCCTGTGTTCACTGTTTTAGCATTTATTGGCTTTGGGGCCTGGGCTAAGGTTCTCATTTTGTTGTACTTTATGATAGTGGCTTGTAATATGATAGAATTATTGATCATGAAACTGATCTGGTATGTGTTCTCAGCATTGCCCTCACTTCTATACTTTGGGAGGCACATAATGGGAATTCTTAGCAACTACCTCTTTTCTTTCCCCCTCGGAGGACCAGCCTACGGAGATGTCATCCTCTAGTGCCTTCCCCTCCCCCACCAGCCCATTTACAGTAGTATTTGAGAATTTTAAGGATTTTGAATATCCTTTGAACACCCTTAAAATCAACCTGCCCCTATACACAAGAGGAAATGGAAGCTAAAAACAACTCACATAGTGAAGGAAGATGAAGAAGAGTCAATACCAGAACCAGAGTGGGCAACACCGAAACTAGGGGAACCAGTACAAGAAACAAATGAAGAGGCAAAACAAGAGGTAACTTCTTAATCTCTTTGGAAGCAGAGTGCAAGACACAGTTCTCTTTTACTTGAAGGGGGATCCAGTACACTTGGAATTAGCTGCCTCAGGGGTGGAAACACAGCCCTACCATCTGCCATGGACTGATTCAGTCTGCATTGGAACACTCATTAAAAACAAAGCCACAGTATATGGGTATCAAAAGCACAGTTCTGCAGTTTGCTGATGCTAGCACCAGAATATATACCATAAAAGTGTTAACATTAGGCTTAGCACTTAACGTTAGCACTTTTTGCCTGAAATGTATTAGCAAAGTCTAATTTTCTGCATTTATTGTTCCAGGTATATGTCAATTACCATACGTAACAATATATTTTGATGAGCCTAGGTGATAGTGTTCATATAAATGAAACAAAATGGGATATCAAAGTTGGGTTTTCTTACTTTGACATTTCAGAGTCATATAGAGCTTTCTAAAAGCAGAATGGCCATGAGATTATTAGCAAAATAAATCCAGAAACAAAAATGAGGTTCGTACAGGAATGACTTGCAGATCTCATCCCAAGCAGATCATTTCTCCTCCTTCAGGTTCCCCAGTCTCTGAAATACTGATTTTAGCTGCAGTCAGGTAGTTTAGGAGTGGGATGTGGTTTTAACAGCTGGTTCCACTAAATTAAATTAAATCATCAGCAGGACAGCCTTCTTTAGGCCATGTTTTAATAGTGTTGTATAACTCAGTGGAACAATTTCTGTCAGCACGGATTTAAAATCTGAGTGGTAAGCTGACTTTCATATATCTTTTCTATGGAGAAATAGCCTGAAAAATGTGTTAGACTATAATAAGAGATATTCAGAGCCTTAAAAATATGTTTAAATTCCTTGGCAGATCCAGTAGCACATAACTACTTATATCCCTTTCAAATTCTGTAGCAGATATATATGCAGTATTAACTTTCACACAACATAGGTATAAATGTGGCATAATTCTGGAAGAGATGGGCATAATTTTTAAAAGTTAAATGGTGAAAAATGCCATGTAGATCAATTGTTGCACTGCAATCTCCTAACTGCTCACCAGTCATTTACTGTAGTCTCCAGATCATGAAAAACCATCACTGATTGTCATATGAAGATATCTACAGAGTACAGAAATAAACAATACAGTTTGTGGGCAGTTTTAGGATGCTAACATTAGTCTTTGGCAAATATTTGAAACATGAGAACAAGGCAATGGGTAAACAGTTATTAAATACACACAAAAAATACACTAATACTTTTGAGGGGAAGTTCATTTTGCTGATTTGTGTTACTCAAAAATGAGATCAGTTACATTAGATCAACAAAGACAATTTGTCAAATTCTTGACACTTTCGTGAGGCTTGACTGAACACTAGCAATAACAATGTTATAATAAAAACTAACATATTTGTTTAAATGTAAATAAAGTTTCAAGAATAAAACAAAATAAACATTCTCAAAAAGCAAATATTGCTTGCAATTTTTAACTTGTTATCCCATGGTCATAAGCACTTTTGCTTGGCAGATTAAGGTTACAACAGGGTTAACACTTTGGGGAAAGCAGTAGACAACTATCCCTTTGTATTACTTTGAATTACCCATGCCATCCAATTTATTTGTTGATTCTTAGAAAAACTCTAAGAACTCACCCACAAAGATTAAGTTGACAAGCAAGTATTCTCTATTGTGGGGCCAGGAGACACAGCGAATGGCTCCTCTGAGTGTGTCTTGCTAGAGCACCAAACAAGCCATGATTATATAGTCATCAAACATACATATTCATTACATTGCATGCATATTCATAAAGCTACTGACACATGACACCATTCTTCTAGAAAACTCCTCCTGCATGCTCACAATAATGTGGTAGCGGTCTTTGGGACCCTTGGTGGTCATTTCTTCCTCATCTTCTTCTTCCTCACTTTTTCCTTTAGGTTTGGAAAGTCCTGTGGTCCTGCCAGCAAGCACCAATTCAGGTCTAGCTGGTTATTGTAAAATATTTATCTAAGATACTTCTTCACTGTCATCCCACAAACCTCTTAACTGTTGCTATTGTTGCAAAGCTACCAAGCTCAACATTACTTAACCACAAAGCAGAATTGGTTTTACTTATTTACAAAAGATTATACTGCATTTTTTATTTCTTTGTTTCAATTTCCCCCTTTTTCTGTCCTTTTACAAATTCTTTTGCAAGACCCCTTTAAATTACTCCATTGCTATTTAAAGTTTTTCTGAAATATTTTCCCATTTCTACCTGGTGCTTAGTTTTGTTTCTTTTCCATTCTTCATAATTTATCATTGACTGTTTACAATATCAAAAGAAACATTGGATTGAAATACAAATAACTACAACTAGAATCTTCAATATCATTATTCCTATGAAAAATTGCCTTAACCAGGAGAGATTTGGTAACCAAGATGTCAATTTTTTCCAAATTTCCTCAAATTCCCATGAAGTATCATTTTGAGCAACCTCATGAAACACTCTAACCTATTTCCATGTATCCTTTAGATCGGTTGTGATTCTTTCACTCTGATTTATGTAAGGGTAACAATTATCATCAAGCACCGAACAAACTCCTCCTTTTGAGGCTAACAATATATCCAATTAAAGACATTTGATTCTGCATAATCACTTCAAATAGACTGGACAATTCTTGTATGGCTTGAATGGCATCTACTGTCCTGTTTTCTATAGTTTCAATCATTGTCAATATATTTAGAAGGGACTTTTTTAACTCACTCACTGCTAACCACAGAACAAATCATCTGGCAAAAATATGAAAAGCTGTATTTCAGTCAGGTATCGGATATGAACTTCTTTTGGTTCATTTAACAAAACTTCTAATCCACATTCCAGAAGGATGTGTGCTAACAGTTGTGAGATTAGGGAGTACTGCACCCAAGGTGCATACTCCTTTTCAACTAAAGGGTAATGTTTTATATGCATTTTCTCCGCATATCCAATGCCTCCTTTCCCTTCTGGAACTGGGTACCATTTCCCTGTGAACTAGTCAGTGTTTATTGTCTTGTTACAGCTTGAAAAGTTACTTGTGAAAACTGTAGAATTTATACAATCTATGAAGGTGTATTCTGGAGAATGAGAACTCTGATTAAAGGGATTTCAAACCCCTCTCCTGATTTAGGCAATTGAGTAGAAACCCAACATTCACTCCTATTAACGAAACTAGTTACATTTTGTAACAATGACATAATAATTATTGTTTCACACGCCTATGTTTAATAGTTATATAAATTCAAATAATGATTGATAGAGTTTTATAGCTATAGGTTCTAAAGACTCGACCCACCATATTTTCTCTGATTCTGGTGTCTTCTTTATTCTTAAATAGTGTATCCAGGCAGGGTGCTCCTTTATCTTAATTGCAGTGGAAGTAGTCAGCAAAATTTGATATGGTCCACTCCATTTTTCTTCAAGAGTGTCATCTGAAAAATTCTTAATATAAACCCAATCTCCTGATTTAAAAGGATGGATAGGAAGATCTAAATCCTTTACTCTGGTCCCTAGTACCCTTTTATTTATTTCTTCTAATTGCTTCCTTAACCTTATGAAAAACTGTTGAAGATAGCTTTCTCCTACTTCCTGAAGATTTTCCCCTTTAAACTGGGATTGATACAGTCTTCCATATAGAATCTCAAATGGGCTAACTCCTTCCTTTGACTCAGGTTTTGTTCTGATTCTTAACAAAGCCAATGGTAAAGCCTGATACCAATATAAATTTGTTTCTTGAAAAATCTTACCAATTTCCTGTTTGCTTAGGTGATTCATTTTTTCTATTTGTCCCCTGGCCTGAGACCTATATGGAACACGTGATTGACAATCAATTTCCAATTTCCTGCTGATTTTTTGCAATAATTTTGCGCTGAAATTGAGCCTCAGTCAGAAGAGATAGCTGTTGGCACCCCAAAATGAGGTATTATTTCATTTAATAGCATTTTAATTACTTTTCTTGCATTATTTACCCTACAAGGGGATGTTTTTGACAGCCAGAAAAAGTGTCTGTCAATACCAACAAATATCGATAACCTTCTTTCCTAGGTAATTCAGAGAAATCTATCTGCCATTGTTGTCCCTGATCATTTCCTTTTCCAATTGTCCCAATCTGATTCTTGTTTTGACCACGGTATATAAATTTCTTCCTACAATTTTGTTGGTCTACAATGAGTCATTGCTCCAATGGATCTTTTTATGTTCTTCCTTCCTGGATGACCCTCTTATAACAGAGGGGGCCATCCCTCACATCAAGGTCTGGCATGGCAGATGTTCCCACCGCTCAACGCCTACTGGGTTGCAGCCAAAAGCGGAGGTAAAGGTTCCTCTTGGTGGCAAACACAGAGGCCAGCCCAGGCTTGCCCTTAACTATGGTAGGAGACATTATACCAACCTCAGTCCTCATACCTTGTTGTCAATGCAGAGTTTCATCTGCCTCATCCAATAACAAATCACTGCCATCGCAAAGCATACACAGATTTACATTAGCAGTGTAACTACTACAGGGTGCATTCCATGATTTCAGTTTTCGTGTCAATATCCCCCACAATTCTGTTGATTGCCCTTAAATCTTGAACTAACCTATAAGTCTTTCCATCTGGTTCCTTTATTCAATTAGCAGTCTATATTTTAAAAATTTATCAATGATTTCTTTTATTCCCTTCCAATATAAAAGATACTGTTTTATTGGAACTGGGTGGGCCCCCTTTTTACTTCTAATTTAACAGGCAAAGCATTTTTTGCCTTACCGGGAATTTCAGATGACCATACTCCCGGGTATAACTGATTAAAAATTTCTTTTATTTCAAGGAGGTCCTCCTTTTTGCTTTCTGTTGAATTAGAGATAAACTCAGGACTTCAATTAATTGTTCGTCTTTAACTCTTAATTCTATTTTTCCTCCCTTAAACATTACGGTTGCTTCCAAATATTCTAATAAATCTTGCCATAGTAAGGATTTTGGAGAATTTGGCATGTATGAAAATTTATGCTTTCCTATTTGTTTTTCCACTTTGCATTTTAAGGGTTTCAGAAAGAACGCTTTTTCTTGGCTGCCAATAGCTCCCACAGCTGCAACAGATTCTTTTCCAATGGAGTCAAACTCTGATTTAAACACCAAATAGGTTGTTCCTGTATCAACTAAAATTCCACCTCATTTTCTCTGGTCCCTAGATTTAATTTAACCTGTGGATCCGCTAGGGTAGATTCTCCAGGTTCCCATCAGTCTCCAATCTAGTCACCAGAGTTATCTGGAGATCATTTAACTTGGGGTTTTCCCATTTTCAATATCTAATCTCTTTTGCAATATGCGCACTGGTCCTGTCTCATAGGGAATGAATTCATTTTCCACCCCTACCTAACATTCCTCCTCTATTTCTCTTTGTATATATCCAATCAGTTCTTAATCTCCTCGGGACTATAGTCCGTCAATTGTCTGTTCTTATTTGTCCATTTGCCCCGGCAATCATTTTACATTTAAACACAGCATGATCTCCTTCCTTTTTTTTTATTTTTTTTTTCACGTCTTCCTTGCCATCGGTGTTTGATTCTGACTCACTGGTACCCCAAATATCTCCATCGCATGTCTCTGGGTCACACACAGGGGCAGACATAAGGGCATGGACTTGTGGCCCTACTGCCTCGGTGCCCTTTTTATTATTCAGTTTTTTAACTACGCAAACAACATCTTTTTCTGCTAAGGGGGTACCATTTTTTTATGGTTTTTTTTAGTCGCTCACCCTGCTCTGCAGCTGCCAGAAATGCCTCTACAACAGCACCTCTGCTTTAACCCTTTCTTAACTCTGAATGTAAATCTGCTACTTGTTGCTCCAACTGCGTGTTCCTATTGACCATGCCTTTGTAAGCAAACAGCAAACAGTCTGCCACGCTTCCAGCATGACTCAGTCGCTCCCTTGAGCGGGTATGGGGATTTGTACAAACTCACCCCAATACTTTAGCACTCCCATGGGGTCCTTAACTCCCCATGGTTCAGGTCTTACGTTAGTGCAAGTTTCTATTTTATCCCACAACGTGCTCCACGGTTCCTGCATCCACCCCAGTTGTTCCACAGGAGGAGCCACAGCCCAAGGTTCGTTCTTACAAAACATAGTGACCATATATTATACAAAAACCTCAACGTGACCACAACAACAAAAAAACACACAGAACAGCATCTCTTGGTGCAGAGACACACCCCATTGGCCAAGTGCTGTCCTCAACACACACACACATACAAGGGATCCCACAAGCACATTCCACACAACTACAATACTTGAAACACAAACAAAATCCAGACAATCGTTAATAATGTGCTTACAACATACAGTATAGCATTAATCATATTATGTCACCAGTACTAAAATTATTACTGTGATAATCCGTGAAACTAGGTCAAACACCAGCAAGTCATAGACAGAGTTCCGGACAAATATAGTACAGCATTAAACATATAATATCATATCATATCATAACACATCATATCATATCATATCAACAACCTCCAAACTGTCACCATATTCCAAATATCAGATCAGTTACCAGAAAGACAAATAAATCCAATAAACCCAGTGTATACCATATGAGCGCTAGCAGTCATGTATGTGCCTCTACGTAAGAAACTTTCTATGTCTCAATTTATGGGAGGCACTAGATGGGTAGCTCATAGGGCACTCTATTACAGAATACCCCCACCACAGCTAGGGTTAGCTCATAGAGTGCACTATAACAGAGCACTCCCACCACAGCTGATCCAGGTTAGCTCATAAGGCACTCTAATATAAAGCACCACAATCACAGCTAAACTCCCAAAGAGGTCTTTAATACTGTTACACCTGAATAATTAAATTCATAAAGAAAACCTTATAAAAGATGGCCCTTTTCTGCTCCTGCAATGATCTGAATGAGTCAAGGGGTCCCTCTTGGAAAAATTCCCAAGGGCCTTAAGAAGCCCTGTCCTCAGCAGGTCTGCAGCTGAGGAGAGAGGGTCCCATCTGGGTTACCAGATTGATTTGTAGAAAAACTCTAAGAACTCACCAAAAAAGGTTAAGTTGACAAGCAGGTATTCTTTACTGCGGTGCCGTGAGACACAGGGAAGAGCTCCTCTGAGTGTGTCTTGCTAGAGCACCAAACAAGCCATGATTATATAGTCATCAAACATACATATTCATTACATTACATGCATATTCATAAAGCTACTTACACATGACACCATTCTTCTAGAAAATTCCTCCTGCATGCTCACAATAATGTTGCAGTGGTCTGTGGGATCGCTGGTGGTCGGTTCTTCCTCATCTTCTTCCTCACTTTTTCCTTTGGCTGAACTTCAGGTATGGAAAGACCCGCTGTCCTGCCAGCGAACACTAGTTCTGGTCTAGCTGGTTATTGTAAAATATTTACCTAAGATACTTCTTCACTGTCATCCCACAAACCTCTTAACTGTTTTTATTGTTGCAAAGCTACCAAACTCAATGTTGCTTAACCACAAAGCAGAATTGATTTTACTTATTTACAAAAGATTATACTTCATTTTATATTTCTTTGTTTCATTGTTTACACTTTGCATAAAGGATCCAATCCTATCTCTCTCCAGTTTCATTCATGTCGTGGTTTAAGCCTCTATAACTCACGCAGTTTTGCTCACTCAGTCCCCCCTCTTTCTTGCCCCCCACTCCCGGAGGGATGGGAAGGAGAATCGAAAAGAATGCAGCTCTCACAGGTTGAGATAAGAACAGTTTAGTAACTAAAGTATAACACAGACCACTACTGCTACCACCAATAATAATAATGACAAGGCAAATACAAGGAAAGAATACAATTTCTCACCACCTAAAACCAAGCCAGACCACGCAGTGCACCCCCCACCCTTCTGGGTCTCTCCTCTCCGTCCTCCATCTTGGGCATGACGTGCTGTGGTATGGAATAACCTCTTTGGTCAGTTTGGGTCAGGTGTCCTGTCTCTGCTTCCTCCCGGCTCCCATCCTCCCTGGCAGAGCATGAAACTCAGAAAGTCCTTGGCCAGACCAAAACATCACTAAGCAGTAACCGAAACACTGGTGTTATCAGCACTGTTCCTAGGCCCAAAATCAAAAACACAGTGCTGCACCAGCTACCAAGAAGCAGAAAAATGACTGCTGCTGCTGAACCCATGACATTATCCACCCCTTATTCCATACCATTCACGTTATGCTCAGATTCCACATTGTCAATATACCATCACATGTATATGTATATGCATACACACACACAGAGAGAGGGAGAGAGATCATCCCTCAGTGCATAGACCAATCCCTACAAAGCTGCTGAGTCCATTCAGTCCATGATGTCAAGCTCCATCTTTTGCAACAGCCTTTCAGAGCAGGAGAGGCTGTGTGCAGAGTTCACACTCGTCAATAACCTGGGCCACAGTGTCCATTGCTAAGTCCACCCCTCGATCATAAGTCCATCTGTATGCTGCATCTCTGCACTGATGGCCTGAGGTGTCATGGGCCCATCAGGCTCAAAATAATTCATCCAGCCCTCCAGCAGTTCCTGCAGCTTGTCGGTGGGGACTCCATACAGCTGCCTTCCACCTGTGATGCTTCCAAAGCACTGGAGGGGCCCAGTGGACTAGATACTCGCCCATACTGTCCCACACACCCTGCCACTCATGACTGTCCAGCTGCAGGGAAAATCTCTGGGTCATCCTGCATTGCAGACTAACCCCAGACAAGGCCCACACTCCACTCTGCTTAACTTTCGGGACCAGACAAAATGGTTGTGGGCAAAACACACTGTGTATGCATGCCAACATGCTGATCCATGCGCCCAACGTGGGGCTCGAAGGGTTGAGATAACGACAGGATTAATAGCCACTCGTCACAATGCTGATTTATTGGCTCTTAAAGTTGTTGCTTTTGCTTCTCTTGCGTTCATGGTTTCAGCCTGTTGTACCTTACTTACAGCCGGTATTTCTTATCTTAGCATGTTTCAGATATGGGTTTAGGTTTAAGGTTCTTGTTTTATTGTACTTTATTGGAATGGCTTGTGATACTGGCGGGCTCCAGAAGCCGTGGGGGGCGAATGTGTACCTGGCAGTTCGGCTGCTCTTCACCGTCCTGGCGAGGCTGTGGAGAGCCGAGGGGGGGCTGCCTCGGGAGCCGCCGGCTGCCGAAACGGCCCGGGGGAGCGGACCCGGGGAGCAGGAGCCGAGCCCCCCCACCGAGCCCAGCCCGACGGCTGCCGAGCAGAGGAAGAAGGTAGCAAAAGGGGTGAGCCCCCCGACTGAGCCCAGCCCGGCGGCTGCCGAGCCGCGGGAGGGGGAGGCTACCGAGCGGCAGGAGGAGGCGGCAGAGAAGCCGGGCCCCGAGGCTGAACAGAGTCCCGTGACCGAGCCCAGCCCCGTGGCGGCCGAGAGCATTCCCCGGCAGCTGCCCGCGGAGCCGCAGGAGAACGCAGGAGACCACGCAGCACTTCCCAGCAAGGCAGAGAAGGAAGCTCTGGACTCAGACAAAGAGCAGCTGGTGGTGAGAGAGCCGGCAAGCGCAGCAGCTACACCAGCCCCAGTGACAAGCACAGCAGCCTCATTTGAGAGCTCTGAAGGGTTTGAATGGCCTTTGGGTACCCTTGAGACCTGCCTGCTGATTGTGATGGGGATCACAGTGTTGGCATGCATACACAGTGTGTTTTACCCACAACCATTTTGTCTGGTCCCGAAAGTTAAGCAGAGTGGAGCGTGGGCCTTGTCTGGGGTTAGTCTGCAATGCAGGATGACCCAGAGATTTTCCCTGCAGCTGGACAGTCATGAGTGGCAGGGTGTGTGGGACAGTATGGGCAAGTATCTAGTCCACTGGGCCCCTCCAGTGCTTTGAAGCATCACAGGTGGAAGGCAGCTGTATGGAGTCCCCACCGACAAGCTGCAGGAACTGCTGGAGGGCTGGATGAATTATTTTGAGCCTGATGGGCCCATGACACCTCAGGCCATCAGTGCAGAGATGCAGCATACAGATGGACTTATGATCGAGGGGTGGACTTAACAATGGACACTGTGGCCCAGGTTATTGACGAGTGTGAACTCTGCACACAGCCTCTCCTGCTCTGAAAGGCTGTTGCAAAAGATGGAGCTTGACATCATGGACTGAATGGACTCAGCAGCTTTGTAGGGATTGGTCTATGCACTGAGGGATGATCTCTCTCCCTCTCTCTGTGTGTGTGTATGCATATACATATACATGTGATGGTATATTGACAATGTGGAATCTGAGCATAACGTGAATGGTATGGAATAAGGGGTGGATAATGTCAAGGGGTCAGCAGCAGCAGTCATTTTTCTGCTTCTTGGTAGCTGGTGCAGCACTGTGTTTTTGATTTTGGGCCTAGGAACAGCGCTGATAACACCAGTGTTTCGGTTACTGCTTAGTGATGTTTTGGTCTGGCCAAGGACTTTCTGAGTTTCATGCTCTGCCAGGGAGGAGGGAAGCCGGGAGGAAGCAGAGACAGGACACCTGACCCAAACTGACCAAAGAGGTTATTCCATACCACAGCACGTCATGCCCAAGATGGAGGACGGAGAGGAGAGACCCAGAAGGGTGGGGGGTGCACTGCGTGGTCAGGCTTGGTTTTAGGTGGTGAGAAATTGTATTCTTTCCTTGTATTTGCCTTGTCATTATTATTATTGGTGGTAGCAGTAGTGGTCTGTGTTATACTTTAGTTACTAAACTGTTCTTATCTCAACCTGTGAGAGCTGCATTCTTTTCGATTCTCCTTCCCATCCCTCCGGGAGTGGGGGGCAAGAAAGAGGGGGGACTGAGTGAGCAAAACTGCGTGAGTTATAGAGGCTTAAACCACGACAATTCACTAGCCACATTTTATGTGAACAGAACATTGAATAAGTGATCACTATTCACCCTCTCCATTGTTTTCATAATTTTGTCATGTAATTTCTGTCATATCCTTCTTTAGTCATCATTTTTCTAGGCTGAAAAACCCAAAGTTATCAGAAGACATCTGTGAGACCCTAAAAATGTCAGGAGGCTGACTCAAAAATTTAGAAAGAAAGACAAGTATCCTGTTGCGGCTTTTTTTTTTTTTTTTTAATAAGCCTGATTTTCTTCCTTTTCCATGAATAACTGAGAAAAAAACCACAGGTGTCACTTTCCTACTTGAGAACTCTTGTATCACCACATTATCCATAAGAAAATATTCCCTTTATCTTTAACTCTTTTCAAACCATGCATAAGGAACAATTACCATCTTCTCCCTTTTGTAATCAATTAATGTATTCCTAATGGTTTTATCCATCTGATGAGAGTGAATTAAAGAGCAACTTGCCTTCCCAGGTAAGAATGACCTTAGAAATGTCTGGTTCAAAGCATGTCAGTAAAGTTAAGCAATTCAAACTGAGACAGTATGGATATCACAACTTTGTTCCAATGGCCATTGAGAGCTTGCTCTGATCCATGGAGGGTATTTCTGCATTAGTCTAGTCTTTTGCTTGTATAGTAAGTCCAACTTTTCATTAAAGTATGTTATGATTATCTAATAATCAGGGCTCTTTTACCTGATAGTGTTATGAATTTCATCCTTTACTCTTTGCTATTTATCTGCCTAGTTACAGGTTTTCTGTGGAGATATACTTACCCTATAAAAGCCCCTAAATGTTATCTGTTTAATGCTTTCAGAGTAGTTATTACTGTTTATAGCAACCTATTATTGTATACACCAGAGTCCAACTGAAAACAAATATGCTACTTTTGCTTTTGAATAACAGTCCACTTCTCTTATATTACGACATTGTCTATTTTTCCTAGGAGGGATATGTATGAGAATACATGAAGAACCAAATACTACAAAGTCCTTTTTATCTGTACTGTTTAGGTGCAGAGGTGATTTACTGCATTTCTTAGTTTGTTATGTTTTTTCCATTATATTTACTCCCTATGTTATTTTTGCTAGATTTTCAATTTTAATTTCACTAGTCATTTTGGAAGATGTCCCTTTTTATTACTATTGATGTTTTGCTTTTCCCAATCACGTCAATAGAGTCATCCATCCTTACTATGCTTCTCCTTGGACACTATTTTTATTTCTTTTGAATTTCAGTCAAAAACTCATCTTTTGTGAAAGCCATGGTTATCCGCTTTAAGCAGCAAAACTGAATTTTAGGTCATGGATCAGAAATCTCCTAAAATTTTACCTTTTCTTATCCTGTGTATTTAACAAATCTCAGATTCTTTGGATTTTACACAAAGTACAGAGCTCATCAGTATTTAATATACACCTTCTTAACCAGGCTTCTTTAGATGCAGTCTGCTTAAAAGAGATTCTTTCTGTGTAATGAGCTAATATTTAACTATCCCTGCATAACCAAGGAGTTTGCTGCTGTTGCAGCACTTCTGCCTACAAAGCTAAACCATTTAAAGACTCATTTTACATCTGTCAAGGAAGCTGTAGTGTTAAAATTATTTCATAAATCTAAAGTCTTTATCTAGAGCTAGAAACTGCATGGGGAAATAGACCTAGTTCAAGACCAAGTTGAGGATTACAGTAAGTTTCAATCTTCAGCATTTTCAAACTCTCCACTACTCAGCATCAAGAATCCCCTTCACATCTTTCTTACATTTGAGCTGATGTCTTATGTTACCACCTTTTGTTTTAGGGTTTTTTCTTTATTACTTTCACTTTTTTTTTACCATCTTATATAGTAGTCACTCAGTTTCCCAGCTCCTGTACTTTGGTACCTCTCCTTTCTGTTTCAGGTTTCAGTAAAGAGGCTTGCTGCCATGGTTAAATAAAGGGCAACCTTGAAAAACACACAAGAGTTAACTAGCAAACTTCAATTTTCTTGGGTTGTTTTTCTCCTCTGTGATCTAATCTTTTATGCCCCTTTCCTACTGTTTAAGGAAATGAGCATTCTCTAATTATATAGGAATATGGCCACATTAAATCCAATTCTTATTAACTACTGAAAAACATGTTTAATGACTGGCAGAGGGAATTCTCACTGCAATGCTAGTATGCCCTACAAAGAAAACTGATCTTAAATAATAATCTCATGTGTAAAGTAACAGTAATCTGTTAACAAATAAAGATATGCTTATTTTCTGTGTGCTAGAGAAAAGACAACTTTATTGTTTTATTTTTTAAAAAAGGCATTCCAACTTCTAAAAATGGTTTTAAGACAGACATGATAATACAGAAATGACAGGGATCTATGCAGAAAAAAAGAAACCCACACACGAAAAAACTCCATAACCAAAACCCAAAGAGCAGATTGCCTATATTCAGAATGAAAGAGGTTAAACAGCAGATAAGGCTGTGCAACCCTGTGAAATTTTGTTGCTTGTCTTCTTCCTCAGTTCATTATCTGTGAATTTATAATCTCTCAGGCTGTTATTTCTATCAATAAAAATGCAAGAAATTGCCATTTTAAACAATTTGTACATTATTCAGCTACTTCAAAAATAAATTTTGTGTTCTACTGCGATGAGAATTTGTGAGTTTGCCTTGTTAAAGCTCATTTAGTGGCTATTAAGGACATGTTAGAGACCTGTATTGTACAGTCTGCAAAATCACCTAAAAGCCATATGCTGCCACTGCAAAAAGACTTAGGCCAGATTTTTAATAGCCCAGTGGTGACAGTGCATATGCATCTAAGGACAATGCACATGCAGAAGCAGCTAATTAACATCAAATACTAATTAGTCCCTCAGTATTTAGCAATGAAGTATCAGCAGCTGTCTTAGATGCCATATGCTAATTAGCATTAATAAACTTCAGAAATAATTGTCTCCATTGTTCTGTCTCATAATACTCCCTCTAATTATACTTTGGAGAGCATTGTCTATAAATGGTAGCAAGCATTACATTGCTTTGCTTGAAGTTTAATGAACAATTTATGGCAACTTGTGGCGATAAAACAAAGAACCTATATCAGAAAAAAAAAGATTAATACCAATTTTATAAATTTATAATTAATGTGTTGGCTTGTACCTGTGTTTGGAAATTCTGTGAGATGGGAGCAAGATACATTTTTTCTTCTGTATGCAGTAGTGTATGCAGCAAAAGAATAAAAAGGTGATGTTTTAGTGTAATAGAACTGATTCACTGTCTCTGCATGCAAATGCTCAAAAAAAACCGGTTTTATATCTCACATGAAATGGTGTGAGCTATCATACTGGAGTGTTTATGCTCAGCTCTTAGGTTTTATGGTTGTTCAGAATTCCATTTGTCTGATGGTGAGGAAAAGGTATTATTTTTTGTTCACTCTGATCAATATGCATTATCCACTATAGATTTTTTTTCACAAATTTATATTTTCTTGGCAACATTGAAGAATTGTATGATTGCTGACTTTTTTTTTTTTTTTTTTTTTTTTTCCTAATCAGAGTTCCAGCAAAAACCATAGGAAACACAAGTTTAATATTAGGTCTGTGGCATAAAACCTCAGACAACTTGAGACACTTGAGATCCATTTAGACTTGCCTGAAAACTTGTGATAACCATTGCTAAAGACATCCAGCACTGCATTACAGGCAGTGCAATCTTCCATAAAATGATCCCTTTACATACACACTGCTCAGTCGCTGTATTGCCTGGTTTAAAGCATGTCAATAAAGTTAAGCAGTTCAAATATAGTGAGTATATGTAATACTTCAGAACACCTCTCACTTATTGAGTCCCAAACGGATAAAAATAAAAGATCAGGAAAAAGCACATAATATGATAAGACTAGTGAAGACAAAAAACCAAGCCGAGCAGTAGATCCCCAAAAAGGAGCCTGTATCCTATAGAAAATCACCAGACAAACCGTACTGTACAATATTTAATTTCTAAAATGGGTCACGAATCAACAGAGGGCAGGTCAGGCAGATGTTCTGACTGTATTTTACCAGAAGTAACAACACCCATCCCATGGACTGTGCTTAGGTTTCAGCTACCTGTATTTGTATAACCATTACGGCTTAAAGCAAACACGAAAATACCTTAACATGAAGCTTGCTTAGACATTTGTTTTCTTCTTCTTTTCTTCTTCTTATTGTATTTACAAGTCTGCCAGCAGACCAGTTATAGAATGGAAACTACTTAAATACATAAACTGACAAATATGTTCATGCAGAAAGAAAGAAATAATGTTTTTCTGAAAAAATCCTGTAAATTCAAAGGTAGGGATGGAATCTCATCCCAGATTTACACCACTGAATAAGAGAGCAGTGAAGTGACTTGAAGATATCTTAAATTCCACGCATTTTTTACTTCTGATAGCTATTTTTATGCACGAAGAGTCTAAATTTTGAACTTTTAGAATCAAACCCTTGACACAAATAATAAATAGGATTATCAGTTTTCCTTTCTACAAAATCTTTGCCAAATTCAAAAGGAAAAACCAATGCAATGCAGAGATAAAGAAGTCAAACCAACACCCCGCTGCCAAAGGAACTGAACACTTTCCAGTATTCTGTAATTAAACTGTGGCTAATCTAATTTAGCCTGACTGGAGAGAGAAGCAACCTGAAGGGCTATATTGCAAACAGAAAATGTTGCTGTTCCACTGTTTACTGGTATGTTTTAAAAATTACCCACCTTCCTGTAACAGCTTGTTAGGAAGATCCAGGAGGAAGGGAAGGCAAAGGGGTTATAGAAGCAACTTAAAAAAGATAGGGTAGTAATTGGCAAATCCATTAGTGTTTAACAGCCTGATCTGAAGCTGCAATCATTCAAGACCATGGCAGAACTTTGTAAAAGATTATTTCCTCCAAGGAAACAGATCATTAGCTCATAGAAATGACTAATGTTAAGAGGGGTTGCTCGTCTATTACTTCTATCAGTGCAGAACCCAAGTATGAGGATTTCACCAATTCCATTAATGACTATGAAACAAGTGAACTGAAGATGAGACAGTGCATATGTTTAGTATAAGCACAAATCCATATAAAAGCATATGATTAAACTTTTGCAGCTGGCACGGGTTTGAGGCACAAAATTCAGTTACAGGTTGTGTTTGGACTTGCGATTTATGATTAATAGCATCTATAAACTACTAATAAACAAATATGCTTTCCCTGCTGAAATAATAGTATGGGTGTTAATATCGCTGGGGGAAAACCAGACTCTGGAACTGAAGTTTGACCCTGTAAACCGTCTTCTCAGCCATAATTTGAAAATATTTGTATTCTAATTTACAATGATACTCGATTTGAGATTTTCTCCCATTTTAAAACTATTTGTTTGCATCATGTGTAAAATTAAGAAAGAAAGGAAGTCTATCCACTTCAAAGCAAACTAAGACTACAATTATTTCACATGCATACATTGTTATGATTTATTAGCGTATTAATAGTATGTCCATAAAATGAAGTAGTTTGCTTATCTTTATTCATGTTCACCTGCATGAACATAAAACTTAAAAGATATCCTAACACTGTTGTACATTTAACTTAGGAGTATCTTTTTTCATATCTTCAGAGATTTTCTTTAGAAATAGCTGTTTTACTGTAGCTTTGAAATGTCAAAACCAAAAACTATCTATCAGGAAATGTATCATCTATTCAGACCTGCAGGGGCTTCCACCAGTAGTTAAAACTTCAGTTTGGACTAGCAAGGTGATTTATGCATTTGTACTGTATTTTCATTCTTTAACAAAAGTTTAATACAATTTCTTTGGGATTCTGTTTTCACAACAAGCCTTAGGGCTTTTAATATAGCTTTTAACTGGAAACATATCTACCTTTACTTTTTATGGAGTTTTTATATCAGAAGTTAATATATTATGTGGGTAGTTGATTTAAATACAGAATATTTTTTCTCATTTTATATTAACAAGATTTCTTGTCCGCCTGACAAGTTGATGTTTCCTTTTACAGTATCATGTGTTATCACAATGCATTTTTCTTGATTGCAAACATATTGAAAATATAAAAGAATAATTCATAGCTTCAATTTTCCCATCAATGATATATGCAAGATCTTGACATCACCAGATTTTTGCATGACAGTACATGGACTTCTAAGCTGCCCATTTGTCCTACGTATCACAGACCTGGACTATCTCATACACTGTGGGCAAAAAGGTGACATGTAACTACTCCCAACAGGAAGGATGGTGTGGAACCACACTGCCTTTAAGGAGAGAATCAGAAGATACCCAAAATACTTTAGATATTTGCAGAGGGAGGAGTATGAAAACAAATTCTTTAAAAAATAATCACGAATCATATTGTAGGCCTCAGTTCAGTGACACATTAAATGAGTAACTTGCTTTAAGGTATATAAAATCCCTCTGTTGGACCTTTTAAGCATTTCTCTTCTTAGGACTCTTTATGTACCTAGGTGGATGATTGTATAATCCCAGGTACATCTGGTTTCTGAACACCTAAACAATAATGTCACCTTCCTATTCAGTACCCACAGGACAGATGAGCTCTAGAGCCACAACTTTTTCCCTCAAGCTGTTCCTTGAAGTGGCCAATAAATATTGCTGGCTCTGTCTTCATAGAAGTCAGTTCTTTGTCTCTGTTTGCAAACAATGAGATGCACTGGGAACGCATTTGTAGAGTAAAATAGTGGATATTTTCTCTACTGAAAGTATATCCACACAGTGAGCAAGCAGGAGGCTTGCTGGAGGACAACTGAGAATTTGGGTTCAAGGACATAATTCTGATCAACCATGATTTCTACCTAGAGGTCAGAATACCTTGCATTTATGAAAATCATGAAATATTCATTCTTCTATTAATTTCAGATAATCTCTATAACATTTATTTCTAACTATTGGAAACTTGGGACAGAGATAGTTCTTCTTTGATACACTTTCTGGATTTCACTTGTGACTAAGTCAGTTCCATATTTCAGCAATTTCAACTGCAGGGATCAATAGCCTCAGTTAATTATGAACATGCTCACTGTGACATAGGTGGCTCCATTATCCTTCCTTCTTAGAATTTTTTGACAGCTTCGACCATCCTTTCAGCTTTTCCACAGTTATAAAATATTATCAGAAGAAAGGCTCTTGAGCTGGTGTTATTAGCTCACTAGCACAAGTTCCCAACACTATCTGATGTAAAAAAAAAAAAAAAAAAAAAAAAAGAAAGGGAATATGAGAGCAAACCCAGACACTCTCATTGACAGGAACAGCAGGACAGATCTTTGGAACAGTGCCATACTCAATCTTAGGTCAGGTGAGCAGTAATTTGAGGGAGAAATTACTTACATTCTCTATTAATAGAATCATAGAATAATTAGGGTTGGAAAGCACCTTAAGATCATCAAGTTCCAGCCCCCCTGCCAGGGGCAGGGATACCTCCCACTAAACCATGCCACCCAAGGCTCTGTCCAACCTGGCCTTGAACACCACCAGTGACAGAACGTTCACAACTTCCCTGGGCAACCCATTCCAGTGCCTCACCACCCTTACAGTAAAGAACTTCTTCTTTATATCCAATCTAAACTTGCCCTGTTTAAGATTTAACCTGCTACGCCTTGTCCTATCACTACAGTCCCTAATGAAAAGTCCCTCCCCAGCATCCCTATAGGCCCCCTTCAGATACTGGAAGGCTATTATGAGGTCTCCATACAGCCTTCTCTTCTTCAGGCTGAACAGCCCTGACTTTCTCAGCCTATCTTCATATGGGAGGTGACCCAGTCCCCTGATCATCACCGTGGCCCAACTCTGGAATTGTTCCAACAGTTCCATGTCCTTTTTATGATGAGGACATCAGAACTGTACACAATATTCCAAGTGAGGGGTAGAGGGGCAGGATCACCTCATTCAACCTGCTGGTCATGCTCCTTTTAATGCAGCCCAGGATATGGTTGGTTTTCTGGGCTGCAAGCACACACTGCCGGCTCATGTTCATTTTTTCATTCACCAACACCCCCAAGTCCTTCTCTGCAGGGCTGCTCTGAATCTCTTCTCTGCCCAACCTGTAGCTGTGCCTGGGATTGCTCTGACACAGGTGGAGGACCTTGCACTTGTCATGGTTAAACTCCATAAGGCTGGCATCAACCCACCTCACAAGCATGTCAAGGTCTCTCTTGATGGCATTCCTTCCCTCCAGCATATCAACTGAGCCACACAGCTTGGTGTCATTGGCAAACTTGCTGAGGGTGCGCTCAATCCCACTGTCCCTGTCACCAACAAAGATGTTGAACAAGACCGGTCCCAACACCAATTCCTGAGGGACACCACTCGTTACTGGTCTCCAGCTGAGCATTGAGCCATTGAGCACAACTCTTTGCTTGCAGCCATCCAGCCATTTCTTTATCCACTGAGTGGTCCATCTATCAAACTGATGTCTCTCCAATTTAGAGTCAAGGATGTCAGGCAGGACAGTGTCGAACACAAATTCGACATTAACTCTTGAACCCTTCTGGTGTTTTTTTGCATTTATTATCACAGTTTTGTTTTTTTGTTAGTTTTAGTGCTTTTTTTATATTTAAGAACCATGTTCATTTTATTTGTATTTTAGGTAAAACAAATGGATTTAAGAAATGTGTATTCAAATCATAATTACTGTATTGGCCTCCTTGAATCTTTGCACAGATTATTTTACTTATACAATTGAATTCAAGCACTTCAATTGACTAACAGAAATGGCAGATGGTTTTCACATATGGAAAAAATTAATATCCACAACACATTTAGCATGTTTGTCTTTATTAATTGCAGTGGATGTTCTCAGAAGCTAAGCGTCTGTCTTACCTGGCACCATAGAAATGTAACAGGCTTGAATTAATGCTGATTTAGTCATATTAATTCAGGAAACTGGTTACTTTATTTGCATTGATTCAGAGTCATTGGTTTGCTTAGCCTTTAAATATGGATAAATTTTGTTTGAGTACCAAGCCTTAACAACTATTTCTACTGCTGCTCAGCTACCTACATTTATGTTGAGATTCAGAAAGCACTCTTTGTAATCTCATGACAATTTATGTTGAATAGGTTTCTGCATCAGCCTCCTACATTGAGGTAAAATTCACTGACGATTTCTTGTTTATGTCATACCTGGTCCAGCTTCAGGTCAAACCACCTTCACACCTTCATATAATTTCTGTTGTGCTTCGCATTCAGAACAGCTCAATGTCTGAAATACCTTGACCATCCAGATTTACCCAAGTTACCTCTTAAGGTTTTAGTCTTCCTTCTCAGGCTCTGCTTTCTCAAACTCCAAGAGCCTTCAAATTTCTGCACGTTTGAGAATCTCCAGGTCTTACCTCCCCACTTCTCTGTTCTCCTTATGCTTTTATGTATCATCATATCATTTTGATAGACAGGATTCTTCAAGAAATACAGAACTAATCTCTTATATAAAATGCACCAATTCAGAACTGTGAAGGAACCCTGGACTAGTTGTCCACTGTTTTCTAGCTTTATGTATCTATTCCAAGGATTTACCAGATCATAAAAGACTGCCTGTGACCTTTCATTCTCAGCCTTTTCTCTTGCTATGTGGTATTATAGTTCAGTATAGTTAGGCTTCCTAATGATACCAGTCTCTGGTGCATGTGTGTAACAGAACTGATAATCTGTTCCCATTCTCAGAGGACCTGCTGCTATTCACAGACACTGATGCTGTGCCCCTTTTCTTTTTCTCTATGGGAGAACCATGCCTGCTTGACATGGGTGCTCCAGCTTCTTCAAGGTCAAATTCCCTGCAACCCAGGAAAGCAACTGTTTGGAGAAAAATAAATAAATAAATAAATAAAATATAAAATAAAATAAATAAAAAAAAATAATAAACTAAACTAAACTTAACTAAAATAAAACTTATTTGAAAAAAAATAATTTTCTTGTTTGAATTCACAAAATGCTGATGACAGTTATTTGGCTGCATATGTCCAATAAAGAATATTATTAATAAACAAAACATGTCGCTTTAGTCTCTTCCAGTTACATAGACTCTCAGAGACAAACTGCCACATTCTATTTTCTTGATAAAAGGTCAGAGTGGAAAATATCAATTGCCAGAAGAAACCCCCACAGTAGCTTAAATTATTGCATAGATGGCTAACTATTACCTGAAAACTGCCACTGGTTTACCACAGACATTCTTAAAGATTCTCAGCAAGTAGCATCTCCTGGGGATTTAATGCCAAGATAGCTACACTTCTGTAGGAACATATATGTACTTGTAAGGGAAAAATAGGGTAAAGACTATTAGAGAAGAAACAGCCTCATGTAAGCAGGTGATTTTCATTTATGTGAATTCTCTCGTAGGGCAAATTTTATTTTATATTTTACCTCCACTGAACCAGTTTTGGATCAGGAGTGGTTTCACCCCTAAAATAAATTTATTACAGTAGTTAGCTGTGCAGTATGGGGAGCATTTGGGTTTTGTGTCCATGTAGCATCATTTAGGGTTTTGGCTGGTGTTTTTCTGCCTTTTTTTTTTTTTTTTTTTTTTTTGGTTGGTTGGTTGGTTTTGTTTTGTTTTGTTAAATGTGTTTTTTTGTCTGTATAGATGAAAGTAGGAAGTTTTGATAGAAATGGAAATGACTGCATATTTCTCATGCTAAGTGAACAAAGAAGTAAATAGATACTCTGTGTACATATTAAAGGGAGATATAAAGTAAGAATAGGAGTAATAATAGTTTATTCTTACAGGTGATCCACTAAATAAGGGAATTTGCAATGACTCTGCAACCTTTCTGTCAGGATGTCATTATAACAATCCATTACCTACCCTGACATGATACACTCTCATGTCTACTTACTTGATTATCGATGTGACAGCCACTAGAAACAGAAATACTTGGACTTGTAACACTACATTCCTTGTAAATTATCACCAACCTTTATATATATATATTAATATATTAAAAATACCCCACAATTTTTTGTTTTATTACTTTGGGCTCGTTTACATGGCAAATTTTACAGCTTACTTGCCATAACAAATGCTCTTTTCCTTCTACAGGCTGGAATAAAGTAATTCTCATAGGCAGTAAGCACTTTGGCTCTTAATAAATGCCGTGGGAGATGTTATTTTTACAGGAGAGCAAAAAACACAAGGACTGAGTGATTTGCAGCTTTCTTACATGACTATTTTTACAACTGAAACAATTGTTGTAGCCCAGCTGACAGAATGATCTGTGATCTAACGATCGATCAAAAATAAAAAAATAAGTTTAAAATTAATGCCAGATGAGGAAAATCTAACCGTTTGTAAGAGTTCAAAGTTCATCAGAAAAATTAAAGAAATTGTAAAATCACCTCCTCTACTTAGAGTTCAGAGAGTGTTAACATCAGTGCAGTAAACCAAAATAATTTGAAGGGAAATAAAAGCCCACTTTGGGCTAAAATATAAAAGCCATGTGTCGTTGTTTAAGCCGTAAATCACGCAGCCCACTCACTCACTCCCCCCTTTTTCTTCCCCCCCACTCCGGGGGGGGGGGGGAATGGGGAGAAGAATCAAAAGAATGTAACTCCCACAGGTTGAGATAAGAACAGTCCAGTAACTAAGGTATAACACAAATCACTAGTGCTACCACCAATAAAAATAATGACAAGGAAAATACAAGGAAAGAGAATACAACTGTTCACCACCTGATACCAAGCCCGACCAAGCAGTGCACCCCCACCCTTCCGGGTCTCTGCCCTCCGTTTTTACACCCTGGACAGGACGTGCTGTGGTATGGAATACCTCTTTGGTTAGTTTGGGCCAGGTGCCCTGCCTCCGCTTCCTGTCAGTTTCCCCTCCTCCCTGGACAAGCATGAGACTCAGAAAGTCCTTGGTCAGATCAAAACATTACCAAGCAGTAACTGAAAACACTGGTGTTATCAGCGCTGCTCCCAGGCCGAAAGTCAAAACTACAGCACTGCACCAGTGTCGTGGTTTAAGCTGCAAACCACGCAGCCCGTTCACTCACTTCCCCCTCCTTCTTCCCACCCTCTCCGAGGGGGGGGGGGAATAGGGAGAAGAATCGAAAGCATGCAACTCCCACGGGTTGAGATAAAAACAGTCCAGTAACTAAGGTATAACACAAACCACAGCTGCCACCACCAACAACAACAATGACCAGGGAAATACAAGGAAAGAGGATACGATTGCTCACCACTCGATGACCAAGCTGTGACCAAGCAGAACTCTTCCGGGTTCCTGCCCCCGGTTTTACATGGGCATGACGTGCTGTGGCATGGAATACCTCTTTGGTCAGTTTGGGTCAGGTGTCCTGTTTCTGCTGCCTCCTGGCTTCCCCTCTCCCTGGCAGAGCATGAGACTCAGAAAGTCCTTGGTCAAGCCAAAACATTCTAAGCCATAACTATAAACATCGGTGTTATTAGCGCTGTTCCCAGACCGAAAGTTGAAAACACAGCACTGCACCAGCTACTACGAAGGAGAAAAATGACTGTTGCTGCTGAACCCATGACACCATGCTATTGCTTTAGATACGTATATGTCAGTATTCTGACTAATTTTCTGGGATGCCCTGCAAGACATGTAAGTTGAAAGCAGTGTCAAATATAAAAGGATCATCAAAGTAGCTATGCTATGCCTGAAGACAGAGGGAAACACAACACCTCCAGCTTTATACTAATAAAGTCTAAACTTCTTGTGTCTAAAAATAGCTATCAGATTATTCAACTGATCTTAATTATTGTTAAAACATAACTTTCCATATATCCATCCTTGAAAGTATTGGTTTTGAAGTTAATATTTCAAAGTACATCAAGCCAATGTGCTTGAAGATGGGCAGAGTGAAACTGATAATAAATTGCATAAATAAATAAAAGTCAAAGGTTTAAAAAAGTCTGCCTACTTTACTCATTTTCAGCTTTCCTTTTGCTTTCCAAGTTATTGCACAGGTTTAATTTAAAGTTTTTCACTTGTTAAAGCACTATTTTATTTCAACAAGGAAGTAAAAATCTCGTATAAGGGTAATCAGCAGGTTAATTTTTTTCAAGCTAAGTTCATACTAAGACTTTCAGAAATACAATGAAGAAAGACAGAATGTACATCTAGTAACTGGATTACAAGAATATATCCTTATTAAAAATGAATTAGGGAGAGGAGTAGTGCTGCAAATGGCAGCACCCTGGATGAGAAAGATTGTTGCAGAGGATATTTTCCTTTATTTACAATAGTTTCCATGAATTAATAACAAATCTTTTTCTTCATAGTGATAGCAAGTCATGAGCAGCCTTGTATTTAGCATAATGATATATTTTAATGAACTGCATTGTCTGTTCTCATAAGTGTTTTCCTATAGACCTTAGAAACAAAGTTCAGAAAAGCCTAGTTTTCACTTCAAGTCAGTGCACATTTATTTTGTTGTGGTGGTGGTTATTTCCTTTTCTTTTTTCCTTTTGTGATCTTTCCCACCCTTTATACCTTAAGTTAATGCATTAGTCTACTTCTCAATGTTGTGAGCTGCACTCCTGAATATAGTTATCATCACCTCCAGTTTTGTTACTCCAATTCTCACATAACCCATCTGATTTGATGAAAGGATGTTTTGCTGTTAATTTCTCTGTTTTTTGAAGTTCCTAGTGTTTCTGCTCACACTGCTGCAGTTTCATGTTACTTCTGTCAAACAAGCCAAATGAACCAGTTTACACAATCCTGAATCTTTTGAAAAGCTTTTTCTCAGCCAGGTGCCTCTCATCTTTATATCACATAAGGTTGATTATTTACTCTATCTTCTTAAAAATGATGAAACAACTGTTGCCCAGGATAAAACTGAAAGATTCACATCAACCCAAGTTAGGATTTTCACACAGTAAGACTAAGTGATTAAATAATTGGTGAATTTTATCTCTAGGTTTACTTCAGGTTCATCTTAAAATGGAAAAATTATTATCTCCAAAATACATTGTATACATTTTTACACATTTCATCTCTGGAGGGAATCAACAACAAACATTACTTATCCATATACAGGAATGATATGTGCCAAGCATGATTAAATTCCAAGTTTAAATGCCACTGAGAGTTTTGAAAATACGTAGTTACTAAATTCACTTTGGTACCTGTAAGACTTAGGGGCTTAGCTATATTTTAGGTTCCCAAATACCTTAAAAGTCTAACTACTTTGTTATGTCTTCCTTAAAACAATTTTTTGTTTAAGATAATAAAGATGACTACTCTGATATTATGACTGTTTTATTATGTGTACAATGTCACCAATAAAAAGTTCCCTATGAAATTTATAGCAGATGGCCTGAGTACACTACCTGTAGCCAGAGAACCACAAGAAAATATTTCAGAGCTTCTCAAGTAACATCTTGTAAGGAGTACAGGCTAGATTAAACTGAAAAGCTGATAGAAGAATCAAGAAAGTTGAGTGAGAAACAGGTTGCTTGAAATGACAGAATAAAAAGCCATTAAACTGATTGGAATATATTACATTCCACTGTCAGCTGTGTTAATTAATATATGTTTAGAAACATCTGACATTATGAGACATATTGAAAAGCTACTGCTTTCTTTACACCTCAAATTTCTCATGCATAGTATTTTTCTACCGATGAAGAATGCATCTCAGTTTACCTGCATTAACTACCAATCAATCAGTCCTAACTGACCACTTGGTGTTTTCTTAATGACTCCTCATGCCACTGTCACCTGGAAACACTGATCACTGCAACTGCAGCAAAGGAGTAGAAGATGGCAGAGCTGAAATGAGACAGTTCTTTCCTAATAGATGCTTACCAGAGATAAACAAACTCTTGGTCTTTGATGATATTTCACAGGAACATACAGGCCTGAAGCCTATTGTGGAAGGGAGTAAAGATATGGTGGCTCTTGGAGGTTGTGAAGCAAAAGGTTTCTGATATTCCTGTTGCAGCTTCAAGTGATGAGTGAAGAGATAGGGCCACTTTCATCAACAGGACCAGGAAACCTACGGACCTGTCTGAATAGCTCAGGCACTCCACAGCCATTCCAGTGAAATACAAAGCAAAGTTTACCTCCATTTTATTAATAGCATAAGAGTAAGTGTTGGGGACAAAAATAAACAAACAAACAAAGAAGTTTCTGTGCTATCTGGACATTTACAGTGGGAGCATTTACACTGGGGGGGGGGAGGGGGCAGGGGAATGCAATCTTGCTCAGAAGGAGTAAGAAAGTTTTTATCAATATTTTTAATATGAGAGACAATTTCAAACATAGAAAGAGCAGTCGTAGGAAAAAGAGGCTAGCTGACTGCTGCAGGGAGCTGTGTAAAGTACCTCAGAGTCTCATGCCCTAAGGCAGCTAGGCTAACTTAATATGGGCTGCTCCAGACAGAAGGATCAATGAGCCTGTCTGAGAAAAACTGTAGTAAGTATCCAGTTCAGGCACTTCACACAGATTTCTGGCATTACCTTTCAATTCGTTGCCTGAACTTCAAAGCTGATGTCTTAGAAGTTTTATTCCCCTTGCCTTTATTTAATATTTGTTCAAAATAGAAAATAATCCTGTTGTTACTGATGCTTTAATAATCAAGATGTATTTTAAATGGGGACTGTTAAGACAAGACAGCTGTTAAGCCTAAAGAGGGATTTACAACTGCATCAGTAGAATCAGGGGATTATAGCTTTAAAACAGGATCTAAACTACAATATTTTAGTTTACTATAACTAAAAACATTAGTGAAATATAACTGTATTACCAAAACCTAATAATAGGTATATTGTTTCAGTCTAAGTTTTTATTTCTTGATACACAGAGAGGGATATTAGTTTTAATGCATATTCTCTCATTTTCATCAATCCAGAAATGATATTGCTGTGCTTGGCAAGTATGCCTAATTCTCTTTTTGAGTCTCATTTGCCTTTCTGAGTTTATTCTGATTATGAACATTTTAGTTGGTGACATGGGCAGGGGGATTGAGTGTACCCTCAGCAAGTTTGCAGAAAACACCAAGCTGTGTGGTACAGTTGGTGTGCTGTAGGGAATGGATGCCATCCAGAGGGACCTTGACAGGCTCGAGAGGTGGGCCCATGCAAACCTCATGAAGTTCAACAAGGCCAAGTGCAAGGTCCTACACCTAGGTCAGAGCAAACCCATGCACAAATACAGACTAGGCAGAGAGCAACCCTGAGGAGAGCTGAGACTTGGGGATATTGATTGATGAAAAGCTGAACGTGCAGCAGCAGCATGCACTTGCAGCAGAGGCAAGATTTAAATTAGTGTTAGAAAAAATTTTTTCACCGGGGGTGGTGAGGCACTGGCACAGGTTGCCCAGAGACGCTGTGAGTGCCCCATACCTGACTGTTCAAGGCCAGGTTGGATGGGGCTTTAAGCAATCAGATCTGGTGGAAGGTTTCCCTATTCTTGGCAAGGGATTTGGACCTGGATGATCTTTAAGGTCCTTTCAAACCTGTACCATTCTATGTTTCTATGATTAAACCACAACTTCACTCATTGCACTATAATCAACGTGTATTTTTCCTTTCTGGGGGGGCCATCTAAGATGTCATTAATTTATATTTTCAATTGTATCACCTCGCTTTTCAGACTAGAAGAGTTTTCCATGTAAAAAGTAAAATTTAATTCCTGAGTTTCTCTTATACAATTCTTTCTAGCATAGTTATATTTTTTTATTTATAATACCTTAAACATGAGTACAACTCATGATTTGATAGTGAAATGAAACATTTGTCTACAGCAAACTTTCAGAAGTAAAAATAATAAGCATATTACTTCCTTCAGTTTTTTGACAGATCGATATCATCAAATTTGACTACACTGCTGCATTACATTAGAATATTTACCTAATATGTGTTATTTTCATAACAGTAAAGGTTTATTTCATTTTCTTTTCCTTGTGTTAAGAATAAATTCTAATTTGCTTCCTGACAATTACTACAGTAAGTCAGACTCAATTTACAAAATGAAACCCTGGGGCCTGGTGGACACTGACAGTGATATGATAGACACTTCTGCTCTGTTGCAGTATTTTGCTTGAAGCCAAAATCAGCTTCAAGTTGAGAAATTTAAAAATAAAAAATAAAAGCAGACACAGAATGCTAAAATCTTTAGTAATGATTTTTTTCTTTTTCCTTAGGATCTGTTACAAATAAAGACTAAGCAAAAAAAATTATAAAATGGCAGACAAATTATGATTAAAAACATAAATAATTTACTTTCAAAAAATCTCTGAAAATATTTTCTGAAGTGTTTTTGCTTTGTTTCTTTTATGCTCTGATACAGCAGATTGCACGTTAATTATTATGATCTATTCTACAGCCAATTGCATGGAACAGATTCCTTAACCATTGTTTTTACGCAACCTGCACTTAACTTGCTTAGCTACATGATTGTACACAGTAGGCAGTGTGTAGGCAGTACACACTCTTAAATGGTAGCGAAGTTTTGGCCTCTGCATTCAGTTAAGGCAAGATAGATAAGACAGTTTCTCAATAACTCATTTTGTTCTAGGTACTGCATCAGGACTTTTTTATTTGGTCAAGTGAAGACAATATGGTGTCAGAAGTAAAGCCATCTCTACAAGTTTTGCACTGGTATGGCCTAAACTTATTAAATTTTAAAAATTAAAACTCTATAAAAAGGGGTTTGTTTCTTCACAGGCACACGAAACACACAAAGATGTCTCTAGAAAGGCTGGAAATAACATTTTCAGAGAAATCAAATTGTTTCTGAATGAGTGGCAAAGCAAGAAATCTCCAGCAACGGTTATCTTTTTCATTCTTCTCTGCCTTTCTGCTTTCTGTCCTTCTCTGATTTCATTAATTCTTTCAAAACTAATGAAAACTTCCCACAGTTCTACAAGGGTTAGAAAAAATTAAATTTGTGGACATCTATAGCAAGTAGATATACTGGAATGGTAAACACACTGAAAAAATTTAAACAAAACAAAATTACCCCAGGGGCTTTGCAGTACTGAGACCCAAAAAGAGGTACAAACGGAAGCTAAAAAAAAAATACTAACATTATAGTTCTATCAGTTGCTACATTAGTGTTTTCTCTTTTCCACTTGAAATAGCAGATTGTAGGAGGCTGATTTCTTTTAAATACTCTCTCCGAAATTTTTCTGCTGATCTTTATGTCCACCTGGCAGATGTGGCTGTATTATCTACTCACACTAACTTTTCTGAAGTTTTCCACTCAGCTTTGAAATAATGAACAGTTGTTGAAATATAAAACACCACCTGGCTTAGTAATGGAACTTGCTGATAAGTCATTTGTTAATGACACCCCTCCCTCCCCCTTCCCCTCTCTAAAATGTTTTCTCAGAAAAGGCAGAGGTTCCTACTCTGGAAATGAATCTATCCCACATATGACTACATGCCTTAAGCATCATAAAGTTGTAACTGCAGTGTGTGTCTGTGTCTGTGTGTGCCCACCACATTTTGTGTCAGACATGATGCCTTGAATTAAGGAGACAGCAACATAGCAGGGTACTATAGTTTGAAATTCTCTTATTCATACTCACTGACCCTAGGAACAATCAACCAGTCAGCCACACCTTTGCACCCAGCAAGATCTTGGAACAGATCCTCCTGGAAAATATGTTAAAACATATAAAAGACAGGGAGGTGTTTAGAGACATCCAACACTTACTTGGAGTTCTGCATGGAGTCCCCAGAATAACAAAAACACGGACCTGTTAGTGCAGGTGCAGAAGCAGGCCATGAAAATAATCAGAGGGCTGGAGTGCCTGTGCTGTGAAGAAAGACTGAGAGAGTTGGGGTTTTTCAGCCTGGAGAAGAGAAGATTGCAGCCTTTTTCTATATAAAGGAAGCTTAAGAGAAAGACAACAAGAGACTTTTTACCAGGGTCCAAAGTGACAGGGCAAAGGCCAATGGTTTTAAACTGAGAGTAGATTTAGATTGGAATTGGACATGCTGAAGAAAGTGTTTATAATGAGGCATATTTAGATGCATAAATGAGTGAGGTATAAAAAAAGAAGACTTTTTTTTTTTTTCAAGAAAAGGTAGAGGGTAGAGACTGTAGTGCTTTAAATTAGTGATTATATACGACAAAGCTATATTGCATCTAACAACAAAAAAGCTTGGGTCCTTCCATCCCTCATTTTCGCTGCTGTCGTAGTATGGTCAGTGCAAGCTCAGGTTTGTCTGCATCTGATAATATATAGAGGTTATTGGATTGCAGTAGGAGCAAACCATTGTGTATATGCTGCAGCTATTATGAAAAATAAGCACAGCAAGAAAATCAGCAGGCAAGTATCTTCTATGTTACTTTATCAGCTGACCAGCAGGAGTTATCCGTACCTTCAGCAGCTGTCACTTCTCCTGCTCTTCTACTTATATCCCTTATCATGCAGAGGAGCCAAGGTCAGGCCATATAACTGCATCACTTTCACAATATCAGCATTGCTGAGCTTCCTAGCAAAGTGAATGGCTGAGAAAAAGATAGATGAGGTTGTTTTCAAACCAGCTTTCTGATTTCACAATACTCTGAACAGCTGCTAAGCCACCTGGCCTGCCACAGGATTATACCTTATTTAATTCCAACCCAACAGAACTCAAACATTGTAGAGCTTTGCTATTTCTGACTACAGGAAAAAATGTCTTTTTTTTTACAGAGAGTGTATTGGCATGGCAAGGTTTTGGTAGTGGGGTGGCTACAGGGGTATCTCCTATGAAAAGCTGCTAAAAACTTCCCATAGAAGTGCTCACTAGAAAAATGAGAACTTAGAGAGTTCACTCCTCTAAGTGTCCAACGAAGCCAATGCCAGGCAGCTCCAAGATGGACCTGCTGCTGGCCAAGGTCAAGCCCGTCATTGATGGTGGTAGCACCTCTGGGATAAAGGATTTAAGAGGAGTTAAAAACAACCTGGAAACAGCAGACAGAGTGAGAATAGGTGAAACAGCCCTGCATACACCCAGGTCAGTGCAGAAGGAAGGGAGGAGGTGATCCAGGTGCCAGAGCAGAGATTCTCCTGCAGCCTGTGGGCAGGCTGTGCCACTGAAGCCCATGGAAGTCCATAATGGAGCAGATCTCTACCTGCAGCCTGTGGAGGGTGCCTCAACTGAGCAGGGGGATACCCGAAGGAGGCTGTGACCCCATGGGAAGCCCGCATTGGAGCAGGGTCCTGGCAGGACATGTAACCTCATGGTGTGAGGAATTCACCCTGGAGCAGGTTTGCTGCAGGAATTATGACCCCACAGGGGGCCACACTGGAGCAGTCTGTTCCTGAAGGACTGCATCCATGGAAGAGGCTCACATGGAAGCAGTTTCTGAAGCACTCACATTGCAGAAGTTCATGGAGAACTGACCCTACACTGAAGCAGGAGTAGAGTGTGAGGAGTCCTATCCCTGAGAAGGAAGAAGTAGCAGAAGCATTTTAAGAATACTTAAAATAAGATTATTACTGGCTATATTTGTGTAGATAATGATAAATAGGAAGAAAATTGAAAGTTTTAGTTCTCCAGCTCTTACATCTTACAAAAAGATTATTAAATACTTGATTTAATTTACTTATTTTCATACCTCATTTAATTTAATTTATTATTTTGGCCTTTTTTCTAAGTCAGGCCCTAATGAATCAAGAAAGACTTCATGCTGTAGTATTTCTCAAGAAAATGTTCCAGAAATATGAAGAATGATCCTTCTTTGTTGTTATATTTACTCTGCAGAAACCTGATAAACAAGTTTATCAGTGGAGTCCCTGAAAACACAATTTTACTAAAATATTGAAGATTCACTTAAAATAAAGCATGCAATTTATTGTATGCTTAAAAAAGGCAATGCAAAATATTCACTACTATCATTCATGAAATAATAGATTTTGCTATCTGTCAACATTTGTTGTTAAGGAAGGTCAATTTTGGTACTGTAATTCTAGATGTTTATGTCAAAAAACAGTACTTAAATTACTATGTTCATTGAATTAAGGTTAAGGAAATATGATTAACTCCTTATATTTTGCTTTTCAGACTTGGTACTTTTCGGTCAACTGCTTGTAATTTAAATAGCTATTAGGTGTTAATCTTATAAAATATTAGAAAAAATGTCAATAATTAGCCTTAAAGAAACATGATTTGATTTGAATCACAGCTACAGTATTATGCATAAAGCCTTGATAAAGAGATACAGATACATAATAATCTGCAATTCTGTACCCACTACATTCAGTTGAAAAACCTGTATTGATATAAGAAAGATACATTTCAGAGTGGCTGAAATTACTAGTTCAAGGTACTGGTTTTTGACTATTTTTTTGCTTATTAAACAGTGGTTGAAAATGTTGGGGTTCATTGACCCTGGTGGGCTGCCAGACACCACCTAGATGCTCTCAGGACAGAGGGAGAAAATAGGATGGAGAAGCTTTTGGGACAAGTTAAAGATAGTGAGGTCAGTTACCACTGCCATCAGAAGCAAAACACATTTGACTTGGAAGTTAAATTTATGGCAAATTAAAAAAATAAATCAGGATAGTTAGAAGCAAGGGCAAAAGCTACTCTTATTCTGTGGCTCAGCTGTGCATTCCTGACTCTTCTACCCCCTCTTCCCTAAGAGCTGTGGTGGATAGGGAATGGGGATGTCGTGGTAAGTCCATAGCCATTCTCTGCCCTGTGTTCCTCCTTGCACTTTTCTCCTACTTTAGCATGTGCCTTTCATGAGCTGAAGTCCTTCAGGAAATATCCATCTGCTCCAGAATGGGGACCTCTGCATGGGATGTGGCATGGATACCTGGGAGTCTCTGCTCTGGACCTGGAGCAATTCCTCCCCTTCCTTTTTCTTTCACTTTCATATCTACAGGGATGTTTCCCTCACATTTTTTTCTGTCCTCTCTCTCAACTGCTCTACAGCAGTTTTTTAACCTTTCTTTAAACACATTTTCCCAGAGATACCACCATCATGGCTGAGAGGCTCAGATGTGTCCTCCATTGGGTCCATTGGTATTGGTTAGGATTGGTTGTTTCTGGCACGGGGCAGACCCTGGCCCCTTCTTGTCTCTTGCATCACCTCAGCCAGCAAAATCTTGCCACCCAAACCCAGCAAAAATATGTATAATGGAAATTTATAATTACTCTGAATGCTTGGACTAAAAAGCCAAGACAATCTAATAATCCTGAAGAATTCAATGTTGAAAAGCAGATTTCATTTATTAATTTATGCTAGAGTTGTAAACAAATATGAAAAACAACTTTGTATTCCAAGTTCAGTTTGAAGCAGAAGTTATTCTTTATATACTTACATACATATATACCTGCACACACATATACACGTACACTTACACATATATATGTATTTAATATGTTTGTGTATAAATACACGTACATGTAAAAATTGTCATAGTTGCAATTTGTGTTTTCCTTACTGTGAAGTTGTCGTGGTTTAAGCCTCTCCAACTCATGCAGCCCGTTCTGTCACTCACTTCCCCCCTCTTCTTGCCCCCTGCTCCCGGAGGAATGGGAGGGAGAATCGAAAAGAATGCAACTCCCACCGGTTGAGATAAGAACAGTTTAGTAACTAAAGTATAACACAAATCACTACTGCTACCACCAATAACAATAATGACAAGGCAAATACAAGGAAAGAATACAATTTCTCACCACCTAAAACCAAGCCCGACCACGCAGTGCACCCCCACCCTTCTGGGTCTCTGCTCTCTGCTTTCCATCCTGGGCATGACGTGCTGTGGCATGGAATCACCTCTTTGGTCAGTTTGAGTCAGGTGTCCTGTCTCTGCTTCCTCCCGGCTTCCCCTCCTCCCTGGCAGAGCATGAAACTCAGAAAGTCCTTGGTCAGGCCAAAACATCACTAAGCAGTAACCGAAACACTGGTGTTATCAGCACTGTTCCCAGGCCCAAAAATTAAAACCACAACACTGCACCAGCTCCCAAGAAGGAGAAAAATAACTGCTGCTGCTGAACCCATGACAGAAGTATTAAAGATGTATTGATCTAATGGAATATGGCAATTCTGCAAAAAGAACATGATGTTCTAATTGGAAACACATGAGCTGTTAATTCTGTATGCATCACCCTCATGTAATTATGTAGAAGATGCATCATGATTAATTGCTTTAAGATTAAAGATTAGTTCCTCTTGAATAACTATTACAACAAAGTTATGTCAATACAGTTTGCTTCCAACTTTCCATTTGCACATGAAGAAGAGTAATAACTTCAGGTGTACAAGAATACTGACTAGCATGCAAAATACTAGGCCTCTTTCCTTTTTTTTATTCAAAAACTTACAGTGATTAATGAAACACATAACTTGCAATCTTTTCACAGTTTAGGAGATAGAAAAGTAGGAGTAGAGCTCTATAAACTCTCAGATGGTACTTTTGAATTCATGTAGTATTTTCCAAAGGAGAGTCTGGGTTACACTAAATAGACTAAATACTATGACATGGGTGAACAATGTCTAAAACACTTGAAAACTTTATGTAAAAATAAAAGGACTGTGTAGCTTTGGTGGCTTCCCAGAGTTTGTTTGATGTCTGAGCCTACTGACTGAGCAGTAGCCAATAAAAACAAAAGGGTATTCTCGCTAAATTGAGAAAAATGATAGAGTTTATAACCATTAGGGACTGTAGCAACAAGACAAGGGGTAATGGGTTTAAACAAGGGGTAGGGTTTAAACTAAAACAGGGGAAGTTCAGGTTAGATATAAGGAAGAAGTTCTTCACTGTGAGGGTGGTGAGGCACTGGAACAAGTTGCCTGAAGAAGTGGTAAATGCTCCATCCCTGGCAGTGTTTAAGGTCAGATTGGACAGAGCTTTGGGCGCATGATCTAGTGTGAGGTGCCCCTGCCCATGGCAGGGGGTTGGAACTAGATGACCTAAAGGTCCTTTCTAACCCAAACCATTCTGTAATTCTATTATTCTAAAAGTTGGAATAGGTTGGAATAAGAATTCAAATTATTTTGTTGATTTGGAGAGATAGTCTTCCAGAAGAATTAAACTCTGTGACAAAAAAAAAAAAAAAAACAAAAACCACACCTGGGTTGCATGTCAAGCCATAACTGAATAAGAGAAATCCCTTTCATTTAAAGTCATTAAATGAACACATCTGAGATTTGTTTCTATTTTCTGATTGAATCACCATATGTGTGCAGTTGATTCTAAATCCTGTGGCACACAGGATTTCTGCACAGATAGATGTATGTTACAACTCATATTGCTCTGCAAGGATCAGGCACATAACGAACAAAAGCAAGTAATTATACAGACCAGAGTCTTGCTAGACCTGGGCATTTGGCAGTCTACATGGTTTACCTTCATGAGAAACACCATTTGTACAAATAATGAAGATATGACAGGGCAAATTTCTTGCAGAGGCAAAGAAGCAGACTGCACTATACCACAATTCTGCTAAGAAGGAGGCATATGAAAATAGTAAGTGTTGCTGTTCTACTGGGAGAAAAAAACACCTGTGGGTGACTTGTTAGCTGTTGTCAGGTGTACATGTTGCATGTGTTTATGTTTTTCTGTGTGTTTATAAATATATACATAGGATTCTTGTAGGACTCTTGTTATGCCAGTCAGGACACATCAAAAAGTAATGAAAAAAAAAAAGAGCTGCAACTGTAACAATACTTATATAAAACATTACAGACTTTTTGACAGTGGGATAGATTGATTTGATCCTGAATATCAGAAATTTCTCCAGGAAACAACTTCCAAGAATGTACAGTTTCAGCCTCAGGCATTTGAAGATCTTTCCTTGGCCTGTGTTTAAATGAATATTTCACTAGGGAATATGGAAAAGATCAAGACAATACTACAAAATGTTAGATGCAACTTTTTAGGGTATTCCAGGAATCAGCAACTTCTGGGTTTTAGTTTTAATACAGAAGAGGTATAACGGTTTTCTATTTCAATGTTAGAGTCACAGAAATATTAAGGATAAGTAATTAAAGTGCGGGGACAAATCATTCTGGGAGTTTAAGTAGTTTAGTCACAAAAAAAGTTCAACTTTGCATAGATAATAAAAATCTGATTATTTTTCTAAAACCTACATGTAGTTACACTAAGAGAAATACACACCTTGAAAAAAAATCACATTGACTATCTGGAAAAATATTACAGAATATGAGTCTTCACTCCATTATCAACCAACCAACAATTTTGTTCCATGGTTCCCTGTTTATATAGAAATAAAGAAAACTTTAAATAGATATTTTACATGTAGGCTTCTGTACAGGAACACAAAGCTTGTGACGTGTTTTATGCCCAAATTCCTAACACTTAGAGGCTTCTTTAATGTCTACAGAAATTCTTTAGCGTTATTAAAGTCACACTCAATTACGCACACAATGTAATTAACTAGTAAGACTTAGCATCTAACAGCAAACAGTATAAAAACTGGCTTTACTACTCAAGACAGTTACTGGGAGCTTCCACAGCTGGTTCTGGGAGCTATTAAGGACAACATGTCAACAAATCTTTCCCAGTAAAGAGTAAGACAACTTCTAGTTATTAGGTGGTTTCCACAGAAGACATACAGGCGCTATTGAAGATCAAATAACCATGTAACCTCCAGAACGTGAATGCCTCATTCTTTATGCCATATTGAGGAAAGAGGTATCTTTTCTGCTTTTAAATGCTAAACCATGCATATACTCCCTCTTCAGAAGGAAACAAGGCCTTTATCTATCCAACCATAGACACAGAAGGGTCATGAGAGCTCAGAAAAAGACCACATTATTTCATATCTCCGTTTCCAGGCTTTCAACCTAGTCTGTAACCTTAATGATGTTCCCTACCAATGATCCTAGACACAATTCAGTGAAATGGTTGATCTCTATTGCAATTCCTAGGATAGTTTGCAGGGACTCAAGGCCTAGGTAGAACCTGATGGATGATGTCTAGGATGGACCCGCACACAGTTTGGCTTTTTAGGTGCCCTGAAGCTCATTTTGCATTTGCATGATATGCTCTGCAGACACCAGGGAAAAAAAAATCCCCAAAGTTCAAGGTTCTGTTGGATAACAAGGATATCAGTGGCTCTTTAACAGGTATGTCCCTTTTCCTTAAGTTTCATTGTTGCAAACAGTTCCAGAAAAATGGTGCACTACTGAAATCTCTTTTGCTGCTCTCCTTATTACTCTCAAACTTCTGGTGGCCACAGTAGCTTATCTTACTTTAGTCTCTTTATATTCTCCTTGTTTTTTTTGTCACATCATTATGCTTTGGGACTCTTTTTCTAGCTAGTTTTAGTAATTCCAGAAATATTCCATTAACATTGTCTGCCTCCCATTGTATGTGTCTCTATCTCAAACCTGCATATGCACAGGGATGCACATACATAAGACTGTGTTTACTCTGAGTCTACAGAAAATAGACTAGTCAATAAGGTGTTGCATGTTTGTTACTGAAATTGGAATGTCTTCTCAGTCTTATAGGCAACGTCTTATACTCCCAAGTCTGCTATTAGCTGTTGGCTTTTTTAAAAAAAAAGATCTTTTGTTTCTCCTGTTTTCAAACTAAGCTCAATCGTTCAGATAACTTGTACATTCCAAAAAAAGGGCCTATATAGATATGTTTTTGGTTTTGCACACACAAATTCACACATTCTCTTTTTGAAGTCTGAAATCTGAAAAATACAATCTACTCAAAAATTTAGCCAGCTGAACATGCACATTCAGGCAGCTTTTTCTTTTTCTTCATTACCCATTGAAGTATTGTATTTGTGCATTTTAAAAGAATTCACAAAAAGTATCTTCTTCCTGTGCTTGAAATATTATCACAACAGGAGTGTAAATGAAAATTCAAAAGTAATTCAAAAAGTACAGAAAATCAGATCATTTGCTTTTCACCACAAGAGTCTATTTTTAGAAAAGGCTCCAGGGGTAACCATAATTTATCTTTATTCTTGTTTAATTGAATTTTTAATGTTTCACATTGCCATTAATTTGCAAGTTGGAAGCTGAAGAAATTAGTACCCTTGTGATTTACATGTCCCGATTTTCTCATCACAAGCATAAAGACTAAGTAAATCTCTGCAGAGTTTGTAGTTATCATCACTATAAGCCAAGCATTATTTCATATTCATAGAAGATTCTGAACACACCGAATTTGCTAGTTTGGGGACTTGCAAAAAACTATGACAAACGTTTTTGGAGGAAAAAATATATCTTTTTGGATGCATACCACAGGCAAATTGCTAGTCTGTCTGCTGAATGCACCTGTTGATATAGTGTGGAAGCATGTGATCTCAGAAAGCTTAGTTTCTTTTAATACCATCATATTTGATGTCAGAGAGGAAAAAAAAAAAAAAGAAAAAAACCCAGAGAAACACTTCCTGATATGATAAGGAAAAGTAGTTACATATTAAATTAATTGCTCAAGTATTTCAAATACTAAAAGAGTAGATGTTTTAAAATTATGTATGTGAACTTACTGACATAGTGGGAAGACTAGCTTTGTACATCAGGAAAAATAGTCTAGTGTTCTAACAGATGTATTGTGCTGTTACTTGTCTATGATATGGGTCAGTTCTAAATTTTTCTTCCAGAATCGATAATTGACAAATAATGTTACTATCTTTGCTCCCAAGGTCTCACCATGCACTGCTACTATGAGCAGCAGCCAGATTATGTGGGTCTTTGTGGAACATTTTTTTACCAGTGTCACTTGGCTAGTTGGTAAATGCATGCCTAATTCTCCTGTCATTCTTGGTCTTCCTTTTTACTTTCACAACACATATATTGGCTTAAAGGGAAATAGAGACACTAGGGAGATTATGTCTAGACATGCAGTGTTAACTGAAATAAAAAACTGCAGATTCTGTAGCTCATCAAAAGTTAGACAGACAGGTTGTTTCCTTTCTTGGATTTTCAAATGGAAAAGCAGAGGTTCTCTACTGCTTTGTAGTTTCATAAAATTATGACAAAAATCCTCTTTCTTCAAATCATGCTTAATCTACCATCTTTTTCCCTGTACTCCTAGAAAAGCAAAAATCATACATAAGTTAATTCTTGGCAATTGCTGTGTTCTCCACTATTGAACCTCTCATATTGCATTGAATAAGCATCAAAAATGAATAGAATTTTATTAGAAGTCAGTGAAGGTGCTTCACAATGATTACTTAGTTATTCCTTGTAACTACAAGCATTGAAAATGTTATAAAAAATGTAGTCGTTAAAAAAAAATATCTTGAACTGTCTTCAACTGCATAGAAGATTGGGCAGACTGGGCAAAACTATAAGAAAGGTTCAAACATTCATAGCACTGTAGTTTCTTGTTAAAGAAATAAAGCCTTTGGGAATCCATAGCCAAATGAAAGACAAATGAGAAGAGACAGGGATAAGTCATTGGATGTTTGTTTAGAGATGGGGCACTGGTATTGGTTTTAAAACAATAGATGTCTTTTTGTACAAAAGCTTTCACTTCTTTTTCAAGCTATCCACTGCAAGTGTGGATATTTCAGAGTAACATAACACCCAACTTTTGATGTTTCCAACAATGGTTTCTATGCCTGAATTAGTTGCCTAGACTTCCTTTCTAAATGAGTCAAGAGAAGTTAATAATCTATCTCAGATATCTACCTCAGGATGAGATGAATCACATATTTCAAGTTAACTCCTGTGATTTTAAAAGGAGACTACATGACTAGTTCATATGATAACACCTGAAGTTTGATGAGATATATTCCACTCCGCAATCTAGACAGTACTCAATATGAGCATCACAAAAAAATTCAAATGTTTGAGCCTACATGTTAATAAAAGGCTGGTACTCACCTACAATTCTGAGATTAATATATATCTGTTTATTCAAACAGTGGCAAACCCTTTAGACAGCTAGTAACTATCCAAATTGTTTGGAAAAATTTTACTAGACATTTTCTCCACAGTAGCCATCATAAATTTCATCCGCTCAGCCCTAGAGCAGAATAGAAAGATAAAAATCTTTAATTTTATGTCGATATCGTTACAGTAATTATACCTACATGTTTATAAGGCAAATAAACTTGCAGAGAGACTCAACTTTATAAAATTAAATCCATGTTATTCACTTTCATTATTCAAACATGTACACTGCATCAGACAGTGCTAATAAGGGTGGTTACTTCATAATAAATCTGGCCTGCATTTGTGCTTCATGGTGACAGCTGAGCCACGACAATGGGGTAAAAGCCAGTTCAGCATGTTAACAGAATACCAAGCTGAAGTAGCTATCCTTTCTTGTACCTAAACACTCTGTTTCAGAGTAACACCTCATCTTGCTGTATCTCCCAGCATACAACTACAGAAGCCTAGTAAAGAACAAGGTCCTTCAATTCCTGTTGAAATCAAGAGGAAAGATGCCATGAATTCCTGTAGGAAAACTTTCGGATTTCTCCATAAGTACACAATGTATATATACCATACAACAAAATATACAGCTTTTCATAGCATGCTACCTACAACAAATATATGACTTATTATTAATAATGAAACCATATAGAAAGAGGAGCAAGATATATCTATGTAGAAGACAGTAGAGATTATGTGTTATAGTAGTTACTTCTGAAAGTTAGAACTAGCAGCTTCTGTCAAAAATACACATTTATCTAATTATTTAAAAAGGCTGAGTTTTGCATTATTGTAGTCACTTTCAAGACAAGTTAAGCTTATGACAGGCATATTGAAGCCATTATGTAGGGTAGTGTTGAAAATTTGACAGGCCATAACTCTTGTGGAACTCCCTTGCATATTAATACAGAATTCAGCAGAAGGTTTTGATGAAGTTAAATGCTTTGACAGGATAAATTTGGCCTTTGAGACAAAAGCAAAACATGGTTTTCAAAGCTTCCTGCTCTCTTTGGTAGCAAAAACATTAAATTACAGAGCAACAATATTTATTTCCTCTGACAGAGGATGCAGCTTCTGTGATACACTGCAAATATGTAGCTTAGCTAGCATGCTAGCTATTTCTCTTCATTTAAAATCTTATCAGGTTTTATTTCGGGATTTTCAAATAAAAAAACTTTAGTGATTATGTGAAGAGCACTAGAATTGGTATCCAAGTATTTTGTAGACTAGCCAAAGAACACTCATAGTACATATGACCACAATCAAAATGCATGTCCTAGTGACTAAATCTAATGACAATATCAGTCACAAAATCCAGCATGTACAAGACAGAATTCCACCTGTGTGTAAATCAAATACCATTTGCAAATAGCTTGTGAATTCATCCAGAATCCATCATTAAAATGGAGGAATGTTTTCCATTTTGACAGCGTTCAGTAATATGATCCCTTGAACAATTATTCTGAATTTAGAATCTGAATAAACTTGAAGATCTGAAGTAGTATATCACCCACAACCAAGCAGAAAAAAAAAGATACTGGTTTATTTCACATGATTGAACTGTACGCTGAAGTCTCCAAATCTACACAGAATGACTTGTATATGTAACTCATCAGATTTGGTCAGGAAATAAATGGTTAGGATTAAATGTCATGGCTACAGAGGGTACCTTCTAATTTTTTATCTTAAACCAGCATCTTCTAAACATGGTACCTCTATAGAAAAAAGAGTCAGGAAAGGAATAGTGCTAATAGATTAGCAACATGTGAGCAAAATACTTGGCAAAGAAAAAGTGCTTCTTAAGTACATGCAAAGGTTAATTTCCAGACACTGGTTTAAAATAACTAAACAATTTTACAGCAACAGAATGAAAGACCTACTAGTTAGAAAGTCTTTGCAGTGCTTCTGTCATGGGTTCAGCAGCAGCAGTCATTTTTCTGCTTCTTGGTAGCTGGTGCAGCGCTGTGTTTTTGATTTTGGGCCTGGGAACAGCGCTGATAACACCAGTGTTTCGGTTACTGCTTAGTGATGTTTTGGTCTGGCCAAGGCCTTTCTGAGTTTCATGCTCTGCCAGGGAGGAGGGGAGCCAGGAGGAAGCAGAGACAGGACACCTGACCCAAACTGACCAAAGAGGTTATTCCATACCACAGCATGTCATGCCCAGGATGGAAAGCAGAGAGCAGAGACCCGGAAGGGTGGGGGTGCACTGCGTGGTCGGGCTTGGTTTTAGGTGGTGAGAAATTGTATTCTTTCCTTGTATTTGCCTTGTCATTATTGTTATTGGTGGTAGCAGTAGTGATTTGTGTTATACTTTAGTTACTAAACTGTTCTTATCTCAACCGGTAGGAGTTGCATTCTTTTCTATTCTCCTTCCCATCCCTCCCGGAGTGGGGGGCAAGAAGAGGGGGGAGTGAGTGCGAGAGAGTCTGCGTGAGTTAGGCGTAAACCACGACAGCTTCTCAAGCTGATAGTCGTGGACTGCCCTAGTTTCAGCCTTCTGGAATTACTTGAAATACAGTTTAGTAAAAAAGAAAATAAAAATCCTATTTTAACTTAAGGTCATTTACAAAAAAATACTAAATTCTCACATTTCTGTACTTTATATGGTTTGGCTTGAATAAGTCTTAAGATCTTCATTTTGTGTGCAAGACAAACACAAAAGGTCTTTGGCTAGCAGCCTGATTCACAGAGACTACTATTCTAATATGAAGTGACTTAAAAAAATATTAATACAATTTCACTGTAAATGCTGCTTTTCTTTATTAAAAAGTCTCATTCTATATAGATTATTATTGTTAATGAGATCAAGAGCTTTACAATTAATGTAAAGTTATGTGACTCATCAGAAATAGAACAGGAGCTCAGACCAAAGGTAACACTGGAAGGGAAGCCCCAAGAGCCAACCCATCAAGAGTCAAAATGCCACTCTTTTCTGTGCATTTTTATTTGTCTGTGTGTGAGAGAATGTGACAAATGATTCAATCACAGTGCTGAACAGATTCCTTGAGCCTTTCTGTTCCATGGAAGCCATAGGTATTTATATATCTTACAATATTTCTCCACCTTGTGAAGTTGTCTGAAATCCTGCCACATTAAAGAAACACTATTAAGTTACTGAAGAGTGGGGAAGAACTAACAACATTTTGTAATGTTCAGATTGTTTGTATATGGCTTTCATCTTCACAGAGGAGACTGGGAAATGCCTATGACCAATGAGTTTTCTTCTGCTTTTGAAGGAATGTTCTAGGGAATAACTAACAAATCTTTCCTTTTTTACAGTTTTTCCCTTTCTTTCTGTAGTTTAAGAAACAAATCCCAGCAATGAATCCTGCCAAACATCCCTTGGGCTACAGACAATACTGAGTTCGTCTTCACCACTTATATGGATGTACTATTTCCACTAATTTTTTTCAAGTATATCTCATTGGTTTGAATGCCATTTAAACCAAGCAAATTTCAAAGTTCCCATCCCAGTCATATAATTTGCTTTGGTAAAACAAATTATTGACTGTGTAATTAAAACATCCCTACAAAAGAAAGACACGAAAGGAGCACTACTCTAGTTCACAAAGATGGAGCACCTCATTTGTCAAGTCAGCTATCATAGAATCATAGAATAGTTAGGGTTGGAAAGGACCTTAAAGATCATCTAGTTCCAATCCCCCTGCCATAGGCAAGGACACCTCCCACTAAACCATGCCACCCAAGGCTATGTACCCTTCAGTTCTAGCCCACACTGAGGGGTTATTAGTTATCTCACACTGCTGCCTTTCAAAATACTCCTTCTTGTCTCTGACTTGTCATTCCCTTATCAGTGTTCTGTATGTTTCATTTTTGCAAAAAGAATTCATATCTGAAAAACAGCTTTCTCAGTAAATATGACTATAGCAACTTGGCTTTCCTGTGTTCTGAACTTTTTTTTCCAGTTTCAATTTCTCTTTCCCCCTATTATCCTATCCGCAAACCAAATTCTCTGACTAGAAAATTTAATTAGTGCATCAATTATAGTTTTCAATATTTTCGTGAAATAAAATTTGGGGATGATGTTGACTCATTCTCCCCAGTATTTCTCAGAAATACTCACTGCATGTTTTTAATTCCATTTATAGCTACCTTTAGCTTGTCAAAGAAATCACATGAACCATATTGCTAATACAGCTGTCAGATGTGGCGCTTCTAACGCTTCTGCTTCTCAGACTGAGATGTGTTCATATTTGACACAGGTGTGTGCTTTTACAACACTTTTTTTCTGCTTTGATGTCCAGACAATACAGGAAATTTAAAATCATTAATATAAAGCTAGATTATACATTAGACATGGTATACTATGCTATCTTCAGATTTCAAAGTTCAAGTTAAAAATATATACATTTTATTGTAGCTTGCATTGCAAAATAGTACATACTTGGGGAATACGTGCCAATCAACTTGTGCTTGTGAATACAAACAAAATTCTTGAAATCAAACATTTAAAATCTTGCTGAAGTCAAAACACTTCAGGTGCAAACACACAATTTAAAAAAAAATCCACACAAACAACAGATGTCATTTAAGAACCTTTAATTACTGTAGCTGCAATTGTCACACCACAGATGAGTTATATGACTTCCATAATGTATCTTTACACTTAGCAAGGAGTGTGGCCAGCAGGTCAAGTGAGGTGATTCTTCCCCTTTACTCGGCTCTCATGAAACCCAACTTCATTATGTAATACTTTGTATAGATATACAAAGTGAGTCTAACAGAAGTGTCTTGACCAAAATTTGTACCATTTATTCTGCTGAAGTTATTGAGTATTAATAACTTTTTTCTTCTTGCTAGAACTAAATGTCCTCCTGCCTTCAGAAGAAGTAGAAGTAGAATTTGCAGTTGTCACTATATTTTCTCTATCTTCTACAATACTTTAATGCAAATCACTGTATTGATGTAAGATGTGCATGACAGACGAAGGTTTTACAGACCTATGGTAGGAGCATAGTCCTGTGTTATAAAGACTGAGCATAGCTGACAGCTTTACAAATTTTATTAATAATTTATTCACTTGAGTACCTAGAATTCTTGACCATGATACATTAACTTGGACGGTATTATCAACTCTACTGACCTAGGAATAAAAATTGAAAAAAACCACCACAAACTCAACTTATTTTACTAGGTCTATCACATTTACTTATTTATTTTACTGAAACCAACTTAATCCCAAATACCACTCATTCATCCACCTTCTCCTTTGCTCCTCTCAAAATAAGTGCATCAGAATGTCTGGACTCTGTGCATACTGTAGTTCATAATCAGTTATATTAATTTAGTTAGATATGAAGGAAATGGCTGAAGTTAGTACATCAGAATACAAACTTTTTTCAACACTCCCTCTCTGAGTACTTGTGTTTATGGTAGATTTTACCATAAAAGAGGCCCTGAACCAGGATACACACATGTTAAGAGTGTAAAGCAGTTATTCTTGGCCAACATGCATGAACGACTAGGACCAGCAAGCTGTATGTTCAGTGTTAATACACAGTCTCACTGCTCTCTTGAGAGGCCCAATGAATCTTTTCCAACCAGTCAGGATTTTTTTCTCTTGAATCTCTGAGCAACGAAGTATCTCTGTTACCTGTTAAAATTCTGATTTTTTTTTTTATTTGTCTTCTCTTGCTTGGCTTTAGTTCCTGTACTTTTTCCCACTTCATCAGAAATTTTTTTTATAAGTCACAGACACACAAACCTATGCTGAATGGCACTAAGCCTCAGTTCACAAAGAGGTGAACCCCTGGAAGTTAGGTTAAGCTTTAGCACTAAAAAAGCAGACATAGTGTTCATTCTACCATCTTTGCTGTCTTTGATGTAAAAGTCAGGTACACAGATGGAAGTGAGGATTTGCCAGCTGCGCAGCAGCTAAATGTAATACTGTTCATCGTCCAAAGTCTTTTATTTCAGCTGCTTGCTATTATGTTCTTTTAGGAAAACATGAATATCAGATACCTTAAAAAAACCCAAACCAAACCAAACCAAAACAAAACACCAACCCAGCCTCTTACTTCTGTTGATTTTATCAGTAATATAATTAAAATCAACATCATCATGTTGTTCATGAATAAGTATGACAATTTTTCTACAGATTATAATTGTTATTCCTCTACTTTTCTTCAAACCCAGGATTACATTCAATGACACTTGCCGTAGTAAAGTATTATCAAAGATGATCCAGGTACTGCATAGCAGAAAAGAGCTAAGGGCCCTAAAATACATTATAGTATACTGACACAGAGACAGGATCCTGATATTGCCAAAGCATTATATTTTCTGTCTGCTTGGAGCAATTGTGAAGAAGCATTTCAAACTGCCTAAATTGTGTCATGAAATTTGAACTCTGTGTTACATCAAGGGATATATGGCAAAGCTAAAACAGGAAAAAGGGTCCAACAGTGGTGGAGCCCACATAGTACTGCTATTAATTAGAATTTTCAGTGATTGCCAGTCAGGGAGAACCTGCTCACAGCATCTCAGTGAACAAATCTGGATATAAATCAGAACACTGGGCACCATTTTCTATAGGGCCATGCCTGAGCTAAAGCATTTCTTACTTTTCACTGGACTGCATTTCTAGTAGCACTTGCGTACTTATTTCCTCAGCTAGAAATGACGCATAGCTGTTCAAGCACCAAACTTCAGTTTTTAGACTTTAGAAAAGTAAGATGTACACACAAAACATGGAAAGTTTCTGGGTCTAAGGAAACAGTAAGAACATTTCTGTGTGCACAAGAGATCAAGAAAAAGCAAAAGCTCTGTAGAGTTCCTGCACTATACACATTTGTAACACTGATACTGTCTCTCTACAGCTGCACTCTTCTTTAGAAACTTGTAATGGCCAAAGAAAATAATAGAGTACCAGAGGAACAGGAACATTGTGAACAGTTAATGGTAATAAGATGAAATCTGTTGGAAGAACAAGAAAAGGAATAATGGCAAAGAAAAAGGAACTTTTTTAAAAGGCACACTGAAACTGTATAATAAAAAGTGGAGGGAAAAACGTAGGTCACCAGCAAAAGTTTTGCTGAAGAAGTGAGAAAGATTAAATTATTACTATTTTTCCCAAACAGAATCAAAGCAAGCATTTTGTAGAAAGTTTTGTGCTGTATTTTTCCCAACGTAGGTGAACATTGTGTAAAATTTAAGTGATTTATTTAACTAAGAGCCACAATGGATGCTTGAGTGCATAATTCTGCCTGTACAGTGTTCTTAAGATTGCTACTTCTGCTATTCAAGACCTTATATTACCCTTTGCCCTTTTTTTCTCTAAGGTCAAATTTCCACTTGCTACTGATGGAATTTTTCAATGATAGAAAAGTCAACCAATTTTTTTTCCCCTTATTTCCTTATATTAATGCTTTCTCTCCTCCCCTCCCTGTCCCTCCCTGCTCCCCCCACCCCCCCCACCCCAGTTTTAATTTCTAGTCATCTTCCTTCACATCTTCAGGACTGCAGTATAGTCTCTTGTTTTGGACCTCTGGTCATAACTTTCTTTTTACTCATGCTGAGTATACTAAGTTAACACTGACTAGAATGCAAAAAGTCCACCACTGGACTATGCAGTATTTTCCTGAGATCACCCTCTCCTCTCCTCTCCTCTCCTCTCCTCTCCTCTCCTCTCCTCTCCTCTCCTCTCCTCTCCTCTCCTCTCCTCTCCTTTTTACCTCTTCATACTTTCCCTCTCATCTTTTTCTTACATTCTTATTTTCCCTTTTCCCTTTTCCCTTTTCCTTTTCATTTTCCCTTTTCCCTTTTCCTTTCCTTAAATTATACCAGGGAACTTTCTGAGAGTATTTGTCCCATCATACTTAAAAAGAGATTATTCATTCTTCCTTCCCAAGAGCTAATGAAGTTCCCTGGCAGTAAAATAAAGGTTTTTGAACCTGTGACCACAAGTCTGATGCTCAATTAATCTCTTAATTTCGAGCCATCTTCCTATGACTAGAGCAGGAGTGCAGGGGAAAGAAAATGCCTAATAGTTCCCAAGTCTCCATTCGGCCCTTCCACCCTTCAGCCAAGTTAAAACTATTGTTCTTGTCTTGTGAGAAAAGGTCTGCAAAACTACATGAACCAAAAGTTTTATAAAATGACATGGATATTTTCTTCCACCAGCTTTGCATTAGATTTTATTTCAGTCAAGTCTCAATCACATAAGCAAATTGTCTTGGCTTTTTTTATTCTATACCTGAAACTTCATGGAAACCATACTATGTTATTAGGGATCTGCATTAACACCTAGATTTGTCTCCAACTGATAGTCCCTTATAGAGATGCTACTGTATGTTATTTTGCTGGCACCTGTCCTGCCATTAAATCTAAACTAGATCACTGGGAAAATGATAATGTTCTAATTCTCAGTTCTACACTTATAAACTAAAAAAAAAGAAAAAAGAAAAGAAGTATACTAGATCTTAATATTCCCTCATCTCTTCAGTAACACAAACATCCTTTGTCACTGGAATTGAGAGACATTTTCCACTATCAGGATAAATTTTTATTTACTTCAACTCCACATAATTAAAAGTATTTAACTGTATTCCAGATTCAGTGTCTGCCTGAGAGATCTTAAAAATAAAATGTGAAACAAATAAATGGCTCATTATTGCCAGAAGTATAGCAAACTTTGGTGCCTTGCCTTGATCAAGGAACTAGGCTTGAAGAAGTCACGTTAGTGTTAGGAGACTTCTCGTGCAAAACCAAAAAAATGCAGAATATGTCTTCAAACAATCAACTTTAAAAAATAATTTATTGAGACACAAGGATTTCCATTCCTTGGACACCTGGGACACTTCAAAGATTGTAGAGAACTGCCTTGATAATTTTTTTCTGCTTTCACAGTTCCTATGTATGAGTAGTCTGCAAATGCATTCAACAGAGTAATACATCCTCACAGAGCATTTGCCATCTTCTCACCGCTCCAGTGTGTTTCATCTAATAGCACTGGGCTTCCTCCAACACAGCTGAGTATAGCAGTAACTTCCACTTTTGAAAGATGGGATACGATGTTACATTTTGACTGCACACTAACATCGATCCACACAGGGAAACAATGCAATATAGCTTGTGTCCTATGAATCCCTGCCAGGTTTCCTTTCTCTTGCAGTTGTGTCCCAAGCAGATGTAGAAGCTGCTTAGCTGTTTGACCTTAGGTTTGTATGGCATGTCTTAAGTTTTCTTTCATGATTATCTCTTCATTTTTTCCATGGTGTCCTAGTCTTTACCAGCTCATGGGGATACTAGGAGATTCTTCATTATGCTGTGAAAAAAACCCAAACCAGCCCAAACCACCTGAAACTCAGATCTTTGTCAGATCTTTAGTTTTTATGTTTTCAGATTCTGAAATCCAAGTAGTGATTAAAACGACAAAACCCATAGCAGGGAAGGTATAAGAATCTGATTCCAACTGAAGAACTAAATGCAACCCTCACAAAGAACTAGATTTTACAAAATTTTTTTTTACTTTTAATTATCTAGTGACCTAGTAACCTCAAGGATGTTCTTTCAATGTAAGATTCCATGCAAGACCAAGACATAACCTAGATTTTCAGTCAAGTTTCAGAGATGGGTGTAATACTTCTAGAATGAAATTGTATTTTGTTTTTAGGCTTTGGTGAAGCCTCTAGTCTACAGAGCAGGGTATTTTTTATAGAATTGCACAAGTTTTCTGCAATCCTAAAAAAACCAAACCATGCCTAAAAAAAAAAACTTCAGGAGAATGACTGTTCAAAATCCTGTGTTTTTCTCAGTCTTCTAAATTTACTCTTTCCCTAACTGACACATTAGTTAAATTAAAATACGGAGAAACACATATTGCTGTTTTTTCTGTAAGGGATGCTTTCAAAACCTGACACTACCTTCCACCACTTAGAGCTTTACATAGTTCCTAATAAAGTTCATACAGAACCAAGGGATGCTTTTTTTTTTTTTTTTTATGTAGCAATGTTATGAAGCTCTCTATAAAAGGACAGCTGAGAAAAGCTATCTTTCAACTACTGCAGTGAAGAGCCTACTCCACAAATTTTGGCTGAATGAAGTCATTTAATCTTCCACAAGGTGCTGAAGTAGTACATTATGACACAGAGTACAGGCTGTCTTTCCACAGCAGTTTGTTTTAAGGCGAAATATGATCTCACCATTGTACGTAGAGGGCACCATCCATTTAAATTATCATATCATGTCCAAAATGACATGCTAGGCTTTCTACAGTCAATGAAGAGAGTCATCCCTGAGAGTTATATCATTCAAAGACAAATGTGTAAACTAGATGATATGCTTTTCTGTGCAAGAATCTGTACAATATCCCTACTTACTCTGTAGAAGACATAGGTGATTAAATATTCAGGCAGTTTGGACTACTAAACTGGAAAGGGTGGAAGGAAGGAAGTGTATAGATAACATTCCTTTCTTTATCATTCAATTCGTTCCTTCATAAAGAAAAACTTAAGTGAAATGTCATATCTTTATTTATCTCATAGTAGATGTCCTTTTCATTTTTTAACTAAAGCATTGAAAGAATTTCTTTGGAAGTTATCAAGGAAAACAAGAGAAAATATGATATATTTCTAATGTTGAAACATTAAAAATTAATATTCTGGAGACCAAGTCTGTACTGATGTCATATAGACATTCCTCATTATCCTGCACACAAATGCAATTGCCCTCTCCTACTTGCAAAATCATATACTAAAACTAAATCTGGATTTTTTTTTCTGTGAACAGGTGAAGAGTTAAAAAAGACAGAGACAAAAATTTACAAGTGACAATTACTTTTGAGAGAGAAAGGCAGAAATATGTTTTTTTTTTTTTAGCTGTGTTTCATAGAACCATAAAATCAAGGAATCAACCACATAGCTCAAAGCCCCATCCAGCCTGGCCTTGAGCACTGCCAGGTATAGGGCAGCCACAGCTTCTCTGGGCAACCTGTTGCAGTGCCCCAACGCCCTCATTATAAACAATTTCTTCCTAATATCTAAACTAAATATCCTCTCTGTCAGATTAAAGCCATTTCCCTTTGTGCTGCCACTACATGCCTGTGTAAAAAGTCCCTTTCCAGCTTTCTTGTAGACCATCTTCGTGTACTGGAATTTCACCCATTGTTTTTGAAAACCTATTCTCTTTGAGGACATCAAGAGTATTGGAGGGAGAACTATGTGCTATGGGGGTACCTAAATCCATATTTAAGAGTCTAAGTGTTTGTTCTAAATACGAAAAAGGACATAGAAACCCAAATGAGATATACAAGTGGTACGCTTAAATTTTTTATTCTGTGCAGGATCTTATATGGCCTTTGTCACCTCAGCATTTAGCCTACTACTAAACAAGTGCGAAACACAATTCCCGGTATAAACTTTGGGAAGAAAGGCAGAAAGAATTTACTAGAACTCCCAGCAGAGCATGTTAATGACAATAAAACAAAACTTTTCTGTTTCCACGATTAAAAGACTGAGGTACAAACACCCCAAAAAGTCGACAGCAGAAACAACAAAGTTCTTTAGTGTCTATTTGCACTTTCATGTTCAGTATTTGTAGTCTATATTGGATTCATAATGGTAGATGTGGTAGTCTCTCCTAAAAGACGAAAGACTGCAGGAAGCAGTGCATCTCTGAGGCTGTGCTTTTTGTTACCATTCTTACAGTACTCTTGATTTAGAGTTCATACTCAGCTCTAGCAAATCTCTGCAGAACACATACCAGAAATATAGGCTATGCTTGGGGAGAGATTATGACCCTACATAAATTGCTTTTTATATGAGAATGTTTTATATTCAAGCCTTGCTCCAGGATGAAAATCCTTCCTGGTGATTAGAAATTTAAACAGACAAAGAAAGTGCAAGACATGACACCAGTCTGAGCTGTGTCCACAGAACTGCAAAGAAGTACTATTTGGACTCTTCTGTTTTACAAGGTTTCTTATTTGTTATAAATCAAGCTTGTTCACTTTATTAGTATAGTTGTACAAGAAATGCAAACATTCCCTATCATTGCTTTCTTCCCCTATTAAATATAGCATAGCACAATGGCTGTCTGATAACCCACAATGAAAACTCTAGCACGTACAGTATATGCTACAAAATATTTTTAGGCTCTGCAACCTGACAGTCATATCTGTTGTTAGCAAACATAACAGCAGAGTAGATAACCTGTATGGAAAATAAAGATAAACCAGTGATGGGAGGTTTCTTGTAGAGACTGTGTTACTGTTAATTGCTGTAATTCGTTGAAAGACTTCATGAGAGTTTTTAATTTGATGTACTTTACAGGTGGACTGTTAAAAACACATCACCATTTAAAAATAAAGGTGCAAAAAACATCCAAGGTAAAGCTGCAGAAGTAAAGCTATGATCAGAGTATGACAAAAATCTTCCAAATATTGTCATCTTATAAAACATTATTTTACTGGATTAGTTTACAAAATATCCACGGAACAAAATCCTGGACCCAGGGCAAAATTACATCTAACACCAGTGCCTGAAATCCTTCTGGTCTCATATTATCACTTTTGTATTCTTCTTCCAGACTTTTCTTCTGAATTTTTTTCCATATTAGCAACCATAACAAATTCGCAGCTACATTCTCAGGTTTCTTAAAGTAATAGTCACTTATAATACTAATAGAAAATCCCACACTTTGCATTTTTTTGGATGGAAATATGAAGTCTTCAAAAATAGTTTTATTGTCTCTGATGAATTTTTAGAGATCTGTAGAATTAAAATAAATAACAAAGCACCTGCTTAATCAACTCACAGCAGCTGAAGGGATGTGTTACATATATGCTTTGTGTTTGGCTGTTCAAATATTACACTAAATGTTGTTTACAGAAGCTAAACATATTTTCTACTTGCTTCAGTCCACTCTTATTTATACTTACACATAAAAAAACCCAACAACTTCTCACTGGCAGAGAGGAGAGCAGAACAGACTTTTTGCTAGTGAACCAGGGGTTTTAGCTTGAATCTTACTCCAAACAAACCAATCAACAAATGAGTTTCTGAATACTTACCCTTGACTGTCAAAAATGGATAAATGTGATGCCAGTTCTACCTCTACTGCAAAACCTGTGTTGCTGTAAATATGCTGAACCAGTTTGACAATAATTCTGATTCCCAGATCCACTGTAGAGTGCTATTTCACAGACTGCTTATTCTCAAAATTGTTCTTACAGTATGATTAACAAATTAGGTTTATTAATGTAAGTTAATATGAATAAATTATTTTTGGCAACAACATCATCCTGATTTAGTTTATTTTTTTTTTAAACTGCTGGCAAAGTGGCTGTTTGTAACATCTAAGAAGCTCGTAAAAGACAAGATCTGAATTCACTATTCACCATTTATAGGTCTAAACTTTCTTTCTACTTCACATTTCACTTTTCTTTTCTTTTCTTTTCTTTTCTTTTCTTTTCTTTTCTTTTCTTTTCTTTTCTTTTCTTTTCTTTTCTTTTCTTTTCTTTTCTTTTCTTTTCTTTTTTTTTTACTTTCATTAGTAACATGTCCCAGTCTCCTTAGGCAAGATAACATGGTGCTATATTGATATGGTATGACATGCACCATTTTATCCAAGGCAGCTACAGATGTGAAGATGCCACAAGTACAGTTCTAGATTTCTGCCACACAAGATGATAGGAAATTTGAAAAGAAGTCTGGTACTCCTAACACAGTGACTTATGAGATCCCCCACCATTCACATGTGTCAAAAAGAAAGGCAGGAGCATTATTCAGATCACAGATTAAATGAATGGCAACGAATGTCAGGACAAAAAGAAGGGTCCAATGACAAATATTTTCTTCTGAGTAATTAAAAAAAAAAAAAAAAGAAAAAAGAAACCAAAAATAAAACAGTTTATGACTGGTAGAACTTCAATAAACCATCCAGAAATTCTACCAAAAACAACTGAGGGTGAATTACAAAGTTAACTATTGGTTTCATTACATTGATTTGCTCACAGAGCTTTGACAGTATGCTAACAGCAGTCCCTGCTTCATAAAAGACAGCTAGGAAAAGCAATCCTTTTTTTGTGAACTCATTGCCACAAATGCTCTTCAGAATGACATTCATACTGTCCAGTGTTTCTTCATTTGTCCAAGTATTTTTTTCATAATAATTCTGTCTCTATAGGGTTTTTTTTTAATTTTATTAGACACAGCATGAAATAATTGTAGCACTTGAGAAGCTGAATGAAGAAGCAAGGTGGCATGGGGATGGTTGACTCCGCCTTGCACAATTAGAAACACAACTTTCTCAAAAATATTGACTGTGTGCATAAAAATATACATTTCTAAGTAGTTTCCTGACCTATCTAATTTTTTTCTCTGTTCTGAGCAAAAATAGCTAGAATGTAAGAAATACAAATATTTCAGGTCTGTCTGAAAGCAAGAAATTCCAAGAATTCTAATTGTCTTTATGTGATTTTGAAGGCATGGGACATTTGGGACACAGCCATAAGATTAAGAGAAGCAATTGGATGCTGTAAAGCACCAGGTATGTTACAAAATGGACCTTAACTCTTGCACAAAGGAGAGGGAGATGTGCTAAAACCTTTATAACAATCACATTCATTAATTTTTTAATGCTACTGCAGACTAGTTTTAACAAGAGTGGTAAAGCTAAATCCATCAGGTCATATCTTACATTCAAACGATTGCTGAAATTAAATATTTCAGAGACACGTTGGAATCTTATCATACACCTTTCAACACTTAGGTTTCTGACTGATTTAAATCTTGGAGCATAAAATATCACAATAATATTTTTTCCTAGTTATAACTGTTTAAAACAACAGATTTGTTTCTGTGGAGGTTTTGCACCCCTTGTATAAATGGCACTAAAAACATTCTCAGCAGTCTTAAGTCTCACTAGACACCAAATGAAAAAGATTTTCTTTAAGCGTTTTGCTGTTATGAAAAAATCCACACTGTGCTACTAGAGCAACAGAGTCACTTTGTCTTAATGAAAAATATATCTTTCCCTCTCCTCCCTCTTCAAGTGCTTGGCAACACTAAAATGGTTTTACCATTTGTGATATACTACACAGGCTCAAATTTGCTGACTACAAATACCTTTCCAGGGCTCTCCATCATATTAGTTGAGGAAAAAAAAAAAGTCAACCTTTCAGAACATTTTTTTCTACTGATAGCATTCAGTTATTAAGAATGCCTAGAAGTCAATAGCATTATTCACAAGAGTAAGTATTGTAGAATTCTTTAAGTGTAGAATTATTCATTCATGTGATGAGAACACACATTTTATATTTTTAAATACCACAGTCACCAATCAAAAGTTTTCAGACCTTATATCAAATAAAATTGCATTTAATTTTTCTGTCCTATAAGAAAAGTGTAGGAGGAGGAAGAGTAATAGCCCAAATGACTAATAGGATAAATATCTTTTTTCATTAGGAAAAAAAAATCAGCGTTGAAATATTATATAATTTCAGGACATTTCCTTCCTCTTTCACCATTCCAACATGTTAGCCAAATGAAAAGAGAAGTGAATCACAGGAAGGATATGGCTTGCTCCCAGGGAAGGAGGAACAAACTGCAGTACCTGCTGTGGAAATAAAGAACACCTAAGAACAAAAAGCAATAGAAGTCTTAAAAGTCAGTTGATAGTAGAGTGTCAGAATAGGGTATTAGAGGACATCTTTGTCAGCAAACAGTTTCAACATTCAGTTCTTTCATCCAAACTGTAGACAAAAGAAATAAACTTGAGAATTTCTTAGAGGAAAAAAAAAAAATTAGAAGATCCTGATTAAAAAGTAAAGATTAAAATGAAAAAGGATAGAGGAAAAATGGAATGGAAGAAAGAAAGATACATACAGTTGGTAAAAAAATAAAGACTTGTATTTCGTATAAACACAAGCTCTAGAAATAGAAAGATTTCTAAGAGGAAGTTTTTTAATAGAAGTAATTCCTCTGGTGCCCATAATTACAACAACAAAATATGAACCCAGTTGCTTTTGTAAAAATGCTCCAGCATTTTTTTTGCAGTTCTATGCTTAACCAATACTGTCTATTTCAAAAAGTCTCTGCTGAGGTTACATAAATTATTCTTCAGCAAGGTAGAAAGCTATCATTTCTAATTTTATTTTACTAATGCTTTCTTAATATTAAGGCAACGCTATTCAGTTCATTCGCTACCCTTCTATATTTCCATGTTTATTGCTGGAATGATATTTATTTCCTTAACAGGCCTTTTTGCATTTCAGTAATATTAACATTAAAGAGTGTATTTATTTCATTTTAGCATAGTGAGTATCTCTTAAAGAGTTCTCACAATGTTACCTGGGACACAGATAAATTCTGTAATCTAACTTTATAGATGCCGCATTTTGAGTAAAAAAGACATTTGTTAAAAAAAAATCTAATCCTGAAGTCTTATTACTTTCCAGATCCATACTTACTATCTAATTTAAATGAAAGCTTCATGATATTTAGTATGTGCTACTCAAAATAATGCAGTATGATAGATCTTTATTTTCTTTCAGATACTGGGTGTACATTAATGTAAATCCAGTATCTTCAATGGAATTGCTTCAGATTTACTTTTAGTAATCAGAAATAGTGAATATGGATGGCTTGAAAAAAGCTTTGAGTTATCCTAGGAATATTTCCTGGGCATTAGGTAAGACCAAGTTAGAGGAATTAAGACATTGAATATAATTTTTAATGGTGAGAGAAGATTCATTTACTGACCTAAATGACATCTCACATGATGCAAGGAGTTACAAAAACATCCTGTTCAACTCTGAATCAAATATTTCCATAAAAATCAGCATACTATCTCATACCATGTTTTGTTTAGCTTTACTAATGTTTTTATCACTGGCTGCCTGCAGTTGAGTTAAACTACTTTATATACATATGTTAGCTATATTGTGTTTTCTACTTCTATCTCTAATTTCTCTATCGTTTTCATACAACAGGTAGAATAATGATGTGCTTTTTGTATTGCTTGCATGTGCCACTCAGGTTCCATAAACTGAGGTCTTGAGAGGTGATGATGAAATCTTAATCTAAAATACAAATCAGTTCCAATCCAGATATTTAGGCATATATCCAAACAAGAAAAAGAAATACATATAGGAAAAATCATTACTTCTAATTTGGTTGTTAATGATAGACTTATAAAAATAATTTTACACATTCGTAGAATCATAGAACATAGAATTCTTGATTTGCTCAGAAATAACATCAACAGTCAATTCAGATTTCAGGAAGTTCTAGGTGTTTAAAAAGCATAGAGGCCAATTTCTGTTATTTCTGAGCAAATCAAGAATTCCAAGTTCCAAAGGCTGGAGCTCCTACTTAAGACAGGAAATAGTTTTCATTCTGAAGATCGCTAAATGTTGCCAAGACATTTTTAAGATGTGTAATAAGAAGTATTTTTTTCATTATGTACCACTCATAGCTTCTTCCTTCATTCACTAAATGCTACAACAAACTAGAACAAGTTAGCATCATCAGTTGTCTAAGATATAATAAACAATTTGTTTCCACTTCTACTGTGTAACATTTCATTTCAATTTTGAACAAGCCACATATGTTTTCTTATTTCTTTTCATTCCTCTGTAGAAGTAGATAATAATGAAAAATGTAATATTTGTTGTACAAGGGAAATGAGTTAATGTTTATGAATTCTTTTGAGAAATTTTTTACAAAATGTGAAAAACCCAAAAACAAAATTACCTGAGCTCATGGTATCCCAGAATCACTTGGGTTCCATTATTGAAAGACATTTAATGTTATTGCTGCTCACTTCAGTTGAGCTTATTTCAGGTTTGGAAAGTTGGTTCGCAGCGTACATTCATGCTTCATCACTCAGTGTTTCTTTATAAATTAAAGAAGTAGTATAAATTGACATTATATATATCCATCTAAAATCTAAACACACCTTGTTGTGCTACATGCCTGGTATATGGTGCTCTCTGTGTGATTATATATTCATGTATAAACCAAATATTTCAGTCTGCCCACACAAACTGCAATTTATTATGTGATTTTGAGTTGCCTATTCTAGAAGTTGCAAAATGAAAGCTCCTAGAATATGAAAGAAATCTAGGAGGTAAGATATAATGAGATCTGCAAATATTCAGACAAAAGTACAATTACAAAGGTGTTCTGTAATTATTTATAAGTAAAGGGTATAAAATAAAGGAGCTTGGGTTTTGTTTTGCTTGTGTAAGAACTCATATTTCATGAACATCTTAAAGACAACAATATATACCAGCATGGCAAGAGTACCCATGTCTTTCAAAATGAGCCTGGATTAACTTCTGGCAGTAGAAATTTTGCTACTGGTGCTCTTCTTAGAAGTGGCACTGGGTCTGAAAGTTCTTTTGCATGAAAAAGTGGATGGAGTTAGAAGACAGTGTCCCTCTTTGCAGGAAATAAATCAGGGTCATCTACAAAAATACTTCTCTAAGTCACTCTTGGGACAGTAATAATCAAATTTGACCAAGTAGCAGACAGCAGTCATACTGAAGAATAATTAGGGAATATACTCCTTCCTTCTTAAATTATATTATTTGTTTAAATATTTCTCATCATCTAGCTAATTTGGAATCACAGTAGGGTAAGTTGTTAACCCAAAACAAAACCCACTATTTTTTCCTTGTCTTTTTCTTTAGCAGTCTTGTGCACATTTAGTTCTTCCCTCCATTTTCAGTCCCTACAACACAAGACATAGGGAGATGAGAAAAAAAATAATAAACATGGAGATGGTAAACAAGGTAAGCAACAGGGAACTCCAACAGTATGTCTGGCCTTTGGAAAACAGCAGCTGAAGTTTCTCATGAGGAAAAAAATGCCTCAAAGCAATTTGCAACTTAGGGACCCCCTCATTCACAACTGAAAGCCACAGCTTACAAATTTGTTAATCTGTGCATGCCATGAAAATAAAAAACAACAGAAAACGTCTTAATTTTATACTCCTGCTCTGCTGCTCCTGTATGTCACAAAGTTGTCTCATTGCTTCTCCTGCTCCAAAACAGTTTGTGCCACCTGCTCCAATGGACTAAATGTCCTGTCCTGCTGGTGACTTTGTCAGTACAAGGGGTACAGTACACTAGTGCTGTACTCTGGTTTGCTGCTAGTGGAACACTGCCTTCTCCTGCCGTGCATCTATGCTTATTTGAAGTTTGCCTATATTGTACAGTATACCATGTGCAGTCATATCAGATAACCAAACGCCCATAACTTTAGGGCCAGTAGAGCAATAAGTCTCCCTAATGCTACTTGAGACATGAGCCTTGTGCAGGAAAACAGACAAAATGGAAGAACTCACACAACCATTCCTGTCATCATGGTCCATTTTCCAGCAATAATGAGAAGACACTTTTTCTCCTCAGATTCACTCTGTGCATACACAGCGAGTACATTTTTACGTGTGCAAAGACAGCAGAGTGAATGCTTTCAAGACTTACGCAGGTATATCATAGAATCATAGAATCATAGAATAGTTAGGGTTGGAAAGGACCTTAAGATCATCCAGTTACAACCCCCCTGCCAGGGGCAGGGACACCTCACACTAAACCATGCCACCCAAGGCTATGTCCAATCCAGCCTGGAACACTGCCAGCGACAGAGCATTCCCAACTTCCCTGGGCAACACATTCCAGTGCCTCACCACCCTTACAATAAAGAATTTCTTCCTCATATCCAATCTAAACTTCCCCTGTTTAAGTTTGAACCCGTTACTCCTCGTCCTCTCACTACAGTCTCTCATGAAGAGTCACCATCAATATTCATTATTTAACACAGATAGAAAAGAAGGGAAATAAATTCATTATCCCTACCAGTTCTAGTAACTCATAAGTTTCTGGAAACTATCAAATACTCTTGCAATGGATTTTTAAACCAGCAAGATGCAGTGAGAATACCACAGAACTGTAGTGGGCTTTCACGTGTTTCAATTATAGAAAACATGAACCAGGACTGCAGCCACAGGAGACATACTGAATAATAACAGTTGTGCTTTTCAAATTACAGTAAGCGTAATTAGACCACATAAATATACTGGTCAAGCAGTGCTGAGTTGCTCATTAAAAATGAATTTTTTAATGAAGGCTATTACAAATGTACAAGATCAGAGTGGGTATCACAGCTACAGGTTGGGCAGAGAAGAGATTCAGAGCAGCCCTGCGCAGAAGGACATGGGGGTTTTGGCTGATGAGAAAATGAACATGAGCCAGAAGTGTGCTCTCGCAGCCCAGAAGGCAAACCATATCCTGGGCTGCATCAAAAGGAGCGTGACCAGCAGGTCGAGGGAGGTGATCCTGACCCTCTCCTCTGCTCTTGTGAGACCTCACTTGGAGTATTGTGTACAGTTCTGGTGTCCTCATCATAAAAAGAACATGAAAGTGTTGGAACAAGTCCAAAGGAGGGCCATGAGGATGATCAGGGGACTGGAGCACCTCCCGTATGAAGATAGGATGAGAGAGTTGTCTCTGTTGAGCCTGGAGAAGAGAAGGCTGCGTGGAGACCTCATAGCAGCCTTCCAGTATCTGAAGGGGGCCTATAGGGATGCTGGGGAGGGACGCTTCATGAGGAACTGTAGTGAGAGGACAAGGAGCAACGGGTTCAAACTTAAACAAGGGAAGTTTAGATTGGATATAAGGAAGAAATTTTTTACTGTAAGGGTGGTGAGGCACTGGAATGGGTTGCCCAGGGAAGTTGTGAATGCTCCATCGCTGGCGGTGTTCAAGGCCAGGTTGGACAGAGCCTTGGGTGGCATGGTTCGGTGGTAGGTGTCCCTTCCCCTGGCAGGGGGGTTGGAACTAGATGATCTTAAGGTCCTTTCCAACCCTGACTATTCTATGATTCTATGATTCTATGATTACTAGTGTTTTATTTATTTATTTATCCATCCAAGTATGACCTTTATTTATGAAAAAAAAAACACTGCAGTGGAGGACAGTTAGTTTTGCCTAGTGCTGCACTGAGAAGTCAGTATGAAGCTTCTGACCAAGTTCAGTGAATATTAGACTGAGCATACAGAACTTTTTCCTTCAGCTCTCGTGCTGCAGTGACATTCCTATTGGAGTCACTGAAAATAATGCATGAGCACAGACAGAATACAGATTGAAGTACTGGACCATAAAGTGAGTGCTGACAGAAGTTTCTAGATTTTTCAAGAATTAAAGGTTTAATTAGAGGTTCCTAGATATCAGAAATACCTTACCCCCTTGTGAGCTAAAACATACTATGCAAGACACCTATCTGCGTGGAAGAAATTTCCAATGTCCTGTTCTCTAAAACTATGGAATATCTAGATTTCTCAGAATAAGGATAAGTCTACTAATCAGACTAAGCAGTCAGCCATCACACCCCCTATCCTCACCCACCTCCCCATGAATAATGGAGAGAAGAAATGAAAGATGTATGGAAGATCATAGAAAATTGCAGACTAAAGAATGACAAAAGAATCTGAAGCATCTCAGCATCATAGTGACTAACTATTTTTGGCAAGGCATTTCTAATTCAGAATACTAAAAGCAGAAATCAAAACTTTTTTTTTTTTTTTTTTTTTGTTATGGACATTTTCAGATTTTCTAATCACAAAAGAAATCAAGTTGCAATGAAAACTAGCTGAATATGCCATGGACTACATTAGTTTGGAGTTGCTTTCTTTTATCTTTAAACATGTACACTAATAACTAAGGAAGTCTTTCTGACATACCAATTTAAAGAAATATCCAAAATTGTAGCATTTCAAATAGATATTTGTAAGACAATTCATATTTTAAGGAGAAGTTTAGGAAGGTACCCATACTTGTTACTCAGATTTCTATTCAGTGATTGGCCTAACTGGGGGTACTGACACCTATTGCAGAGGCATTCATTACTAGTATTTGTACAATTGGGTCAGGGCAGGTGCAGGCACCTTGTTGACTTGTTTTGTTTTGTTTTAATTTTCTTCTTTTTGTTTTAAGATTAGGGGAAAAAAAACCACAACCTTATACTGCTACAATACTCTACCTTTAACAACCTAAGATGATTTTTACCGTTAGAGAGAAGTCACAAATCAAATTAATGTCTCCTGAGCAAAAAAAAATATGTTCAGGATTGGACTAAGTTTAAAAACTTATTCAGAGTTTTCCTAAGGAATGGTAGGACAGAAGTATGATGATTCCTTCTAAAAAATTAGAGGAAAAATTTACCAATCCTATGTTAGAACAGGCCTCTAACAAGCATTTTACTTGTTATTGCCAATGCAGAGGGAATGCTAGCTTCTGCAGTTCCAGACAACTCAAAATAAGATCTGCAAGAATTTGTGATAAAATACTCACACTAAAGTATTTCTGGAAGTAAATACTGGTGTCCTGGGTTCAGCAGTAGCATCATTTTTCTCCTTAGTAGCTGGGGCAGTGCTGTGTTTTTGACTTTCAGCCTGGGAACAGCGCTGATAACACCAATGTTTTCAGCTGCTGCTCAGTAATGTTTACCCTGACCAAGGACTTTCTGAGTCTCATGCTCTGCCAAGGAAGGGGGGAAGCTGAGAGGAAGCAGAGACAGGACACCTGACCTAAACTGACCAAAGAGGTATTCCATACCACAGCACGTCATGCTCAGTGTATAAACTGTGGGCAGTTACCCAGAAGGGCTAGATAACTGCTAGGGTTCATCTGGGCATCGTTCGGTGGGTGGTGAGTGATTGTATTATTTTCCCTTGTATTTCTCTTGTCATTATTATTATTGGTGATAGCAGTAGTGATTGGTGTTATACCTTAGTTACTAAACTGTTCTTATCTCAACCCGTGGGAGTTACGTTCTTTCGATTCTTCTCCCCATCCCTCCAGGAGCTGGGGGAGGAAGAAAGGGGAGGGGAAGTGAACGAGCGGCTGAGTGGTTCTGAGTTACCGGCTGGGCTTCAACCACAACTGGCCAGCCTAAAACAAGGCCCAGTGCCCAGCCAACAGCAAATTCATACTGTTCACAGAAGGGATTTATTGAAAAGCTCCCTAGATACAATTGGAAACACTGGGAACATGGGCACAGTTACATCTTTACAAGTAAAATTCTACCCAGGTGCCAAACTCACAAAAAGCATTAACTTAAAACCCAGCTATTTCCTATTTTGAAATCATCAATGTCATAGCCCTCATTCAACCTCTAAAGATCGCTGGAAATAAAAACGTATGACAGGCTTTTTCCACCTGATCTGAAAGAGTGGATGGAAAGAAGAGTTTTAAACAGTCATTAATAAAATAAGTGGGAGGTGAGACCCCTTCCAATCACTAACCAAAACCATCTTTCTTTTTAGCGAGAACACAATCTCTCTGTCTCTGGTCTAACAAACATTTAAATGTTGATTGAAAGTGGCAGTTCTGCAAGGAAGAAATGAGAGCTTCTCCACTACATGATTCCCTATAGCTTTGCTAGGCAGTAGATATAAAACCAAATCCATGCTGGACGGGCAGCCTTTGAATCTGGATCAACTGCGTGTTTGGTAGGTGTTGAAAATCACAGAGCTATTGGTTAAAAGATTTAAACTGCTCATATTATTGTAATGAAAGAAAATTAGTTAGAAATTTTCAGGATTATGCCAGATAATACAAATCTCGGTAAGGCTAAAGAGATCACTGAACAGGGCATACCTTAGCCAATCAACTAGTTAGAACAGCAGTTTTTATTTTGCAGCTGTATAAACAGGGTTTATAATGCTTTTCCATCATCAATTAAAAACAGGGTTTTTTCTGTGCATCTGAGCCCATGTTCTGGTGGTGGATGTAGTACAAACACCTGAATGGATTCAAGGAGTGCAAATAGGAGCAGGATCTGGCCTTTAATTTTATTAGCTTAAATGCCTAGTTTAGTGAAATGAAATGTCTTTATGACATTTAATTGAGTCAGGGAGAAGAACGATTAATAGATGCTTAATTTATCCTTGCATAATGAACAAAGTTCTTTCAAAAGTAAATAAAATTTCAGTTTAAAGAAACTCGGTTGATATCATTACAACTCTCCCTGGTGAAGCTTTAAAGGAATAGACACTATGAGAATTTAAAATTTGGGATTCAAGACATGACTGGTAAGAAGTATTTTCTCTTTTTCATATCTTCAGTTTTTCTTCTCCTCCTGCTACGCTGTTTAGTTATTAAGTCTTCCCTATTACCCAGTTTATAATGGAAGAGCACATGACACAAATGCCATATGAAGGAAAAAGTACATTAGTGATATAAGAAAATGTCACTGCGGTACACAAATACAGTAACGTAGCCACAAAGAATAAGAAAGTGAGTCTTTTTGTTCTTTTTCATACCCTACCTTTCTAAATATTATCCAAATGAGAATTTTCAGTTCACTGAGAATGCAGTCTATCAAAAAAACATATTGTTAAAAATCACAGTATTAACAACTCATTGGCTCAATGAATCAGATGGTAGACCATTAAATTCTTTTTATCTTTGTGCTTGTCCTTATCTTGTGCAGTCACAGTGCTAACTGTTGGAATTATTCACTTTTGTTGCTCATTTGCACAAAACTGAACTGGTGTAAACAACATACAATAAAATTGTGGCTAAGTTCTCTGTTTGAATCTGCTCTTAAGAAAGCTTCACAAAAGCACTTTTTTCATCATGCTCTAAACTTTCCCTTAACTCATAACATAGTAAACTTAGACCATTTACTTCCTTGGCTTCTGTGTTAGAAAATAGATATAAGAATTACCTCTTTCCTGCAGTTTTCTCTGCTAGTCACTGCATGAATCTTCTCTCAGTGTCCCTGCAGACATTCTGTCTTTGTGAGCCAGCACAAAGTGTTTCCAAGACCTCATCTATTAGTGACCTAAAAACGGAGCGTGCCAGTCTTTGTTTAAATTTGGTATCAAGATGTTTTCAGGTACATTTGTCCCTACCTTCACGAAAAAAAAGAACACAGTTTCTAAACTCAGTAGGTGGAGGGCTGATAGGTGACAGAGCCATGCCTCTGAACCATCAGAGGTGTCTCCAATGGGTATGCAGGCAATCTGTGGGACTGTACTGAGGACTCACTCACACAGCTGAACCACCTTCACTGCCCATCTGAAGTAGCACTGGCACGCTTCAAAAGGGACCAGTGAAGAGCTGTGCCATTAGAGGGCCAGATCAGAGATCCTGTGGTAAAAATGCTTGCAAGTCTCATGAAAACTTAACCAGTCACTTCTAAGCACAAACACACAGAATGGCAGGTAATTATGTTATGCTGCCTGACACTGTGCCGCTACAGTCTGGACATGTGAGAAATTATTAAGATGAGTAACATTGTTCTTATATAAAGAAATTAACACTTTCTCAAAATCTCACAAAGCAAACCAGCTTCTCTATTTTAGCAAATTCAGCCCATTCAGTCAACCAGTGTCAAGCATAGCTGAACGCTGTTTTGCATCACACAATACTGCTTTAGAGCAAGGATGTTACTCTTTCTTAACAGGGTACTCCAACAGGCAATCTCAAACTCATGAATTTTAGCCAAGAACCTGCCACTTTGGAAGCTTTAAGGCTCATTGCATTTATTGCTTTCAGGTTTGCCTTCCTTGTCTGTGCTGCTGAAGCCTTTACTAAGTTCCCTCATCCTCAGATGTTCCTGGGCCACACACAGAAAATATGTTTGTTTTATTTCTCATCAAGCAAACCTATGTCCTGTACAGTTTGAAAAAGACACTTGCCAGAGCTCTTACTTGCCAGAGCACTCTGGAAGTGAAGAAATGTGTGTGAAACAGAAACAACTCTTTCCTCAAATGAAACTTTATTTGATCCTTTTATATCCAAGCCCCATTTCTCAATGCCATGTGGTCAGTTACAGCCATAGCAGTAAGGAGCCAATAATGAACTGTGAGCATCTAGCTCATCAAGATGATTTTGTTTTTTGAATGAAGCACATGACCATTGCACAGGCTGATGTAGAGCAAAAGACTTTTTCATACTTAAATATGTCCTAAGAGAGGTGTTTTTCTTTATGAAAAGTGTTAACTGGTCAAAAAGACAGCATGTAGTTTAATGAAGAGACAATTTCAAAGGAAAATAATTCTTATTTTAATTATTCTGGCCATTTCTGTTATCTTCTACATAATAATTAAAGAAACAATTAACACTTAAAAAATGGGGGACTCCGAAAAGGAATTGGCTATTAAAGCTAGCAGCTCCACTGCAAATAATTTTCCTCCTAAAGATGTGTCTTGAGGTAAATGGCTTTCAGAATTACAGAATCTCTGAATGATGGGGATCATGACATCAGGTAGATAACAAAAAATATACCTTTATGATTTAAACTTAATGGAAGTAGATTAACAACTTGATTCCCTTTAATTTCTTTTTAATCTCTTCTTGCATAAACATTTTTTTACCCAACCTTGAGTTAAGAATCACTTTAAGGCAATAGAATGAAACTCTGCTGTCATAAACTGAGACCATAGTGATTCTTTCTAAGATGCCTAGTGTATTCAGGAACAAAGTGTGCCTTCAGAGTACTTTGCTTAGAAGTGGAAAGCAGGAGCATCAGGGAACATGCTGAAATCCTAAGGCAGCAAAAATGTTTGTCACATTCTGATGTGGAAAAAGAGATAGATTTTATTTCCTATTTCCTGAGGGTTTATGCTCGATGTGTATTGATTTATGGAGTTGGTGATCAGAGTATTATTCTAATTCCTTCCTTTACTTACTCTACTTACCAAAAAGCAAAAATAAACCTGTTGAGTGTTCTGTTGAGGTCAGTCCAAAAGCCATACTTAATATTTTTGATCTTCACTATGTTTTTGGGTTTTTTTTATATAACACCCTCTTAAAAAATAAAGCAAAACCAAACAAACAAAATGCCAAGCAAACTACCTCCAAGAAAGACAACTGATACTAGCTAAAGAGATACTAACTTGTTTAAACAAGCACTCCAAAAAAGTTTCCATAATATTTTCAATATCACACTTCTTTAAAGTGTTTTACTAATGTAAGAATCAGTAAATTGAACAATAAGCATTTCATAAACTAGGCTTACTTATATTAGATGAAGTACAAATATCCCTGAGGAAAGGAACTTTAAAATAAACATGCCAGAAAGAAAAATTCTTGGTAACCACTTTTTTCTTTCCTCATTAATGACAGTGAACAACATAGGATTGTAAGAGTGAATTGATCATAAAATCCATTTTCTAGGTAAATTCAAACTCAAAAAAGATGCATACGACTACAATAACACAGATATTCTTTAATCATATATAAATAAATATTCTGAATTAAATTCTTTGATCTTATTCACTGATTTAATGTTGCTACCAATTACCAAGCCACATCTCTAGAAGGAAGCACACTCCAAGGCAAGTGCCCTACTGAGACACAAGCTGGGCTCTGGGAAAGCTCTTATGCTTCATTATGCCACAAGTTATTGATATATTACCCTGTGCAATGACTTTGTGGCTAAAAGAGCATTAGGTCATTATAAGTCATTGTACACAATGCTTTTTGTAATGTCAGAAGAATCTCTTTCTCCAGTGGATACATTTTGAAGGAACCCACAGAGTTTTGAGAGTATTTCAGAGTATTAGGCATCTATTGAGGGGGAATAAGCTTGAGCACACAATACTCAGTGAGAACAAAACCAACTGGGTTTTTCTGTAGGTGTTTTTAATTTAGGATTTCATAGAAAAAGATCAGAAAGATTTCACGCAAAAGTCTTAAAATCTATATGGTCTAGAGGACTGTTAAACACCTTACACATAAATGATGTCTTAAGTATGAAGGTTACTTCCCTCTCAGATAAGCAGCGGTAATGGCAGAAATTCTCTGACTCCCGTGTAAAGTGAGACAGCTCTGTTTAAAACATAGTGGCATTGTTTTCTACATTTCTAGTAGGTGGATGTTGCATTTTTGCATGCCTATGTCTAAGAAAGTCATAACTCAAACCTCAGAATGGAATATTTCTCACAATAAACTTAAGACCTATATACATACTGAGGTATAAATGTACTTTGATATGCCATCCATATCAATGTTAATTATGATTTTATTAGCTGTACCCAGTGTGTCTCACAGCAAGAGACAGTGAAGGTGGCAGAGTAAAGAAAATCCTTATAGTATGTTGAACTACTAGAAATCTCTAGGTGCCAAAAGGCTTGTTCAGAAAAGGCTTAACGATTAAGTTAAAGTAAGTCATTAAGAAAACATGAATTGTCACCAAAAAAAAACCTGTCTCAAGGCATCTTTTAGTTTATATGAGCTTTGTCTACTCAAATTTTAAAATATTAGTCTCCAATATTGATATCTTAAGGTTATACTTACTCTTAGTGGAATTATTTCTGTGGTGTTCTTTAGAGGTCAAGCTCTGTATGTAGAAAGGGAAGCAGAAAATTATAAGTAACTAGTGTTATCTTTTACTTATCAAACTTGACATGAGAAAGAGAAAAAACTAAAACAAAACAAAACAAAAATAACAAAACCCGATTTGTTTAGCAAATGACCAAAACAAAAACACACACACAAACACAAACAAACACATCCCCCGTTCCCCAAACCAAACCACTACTACTTCAAAAAAATACCTCTACCCACACTCAAATTCATAGAATCATAGAATCATAGAATAGTTAGGTTGGAAAGGACCTTAAGACCTTTAAGTTCCAACACCCCTGCCAGGGGCAGGAACACCTCACACTAAACCATGCCACCCAAGGCTATGTCCAATACAGCCTTGAACACCACCAGCGATGGAACATTCACAAATTCCCTGGGCAACACATTCCAGTGCCTCACCACCCTTACAGTAAAAAAATTCTTCCTTATATCCAGTCTAAACTGCCCCTGTTTAAGTTTGAACCCGTTACTCCTTGTCCTCTCACTACAGTCCTTCATGAAGAGTCCCTCCCCAGCATCCCTATAGGCCCCCTTCAGATACTGGAAGGATGCTATGAGGTGTCCATGCAGCCTTCATTCCAGGCTGAACAGCCCCAACTTTCTCATCCTATCTTCATACGGGAGGTGCTCCAGTCCCCTCATCATCCTCGTGGCCCTCCTCCGCACTTGTTCCAACAGTTCCATGTCCTTTTTATGTTGAGGACATCAGAAAGGTGCACAGTACTCCAAGTGAGGTCTCACAAGAGCAGAGTAGAGGGGCATGATCACCTCCCTCGACCTGCTGGTCATGCTCCTTTTGATGCAGCCCAGGATATGGTTTGCTTTCTGGGCTGCAAGCACACACTTCTGGCTCACGTTAAGTTTCTCATTGACCAACACCCTCAAGTACTTTCTGCATAGGGCTGCTCTGAATCTCTTCTCTGCCCAGCCTGTAGCTGCGTCTGGGTTTGCTCCGACACAGGTGTAGGACCTTGCACTTAGCATGGTTAAATGTCATAATGTTGGCATCAGCCCACCTTACAATCATTTCAAGATCCCTCTGGATGACATTCCTTCCCTCCAACGTATCAACCGAACCACACAGCTTGGTGTTATTTCTTCTTGAAGTTGGATTTACAACAAACTTACTGATTCACTCGGGGAGAGGGAAAATCAGCCAGTGCTAAATACTTCCAGCCAGAAATAATTTCTAACAAGACAATACAGCGACAATGTACAAAGGTAAGTAAAATACATGGTCATCAACAGACTAAATAGAATTTTAGTACATTATTCCAGCTTCTCAGCTATCTCAGGCTTTACAACTCTTTGAAAGAGGATGTAGGTTCATCTTCTCAAAGGTAGAGAAACATGGAAAAGACCGAGCTAAGTTTTTAATTTCAGACCTGACCATTATCTAGAAAGAAACTGACCTATGGAAAACAAAGTAAGATGTTCTTCATTTCTTTGAATCAATCAACATATTTATGAAAGAAGGGTCCCACTTCCTACAGCCTGATAAAGACCAAATGATGTTATTATTACTTCAGTTGTTATGTGTTCAGTTCCGAGAGATTAAATAATTTCATGACGGTTGTTTGATAATAAGGAAAGCCATATATTAAAAACCCAAACATTTGTAGAGTTCCTTAGTTTAATTTGGAAGTCAGATTTTCTCCAATATGATTTTTGTGAGAGGACAATATCTTTTCCAAAGTGATAATCCCCTTCAGCCCTCTAAACAGAACACAACCACCTTCTGAGTAAAAAAAAACTACTTGCAAATGCTTTAATATTTTCTTGTAATACAGTCAGTACTTTTCCCAAAACTCCTAGAAAAGCCACAAATGTATATAATTATGAATATCCTGAATATTTTAAGTTAAGGTTTCATCTTGCCTTTAATGTTTCATTTTTCATTTTCAGTATATTTGCACAGACAACATAGCAAATGATTTAACCTATAATTTGATTTCCAATTTTAATGTCTAGAATCTCATGGAGCAAATACTGATGAAGCAAAATTAAAGATGCCACTCTTATAGGTACCCAGTTCTGGGTTTGGAATGTAGCAGATATTGTACTTGGTCAGACAGCAGGTTCACCAAATCCTATGACCTGCCTAAAGTCCATCACTGGACTGCATCTTCTGTTAAATCCCAGAAATGAATTCATTCAAGTGCCACAGTAATATAATGCACCACATGGCAGAGAAAATCCTTCTCAATTCTTAAAACATGAGATTTGTTTTATCATTACATACATAACAACAAATTTATCTTAACATTTATTTACAGTACCTGACAGGGTGACCTTAATTTGCTGTAAGTTTTACAAAGGGTGACTGCTTAGTCTTGGGATGTGTGGGTTTTTTTCCTAATGACGGTAATTCTTAATGCCTACTGGTCTTTTGTAGTAATATAGTGAAATGCGAAAAAACACTGACAGATAAGCTTATGACCTGGAAACCTGAACTGTTGAGTTTTATTTGCTGCTACCTTAACTTTCTGTCTTTCTTTGTTATTCTTTATCACACTTATAAAAACAATGTACTAGACCTGAGTCTGAACTAACCCCATTAGTTCTGATTTCCTTTACAGAAATAAAATCAGAATTGTTATTTCTGACCCTTGTCTACAAAAAGAAAACACACAAACAAAAGCTCCCTCCCAAATTTCTTTTTATTATAACTTTCACAGTAAGGTTTTGTGGAAATTATGCCATGTTTTTCCCTCACTAGAAAAACTTGGAAAGGTGTGCTTTCTTCTCACCCCTGAGTTCTGCCCACTGCTCAGCCCCGCAGATCCTCTTGCTTGCTCTCCCTCAGTGGGATGGGGAAGATAATCAGGAGTGCAAACTCAAGAAAACTTGTGGGTTGAAATAAAGACAGTTTAATGGGTAAAGCAAAGCTGCATACACAAGCAAAACAAAAGAAGTAATTAATTCACTACTTCCCATCAGCAGGCAGATGTTCAACCGCTTCCAGGAAAGCAGGCTTCATAATGTGTAGCAGCTACTTGGGAAGACAAATGCCATAACTCCAAACATCCCCCTTTCCTCCCTCCTTCCCCAAGCTTTAAATCTGTGCACAGCGTCAGATGTCATAGGATATACATTAAAATAGATATATAATTATATAATCCTGTTAAACATATGAAAGTTTTTTCATTTCAAATCCAATTCCAGCATATTCTTTACACCTTTTTTTTTTTTTTCCTTGTCTGGAATATAAGTCATTGCTACTAGAATGTCATAAAACATATACCTATGGAAGCATAAATAAAGAATTTTGAAAAGCATTTTATTGTGATCTTAATTATAATAGAATTTCCTTAAGTCATCTTTATCTGCAGGTGGCCTGTTACTTATAATATTTAATTTATTTAAAAGATATAGACTCCTGTAAGCTTGTCTTACTGTCTGGAATATGAAAAATTAATTACACCTTGGTCAAGTTGGCACTTTCTCATTTTCTTCAGCTATTTTTGTTTTTCTGTTCTGCATATCTATGCGTATTTAGTCTTACATAAGGTCTGGATATGAAAGTGAAAGAGCAGCAATTCAGAAACTTCAAACAAGAGTTTGCACCTAGTGACAACATATTAGCAATGAAGAAGAAGAGCTGAATATGTATGACTAACACCTTTGGTTTGTAGCAAGCCACCTGCACCACAGCTCTGATTTGTTGCTGCTTGGCTGCTTTGAATCAGATGATTATGAGATCAGTGACTGAGTCTGAGGAAGCACATGGGTGCCTTCTGCATCTCCCATAACTGACATGTCCTTTTAGCATTTTCATATGTTTTTTGAGGCTATTTGTTCTTTTTGCCTTGCAGACACTTTGCTTTGATTTTAGTTTCAGGGTTTGCTGGTTTAGACCATTGACAATGGGCATGAGGCTCAGGCACCATTAAGAGTGTGGCCTCCAAATCTGTGAGCAACCTCAGTAATGAAAAGTACAGATGGCCATGAACTTACACTGTTGCAGTGCCCTCTCCCTGACTTGTCCACTTCAGAGAAGTTCAGTACAGTTTTTCAAGTGCTTGGACCTTGATTCTTCACTTGCTTTCTTCACCCTGCCTCCCTTTCCTTCTCATCCTCAGTGAACAAGCTCCTCTCTCTATTGCTGTATCAGTGGGATTCAGTCTACTGGCCAGACTATTTTGGATTTCTACCTCTTTTTTTATTTGAGTACATTAATTTTCATACAAGAATGAAACTATGACAAATACCACAACAGTTTTTATTAGTGTGTATAAATAGATTTCAGCAGTTTTTCTCAGGTGTGTTGGCTCCCCTTTTCTCATGTGGTGTCATAAGGAGAATTTTTTCATGTGGAGGTCTGGAAGCCTTTCTCTCCATCTCTCTCCTAGCAGACACATTACTCAACAAATTTCTTCAAAGGTCATCCTCATTTTATAACTAGTGTCAGTGACAGTGGCTTTAGGAAAACACTAAATTTTACAAACCTGAGGTGTGAACCTTGGTGGGTTTTGTTCAGCACTTCATTCATGTTAGGAACAGAATAGTGAGAAGGGTAAGAAATATATATATATATGTATTAAGAAGATACACCTGCAGCCATAAAGAGGTGAGCAGCAGTCTTTGTGGGAAAAGAGTTTTACAGTACCAAAATGTAAAGCTCTGTTAGAAGAAAGACAGCAGATACAAAAATTGTCTCACTTGTTATATACCATAGGTTTGACCTCTCTGAATTCACCCCATTATAACTTCCATGATTCTAGCTGACATGGTTCAGATGAGCTCTGCTGGAAAAGGCAGAAGAAGCAGGGCTGTTGTCACCATGCAGGGCTCTTTGAAGGGGCCTTGTGTGAGCTTGGCTGCTGGGGCTGCTGCTGCCTGATACAGGGTAAGGTTTTAAACAGTGTGCTGGTTTTCGATCTTCAAGAGCAACAGTTTCAGGTCAAGCTGACATATTGTGTCCACCCCCACAACCAGTTTAAGTGGTGATTGAAACAATATCTCATCTCAGTTCTATTTACCAGGTTAAAGGAAGGTTCTCTCCAGAGTGGGCTTTCATTTGTTTGCAGCAGGAAATAAACTTCTTCTAAAAATAAATCAAAAAAGACTCTCAGAGCTGCCAACACAGGTCGGTGTAAAATAATTCTATAATACTTGGTTACTGCAAAAGTTTTTCTGGGCACTTTATCTGAAAAATATTGAAAAATCTCTGAACCTTCTTAGCTACTTTGTATAGACCTACTCAACATAGTGAAGATTTAACAACTTCTCTCCCCTTTTCTCCCTCCACAAATATTTCAGCTAGGTATTTCCAAAGGCATCTTTATGGAAAATGAGAAGTTAGTCATTCAATTGACCATTCTCACTATAAGCTGTTTGATATAAGCAGACGAAGCAATGAGAGGAGATAACAGGAAGAGATGCATTTTACGAAATCAGTTAAAATTTCAAACTTCAGATTATGTTCAGTTGCATAACTTAAGCTGACGGTCCCTATAGAATGCCAGCAAGAGGGAAAGGACTTGAACATTGTGTGCTGTATTGAACTTCAATGATTTGGCCCAGTTTAGCCCTAAATGTATTAAGGAGGTTATTTTTTTTTCTTTCAGTATTTTTTGACTATTCCTTAATGTAGACGTGATGCTGCAAAGTAGATGAGGAAAGTGGTAATACCGTACATTCGTACTTTGTTCAAGATAAGCAGAAATGTTTTTTCTTCTAAAAAGCCATAGCATTTCCTTTGCTTTGTACTGACTTGTAGGAGTTCATAGATGCTTTTCTTGTATTTAAATCTAATATATATGTCAAGGTTCATATGATTAAAGACCAGTTACTCAACACACAAGCCTATCTCTGAAGACTTAGGGTAGAAAGCTAAATCACACCAGGAAACAGAGAAGCTAATAGTATGAAAATGATCACAAGTAAAAGCCCCAAACAGTGCAACAGATTTATCACTCATTTTGTCTGTTCTTATACCTAAATGAAAATGGGTATGACTTTATTGAGGGGAATTTATTTTTCTCCAAGTTAAGCTTCTCTTCACTCTAAGTACATTGGAAGTGGGAATTAACCAATACAATTGGCAAAGTTTAGAGTGACAGCAAAACTTCCCCCCCCCACCCCCCCACCCACCCACCCTGTCATGGGTTCAGCAGTAGCAGTCATTTTTCTCCTTCTTGGTAGCTGGTGCAGTGCTGTGGTTTTGACTTTCGGCCTAGGAACAGTGCTGGTAGCACAAGGGTTTTGGTCACTGCTTAGTGATGCTTTGGTCTGACCAAGGACTTTATGAGTTTCATGCTGTGCCAGGGAGGAGGGGAAGCCAGGAGGAAGCAGAAACAGGACACCTGACCCAAACTGACCAAAGAGGTTATTCCATATCACAGCACGTCATGCAGAGAGCAGAGACCCGGAAGGGGGGGGAGGGGGTGTGCACTGCGTGGTCGGGCTTGGTATTAGGTGGTGAGAATTGTATTCTTTCCTTGTATTTCTCTTGTCATTATTGTCATTGGTGGTAGCAGTAGTGATTTGTGTTATACTTTAGTTACTAAACTGTTCTTATCTCAACCTGTGGGAGTTGCATTCTTTTTGATTCTCCTTCCCATCCCTCCGGGAGCGGGGGAAAGAAAGAGGGGGAAGTGAGTGAGAGAGAGAGTCTGTGTGAGTTAGTCTTAAACCACGACAGTTCTTTTTGGCGCCCAACGTGGGGCACGAAGAGTTGAGATAATGACAGGATATCACAATGCTGATTTATTGGCTCTCAAAGTTGTTGCTCTTGGTTCTCTTGAGTTCATGGATTCAGCCTGTTGTACCTTACTTACAGACGGTATGTGCTATCTTAGCATTTTTCAGATATGGGTTTTGGGTTAAGGTTCTTGTTTCATTGTACTTTGTTGGAATGGCTTGTAATATGGGTGGGCTCCGGAAGCAGGGTCAGGGGGCGGATGTGTACCTGGCAGTCCTGCTGCTCTTCACTGTCCTGGCCCTCATCCTCACCTCCGTCTTTGTGAGGCTGTGGGGAGCCGAGGGGGGGCAGCCCCGGGGCCCACCGGTGGCTGAAACGGCCCTGGAGCACGGCCCCAGGGATCAGGAGCCGAGCTGCGCAGCTGCCGAGCAGAGGGAGGAGATGACGGTGGAGAAGCCGAGCCCTGCAGCCAAGCCCAGCCCAGCGGTGGCCGAGAGCATTCCCCAGCAGCCGCCCGCAGAGCCCCGTGAGCCTGAGACCCAGGAGGATGCAGGAGACCACGCAGCACTTCCCAGCAAGGCAGAGGAGGAAGATCTGGACTCAGACAAAGAGCAGCTGGTGGTGAGAGAGCCGGCAAGCACAGCAGCTACACCAGCCCCAGTGACAAGTACAGCAGCCTCATTTGAGAGTTCTGAAGGGTTTGAATGGCCTTTGGGTACCCTTGAGACCTGCCTGCTGATTGTGATGGGGATCACAGTGTTGGCATGCATACACAGTGTGTTTTACCCACAACCATTTTGTCTGGTCCCCAGAGTTAAGCAGAGTGGGGTGGACCTTGCCTGGGGTTAGACTACAGTGTAGGATGACCCAGAGATCTTCCCCAAGGTTGGACAGTCATGAGTGGCAGGGTGTGTGGGACAGTATGGGCAAATATGGGCAAAGCACTGGGCCTCTCCAGTGCTTTGGAAGCGTTGGAGATGAAAGGCAGCTGTATGGAGTCCCCAACAACAAGCTGCAGAAACTGCTGGAGGGGAGGGTGAATTATTTTGAGCCTGATGGGCCCATGACACCTCAGGCCATCAGGGCAGAGATGCAGCATACAGATGGACTTATGATAGAGGGGTGGACTTAGCAATGGACATTATTGCCCAGGTTATTCATGAGTGTGAACACTGCACACAGCCTCTCCTGCTCTGAAAGGCTGTTACAAAAGATGGATTTTGACGTCACGGACCGAATGGACTCAGCAGCTTTGTAGGGAATTGGTTTATGCACAAAGGGATGATCTCTCTCCTTCTGTATGTGTGTGGATGTGTATATATACATGAGATGGTATATTGAAAATGTGTGATCTGAGCATGACATGAATGGTATGGAATAAGGGGTGGATACTGTCATGGGTTCAGCAGCAGCAGTCATTTTTCTCCTTCTTGGTAGCTGGTGCAGTGCTGTGTTTTTGACTTTCAGCCTGGGAACAGTGCTGGTAGCACCAGCGTTTTGGTTAGTGCTTAGTGATGTTTTGGTCTGACCAAGGACTTTCTGAGTTTCATGTTCTGCCAGGGAGGAGGGGAAGCCAGGAGGAAGCAGAGACAGGACACCTGACCCAAACTGACCAAAGAGGTTATTCTGTACCACAGCACGTCATGCCCAGGATGGAAAGCAGAGAGCAGAGACCTGGAAGGGGGAGGGGGGGGGGTGTGGTGTGGTGTTGCACTGCATGGTCGGGCTTGGTATTAGGTGGTGAGAATTGTATGCTTTCCTTGTATTTCTCTTGTCATTATTCTTATTGGTGGTAACAGCAGTGATTTGTGTTATACTTTAGTTACTAAACTGTTCTTATCTCAATCTGTGGGAGTTGCATTCTTTTCGATTCTCCTTCCCATCCACCCAGGAGCGGGGGGAAGAAAGAGGGGGGAGTGAGAGAGCGAAACTGTGTGGCTGACTGGACTTAAACCACGACAAGTTGGATCAGCTTGCTAAGTTTGAAGTGTCTTCTGTTTTGGTGTAGATGTTAAAAAAATTGAGATATTCCTTTAGAGATTCTGTCTTACTTCAGTGTTGCTCTGCGCAGGTAGGGCAATGTTAGTAGGTATTAGTAGCAAGAAGAGTGCACCTGGAAAAGTGACTGAGAGATCTGGAGACTTAATTTTGCTGTCAGCTAATGAAAGTCAGGAAGCTTCCAGATCTTCTACTTTGCATTCTTCTACACAATTATGTCACTATTTGAAATCACACCTAACAGTCTGTAGTATTAAAATAAACAAAACCCAATCCAAATATTATAGAGACAGAGAGGACAGTAGAAATCAGAGGTGTGAACAGCTACGTTATGTGGATGAATAGCAAGGAATTTGATGACTTAACCTACCTAAGTGTCTGCAGAAAGAAAAAAAACAAATGCTACTCACCCACAACTGACTGATAGAGCAAATTAAGCTATACCTTGCTGCATCATGATGCAAACTTACTAACGCTAGTTAATTTCTCCAACTGAAAGTGTCACAAAAGTGTTGAAAAAAATTCTAATGCATTTCTGTGTGAAAAGAGGGCTTGGACAACTAAGCAGTGTATGATAAACAGCATTACTTTTGGAGATATAAGCTGTTTAGTCAATTTTTAAGTTATACTTTTTAATTTTCTTAGCTCACCTCTGAAGAAAATGGGCTACTGTGAATTTATGTCTTCATGTCTGTGTTGTTCTAGTGTGGCTTTGAGAGAAAAGACTTCTTAAAAGAAGCTCAAGACTATATTTCAAAGGGCTGAAATCAATCTATATTCTGTAGTTATCAGACTCTTGTAAGGAGTTCTGCATAAAGTCTCTAAGAAACAATTTTTTTTCTTGTTAATATATGTTAATGTAATGTTATATATATGTTATATGTTAATAAACATATACGTGTTATATGTTATGCATAGTATTTATATATAAAATATATATAATTTAAAACATATCTGATAATAAAATAACTAATAAATATAATAAATAATAACTTTGTCAATATAATACCCATCTTAATATTTGCAAATTATTTATTATTTTGATATTTAATATTTTATAATTCAATAAAAATATAATAATAAATATAATAATTATTTATTAAAAATAAAGATAAAATGCATACTAAAAATAAAATTATATATAATTTATATAAAAATAAGTATGTTATATGTTAATAGAATTATGTTAATTTTTTGTCACTAGGTGCAAGCTCTTGTTTGAAGTTTCTGAATTGCTGCTCTTTCACTTTCATATCCAGATCCTACATAAGATTAAATACACATAGACATGCAGAGCAGAAAAGAAAAATAACTGAAGAAAATGAGAAATTGCCAACTTGACCAAGGTGTAATTAATTTTTCATATTCCAGACAGTAAGACAAGCCTACAGTAGACTATATTTTTCAAATAGATTAAACATTATAGGTAACAGGCCACCTGCAGATAAAAGTTGACTTAAGAAAATTCTCTTATAATTAAGATCACAATAAAATACTTTTCAAAATTATTTATTTATGCTTCCATAGATATATGTTTTATGACATTCTAGTAGCAACAACTTATATTCCAGACAAGAAAAAATAAAATTTCATCAACCTTTCTGCTTCAAATTTTTTCAGCCTTTCTGCTGAAATTTTAGCAAGCATACCTCTTTGATTTTATTCAGTCATTAAAGGGCAAAAATAAGATATTTAGCTTTATGTTGTCATTAATTCTCTCATGGTGATTTCTTACAGAACCACCATAGAAAGACCATATCTGTTACACTGAGTGGTGGCAATTTTCACTAGCAGGTTTATTGTTGGTACAACTTGTTTAATGAGTGAAGGTTATAGCCAGCTACATTTATGAATTTATTTGATTAAAATGAGCTTTCTGCCAAATTCAGTATTGTGTAGAAAATACAAAAAATAACAAAAGGAAGATCCTGATTTTGATTTTGGATTAACAAAAAATTTAAAAAAAAAAATCTGCTAGGAATTCTTGTGGGTATGAATTTTTTATTCAAGGTCTTGTACTTCATGGTGTGAACATGGTCATAGAATCACAGTGAAGTGGAAGTTACCCAGGAACTTTCAGTTACTCAACTGGTTCAATGTGCATTCAAGAAAACCAAAAGACTGTTAAACAGTCTCTTTCCTTCATACTATCTGATAAGATTTCCAAATAATTTATTATTTTACTTGGAAAGAAAAAGCAAATGTTTCGGGTTTGAACAAGAGAGGATTTTTTTTTTCTGAAGCATATTAGTTGTCTAATTAAATGCTACCTCTGTCTGTAAGTTTTTTTCTCTTATATCCTTAAAAGCAAAGTGGCTAAAGTGCAAGAAACAAAAACACTGGTTTTGTTCTCCAGAAAGAAATCTTCTGTTCCAAAGAAACAAGGAAGACTATGAGAAACAAAGATGTAGACCTGTCTAAAGTTGTTAACATGAAATCCTTGAAGCTGGAACTACAAGATGAGGAAGCAATTGAAAGAAATTGCATTCAAGGCAAAGCAAAAACTGATTGATGACATTTACAAAAGAAACATGGGAAACAATGAAGTAGTCACCTAACTATATTTGAAGCATCTTCTATTAAAACTGCTCTTCAAAGTTAACATATACTTACCTATTATCTTACCACTGACTGATAGCTTAAGCAGCAAAGCATATGAAGCTGTTCAAGGAGGAATGCCATGGAAATAACAGAGCAGAAGCGAAAAATTATCTGCTTTTACTGCAGTGACCTAGAAGAAGAAATTTTAGTTTCTGAATGCAATAGCTTAAAATACTACTTTCTAGAAACAAATTGATCCTTGTGTATACCCAACTTCAAGGATAAAGACTGACAACCTAGATTCTATATTTCTTATAATTAAAATTGTTTTACAACTTTCTTTAGTATGTTGGTAATAAACTGCAACATTAAACTGGACATTTTTTTAAAGCAGAAGCTGATTAAAAATGTTAGGCATCTCTGTGGTATAAATAACACTAAATTATTTGTCTCTGATGGCTATGATTTTGGTGTACTTCAAGAAGCAGAGTTTTTATACGTGATTTTCAACTTCCATGGGAAGTTATCAGGAAGATACCTTTTTAAATTAGTCAAATAATGTATCTCATGCTAAAATACACAGCGTATTTCACAAAGCAAAACATAACCACAATTATATAGAAGTCTGGTTATTTCCTGTAGTAGAATCTAAAAATGCACTCTTCTCATGACTTAAAAAATCCTGCATGTGACCCTAAAAGTCCTTCACATGACTGTAGTCTGACCTTCTACAGCTACCCAGGTGGATGGACCCTGCGCCCTTCTTATTTAGATATTGAGATGAGCAGCTGTTCCTCCTCAGCTTGCTATTGAGACTGTTGCTATTGAGACTGTCTCTGACAACACTAAGGGGCTTAAACCTCTCTGACGGTACGGTGGATGATCATGCAGCAAACAAATGTGGGCTACAAGGTTGTGCAAATCACAGAAAAACAGTTGCTGACCGCAACATAAATGCTGATATTCCCAGAAAGAGACTTGTCCTGGAAGATGGCTTCCACATGCTGAGACCACAGATGGCCAGTAGTGATGATGGTAAATTGTATAAACTGCTTACAGGTATTTGAGGCCATGGATTAATGAAGTACTCTTGTTAATTTTAATAAATGCCAGATCTTCAGGGTAACACTGAACTAAAATATGTGACTCAAATGTGTCTCTGGTAAAACTGAGCATACTATGTATCTGCATTCAGAAGGGAAAACAAACAAAAACCACCACTATTGCAACGGGTGGAAGACCAGATGGTGCATGGACTTGCAGGCCTTAACTACTCACAGTGAGAGCTATGGTGGATGTTCTGACCTACTTTGCAGCAGATTTGTAAAGCAGCTTCAAAAGTATAGTGACCCACTGGAGTGGCACCAGAGAGCAGAAACAAGTGACCGTCAGCTTAGTGCCAGTGATAAGGCAAGAGCTTGAAGACAGGAGTATCTTTCAATTAGCAGACCATTAGTGATCATCCCAATATGGAAGATAGTCAGATCCTACAGCAGGTAGTCTATACAAACCTATAGCTATCAAGAGTACAATTATCTTATTACCACTAGGCTCCAGCAACCCAACTGTGCTGACTTCTATCAAGGATATCTAAGATGCTGCTGGCACTGGCATCAGCTGAATGAAAGTCCAAGCATGCAACAATCACTATAGAATCATGGCATTATCATCCCAGGTATTTCCAGCTCCTCTTGACATACTTTTGTTGAAACACAAGTGAACCCAAAGTGAAATGAGTATAGGGCTAGCCTCCAGGTAAACCTGACTTCATGGTGTAGTACAGCATGTTTGATTCTTCTGCCATTTCTGTTGAAGAGTGATCAGTAAGGTTTGACAAGTAGCAGAGTGCTTATCCTTATACATAGTATGATAATGTCAATGCACAGACTGCACTTAGATGACAGCAGAGAAGAATTGACATGACATTGAAAAAATAGTGTAGATTGTGAAGTCATGGAGGAAATGAAAGTGCGGTAAAACTCTAATGAAATAAAAGGAAGAGGTGTCAGTCTTATGTCCGTGCGCACTGGTACAGTCAGTATACCATTGCTTATACAGCTGAACGGAGAAGATAAAGAACTCACATATGGTTTGAGAAATATTTCTCCTAGTGAAATATTTGGAGAACACCTTGAGATGATTTACAGACATATGAGTGTAACCCAAATATACAGTAGCTGTACTGTTCAGCAAGAATTTCAGGGTTGCCTTACAATGAAAAAGTGGCCCTGGAGCATAAGGCAAATTATAATAATTTTCAAGCTAGGAAATAATAAAGATTTATTTTTACGCAACTGTTTACTGTAGTCCACAACAATCTGTAACAACTATTTTTTTGATACAGCATTTACTTTCAGACGCATCAAGCATCGACTTATAGTAAGAAAGTTTATGTAGGCTAATGCCAAGATGCATATATGTTGGAAGTGAGGTTAATTTTGTTAGGTTGAATAAAATAGTACTTAAAATTGCAATGCCAATGTTGATTGCAACATTGCTGCAATAGTGTTAAAATACATGCAAAGCACAGAACTAAATAATGCTGAAGTTGCAAGACTGATTTTTAATTAATTGATTTATAAACAGCTTGGAATGCCTTTATAACAGATCTTTGAAAATGGTATTGTCAATTATATGTATCAAGCTGCCATTTTGCTCTAAAATGGCTAAGTGTTGCTTTTCAAGCTTTCAATGAATTGGGCTCAGTGGAGTGATTAGTCAGAAACTAACCTTTTTGGTAGCAGAGTGAAATCAGAAAATAGGCAATAACTTAGTGTTCAAGTAAATTAGAAACAGTTCTCTAAGTACAGACACTTGCAAAATTACACCTATCCAGCAAATTAATATCTAATTTAACACAGTTACTAAAGATAAATGATTTTTCCTGATAAAATTATATCAGGATGAATAATTTTATACTATATAATTAGTGAGCTGTATAATTCAATAAGCCCATTTGCTGTGGCTGACTTCCTTTCACAAGTAGAAATTCTGTAATGAGGAAGGTAGTTTTGTCAAAACAGCTGCCAAATGGCAGTAGCAGAATAAAAAAAGACCATTAATCAGAAAATTAATTAAACATTCTGCATATGTAAAACCTGCTGCATACTGAGAAAATGTGAATGGCCTGACAACAGCATTTGTAACAATTTATTCATTAGAGAATTGTAGGAAACAACCAATGTATTACAACAGTATACAAATACAGCTATTCTGCGGTCAGAAAAGAACTCCATTTCTAAGGTTAATTGGCTAGAAAATAATGGAAAGAAATTAAAAATTCCTATTATTTTTCTTTCTAATCTCTGCACAAATACTGTAAGGTACCATTCCTTTTGTCTTGACAAAAGTGAAGAGTATTCCTAGCAAAGACCGGAGCAAACTGCAGTTGTAATATGGGTGGCAGACATTAGACCACTGGCATCTCTCAGAATTAGTATTGTGGGATGAGCTGGGACCAAGACATTCTGCATTGTTTGATACTGAATGAGCTACACAATAGTTTTTAATACTTCTGAAAATAGTTTCCAAAGTTTCTTCACCTTTGTTGAAACAGTTGATCTACTCTTGACATTTAAGATGGATACTACCCATTGAAGGCTCCATTTTGAAATTGGTGTTGTTAACTTCCCTAAAGTTGGGTAAGACCTTAAAGCTCAAGCTGACATGGTGGGGTTTTGACATTGAGAATCTGAATAAAAAAAATTCTTTTTGGAGTGATTTTATAAAATGATAATGGTAGATACTAAGATAAAAATTGGTCTCTGTACACTGGTCTGAAAAAGAAAGTGGGGTAATAGTCTTTAATATGAAACGAACCCAGAGTCAGGCATGTAGTCAGTGATAAATAGTGTCAATTGCTGACAGACAGCAGACTGAATATGATCAGCAGTGTGTCCAGGCAGCCAAGAAGGCTTAGGATCCTGGCTTGTACCAGACATAGTGTGGCCAGCAGGGTTAAGGCAGTGATCATCCCCCTGTACTTAGCCCTGGTGAGGCCACACCTTGAATACTGTGTTCAGACCTGAGCCCTTTACTACAAAAGAGATATTGAGTTGCTGGAATGGGTCCATGTCATGGGTTCAGCAGTAGCAGCCATTTTTCTCCTTCTTGGTAGCTGGTGCAGTGCTGTGTTTTTGATTTTGGGCATGGGAACAGCGCTGATAATACCAGTGTTTTCAGTTACTGCTTGGTAATGTTTTGGTTTGACCAAGGACTTTCTGAGTCTCATGCTCTGCCAGGGAGGAGGGGAAGCCGGGAGGAAGCAGAGACAGGACACCTGACCCAAACTGACCAAAGAGGTTATTCCATAACACAGCACGTCATGCCCAGAACGTAAAACGAAGAGCAGAGACCCAGAAGAGGGGGGGATTCACTGCGTGGTCGGGCTTGGTGTCGGGTGGTGAGCAGTTGTATTCTCTTTCCTTGTATTTGCCTTGTCATTATTATTATTGGTAGTAGCAGTAGTGGTCTTGTGTTATACTTTAGTTACTAAACTGTTCTTATCTCAACCTGTGGGAGCTGCATTCTTTTGATTCTCCTCTGCATCCGCCCGGGAGCAGGGGGAAGAAAGAGAGGGGAGTGAGTGAGAGAACGAGCTGCATGATTTACAGCTTAAACCACAACAGTCCAGAAAAGGGCAACAAAGCTGCTGAAGGGTCTGGAGCACAAGTCCAATGAGGAATGGCTGAGGTAACTGGGATTGTTTAGTTTGGAGAAGAGAAGGCTCAGGGCGGACCTTATCACTCTCTACAACTATCTGACAGAAGAGGGGGCCGAAGAGGTGGCTGGTCTCTTCTCCCATGTAACAAGTGATAGGACAAGAGGTAACAGCCTCAAGCTATGACAGGGAAGATTTAGATTGGATATTAGAAAAAATTTCTTCACTGAGAGCATGATCATGTATTGGAATAGGCTGCCCAGGGAAGTGTTGGAATCACTGTCGCTAGAAAGGTGCAAAAAATGGGTAGGTGTGACATGGTTTAGTGGTGGACTTGACAGTCCTGGGGTAATGGTTGCACTTGACCCTAAAGGTCTTTTCCAACCTAGTTGATTCTATGATTCGATGAAGTATTTCAAATAAGTTAGTATTGAACACTAGAATTTTCACCCGAAGTGGAACCTCATATTATTTTGGTAATTAATGTGGAATTTTGAGGTGTTTGTTCAATTTTTTTATAAGAATAAATCTTCAATGGATGTGTTGAGCATCCATCTTTATGGCAATAAAATGTGCCCTAATTTTCTGGGCTATGTAATCACAAAACAAACAGGAATAAATAAGAGTTTCAAAAGCTTCCAATGAATTTAGACTCCCTCATTCCTTTGAAAATCAATGATAGCAAAACGGGTAATGGCCTTAAGCACTTTGAGTATATCTGCATAATTGAGTTTGAAACAAATGAAAGAAGGAAATATTGTGGTTTCACTTGCGGTTCCTGCTACTTTTAAATAACATTCAGCATAATTACTTGTTTTTATTTCACATTCCTTGTTTCCTTTTTAGGGCAACACTGAGCAAGAACAAGATGATACGGCTGGAAGACCCAGGTCTATGGTCATTATCACCTGAAAATGCATTCTGATTTATGAAAGCACCTGATTATTTCCAACAGAGTACATTTGAAATGCAGTTTCATTTCAAAACCAAATGTTCTTTTCCATACCATGTATTTGATTTGCAGTAACAAGGAAATTTTGTTATCTAATGCTGTGACTAGCTGGATGAATAGAATGCCTAAATTATATTCTGTGCTCTATAGCTAATAAAGTGATCCAAGTATTTCCATATTGTCATGTGCAGAAAGGATTTAATCAAAATTATATGGAACAGGTTAAATTTAATATCTGGATTATTTTTTTCCTTCCACTTTTTTTTTTTTTTAAGGGAAATTATTTTTTTTTAAGTAGTTAGTGCTTGAAGAGCCCACATATATTTCTTCCATGAATGCCAAGATCAAACTGAAATAATGTCAGGTCACCTCTTAGGTCTATAGAACATTTATAATAGTTGCGGTATCAGAACAGTAGGAAATTGAAAATTAACAAATTATGGAAAAAAGCCATGCGGAAACAACACAGCAAACAAATTGCATCAATGAGCAATAGTTTTTTTGAATGTGTTCCACTTGCAATATTTTAAAGCTGTGTCTCCAGGTACAGAAATAGTGTGTCGAAGTGAAGCCATGAAAATCACTGAATCATTCATAAGCTTGCCAGAGGTGGAGGGTGGTTAGATGGTTAATGCAGAAATTTTTCAGGCTAGAGGTGAGTTATGAATAGATTTAGGTCACAAGTAAGACACATTCAGTAATATCAGCTTGATTTCTATGGATAATTTGTCACCTGCACAGATATATTTTATGATTGGCAGTCTGTTCCAACATGAAGAAAGACAGGCATAGCAAAAATATTGCAATTGAGATTAAGAAGCTGTGTAGAAAAGGATTCAAAGTGACTGCCTACATGATGACTAGCTCTTTCCAGAACTACTGCTCCATTCAAAATCGTAAAAAAATGACATTAAACACAGGCTTCCTCACAAAATACAGATACATTGAAATGTTTTTTTTTAAATAACATTGCTATTAAAAAATAATAAATTACTGCATAGAAGAAAATTTTATGTGAAAGAGATAATTCTCCAAATTTTACATATTTTGAGGTGCAAAAATAAGCATTTTGTGTCTAAAATGCTAATAACACCTAACTGAACACATAAATGTACACACACAGCATAAGAAATTACCTATACAGGCTGAGATATGATTAGGAATTCTCTGCTATTGCCATCTAGTAGATGAGTGCTCTGGCTAGATAGATTAGAGGTTTTTTGCTACACAGGTATTCTTTGCTTCAAGGCTAGAATAAACAAAGCTGTGCTGCTGGAAAGCCAGTGAAACAAAACTCATGCTGCTCTCAGTTGTTGTTGCCATACAGTAGAAGATGTCCAGGTGACATCTGTATGTGTGCTCAGAGTGTGTGTAGTCTGGTACATGTATGTAGGAAAAGGAAGTGGGCAGGTGGAGCTGAGAAAATTGAAAACTTATGTCCATCAGAAATATAGCATGTCTCTACTTGCTCAAATGTTGCTCTTTTATCTTTTCCATTTCCTCATTCCTCAAGGAAATCAAGATAGCTACACAGAATTGAGAAGGACTACTTTGATGTATCATTTGTAGACTGCAGCAGAAGACATGATTTCATGACATTCAGCTTCAGAAATAGGGAGTTTGAAGAGACAGGTCTAGGTTAGCTGCATCATTTACTTCCAGTACACTTAATAAATACATAATAGTGATGTGTTGTTTCAGAGAACTTATACTTTGAAAGCAGAACCAGCAAAATCCACACAAAGCAATCTGTAGGCTGCATTAGATATGTGGAAAACTTCTAGTTATAGTGCAGTATTATAAACTTCTGGTTTTATCATCTTTCTCAGGACAACACTCTGCAATTAACCTGTAAAGTTGTGATACTTTATTCAGAGGAATTTTTGCTTCTATGGCAGTATTATCCTTTATTTCACCATAGATATTAGAAACTCTTAGGCTTTCATTTGCACCACTTCAATGTTTACTTATTCTATAGTCAAAGGCAAACCCACTGCTTTGTAGCATCCTTCTACTTATCTCCAACCATTTAACAATCTTGGGAGCTTTGAATGGCACCTAAAGCATTTTTTAGTTTTACCTATTAGAATAATTATTCACAGCTATGAGTTTATGCGCCCAAGACAAAGTTTTTATTAACTTATTTGGGAAGTTTACAATTGGATTAAACTGCTGGTTGCATGTCTGTGAAAGAAACTTCATTCTAGGTGGTATGCTTTTCTGATGGATTCCTGGTCTGAAGTAGGTATTCTTTTAAAGAAACATGTTGGCTGTTCTTTTTTTTTTTTTTTCAAGTGAAAGTTATTTTTTAATTCACTTACAAGCTGCATCAATGCAATATCCTAGCAAGAAAAAAATCAATATAGAGAACAAAAGTAGAGAATCCATAGGATAGCTCTTTTATGCCACTCTCCCTTATGTTTGAGGCCCTGTTTTAGAGAACAAAATGAGCTCTCAGGGTTCTTAGCAAGTTCAAAGAGCAGGATAAAAGCAGCATTTCCTTTTCAAATACACTAAAATGCATATAATTCATTTATTTCCATGTCCATCTATTTATTATCACAGTTACTCATACAATGAACTATATATATAAGGCTTGGTTTAGCCCACCTCAGTGGTCACTGTTAGGAAGATTATTCCAAATTCTGAACTGCTTCCTAAAAAACTTGTTGAAGCTGTTGGGAAAATAGAGGTTCATTTAAGAAATTAAAGCAGATGCTCTAAATGAAAGGAAGGAACATGTGTATTAATATGTAGAAGGTATGAAAGTTAACTGACAAGCCATTGCTTTTAAAAATATGAAATCGTTCCTTTCCATTCAGTCTTCCACCTACAAGCTCTTACAGCACTTTTCCAAATAGTGGAAAAGGAAACTACCTCTCTATTTTCAATTTCAAGGCGACTTTTTATTGTGAGCTTACCTAATGACCCTCAATGTTTTAACAGGATTTAAGTGAGATTTATGCTTTTCTTAGAAACCAATGATAGGAACACTGAACTCTTAATTAAATGTATAATTAAAATAATATTTTGGAATTTCATAAGCTTCATCTGCTTAGCTGTCTTTACCAGAAGTGTTATAACACTGTTCAATAGCAATTCTTAAACAGGTTTGAAACATTTGGAGAAAATAAATGTTCCTGAAGTCAGGTTCTCATAACAGCATTAGCAAGACACAATGAAGCAACATGCAAATGAAAGGTATTGCAAAGAATATGTGAAAGTAATCAATTAAACCTGCCTTGACAGAACCTAACCTGTCTTAATTTTGCAACTCCTTAACCTTTTGATTACTTATTTTGGCAACTTCAATGTTCCAATAGCAAATAGATGATGGAATTTAAAATAACTGTAGACAAATTAGAAGAGTTCTGATACAGAATTTTTATTAAGACATGCTTATCATATTATCTTCAAAAAGGTTAAAAATATTCCCAATATGCATTTGTTTCTACCACATCTGCCATTTTACCCCCAACCACATGTATAATGGTATTTTAATATGTCAGATATTTCATCCTAACATAGAAGGTACACTAACTGGAAAAAAAAGGACCCATCTCCTCTCTCCTCTCTTCCCATCTCCTCTCTCCTCTCTTCCCATCTCCTCTCTAACTTGGGTTCCAACTTAGAATCTCTGCTTGGATTGATGCTCACAGAGGCAGCACATCACACACAGTGGAACAAGCAGGGCAAGAAGCTAAATCAGTTGTAGTCATGCTTTTTGCTTGGACCAACAGGCACCCATAAAGGCTGCATGTCAGCTCCAGAAGGGAGGTTTACAAAATAGACAACAACGGTGCGTCTGAGAGAAGTTAAGTAAGTGTTAAAGAGGCTAGGCAAAGCACTCCTATTTCCATAGCGTAATCATCATCCCTTCCCTTCACCCCACCATATTCTCTGCTAAGCAGGGGCAGGCGCCTGCCACTCAGCGGCCCAAGGAAATGAAAGGGGGGATGGCTGGGGTCACAAAGCCCACAGGCACAGGAGATGTGGGAAGAACACATCAGGTAGTGCTGCAGTAAAAAGGGTAAGAAGGGAACTGATAGGATGCCAACAGAGACCCTGTGGGGGTGAGGGTTGATGCTACAGTGTGCTGGCAAGACTGGATAATGAAAAGCATGGCTCAAAGAGGGGAAAGACAGTGACTTACAGAGCAAGGCACAGTGGAAGCTCATGCCTTGTGGCAGCAGGGAAGTTGTTCTCTCCTTCTCTGGAAAAATTATGATGAAGAACTGGCAGGGAGTTCTGGCAAGATATAGGAAGGACAAAGAGTATTCACTTTAAGGGATAACCAAACCAGAAGCTCCTGTTCAAAAGGTCATACCCATCAAGGAGAGGAAGTGGCAGGTATCAGTAGCAGAACACTCCTGAACAGAAATGTGGGAGAATGAGGCAGCTGCCTGCTGACCTGACATGCAGTCAGGGGAAGTTTGCTGCTTGCCTGGAGCCAAAATTCAGCATATCATAAAAGGATTGCTAAAATTCCTCAAGCTCAGATACTACTACTTGTCCCCTTCCTCCAAGTGCTTACCAATGATACTGCAAAGAGTGAGCAACAAAAGAGCAGAAATGGCTAAAGCAAAAGCGATACGTGCTTGAGGTTTTTTTGCAAGGCAAGGGTAAAGGCAGGAGCAGGCATATGATACAACCAGCACCTGGTTGCAGAAAGTTCTTTGGCACCCATGACCATGAGATATGCTTTGAAGCTAAGTCAAAGTTTCCTGCCAAGACATCTTCCCTAATGGGATGGCTAACTTAACGAGGTAGGGTTAAAACTTGGTTTCATGGGGAGTGTTCTCTGAATCTAGGAAGCAAGAGGGTACAGGGTAAAAGCATGTGAGAAGCAGGGCCATGGGGGATGCTTCCATACTCCCTGTAGAGTCCAGGAGTCCAAATGAGAGGAGCTACCATTTAGCAAGACCTTTTGGTAGGTGTCTGCTAGAAATCACTGGATCAGGTATAAGAGAGGGGTGAAGATTTGTCAAACACCTTAAATAGGTTTCAGACCTCTTCCCTGGTTCTCACAGTGACTTCAGTCTGATATTTACTGGAAAGTGACACAGCAGTGCAAAAGCAATGCAGATTTCTGGAATTCACTGAGGACAACTTCCAAAACAGTCACAGTAAATGATCAGGAAGTGGTGTTGTTCCAGAACAGCTGTGTCCTACTAAGGAAGATTTGTTTAGACACTTGAGTATAAGCGGCAGCTTTGACAATATGATCACAAGATCATAGAATCATAGAATAGTTAGGGTTGTAAAAGACCTTAAGATCATTTAGTTCCAACTCCCTGCCTTAAGGGTGAAGAAGACAAGGACTAAATAAAGACCTTGAGAAAAGCAGATCTCAGCTTGCTCAGGGAATAGTGAGGAGGGATGTGTTGGGAGCCTGTATTGGAGGGCAAATGGGCTGGGGAGTGCAGGTACATTTTCAGACACAGCCTTCTCCAAGCACAAGGACAACCTTTCCCCCTTCAGTACGGAAAAACTGATGCAGTCAGAAATCAGACTGAGTAAACAGTGCACTACAGAAAAGAAGCACCTGAGAGATCAAGAAGGGTAGAAAACCCAAAAAGGATACACAGAAAAGTCATCTGGGTAGACAGCAGTGCAGTGAGGAAAGCAGAAGCTCTAATGTCACTCAAACTGGCAAGAGATTTCAAGAATAACAAGAAAGTCATCTGCGGATATATTAGTCGGAAGCAAAAATACAAGGAAGCATAGCTTTACTGTCAAATGGGGCTGGCAAGTTAGTCACAAATGTCATAGCAGTGACCCATACAGTAACTGCCTCATGCACCTTAGTCTTCAGTCTGAGATCTCTAGCACAAAGGAACAGTAACAAGAGAAATGGTGAACTGCTGATGGTAGAGGAGGTTTGAGTTACGGACCACCTGTACAGAGTGGAAATAGACAAATTCATGAGACCAATCAAGTTGCATCCAAGCATGCTGAGAGTGTTACCTGGCATGACAACAAAATAATTCCTATCAATCTTTTCTAAACACCCACAGGGATCAGAATTCCATATAACCACAGTAGGGCAAATATTTTGCCCAATTGCAAATATTGAGGGGAAAAAAAAAAAAATTCTCAGAGTAAGTGCAGACAGACACCTTCCTGGTGTCCAGTTCCTGGAAAAATCAAGGAAGAGGTCCTCAGGGAAGGACAACCCAGAATCATGAAGAACAAGAAGGTACTGGGAGAAGCTGATATGGATTTACCAAGAATAGATCTTACTTCACCCACCTGGTTGCCTTTTCGATGAAACAACTTGCTGAGTGGATGACGGTAGAGCCATGGGTGCTGTCTGCCTTGACTTTGGGAAGGCTTTTGACATGGTCTCTTGCAGCATCTCCACAGGTGAGTTGTCAAGCTCTCTGCTGAACAGATGGACCACTATTTCGGCAGAAACAGATCTAAACTACCAAACTCAAAGGGTAGTGGTGAATGACTCAAAGTCCACTGGCAGAAATCAGATACAGAGTTCCCCATGAGTTTCTTCGGGGCCACATGCTGTTGACTGTCTTTGTAAATTACCTTAATGATGGGACTGAACTAATACTCACTAGGTTTGCGGATGACACTGAAATGGTAGGACAGGCAGATGAGGTAGAAAGAAGGGTCAGCATGCAGACAGACTACAACAGGCTGTATTAATAGCACCAGCGATGGTTGCATGAGTTATTACAGAGAAACACAAGCCCTTCATACCTGAAACAGAATAATCCCAAGTAGTAGCCCAGGCTGAGGTTTGGTTCAATGGGGTCTTTTATCACTTAACAACATTTGTTTCTCTTACTGAGAAAAGGAAGTAGCTGTCATATTTCTTTATTATGATATTTCTTTATTATTCTTATCTAATGTCCTTTCCAAGCCACCACTCATATAGTCTCCATCACACTATTCAGAACAGATGAAGAGACCAGAGCATCTCTGGTGACCTGAGAGACTTTGAACCTGTGACTATGTGCAAGGTGGAAGTCTTTCATGTGTGCTGCCGTGCAGTTCTCTTTCCAGAGGTGTCCTCTCCAATTCACTGATATTCAGTCACATGCCCACCAGTGACTCAGGCATAAGTCCCAAGTCCCTAAGGCAGGTGTACATCAACTGCTTTTCACCAGGAGAAGTGACATCAATTCCCTGTTGGAGACTGTTGAGAGATGGGAAGGGACAGAAGAGACCAAGCTGTGATCTATGAGAAAGATGGTATGTGTATCCTTGCCATAAAGGTGCTTTTAAACTCTGCCTTCTATTAGACTCTTGCTGCCCTGGTTAGTGGGAGAAAAGAGCTCAGGGTGAGTAGTGAAAGGAGACCATCACAAACTTATGTTGAAGATGTCCTCATTCATAGGAAAAGAAGGGATGGAGAGATGAAGATTCAGGACACAATGAAAATATGTAAAGAAAGGAGGAAGTGGAAAATTAAGAAAATCTATAACAGCAATCTTTTTTTCATATACAGTTTTATATTAACCTTTTTAAACTGATCTCTTCTTCCATTGACATACTTAATTATTGTCACTGGAAAGAAAGTGAAGACAGATGTATTGATTTGGGTGCTTTTTTGTGTGTATAAGTCATACAGTAAGTGTATCAATTGTTTTGTTTTGTTTTTTTTTTAAATAAAAGCCATAAAGATTTGCAAGAAGAAAAAATAATTCAATGAAGAAACAGGACTCAAAAGTTCAAGATGGGTTTTAAGCCTTGACAATGTAAGAGGCTGAAATTCAAAAGGGTTGACAGAGCACTTTGTTTACTAAAGTTTTATTTTGCTTTCTAAGTTACTCAGGAAAAAGGAAGGAAAAAAAGACCCAGTAAGGTCATTTGTTCACCATAAACAATCTGTTAAATTATAACATTTATAGTTCTGGTTCTACTAAGAATAGATACTTAACATATCCATGGAGTATTGCCCAAACTTACTCCCTCATGGAAAAAGGTAAGGGGTTAAAACAGTTTACTTTAAAACACCTGGGTGAAAAAGCAGAAACTAAGAATTTTAAAGAGTTATTTTCAAGCAGCAAAGAAAAAAAATGAGGAAGGAAAGAAAAAGAAAACCTCACAAAAACTTGAACACTGGAAGCATATGCAGTTGCATATTAATGATGACATCTGTTATGTACTGCCTTGAGTTCCCTTAACCACAGAATGTTACATAACCACTGTCAGGAGATTTAAAAGACTTCCATTAATTTGTGATGGCAGCAATTAGCAAGAAGGGTGTTAATATTTACTGGTGCTCAAGCTGTCAGTTTCTGGCTATTTTTCATTTGGATTCTCTGTAAACTCTCACTGTTGTTTACACAAGGATATCACTGCATCTAGGTAAGAAATAATTTTTCTTACTGGTATGAGATATTCACTAGACAGCTGAAATTTGTCTTAGGAACAGCTAAGGACAGTTTGCTTAAAGTAAAATCAATACCATGTATAAATCGGTACATACATAAAAATTAGGAGATGCTTGTTTGGCAAAGTGCATTTTTGTATGAGCCCATCTCAGTTATTACATATTACATGCTGACATATGTGCTTTATGTAATTTGGCAGTGTGAATAATAGGAAGTCTTTCTGTTTAGCTGATCTCAATGAGATATATTTGCTTTAACATCTTTTCGAAAGTAAAAGCCAATTGGCCACAATTGAAAGCTCGTTCATGAAAACATGCAATTTTTCTACAAATACCTTCTTCGAGAAAGCTTCTCTGGTCAAAGACAGAGTTTGTGGTCAAGGAAACACAGTGACTTGAAGGTATCTTAATTGAAGCTATGGGACACGAAAGAATTCTACTAATGTAAGAATAAAACTCCATAGCTGAGTTGACACTTCTATGTCCTGCTTCCAGTTTAATTGCTAATCACATTCTGAAGTATATGGTGGAGACCAAGAAACATTACAGAACAACATCACCATTACACATGGTAGCAATGAAGCACTATTATTTTCCATTAGAGGTGACAGCTCTGGAGAAGATAGCATAGACCACAGTCTCCCTAAATTTCTTCTGCAAGCGGCATCCAAGATCAGGGAGCTGTAGTTACATCCATATAAATCATTTAACTTACCAGGTTTGGTCATCCTGTTGAACTGAATGTCAGTTCAGGCTGTGGTTTTGAGATAATTAGTCATAAGATAAAATACAGAATCCTGAATCACTGGTGGTATTTTGAAATCATTTAGCAGTTCACACATCTATTATAATATTAACCTATATTTAAAATATTTTTGTGCCACAAAGGTCAGCAAATCTTTTATGTATTGTAAACATATCGAACTGAAGGAGTACATCCCCTTCCAGAATTAGAAAGCAGAGCTGAGCTGTGTGAACTATGTTGCATAATGCTAAAAGGAGAGAAAATTTTTCCAAGGAGAGCAGAGTAAGTTCTGTCAGCTACAGAGAACAGCTATGGGATCCTTTATATGACCACATAAAACAAAAAATCATAAAGGTCTTATTTGAAAGATCCATAACACAGTAAACTTTATGCTATTCAGTTTTTTTCTGCCTCAGTTAAATTGCTAGGTTAAACTGTCACTACCAGAAATTGAACTTTTGATTCGGTGGAACATATTTCGAGCTTAGCACAAAAAATACAGTGATCTGCCCCACTTAGATCTCCAGGCTGAGCTGCTTGATAGCATACATTAGTTAAACAATACACACTGAATTGAAAAAAGTGTCTATCACCTGCAATCATTTTCACAATCTGTATTTAAAAGTCCTGTGCCTACAGTATCCTAAGATAGCAGAAATAATATTTTGGGGGTTTGGAGGGCTTTTTTTCCCCAGTGGTAAAATGCAATAGCTTCCAACACTCAGTTTTAACTATCACTACAAATTACTTTTAATCCTCCGTGATCATCAGCTGCTTAGCTAATGTCAGCAGGAATAAATCTGTTGTGACTCTCAACTATCTAATCTCCTTTGCAAACCAAGGTAAGCAGGAATGACTGTAGAGTAGTAGGACATGGGGGGACACGAAATAAAAACAATCATAACCAAATGGATATTGTGGAAAACAGAAAAATAAATGTGTTTTTAAAGACATTAAACAAAAGACATGTGGTCTATCTGTGACTACTAAATATCATGGTCCAGATGTATTGTCCAGTTCAGAAAAGTCTGAAGTATTTTTTGCTGACCTGAAATAATAGCGAAAGGTTTCAAATAATCCTCTTTTAAAACAGTTGTTAATTACCTGCTTTTGGCTAGCACCAGAAGCAGGTTGACAGGTGGCCAAAGAAGGACCTTTACTACAGACTGAAAGTACTTATTTTCATTCCCCGGACCAGGTTCTCTGAGGGAGAACAATCATACAACAGCAACTGCTGTCTTGGCATATACTGATGTAGTGGCTGGTAATGCGCATCTTCTTACACTTCTTTGCCTCCCAATTTTCAGCTACAGTCAGAAGGGGTAAGCAGATAGTCCAGCATTGATAGGGGAGATGGCTCTCTGCTTTGTCAGAATATGGCACAGACAACCTCACAGACGCACAGGATGTTAGTATTATGCTAACTGTATTATGCAGCATTGTAGTGTATACTACTATAACATACGCAGTATTGAAATAATATTTGGAACCAGGGAGTCCTAAAGAACTGATGATGCTAAGATTGTGTTACTGTGGCTCTGGGAGGTGAATGGGTATATGAGTCTGAACATCCTTCTGCCCCCACAGTGTAGTAGAAAAGGGCAAAGAGTAGAGTTTCTCACAGAGATCTTTGTTAAAATAGTGCTTGAGGAATAATAACAAATGATAAAAAATTATTAATGAAGCCACATGCCATTCTCACATTAATGTCATGCAGAGATTTAAAACTGTCCATCCTGTATGTCAGAGCACAGCACATGTATGCATATTTTCATCTTACAGCTTTGGATATCAGTGTACTGAAGCTCAACAAGGTAGGGGGCATGCCCTTTGCATAACTGAAGTACGTCTTGCCGTAAAAGGAGTTGACCTAGGTGGGCTAATGTTAACTTGAGCAATCATATCTGCAAGGAACTGGATTGCAATGTAGACCTACCCAAAGATGGGCAGGCCAAAGTTGTCTATTAATCTTCACCAAAATATTTTAAATGTAACATATCTGAAACCCCATGAAGATACTGGTTTACATGATTAATTAACTTAATTGACTTCTTTATCTTACTACGCCAGTTGTGCAACAATATCTGGGAAGAAAAATGCTAAAGAAATATGTTGGTACTCAGAGGTTAAATCTACATTTACACATAACTTTGTATGCCCACTGCATTAGACTCCAGTCATTGTGGTGTACAGGTTCGTGATCATAGCAGCTGTGCATACGATCATAGCAGCTTTTTTGGTTTCTAGGCTGTGGAGAATTACAGCTGGTGCTTCATTGGGGATTCTCCAGAATAGGGACAGGACACAGCAAGAGTACATCCCTGGCATCAAGAACTGCTCCTGAATACAGTAGTATTCAGGGCCTCAGTGCAAGAAAGACTCCAGTTAACTGCAATAAGTTTAGGAGAGATACACTAAGACAGCACTTGCCCTGTGGGGAGAGGTTGAAAGACCAGAGCTGGTTCAGCCTGGAAAAGAGATGTCTTCAGGGACACTTTACAACAGCCCCTTGACACCAGTGGGGAGGCTATTGAGGAGAGGGAGATAGGCTCTTGACATTGGTGCACCATAAAACAAGAAATAACTGCCGTGAATTGGAACAAGACTGGTTCTGACTGGGTATCAGGAAAAGCTTTTTCTCCCTGAGGACAGCCCAGAAGTGGGACAGGCTGTGTCCACTACAAATCCTGAGAAACATTCAGGCTTTCTTTAAACACAAAAATTCTTCAAGGCATCTAATAACAGTGTCCATTGCAACTATACATTAAAATTCCATGCCACCAAAGGTAGTGCTTTTGTTGTTGTTGATCTTGGGGTTGTCAACAAAAATGACATGTAATTGACTAAAACCTAGCTTTACTGGACTCAGTCCATTAAGGAATGCTTTTATTGCTGCTTTTTTATTTACTCTAAGTAACTGCTTCCTGACCTGTCATTTTCTTGGTCCTTTCTGAAATGTGCAAAGCATAAAAGAAAATAAAACCTAGAGCAGTAGAACAAGTAGAGCAGCACTGAGCAGTGTTATTGAACTTCATTATGTTTTCTGGAGTGGGATGCACCACCAGTGAGATATTTGCTGGTTTAGGAAGAAAAAGTATGTAGATATAAATTACAAAAAGAAAAAGAGGTTTGAGGGTCTAGGTATTCAGAAGAAAGAAAAGGTGAAAGAAGATAACATAAAAGCAAAGTCCAAAGTAACTAGAAACAGAAAATGCTCTATGTTAATTTCATTTTAAAATAAGTCTAACAAAGAAGTCATAGTCCAGTCTGCAAGATAACTGCAGATTTGACCAAAAATGACTATTTAGTTCTTAGTATAATTTGGAACAATAGTCATGGTTTAAGCCCAGCTGGAAACTCAGAAACACACATCTCACTCCTCCCCTTCTTTCCCCCACACCAATCCTGGCAGGATGGGGAGGAGAATCGAAAGAATGTAAATCCCATGAGCTGAGATAAGAACAGTCCAGTAACTAAGGTATAATACAAACCTACTACTGCTACCATCAATAATAATAATGAAAATGGAAATAACAAGGGGAGAGAATATACAACTAAAAGGGGAAAGAAAAATAAAAGCAATAAAAAATAGTATTCCCAATACAATGTCTCACCACCCTCTGACCGATATCCAGCCTGACCTGAGCAGCTATCTGGGCCTTCCATATAACTCCCCCCAGTTTATGTACTGAGCATGACATGCTGGGTATAGAATACCCCTTTGGTTAGTTTGGGTCAGGTGTCCAGTCTCTGCTTCCTCCCAGCTCGTTGTGCCCCTCCTCACCTGCAGAGCATGAGAAACTGAAAAGCCCTCGATCAGAGTAAACCCTACTTAGCAATAACTAAAACATTGGTGTGCTATCGGCATTATTTTCAGACAAAAGTCAAAAACACAGCACTGTACCAGCTACTAAGAAGAAGAAAAATAACTATTACAAGTGAACCCAGGACAATAATTCATTTGCATCTTGCAATTTTACACAGTTATTTTGTAGTTCAGTACTTTCTGTCTTTATCTGTTCAATCTAGTGCTACGTATGACTGATATGACACTGAACTGTGAGCATTCATATTTAAATTGCCTTGTTAGTGCTTGAAACATCTGGCATAACATTTTTTACTAGAAAGTGAAGCTGGAAATTACTTTTACATTTGTTGGAACTATCTTTCACCTTGTTTAGTCAGTTTGTGATTTATATTAGGCTAAAAGTTCCGTATTTTGTGAAGAAGCATTAAACTGCGCATTTCGGAATGAAGTAAATCAGTCTAGACATATGCTTAGAGAAAAATAAAATAGAGATGTAAGCTACATTATGCTGCTTAAGGCAACCTAGAAGAGACTGCTTGGTCACAGTGTCCTTTTCTTACCACTTATCAGGCAACTGACGATAAATCTTAAATTCAGCAGGGGTTGTAAAATCTCTATGCCACAAACTACAAACAACCTTTGACACTGTGGTAGAAAACACTGAAAGAGACAAATTTTGTTGTCTTACAGAACAGAGTAGATTTTAGTTAGCTGTGATAGAAGAAACCTCATTGGATGCCCTTCTTATAGCAGCACTAATGTTGAGTGCATTAAATAAGTAAGAAAGCATCTTGTATTTTTCACTCTTCAAACATCTAATTGTTATTACAAACAACATATTTCTGAGGATTTTCTTTTTCTGGTCGTTGTTCTTTTACATGTGTGCACAATCCCACGAAAAAAGAGGAAAACTTCCCTGCTTATAGATCATTTTGCCTATGACTGAAGGTCTGGGAACTTCTGTCAGACATTGCAGCAAGTGCTGCAAATCACTAATTCAGTGTTCTCCAGTCATTTACTTTTGCACAGGGCAGTGCTTTTCCACACACGCTGAGCTTTCATGGCATATTGCTGTCTTAGAAAGGACGGGACTCTTCCAACTTATCCAGAAGTAACTTGTTTGGAAGGTGGACTGTCATCCAATGACAGGAATTCAGGGGAAAGTTGAGACCCTCACTACCAGGTTGAAGACAGAAAGCAAAGCTGAGACAGAGTGGATAGTAGAAGCAGAGATCATGGGCTTGAGACTAAGGGATAATGCAGTAGAAAGGTACTGGATATACAATCTTTTGATTTCAGAAGAATCTAAATAATTAAGTATTATTTACATCCTTCTACACTTGGGTAAATAAAATATATAACAATCAACCCTCCAGACAGATCTATTGAATTGAGTAAGTCAGCTTGGAAAGTACAGAATTGAAAAGTTCCACTCACAGGTTTATCCAATAGAAAAAAAGCATGAACCTTCAGCATGTGTTCTGAGTGGCTGCATTAGGTACCTACAGTTACGTGTCGCAAAGTTTTCTCCCACAGCATTTCTCCTTTGATGCTTTATTGTTGTAAAAGGTTTTGTTATTAATTCTGTAGATACTCTTAGATTTTTTTTAAAATAATCCACTAGTATAGTAACAACTTCCCACATAGTACAGCTGTGACTGTGGAGGAGAGCAGAGATGTGGTCTCCTGGTGGTGATCAAGACGTACAAAAACTGGGGAAGTGAGTAAGCTCAAGTTAGCCTTCTGTAGCACTACCTTGCACCATTTTATTTAAATTTATTTGGATTTCTTAAAGTTGAGATTAGAAAAACAGAACTGGAGAATTTGAGCAGCAATTTTCCTAGTTCAGCATCTTGAGAACATTCTGTTCTTCATGCCTAAAACCATTTACCTTTAATTACATGCTCACACTTGTGAAAATTGAGGGTGATTATTCAGCAGTCTAATTGTAGACAAGCTTCAAAAGGACTACTTAAAAGAATAACAGTACAGCAAAAATGAAACTCACCCTGACATTTGCCATCCATCTCCAAGCATGGGATCATTTGGCTTGGATGGACTGTGCAAAACATGATTTATCTGGATTTGTTATGAATTATTTCTGGCAACTTTTTGATAAATTCACAATTAAAGGTGTTAGTGCCTATTCATAGTCTTGCACTGACCATGTGATTCACAGTTTTAAAGATTAAACAAGCCTTAAACATCTTCAGGCTTTAACAGGGAAAATAATTACTGTGACCAAACTGAAATTTATTCCAATGGTTCATGTATGACTTATGTAGCAGTTCATTCCTACTTAAAAATAATACATGTAGAAAACAGTGATGTAGTAGAAAACAGTGACGTATCTTCCGTTTTGTTGGTTACTCTGTCATTTGCATTCCTAAAGCTCTATTAATTATTATTTAAAGATCAAACTGATTTCTGATACTTTTGAACAATCAAAAGATAGAAGACAAAATTCTGCTCCTGGAAAGCCCTGTGGCAGACTGCTATTGGGCAAATGTACTAATGAATAAGTGTAGCAAATTCAGAGGAACAATTGCATTTAAATAGTTAAATAATAATTTAAAGAGAAGGAGGAGGAAAGATAATAGAAATTTAGTTTGGGAAGTTGCTAAAAAGCATCCATTTTATATACCATGGTGTGGATAGTGATATAATTCCATTTTCAAATAATGTGCTCATTAATGACAGCTCTCAACAGAAACAGTCACACATATAGTGCTACACATGTAACTCAGTTTGCAGGCAAGAATTTCAGGTTTGCATCATTTTTTAATCTCTGATTCTTTCTGGACACTTTATGGTAGTTAAATGTAATGCATTTTACAGTGTCGTAGTCCTCTGCATGCAATTAGCTATGATTCAAATATTTTTTTCATCTTATTTTATTTAATTAGAACCACTGTTTACATTATTTCCATATTTTATGAAACATATTCAATTGCAAATTGAGACATTTTCAAAAACTCTTAAGCATAAGAGTTACTTTGTTTAGATTCATAGTCAGAGATATTTTCAACAGCTCTTTAAAATCAAAATACAATTACTATCACTGCATTATGAGCTAATTGGATTGAACTGATCCTTTCCAAACTGAGGCAGCAATTTTTTTTTCACAGCAGATCTTAGCTAGGAGCAGAAGTGATTCAGTACCAGCTTAGAATCTGATATTCTGACATGTTTTTAAACAACACATTTTATGCATTCACAGTTGCTTGCGGGTGATCCAGTGACTCACCATCACTGAAGCAGAATGATGAGTGTCATGACAGTGCAAGCACATAAAGTGTTAGCTTCCCTGTACCTAAACAAGGTTATTCTGGACAAAGTTACTGCTGAAAGCCAACTAGAGAACCTTTAAGATATTGAAATAATTTATATTTAGTTTCATATCAAACATCTCTGTCACCTTGGAGAACAACTGTACAAGAAGGTTGCCCTGGACTTCAAGAGAGCAGAATTTGGCCTCTTCAGGAACCTGCTTAGTGAGATTCCATGGGATATAGCCCAAAAGGGCAGGGGGGCCCAAGACTCTTGGTTGATATTCAAGGATCACCTGCTGCAAGCTCAGGAGCGATACATCCCTACTAGAAGGAAATGCTGCAGGAGGGCCAGGAGACCTCCTTGGATGGATAAGGAGCTGCTGAGGAAACATGGAGGGGAAAAAGAGTCTTATAAAAGGTGGAAGCAAGGACAGGCAGCCTGGAAAGAATACAGGGATGTTGTCCAGGAAGCTAGAGACCAGGTTAGAAAAGCTAAGGCCCACTTCGAATTAAAACTGGCTAGGGATGTTAAGAATAACAGGAAGGGATTCTATAGGTATATCGCAAATGAAAGGCAGACTAGGGACAACGTGGGTCCTCTCCAGAAGCTATCGGGAGAACTGGCTACCCTGGATTTGGAGAACACTTGAGGTTCTTAATGACTTCTTTGCCTCAGTCTTCACTGGAAAATGCTCTGACCACACTACCCAAGTCTTGGAAGCAGACGCAGGGACAGTGAGAATGAAGACCCTGGGCCCACTGTCGGAGAGGATCTGGTTCAAGACCATCTTAAGAACCTGAACGTACACAAGTCCATGGGACCTGATGAAATCCATCCTTGGGTCCTGAAGGAGCTGGCAAATGAAGTTGCTAAGCCACTGCCCATCATGTTTGAAAAATCATGGCAGTCAGGTGAAGTTCCTGATGACTGGAAAAAGGGAAATATAAGCCCCATTTAAAAGAAGAGGAAAATTCTCTGGAAAAAACAAGGGAACTACAGACCAGTCAGTCTCCACCTGTGCCTGGCAAAATCTTGGATCAGGCTGTCCTAGGAAGCATGCTAAGGCATATGGAAAACAACAAGGAGATTGGTGACAGCCAGCATGGCTTCATTAAGGGGAAATCATGCCAGACCAATCTGGTGGCCTTCTATGATGGGGCTACGGAAATGATGAACAGGGGTGGAGCAACTGACGCCATCTACTTGGACTTGTTCAAAGTGTTCAACACGGCCTCCATGACATCCTTGTCTCTAAGTTGGAGAGACATCAATTTGATAGGTGCACCACTGGTGGTTAAAGAACTGGCTGGATGGCCGCATGCAAAAAGTTGTGGTCAATGGCTCAATATCCAGCTGGAGATCAGTAACGAGTGGTGTCCCTCAGGGATTGGTGTTGGGACAGGTCTTGTTCAACATCTTTGTCGGTAACAAGGACAGTGGGATTGAGTGTACCCTCAGCAAGTTTGCCGATGACACCAAGCTGTGTGGTTCGGTTGATACATTGGAGGGAAGGAATGCCATTGAGAGGGACCTTGACATGCTTGTGAGGTGGGCCAATGCCAACCTCATGAAGTTAAACCATGACAAGTGTAAAGTCCTACTCTTAAGTCAGGACAACCCCAGGAACAGGAACAGGTTGGGTAGAGAAGAGATTCAGAACAGCCCTGTGCAGAAGGACTTGGGGGTTTTGGTTGATGAGAAAATGAACATGAGCCAGAAGTGTGCACTCACAGCCCAGAAAGCCAACCATATCCTGGGCTACATCAAAAATAACATGACCAGCAGGTAGAGGGAGGTGATCCTGCCCCTCTACTCTGCTCTTGTGAGACCTCACTTGGAGTATTGTGCACAGTTTTGGTGCCCCCAACATAAAAAGGACATGAAAGTGTTGGAACAAGTCCAGAGGAGGGCCATGACGATGATGAGGGAACTGGAACACCTCCCGTATGAAGACAGGATGAGAAAGTTGGGGCTGTTCAGCCTGGAGAAGAGATGGCTGTGTGAAGATCTCCTAGCAGCCTTCCAGTATCTGAAGGGGGCATATAAGGATTTTGGGAAGGGACACTTCATTAGGGACTGTAGTGAGAGGACAACAAGTAACAGGTTCAAACTTAAACAAGGGAAGTTTAGATTGGATATAAGGAGGAATTTCTTTACTGTGAGGTTGGTGAGGCAGTGGAATGGGTTACCCAGGGAAGTTGTGAATGTTTCATCACTGGCAGTGTTCAAGGCCAGGTTGGACAGAGCCTTGGGTGACATGGTTTAGTGTGATGTGTCCCTGCCCCTGGCAGGGGTGTTGGAACTAGATGATCTTATGGTCCTTTACAACCCTAGCTATTCTATGATTCTAAGATTCTGTGAAGGTTTATGAACAGGGTAAACAGATGCAAGCAGTCTAAAATGTGACTTTCTAGTCTTCGTTACAGTAGTTAGGAAAACCATGTTAGAAAACATCCTAGGACAGTGAATTTTAATAACATTAAATAAACCCCAAGGATCACAGCACATCCATATAAAGTGTTGTTTGGTAAAGCAACATAGAGAAGCAGTTCTGCATGTCCCCCAAAGGGTAGTTAACTGCAGGGATTTGACTCATTAACATGTAATTTTCATTCTTTAAAAATGGCTTGTTTTTTTACCACACACTTTAATAATTCACTATTAATATCCCTCTTGAACATTAAGTTATTTTTAGTCTTGTTCCTTTGACTATTAAAATTAGCAGTATGCAGAAAATGTGCAAACCCATGCAAATCACCAACTTTAGGCATCTACACCTGGTGTTGCACTGGACTTTAGGTCTTATGCTAAAATTCATATTCATTTTCAAATAATAAGCATTTTCAATATTTTACATAAATAGTATATAAATATTATCAACATTATAAATACTATAAATAGTAGATATTTTCCCATTTTCATATAGAGGCTAGATTTAGATTAGATATTAAGAAAACAAAACCCTTCACTATAAGGGTGGTGAGACATTGGAAAAAGTTACGCAGAGAAGTTGTGGCTGCCCCAAACCTGGAAGTGTTCAAGGCCCAGCTGGATGCATGGCTTTGAGCCACTGGTCTAGTAGAAGGGTTTTATGATGGTTTATGATAGTGCAAGATCCTACACTTGAGTTGGGGCAATCACAGGTACAGCTACAGGTTGGGCAGAGAAGAGATTCAGAGCAGCCCTGCAGAGAAGGTCTTGGGGGTGTTGGTTGATGAGATACTGAACATGAGCCAGCAGTGTGCGCTCACAGCCCAAAAAGCCAACCGTATCCTGGGCTGCATCAAAAACAACGTGACCAGCAGGTCAAAGGAGGTGATCCTGCCTCTCTACTCTGCTCTCTTGAGACCTCACTTGGAGTATTGTGTACAGTTCTGGTGTCCTCAACATAAAAAGGACATGGAACTGTTGGAACAAGTCCAGAGGGGGGCCATGAGGATGATCAGGGGACTAGAGCACCTCCCATATGAAGACAGGCTGAGCAAGTTGGGGCTGTTGAGCCTGGAGAAGGCTGCGTGGAAACCTCCTAGCATCCTTCCAATATCTGAAAGGGGCTTATAGGGATGCTGGGGAGGGACACTTCATTAGGGACTGCAGTGATAGGACAAGGGATAACAGATTAAATCTTAAACAGGGGAAGTTTAGATTAGATATAAGGAAGCAGTTCTTTACTGTAAGGGTGGTGAGGTACTGGAATTGTGTTGCCCAGGGAACTTGTGAATCATAGAATCATAGCATAGTTACGGTTGGAAAGGACCTTAAGATTATCTAGTTCCAATCCCCCTGCCATGGGCAGGGACACCTCCCACTAAGCCATGCCACCCAAGGCTCTGTCCAACCCGGCCTTGAACACTGCCAGCGACGGATAAAATAACTGCAGGTGTTCCCTGGGTCTTGATTATTACATTAAACACACCTTATGTTAACTCTTCATATAAATGGTCACAATTCACTCAAAGGTGAATCTCAGAAACATTTCAGGTATTTTTGCATGTAACCAAATTGTTTTCAAGATTTTAGTTGACAAATCTAAAGAACTGCACAGTCAGACTTCTGTTTGTAAAACAGGTCAGTAAAATAAGGGATAGGAAAAGCAGCAGCTATACTTAGAGCAAAGTTATCAGAATCTGTGCTTTTCAACAATCTAGTAACTGATGTCTATCTAGTAAAGTAGCCTGTCTTCAAACAAGTACCTTCTTTTATTTTCCTCACAAAATAAGGACAAAAGCCAAGTGATCCCTGGAGAAGCTGGAGACTGGAACTTTAGAAATAAAGTAGATATTTGACTTCTCATCTAGAAAAAAAACCCCTCTGTTTCAGTTTCCCTGAAGCAATAAGCCTGCAAGAATATTCATTGCATAAACCATTTCTGCTTAGAGCTATTAGCTCAAGACGCGAATCTTCAATTTAACTCATTAAAGAGCCCTCCAAGATTCTAGTCAGTATTCAACTTTGAACCTCCATCATTCCAGGTAACTATAATAAGACACATTTTCTTGTGTTCTTCTATGCCCAGGATACAGAACTGCACTCACAGCTTCAGCAAACACCTCATGAACACACTCCTGATTCAATGCTGAGCACTCCAAATATTTGACTGCTCCAATTTGTTTAGCCAGTGAATGCTCCATCCCTGATGGTGTTCAAGGCCAAGTTGGAGAGAGCCTTGGGTGATATGGTTTAGTGTGAGGTGCTCCTGTCCATGACAGCGGAGTTGGAACTAGATGATCTTAAGGTCCTGTCCAACCCTAAATTTTCTATGATTCTATGAATAGAAGCAAACAGCTAGTTTACAGAGGTATTACAAAAGCTAAAGAGATTAAACCTGTATTGCTTTCTGCCTCCTTGCTTTCTCTAGTAAATATTTTCGTTTACTGTCCACTAATGCTTTTAATGCATATCTTTCAAAAAATGCAGAGGCAATGGGCGTGAATTGAAACACATGAGGTTCCATCTGAGCATCAAGAAACACATTTTCACTGTGAGGGTGACTGAGCACTGGCAAGACAGGTTGTAGGGTCTCCATCATTGGCCCTGGGCAACCAGCTGTGCGTGACCCTGCTTGAGCAGGGGCTTTGGACAAAATGGCATCCAGAGGTCCCTTCCAAACTCAGCATCCTGTGATTCTCTATAATAACTGTAGTTATCAAATAAAGACAAGACCATGTGTAAAAACAGGATAAGGCAAACCAAAATGCCTGAAATCCTACAGATTAGAGCAGCAACATGGAATATGTTCAAGCAAGATTGTGATCTCTTGTTTTGAAAATAAAACCGTATCATAATCTTCAAAAATAAGGTATGGGGTTTTTTAATACTGACAGCTGTAAGTCATTAAGCAATATACCATGTTTAGGTGAGGAAAACCAAATCAGTTCTCAGACTATTTTATTAAGATTCTTAAATTGAACTTCTTTCTGTAAGAATTATTTCCATACATGAAATTAAAGAGGACAACATATTTTAAAATTTTACAGCACATTTTAACTGTTGGATTCAAATAGGTAATTTCAGAGAGGTTAGGTCCTAATACAGGAGTAGATTGTATGTGGATAACAGATCCAGCACTGAGAAGACCAGAAAATTATTGTACTGAATTTAGAGGAAACAAAAATTATGTCATGTGGTTGTTTTCAATAAAAAGATAACAAATATAAATTTTGTAGAAAAAAAAGAGAAGCATTTAAAAATTAAATGAATGAGCTCTCACAGTTCTGAATAGAAGTTGACTATTTTTGTGAAAAGTGAAATGCACAAGTGTAGAAGCAAACCAATCTGAACAATCTTCTTCCTTGAATAAAATTACCATGTATTCAGGAATCAGCACAAAAAGAATTTAGGTACTTGTAAAGAAATTAATCAGAAGTAGAGGTAGGATGCAACAATAATGTAGAGAGTTACAGTAATCTAGCAAATCAAAGTGATTTCTTTGTAAAGCGGAAAATAAACTGTGGAAAACAGAGACAATCACAGCTCGGCAGCATTGTGCTGAGGCACATGCCATTTGCACTGGTATTCCACCTTCTTAAGGTGTTTCCAAACTTCCATCACATGCCAATGCTCATACTAGTCATGAAGAACTTTCTCCCAGTGCAAGTTTATTCAGAAGTCTTCATGCCATTTTTTGGAGACAGTGTTCACTAACTATGGTGTAAAAGTTATGACATTATTATTAGCATTGCTAATTATGCATCTGGAAATAGTAACAAGACACTGATGCATTGCTACCTGGTATTAGTCATACGCTTTTCTTTACTTTCCTATTATCTTAAAAAATGCCTTCTTGTCTCATGGACTGTTAGGTTTTTATTGAGACATCATCAACAGGATGTAAAACTTGAGCAGTCAAAATTGCTTCCTAAGCATCAGCTACAAGAGGCTTAGCTCTTTTGATTAAAAACTGTATGCTCAAATAGATGACTGTAATGTAAGAACTACTGAACCTTTATCTCAGAACTCAAAAGCTGGCAGCTGTGCAACATAAATCACACTTTCTTTCCTTCTGATCATTCTGGCAGTTTTTTCAATGGAATTACTGCCTTAGGATAAGTAGGAATGCTTCTCTATTTACCTAACATATCAAAATTAGCCAAGTAAATTTTTATTTCTCAAACTTAGGAAAATGGTAGGCTTTTCACCAAATAGTTGGGGGATGGGAGGGTTTAGGGTTTGTTTACATTTGGGGGTTTCTTATTTAAAACCATATCCATATAATTGTTATGTCCTCCAAAGTAGGTTTTTGGTGATGGGACAGGTACAAATATTATAAGTGGTCAAAAATTAGTATTTCTTTCTTTTTAATTTTTTTAACTTTCTAAGAAAACTAGGGAAAATGTAGAAACAACATTTTATAAAAGAAAAACCTGAAAGAAGATAGCTTAACTAAATTGAACAGTTCTTTCATTCCACTGAAAATCCTTCCAGTTTCTATGTTCGGGGTTTTTTTGCTCATGTAGCAAAATACATTTCACAATGCAAAGTGGGTTTTGAGAGAAAAATGTTATAACTATGGAATGTTAATCTTTAATCTTTTTTTAAGGAAGTTTAAAGGACTGGGACTATCTCCTGATATGGCATTCATTGACGTTGTAATGGTTGAATGTATCAAAGACCATAGACATCCATCTTGAATTTTAGTTATATCTTTATTTCTGTACAGAATAAAAATGACCCCTTACTCTTTATCTACCGTTTTTCTACTACTTTGGCATTTGAAGAGCTTAATTAGAAGAGTTTCATTTTTAACATTATGTGTTTTGATCTTAATTTCTTCTCTTGCTTCCTTTTCCATCAATACTTTCTCTTTTCCTTTCCCAAATACCTGTTCCCCTCTTGCATCTTTCAGCTACAGTGACTTGGGAAATTTCCTACAAGAAAGCAATGTGGGAACAGATATACAAATATTTTCATGCTTATGTATAATATGCATGCTTATAGCATATATAGCCAGGAAGTTAAAATATGCCACTTAAAGGTCAACACTTAATATCTTTCATCTCCCATTTTATAGATGAGTTATTTTAAAGAATTTTTTTGTATCTTATAAGATACTTGAATATAAGAAGTTTATTTCCTTGTTTATGCAGTACTTTGTTTTGTATTCCATTTAATAAATGGGAAAATCTGGAAGAGAGATTATTTTGGCCTGTAAAATCTGGGAGTACCACCAAACCCAAGATTTCCTTGCTCCTATTTTCAGTGCTTGCTTAGTGTATAAAATTTGAGTGGGTTTCGGTTAAGTTTTTCTTTAATTTCTTCCTCCTGTTCAGTTGTTTCCATGCACCGTTTAGTACAAGTACTTGCTTTTCCAGCTGGTATTGTAAACATCACCATCCTGCAGATGTTAAAAAATGAGCAGCCTGCTCTTTCCACTTTTAAAACTCAGAGTAGCAGAAGCAGATTGGCATTGTTTTTTGACATGCACAGTGTACATTACTGCAAGATGTCGTATTGCCCCAAAAGGGTACTCAGAATGTCAAGAAACTTGGACCAGACACAACAAGATCATAAATATGCTGCAGGAGAACGCACCAGAATATTTGTATAGGATTATTATTAGGGATCAGATGAACACTGTTTCATCACGTGCTTTCTGTGGAATAGGATTTGATGCTTACCTACTTGTGATAATATGAATTATATCTTTATTTGAATGCTACTGCTTTGTAAGTAAGATTTTAAAACTAAGTAGTGCTTTTACTTTTATATAGGTTAGCTTTTGAAAAAAAACCTTATTAACAAAAAGATTGCAAATGCAAAGTTTTCCATGATCACAAGAATAACTTACTTACAACTCACACTGTTAGTGTGGATACAATGCCTATCTTAAAAAATCCAAATCTGAATTAATTTGATATGGAAAAATAATAATTTATGTTTACAACCATTTGAGGAAAGAAGTGTTACCTTATAAGTATCTTTTAAGTGAGATTTTTACAGTGTATTAATTTACAAACACAGGCTAAAAAAAAAAATAAAATCTCATTTTGTTTTGATCCAAATCCTTTTTCCTCAAAAAATTAGTAGAGCAAAATGTAATGAAAAGTTTTATGTTTTACTTAGGCCCCAACCTTATTAATTCACATGGGAACTATTTGCAATAACATACAGAGTGCAAGTCATGATTCCTACTTTAATAGTTCCTTTCATATGAGCAGCTTCCATTCTAATAATTCTCCATCCAGGAAAACTCAGAAAAAGAAAAGACAACCTGCTGTGAGCCAAGGCTACAATATTTTGATCACACAGCTGGTCTCCAACTGCTGTGGCCCATAAATGCAACCCTGGAAAAAAAAAAAAAAAGGATAAAATGAAACAATTTAGCACATATAAAATATTAATTTACCTTCTGCAGGTGGCACTTTTCTATCTCTGTGTGCTTTCAGATGTCACCACTGATAACCCTAATTTAATAGGCCCCTATTTATACTTGAAATAACCAAACCAACCCTGAACAAGTTAGATCTCGTTTTACTGGGAGATTCTTAACAATACTGCCTGTAAACAGTACTGTGATCTTAAGGTCCTTTCCAACCCTAACCATTCTATGATGCTATGATTCTATGACATCCAAGCAAGCTCTTGGTACTAGCAGATGCTGTTAGAAACAAATCTATACTGCAGTAGCCTCGCACAACTTACTTTTCCCATTCTTCTGCAGTTCTTGCTCTCTTACTTCATGTGTTCAGAGGCTGACAGTATGGATGTTGGTAATGACCAACAGTGGTAATCCATCAGTGTTGAATGATGACCTTTATCTGGTGTTCCTACTGTAGGTTTCTGCACTCCCATTCACATCACATACTTTTTCTCCCATACCCTATGTAGAAACCTCTACTCCAGGAGCCATGGTATTGCAAATTCTACACTTTCTGCAAGGTCTCAGTGTGGCCCTAAACCAGAATTCAATACATTTCTCCATGCCTCAGATACCCCCTAAATGGCGCAGGAACTGAGTGGTTCATACTAGGACTAATCAGAAAAAAGAATCAAATTGCAACATTGTGTCATACAAGTTTCTTTATTGACCTGCAGCACCAGCTGTCTAATTTTGCTCATTTCTTAGCCCGAACGAAAATATCATGTGAGCTGTATATAACCTTCAGCTTTATATATTGTCCATTTCTTTACAAAAGGATACTGTCCCTAGAATAAGCTTACCCTTCAGCTCCTTTTTCAACCTTATTTTCCTGTTTATTGGTCCACTGATTGAGCTTTTCCTCCAGCCACACACTTACCTGCTTCCCTGCTTACCCCTACAGGGACTTTCGTGATGTCTGACCTTGGCCTTGTTCTAGCTGCCCATCCTCATTTCAGCAAAAATCATTCATAACCATGGTAATTGTACTGTTTCTGGGGGACATGGACTTCACAAAGCCACAGAGCAGCATGTAACCACAGGGTTCTGCAAGCATTTAGGGGATGCTTAAGCCTGGGAGAACAGGATGTACCTGTCTTGCCACTGTGCATGAGGATCAAAGGCTTACCTTAGTGTTGCTCATACCTGCCCAGTTATATACTTTCTAAGCACCTGTCTCACTATCTTCAGAGGATGGTGCCTTTAAAGGAGTTACTTACTTTCCTACAGTTCTGACAAAGACCTTTGAGACTTTGATCGAATGGGAGCTGTACTTAGAATGCTAGGCAATTGAAAACTTAAAAAAAAAAATCATGTATCTGATTTGAAATAATTGTGCCTATCAAAGAAAGGCAAGCATATGCTTCTAACAATAACACAGAGCAAATACAGGATGGACTACTGCCCCCTCTTGGCTATCTATATTTTAAAGTATTTAAAAAATATCTTAAGAATTGGTCATGTTAAGAAAGTTACCTTTAAACATAAAAAAAATAGCCTTTCCAAACATTTTTATGATGATATCAAAATGGGAAATGAGTAGTGTCTCAGCAAAATGACAGATGTGCAACATGGTCAGACAGAATGCCAGTAGTGCTACTAAGCTGGCTGCAGCATTCCAGTGAAAATTGCTGCTGAACTAACCACATCTGAACTTTTACTCACACAAAACTGGAAATTTACAAAACTAGAAATTTTGATTTAATAAAAATTTCTTATTTTTTGATAGATTCCATTCTCAAGGTACTTTGCAACCATTTTCAGAATATCTGTTAGTGATTAAATCTTTAAAAACCTAAAAGTCTAGTTTTACAGACACAAATGTATCCACGAAACATACAGCTGTGTGTGCAAAATGGGCATTGAACAGCTCATTCTCTGATTAAAACCACCGCTATTCAAGTTGAACGCACAACCAAATGCCTGACAAATGTAAGTTAGATGCAAACTATTAAAAAGCAAGCTGAGGATTCTCAATTTTTCATGTACTTAATAGGCCATCAGTGAATGGAAGCCTGTAGTATTTTCCATTTATAACCACTTTACAGAGAAAGAAGAATAGTAATTATGTCGTAAAATGCTGTATCAATATATTCATTGCACCTACAAAGGTACCAGAGAGCTGCACCATAGATAGATACATTTAAAATAATTTTAAAATTAGCAATTTTGCCTCTACAAGACTGATACCCAAATATTGATTCTAGCATTGTTTAGGGTATAGCCTTTTGTCCTTTATCAAAACATTTCATAAAAAGAGAACACTTCATCAAATTGGTTCTAACATTTTGACACTTCAGGGAAAAAAAAACAACCTGAAAAAATATTCCAATTTTTAACAACTAAAGATGAAAGCATTTTGGATGTGTAAGAAGCAATGTTTAAGGAAAAGCTAACTATTTTCCTTATGGCTGGTGAAAATAATGACTTTACTGACATCTTTATTGTTACTTTTTAAGCCAAAAATCTGAAATGAAAAAAAAAAGTAAACCAGACATTTCAGGTGGAATTTATATTATGAAGATAACTTTTTTTCTTAAATGAACATAATTTTTTCAATTGTTTACATATACTTGTGTTACAATTCATAGCTATAGGTCCAGAATTACAAGGGACCTAAGTAAATAACTTCAGTGTAGTCAGACATTGCTTATAGTATCCTTTTCTATAAAACCTTGAATCAATTTGCACCAGGTTTCTCTAGGAACAGGTAAGTGCCATTCTAAAACTAACTAATTGTCATTGGTTTATGGTAACATATAAGAACATTATCCCTTAAAATAGTTTAGATGCCATATGATGGAAAATTTTGTTTACTATCAGGAGCTGGAAGAACTTAGAATATCAAGACATATATGTCACTCTGCAGGTGTGTCTGTGAAGTTAAGAATTTTGAGCCCAGAGGAGGGTGTGTGTACTCCTCATAATCAAATGGTACTAGAAGCTTCTCAGACTTTCAACTCCCTTGCTTGCTGTGCGCATCCACAATGATGTCAAGAACAGAAATTACTGTGAGTATATCACTCATTATGCCTTGTCTTGCAAACCACAATGATAAATAGATAAGCTAATGGCATACCACCCTTTCAAAGTTACCTTGTGAGGTTGAGGGGGAAGAAGAGAAAATTAAAAAATAAGAGAGCAAGAGAGAAAGCAATACAGAGTAAAATAAAAGTCTCTTCCAAGTGGCCAGCTCAGGAGAGAAGCAACAGCAGCCTCCAGATGAGTGTCATCTCTGAGGCATCCTTCCCTATCCAGCAGGCAATTTCCTCTGCAAACTTTTTTCTTAGTAGCTATACATTTTTCACCAGGATCCACTCAAACTGCCCATTGGATCTACCTGTCCATGATGCTACTATTGGAGCATGACTGACCAGATGCAGTTGCACACTGACTGATAAGCTTTGTGCATGTCTATTATAGGGCAATATTTGTTGAATAAATAGATGTCATTACTACCAGGCTATGGAGCTGTAAAATAAGAGCTGTGATAAGAAGGGTGAAGACATGCTAATATTGAGTTATAGACTGAAATCTGCAAGGTGAAGGAATGGAAACAGGAAGAACAGAACAATGTAAATAGCAAAGAAAATCCCTTTCTACAGAAAACCCAGCATACCTGTGGTTCCGACTCTGTGCAAGATGACAGGGAGATGAGCACTTGAGATGGGAGGCTAAAGGCACTGCCACAGCAGCATTGTAGTGTGTGGTCAACAGACTGTACAGTTGCTTGTGAATTGGAGGCGACAGGATCAAAAGCAGAGTTTTGCAGGATGACTTCTTACATTGCAAAGCTGTAATTGGGGTTACTTGTCAAGATTTTAGTAGTTGAGAGGCTGCAGGGGTGGCTTCTCTCCAAAGACACCAGAAGCTTCCCCTGTGTTGGACAGAGCCAGTTCCAGCTTTGGTCAAAACTGCCTGCATCAACGTTGTTGAGAGAGCCTTTTGTCATTAAATGAGTGGTTAGGGTTGCTCAAAGAACGATCATCAAAGTATTAGAAAGAGCAGTTTTAATGTGACTTATAAAGGCACTATTTAAGAAAATTCAATAACAAGGTTAACTCTATTACTTATTACATGGACAAAATACAAAGGAAAATACAGTTAAAGTCGAACTAAAAATGGTTGATACAGAGACCAAAGACACAAGGTGTAAGGGAGAATTTTCCATTGAGTCATGAGGTTCAGAATAGACCCCCTTGATTTCCAAACTACAGAAGGAACATAGATGCAGCTAGATCCAGTCTTAGTCTCAGACTTGGCCAATGGCATATATGTAAAGGGTTATGCCTCTGTCATAATATATTTCAGAAGGGGCCAAAAAGCTGCTCAACAGAGAATTTGAGGAAATTTGAGGGAAACAGCTTTGCAGACAGTAAGGTCAGTGAATAAGGAGGGGGAGGAAGTGCCCCAGCAGGTGAAGCAGAGATTACCCTGCAGCCTGTGGCCAGCCAAGGTTATCTCACCACAAAGGATGAGACACAAAGGCATTCTGAAACACAGAATCATAGAATAATTTAGTTTGAAAAAGACCCTTAAGACATTGAGCCCAACCATTAGCCTAACACTGCCAAGTCCACCACAAACTATGTCCCTAAACACCACATTTACACATACTTTAATACCTCCAGGGAAGATGCCTACTACACTGGGCAGCTTGTTCCAGGGTTCAGTAATCTTTTGGTGAAGAATTTTTTCCTAATATCCAGTCTAAACCTCCTTTGGCACACCTTCCTCTTGTTCCATTACTTGCAACTTGAAAGAAGACATTGACACCATAGTCCAGTTTCCCCCTTCCTCCCTTTCACAGCCTGTCCATATATTTGAGCTTATACAACATAGCACAGTTAGGATTGTAAGAAGAGCAATGGTGACTTCTTGACTTGACTGCCCACATTGTGAAGTGCAGACATGCTTACAGGGAATTATTACTTTCTGCTTACTCACTCTGGATTATTCTGCTTCTGACTTAATTGTCTGTATAAAAGTGATGGTGGGAAACAAAATTTTTTTTTGCTTTCTTCTCCATTTAATAACAAAGGAGTCATTCTGCCTGTCCATTTTACATATGATTGGTAAATTTCTTTAAATAATACGAATTCCTGCATTTAGAGAGTATTTTTGAGTTATCATTATTCTTATTTTACAGACGGTAAGACTGAGGCTTAAGGACCTTTAGAAATGTAATTGAAGTTATCCAGTTGAAGATCGAGGAGTAAAATCAAGATTAATAGGGTCCCCATTCAGTACTCATGTCATTTTAAGAAACATTAATTTGAGAGGTAATTTTATAGAAATTTAATAGGATTTAAAAAAAAAAAAAAAAGAAAGAAAAGGAGACAGAAGAACAACAACAAGGGGAAATAGAGATTTTCTAAATCCTTTGCATATGTATTATATGAAAGACATTCTGAAACAGCTGTGTAGTCCCTAAAATCATGCTAGGCAGACCATGGAATAAGCAGACAAAGTTTTAAATGTTATATGTAAAAAAAGGTAGTCATAGAATCATAGAATAGTTAGGGTTGGAAAGGACCTTAATATCATCTAGTTCTAACCCCTCTGCCAAGTGCAGGGACACCTCCCACTAAACCATTCCACCCAAGGCTGTGTCCAACCCGGCCCTTGAAATATTAGTGGGTGAATATAGCTACAACCTCTGGGTATTAAACTGTTAGTAGTATGCAATTGTACAACATGCTTTATACTCCTCAGTGAAATGATCTTAATTACCCATGTCCTCCTTTTTATATTTTTTTCTTTGCCCTTCCTGAACCTGACACAGAAAGTTATTCTATTTCTGCATCACCGTTTTTCAAAGAAAATTCCAGCAAAACAAAAAGTCTCCAACTCCATGTTATACAGACAGCATTTTTTTCTCCAAAATTCAAGGAAATAGCACACTAATGAGAGGGAGTCTCCTTACAGTTCTTTTGACAGGTTTTTTTTTTTAATATATATGTATAATACTTTGTTTTCCTGCAAGATAATGATCTCCCTTGCACTGTGTATATTAGATGAATCTCTCATTTTTAAATTGTTACACTGTGTCACCTGAAACTTCTGGTCATGGCAATTTGCTTCTCACTTTAGTCAATATCATTTTGCAGCCATTATCAGCTTCCTATTTTTTAATTTTCATTTATGTTATGGTGTTACTTGAAAGTGAAGATGTGTATTCTTTTGGGCTGCCCTGAGGTGCCTCACTTCCAGATGAAGTTGATGTTTTTACCTTCTGCACTTGCTGGCTGCACTTGGCTCCTTTCATTATTTTCTGTTTCTTGTGTCCTAGCAAGCAACAATGTGATGAACTTAGAGACAGTCACTAAATGAAGCACAGCAAAAGAGATTCCCCAAAGAATGAATTACTAGAGAGCCAGTCAAGCACTAATGACAGAATTGGAGGCCAATTAAATAAAAGATAAAACATAAAATACCTTTCTTCTCCAGACACATTTGGATGCAGTTTTATAGCGTTTTCCTTTTCTGGTTTGCATTACATGTACTGCCAATTCTAAACCAACCAACCGCCAATTCAGAAGAGATTTAGTGTTGTACAGTTTTAAAAGCACTACAGCAGATGCAGAAAACTATAAATTTCTGCTTTTCACAAGATCGTTTGTGGATACAGAAGCTACTCTCAGTAGTCTTGCTTATGAGACATGACAGCACTAGTGAGAGCTCTTGATTTCGTTAGCTAAAGAGCTGCAGTGATCCCATCAAACCTCGGATAGTCTTAGTGTTATTGGTGTTTATGATGAAAGAAGCTAAATGTAAATCCTTGCTCATTTTCAAGGAAGTTCTGCCACCTACCAGCTGAAAATGCATGACCATGGCATCACAAGTCACTGAATTAGTTCAAAGTATGAGACTGATAGCACTAAAAGCAGATAAACACTTAGCTATAAGATTTTTAGGGATCATTCTCTACCTAGAAAGTTTGGATCAGATCATCCTTAAGGTCTCTTCCAAACTGGTATTCTATGACTGCTATAACATTAATCTTGATGGATATTAAAGAACAGTTGTTTAGGATTTTTGCTGTGCTTTGTGGAGTATTACGAAAACATACTTTTTTTAAAAACCAAAATATTTATCTTTAACAGGTATGTTAGCATCTTAATGAACAGTATCTTCTACCTGTTTTCACCAGCAGATATTGCTTCCTAACTCTTTCTAAAGTACTTCCTATAAAGAAAAAAAAAGCTATTGGCTAATGTTATTATAGAATTCTTCATTAATCACTTCCTTTACATTAGAGATGCATGTGCGAAAACCACAGGACTGTGCCCTCAGGTTAGCCTCCTATAGCATTTTGTACACCCTCAGCATATTTAAATGACTGTTTAAGGTGTATGTCAGAACAGGTTGCTGACCTCTGTGTTGAACATCCTCCTTTAAAAATACAAATTAGTCTAGCAAATACATGCCTACTGTTTACGTACAGGGTAGTGAACCAAGTTCTTAATTTGTTTATGGATTTTATTAGCTACAGTAAAATATTTAACTATGCAATAAGAATAAAATGGTTCAAAATAAATGCCTTTGCATTATTTTAACACTTTCACTTGTTTGAATCACTTGGGACATAGTATAACTAGGAGTCAACACACAGACCTTGTAAATTACCAGTAAATAATCATTTCATCAACAGCTTCTGTAAGAACTCATGCTTATGAACTAAAAAAGCTATGAGTCACATGTTCACGGACAACGCTGCCACTAAATGGGAAAGTGCATGTTCAGGAACTTCTGGAGTGGCATTCAAAACTTTAAACTGCCAAAAGTATATTCTAGTGGCTAGAATATTGCGGTCCTGCTGTGCATAGTCCAGACCACAACACCAGCAAGGGAAAATTCAGAGTGAGAGTAAGAGGGGTGTCGCAGCTTTTCTTGCTGAGAACGGTCACGTGAGCAATCCAGCCCTTGGCTTAGCCTCACCCATCTAGTGAGCTGAGGCTGTCAGAGGCTGCTGGAGGGGTTACTATAGGACACCTTTCCAGAAGCCCGCCAGAAGTTGCAGAAGGGGACGCCCACTTGCTGACATGAAGAGAAGCTCCAGGCGCTGCCACCAATCACAAGCCGTTGCTAGGATCTGACTCGGAGGCAGAGCCAATCATCTGTTGTGGAATGTTCTGGTGTTCTGGAACTTTTCTATAAAAGAGGTGCTTGCACACAATAAATTGTTCAGCGTTCGATCACATTGGTCGGTGTCACGTTGTTCCTGATCTCCCGCAAATGGCGCCCGAACAGGGACCCTCAGATCTGCCTCCTGAGAGCTGCTCCGGTGGTGAAGATCAGCGCAGACCTGACGGGTGGAAGGCCGGCCGAAATATAGCCAGCGAGAGAGAGGCCGCTGAGGTAGAAAAAGGGACGCGTCCCCCGAAGAGAAGTCTTCGGAAAAGATCCACTTGAAACAGGCAAGTGGCGGTCGGGGAGGAATGGGGGCTACACTAACAAAGGAAGAGGTAGCTGTCCTGCATATCCTCCAACACATCCTCTCAAAGGGAGGGATTAAATATGAAGAAGATGTACTTAAAGGGCTACTCCAGTGGAGTAAAGAAAAGGGGCTATTTAGTGGGGTTGGAACGGCATTTGAAATATCTACATGGGAGGCGATAGGCGTCCAGCTTTGGGACACTATAACTGATGGGGGGAAGGCAGCGCGTGAGGCCCAAAAATATGGAAGCTTATCCAAGAGACTTCAGAGAGCTGCAGCTGCTTCGGCGGCTAAAGCCTTGTCTCTGGTAATGCCATCCGTGCTTCCGCCTGAGCCTCCAGCCCTACCTGCCTCCCAGTTTACCCGCAAAGGCCCCGATGAAGGGTTCAAAGAACCCTGATCGGAATCCCTTTGATCATTATACTGGGGGGAGAACTCACCAGAAGATTGCAAAGACAGTTAAGATGGGTTTCCAACCTATGCCCAGTAAGGGGAGATCAAAATCTGATGTTGTTACTGATCCTGACGATACTGAACCTAGCACTAACACCCTAATTAACATGAAAGCCGAGTCGAAGGTTGCTGCAGCGGCTGTTCAAGCTATAATCACCCTGGCGCCTGTCCCTCCTCCTGCTCCAAAGATGAATAGGATTGAAACCTTTTTTGGCCTGGGCAGTTTACAGCCCATAAAAGGGATGAAAGGGCAGCAATTAAGATCTGTTAGCAAGATGCTTGCATCTCCTTCTGAGACAAGTACCCAAAAGAGCCTACTCTCAGATCACCTGAAACCTGTGGGGGGAAAAGTTTTAATTGCACTTGATGGCCCTGAAACTCCGGACGGCATTTGTGAGAGGCCTGTGCACGTTCATCAAACTACTGTTGCTGCTCCTGAGTTTCTGACTCCTGATAATTCCGATGCTGACCTGGATAGTCCTTTTGACCCAGTACTTGTTGATCCGGAAAAGAAGCCTGATTTATATCCCCCAGATCCTCATGATAAATGGGCAGCTGTAAAGGGAAAAGTAAGATGGGTGGGGGATGCAGATGTATTGTGTGCTTATAGTCTCTCTGTGATATTCATGCACTAAAAGTTGGCAAATATAAGTATGTTCATGTTTCTATCGACCCTTGCAGACCTTTATAGATATTGCTGGCCACTTCTTCCGATGTAGGCTGGCCACCTGCATCAGAATGAGTGTGCATTTTGGTCAGTTTAGAAGCCCAAGCCTCATACAATGTGAGGGAGGCAGAGCCTCTGCGGGGACGCCTGCTGAGATTGAGCCTGCCACCTTACATTGCAATGATGCTGTTTGGAGCTGGTTTCTTGATTGTCTTCACAGGGTCATTGCACCACATTTTGTCTACATTTTGTGTTTTAAATTTTGTATTTGTGTGAAGTCTGTTTATGGGATCCCATGTGTATGTATGTGTGCGTATGTGTGTTGAGGGCAGACACTGTTCTGTGTATTTTTTATTTTTTTTTTTGTTATTGGATTCATGTAAAAGTTTTAAATGTGTAACAGATTGACATTTCGGACAAGAAAGGGTTAATACAGAGCTGCTGTTGAGCAGGCAGGTATTTATGGCTACTGCCAAGCAGATGGGCATTTGTAACCGCCCAAAGCAGGGGGAGCAACATAAAAAAATTATGTGCTAGAGTAAAAACACCTCTCGATCTACTGAAATATCAGAGCAGTTTGTAAAGACACCACTGATAAGGCTTAAAGAGGCCTGCAGCACACTGGGCACAGAGGAGGAGTCCTGCTTAGTGTAAGTAACTTGGGGGTGAATTCAAGACTTGGAAGAACCAATTGGTTGAAATAAGAACTGCTAACTGAAAAAGTGAGAGGGGTAGTGCAACCACAAGCTTTACCAGCTGCCACCCAAGCAGCATCAGGGTAGCAGAGAAAGAAAAAAGAAATGGGCAATGACGCAGCAAACTCCTTGCAGTTTACTTCTGCAGCTGCTTCACATTCCTGTTTCATCAGAATGCCTTTGCTTTAAGGAAACACTTTAACTTGTCTTACTTTTCAAGAACTGATAACCCTGGGGAAGGGGTATATTTGTGTCCCCCTACCCACAGGTCCATGGCAGCTGCCTGCAAAATTTCTCAAGCCTCACCATGAGCTGGATAGATGAGTGGAAAAACCCAATGCCTCAGCTACAGGAGCTGACCGTGAATATCCTGAGCAGAAGGAGACAGAGGAAGAGAGAAACAAATGACTGCAAAACATCACTTGGGAGCAACTGAAAAGTAACAGCCTGAATATGTGTCCTTGTAAGGTAGCTCTTATTAGAAGCTGTGATTTTGTGTATAATACCACCTGTACTTACTAGCCAGTTGCTAATAAGAAACTACACCTTGTATTGCATGGATTTGTCAATTGTAAAACAGACGTTGGAGCATGCAAATTTGCAGCAGCTGCTAGAAAATGCTAAGGCAAACGTGAGAAAGAGTTTAATACAATGATAGCGTTATAGAGCAGACAATGGAACAAATTAAGAGGGTGAGAGAACTCCACTGATAAGAAATTTCTTTGGCTGGTCACTCACTGCCACGAGCATCTTCAACATGCTGCTGCACCCTGTAGTATACATACTGCTGATGTACATACTGCTAATGTAAATCTGTATGTGCTTTGCCATAGCAGCAATTTGTTACTGGATGAAGCAGGTGAAACTCTGCAATGACAACGAGGTTGACCAAATGCCTCCTACCACAGTCAAGGGCAAGACTGGGTTGGCCTCTGTGTTTGCCACCGAGAAGAACTTTTAGCTCCGCTGTTGGTTGCAACCCAGCAGGCGTTGAGTGGTGGGGACACATGCCATGCCAGGCCTTGATGTGAGAGATGGCCTCCCCTGTTATCAGACAGCTATATAAGAGAGAAAGGCAGGCCAAGAAGCCTGTAGTTGGCATATTTTGCAGGTGTGATCTAGTCTAAACCCACTATTATTCTGACCTGCTACATGGTGTGTAAGAATCATTGATATGCCACATGTTACAAAGGTTCAAGTGACTTCAGATAGAGCGAACATGGCAAATTGTAAAAAATATGCTACTAAAGCAAAAAGGGGGAATGATAGGGGAGACCCCAATTGCACGAATCAACAAAGCATTCTGGTCTTAATAACAAGGACAGCACACCTTCGGGAAGATGAGGGACTGAATTGGTTGAACAAAGTGTTTTCTGGCTTGAGCATTACAGGATGGCTTTACTTTATCTTAATAATTTTGTCAGTCTTTTTAGGTATTCTAATCTGTGTGCCTTGTTTGCTACAATAGCTAATGGAGAATATAGAAACTTTGGCAAAGGTAGATCATAAATCTATAAAAACTGTCTTTTGATGTGGGTGAAGGGATAGAAATAGTTAACGAAATGGATTCAGGCATTATCACCCTGGTCTGGCTTCGGCCCTGGGAACAGCAAAGAAAACAACAGGTGTTAATGTCCTGGGCAGGCCTAAGCCTTGAGAACTGTAAAGACAACAATGAAGGGTGAAGATTGGTTAGCAAAACAAAGCAAAAGAGAGTTTGCAAGATAAAGCAGGATGTGCATCTCAAAGACAGACCAAACAATGTGAATATTTGTAACCTTTACTTTTGCTAAATCAGGGTGATAAGGGACGCTTATAGTGGAAGGCAGCTTTGTCCCCCAGGCATATCCGGTCTCAGTCACCACTCAAGCAGATGTTACGTAAACAATACACTACAGCAACACCAGGCACTAGCCTAGAGAGGCTGAAGAATGAGTATATCTACAAAAATCAGAATTTATGGCTGGAGAAAGCATTGCCTCTACCTGTTTGTTCTCCTCCTGCTTATCATCCTAGTTGTGAATTTTTCTTTGACAATCTGGCTGTGTGTAATAGATAGGGTTTTTTTTTTATTTTCTTCCCAACTGTAATTTGTACTTTAGTTGAAAGTATGTAAGAAATGTCTGTATTTGAACATACTTCCTTTAATTTCTGTATTGATGATGATCTTTAAAATACTGAAGTTGTTGACAGCTTATAGTGAGGTAAATCCTAACCATTCCAAGAGAATGCATTTTACTGTTCTCTCAAAGTGTCTATTTAGTTTATGTTTTATAACTGTGTTTGCTGTAATTTCATCTCATACTGAGTTCTTAGTGTTTTACAGATGCTGGCAAGCGTTCTAAATTAGCTGCTTGTGTCTGGCAAAACCACCAACGGTGGGAGAAACACGTGATTACTGGTACTGTTAATGATTCGTTGCAAACGTTAGAGTTGCGAGCAGTTATTTGGGCCTTTCAAAAATGGAATGACGCTCCCCTCAATATTGTTTCCGATTCATTGTACGTTGTGGGAGTTGTGCACAGGATTGAGGGATCGTTTTTAAAAGAGGTTAAAAATAATTGCTTGTATCAGTTGTTACTACTGTTGTTACGTCTGCTACAGAATCATGAATTTCCTTATTTTATTACCCATCTGCGAAGCCATCAGTCAATGCTTTGCAGTGTTAGGGGTTTCACGAAGTATCAAAACAGATAACGGTCCTGCTTACACATCGCGGTGATTTGTACAGCTCTGTACAACCTGGGGAATTAAACATGCTACAGGCATTGCTCATTCCCCTACGGAACAAACCATAGTGGAATGGGCACATCAAACCCTAAAGTCTCTTCTTTTAAAACAAAAAGGGGGAGAGGTGCTCCCACCCGCAGAGAGGCTGGCTAAAGGATTGTATGTAATGAATTACTTGCGATTAGCAGGGAACAGCAACGAACCGCCTAGTGTTATCCATGGGCTAGCTATGCAATCAGGAGTAGCAGATAATAAAACAGAAAAAAATTTATTTCAGTATAAGGATTTCAATACAGGACAATGGAAGGGTCCGGCAGAGGTTAAGTTAACCGGCAGAGGATATATGTGCTTGCTTACAGATAACGGGATTCGTTGGATGCCCGCCCATTGGATCCATCCGTGGAAGACGCCACCTATTGTGGATGCTGTGACGGATCAGGATGAATCTGATTAAGCTTGTTGAGTCAGAATAGCTTGAGACATGCCTTGCTGCAGAATCGTGCAGCCATTGATTTGTTGCTATTGGCACAGGGTCATGGCTGTACAGATTTTTAAGGGATGTGCTGTATGGATTTATCAGACCACAGTGAAAGCATTCATAAACAATTACAATATTTAAGGAAACACACTCAAAAAATTCAACAAAGTGTTAGTCCCTTCGATACATGGTTACAAAATTGTAGTTGTTGTGATTATTGTGTTGATTATATGTGGGGTTATATTAAATTGTGTTAAAAAATCGTTAGTTAAAGTTATCCAACACGTCTGGATTGCTCAAAAACAAAAAGAGGGAATTGTGGCAGCGTTTCTTGCTGAGACCGGTCACGTGAGCAATCCAGCCCTTGGCTTAGCCTCACCCATCTAGTGAGCTGAGGCTGTCAGAGGCTGCTGGAGGGGTTACTATAGGACACCTTTCCAGAAGCCCGCCAGAAGTTGCAGAAGGGGACGCCCACTTGCTGACATGAAGAGAAGCTCCAGGCGCTGCCACCAGTCACAAGCCGTTGCTAGGATCTGACTCGGAGGCAGAGCCAATCATCTGTTGTGGAATGTTCTGGTGTTCTGGAACTTTTCTATAAAAGAGGTGCTTGCACACAATAAATTGTTCAGCGTTCGATCACATTGGTCGGTGTCACGTTGTTCCTGATCTCCCGCAGAGGGGGAATAGCTGACAGCAGGTGCCACCCAGGGATCCTGAAATGTAAACTCTCCCTCTCAGGAGAGGGTCTACTTTGTGCATAGACCTTCTGACAGGATGTCCTGGGCTCTGCTGAGGTAGAGTTTATCTTCATAGAAACTACTATGGGGCTAGGCTTTGGATTTGTGCTGGAAACAGTGCTAATAACAGAGGGATGCTTTTGTTACTGCTGAGCAGTGCTTAAACACAATCAGGGCCTTCACTGCTTCTCACCCCACCCCATCCCACCAGTGATTTGGCAGGGGGTTCACAAGGACTTGGGAAGTGATACAGCTGGGACAGCTGTCCCCAACTGACCAAAAGAGTATCCCACAGTATATGACATTTTGATCAACGTATAAAGCTGTGGCAAGGCGAAGAAAAGGGAGGATGTTCAGACTGATGGTGTTTGTTTTCCCAAGTAACCATTACATGTGATCAAGCCCTTCTTTCCTGGGGATGGCTGAATAATTACCTGCTGATGGGAAGTGGTGAATGAATTCCTTGCTTTGTTTTGCATTGCTCGTACAATCAGCTTTTGCTTTACCTATTACATTTATCTATCTCAACCCACAAGTTTTCTTACTTTTGTCCTCCTAACTCTCTCCACCATCTCACTGGAGGGGTGGGCAGGAGTGAGCAAGCAGCTGTGTGGTGCTTGATTACCAACTGGGTTTAAATTACTACTCAGGAGTTGGTGATTAAAAAAAATTAAAAAAAACAAAAGCAAAAAAAAAAAAAGGAAGAAAAAAGAGAAAACCCCACCCTCCAGAAAAAAAAACAACCCAAAACTTCATCAAAGAAAAAAAAAAGGGGGGGAGGGGAGAAGAACACCAACAAATAACAAGCAAATTCATCTGCTTGGTATCCCTCCCTGAGAAGTGGAATAAACCCCATCATGTTTAAATAAGAAGTGTCCCCACTCATGTTTTACCTCTGTTTGCCCTCAGACAGCCTGGACCTCTGGTCCCCACCTGTCCCGAGGAACACCACATGATGGGCATCTAATGGGCCAAAAAGCCTGTCATCTAGGCTTTAATTAGACAAAAAAAATTCACTGACTTTACTACCATTTGCTTTGTAACAGGACCTGCAGGATTTGCAGCTACATCTTCAGATGAATTTACTATTTCCCAATAAATATAGAAAGAAATGGTCTGTGTTTTAATAAATCATCTGTGTTTATTCAATCTTCTGCTGTTTTTACTAGTGCAGTCCTCTTTAATAATCATCTCTAAAGACAATATCAGGGGTTAATAGCTATAAAACGAAGACAACAGACCTACCCACAATGGAAGCAGTAAAAAACTATTGCACTGAACAGAAATTACTGCTTTTTTTCCCTGTTCAATCTACCAAAAATTAGGCACCTGCATTTCATATATCTTTTGCCATTAACATAAATCAACTTGAGCTTAATGAGGAGAAGTCAAGAATCCTATTATTAAAATAGATGTAAATTAATGGCATATAGTCAGTGGTAATAATGTGAGAGTTTTTCAGATGCATTTACTGACATCCCTCTGGGCATAAATTATTGGGAACACATCTTTTAAAGCACATTGAGATTCAAAGAATGCATGCAGATGCCTATTGCTTAAGACTAAATTTAATCACCTCCTGCTTGTGACCATTTGGCAGCTTCAGGAAAGTTTTCTCCAGAACCAGCTCTCTGAAGCCAAACTAATAAAGTGCTAATTAAAGAAAGTACATGGAAGACATGAACACTAGGAGCCTGGAGTAATTGGCTACAAAAAAGACAGGGCTGAAACACGTCACTTTCTCTGCTGCTCCTGATTAGGCTCTAATTCTAATACCAATATTTCACTGCACGTAAAGGTGCTTTGGGAAAGATCTCAGGCTTTCTCCATAGAGTAGAGGGTCTGCAACAAACAGTGATACAAATGCTTAAGAAAAATATCTATATTTAATCCTATGCTACCATCAGCATAACATTTGTGGCAGTCTGGGGAGTGCACAGAAAACTTCTTCCTTTTCATTCCACAGTGGTGAGTCAGAGATCAGACAGAACTGAAGGAAAAAAACCATTATCTAAAAAAAAAAAAAAAAAGAAAGAAAGAAAAGAGAGAAGAAAAAGAAAAAAAGAAGCAGGCTGTGAGACAGAAACCATCTCCCAGGCCTGTCACAACCGAGCAGTAATTAATCTGAGGAGCTTTTCATCTGCCTTGCAGGCAAGCTGGAAAGCACACCTGCTGGTGCTTTCCTGAAGAAACGGGCAACAAGTGATAGTCACTTCCTGTATCTTATTTGAACAGGGTTTTATTGTTGATTTCCTCTTCAGTATCATAAACTTAATTTTGATTGCTTGAGCTGATGTACAATTTAATTCTTGTTGCTGTTGTTGCTGTAGCTCAATATAATTTCCTGCTTTTCCTGAGAACAAATTCATTTTCTCATCTGCTTATATTGTCAATATTTAATAGACAGAGAAGATATTTTTGAAGCATATTTATTCCATGTGTGAAACAGGACATTAACCAACTGGGCAGATACTCACATTATGATTCATTAGAGATGACAATTTAAAGGAAAATATTTACATATCAATAGTCATTCTACATTCATAGATTAACCCACTATCAAGCTACTTACTCATGTATGTGACCATCCACTTAGGCATATGAATTTAACAAGATATGGCCCCTTGTTCAACAAAGCACTTACTTAACCATATAAATAATCATATATCTGCTCAACAAACCTAAGTATATATATATATATAATTTGAAGAGCATTACCATGCCACACAAGAGATTAAAAAAATAAGATAGTTCTTAATTTTCTTAGTTAGGAAGCGTTGTTGTTTTTGAGGTTGTTAATTGAATTATTTTAAATAAAATTATTCTGTAAATTAGGAAGATATCACAAGAAAACAAAAACTACAGACTTGTAAAATAATGTGAATAATATTTTGTTAACCTTAGTAGGAATTTTACTTTTCTAGTTTGATAGTAAATACTGTTAGACCAAATAATACACTTTTCTATTTTTTTTTTAAATTTCTTTTTAATTTGGAATCCTGAATCCAAACTGCATCTCAGAAAATATTCAAAACCTCAGTCTGTCAATACAACATGGTAAATCATTAATTGGAACAATCAAGAAAATGTTAAAAAAAGAGGGCTTTGGAATGCTTCTAATCAGGCATTTTGCAAATTTTATTTTAATGTTTTCTATGGTCACTTTAGAGTAGCTCAAGTTTGATTTCAGACCAGGCTCCGGCCTGGGAGCTCAGCTCCAGCTGCCCCGGCGGTGGCCAGTGTAGGCACCCAGACAGAGCCGATGAGAGGGGATACTGCAGTGCAGAGCTCGGGGTGTAGAGAGCGCCTGCACTGCTCTCCTGGGGCGAGGGTGTGCAATGGGCAGGGCTGCACTCTGTGCTCCCTGGTGGAGGTCCTCCTGCAGCAGGTGGCTGACCTGTGAGAAGCTGTTACTAGGCTGAAAGGTGTCAGGGAAGCTGAGAGGAAGCAGCACTGCTTGCTCCAGGACCAGGCTGTGCAGGGGCCTCAAGCATCCACTGTTGCTCATGTGGGAAAGGAGGCTGCTAACCCAGGAAGCTGGGAAACAATAACAGAAAAAACCAACAAGAAAAAGAGGGAGAGGACAATTAAAAGCAAGGGGCTTCCTCCTAAATCTGTTGTCCCCATCCAGAACCGCTTTGCTGTCCTGCAGGGCGCTGATGAGGAACCACACTCCCACCAGGAACAACCAGCTGATGCACTGGTAAAGAAGATCACTACTGGTGCTGCCAGGAAAAAGCAGCGGGCCGTAGTAGTAGGGAACTCTACTCTGAAAGGAACAGAGGCACCATCTGTCGGCCTGACCCAGCCTCAAGGGAGGTGTGTTGCCTACTAGGGGCTCAGATCAGGGATGTTACAGAGAAGCTGCCTGCTCTAGTCAGTCCCACTGACTATTACCCACTTCTAGAGATCCATGTGGGTGCTACTGCTATAGATAGCAGTAGCCTGGAGAACATAAAGACGGACGACAGAGCTCTGGGAGAGGTGGTTAGGGTCTCTGGAGTGCAGATTGTCTTTTCGTCAATTCTCCAGGATACAAGGCAGGACCTTAAAAAGGCTAGGAGGATTGGCCAGGTTAATAAATGTCTAGAAGGGTGGTGCCATAGTCAGGGGTTTGGGTACCTTGAACATGGGACTCAATGTAGTAAGTCAGGTCTACTGGGGGCTGGTGGAGCTGGTCTGACGATGAAGGGGAAGAGTGGATTTCGGAAGAGGCCTGTCAGACTGGTCAAGGAAGCTTTAAACTAGATGTGTTGGGGGAAGGTGGCATCATTCCATCGCAACACACCCCATCACTGGCCAGCACCTATAGTAAAAATTTAGAGCTATGTAGAGATATTGCAGCTGCTCCAGTCAGTGAGCCAGCTTCAACTGGAGCTCGGCTCAGGTGTCTCTATACAAATGCCCGTAGCATGGGGAACAAACAAGAGGAATTAGAGATGTGTGCACGTCTACAGGCGTATGATGTCATAGGCATCACAGAAACATGGTAGGATGGCTCCTATGAATGGTGTGGTGTAATGGAAGGTTACAGGCTCTTTAGGAAAGACAGGTCTGGTAGGCGGGGAGGGGGAGTTGCTATTTTTGTTAGGGATAAGCTGGAGTGTGTGGAACTGTGCCTTGGGACAGGTGAGCAGTCACCAGAGAGTTTGTGGGTGAGGGTTAAAGGGAGAACAGCGATGGAAGACATCATTCTGGGGATCTGTTACAGACCGCTTGAGCAAGTGGTGGACCACTCAGTGGATAAAGAATTGCCTGGATGGCTGCACCCAAAGACTTGTGGTCAATGGCTCAATGTCCAGCTGGAGAACAGTAACAAGTGGTGTCCCTCAGGGATGGGTGTTGGGACCGGTCTTGTTCAACATCTTTGTGGGTGACATGGACAGTGGGATTGAGTGCGTCCTCAGCAAGGTTGCCGATGACACCAAGCTGTGTGGTTCGATTGATGTGTTGGAGTGAAGGAATGTCATCCAGAGGGATCTTGACACGCTTGTGAGGTGGGCGGATGCCAACCTGATGAAGTTTAACCATGCCAAGTGCAAGGTTCTTCACCTGGGTCAGAGCAATTCCAGGCACAGCTACAGGTTGGGCAGAGAAGAGATTCAGAACAGTCCTGCAGAGAAGGACTTGGGGGTTTTGGTTGATGAGAAAATGAACGTGAGCCAGCAGTGTGTGCTCGCAGCCCAGAAAGCCAACTGTATCCTGGGCTGCATCAAAAGGAGTGTGACCAGCAGGTCGAGGGAGGTGATCCTGCCTCTCTACTCTGCTCTCGTGAGACCTCACTTGGAGTATTGTGTGCACTTCTGGTGTCCTCAACATAAAAAGGACATGAAAGTGTTGGAACAAGTCCAAAGGAGGGCCACGAGGATGATGAGGGGACTGCAGCACTTCCCGTATGAAGATAGGCTGAGCAAGTTGGGGCTGTTGAGCCTGGAGAAGAGAAGGCTGCGTGGAGACCTAGTAGCAGCCTTCCAGCATCTGAAGGGGGCCTATAGGGATGCTGGGGAGGGACTCTTCATTAGGGAGTGTAGTGATAGGACAAGGGGTAACGAATTCAAACTTAAACAGGGGAACTTTAGATTGGATATGAGGAAGAAATTCTTTACTGTAAGGGTGGTGAGGCACTGGAATGGGTTGCCCAGGGAAGTTGTGAATACTCCATCACTGGCGGTGTTCGAGGCCAGGTTGGGCAGAGCCTTCGGTGGCATGGTTTAGTGTGAAGTGTCCCTGCCCTTGCAGGGGTGTTGGAACTAGATGATCTTAAGGTCCTTTCCAACCCTAACTATTCTATGATTCTATGATTCTAAGTATTTGTTAGGTATTGACATCTCTAATTATATTCCTTTCTTCTGACAGAAAAAAAAAACGTTCAAACTATTAAATTATGTCATAAGGCTCTTTAAAAATATATATTGAAAATTGATGAGTGGTCATTGTAAGCTCCCAAAATTTTCTCCAAATTTACAGTCTGAGAGTATTACTTATATTCATATTTGCATTTAAATAAAGACAGGGTCCTTAGAAGACAGTTTCCATACCAAAACATAAAAGGAGTCAAAACCACATCATCTGAAAGTTGCAAAATATCAGCTTTGACTGAACTCTAATGTTTCTCATGACTCATCTAATAGGCTCAACTGAAAATTAATTCAGTCTTAAGGAAAACCAAGAAAATATTCAGTCATTTCTCTCTTTACAAAACTGTGCACAATTCCTCACTTTTGTATGAGGCGGGGAGGTTTGATTCACTATGATAGCATCCCCTGTAAGTATTCACCGAAACTTTCAGTAGATCTAAATCATAGAATCATAGAATAGTTAGGGTTGGAAAGGACCTTAAGATCATTTAGTTCCAACCGACCTGCCATGGGCAAGGCCACCACAAACTAAACCATGTCACCCAAGACTCCATCTGTATTTAGGTTTCATTTACCTGGACCTAATCCTCTTTTTCTATGTTTCCTAATCTAATCTGTATTTTGTAAAAAAATATGTAAGCATTTATTGGTATTGCATATCTAAAATGAGTGACTTAAACTAGCATACCAAGGAGCTTTTCACAATCTTATTCTCTAAGAACATAATACTTAAATAGTTCTTGACATGAAAATAGCGATTAATACTGCAACAGAGAGGTAATCCCCACTGCCTTGGTGATAACTTGCTACTGCATGAAACAAGTCTTTTGGTCTAGGAAACTGGACTGATATCCCCTCACCACTTTTTATCTAGTTCGAATACAAAAAGGTTGACGGGAGCACGGAATAAGAGAGGCAAGGAGGAAATAAGGCTTGTCTTTCATTGTAGTGCTGTCTCAACTTGCTTAATGCAGGTGGTAAAGCCCCCTGCATCAATCAAAATATACTATTTTCATGCGAGATTTGAATTAGATTTAACAAGAGATTTTGACAGATGCCACCCAAAATAGGGCTGAGTATACTCATAGTGAGGGCACTTTTCTGGGAAGTGGGAAATAGGAGTGTAAATTGCTCTAGGCAGAAGGGGGAATTGAATCTGGGTCCCAGACTGAGGACCAGTAAAAAAAATGTCACCCAAATATTTATTGTTTCTGTTCTTTCTACAGCTATCCAAATGGAAAGATCTGCATGATGCAAAGTTGTCCTGTGCTTTTATGAGTCTCAGACACAGGCAATCTCCATTGCGAGTGGAGATGTACTGTCCTGGATACAGTACATCTCAATAATGTCTGTTTCTTCATTTTGCTTCCAGACAACACCTAAGTTCACTTCTTGGAATATTTTTAATAGGAACAACCAAAGAAATAGTCCAACTTTTCAATAATTTCATGTTGATAACCAGCATTCATGTGACATTTCCCTGGCAGCCCTTAAATGAACCAATTAAATTAGATATAATCACTGTAAACATCTGTAAAGTATTACTAACACATACACAGCAATTAAAACTTTTACCAAAGAAAAATACAAAGACTTACTGAAGCAGTTTATTCCTATGGAAATGAGAGTGCCATGACAGAAGCAGAAGCAATTGAAGAATGTGCTGATGTGAATCAGGTTGGGGAACTACTGAAGAAAAAATTAATGTCAGAGCCAGGAATATGCCAGCTGGTGGCCAGGTTAAACAATTCCTTTTGTTTCTGAAGTTTTGCAAGGAAAAAGATTTAGGTGGGATTTAAACAGAAAGAGTTAGCTTTAGGCTAGGGGAAAAGGTAAGAAACCACACACAACTGCCGTGGTCTAAGCCCAGCCGGTAACTCAGAACCACACAGCCACTTGCTCACTCCCCCACTACTTCCTCCTCCCACTCCTGGAGGGATGGGAGGAGAATTGAAAAAATGTAACTCCCACGGGTTGAGATAAGAACAATCCAGTAACTAAAGTATAGCACAAACCACTGCTGCTACCACCAATAATAATAATGACAAGGGAAAAAACAAGGGAAGAGAATAACACTGCTCAACACCCACTGAATGATATCCAGCCTGACCTGAGCAGTGATATAGCCCTTCTGGGTAACTGCCCCCAGTTTATATACTGAGCATGACGTGCTGTGGTATGGAATACCCCTTTGTCTAGTTTGGATCAGGTGTCCTGTCTCTGCTTCCTCCCGACTTCCCCTCCTCCCTGGCAGAGCATGAGACTCAGAAAGTCCTTGGGCAGAGTAAAGATTACTGAGCAGTAACTAAAAACATTTGTGTTATCAGCGCTGTTCTCTGGCTGAAAGTCAAAAACACAGCGCTGCACCAGTTACTAAGGAGAAAGATGACTGCTACTGGTAAACCCATGATAAAATATAAAAAGTGGCTAAGGATAATTAGAGTGCATTACATTATCTAATTGCTCATTTAGGCCTATTAAAGTGAGAAGCAAATTTGTAATGAAGTGATAGAGGACAGCTGCAGGAAGACCCAACTGCAACACTGCTATCAGAAACATTCTCCCTTATTTCAACCCAGCAGTTACAGCAACTTCTTTCTAGTCCAGAAACCTCCTTATCCCCAACATCCACTTTTGAGCTCTTTCAGCCCTTCTGGAAATGTGTACTTAAGTTTTCTCTGCAAATAGCACTCATTTTGGTGAGATGCACAATTTCACAAGTCACTGGATTCCTATGTGCAAGAACAGGTCTAATTTCTTTTTTCTTTTTTCTTTTTTTTTTTTTTTTTGTTTTGTTGTTCTTTTTTTTTGTTGTTGTTGTTGTTTTTTCCCTGACAGAGAGGGAAAAAAAAAGAAAAGACAAGATATTACTTTCACTGTATACAAGGTCTGCAAAAACTGGCCTTGAAGGGAAGGCCTGAACCAGAAAGTGTATTCCTCAGCTATAGTAAGCAATTATTTAATATAATTCTCCTAATAAAAGGTCCTCCAAAACCATCTCAGAAGTGGGTTACTTTCTTGGTCTCACTGTGCTGTTTAGAAAATAATCCAAGAATTTCTTTGACTGGATATTTAGAAACCATCCTGTAAATATATTCATGACCAGTTTAAAGTATTCTTGTTCCAGCACAGTCCTTTATTTTATGTAGCTCTTTCTCTGATGTTTGCTTTCCTGAGAGATTTATAGGGAGCTTTCAGCAGGATTAATTCAATCAAATACTTTTAGTCTCTGTCAGTAAGATTTATTCTTTATTGCCATGATGATCCTAGAAACCTTTTTCTCCATTGCTTCCTTTATAAATTTATCTTTCTGGAGTACCAGGTGTACATTGCACACTGGTGTACGATGCCCTTAAATACTTCCCTACTTCTATTGAAAAAACATGTTTGATATATCGTAGGATTGCATTAACTTGGCAATACCCAACTACTGCTGTAAAGAAACTACAGAAGAAATACAAGCATTAATAATTTATGTATTCATTATGAATGTACTGACCATAATGAAATATTTTAGTATTAATACTGATATCCAGAGGATTGCTCTTTATTGAACCAAGTGCATTTGTTAAAGTATCCATGAAATGAAAAATCTTTCAGTCTGAAATTCAAGCATTCAGCCTCAGAAATGCTTCTCTGAACCGTATCTTTAACCCTCATCCCTAATTCTCCTTCCCGCTTTTAGGATTCAGCATCTAACTGCTCAACCGCTCTGTTTTCTATTGGACTGATTTCACATTAATATATTGCTTAACGTCAACATCAAGTCAAAGTCAGGCTTTCCTATTGAAAGAGAAGAAAGCATTTTCTACTGATCTTTACAAGACAGAGTAACTTTTCTCTTTATAATATCGCCATACCGGAAGCACTGACAAAATTAACAAATGGAAGCAACAAGCAGCTGGACAATACTTCAAGAATGCTTGCAGAAGTGGCAGCTTTCAAGGTATCATGGAGAGCTTCTGTCTTTCTGTTCCCAAGACCAGGATACATTCTGGGGCACTGCTAGTTCTCATTGCAGTTTGAAGTCAAACATTTACCAAGCAGAATGGTTTCTTATGACCTATGTCAGAAATTAACGTGCAGCATGCTGCAACAGTGTCCAAGGAAAATTAAGAAGAGTTAAATGTAGCCTACAAGTAACTCTTAAAGAGAAATCTCCAGTAGTGCTAAAGCAACTGTTTCTGCTCTTTTCTCTCGAGTAACCAAGGATCAGAACCAATATGTCAGCCAGAACAAGCTCTTATAAAAATTAAATCTCTATTCTATCACTTCATTTCAAAACATCTTGTCATTAAAAATATATATAATTAAAACCATGGTGTGTATTAAGGTTTCCTGGATCCTCAGCAGAAATATTCTAAGCATATAAATCTTTGTGCTATTCTCAGCAAACAGGAGGCTCCAGTCAAAGCTAGAAATAGAAGAATTAGCAACCTGAGCAGTTGTAACTCAGTGCTTAATTTGTAACATAGCAGTGAGCCAGAAAAGCTAATGCAAGAGGAAGGTTCCCTGGGAAAAAATATCCCAGACCACAATGTCCATAGAGCTCAGGTAATATGAGTCTGCGTACACTTTATTTCTGTGCTGAGGCTGAATGTCTTGATACTCCCTGGCAAACAGCAAGTCCCAGTGAAGCAACTAATGCCTACTTGCTTCTGTAAAATACATGTACATAAATGCTACAGCTTTTGGCGTTCCATCTATTACCTGAAGGTGGCATGTGTAAATAGGTATCTACATTAAATACTTTTCTATCTCAATCTAGATTGGACTGACTTTTCATTCTTCCTTCATTTGAGTGCTAATTTAAAATACTGTTCAAAATTGTTACAGGAAATACGAGTTGTAAATTCACTATTCTCACATGCAGAAACAAAACATATAAAAAATTCATATTTGTCAACCCACAGGTTGGCTTAATGTATCCAAGATTATCTCAGTCATGATTCATTAGAGTGATAGAAAACTTTCCAGATTAACAAAGGTGAAGTCACTGTAAAAGTATTTTGGTTGTGGCAAAAGACAAGTCCTTTCAGGTTCCCCATTCTTCAGAGTGAAAGTGTATGAGTGCTCTGTTTCCACGGTCATTTGATAAACAGATTGCCTAGTTACCTTTTTTATAACTTGTAGAAAACTTGTAGTATAATTGTAGGACTTATCTCTCTCTCCTAACCAATACATATACAACCCTGGGTATAAGCAACCCACCCGTATTTCACCAAGTATGTCTGGAAATACGTCCTTAATTATTTCTTGCTTACCTTTATATACAGTTCTCAAGCAGTATTTCACCAGTGTTTCAGAAATTATTTACTGAATGGAAACTTTACAAAACACTTATACCTCTTACTAAGAAAATAGAAAATATATAGAATTTTCATGATGTGGAATTTGATTATGCAGTACATAAAACTGCTGAGAAAGCAAGCAATCAAAATATTGTCACCTCACAGAGGAATGTGTCCAAAAAAGCCATCTGGAACAGCAAGATTTACAGAGCGGCTCATACTCACTGCTGCTACTGAGACGCTTGGTTTCCCCTTGGTTTCCCCTTGGTTTAAGGATCTGGCCAAAGGAACTCTGCTTGGCAAATTCTGACCAAAGAACTTGCTCCAAATTTGTATGGGGAAACAATCTACAAGGAAAAACCCTCCCCCTTCACCCCCCACCCCTCTTTTAGAAAGCAAAGACAATTTGAAAGGAAAGGAAATGTAAACACCACACATGCAATTTTTATAAGGTTTACCATCTGCCATTACAAGTCTCTGATGAACCATCCTATGTAACTACGTACCAATTTAACAATTCCTAATGATAGATTACCCTAACATCTGTATAATGTTTAGTTTTTTCCAAAAATCTTGTTACTAAACAAATACGAGGCTCTTTTTCATTTCTTTAAGCATAGAGGGAATTCCAGCCAAACTATCTAGATAATAAGAGACAGTAAACAATTCTGTCTTTGCAACAGAGGAACATCCATGTAAAGGTTGTGGTTTTTTCTTTTGAAATATATCTTCAAAATAAGCTAAATTAGGACATAATTTGAATATCCTTAATCTTGCTATCCCATCTTACAAAAATAAAAACTCAAAGTATGTAATGTGCTAACAAAATTAATTTCAGATACTTAAGATTTTTAAACCTTATATTTTTATAAGGTCCTGATTACTTTGGAAACTGCAATTTTTTAAAAAGACAAATTTCTTAAATTTTCAGTTGCTAACTCAAAAGTGATAAAAATACAAGGCACTCAAAGGGCGTCTTTGTTTATGCTTCGTAAGACTCATGTTCTTCTGGGATTATTTTTTTTCTTCCCAGAGACAGAAAAAAAAAAAAAGCATAATTCTTGAAACTATAGCTATGAGCTGGCATCTGAAGATGGGGAAGACTCGTAGGCAGTAGCAATATGTCAAACCAGAAATCACTTAATTATCCTAGTCTTGAAAGCAAACAAAATGCTCTTTTTGGGGGGGGACAAAACTATTTTAATTGATTTCCCATAGTGTTTGAAACTGACAAAGTTTTGCATCTTTGTGGTTGTATTTCCATATGAGAATGACAAAGCAGCAGGAAATTGAAATTTATGCATCATCCATGATTTAGGCATTTTTGCCATCTTTGAGTGTCTGCAAGTTCATGTTCACTTAATAATAAAATTTAAACTTTTTTTTTTAATTAAATTTAGAGCTGATAAAGCTTGCTGAAAAAAAAAAATCTGCTAAGCAGTCTTTGGGGAGTGAGACTGCAGGATGGGTAGCCATTCCTAAACATAGCTAACAGTGTGGTTTCACTGTTCACACAGGAAGTACATGGCCCTCAGCACTCACAGATCTCTACTTCATACTGTGTCTTTGTTGTTACTGTTTCTTGGATATCTAGCTCTTAGAATATGTCTAAGCATTCTGTGGTTTCAACTCAGTCTGCCCTGCAGTTTTAAATTCTGCTCTGCAGCTCTGCTAAGGGAATTGCAACTGTCCCCTTTTAGTTCAGAGGACCAAGATCTCCATCAATATAATTCCTACATTTGGACTGACGTCTTCAACCTGAAAGCACCAGTTGTTGAAAGCAACATATATTTTTCATATATTTTTGCTAATTATCTGCATGGCGCTGCTGAAAACAAGACAGAAAATGTCCTTTTACTATTGTATGAAACTTTACAAGCTACAGGCACTGTGTGTACTTTTGTTCTTGGCAACTCAGGAAAGATACAGTAGAGCTAAAGAAAATGTAGAGAAGGGCAACTAGAATGATGAAGAATGTGGAAAAACTCTCTTACCAGGAGAAAATAAAAGGAACATTTGGATATCTTCCACCTGGGAAGAAGACTGCAGGGGTACCTAATGAAGATTTACAAAATCTGAAATGTGGTGAATAAGGTTTGTGCAGAACTGATCTTCATCAAAATTTGCAATACTGCAATTAAAGTAAACTGATACATCTAGGAGGCATTCAAACTGAAACAAATACAAAATTTTTTAACATAGGGGTAAGGTAACTTCTGGAAATTCTTGGCACAGGGGTCACGCAGCAATCAGTAGCAGCGAGATAGAGAAGGAATGAGACAAATCATGGACAATAGTTCCATAAATAGTAAAAGAAGTAGAAGAAGATAGTCCTTGCAATGTCCCTAGTCAAATGACAGAAGATGCTGTGAAGCTCAAGGGTCAATGGAAAATAGAAAGGGACAAACCTTGCACCCTCTGTTATTACCACTGTCAGAGGCAGCGTTGCAGGGTAGAGAATATATCATTCTTTCATTTCTGGTGCTCTTGTGCCCCACTTTGCAGAAGTCTTTGGTGAAATCAAGCATCACAGTCCGAAGTAATATATATAAAAAAAAAAAAAAATAATGGAGAGAGAAAGAAAACAAACTCTCTGTTCCAAACTAGTGGAATAAGAAAACAAAAGACAGAGTTATGGGCAAGGATTAGATATTAGGCTAATGAAAAAGCCAAAAAAAAAAAAGTTGTTTTTTTTTTCTCCTAAGGGTATTGCTCCACTGACTCACAACTTTCAATGGCACAAAGTGCCACAGAGTAGCTTTAGGAGCAATCAGGTAGAGTGTGGTGGCACAGAAGGGCGTTTAATCTTTTGGTTCATGTGATGTGGTGGGTTTTTTTTTATTTTAGTTTCTTTATTTCCATAGAACCCTATGAAACTGTTTTTCTGCTTTTCTCTGTCTTTTTTACCTGATATTTTTTCTTATGAAACATTTTCATACAATTTTGTTCAATCCTTAAAAAGCAAGGAGAAACTGTTTTCTTCTAAATTTCTTGTTGAAAAATGTTATTGAAATCAAAGCATAATAGTCCCAATTTTGGTATTATTTGCTTCTGAATAGAAGCAATATCAAAAGATAAAACGAGAGGGGGGAAGAAAACTACAGATGGACACATAGATGTATCTGTTTTGTGATGCAGAAAGGAAGAAGAGAGACAGGAAAACAGAGAGGTGTAAGGAATAAATAGCTGAGACATTACAGACATGGAAAATGGTTGAAAGTGGATAATTCTGTCTTTATTAAATGGGATATTTCTGTACCTCAAGTACTAACGTAAGCTTAGAAATAGGTAGAAGGAATTATTAGAAACATGGAAAGTAAACACAGGGAGGGACACCAGTAAGTGAGAAAAGAGAAAACAGGTAAGAAAGGACATGGCTGAAGAGAAACATGCCAAATGCACAAAACTTGAGAGAACAGAACAAAAAATTCTTCCTTTCTATATATGAGACTATTAAGAAAGTGCAGTAAAAGCAAGTAAAGACAAACTTAAATTTGTTCAAGGAACAAACATCTTGTTTTCATAAAATGCATAATGAAATTCATATGAGAATGTTTTATTTTTACTGGAAATGTAGTTTTAAATGGTACTTCAACCTTCATTTCCCCTCAGAAAACAAAAAACAAAACAAAAACAAAAACAAAAACAAAAAAAAAAAAAAAAAAAAAAAACAAGCAGAAAAAGTAGAAAAATTATCATAAAAAACTCATCTCCCAAAAGCATGTCTTAAAAAGAATCTAAACCACTGCCAAGTTTTCAAAGAGACACTTATGGAGTTAAATAAATAAATAAATAAATTTAGACATCCACCAAAAAAGGGTTACAGGAAAGATTTAACCTTCATTCATAATGGAGTATCATTCATTTATTTAAACAATCTGATCTAGTGGAAGATGTCCCTGCCCATGGCAGGGGGGTTAAAACAAGATGATCTTTAAGGTCCTTTCCAACCTGGTACTGGGACAAGTACTGTTTAATATCTTCAGCAATGACATAGACAGTGATATCAAGTGCACCCTCTGCAAATTTTCAGATAATACCAATCTGAATGGTGTGTTTGACATGCGTAAGGGATGGGATGCCATCAAGAGGGATCTGGACAAGCTTGAAAATTTCATGAGGCGCAATGAGGACAAATACAAGGTTCTGCACCTGGGTTGAGGCAATCCCCTGTATCAGTAGAGAGTGGGGACTGGAGAGATTGAGAGCAGCGCTGCCAAGAAGAATTTGGGAATACTGGTGGATTAAAAGCTGAACATAAGCTGGCATAGTGCACTTGCAGCCCAGAAAGCCAACTGTATCTTGGGTTGTATCACAAGAAGCATGGCCAGTAAGTCCAGGGAGATGATTCTCCCATCGACTTCACTGTCATGAGACCCCACCTGGAGTACTGAGTCCAGCTCTGGAATCCTCAGGAAAGACATGACCTGTTGGAGTGGGTCCAGAAGAAATCCATGAAGATGACCAGAGGGTTGAAGCTCCTCTCCTATGAAGACAGGCTGAGAGAGTTGTGGTTGTTCAGACTGGAGAAGAAACAGTGTGAATAGGGGGGAGAATTTTCTACATTTCAGAGGGATGTAATTAAAAAAGTATTAGTTATTAGCAGTGTTTCAGGAGAGGATGACTGTGTTTCAGTGAAAAATACTCCTTGAACTAATGTTATTTTCTCCAGCCAGGTCTTTCTTTTCCCCTAAAGAAAAAACAACCAACCAAAGAAACAAACAAAACCCCAAACCAACTATCTTTATTGTAACCAGGCCTATCAAAAATGTTCAGAAAATAGTCTAGAACAAACTGAGCTAAAGATAGCTGATAGCTCATAAAATATATGAATCTAGTTCATGAAGATTGAAGGCTAGTTTTAAACTGAACCAGTATGTCTTTCCCACATTTTGTCACTTTGCCGGGTCCCTCTAAAGTTCCTTAAGGTCTTCTCAAGCATCAGGTCTTCTAAATATCTTTGCTTGATTTGACAAATTTTGCTGCTTCAGAGTTTGGCTGCAGTTGCAGATCACTGAAATTAATACGGAGCATTTTGGTAGTGTGAATTAGGTAGGGATTCGAAGCCCTGCCACTTTGTCAGGGTAAGCACCAAGGTATATAGGATAAGCCCCTCAGAAAACACAACATCACCTTGTAGAGAAGAAACATTTCCCACTGTCAACAGGCTCCCCTGATAATTGTTTTGATATATTTTATCACAGATTTAATAAGTCAGCGAATCTTGCCCTGCATCCAGTGTATCCCTTTCCCTCCCTGGTTTTCTAAGGCTGCTATGGGGAAAAAAGTAATCAAGAATGTCTGGTGAAACTGAACTGACCTAATGAACATATGTCTGAGTTAATGAACATTTCCATGGACTCTGTCAGTGCATTTCCTAAGGCAATTGTAGGCACTGAGTGGCTGTCATTTTCTGAGCTGCAAACTTGTTCAGCTGGCTTGCCTCAGCAGTAAGTCACTTCAGTTAATGTTGCTATTAATAACTGCATTTAAAGGAGCTTTAATTTTGCTAGGGGGTTGAGCTTTTGTTAGGGGCCGAATGCTGCACTAACTGATTACTTAGATCCATATCCGCATGCTGATAAACGAGAGAGAGTGCTTCTGATTTCCTTCATATTTAATTTATTTCTTTAAATCTCCTAGAGTAATGCTGCTGAAAGGAAAGAAGTTGGAAGAATAAATGCATCTTAGGGTCATATGTTAGACACAGGTTTCCTTATACTGAAGGACTGTCTGCCTCATTTCTTCTGTGTCTGGGTGAGGTCTTATTTCTATTCTAGCATTGGCTGTGCAGCTCCATGAAATATCTATCCACTTGCTCCCTTGAATAACATCACAAGGTGGGTTTTTTTTTGTGTTTGAGTACAGGAGAGGGTACAGGGTCCACTAAAGTGTCAGCAAGCATGTCTATCTGGTAGTATCTGGGGTATTTTTGCAACATGATGTGCCAGCTTTGATATCCTATATGCAAGCAAAAGGACAGCTTGCTTCATAAAGGTAGTCACAGTGGTATGTGGTTATTTTAATTACACTGTAAGTGATTTTAATTAAGCTCTATGGCTTTCTTATGACAGCAGACTTCACTCATTCTTCAGGACTATATGAACACAGCCAGCCTGCAAATGCACACATAGAGCCTTCACAAATCCTCAGAGAATGATGAGTCAACTCTACCGTCTTCTACTTCTTTGCTCAGATAATGGCATGCTCTTTTGCAACACTAGGCACTTCTTTCTGTTGTTTGTTCTTCTGTTTTTCCTTTTAACTAAACTACAGGGGATGAGCTATAATTTTTCCATCAAAAAAAGAAAAATAAATCATTTACAAGCCAACTAATGTAATGTGTCTGATTGATAGAGTGGCAAAAAAGCCAATTGCAATTATTTAGAGATAAATGCAGAATGATGCACAGAGGGGAAAAAAATCCTAATTTTACATAAAACATGAAATGCTATAAGTGGCCCGTTCCTACCCAGTGATGAGGTTAGAACTGACAGCCCTGTGAAAGTGACAGCTAAATGCTCTGTAACAATCAAGAAGCAAAAAGTGTTAGGAATTTTTACAAAAAGAAGAGGAAACAAATCTGAAGACATCTTTACTTCTTTGTACAAAGTGGCAATACACAGTCCTTCAAAACTATTTGTAGATTGAGTCACAGCAGTCACGTCTGTAGAAGGATGTTGCCTCTCCCTCAGAAGTTATATAGAGCAGTTCTGAAAAGTACCAAAACAACCAACATGAAGAGTTTTCATAGGAGAAACAAAAAAAATGAAGATCCTTCTTTACAGAAAAGAGATGTTAAGATTGGTATGAAAGAGGTCTATAAAGCTGTAAGAATAGAGAATGTAAATAAGTAATGGTTGTTTATCATTTTTCCTGTCACATGAGTTAGAGGCATCTTTTTAAACAAGTAGGTGTCATAGTTCATATAGCTTCAAAAGGCAGAAGGACAAATATTTGGAACAAAAATTCACCTAAGCCTAAAAAAATACAAAATCACTCTATCTAGCCCTGGAATAGAAACTGCATATTTGCTGTCAGATATCCTGGGGAACTTCATGCCTGATTTATCCCTTTCTCTGGGCATGTGTTCCTGTCCACTGTCATAAACAAATTATTTCGCTACATGCACATTTAGTCTGACATGATGTAGGATTGCTTCAATGAAAATGAAAGGGATGCACATTTTTCTGTAAACTAGTCCAATTTATGAGCTTTTACTATTTTCTCTTTCTTCCTTTTAAGGAGATCTCACTGAATGAATTGTAATGAATAACACGAATAGCATAAAATACTCATATAATCACCTCTGAAATAATCTTAAAATAGGCACATTTTTCTTGTAAATATGAGAGGTTGCATTTCTTCTGTCCCATATAGTTCTGCTTTTTTGAAACTTTGAAAGATAGTTCCCTTCCAAGATGCAGCTTGCGCTGTCCAGCCCTTCAGCCTCTGTGAGGCACTGGAAGTGCTGTTATTCTGCAGTGCTATACTTCTGACTCTAGAGAAGTGCTGGTAATTCCCGATCCTTCTGTGTTCTCTCTCCTGCATGAGACTGCCCCACACTCAAGAGCATCACCATATAGAGCTATTGCAGTTTCAGGCTGTTTGCACAAGGGACTTAATGTAGTCCCAACCTTCGCCTCACAAACCTTTGCATGATGCTTAGTAAGCACTCCTTTTCTAGTATTTGGCATGTTATGTCACAGCTGAATACTCACTTCTTAGCATTTACTGGATTGATCCAGTGGACACACCAGAGCTGAGACACCAGAAAGGAAAGGAAAGTGGTCTGTTACCGGTAGGAGGCGAGCCCAGATGAGTACTCATGCAGAACTGCCCAGATATTACTCATATTTACTAATTCTCTTTCTAAAGAAAAAGACAGAAATTTACCCTCTGTACCCAAGTCAGACCAAACACTGTGGGTGACTCAAAAAGATGATCATAATATTTTCACGTAAGCCAATCACAAGAACTTAAGTTAGTTTTTGGTAAAGAAGACTTGAAGAAAACAAGCCTTCTTTTGCTTTCCCTTGTTTCTTTGCTATGGAGGTAATTCCTGATCATTAATTAGCACAGATAAAATTTCTCAAAGGATTTTGGATTAAGCGTAGAGAAATGTTACAGGTAAAGTCAATTTATTGTGATGTGCATTTAGCTCAGTTTGTTGTCTTTGCACAGAGAACCAGCACACTTTCAAGTAGTAGGTGCAAAAAAGAAATTTATTGTTATGATTATGCTGACTGTAGTTCTTGCTATTGCTTTGTCTCTTTAGAAGTCTGGAAATGTGATTTATTTTCTGTCTGATGTCAATACTGATCATCACAGGCAGGCATCTCCTTCAGAAAAGCCACCCCTCAGCTGGCACTAATCACTCTCCTCATTGGAAAAGTCAGCACAAAGGCCAAGGATTGAATGGAAATGGAGCCCCAGCATCTGCCTGGTCATTCTTGGTCAGGGTTGAGGCATATGGAAGGATTATTACCTCAGCTGCATAGTACTTGTTTTGTGGATAAATTAAGAATTTCAATCTTCCTGGCTGTCAATCCAAAAACTTTTATGGGCATGATGTCCTTTAAAAATTAAAAGGAAGGAAGGAAGAAAGAAAACAAGTAGAGAAAAAGCAAGAAAAAGTATGTATTGACTGTGTTTCCAGCAGCAGTAAAACTATTCTAGGTATATATCTCTGTCATGACCTATTTGCTTTCAAACCACAGAATAGTGGGAATGCACTCTATGAAATACTGTAAATTGTTACAATTTCAGCTTTGCATCTTCAAATGCTATGCAATTTTCTCCATTGTGTCTGCCATTGAAGCTCAGTGTGCATACTTGTTAAAGAAATGTGTTTTCACTCACACTGGAAAAAGCTGGGAAAATAAGCACAAATGTAAAAATTATATGTATGCATATTTGAAACAATGTATTATTTCTTTTTTGCAGTCTTTAATGTCAATTATTGCAATGGTAATATTGCTTAGTTTTTGTTACACCATTCCTTTTAACACATATATGGGCTCAAAACAAAATTACCACCAGAAAAAGGTAAGAAATTGTATGTATACACACAGTTTAACCCTGTCTGTCAAAATAAAAAGAAGAAAAAATAAGTGAAAGTAAGCTTAAGTATTCTTTTATATATGTTGTGAGAATTCAAAACACTGCATTGTGTAGTACTCAAGTGCAGACAACTAATATAAAGTCTCAAGTCTTGTCTCAAAATAAAATGAAAGCAAACCACTCAAATGCTGGGAGAAATGTTACAGGAAGAGGAAACCACCTTCTTGTTCTCTATAGACTTTCCAAATTTAAACAGTTTTTTATTATATTAAAAAAATACATGGAAAAAAATTCAGGTATGGAAGCAGTTATTGGAATGCTATGAAAATGACCCAATCTAAGGAAGTAAAATTAGATATTTTTTTTGAATCCTACACTGGTCATTAGCAAAGTACCTAAATCATGAGTTCATGAGCAAGAAAAGTCATGAAAAGACAAGAAAGTCCGATGTTGAGAAACTGATGTTGACTGCAGTACTTAGGCCTAGCAGCACAGAGCCTTCTTCAGAAACAGACCTGGTAACAGTAAAATCATGAAGAGAAATTAAAAGCTTTCATCAAACAAATGAGCCACTTGAGGAGAAAAAAGTATAATTCAATGTTTAAAATAAAATATATTTTTTAACTTTTTAACAAGCTCATATATTTTTGGTAATCAATATGCCTAACAAGGCAGTTTTTATTGTTTTGTAGCAAATTGTGGTTTTATAAGAAGTCACAAGATACTTGCATTAACCACCACTTTGAAAGATGTGTTGTAATTATCACCATCTTTTGTAGACCTTATAGAAAATATTCCTACCATCAGCTGCAAAACTTCGGCAACAATAAAAAATAAGTTAATATTTGAGACTGTTCTGTATATTTCAGGTTTTGTCTCCCTGAAGCCCCATTTATGTTCTGATTTTCCAGGCAGATGGCAGAGCAATATATAACAATTTTTATATTGAATAGATCTTAGCTGCCACATTGTATAGGTACCTCTGTGTTACCAGTCATCATCTGGAAGTTTTCATCTGACAGAAGACATAAAATAACCATCTTCTTTTCTCTATCACCTCTTTCATGACCCATAAACAAGGAACTTTCAGACTGTGCTAAATCTATCAATATTCTTGCTAGTTAGTGGTTAGAATTCAGCTCAAATTTGACAGAGAAACTGTCCTGGTTTTGGTTGGGATAGAATTAATTTTCTTCCTAGTAGCTGGTGCAGTGCTGTTTTGTCTTTAGCCTGAGAACAATGTTGATAACATGCCAGTGTTTTAGTGTTTGCTCAGTAGCACTTACCCTGATCAATAACTTTTCAGTCGCTCGTGCTCTACCAGGGAGAAGAAGCTGGGAGGAAGCAGCGACAGGACACCTGATCCAAACTAACCAAAGGGGTATTCCATACCACAGCGCATCATGCCCAATACATAAACTGGGGAGAGTTACCTGGAAGGGCAGATTGCTGCTTGGGTCGGGCTGGGTATACGTCAGCAAGTGGTGAACAATTGTATTGTGCATCAATTCTTGGGTTTGGGGGGTAATAGGGGTTATTTCTTCCTCTTTCTCTCTCTCTTTCTCTCCTTATTTCCATTTATCATCATTATTATTATTTATTATTATTGCTGTTGCTGTATTCTATTTTGCATTTATTTCATTTTTTAAGCTGTTCTTCTCTCAACCCTCAGGTCTTCACTTTTTGAAAGACTCTTCTCCCCACCTCAGGGTGGGGAGAGGAAGTGAGAGGCTGCATGGTATTTATTTGCTAGCTGGGTTTAAACCACACTAAAAATATGAGTGAATTCAAGTGTTTAGCGAGAGTCAAAAGGATTGCGAAATTAAAATGATTATTGGAAATATATACAGTCTTCTACTCCAAAGTTTAAAGTGTATTTTAAATAATAAGAAATTGAAGAACATGATACTTTTCTCAAGAAATTGATAATGGACTAATCAAGCCTCAAATCCAAATCAATGTGCTCTCTTCTAATAGACACAAAACTCTCCCAGTTGTCATGGACAAGCCCCATGGGCTTAGGTACTTCTGGTTTGTTTAAGTGATCCCTAAATTGCTCCTCCTCCAGCAGGGTAAATCTTCCTTGTTCCAGCCTTTCTGTCTGGTCTCAGAAACCTAGGGTTCCTGAAGGCTGGTTTTCCTGGTAAAGACTGAGGCAAACAATGTAGTGAGTATGTCAGACTTCTCATGGCTTTTGTCAGGGTCACCCTACCCCATTCAGCAGCAGATCCACATTTTCACATCATCTTCTGGCCATTTATGTCCTTAGAGAATCCTTTCTTGTTGCCCTTCACATCCCTTGTGTCGTGGTTTAAGCCTAGCTGGTAACTCCGCACTGCACAGCCGCTCGCTCGCTCCTCCCCTTCCTGATGGCCTCAGGTGTCATGGGCCCACCAGGCCCAAAATAGTTTACCCTTCCCTTCAGCAGTTTCTGCAACTTGTTGCTGGGGACTACATACAGCTGCCTTCCATCTCCGACGCTTCCAAAGCACTGGAAGGGGCCCAGTGGTCTAGATACTCGCCCATGCTGTCCCACACACCCTGCCACTCATGACTGTCCAGCCTTGGGGAAAATCTCTTGGTCCTTCTATATCATCATCTAATCCTAGACAAGACCCAAACATGACTTGACTTTCGAGATCAGACAAAATGGTCACAGATAAATCACACTCTGTGTGCCAACATGCTGATCCACATCACAACCAGCAGGCAGGTCTCCAGGGTACCCAAAGGCCATTCAAAACCTTCAGAACTCTCAAATGATGCTGCTGTACTTGTCACTAGGGTGTGTGGGAATGTCTTCCAATTAGGCTGACCACCTGAGGAGGTGAAAAAAGATGTGTAATTGCTATACACTTCTATTATATACCTCCCAAAGTATAGAGGTAGTGACCACACTGGGAACGCAAGCCAGATCAGTTTCATGATCAATGATTCTATTGTATTGCAAGTCATTACCATAAAAATGAAACAAAAACCTTAGCCCAAGGCCCCCAGCCAATAAACACTAAGACAGCAAATACCGGCTGTAAGTAAGGTACGACATGCTGAAACTGTGAGATCAAGAGCAGCAACTTTGAGAGCCAATGCATCAGCATTGTCAAGAGTGACTATTAATCCAGAACAATGAATGCCTATTACAAATATGATTAGACACACTCTGGTCAGATCTGTCATTGTCTCAACCCTTTGTGCCCCACAAGGGACACCAAAAAGAACTGTTGTGGTTTAAGCCCAGACGGCAACCCAGAAAACATGCAGCCATTCTCTCGTTCCCTCTCTTCCTCCCCCACTCCCGGAGGGATTTGGGGGGAGAATGGAAAGAATGTAACTCCCACAGGTTGAGATGAGAACAGTCCAGGAACTAAGGTATAACACAAACCACTACTGCTATCACCAGTAATAATAATGATAAGGAAAATAACGAGAGAAGAGAATACGACTGCTCACCACCTGCCAACCAGTACCCAGCCCAACCCGAGCAGTGATCTAGCCCTTCCGGGTAGCTGCCTCCAGTTTATAGACTGGGCATGACGTGCTGTGGTATGGAATACCTCTTTGGACAGTTTGGTCAGGTGTCCTGTCTCTGCTTCCTCCCGACTTTCCCTCCTCGCTGGCACAGCATGAGACTTAGGAAGCCCTTGGTCAGAATAAACATTACTTAGCAACAACTAAAACATCTGTGTTATCAGCACTGTTCCAATGCTGAAAGTCAAAACCACAGCACTGCACCAGCTACTAAGAAGGAGAAAAATGACTCCTACTGCTGAACCCAGGACACCTTGCCAGATTCAGCCCCAGGTCAGTCTTTTCTAACCTTATCCCTGCAAGATTGGACAGCAACTCTAGCCTCCTCCTGGGTGACCTGCCACCTTCTGCACTAATCAGTAGTATAATTGAGTTTCCCAGCTAGCACAATTAAACAAAAGAAAACTGGATTATTATGGCAGAAGCTTTGAAAAGTGTGTCTTATTAACTTACTTTGTCATATTTGCCTTGCATTGAAGAAGCATGAAATATCTGTATTGCCCCAGAGGAAGAAGAAATCTTTTTCTGAGCAGAACAATGGACACAAATTGTCACGATTATATCATACAGTTCAGTGCTCAAAGAACAGCAGGTCAATTATCTAAATTATTTTAGCTGAATATTCCTTCCTATGCTTTGTTTATCCAGTGGTGAAGCATAGCATTTACTTGAAATCTTCAGCTGTTGTAAATTAAGGCAGTTACACTGAAATCTGTGATTCAATTACTTCAATAAAGCTGTATTGTTAAATGTGAGGATCTACTGAAGATACTACATACTTCCAATGTTTTTAACACTACAGTGAAATAACTTTTGCAATTCAGTTTAAGAAACTGTATAGGGGAAACCAGCTTGATGAAATACAGCTGCTTTTATTTTTTTTTTAATTTATTTTAATTAGTATTATCTCTTAGAATAATTATTTTAATAAATGTTCCTAACTATAAGCTGAAATAACGACACAAATGTAAGAGCCGTTTAGGACATGCTCAAACACATGATAACATATTGTAATTTTAACTTGCAAACACCTTGATTCTAAAAACAATTATACACTTATTTGATTTATGTATATACATGTGCATAAGCCCATTTGTAAACTGTTTGATTCTGAATGCAGTTATATATGTATTTAATTACAGGAACTTGAATATAAAGCCAGGAATAGGTTAAGTGGATAACCCTAAAATTTTAAATTCTGTTTTCAATTTTGCAAAATGCAATCATAACCGAGCTTACTAGATTTTACTGAATTCACTAGACAAGATGTAGGATACATAGAGAAGCTGATAGAACTATACACTTAGCCTATGGATACTATTGCCTGAACTTGTAATCTGTTGTACAACATTACTGAGGGATTGGAATTACTAAAAGTAGTCTTAAAATGTAAAATTCAGCTCTGCACGTATGGGTCTGACTTCATCCATGTGTTGAATTGAACATGAATTTCAAGTAGTTGAACTTATGAACGATTTTTTTTTTTCTCTCATTTGTAACTCAATCAGAAGATTAAATGACTCTTTGCATTTACAAAGAAAACATCATGATCTAGATTTCTCCTTAAAATTTATGTCTTTCTGCTGTGTTACCCGAGTCATTCAATAGTATGCACAGCAAAGCACATATCAATAGCAAGACACAGCAACTTGATGTAAAAATAGAATTTGGACTCATATCTGAATTATTTTGGTTTTACAAGTTTAATTCTGGCTGCTATAGCCTTTGGAAATGCTTTTGGGATAGCTGCACTTCATTAATTTGTCACATTCTGATTTCAATTACAGTGCTATCCTATTGGCATAATTTCTCACATGCTACCGGAGTTATTTCTGATTTATATTAGTATTAGTTAAGTAAGAATCAATGCCACAGCTATTCTGGAAGTGCATTCTAAAATGCATCATCCCTGTCAGCTATTTATGTCTTTGAAGTCTTTTATTTTTAACATAATAGACACCAAAGCATGTATTTATACAAATATATTTTGTACACATGCTTATTTTTTTTAATTCTTAAATTATAGAGGCTTGTTCAGGCACTTGCAGATTATTTGCTGCTGCTATTCTTCTTTTCTTTAGCTCCCACAGAATTACAAAATGAATTTTAAGAATAAATGGCTATCATGATGAAAAGGAACTTACTACAGGCTTTTCATTAAAATGATTTGCCATGAGAGAGAAGTCAGTAGAAAATAATGTGATGAAAAACAATTCTCTAGTCATAAGACAAGGACTCCACTACTTCTAGATGTTATCTCTTGTTACACCAACGATTAAAAACGTTTCTTTCAGATCCATGATGTATTTAACTATTTCTTTTGGGCATCTATTTTAAAAACACATCCCCAGTAATGATATGCAAATAGCTCTGGAAATAGGAAAAGGTAGAGGCTTTGTGGTGTACACTAAAACAGACCAGTTTGTCAAAGATAGTGTTTCCACACAGAACAAGACAAAATTGTTGCTCTGAGATAGTAATCAATGCACAAGACTGAGAAAATGGGAAAAAGCTTTTTATAACCTAAACTTTTAGAATTTTCAATGTACAAAAAATACCTCCAAAAAGCTGCATGACACCTCATTTCTATATGAAACTCTCTAGAATTTATAAATGTAGAAAAAAAGTTGTAAGATTTCATTTTTAAGATTCCCCAAGTGGCTCATCAAGCTGCTTAAATTCTTTTTTAAAGCACTTGTTAATTGGACATCATTCCACGGATATTCTTCAGAAAGAATTGGTTAGATATTTCTTGTTAGTTAATTTTTTGCTGAAACAATAGATAAGCCAATTAGTTAAAAGTTCATAAGAAGCTATAACCAGTGAATGCACCTTTAGGTGACAACAGAAATTTATCAGGATACAACCTGACCATGCAACTGAGATACCAGTTTTCATATTGGCCTAAACAGTACTTCCTACAGGCATCTTTTTCTTGTGTCCGTTTTCTGCAATTCCTTTGTTTCCACATAACCAGATAAAAGCTATGGCCTTTCTAGGCTCTCAACATCATACAGTTTAAAATAAAAAAATAAAATGCATGCAAGCAGTTGAGACCTTCTATGCCTCCATTTTCACAATCCTCTATAGTGTAGGAAGAGCTCACTTTCCATTTTTCTGGACATGTTTGTTTGAAATAACTCCTGGCAGCTTGACAACACTGGCAGGCCAGTTCTTGGCAGCGCTGGTTTTCATTTCCAGCCCCTTGAAACAGATGGAAACATAAGTGCCACATGTCCAATCACGTATTCTTTAAGGGTTATTTAAATGAGTCATTTGAGTAAGATGGTATTTGTGATGACTACATATTCATGTAGACACAGATGTAATCAGGGTCCTAAAAATGCAATCTACTTACATATTTGAATCAAAAGGGCTGAGCATAGAGAAATTTTTTTTTACTACAGTAGTCTGAGCAATATTCAGAAATATTCATTTTTCCAGAGAAAAAGAAACTTGTAAAAAATAATTTTGTTTTTTATTCAAAGCTGTATAAGTTCACAAACATTTATCTTTTCCTTCTTGATTCTACCTACAAATAAGATAAAAAAGTGGTTCTTGAGAATACTTGCAGATGATTACTGTCTTATGAATTTTCTTCCCCAGCTATAAATTAAAAAGCTTTGCATGATCATCATCACCAAAAATTATTTAAAAAATTATTTAAAAAACAAAAAGGCAATATTCAAGAATAATAAATACAGAAAGATTTATAAAATATATTTCATTTAAACTGAAAGAATGCTTTCATCCAGAAATGAGTTCAAACTACTTAAAGATCCTATTTCTCACCATCTATTGCATTATTCATCAATTAAAACATATCTTCATTTTGTATACATATCAAACAATGTGAATTCTTCTTTTCTTTCAGCTTTACTTCACCTTTTTTTTGTTGGAGTACCTGGTCCTGAAGGTTTTTCGCATAAGCATTTTCTTTATAAATGTATCTGTATCGAATTAACCTCAAGAAACAAATTTAAATAGATTAAATTGTAATATGGATGTATTTTCAATATTTGTACGCGTCAAAAACACATTCTGATTCCAGATAAAGCCAAGGAAAACTTATTGTTTAACATTTAAGAGCCAATTAGACTGTAAAGCTCAATAGTACAAACATAACAATCATATAAAACACAAAATACACACCTAAGAAAAAAGTACTGGTACAGTAGTATTCTTTTTTCATGTTGTGAGAATGTGAATAATTAACTGAAGAATCTCTTAGACAGCCACTCTTTCCTATAGATTAACGAAGTTTCATTTTGGCATCAAAATCATCAAAGCTCCAGGACGAAGCAGCAGGGCTCCAGGAATGCTGTAATATGGATGTTCAAAATCACAGCTTTTGAGAGATTGCATACTGAGAAAAACATTTAAACCATTGAGGTGTTTTTCAAAACCTTAATCAGAATCTCTAAGGTATTTGTAGTAACAGTACTAGTTTCCTTAATGGGCTGTAAATTCAGCCTTAGGGGCTGACATTTGAAGGTCTTTTCTTCTTCCTGCTCTGTCAGACTGTCCTTGGGGACTGATGCATATTACATGGACTGTTTTCTGAGCCTGATACCCAGGCCTCTGATTTAGCTAGGTGCTTAGATTTCTTTGTCCTCTAGTGGTTTAGTCACAAGATGAATTCTTGAGGAATAGTCATCTGTCACAGCTGTTACTATACTAGAGGCACCAGTTCTAAGGATACCTTCATGCTCCCACAACCCCTCATCTCTACAAGCAGTGCAGGCAGACAGCACGTGAATGACACAGTGGTATTGACACTCCCTGGCTCCTCAGCCCTGCAACTCACAGGTGATTAACAAGCCAGCACCAGTATCAGAACTTCTGTCAGTGCTCTGGAGCACGGTGGCCCCACTTCTGAATCTGTTCATGGTCCAAGTCATGCAGGTTCAACTTCAGAGCCACAGGTACCAGATTAGAGCTTTTCTGATATACAGCTTCTTCCAACACAGTATCATCAGTGGCAACTTTATCAGTCCTAAGGCAGAATATAAGGCTTTGGTGCCTACATCTTAAAACATCTGTCATATTCTTTTGGGGTTTCTTCTGTGATTATTTCCCATAATTGTCTTTGTTGTTGAATTTAAAGTTAGTGGATATTTTATTGAGATAATGAGATATTCTGAGATTTCCTGGAAGGGATGCAAACAGGTGAGGCATATCTTTCAAGTTTACCATTAAATCCATAATTTGGAAAACAACCCTTACAATACCCTTTCCATTTTCCTGTATATTAGAAAGTGGAAATTGCTTAAGACCTTCATACACTCTCCTAATAGCTCTCTGAGGTTTCTTTGCCTTGTCTGGGCAGTCTTCATTATCCACCTGTCAATCCCCATAAAATCATAGAATAGTTTGGGTTGGAAGGGACCTTAAAGGCCATCTAGCTCCAAGTCCCCTGTCATAGGCCACTAGACCTTCCACTAGACCAGCTTGCTGAAAGTCCCATCCAACCTGGCTTTGAATGTTTCCAGCAATGGGGCATCCACAGCTTTTCTGGGCAACCTGTTCCAGTGTCTCACCATCCTCACAATAAAGAACTTCTTCCTAATATCTAATCTAAATCTCTGTTTAGCTTAAAGCCATTCCCCCTTGTCCTGTCACTACATGCCCTTGTAGAAGGTCCCTCACCAGCTTTCTTGTAGGCCCTCTTTGGGTATTGGAAGGCTGCTCTAAGGTCTCCCCTGAGCCTTCCCTTCTCCAAGCTGAACAACCTGGAATCTCTTAGCCTGTCTTCTTAGGAGAGGTGCTCCAGCCATCCAGGCAGCTTCATGGCCCTCCTCTGGATTCATCCAAGTAAGTCCATGCTCCTCCTGTGTTGGGACCCCAGGTGAAAACAGTACTCAAGGTGGAGTGTCACCATAAATGTTAAAGAAATTGTGCTTAAGGAATCCAACAGATTGATACCAGGAAGGAAGTAACTTGTAAATCAAGAATTCAGGCATTTAAAGAATAAACAATTAAACAGCTGGTAGAAAGGGTGGAATAGCACTAAAATCTTTTGTACTGTGCTATTTTCTCACATTCTAAATGGTGAAACAAAAGCTTAAAAAACAGTAAACAAACAGTCTTTTCCCAGACAATTCAGATCAGATTCATAAGATCCATATATTCCCAACATTTGTAGTCACATAGTTTCATTTTTCCTTCTTGAAAAGCTCAACAATTGGAGGTTATATTTTTCCATTGTAGAAGTAAGTAAACTAATTTTTAAAACTACCATTTTTAAAAGTAGGGCTAGCTAAAGACAGATATTGCTTGGAATTACTTTACGAGAAATGAGGTTTGCCTTTAAATCTGACAACTATTTCTCCTGATTAAGCACACTGAACTTTTTCTGCCAACAATCTGTTTGAAAGTACTTGAATAAAAGACATGATCACTTACTTGCCATTTCATATTTAGATCAAATGAAAACTGAGGTTGAGCCGTGCTTGAAACTTGTAACTTTTTATTTGAATTGTCTGAGCATTGAGAGTCAAAGAACTCTGCCCTTCTTTTGACTGGGTTATTGTTGCCTCACGGAGGCGTGGCGACCTGGTTCAGGAACGGCACGGCGACCAACCCCAGGCCGCTCGGGCCATCAGCTCACAGACACCAATATGGTGAGCAGCAAAATGGCGTTTATTACAGGAAAACACAACGTTATATATCCACGGTTTACAACGTCACTTCCGTCTGCTTACATCATAACGTAAACACTGTTGGCTATTAGGGGAGGAGTCCTGTCTTTCCATACAGCACGACATCTTCCGGCCACCAGACCTTAGCTTGTGCCACAACAGGTTATAAAAATAATAGATATGTACATTTCCAGGAGTTTTTGTATTTTGAGTTATTAAAGATGAATTAAAAATACAGAACATAAATTGCAAGTGATAGCTACATTAATATAATACTATACTTTCCTGTAGCCTTATGAGCTGTTTTAGAAAATATACTGAGCAGATAGATCAAAAATTTTGAGAAAAATCTCCTTTCCCTCTTCTCTAGACATCTAGAGCTACATTTCTGTGTTTGTTTTGTAAATATGTAAATTCTTCTTTGGCAAAGAAAAAAAATAAATAAATTTCTCTGAATTCGGACTGAGATCCAAGTAATCTACTCTTCTTGAAAGTAATAGGAGTTCTGCATTTTATCTAACTGGAGATAAAAATGGGACCCATGGTGAAATCAGTTTCTTTGAGATACAGAGCTTACTTGATTATTTTATTATTGTTTTGATGCATTTACTTTGTCTTTGCCTCCCGCCTCCAGCTCCCACCCAGACTTTAGGAATCTAATTTAGCAAAACGCATCAACTACAGAGAATATGAACTGGCAAGCTACGAATGTTAGGGCAAATAAGGAAAAGCAGCTAATTGGATAAAGACCTCCATTACATGCCACATTTCATGAGCCATTGCAGTCTGGAAGCTATAGAATGTAACTGGTCAACTCTGTGAACTTAGGCATTTAAATCAGAGTATATGTTTATATGCAAGAATCACAGACAATAGTTAAAATCTCTGCAATAAGGGGGGAGAATACAAAAATTATAAATGAATGTTGTTTCATAATAGTATATGATGAGTGATAAACTCTCCTGAAAAAAAAAAATCCTGATATTCAGAGGTCTATGGTTTGAATGCTTGAAGTCATGACCACCTGTTTTGTACAAATTTATAAATGAAGAAACTGAAAGATAAGAAGCTTTAACTCAAGTACCTCAAAATTAAAGCTATTTTAGAAAGAGATCAAAACATTCATTATAAGCTTATATTTAATTTCAGCTCTAAATTTTTTTATCTCTTCATGTTATTTCTGTTTAAGTTCAACTTAAGAAAACAATGAACTTGTGAAGAGGCAATGTACATGAAAGACATACATTATGTAGTCACGTTACCTTTGCAATAAACTGATTTTCGAAGTATGCAACTGCTCTGTAGTAGGGAATAGGAATGAAAAACTCAGGAATTAATGGAAAGCGATTCAGCTTCACTTTCTTGCATCTTTACAATACTCAGCTTATTTTGTTTCAATTTTGTTTGAAGTTATTTCTTTTTAATTTTCTGTCTGTATACAGTGTGCCATATGCAAAACAAGATTTTTTAGTATTTTGCTCTAATATGAAAAAAATGAAGCATTACTCACATTACTTCAGGGGAGGCTCGAGGTCGACCCCTCAGCTTTTGGAGCTGGGGATACAGAGGATCTGAGGCCAGCTATACCCCAAGTGAAAAAGAGATACTGGCAGCCTATGAAGGGGTTCAAGCTGCTTCAGAAGTGATTGGCACTGAAGCACAGCTCCTCCTGGCACCCCGGCTGCCCATGCTGAGCTGCATGTTCAAAGGCAGGGTCCCCTCTACACATCATGCAATCTATGCTGCATGGAGTAAGTGGGCTGCACTAATTACACAATGAGCTCAAATAGGAAATCCCAGTTGTCCAGGAATTCTAGAAGTCATTATGGACCGGCCAGAGGGCAAAGATTTTGGAATGTCACCAGAAGAGGAGGTGATGAGTGCTGAAGAGGAACCACCATATAATAAACTGTCAGAAAGTGAAAAGCAGTATGCCTTGTTTACTGATGGGTCCTGCCATATTGTGGGAAAGCATCAGAGATGGAAGGCAGCCATATGGAGTCCTCGACAACAAGTTGCAGAAACTGCTGAAAGAGAGGGAGAATTGAGTCAGTTTGCTGAGGTGAAAGCCATCCAGCTGGCCTTGGACATTGCTGAACGAGAATTGTTGTAATTTAAGCCCAGTCAGCAACCCAGAAACCACTCAGCCATTCCCTTACTCCCCCCACTTCCTCCCCTGCTCCCAGAGGGATGGGGAGGATGATCAAAAGAATGTAACTCCCACTGGTTGAGATAAGAACAGTCCAGTAACTAAGGTATAACACAACCACTACTGCTACCACCAATAATAATAATGATAAGGGAAATAACAAGGGAAGAGAATGCAACTGCTCACCACCCACCGAACGATACCCAGCCAGACCGAAGCAGTGATCTAACCCTTCCGGGTAACTGCCTCCAGTTTATACAGTGGGCATGATGTGCTGTGGTATGGAATATCTCTTTGGTCAGTTCGGATCAGGTGTCCTGTCTCTGCTTCCTCCCAGCTTCCCCTCCTCCCTGGCAGAGCATGAGACTCAGAAAGTCCTTGGTCAGAGTAAACATTACTGAGCAGCAACTAAAAACTTGGGTGTTATCAGCGTTGTTCCCAGGCTGAAAGTCAAAAACACAGCACTGCACCAGCTACTAAGAAGGAGAAAAAAAGACTGCTACTGTTGAAGCCAGGACAAATAATCTGATAGATTTCTTTTAATCAAGAGAAATTTCACCAACCCTGCAGAAATGCATATGCGTATAATTCTACCTACATATAGAAATGATCTATTAAAATTCACTCTCTCAACACTTTTTCCTACAAAGAATGATGAACAAACACACATACTTCAGCCATTATTGCTGCTCAATGAACAAATGCATGAATTTGTAAATTGAAGGTGTGAGAACTAAGGACAGTCAGATTAAGATTCACTGCTTTGTAGAAATTTTTAGGGAAAAAAATAAGTTCTTAATGAAGAATAGAAATATAGGAATAGCAGACACATGAAGAAGGAAGGGAAATCTTAAACCATTTTTTTTGATTCACATGTACAGTTATTAAAGCATGCCCAAAACATCATGAAGAATTTCAAGGCTTTTATAGAGGGTTTCAACATGTGCTTAGAGAGGTCCATGGATTGTTTTTAAAGTTGTGTGTTACAGAGAACTCAAAAAGGTCACAAAATCAGCTTCTAGCACACTTCTAAAACAATATTTGGCACCAAAACCCTCCTGTCAGCATCTTCTGGATTGAAGATGGTTGAAATGGTTATAATCTTTAATTTTCATTGCCTAAGTTTGTGATCTTATCAGAAATTCCAGCCCTTTTCTTATCCTTTTTGCATGTTCAGTGTCTCACCTTTTCTTACTCTTGATATTTCATGAAGCAACTTACTTTCACGCGAATGAAAGAACTGCCACACTGCATTAAATCAAAGTTTCACCCAGTTTAGTATCCTGTGTCTGACAGTGTCAATTAGTGTATGTATGCTAAGGGAAAAGTACAGGAAACGAGGCAAGTGTAACATGACTTTCCCCTGTCAAACCTTTACAGCAGGATTATCCTTAGTACAAGGAAACCACTAACAATATTGTGACATTTGCACTTGCAGTCCATCTCTCTGAGAAGCAAAGCAAGAGTTTTCTTATTCACTTCAGAAGTGCAAAAACTTTAAAAGTGAAACCAGCATCTCATTAAAAACTCTAGAAAAAATATTTAGAAAAAAATTACGTGTCACAAGTAACCTTCAGTTTTCTTCCTTTATGATTTACTATTCAAAACCCCCCTATTCAGGGAACAGATTATTTAAAAAAAAAAAGTGCTTAAAGATAAAGAAGTTATCCTCTGAGAAAAACTGTTACATGAAATACAGTTAACCTAGCTACTTAGAATCTGATTCTGAATTCATGATTCTGTAAATTGGCAGATTCCAGCAGTGGTTAGCTGAATAAAATAAAATAGTTTACCCATTTCAGGTATGCACAATGCTTTTCTCACTGATTGATGTGATCTACTTTTTATTAGCTGGCACTTGTTAGTAAACTCATATAAAACAGACAGATTCAAATGCAGCGCTGTTGCCCATTTAGAATGAGATGTTAATTTCTTTTCAGCCATGAGTATTTCTAGATGCAGCAGTACAAAACTTTAATTTCATGACATGACAGTTATTTTGATCCATTTTGAAATGAGGTGTCTAAATATTAAAGATCTCTGAAGCAAATGCTGTAGATAAGTTATATTTCATATTCATTAAACACTGTTGAAATATTTTGTATCATTTTTGAGGCTTTTGTTATATTGCAGAAAATCAAAGCAAGAAAGTTATGTACTTCAATCCATTTGAAGGAGAATATTTTCTCCTTTTCTGTTTCTCATCTAACAGGAAACATTGTATTCAGAATTCAGTTTCTGATGATCTCTCTTTCCTTTGTTTTCTTTTTTTTTCCTTTTTCTTTTTCATTCCTATCTAAATATTGATGTCCTTTACCACCCCACATGGAATGAGAGCATTATTTCAATCAGTGGCAAAAGTGTCAGAACAAGGATGTGAAAAGCAAACAGGCATGGCTATTTAAGCAAAGGTGGCAAGGGGTAATAAGAGTTCAAAACTAAGACTACAGACTAAGTGAAAAAGAAGATCATAGAATCATAGAATCATAGAATCGTAGAATCACAGAATAGTTAGGGTTGGAAAGGACCTTAAGATCATCTAGTTACAACCCCCCTGCCAGGGGCAGGGACACCTCACACTAAACCATGACACCCAAGGCTATGCCCAACCTGGCCTAGAACACCGCCAGCGATGGAGCATTCACAACTTCCCTGGGCAACAACTTCCCTGGGTAACCCATTCCAGTGCCTCACCACCCTTACAGTAAAGAATTTCTTCCTCATATCCAATCTAAATTCCCCCTGTTTAAGTTTAAATTCATTACCCCTTGTCCTATCACTACAGCCCATAACAAAGAGTCCCTCCCTAGCATCCCTATAGGCCCCCTTCAGATATTGGCAGGCTGCTAGGAGATCTGCATGCAGCCTTCTCTTCTCCAGGCTGAACAGCCCCAACTTTCTCATCCTATCTTCATACGGGAGGTGCTGCAGTCCCCTGATCATCCTCGTGGCCTTCCTTTGGATTTGTTCCAACAGTTCCATGTCCTTTTTATGTTCAGGACACCAGAACTGCACACAATACTCCAAGTGAGGTCTAGCATAGAAAGGTTTTCAGCTCATTTTGCAAACTAACTGCCTCTGCAGAAATACTTGGGGATGTTTCGGTCAAAGTCTTTCTCTTGCAGCAGTCAGTGACTGTCTATATTGGGAATGATTTTCTGACTGGTGTGGAAAAGACTTTTCTGCAGTTAGGCAATAGCTCATTGCAATGGGTTTATTCTGCTTGAGAAAACTTGTATGGAAGGTTTAAAAAATCTTTGATGGAAATGAGAAATTCCAGGCAGTAATTGAAGAAAACCCAAACAAACAGAGAAAGTCAAAAAGCAGTTGAAAAAGGCAGTTTATGCTGATGTGTAAGCAAATAGCTTTCTTTGAAATAAAATCAGATATTCTAGACAAAGGGAAAGCACTGAACCCAATGGTTAGGTTTTTCTTAAATCTGGCTAGAGAATTAAATATCTAATTAAGATTCTCTGTCAACGTTATCTTAATTGACTCATACATCATTCTGCTAATGCTAATGGTAAATATGCTCGATCGATACTCAAACAATGAATTGTGTTTAATTGACATTGATCTTAATAGGCATTATCTTAAAATATTAGCTGATGTGCATCCACAGCTGTAGGGATTACATATTACAATATTAAATTTCAGGATATCATTCATAAGAAACATTAGTAATAGTTAGTGAGTTTTCCTTATGTATGAAGAGGAATTGCAACCAGTCATCCCCAGAGAAGAAAATTAAATTATCTCCTTACAAAGAATATATTATTTTTCTCATTACATTGTTTTTCCTTTTCTGTTGAAGTGCCTACTCTGAACAATTAAAGACTTTTAAATCATAATTTACCAACTTTGTTGAATTATGCTAACATGCAAAATGAATTAATTGAATTAATTAAGAAAAACAAGTGCAGAAAAATGCAAACAAGTACAGAAAAAAAAGGATGTTGACTAAGGAATTGAGATCAGTCATCCAGTTGTTGGATGCAGAAGACTCTTAAAGTTCTGTGGAATGAATGGAAGTCAGAGTCATTCAGACTGGGATTTCCCAAAGGGACTAACAGCAATTAATATCTCTGTTTTCTAGCTTCTTGAGAAAAGTCATCTTCAAGGGCAGTAACACACAAAGGACAATCCCCAGTACTTTCTGAATTCCCCATCACTAGTTAATTCCTAGTCTAGAAGGACAAAAGAGAATCATTAATTTCTATTTTAAATTTTGGCCTTTTTTCATTGCAGATGGTTGCAAGAACTATGGCCTGAGAAGTCATTTGACATTTTTTTTATACCTTATTATTTTGATTGTTGTTACAGGTAAGTTCTTAGATTTCACCATTATTTTAATCAGTTTTTAGATCAAATTTAACCATTTAAGTTCTTGCATTTATAGATTTTCTGTATATATATGTACACATATAGATATGCTAGGACTGATTAACTTGGTGAGTAAATCAGGCCCTGTGTTTCAGGGGACATCTCAGAAGACCTTACAAAATAGGTGATAGTCCTAAGAAAAATATCACTGGTACTGAAAATGAAAATTAAGAGCACTGTTCAATTTGCAATGCATTTCTTTCTAGTATTAGGAAATCAGTGAGTAGGCAACAACAACTATGCAATATAATATATTGTATACATTATATATGATACAGTATATACACTGTTTTATTAATATAGTCTTAAACTGATGATCTAAGGAGACTGGGAAGGAGAGCCATGTTTCATGGATGCATAGATATCACCTTTAAGCACATACTATCAAAATGGCATCTCTTGATATATGAAGCTCTGAACCTACAGTTATTCATACATTTCAAAGAGGATCAGGACATGTCAGTTATGTTAGTTTGTCTGAAAATACAGTTATGCACACCTATGCACCTGCATCTATGTTAGAAGAGTCGCTGAGCTTTTCACGAATATAAATGGTGCCAGAGAAGGATTATCTATTCTCTAGAAAGTGGGCACAACTAGTGAGGTGTCTGGCTCAGAAGCTTAAACCTCAGCTCAAGCAATGCTGCTAAAACGTGTGCATACTCTTAGCAAGAGTTAGGAACACTAGAAAGTCAACACGCATAAGCATACATGCACACATGCATGCACAAACATACATTCTTATCTTACTGGGCGTGTTATGAGAAAAAAAGTTGCTAGAATAATGGAAGTTACAAGCACCTAAGACAGATGGTATCTCAGGACAGCTCAAGGAACAATTAAAATAAATGCAACAGCATCAGCTCTAGATACTCTCTGCAAAGTAATGAACACTGTTACAGAGCTTACCTAATGAAAAGGGATTCAAAACCACCTATATCTTGTTTTGTACCCTGCAGGATGCTAAATATGGACACTGGCAGACTACCTGAACCAGCAAACTACAATGGTAATGACTTTAAGGTCAGCTCTTTATAGGGAAATTGTGCTAAGAAACAAAACAAAACAAAAAAACTAGCATGAACCACATGAGTGTAATAAAGAAGATAATGGTAGATAAAGCCATTCCAAGACAATTCTTTTCTGTGATTTTTTTTTTTTATGAAAATCTTATAAAATCTTGTAAGCTGCACAGGTAAATTATGGTAAAGAAAACCATGCTGTTCCAAACATTCATGCCTGATTTGGGCTGACCTGGTCACAGATGAGCCTTGGTATTAAGATTAAAAGTGTTGAAAACATTAAAAAATGCAGAACTCATTTCAGAATATCAAAATTACAATCATTTAGGGGGAATTTGTACATTCAAATATTCCCAGTGCTGGTCTTCGAAGAATGTGTATTAAGGTATTGTGAAAGAAGACTTCATGGAAGAAAGTGACAACAAAAAGTACTTGTGTTCATTCTTGGCAAATTTAAGTGAACTTTTCTATTTAACTGCTCATTGGATACCATAAGTACAACCTGCTTCACAATAAAATATGACCCAAAATGCACCTATCTACAATTTCAACAGTAGCAAACTGACTTTGGCAGAAAAACAGTGCTATGTTGCTATTAAGACCTGGACCCTGCTTCAATAAGTGTGCTAGCAGGAAGTTCACATGTTAAAAAAAAAAGTCATAAATTATCAGATGTGGTAATACACAGTAGCACATCATCCCTATTATTTTACGCAGAACTGCTGAAATGAAAAACTGAGTTGCATTCACTGTCATTCATTTCAATCAGTTCAAATGCTCAGTGCTCCTAAAACTTGTAAAAAAAGTAAGAAAGAAATATCAACACCTCTGTGCTTATAAATTATAGCAAATCTATGCCATATCATAGTACAGAAAGTAACTGTCTTAGCAGTTAAATTTCTGTTAATAAATGTTGTCTGACAATACAGAGGACAGGTGAATTTCCTCTCTATGACGTTTTTTACTCAGGAATGTTGGATGAGAAGCCGACACAAGTTGTTATGTGACAACTTTGGAGGCCAATCAGATCTCCATCTAGCTGAGGATTTATTACAGCAAGTATGATAATTTCTTTGTTTACCTATCTGCAGTTTCCAAAAGTATCATCCTCCATAGTCAGAGTATTTTATTTATTTCTGTAAGAAGATTTAAATTGCCCTTATTATGTTCAGGCTGCTGTTTAGAGCCATAAATACTGCTTGGCTTTGGGTTTTTTCCTTATTATTCCCACCACTGTAGAGAAAGCTAGCAAAAGAGAATGTGGCTAGAAATATTGAGCACAGAAACCAGTTTTCTTTAGCTTGCGTATGAAGCTGAACCACCGCTGAATTCTGGAGAGAAAAAAAAAGGGGAAAAAAGAAAAGGTTATTTCAACTTTTACTGTCTTTCATTTCTATGTTGCATAAGTGGTATACCAGCAGGGCAAGAGAAACCAGAGAGTGGTGAATGCAGTGAGAAATGTGGGACAAGAGAAGAAAAAAAATGAATGTAGGAAGATTTGTGATACATGAAAAAACTTTGTTAAAGAAATATTAAGGCCTCAGAAGTTAGTGCTCCAGTTTCAGGAAAAGTGAAAGTGAAAAAAATCTACAGGCTTACATCATTTAATTTAGTATATTCTTTCCACACGCAAAGAGTTGTGCTCAATGGCTCAATATCCTGCTGGAGACCAGTAACGAGTGGTGTCCCTCAGGGATGGGTGTTGGGACCGGTCTTGTTCAACATCTTTGTTGGTGACATGGACAGTGGGATGGAGTGCGCCCTCAGCAAAGTTGCCGATGACACCAAGCTGTGTGGTTCGGTTGATACATTGGAGGGAAGGAATGTCATCCAGAGGGATCTTGACACGCTTGTGAGGTGGGCGGATGCCAACCTGATGACGTTTAACCTTGCCAAGTGCAAGGTCCTCCACCTGTGTCAGAGCAATTGCAGGCACAGCTACAGGTTGGACAGAGAAGAGATTCAGAGCAGCCCTGTGCAGAAGGACTTGGGGGTGTTGGTTGATGAATAAATGAACATGAGCCGGCAGTGTGCGCTTGCAGCCCAGAAAGCCAACCATATCCTGGGCTGCATCAAAAGGAGCGTGACCAGCAGGTCGAGGGAGGTGATCCTGCCCCTCTACTCTGCTCTTCTGAGACCTCACTTGGAGTATTGTGTTCAGTTCTGGTGTCGTCAACATAAAAAGGACATAGAACTGTTGGGACAAGTCCAAAGGAGGGCCACGAGGATGATGAGGGGACTGGAACACCTCCCATATGAAGATAGGATGAGAAAGTTGGGGCTGTTGAGCCTGGAGAAGAGAAGGCTGCATGAAGATCTCCTAGCAGCCTTCCAGTATCTGAAAGGGGCCTATAGGGATGCTGGGGAGGGACTCTTCGTTATGGGCTGTAGTGATAGGACAAGGGGTAATGGGTTGAAACTTAAACAGGGGAAATGTAGATTGGATATAAGGAGGAAGTTCTTTACTGTAAGGGTGGTGAGGCACTGGAATGGGTTACCCAGGGAAGTTGTGAATGCTTCATCACTGGCGGTGTTCAAGGCTGGATTGGACATAGCCTTGGGTGGCATGGTTTAGTGGGAGGTGTCCCTTCCCCTGGCAGGGGTGTTGGAACTAGATGATCTTAAGGTCCTTTCCAACCCTAACTATTCTATGATTCTATGATTCTGTGCGCCATGATTTAAGCCCAGTCAGCAACTAATTACCATGCAGCCACTCACTCATTGCACCCGTACCTCCCAGCGAGATGGGAAGGAGAATAAGATGAAAACCTACAGGTTGAGATAAGAATATTTTAACAACTGCAATAAAGTATTATATTAGTAATAACAACAATAACTGATAACAATAGGATCAAGACAGACAAGTGATGCACAGCAAAACTACTCAATACCCACCGACCAATCCTATTCCTGAGCAACAATCAGTCCCTTCTGGGTAACTCGCCCCAGTTCATATTCTGGACATGACATGCTGTGGTATGGAATGCACCTTTGGTTAGTTCGGGTCAGGTGTCTGAGTCTGCTCCCTCACGGCTCCTTGTGCCTCTTATCCCTGGAAAAGCATGACAGGCTGAAAAACCCTTGGTCAGGGTAAACATTACTTAGCAACAATTGAAACACCGTTGTGTTACCCACATTATTCACAGCCAAAGCACAGCTACTGCAAAAATTCTACCCCAGCTGAAACCAGGATACCATGACAGACTCCTACATTAAACAATCCTGAGCTATTTTTCAGAAACTGTCATTGTTCTTTTTTCAAATATAAATACAAAGGAAAGTCATATCCTGTACATTTATATATAGATTCTGGCAGGGGGTTCTTCATATAGGTTTTATTATCTGACATTTTTATCTGAGACACAGACCATTTGGTCTAGTTATTGTTTTCTAGATTTTGTAGAGCTGTACCTTCTGCGAGGCATATACAACAAACTGATGTAAACGTATTTCTTTGTTCCCAAGAGTATCTTTTTTAACACCATATTAATTCACATGCCAGCCACAAACCTAGACTATTTGCCTTTTTTATCAAAATGAAATCATAATGCTTTTCATGTTGCAAGGTTTGAAGGAAAAAAGAAGTTTGCTGCTGACCTATTTATGACTTGGGATGGGCCCTAATTTCAACATTTAAAATTTAGCCAGCTCATCCAGGCTAGATCCATAGCTATGCCTGCAAGCATAAGGAAAAAAAATAATAATTGTGTCACCAATGGATATGATGATCTGTCTCTTGGACATACCTTTTTCTATTGAGCATAAAACTAGCTGAAAAAACTGGTATAGTTAAGATACCTGGCTAAAGCTAAGAAAAGTGAATTTCATGTTTGGCGTTTGTTTTCTTGCATCTCTATGTTTTTCCAGGTACTAGTCCTTTCACACTGCTGTCAAGGCTTGGTCCTAATTACAGTCAGCAACAAAATTCAGACACAACAGTGAGGTCCTAGCAGAATGATTTTTTTTTTAATCTTTGCTTAATCACATGCATACGCAGAGTTTAATTATTTATCAAGAGAATTTTTAAAAAATGAAATATCATACTCAAATAGACAAAGAATTTCTCTTTTATCTCTGATTTATTTTTCCTTCAGTTAACATACTGTGTCCTCCATGTGGTGAAATCTACTTTCATTAAGCATCAATCTGCTTCAAAATGGAAGAAGAAAAATAAGAGGAAAAGTGTTCTCATTTTTAAAAGCACCTTTTTATCCCATTACTTTTTATGATTAATGGTCTTATGGTTTAAAAATGGGAATCTTGACCTGTTAAGAATCCTGAAGTTTCAAAAACTTTGAACTGAACAGAGGATATGATCCTCATAGACCAAGAACACAACACAATTATATTTTACTGACTGTGATACAGTACAAAGTATTTAATTTGCTCCTACTGCAGAAGTTATTCTGTTGAGAATTGGATTACATCCTTTACTAAAGTAGTGCTGTTACATTGTTTTGCAAATGTGAAGTGTTTGTCATCCTGAAAATGAAGCTTAAATAGAAATACAAGCAGGATCAGTCCTTCAAAATTATATCAAAAGGGAAAAAGTACAAAGAAAAAAAGTCCAAGAAAATTTAAAACTGCTCAAACTCAAAAGAAATGTCTGAAAAGAAACTCACCCACTGCCCTTTTCAATTGGGATGGAATTAAATAAGATTAAAAATAGAAATTGTAGAGTCACAAAAAATTATTAATGATTTTATGAGCAGTAATAATATAATTAAAAAGCTGAAGAAATTAAGCTAGAGTCTGGAGGTATTAACAACTTAGCATATGCAGCAGAAAGCTCCATTTCAAAAAATTTGAGCTATAGTGGGAGCTCACTTCCACAGAAGCACAAATTTTCTTTGTTTGGTTTGCTGCCTTCTTAGGAGTTGATGGCAGCTTTATTTAATCAAATTGAGCACCACACTAAATCCAGCTCTTCAAGCACTTTTGAACTTCAAGTTTAGCTCTAAATGCTGTTGTCTGGCCTTATTATAATTTATATTACTTGTTATATTTACTATGGGATTAGTTGCAGTACACAAATATTGAGGAGCTCTTAATACATCTCCAAAAAAAAGAAAATCAAGAGAGACTCAGCTTGAAAATAGAACTATGACAAATAAGCACACAAAACAATGAGTTACCTGATTTCTCACTTTAATATTGCTCTGTAAAGAAGATGCAGAGCTAAGGCTACCTTGATCCTTGCCCTTCATTATGTTACTACAGATAAACTTGCTGGGTTTGGGCAAAATGAGCACTTCACACTGAGCACTGCTTCCAAATGCACAAAGCAATTTCTGCTGATTTCAGGAGAAATCAACAAATCCAAATGAAGGCAGAACCTAGGATCATGATTTCACCATAATGATAGTTGCTGCTAGTGAATCTGACAAAAGAAGTATGAGGACAATTAGCAGGCAATAAAATATAATTCATAGCTAAAAACACCTTAGCCATAATGCAGAACAGACAATGTGGAGTCACGTATCTGACAAAGATGTAGTTTGCATACACCCAGTTAAGATAAATAATAATTTCAAAATAAAATAGGATTAAATTACTGCTAAATTAAAGCTTGATACAATATACTAATAACAATAAAAGAAAAAAAAAAAAACAAAAACAAATACAAAACAAACACAACACCCCTCACCCCACACCTCCACCCCACAAAACAGGGGCCTGTGGTAAATCATTTTGTATATGCACCCTTTCTTTTCATCAAATAAGGCAACAGATGTTGGCACTGAGACTACTTCATGACACGGAAAGTACTTCTGGATTTGAACTGGTAGTATAAAATACAAGTTCTCTAAGCAGTGAAATAGAACAAACTTTTTTATATTTTTTTATTTTCTTTTGTTTTTTTCCCCACACATTCTGCCTTAAAAGAACATATTCCAGATTGGCCAAACCAGACTAAACCAGTGATGGTATCCATTCATTTTAACAAAATTTTGTTACAGTGAGTCTGACTGCAAAGTTTGAAAATGGATTGTCATACATCTGTTCTTTCTAGCCTTTTGTCCTATTCTTTCACTCTTTTAACCTCAATTTCAAACGATCACTCTTCATCTTCCTGCAGCCCTTTTAGTATCATCTCTCCTTTCATTTTTCTTTCCAGCTCCTACATTTCTTTCCTAGCAATTTCCTCCTGGTTCCCGTTTAAAAAGTTACCAGAAATCTTTTAACTTATCTATCTGAAATAAATGCAACAAGCAAACTCCACCTCACTTAAAAAAAAAAAAAAAAAAAAAAAAAAAAAAGAACAACCAAAAAAAAAAAAAAAACCCCAAAACTAAAACCCCACCAACTACTGGGAATTGAAGAGGACTTTTTTTTTTCTAAAAAAAAAAATAGAGTAATTTAGGTTAAATAGTTATTGCTGTGTGATCAAGCTTTTCATTTCAGAATGCTCTTTACAAGAAATGTGGCTGATGTAACAGGTTGCATCCCAGAATGGGTTGCTCACAAATGTCCTCATACATGGATCAGTGATTATTGAGCCTCAGAGTGGAGTTGTGTACAAAAACAGTAATAGGAAGGATCAATTTATTTCCAGTCTCACCATGAAGCAACTTGATATTGTGCATGGCTTCTGCATGACTGATCATGTAAATAGTATAGCTTTCCTCTATTACCATTCTCATGAGACTTTCTCAATGTTGAAAAAGACACAGAAGTTTTGCCAGTGGGCTTAGCACTGCTGAATTAATATGAGTGAAATAAATCAACTAGAAGTGATTGACCAGTCCTTCATGAGTTTCTCCCTTTGATTATTTCTTGGAAAGGAACCAGAAAAACAAACAGGTTGGTATAGTATACAAAGAAATTAATAGGGAATCATTATGCATTAAATAAATGAAACCCGCACTTGAGGAAGAGATAGTGCCAGAAACAGGATGCTTACCTAACATGGTAAATACTGTGGGCTTAATTCTGCACATAGTTGAACTTTGGTAATCCTGAAGTAGCCCCATTGAATTTCCAAGTTTATACTGAGTATCTCAAAATGTGTGTTGGGAGCAGATTTAGGTGTCCTTCTGCATTAGCACTCAATTTTGCATTTCATAGATATGATTAGAAACAATCAGTGGGAGCTCTCTCTGCCACTGCTTCATATGCACAGAATTCTTTTCTAACATACAACATCTATTTTCCTCATACTATATTGACTCACATTTACCTAAAAAGTGAAGCATTGCTGTCCATCATTCTTCACAGAATGACTGGAATATTCTTTTAATCAGTCAAATTACATGGTTGATATTCTTCATAATACTTAATGCAATTTGTAATCTCACCTGTCTTAATATAAGCCACAAAAGGAATGAAAGTATCTTAGAGAAACATAAGAATGCTGTAAGATCCTTTCCCTCTTCTGCAACTGCTGCATGCAGCTAGTTTCCTCTCTCAAAACGAAAGAATAATGTCATAGGATGTTAAGAGGGAACTTCCTTCTGATGGATGCAGGACCAAGGCTATCTCCTGCCTGGCCACTGGAGCCAAGCCTGGGTGTTTCTATCCCAAGACAATGGATGCAGCTTCTTTCCCTGTTGAATTTGCTTGCAGGTTCAGACAGCACAACAGTTGTAACCCAGATGCACAACCGTATTTGCAGGTCACCCAAGTACTAGCATAGCCTCCCTGCCTGGTACCCCTACCTGGATCCCAGGTGCTCTTACTTGCCCCAGGGCTCTCCTACTCACCAGTTGGTCCAGCTTGAAGTTTTCTAGTGAGTTACACACACATACTCCCATGCATACCCGGGTTGGGGAAGAAGAAAACACTCTGGCAACCCTAGCAACCAGAACCAGGCACACAGGCTGTGACCAAGAGTCCTGCTCCAGTTGTGGTTGCTAAGCCTCTTACCCACTTTACTTACCCCTCTCTTACCTCAATAGCTACACCACTTGCTTCAGCAGCTGACAACACAAGCTGCAGGTTAGCTGCACCTTTGGTCTGACTCCAGTCACTGTCATCAAATCCACTCACATAAGACTCACCAATAGCTGGCACTCAGCCCTAACAGCCCTCACACACAAGACAGAGCATGAAATTACACAGAGGTAGTTAAGAAAGGTTTTAATAACAAAATAGGACAGACTAGGGTCAGTCAAATGTACTGAGCAGCCCCAGTTTAGATGTAATCAGATGATTTTTACATGCGTTTCTGTTTAATTTCCTCTTCGTTCATCCCCATTCCTCCCTCCTAAATATTTCTTCAGAAGTTTTGTGTAATCCCACAGGCTGCTCTTGAATATCCAAAATCCTCATGTTCCTCTTTTTTCCCCCTTCGTATCAGTGCAAGGTCCAGGTTAGCCTTTGCCAACCCTGAGCCCTCAGTTTCTTGGTGGCCCAACTGGAGGCTTCTAAGTTTCGGTGGTGGTGTTCTTGTTTTTAAAGTGGATAAATGCCCCATGGTATGCAGTAATGCATAATCTATATGCACATGTAAATAGTCATAGCAGAAACAAGTGGAGTCTTCACTACAAAGTACTTGGTTATATACTAAGATGTGAAGAAATATTAAATCTCCCTATACGAATCACTTTCTAAAAACAGCTTCATACTTAAAAGAAGAACAACTGGAGCAGGACAAACTTTAACTTAATGGCCATATATCATGGGTTCAGGAGCAGCAGTCATTTTTCTCCTTCTTGGTAGCTGGTGCAGCGCTGTGTTTTTGATTTTGGGCCTGGGAACAGTGCTGATAACACCAGTGTTTCAGTTACTGCTTAGTGATGTTTTGGTCTGACCAAGGACTTTTTGAGCCTCATGCTCTGCCAGGGAGGAGGGGAAGCCGGGAGGAAGCAGAGACAGGGCACCTGACCCAAACTGGCCAAAGAGGTTATTCCATACCACAGCACATCATGCCCAGGATGGAGAGCAGAGAGCAGAGACCCGGAAGGTGCAGGGCGCACTGCGTGGTCGGGCTTGGTATAGGGTGGTGAGCAGTTGTATTCTCTTTCCTTGTATTTGCCTTGTCATTATTATTATTGGTGGTAGTAGTAGTGGTCTTGTGTTATACTTTAGTTACTAAACTGTTCTTATCTCAACCTGTGGGAGTTGCATTGATTTCAATCTCCTCCCCATCCACCCGGGAGCAGGGGGAAGAAAGAGGGGGAAGTGAGTGAGAGAGACACTGCGTGAGTTAGAGAGGCTTAAACCACAACACCATATCAAATATAATTTATGTCAGAGAGCAAAATTCTCTTTTTAAAAAAAAAAATCTTATTTCAGTATTTCCCTGTACTACTTATTCTTTCACACACAGAAATAAGAGAACAACACAGAAAAAAAAAAAAAAACACAAAAAACACAAGCAATCTATTTATTAAATAGCAGAAAAGGTTCAATTCAGTATGGAGTCTAACAGCTTGCTACTAACATAAATGGAAATGAGATGTAAATCTGATTAGGGCTTCCTACTGTTTGTTCTTCAATTTTTATTGCATTATATACTAGCAATTATTTTAAAGAAGTGTCATTTAATTTATGATAAGAGTTCATAGTTGCCATAAATCAAACTTAACATGTCTTCACTTAGATGTGTGCAAGACTGTTCATCAGATACCTATGTACATCTCAGGCCTAGGTTTACGGTTATTATTTTTTAGTGAAAAGGAGGTACAGATACAGGTGGAACTCCTCAAAAATAGCTACAGGATAGGCCAAGTGCAACAACTGAAAGCAGTCTGTTGTTTAATGTTATAAGAATGTATGCTCTGATTAATCTGTCTGCTGTAACTCATTTCTTTTATGATCCCTTGACTTCTGCAACATCCCCAGGCTTGATTAGGCTCATGCTAACCCACTGAAGCAGGCAGCAACCATGCTTACAGGTTATCAGTCCAGAGATAACCCTGGAAGCACAAAAGATGCTGCAAAGTGAAAAGGATCCTGCAGGACAGCCGAGCATGATGCACCCCTGGAACAGCAGAAGGTGAGCATGGAGAGCATTTGTAGAACAGAGTAAAAGCTGGTAACAGGATGAGCTTGGCCCATGGGCAATTAGCTTGTTATCAAAAATGAAAAGAAAACACACTAGCCAACAAGAAATTATGCTATAGGTTGGTAAGAGGTTACTAGCATCTCTATCAAGTTCTTAAATCTACTCCTGGAAATGGAAAGATAGTTGAGTTTTAGGACTATGGTCTGCAACAAAATATCTCTTGCAGTAGCTTGAGTGAAAGGAAAAAAGTCCTGTCAGGCTGCTTTCAGCGCATGAGATGACATGTGCCTGAGTTTTGGCTATAAAGAGAATAAAGTGGTGAGGGAAGATGAGCAGAAAATGCTAAAGATGGAAAGTTTGTCCAATGGAGCACTGACTAAGCCAAGTATACATGACATTATACACTAAACCTGAAGCAGGGCCTTTGGCACTGTATCCCAGGTGCCATTGGCTGCATACTCTGAGATACCACTTCTGAGGAATAGCTCCTTTAGTTCTGAGTCTTACTGCCTGGACAGCATATCCTGACAGTGTGAATTAGCATGATTCAGAAAAAAATGTTTGTGGTGAACTAAGACATCCTGCTATGGCTCATAGCAGCAGCATGTAGGATACCCTAACTATTCTATGATTCTATGATTCTATACCTAAGTACCCTGGTTCTTAAGATGGGGGAAGCTGGGTTGAGCTGGAGATGAGCTACAGTTTAATCTGAATACACTCAACCAGCACGGGGCAATGCTCATTAGAAACTCCACAAATCCAGTCTCTGGATCTCTAACAGATGCTCTGATAAAACTAAGATCTGTGAAACAAGGACAACATGACTAACCAAGGAAAGAATGTGTGAGAGTACCTACACAAGAACTCATTTAGGCTTATATCAACAACCCCAAATCTGCCACTTCTTAACTGAAATAATCCTTATTACAGACACCCAGTAGTTTCTCTTCTTCTTGTCAGCAATTCTAGGATTTTCCTAAGAATAGGAAACAGATTCAAGAATAAGGGAAAGTGTCTTATGAGATTCTTTTTTCAAAACTTGGATGTCTATGAGGTGAAGGAAAACAAAAAATACACTGGGACTTGCAAGCAGTGTAGCCAGTCTTTCTTCTAACCCACATACTTTAGACTGTTTCTGAGTATTTGAGCTTTCATGACCTCAGTGAAATATCTGCTGTTTACAGTAGGCTTAGCCTAGCCTTGACTTCAAGCACTTGTGCAACATTTCAGCAAGGTATCAGCACTTTCACTGAAGATCACAAGTGAGGAAAATGGTTGTGTGTAAAATTTTTCAACTCATGTAAATCTGCGTACTACTTCTTAGGACAAAAGAACAGCTCTACTCTGGGTAGCCAGAGTCACACTGCAAAGAAAGAGCTACTGCTTTTCATAAGAAAAATTTGATTAAAGTATTTACAGTGGAAAATCAGAGTCAAACTTATGACAGAGGTCTATAAAAGCTTTCTTAGAATACAAGAAAACATCTGTAGACAGATGATCCAAAGTTTCATTTATCTAAACTATAAGCAAAATTTAAAAATTTACTGCACATTTATAATCATTATTTTTCATGCTTCAATACTTTGTGCCAGGCAGAAGTGAAGTGCCAGGCTACTCTGAAGACATTTTTGACCAACCAACATTAGCAGAAACAACACACTGAAAACTTTGCAAAGAAATAGTTTTTCACTTGTTTAGCAGCCCAGTTTGACAGGCTTAAATGTGAAGTCACGAGTTAGCATTTTCAGGGGATATCTTTTGAATGCAGCCAGTGCTGAACAAAACTGATAACCAGGGCATGTACAGTCATGAGAGGTCGAAAAATTCAGCCTGGGAAGAGTGCCCTGTTAATATCTGTCTGCTGCTCCAGCACTGGAGTTGGGCTCTTTCCAATTATTTTTCATGGACTATGTCATATACACAAAATAGTCTATCAATCACATGAAAATTTAATGTAAAACCTATTTTGTAATTTTTCTTACTGAAGAGAGGTCAAATTGTCATCACAGAGTTCTCATGGATGGTAGATTATAAAAAAGCATCAAAATTACTGAGAAAATTGACAATATAGCATGTTGAACCATAGCACATCTGTTGGATAACTACAAACATTAAGGTTTTTGTAGCTATAATCTAAAGCTACTTGTCTGTCAGATGACACAGGGACTCAGAGATAGCACGATGCTCTCATCTTATGCAGGAACCTGGAGATGACTGCAGCCACTGCTGCATGCCGCCTTTGTACCTTAGCAACTGTACTTCAGAGGGTGAAGGCCAAATCATATGATCTTCTGTCGTGGTTTAAGCTGTAAATCATGCAGCCCATTCTCTCACTCACTCCCCTCTCTTTCTTTCCCCCGCTCCCGGGTGGATGGGGAGGAGAATCAAAAGAATGCAACTCCCACAGGTTGAGATAAGAACAGTTTAGCAACTAAGGTATAACACAAGACCACTACTGCTACCACCGATAATAATAATGACAAGGTAAATACAAGGAAAGAATACAATTGCTCACCATCCAATACCAAGCCCGACCACGCAGTGCACCCCCCACACCTTCCGGGTCTCTGCTCTCTGCTCTCCATCCTGGGCATGACGTGCTGTGGCATGGAATAGCTCTTTGGTCAGTTTGGGTCAGGTGCCCTGTCTCTGCTTCCTCCCGGCTTCCCCTCCTCCCTGGCAGAGCATGAGGCTTAGAAAGACCTTGGTCAGGCCAAAATATTCTAAGCCATAACTACAAACATTGGTGTTATTAACGCTGTTCCCAGACCAAAAGTTGAAAACACAGCACTGCCCCATCTACTACGAAGGAGAAAAATGGCTGCTGCTGCTGAACCCATGACACCTTCCTGTTCTGCTTTCAGAGCTTTGGGAGTGGGTTGCTCCTGGATTTGAGCATTTCCATTCTTTGGTGTTTAGCACTGAATGAACCATACTAGCCTGAGCAGAGAAGACCACTGCAGCATAGGTTATTCTTCTCAGCTAATTCGGGGCCTTTCCTCAACCTGCTCCATGCTCCTGTATGCTGCCACTCTGAATCCTTTAGAATGGATAACAGCTGTTCTGCTGAACTTTGTTGGAGTTTCAGCTCTTTTTCTGCCTCTCTTCTCCTGAATCATCTGTCACTCATGCCTTCTCATATGCTATGTCATACAGAGCTGATATTCTTGTGCTGCAGTACCTCTTCTCATTCCAGAATGGCTTCCTTTCTATTATTTCTATTCTTAAAAAATTTCCAGGAAGCTGAACCATCTGATTTTTGCCTTTTTTTTTTTCTTTTTTATATTGTTCAACCCATTCCATGTCAATAAACAGAACAGGCATAATGACATGTTGGAGGGAAGGAATGCCACCCAGAGGGACCTTGACACGCTTCTGAGGTGGGTTGACGCCAGCCTGATGAAGTTTAACCGTGACAAGTGCAAGGTCTTACAGCTGGGTGGGAGCAATCCCAGGCACAGCTACAGGTTGGGCAGAGAAGAGATTCAGAGCAGCCCTGCACAGAAGGACTTGGGTGTGTCACTTGATGAATAAATAAGCATGAGCCGGCAGTGTGCACTTGCAGCCCAGAAAGCCAACCGTATCCTGGGCTGCATCAAGAGGAGTGTGACCAGCAGGTCGAGGGAGGTGATCCTGCCCCTCTACTCTGCTCTTCTGAGACCTCACTTGGAGTATTGTGTTCAGTTCTGGTGTCCTCAACATAAAAAGGACATGGAACTGTTGGAACAAGTCCCTAACTATTCAATGATTCTATAATGTTGGCAAACATGCAGTACAGGTGAGTCACATTAGATCTAAATGTAGCTGGTTTTAATATTCAGAAACAAATGATCTGCATGGTTCTTATGATAAGTGTGTGTTCCCCTTTATCATTCTGTCTGATAGCTGCAAGAAGAAACAGTGCTCCCTACTACAGTGTTTCATTTATAATACCTTTAGAGTAACAAGTTGTGAATCTGAAAAGGTAAATTTCCTTCCTTACCAGTAATATGCACTGTCTTAAGGTTTCTTTTTTCTATTTAATTTGTTTCTTACAAACTCATGTTCAGGTGTATTTTTATCCTTTAGAAGGAGACTAGTTCGAAGGCTGGGTTCATCACCAGGACCAGAGAACTGATTTACATGCCCAGGGCTAGGAAGCCCGGAAGGCTGGTACATTAAATCAGTGATGCATGAGAACCAGAGATCCTGGGTATGTCATCGCAAAGCCTAGCTGACAAGGAGATTCAAAAAATGAACTTTCAAGTGATATACAGTCATATTGATGTACATCACTACATTGATATCTCAGAACAAGATAAAGGTAAATCCTAGGAAGTCTCACATGTTTGGAACCCCACACTGAAATTACTGAAGAAAAAAGACTTCTGACGTTTTCAATTGCAGACTTAGACATCGGCCCTAAAAAGCCTCTGTCATTGTAATGGTTGCTTAACAGGAAGGAAATAATAATTAAAAAAAAAGTGGGGGGTTAGGTGCTTTCCAAAAAAAAGAAATAAAAGCAAAAAACCTTAACCTGAGCATCTGAATATCTGGAGTGCAGAAAAGTTTCAATGTAAGATTAGGAAAAGGTTTTGAAGTTGGAAATCATTTTTATGATATCTGCTGTCATCTAACTCATTTAATAGCTAGGAGGAATTCTGGAGGCTCAAGGGACCCCCATGAAAATGTAGATAAAATGCTTCATTGATCTGGCAATGTTTCTCACCAAGAAGAGTTTAATGCATTGATATACCCATAAGAAAAGAATATTGCATTTTTTAAGTATGCATTGCACCTGATAACTATGATAATTTAAGAAACAGATAGCAGCTGTGATTGACGTTTCTCAAAGCCACTTTTCACTATGTAGCCTATACATGAAATCATGTGAACGAAATAAATTTTATGAACTATATATAGCTGTATAGAACTGCACAACTGATCTAATGACCACATGCTCAATAGATGGCAATTCTCATCTCATGTACTCTCTTCTATATCTGGTTTCAGTTATTTTGCAAAAACTGCAAGGATGCAGGGGAATCAGTGAAGGTGGCATTTCTACTTATACTCACATACTTTTCTTTCTAAAACAGAGACTAGACCAACAGAGACCTGAAAACCATATCTAAGTCAAGGGAGAATAAAATGCCTCCTTTTTCATTATTTCTTCTGAAGAGAATTTCCTCTAAAGTAATGATGAGTCTGTTAGATCTAATTCTTTTGTGCTGTAGAATAGCAGCTTTCCCATCAGCACTTATGTCCTAATTAATTTTACTTTTGCCATTAAACCTGGAGAAGGGCAAGTTTACCTCTCAAATGGTATAAAAGATTAATACAAAAGATGTTTTTTCTATGAAGAAATTCAAGCAGCATTCAGTGGTGAACTGGTTTCTGTGCAGAGAATAAGGGTACTGCACACTTGGACCAAACTTAATGTCAAGTTTCATACCCTGTTTAGATAAGCACTGCTAGCCACCCATGAAAGCAAAATTACCTACACCTAGAGGTGCAGAGTATTCATAGAATGGTTTGCGATGGAAGGGACCTTAGAGATTATCTAGTTCCAACATCCTGCCATGGGCAGGGACACCTTCCACTAGACAAGCTTGCTCAAAGTCCCACCCAACCTGGCCTTGAACACTGCCAAGGATGGGGCAGCCACAGCTTCTCTGGGCAGTCTGTTTCAGTGCCTCTCTACCTTCACAGTAAAGAACTTCTTCCTAGTACCTAATCTAAATTTCTGTTTAGTTTAAAGCCATTCCCCCTTGTCTTGTCTCTACATGCCCTTGTAAAATGTCCTTCTCCAGCATCCCTGTAGGCCCCCTTGGGGTATTGGAAGGCTGCTTTAAAGTCTCCCTTGAGCCTGCTCTTCTCCAAGCTGAACAACCCAAACCTCTCAACCTGTCTTTGAAGGAGGGACGCTCCAGCCCTCTGATCAAATTTGTGGTTCTCCTCTGGACTCATTTGAGCAGGCCCACGTCCCTCCTGTGCTGGGGACCCCAGAGATGAACACAGTGCTTCAGGTAGGGTCTCACAGTAGAGCAAGAAAATAATTGGGAAAAAAAAAGTAAGGGGACATGATATTGCATATTGCACTTGCTTGCATTTTCAGTTTGGTATAAAAATTACACTGAATCACACAGGTCAGGCACTTTTTTCACTGTATTATATGAGTAAGCATTCAAACTACTGAACAGGGCTGGAATGGGCTATTCCCAGGTCCTCAGAACTTCTCTCTGCATGAAGAAAGTTTGGATGACTCTCTTCATCTCTTCGGTTGCTGGCAACAGAGATGCTCCATTGTGACAGGATGCCTCAAGCATAGACGCATGTCTCCAGACTGTGGACTGCAGTGCAGTAACCTCTGATAGCTGTCCCTGCCAGACTGAGGAAGGTGGGCAGTGGGTAGAACCTAAAGAAACCTACTGGCCCTTATATTTCCTGCAGAAGAGCAAAGCCTAAACACAATCCTTGTGCAAATGAAAACCCAAAGTTACTAGTATCTATAGTGAGATAATGCAATTAGGAAAAACAGAGTAAGAGGCTCTACCTTCCCAATACACACCAAGAGAGGTGTCTTCTATATGAACCTGCTCTTATAGAGGTTTGAAGGTTTCTGCACAAAGAGTTCCTCATTCAGTATTCCTTCTCTGAGCTGACAAGGCACAACCTGGCACATAATATATTTGTTTCTAGCATGCAGGGCAGTGAAGAACTTTTTTTAGTGAAATTTTAGTAAGCCTTAAACTGTTGTTGAAAAAACACTCTGAAGATATCTCTCAATAAAAAATACGTGTAATACATTTGGAAAACTACCTTAAAGTGCTTCTCTATCCCAGTTCTTGTAAACAAAAGCACTCACACAACACAGAGTTTTTGAAAATTTCAGTGTCATTTTCATTTTATATGAGATGCCTCTCATGGGGACATCTTTGGAAAACACTCTATCAATCTCTGTCAGTTTCTCAGGGCAGTCAGTGAAATGTCACCTTCTAAGTTGCTCACACTGGGAGTTGAGACTGCTTCAGCTTTTGAAAATAAAAACTTCAGATAACATAATTGGTACACTTAGTTAAATTCACTTAAAGGTAGAATCATTGCAGAAGACATAAGAGACAAATAAGTATGTTAAATGACTGTAACTGTAGGGGGTGGGGGGGAGGGAAGTGTTTTGGTTTCTCTGAACAGCTTCAATATTTGACTATTTCACTTTTCCAGTAGCAGCCTTTAAACTTCTGCTGAATTTCAAGTAAATAATCCCAGATTCCGTAGTGTCTGAAGTCTTTGTTCTTCCTATAAGGCATACTTCTGTAATCAGCCAAGAGGCTTTCATGTAAGACCTTTATGAAAGAGAAAAAGCCTCAGAAATATTTTCCAGTGAAAATGCAATGAGGAGGCATTGAGTGAGTGTCCTGGATTCAGCAGTAGCAGTTGTTTATAATTCTTAGTAGCTGGTGCAGTGTTGGGTTTTTCACTTTAAGCCTGGGAACGGCACTGATAACACCCATGTTTTTAGTTGCTGCTCAGTAATGTTTACTCTGACCAAGGACTTTCTGACTCTCATGCTCTGCCAGGGAGGAGGGGAAGCTGGGAGGAAGCAGAGACAGGACACCTGATCCAAACTGACCAAAGAGGTTATCCATACCACAGCACATCATGCCCACTATATAAATTGGGGGCAGTTACCCGGAAGGGCTAGATCACTGCTTGAGTCAGGCTGGGTATCATTCTGTGGTTAGTGAGCAGTTTTATTCTCTTCCCTTGTTATTGCCCTTAACGTATTGGTTCTGAGTTACCGGCTGGGCTTAAACCATGACAGTTCTTTTTTAGCACCCAACGTGGGGCACGAAGGGTTGAGATAATGACAGATCTGACCAGAGTGTGTCTAATCATATTTGTGATAAGCATTCATTGTTTCGGATTAATAGTCACTTGTCACAATGTTGATGTACTGGCTCTCAAAGTTGTTACTCTTGTTCTCACAGTTTCAGCATGTTGTACCTTACAGCCGGTATTTGCTGTTTTAGTGTTTATTGGCTGGGGGCCTTACAGCATCATTTGGGAGTTCTGAAGGTTTTGAATGGCCTTTAGGTACCCTTGAGACCTGCCTGCTGATTGTGATGGGGATCACCCTGCTGGCACACACACAGAGTGTGTTTTACCCATGACCATTTTGTCTGATCTCGAGAGTTAAGCAGAGTCAAGTTTGGGCCCTGTGTAGGGTTAGACGATGATATAGGAGGACCGAGATTTTCCCCGAGGCTGGACCATCATGAGTGGCAGGGTGTGTGGGATAGTATGCTCAAGTATCTAGGCCAGTGGCCCCTCCAGTGCTTTGGAATTTCACCACTGAACAAGTGCAAAAACCAGAAACATTAGTAAAACACTTAAATGAGGTGTGTTGTCATTCTGGTCATGCCAGAGACGAACAAATCATGGCAATGTGCTGGGGCTTTGCCTATGCTTACAGAGCCCTATTCAACATTATCTTTCAAAAGGAAAAAAATGTCCCTGGATCTTATGGCAAAGCAACAGACAGCACAGCTACTTCAGCTCCAAGCACAGCAGCTACACCAGCCTCAGCGACAAGTACAGTAGCTACTCAAACATCGATCGCAACAGGCACTGCAGCTACTCTAGCTCCAAGTACATCAGCTACAACAGCCCCAGTGACAAGTACAGCAGCTACACCAGAGGACCAATTCACGCCAATATCTGTTGTCCCTGTATGCAAGGGGAAAAGCAAAAAAAGAGGCAAGAAAGATGAAGCAAGATGAAGAAACAATGTACTCACCACATGGGAGAGAATCTGGCCAGGAGTTATTAGTATGTGAATCAGAGGAGGAATAGATGACCTCACGAACCCACACCTCAACCGAGCTACAGAATAAGCGAAAAGGTTTTACCCGTCAACCAGGGGAGCACATCATCACCTGGTTGCTCTGATGCTGGGACAATGGGGCCAACAGTCACGAACTAGAAGGTAGGGAAGCCAAGCAGCTGGGATCACTTGCTAGGGAAGGGGGAATTGACAGAGCAACTGCAAGAGAGAAACAGTCCCTCAGCCTTTGGAAGCAGCTTTTGGCAGCTGTGAAAGAAAGGTTTACATACAAGGACAATGTTATGAGTCATTTGGCCAAGTGGACTACTCTAGAGAAAGGCATTCAGTCTCTGAGGGAATCAGCCACTGCAGAGATGATCTATAATATCAGGCTGAATAACGGGGATGTACCCATAGATCCAGATGAAATCGAATGTACATGACCCATGTGGTGGAAATTTACACGGAATGCACTGTCATCATATGCCTATTCATTGGCAACAGTAACCTGGAATGACATAGTACCACTAACAGTGGATGAAATGATTCATAAACTCCATGAGTTCAAAGACAATCTCACCCCTTCCATCATTTCAGCTGTGGAAAAACTATCCCAGGAGCTCAAACAATTGTGAGACGATCTATCTGATCTATCCAGCTCCTCACATGTACCAACCCATGTCTCAGCTATTAACAAAAAGCATCCTACTTCTCGAGAGAGAAGATACACAAGGTATATGCCATGGGGAGCCCTATGGTTTTACCCGCAGGATCATGGAGAAGACATGAGGAAGTGGCATGGAAAACCGACCTCAGCTCTGGAGGAACAGCTGCATGAATTGAAGAGGAGAACAAAGCTCAAGGATGATTATCCCATGAAAGCTGCAGCTTCAGTCTCTGGTGAGCAACTTCCCAGAGGGAGTGGAAGAGCTGATTTTACTCCAGCTCCTGTTGTAAAGAAGAATAATTGTTTTCTACAAGACTTAAGTGTCCAACGTTGTGATGACTATTAAAGGAGCCCTGCCTCCAGCCAGGTAGAAGTAAGGGACAATTGAATTTACTGGGCTGTGTGGATCAGATAGCCTGGCACATCAGTCCCACAGAAGTATAAGGCTCTAGTAGATACCGGTGCACAGTGTCCCCTGATGCCATCAAACTGTCAAGGGGTGGAACCCATTTATATTTCTGGAATGACACGAGGATACCAAGAGTTGACTGCACTGGAGGCTGAAATCAGCCTGACTGGGAGGCAATGGCAAAAGCACCCGATTGTGACTGGTCCAGAGGCTTCATGCATCCTTGGCATAGAATACCTCAGGAAAGGGTACTTCAAAGACCCAAAAGGGTACTAATGGGCTTTTGGTATTGCTGCTTTGGAGACAGAGGAAATTGAGAAGCTGTCCACCTTGCCTGGTCTCTCAGAGGATCCTTCTGTTGTGGGGTTGCTGAAGGTTGAAGAACAACAAGTGCCAAACGTAACTACAGCAGTGTACCGGTGGCAATATCGCACCAACTGAGACTCCCTGATTCCCATCCATAAGCTCATCTGCAGACTGGAGAGTCAAGGAGTAATCAGTAGGACCCACTCACCCTTTAATAGCCCCATATGGCCAGTGCGAAAGTCTAATGGAGAGTGGAGACTAACAGTAGACTATCGTGGCCTGAACAAAGTTACACCACCATTGAGTGCTGCCACACTGGACATGCTGGAACTTCAGTATGAACTGGAGTCAAAGGCAGCCAAGTGGTATGCCACGACTGATATTGACAATGCATTTTTCTCAATCCCTTTGGCAGCAGAGTGCAGGCTACAGTTCACTTTTACTTGGAGGGGCGTCCAGTACACTCGGAACCGACTGCCCCAGGAGTGGAAACACAGCCCTACCATTTGCCATGAACTGATCCAGACTGCACTGGAATGCGGGCAAGCCCAGAACACCTGCAGTACATTGATGATGTTATCATGTGCGGCTATATAGTGGAAGAAATTTTTGAGAGAGGGAAGAAAATAATCCAAATCCTGCTGAAAGCCAGATTTGCCATAAAACGGAGTAAGGTCAAGGGACCTGCACAGGAGATTTAATTTTTGGGAATAAAATGGCAAGATGGACGTCGCCAGATCCCTACAGATGTGATCAACAAGATAAAAGCAATGCCTCTACCACCTAATCAGAGAGAAACACAAGCTTTCTTGGGTGCTGTGGGGTTCTGGAGAATGCACACCCCAAATTAAAGTTTGATTGTAAGCCACCTCTATCATGTGACCCGGAAGAAAAATGATTTTACATGGAGACCTGAGCAATAACAAGCCTTTGAGCAAATTGGGTGCCTTGAACACGGGACTCAATTTAGTAGGCCAGGTCTACTGGGGCTGGTGGAGCTGGTCTGACAAAGAAAGGGAAGAGTGGATTTGGGAAGAAGCTTGCCAGACTGGTCAAGGATGCTTTAAACTAGATGTGTTGGGGGAAGGTGGCATCATTCCATCCCAACACACCCCATCACTGGCCAGCACCTATAGTAAAAGTTTAGAGCTATGTAGAGATATTGCAACTACTCCACCCAGTGAGCCAGCTTCAACTGGAGCTCAGCTCAGATGCCTCTATACAAACGCCCGTAGCATGGGGAACAAACAAGAGGAATTAAAGATGTGTGCACGTCTAAGGGGGTATGATATAATAGGCATCACAGAAACATGGTGGGATGGCTCCTATGACTGGAGTGTTGGAATGGAAGGTTACAGGCTCTTTAGGAAAGACAGGCCTGGTAGGCAGGGAGGGGGAGTTGCTATTTTTGTTAGGGATAGGCTGAAGAGTATGGAACTCTGTCAGGGGACAGGTGAGCAGTTGACAGAGAGTTTGTGGTCAGGCTTAAAGGGAGAACAGCGATGGGAGACATCATTGTAGGGATCTGTTACAGACCACCTGACCAAGAGGACTCTGTGGATGAAGCACTCTATAGACAGATAGGAACAGCCTCACGCTTGCAGGCCCTTGTTCTCATGGGGGATTTCAACCACCCTGATATCTGTTGGAGGGATGGTACGGCCCAGCACACGCAATCCAGGAAGTTCCTCGACTGTGTGGAAGACAGCTTCCTTCTGCAAGTAATAGAGGAGCTGACAAGGAGAGGTGCAATGCTTGACATCGTTCTCACCAACAGGGAAGGGCTGGTTGGACATGTGATGCTCAAGGGCAGCCTTGATTGCAGCGATCATGAGATGGTCGAGTTCGAGATCCTCAGGGCAATGAGAAGACCATGCTGCAAGCTCAGTGCCCTGGACTTCAAGAGAGCAGACTTTGGCCTCTTCAGGAACCTGCTCAGAAAGCTTCCATGGGATATAGCTCTAGAGGGCAGGGGGGCCCAAGACTCTTGGTTGATATTCAAGGATCACCTGCTGCAAGCTCAGGAGCGATGCATCCCTACTAGAAGGAAGGGCCAGGAGACCTCCTTGGATGGATAAGGTGCTGATGAGGAAAATTCGAAGGAAGAAAGAGTCTTATAAAAGGTGGAAGCAAAGACAGGAGGCCTGGAAACAATATAGGGATGTTGTCCAGGAAGCTAGGGACCAGGTTAGAAAAGCTAAGGCCCACTTGGAATTCAACTTGGCTAAGGATGTGAAGGATAACAGGAAGGGATTCTATAGGTACATTACAAATAAAAGGCAGACTAGGAACAACGTGGGCCCTCTCCAGAAGCTATTGGCAGAACTGGCTACCCTGGATTTGGAGAAGGCTGAGGTTCTTAACGACTTCTTTGCCTCAGTCTTCACCGGAAAATGCTCTAACCACACCACCCAAGTCTGGGAAAGCAGACGCAGGGACACTGAGAATGAAGACCCTGGGCCCACTGTAGGACAGGATCTGGTTCAAGACCATCTTACGAACCTGAATGTATAGAAGTCCATGGGACCTGATGAAATCCATCCTTGCGTCCTGAAGGAGCTGGCAAATGAAGTTGCTCAGCCACTGTCCATCATATTTGAAAAATCATGGCAGTCAGGTGAAGTACCCAATGACTGGAAAAAGGGAAATATAAAACCCCCATTTTCAAGAAGGGGAAAATGGATGAGCCAGTAAACTGCAGATATGTCAGCCTCATCTCTGTAGCTGGCAAAATCTTGGAACGGATTCTCCTGGAAGGCATGCTGAGGCACATGAAAAACAGCAAGGTGCTTGGTGACAGCCAGCATGGCTTCACTAAGGGGAAATCCTGCCTGACCAATCTGATGGCTGTCTATGATGGGGTTACGGAACTGATGGACAGGGGTAGAGCAGTTGACGTCATCTACCTGGACTTGTGCAAAGCATTTTACACGGTCTCACATGGCACCCTCGTCTCTAAGTTGGAGAGACATCAATTTGATAGGTGGACCACTTGGTGGATAAAGAACTGGCTGGATGGCTGCACCCAAAGAGTTGTGCTCAATGGCTCAATATCCTGCTGGAGACCAGTAACGAGTGGTGTCCCTCAGGGATGGGTGTTGGGACTGGTCTTGTTCAACATCTTTGCCAGTGACATGGACAGTGGGATTGAGTGTGCCCGCAGCTAGTTTGCCAATGGCACCAAACTGTGTGGTTTGGTTGATACATTGGAGGGAAGGAATGCCATCGAGAGGGACCTTAACACGCTTGTGAGGTGGGCTGGTGCCAACGTCATGAAGTTCAACCATGCCAAATGCAAGGTCCTGCAGCTGGGTGGGAGCAATCCCAGGCACAGCTACAGGCTGGGCAGAGAAGAGATTCAGAGCAGCCCTGCGCAGAAGGACTTGGGGGTGTCAGTTGATGAATAAATGAGCATGAGCCGGCAGTGTGCGCTTGCAGCCCAGAAAGCCAACTGTATCCTGGGCTGCATCAAGAGGAGTGTGACCAGCAGGTCGAGGGAGGTGATCCTGCCCCTCTACTCTGCTCTTCTGAGACCTCACTTGGAGTATTGTGTTCAGTTCTGGTGTCCTCAACATAAAAAGGACATGAAAGTGTTGGAACAAGTCCAAAGGAGGGCCACGAGGATGATGAGGGGACTGGAACACCTCCCATAGGAAGATAGGCTGGGAAAGTTGGGGCTGTTGAGCCTGGAGAAGAGAAGGCTGCATGGAGACCTCATTGCGTCATTCCAGTATCTGAAGGGGGCCTATAGGGATGCTGGGGAGGGACTCTTCGTTATGGGCTGTAGTGATAGGACAAGGGGTAATGGGTTCAAACTTAAACAGAGGAAGTTTAGACTGGATATGAGGAAGAAATTCTTTACTGTAAGGGTGGTGAGGCCCTGGAATAGGTTGCCCAGGGACGTTGTGAATGCTTCATCCCTGGTGGTGTTCAAGGCCGAGTTGGACCTAGCCTTGGGTGGCATGGTTTAGTGTGAGGTATCCCTGCCCCTGGCAGGGGGGTCGGAACTAGATGATCTTAAGGTCCTTTCCAACCCTAACTATTCCATGATTCTTTAATTGTATAATTTAGATGAGAGATAGTTCATGCAGTTTTCCTCAGACCAGTTCGGACCAGGCCACATATAAATAGCATACTGCACACCGCAGCCAGGGTGAATGGCCATATGTAAATAATATACTGTACACCACAGCCGGGGAGAATGGTCCTACCTGGAGCTCCTGGAAGAAAACTCCAGGGGAGACTCGTGGTCACCCCCTCGGCATTTGGAGTCGGTGATATAGAACTTCTGAGGCCAGGTATACTCCAAGTGAAAAAGAGATACTGGCAGCCTATGAAGGGGTTCCAGTTGCTTCTGAAGTGTTTGGCACTGAAGCACAGCTCCTCCTAGCACTCCGGCTGCCCATGCTGAGCTGCATGTTCAAAGGTAGGTTCTCCTCTGCACATCATACAACTGATGCTTCATGGAGTAAGTGGGCTGCACTAATTACACAACAAACTCCAATAGGAAATCACAGTCATCCAGGAATTCTGGAAGTCATCATGGACGGGCCAGAGGGCAAAGATTTTGGAATGTCACCAGAGGAGGAGGTGATTCATGCTGACCATATAATAAACTGTCAGAAAGTGAAAAGCAAAATGCTTTGTTTCCTCTTCGGTCCTGCCATACTGTGGGAAAGCATCAGAGATGGAAGGCAGCCGTATGGAGTCCTCGACAACAAGTTGCAGAAACTGCTGAAAGAGAGGGAGAATCGAGTCAGTTTGCTGAGGTGAAAGCCATCCAGCTGGCTTTGGACATTGCTGAATGAGAAAAGTGGCCACTACTTTATCTCTATACTGACCCATGGATGGTGGCAAATGCCCTGTGGGGGTGGTTGCAGCAATGGAAGCAGAGCAACTGGCAACGCAGAGGTAAACCCATCTGGGCTGCTGCACCGTGGCAAGATATCGCTGCCCGGGTGCAAAACCTGGTGGTGAAGGTACGCCATGTAGATGCTCATGTACCCAAGATTTGGGCCACTGAGGAACACCAGAACAACCAACAAGTGGATAAAGCTGCTAAAATTGAAGTGGCTCAGATGGACTTAGATTGGCAACATAAGGGTGAATAATTTTTGGCCCGGTGAGCCCATGACACTTCAGGCCATCAAGGCAGAGATGCAACACACAGATGGGCTCGTGATTGAGGGGTGGATTTAACAATGGACACTATTGCCCAGGTTACTCACGAGTGTGAAACATGTGCTTCAATTAAGCAAGTCAAGCAGTTAAAGCCTCTTTGGTATGGAGGGCGATGGCTGAAGTACAAATATGGGGAGGCCTAGCAGATTGATTATATCACACTCCCACCAACCGGCCAAGGCAAGCTCCATTTGCTTGCCATGGTGGAAGCAACCACCGGATGGCTGGAAACATATGCTGTGCCCCATGCCACTGCCTGGAACATTATCCTGGGCCTTGAGAAACAGATTTTGTGGCAACACGGCACTCCAGAGAGAATTGAGTCAGACAATGGGACTCATTTCTGGAACAGGCTTATAGACACTTGGGCCAAAGAGCATGGCATTGAATGGGTATATCATATCCCCTACCATGCACCAGCCTCTGGGAAAATCGAATGGTACAATGGGCTGCTAAAAACTACACTGAGAGCAATGGATGGTGGGACTTTCAAACATTGGGATACACATTTACCAAAGGCCACTTGTTTGGTCAACACCAGAGGATCTGCCAACAGGGCTGGTCCAGCCCAGTCAGAATGTCTACATACTGTAGGAGGGGACAAAGTTCCTGTGGTGCGCATAAAGAATTTGTTTAGGATGACATTCTGGGTTATTCCTGCTTCAGGTAAAGGCAAAACCATTTGTGGGATTGCTTTTGCTCAGGGTCTTGGATATACTTGGTGGGATACTTAGTGGGTAATATGGGAAGATGGGGAAGTCTGATGTGAACATCAAGGGGATTAGATTTTAGGGGAAAACAGCCAATGAACTCAATTGTATGTTGTTGCCTGCTATGTAGCACTTTTATAGCCTGCCAACTAGATGTCTTCAGGTCACCTGCGTCTGGCCCTGACTTTCCTCCTACCATCATCCCAACAAAGAATGAACTTTGATGAAACGAGATGAGTTCTGCTGTATCATTAGCAGGCAACGATCCAACGCTGCACACATCCTCTCCTGCTCTGAAATACTGTTACAAGAGATGGAGCCTGACATCATGGACCGGATGAACTCAGCAGCTTTATAGAGATTGGTCCATGCACAAAGGAATGATCTCTCTCTCTCTGTGTGGATGCATATATATATATATGTATGAGATAAGAGTGATGGTATATTGAAAACGTGGGATCTGAGCATGACGTGAATGGTATGGAATAAGGGGTAGATGCTTAGTAGCAGTAGCACTCAGCAGTAGCAGTTGTTTTTTCTTCCTAGAAGCTGGTGCAGTGCTGTGTTTTTCATTTACAGCCTGGGAATAGCACTGATAGCACCGATGTTTTTAGTTGCTGCTCAGTAATGTTTACTCTGACCAAGGACTTTCTGAGTCTCATGCTCTGCCAGGGAGGAGGGGAAGCTGGGAGGAAGCAGAGACAGGGAACCTGACCCAAACTGACCAAAGAGATATTCCATACCACAGCATATCATGCCCACTATATAAACTGGGGGCAGTTACCCGGAAGGGTTAGATCACTGCTTGGGTCGGGCTGGCTATCGTTCGGTGGGTGGTGATTGGTTGTATTCTCTTCCCTTGTTATTGCCCTTAGCATAATTATTATTGGTGGTAGCAGTAATGGTTTTGTGTTATGCTTTAATTACTGGACAATTCTTATCTCAACCCGTGGGAGCTACATTCTTTCGATTCTCCTCCCTATCCGTCCAAGAGCCATGGGAGGAAGGAGTGGGGGGGGAGGGGGAGGTTGAGGGAGCGGTTAAATGTTTCTGATTTACCGGCTAGGCTAAAACCATGACAGTGAGGCAGTATCTAGAGGAGATCACCAAGATAGATCCAAGATTTCCAGCTAAGAGCTGACAAACATACCTAATTAGCTCAGAGGCACAGTCTGGAGGCCCGCATTAAATGGATATTCTAAATACGTTAGGGACTGTAGTGCTAGCACAAGGGGTAACAGATTCAAACTGAAACAGGGAAAGTTTATATTGGATATAAGGAAGAAGTCCTTTACTGTAAGGGTGGTGAAGCACTGGAATGAGTTAGTCAGGGAATCTGCGAATGCTTCATCCCCGGTGGTGCTCAAGGCCAGGCTGGACAGTCTTTGGTGACATGGTTTAGTGTGAGGTGTCCCAGCCAATGGCAGGGGGGTTGGAACATGATGATCTTGAAGTCCATTCCAACCCTATTTGTTCTATGATTTTATGAATTAGAGATGCTTAACTGATTCCTACACTCCCTTACAGACCTTGGATTGTGTAGCCATCCATACAAAAGACGGAAAATATTCCCAGCTCACCGGCATAGAGTCAGATGGTTAAGGAATGCTTCTGACAGTGAAACTGGTGTGTTGTGAGTTTGTATAGTTGAAGAAGTGTCTGCCATGTCCTGAATCGTCTGCTTGATATATTTTGTATCACACAAAAAACAGACATCATAGAAACATAGAATCATAGAATCATAAATTAGTTAGGGTTGGAAAAGACCTTAAGATCATCTAGTTCCAACCTGCCATGGATTCAGCAGCAGCAGTCATTTTTCTCCTTTGTGGTAGCTGGTGCAGCACTGTGTTTTTGATTTTGGGCCTGGGAACAGCGCTGATAACACCGGTGTTTCGAATACTGCTTAGTGATGTTTTGGTCTGACCAAGGACTTTCTGAGCCTCATGCTCTGCCAGGGAGGAGGGGAAGCCGGGAGGAAGCAGAGACAGGACACCTGACCCAAATTCACCAAAGAGGTTATTCCATACTACAGGATGTAAAAGAGAGAGCAGAGACACAGAAGGTGTGGGGGGTGCACTGCGTGGTCAGACTGGATATAAGGTATTAGGTGGCTAGCAGTTGTATTCTCTTTCCTTGTGTTTGCCTTGTCATTATTATTATTGGTGGCAACAGTAGTGATTTGTGTTGTACTTTAGTTACTAAACTGTTCTTATATCAACCTGTGGGAGTTGCATTGATTTGAATCTCCTCCCCATCCACCCAGGAGCAGGGGGAAGAAAAAGAGGAGAGTGAGTGAGAGAATGGGCTGCATGATTTATGGCTTAAACCACGACACAACCCCCGTGTCATGGGCAGGGACACCTCACACTAAACCATACCACCCAAGGCTATGTCCAACCCGGCCTTGAACACCACCAGGGACGAAGCATTCACAACGTCCCTGGGCAACCCATTCCAGGGCCTCACCACCCTTACAGTAAAGAATTTCTTCCTCATATCCAGTCTAAACTTCCTCTGTTTAAGTTTGAACCCATTACCCCTTGTCCTATCATTACAGTCCCTAATGAAGAGTCCCTCCCCAGCATCCCTATAGGCCCCCTTCAGATACTGGAATGACGCAATGAGGTATCCATGCAGCCTTCTCTTCTCCAGGCTCAACAGCCCCAACTTGCTCAGACTATCTTCCTATGGGAGGTGTTCCAGTCCCCTGATCATCCTCGTGGCCCTCCTTTGGACTTGTCCCAACAGTTCCATGTCCTTTTTATGTTGAGGACACCAGAACTGAACACAATACTCCAAGTGAGGTCTCAGAAGAGCAGAGTAGAGGGGCAGGATCACCTCCCTCGACCTGCTGGTCACACTCCTCTTGATGCAGCCCAGGATACAGTTGGCTTTCTGGGCTGCAAGCGCACACTGCCGGCTCATGCTCATTTATTCATTGACCAACAACCTTAAGTCCTTCTGCGCAGGGCTGCTCTGAATCTCTTCTCTGCCCAGCCTGTAGCTGTGCCTGGGATTGCTCCCACCCAGCTGCAGGACCTTGCACTTGGCATGGTTAAACTTCATGACGTTGGCATCCGCCCACCTCACAAGCGTGTTAAGGTCCCTCTCGATGGCATTCCTTCCCTCCAATGTATCAACCGAACCACACAGTTTGGTGCCATCGGCAAACTAGCTGCGGGCACACTCAATCCCGCTCTCCATGTCACTGGCAAAGATGTTGAACAAGACCAGTCCCAACACCCATCCCTGAGGGACACCACTCGTTACTGGTCTCCAGCTGGACATTGAGCCATTGAGCACAACTCTTTGGGTGCAGCCATCCAGCCAGTTCTTTATCCACCAAGTGGTCCACCTATCAAATTGATGTCTCTCCAACTTAGAGACGAGGGTGTCATGTGAGACCGTGTACAATGCTTTGCACAAGTCCAGGTAGATGACGTCAACTGCTCTACCCCTGTCCATCAGTTCCGTTGCCCCATCATAGACAGCCATCAGATTGGTCAGGCAGGATTTCCCCTTAGTGAAGCCATGCTGGCTGTCACCAAGCACCTTGCTGTTTTTCATGTGCCTCAGCATGCCTTCCAGGAGAATCCGTTCCAAGATTTTGCCAGCCACAGAGATGAGGCTGACATATCTGCAGTTTACTGGCTCATCCATTTTCCCCTTCTTGAAAATGGGGGTTTTATATTTCCCTTTTTCCAGTCATTGGGTACTTCACCTGACTGCCATGATTTTTCAAATATGATGGACAGTGGCTTAGCAACTTCATTTGCCAGCTCCTTCAGGACCCAAGGATGGATTTCATCAGGTCCCATGGACTTGTATACATTCAGGTTCTTAAGGTGGTCTTGAACCAGATCCTCTCTTACAGTGGGCCCAGGGTCTTCATTCTCACTGTCCCTGCGTCTGCTTTCCCAGACTTGGGTGGTGTGGTCAGAGCATTTTCCGGTGAAGACTGTGGCAAAGAAGTCGTTAAGAACCTCAGCCTTCTCCAAATCCAGGGTAGCCAGTTCTGCCAATAGCTTCTGGAGAGGGCCCACGTTGTTCCTAGTCTGCCTTTTATTTGTAATGTACCTATAGAATCCCTTCCTGTTATCCTTCACATCCTTAGCCAAGTTGAATTCCAAGTGGGCCTTAGCTTTTCTAACCTGGTCCCTAGCTTCCTGGACAACATCCCTATATTGTTTCCAGGCCTCCTGTCTTTGCTTCCACCTTTTATAAGACTCTTTCTTCCTTCGAATTTTCCTCATCAGCACCTTATCCATCCAAGGAGGTCTCCTGGCCCTTCCTTCTAGTAGGGATGCATCGCTCCTGAGCTTGCAGCAGGTGATCCTTGAATATCAACCAAGAGTCTTGGGCCCCCCTGCCCTCTAGAGCTATATCCCATGGAAGCTTTCTGAGCAGGTTCCTGAAGAGGCCAAAGTCTGCTCTCTTGAAGTCCAGGGCACTGAGCTTGCAGCATGGTCTTCTCATTGCCCTGAGGATCTCGAACTCGACCATCTCATGATCGCTGCAATCAAGGCTGCCCTTGAGCATCACATGTCCAACCAGCCCTTCCCTGTTGGTGAGAACGATGTCAAGCATTGCACCTCTCCTTGTCAGCTCCTCTATTACTTGCAGAAGGAAGCTGTCTTCCACACAATCGAGGAACTTCCTGGATTGCGTGTGCTGGGCCGTACCATCCCTCCAACAGATATCAGGGTGGTTGAAATCCCCCATGAGAACAAGGGCCTGCAAGCGTGAGGCTGTTCTTATCTGTCTATAGAGTGCTTCATCCACAGAGTCCTCTTGGTCAGGTGGTCTGTAACAGATGCCCACAGTAACATCTCCCATCGCTGTTCTCCCTTTAAGCCTGACCACAAACTCTCTGTCAACTGCTCACCTGTCCCCTGATAGAGTTCCATACTCTCCAGCCTATCCCTAACAAAAATGGCAACTCCCCCTCCCCGCCTACCAGGCCTGTCTTTCCTAAAGAGTCTGTAACCTTCCATTCCAACACTCCAGTCATAGGAGCCATCCCACCATGTTTCTGTGATGCCTATTATATCATACCCCCTTAGACATGCACACATCTCTAATTCCTCTTGTTTGTTCCCCATGCTACGGGCATTTGTATAGAGACACCTGAGCCGAGCTCCAGTTGAAGCCGGCTCATTGGCTGGAGTAGCTGCAATATCTCTACATTGCTCTGAACGTTTACTATAGCTGGCCAGCGATGGGGTGTGTTGCGATGGAATGATACCCCCCTCACCAAGCACATCTAGTTTAAAGCATCCTTGACCAGTCTGGCAAGCTTCTTCCCAAATCCACTCTTCCCTTTCTTTGTCAGACCAGCTCCACCAGCCCCCAGTAGACCTGGCCTACTAAATTGAGACCTATGTTCAAGGCACCCATACCCCTGACTATAGCACGACCCTTCTAACCATTTATTAACCTGACCAATCCTCCTAGCCTTTTTAAGGTCCTGCCCTGTATCCTGGAAAATTGACAAAAAGACAATCTGCACTCCAGAGACCCTAACGACCTCTCCTAGAGCTCTGTTGTCCGTCTTTATGCTCTCCGACCTACTGCTATCTATATGAATAGCACCCACATGGATTACTAGAAGTGGGTAACAGTCCATGGGACAGACTAGAGCAGCCAGCTTCTCTGCAACATCCGTGATCCGAGCCCCTGGTTGGCAACAAACCTCCCTTGAGGCTGGATCAGGCCGACATATGGGTGCCTCTGTTCGTTTCAGAGTAGAGTTTCCTACTACTACGGCCCGCTGCTTTTTCCTGGCAGCACCAGTAGTGATCTTCTTTACCAGTGCATCAGCCGGTTGTTCCTGGTGGGAGTGTGTTTCATCATCACCTCCCTGCAGGACAGAAAAGCAGTTCTGGGTGGGGACAACAGGTTTAGGAAGAAGCCCCTTGCTTTTAATTGTCTTCTTCCTCCTTTTCTTGTTGTTTTTTTTTTCTGTTACTGTTTCCCAGCTTCCTGGGTTAGCGGCCTCCTTTCCCACATGAGCGACAGTGGACGCTTGAGGCCCCTGCACAGCCTGGTCCTGGAGCAAGCAGTGCTGCTTCCTCTCAGCTTCCCTGACACCTTTCAGCCTAGTAACAGCATCCCACAGCTCAGCCACCTGCTGCAGGAGGACCTCCACCAGGGAGCACAGAGTGCAGCCCTGCCCATTGCACACCCTCCCCTCAGAAGAGCAGCGCAGGTGCTCTCTTTTCCCCGTGGTCCGCTCTGCATCCTCACCTTTCATCGGCTCTGTCTGGGTGCCTATGCTGGCCACCGCCAGGGCAGCCAGAGCAGAGCTCCCAGACCGGGCCCTGGTCATACGGCGAGTGATCACCATCCCGCTTGAACTGCTGCTCAAACTGCCTCAGACCCACCCTTGTCTCTCACACTTCTTGGGACTGGCTTTTAACCTGTCAGGGCTGGTGCCGCCCCTCCTGCCGCCGCCCCTTCTGAGTCAGCTCCTCGGGTCCGCTGATCTGCCGACTCCTGGGTAAACCCTGTCAAAGACTCAAGGCTCCCTCGGTGCCTGTTGCTGCTCCGAGTTGAAGCTCCTGGACGCCGTGTCTCCCCTGGATCAGGTGTTGAAGGCATCCACTCTCGAGCTAGTCACCTCAGCAAATGCCACCTCACCATCATCTCTCTCTAAACAGAAAGAAACTAACACAGAATTATTTCTTCATTCTGGTGGAGAAGTTAGTATGTTAGTTGCTAAATACACTTAGCAACTTGATGTTGTCAAAGAGCCTGGACATAGCTCTGATGTACTGCTGTTGTGGTAAAAAGCACAGCATGGAAGCAAATGCTTAGGCAAGAACAGCTATATCAGTATATGCATGTATATTGCAAATGTTTGGAGCAAAGGGGGTGTGCCTGCCACCCATGATTAACAGTCCCGGAGGATTGGCCTTTCATGCCCTATAGTTGTCATGGGTTCAGCAGCAGCAGTCATTTTTCTCTTTCTTGGTAGCTGGTGCAGTGCTGTGTTTTCAACTTTCGGTCTGGGAACAGCGCTGATAACACCGATGTTTATAGTTATGGGTTAGAATACTTTGGCCTGACCAAGGACTTTCTGAGTTTCATGCTCTGCCAGGGAGGAGGGGAAGCTGGGAGGAAGCAGAAACAGGACACCTTACCCAAACTGACCAAAGAGCTATTCCATGCCACAGCACGTCATGCCCAGGATGTAAAACAGAGAGCAGAGACCCAGAAGGTGGGGGATGCACTGGCTGTTCAGGCTGGGTATAGGTGGGGAGCAATTGTATTCTTTCCTTGTATTTACCTTGTCATTATTATTATTGGTGGTAGCAGCAGTGGTTTGTGTTATACCTTAGTTACTAAACTGTTCTTATCTCAACCTGTGGGAATCGTATTCTTTCGATATTCCTTCCTATCCCTCCGGGAGCTGGGGGAAGAAAGAGGGGGGAGTGAGTGAGCAAAACTGCGTGAGTTATAGAGGCTTAAACCTTGACAATAGTTCAGAATGTAAAGCTTATTCTTGCTATGTGCCTATGTGCTTTTTTGAATCTCTCTGATCTAATACGCAGTAATACTAGGTATCAAATGAAAATTAAAAGAAGGCATCTCTGTATTCAAGAGAAAAATCTGTACGGAAGTTATGAAACAATAGTTTCAGTTTTAAACTTCCAAATCTCTGATTTTATAGAATTCTTCATTTTCTGTGTAACTGAGCTTTCAGGGAATAACTTCTCCAGTTTCATAATGTCTTATATTTTTGCCTCTTTTATTTCTTTTTAAACAAAATTGTGATTAAGCTGATTAAGTCATCAGCTTTGACTGCTGCATACTGGTAAGAGCTGTTGCACAAGAATTAATAATAGATATGATGACACCTAGTGGTGCTGTAAAATACTTATACTTAAAATAAAGATGAATGTAGTTTAAATCCCCTGATTTAAAGTAACTGAAAAGGTTGTCTCATTTGTTCACTCATTTGAATATACAAAAATGCAGTGGTTTGTAATTTTCTTTCTGCATTTTCATTTTGCTGAGGAGAAAAAAATAAAGAAAATCTTCTCAGTACAAAAAAAAATATATTTTTTTTTTTTGAGATTCTTTTTTGCCACCAGGTCTCATTGACCTCACAGAGTTCTACAGAAAACCAGTTATTGCCATATATATCTTTATCTCATTGATGAGACATCAAGGCTTAACTGTCTATCTTTTCTAGGGAAGTTAGTTCCTCTGTGATAAATATAGATAACAGGATTTCCTCTTCTTTTATAAGTTACATTGCAGGAGACAAAAAGGCTTAGTAAGTGTATCCAAAGTTCTTTTCAGTCTTGCAACTTAAATTTCTGTAATAGTATCTTGAATGTAATCAGACAATTTGTTATTTACAGGGCCTGCATAAACGGGTATCAAAAATTCAACTTCCTGTGTATCAAAGAAGTAATTAATAGATTATCAGAAACAATCTGATACCACTTTTATTATAAAATGGTCTAAAATGTAGAAACAATTATAAAATGAATCAACATTTACATCTAAAATTTACAGATACGTCTCTGTCAGCTTTTACCATAGAACACCTGTAACTCCATGTAGCGACTCACATGAAACATCAAGCAAACAAGGAAATGTAAATTACCTTAACACTTCTACCTCTGTAGCTTAAGGACTGTGCCAACTTTATATTCTTGTTTTTCCAAAAGTTTCTTGGAAATGAAAATGATCTAAAAGAAAGCATCCCTTCCTCACTGTTCTAACATTTGATAGTATCATCTCTGTTCTGAGTAGGTATCTTGGATGCTCTGCTTTGCTAACTCTTATTTTCTCTTCCCATGTGCCATACACAGTGCTTTAGTCTAAAAAGGTCTGCCAATTGTCAATAATAATAATAATAAAAAGTGAAAATTAAAGTATTCAGGCAGAAGTTGAGAGGTTTCTAATCAAACAATAGAATAAAGAGTTAGTTATAGATAGAAGAGAGATAAGTAATTACTATTTATGAAATTTTGGTGGATTTTATGTAATCAGAAGGTGAACATGCATAAAGAAATAAGAAACAAACCCCTCTTCCAACACTATTTTTCAATATACAGTGGGTAATAAATCTGAGTTCAACCAAAAACCTGTAGAAAACTAATTTTCTACAAAAAGTATGGAGGAAGGAACTACATAATAATACCTTAGTGTATCAGTTCTGAGGTAGACTTTCAAGTGTGACAAGAAACACACCACACTATTTACAGGATGGTGCCACGGGCTCATACAGACCAGGGAAAAAGTAATGCAACCCTTCATTGTTGTACGAATGTATGAATCGTTAGCTGCATTTTTCTCCTGTAGACAAAGATACTTTAAACTGTCTTGAATCTTCCCATATATACCCATAACAGAAAAGAGAGAAACAAATTCATAAAAAGACACATGAATGATATAAACATTTGTAGAGACAAAAAGTTTCAAATATAAGATGGAATTTGGCTCCTCTAAGTTTATATGACAATTACCTTTCCAGGAAGAAGAAATATAGCAATTTCAGACATTGAGAAAAATATACTTAGGAACATTTTTGGTTTTTAAAAGCCACGTATTTGCTCTTTAAAACTCCTGTTTATTTGAATTATGGGTGCACTCTGGCATAGAGACACTCAGAGATTAAGTGCTATGGCTAATTCTAAATTGAAGTAACATACTAACCATTTTTTCCACATGAAGGATTGCACCCAGTAGTATGGACAAAACCAAACTCAATTCCTCCAGTCTCTGTTAGTGGATTTATCATGCAGAGATAATATATTTATGAAAGAATGCCTTTCTGTACCATGAAAACTGCAAAGAAGCAAGAATTACCTGTCTAAAACACCAATAACCAGTTAGGAGTAAAACACAGCACCATATGGACTGCTGTGAAGAAAATTAACTCCACTCCAGCCAGACCTACTACAGTGCTAGTATTAGGGGTTGCTTCAGCAATACAGCAGAGGACAACATGTGCACTGTGGATGGACTGGTAGTCCATTGTGCCAGGAACATGCATTATGCAGCGTAAGAGAATAGCTTCTTCCAGAAAGCATTACAATCACAGAAACACAGCATAGTTTGTCTTGGAAGGGACCTTAAAGATCATCTGGTTCCAACCCCCTTGCCATAGGGAATGCTGGTGTTAAACACTTCCAGGGGTGGGACATCCACAACTTCTCTGGGCAACATGTTCAAGTGTTTCACCACCCTCACAGTGAAGAATCTAAGCCTTAATCAGAATTCACAAATCCTAATGTAGTGAATGTGTGTCAGAGTTACAAACAAAACTCAGGTATCCTTTGTATTGTCAAGACACAATATGTTCTTAGGAGCCTGACAACAGGGATCACTTGTTTACACATTAATATCTAGCCTAGATTCTTATATAAGTGTATGCAGCTGAGCTAAATTAAACTTGTTGCAATGATTAATGTCATGAAAACAAACACTATAAGAGGGTGCAGGTACACTGTGTTTTGAGAGTGCAGAGATGTCATACTCCGTAAGTGTCAAGAGGTAGCATGCTTCATAAGAAGACTTTGGAAAAAGAAAGCACACAGTCCTGAACAGTCATGTTAGTGAATGCAGCATGCTCTAGTTTCTGAGTCCAGCAAGCTGGGGAAAAGGATGTTAAATCTTTTCATATATAAGTTTCATGACTCATCATGTGGAAGGACAGGATGAAAAAGAGTATAAAAATTAAAGCTGAAGCTTTAGATTTACAAGAAGAAACTAAGTAGAATGGCTGGAATTTAGTTAACAAAATTCCAGGTTAAAAAGGAAAGACTATTTGGATGTTTCCACTGAATAGCTTATTCATATACTTGATTTGGTAATCAAACATGACATGGTATAGTAAACTTGGAGTAGTAGGACATCTCAAAACTAAGTCTTTTGTCAGCATGCAAAAGCTAAAGTATTTATTTTTACTTACCTGTTATTATTAGATATGTTATTAATAGATCAATGAATGACATTGCAAACGGGATGCTCAGGTGAATTTTTTCATTATTATAACTAATTTCCCAGGGCATCAAGTAAGTTCTAATTGTAGATGGTTTCAAAGTTCTCAGTTGCAGCTTAATAAATAATACTGGTAAGACCCATTGACGATGTTGCAAGTAATGCAGAAAATAAAATAATTCCCTACTTCATGACAGAAGATTTAAATTCAAAATATTAAAGAGCCATACTGCTTTACAATCTATTAATATTAATAATCATAATCTATGAATTGTATTGTCTCCATATTCCAAGACTATATATTTCACTGAAGGAGATAGAGGCAGGCTTTTCAAAGACATTCATTTAGGAATACAAAATGTGCAGTTGGAAAGTCATTTGTTTACACTATTCAGTGCCAACTTCTTTCCATTAATGAGTAGAAATCTTTTCAGATTATTTTTATTGGAAATTTCATTAACATTTGTAAACAAATCATGCTTACAAGTGAGTCTGTGCCCATTTTGCATTTTTCATTCTTCCCTGTCTATTCCTATCTGTCTGTAGCACTGCTCATTGTCTTGAACTTTGGTTAATCCCTTATATGAACATATAGTTCACTCACAGAATAGCTGTCAGAGGGCATTTTGACACTTTGATTCATATTTCAGTTTTTCATGTCTCATTTCTACAAAACAATATTACAGTATGATGGAAATCTTTGAATGGGCCCCAGCCAAACACAAATCCCAAAGATACAAAGATCGACTTAGAAACTACCATTTGTCACTCATCTACATCTCAGAAGAGCCATGTGCTTCAAAAAAGCAGTATGTCTTAAATAGGTTAGATTGAAATTGAAAGAAGAGAATAAAGAAGATTCCTCATAGGGAATCACTAGAGTAAAATCAAAGTCAGGATCTTGGAAATAAATATCTCAGGAAACAATTGGGTTTTTTGGAGCAGAAGCAGTAAATTCAGCAAAGTATACATGAAGTAATTCTAAAATCTGTTCCTCATCCATTGATATGAATAATGGCAATCTTCCTCCTGTCACTGTCAGTAAGGGTACATTATGGAAATTTAGAGTTGTGTAGAAGATAGATTTGTGGTAATTATCATCTCTGGTGAACTTAGAAACAATGATTTTTTATGTTTAATTGACATTTGCTGGAAAGACAGCAAAACCAGAACATGTATTTCACAGCACTTCATGTCTTTTAACAGATCAATCAGTTTCTTCTGTTTCATTTTTTTATTACAACAGTAAGCCATAGGGTGGATAGCAGTTCTCTGAAAGGACCCAGGGAAGTTTTTTTTTTTGTTCTTTTTTTCTTTTTTTTTAATTCCTTATGCATACACACTCTTTGGATATGAGTTATCCTATTCAAATATATCTTATGTAAAATTGAAAAGGGGTGTGGACTAAGATTTTACTTCAGAAGCGTATATGAGTTTCACTCTTAGGATATATAAAACCAGTGTTCTATATGTGTCACACTAGAAACACTGATTGCTTGCTTTATGGAGACATTAGTAATTAGGAAGCAAACAATTCTGAATCCAAGGTAATGGTCGGACTTGATGATGTTAAAGGACTTTTCCAACCTAGCTGATTCTACACTTTTATGATTCTATGATTCTAATCCATTTTTTGTGCTTTCAGAGCAGACTACACAGAAGTGAGACATTCCACAGCAAGTGAAACAAGTCCTTAATTCATCACTAAGACAACAAAAGCAATGTATAAATGACGCCTACTAAAATTTCAAGGATGTTACTGATACGTGGCATGGTTTCCTTACCCACAAATAAGGAATGCCCAGTAGAGTACACTAACACAAACATTTATGCTACACAGAACTATTTGGTCTCCATTGGCATTCATAGATTCCACTATCCTTTGACATGGTTACGGGAACCCAGTGCACAATTGACTGATTAAGCTTTTTGCAAGATTAGTTGGATGCATACCCCGAATATAACACATAGTAATGCAGTTTTATATCAAGAACTTTGCTTTTAATCAATAGTATTCAAGCTTAAAGCATTGGAAGGCTGGTTTTGAGTAGCCTATAATAAATAGAGGAAAACAAGCTTATGCATAAATTCAATAGACATACATTTGAACTTCCACTGGGAAGTGTTTCTATGTCCCCAATTTAAAAAAGATTGATATCAACTGGTCTGCTCATTTTAAAAACACCAGCAAGTAAAATCACTAGTGTAAAACACAAACAGAGCTGTAAAAAGGGATATAAAATGCTGTTCATATTACAAATGACAAATTCAAGGGTCTGATGCTTGATATTTACATGTAGTTTTTGTATAGCACCAACTAAACTGCCTCATAATTAAGAACAACTCCCACGAGGTAGAAAGTAATTTCTCATTTGTAGATGAGGTACTTCTGGATGAAGAAGTGATTAAAATATTTATATTGCACAGCTTGTTCAATTCACTCATATTATCATATTAATTTACTTTAATCCATGATGCATCAACATTTACATGGTTTTCCTCAAAAAATGGTACTTGAAATAGAATAACTTTTTATTGCCTATTTTGCACCTTAATAATATCAATGTGTTGGGTGGATAGATGGCTACTGCTTCATTAGCATTTTTTATTTACCTTATAAGAATACTTTTTTATACTGGACATGAAAAATTTATAGATACTTAATGATGAAATAGATTTCAATCTGGAACCTCCAGAGAATATGTTTTAAATTAATAAATATTTACCAGCAACAAGTATATATAGTTTTGTGAGTCCTGAAAAAGAAGATGGTTTGTTCTTTTTTTCTTCATCAAATCAAAGTGTTTCATAGATTCATAGAATCATAAAACGTTTGGTGTTGGAAGGGGCCTTAAAGATCATCTGGTTCCAAACCCCCTGCCATGGGCAGGGACACCTTCCACTAGACCAGCTTGCTCAAAGTCCCAACCAACCTGGCCTTGAACACTACCAGGGATTGGGCAGCCACAGTTTCTCTGGGCAATCTGTTCCAGTGTCTCTCTACCTTCACAGTAAAGAGCTTCTTTCTAATACCTAATCTAAATCTACCACCTGTCTGCTTAAAGCCATTCCCCCTTGTCCTGTCACTACATGCACTTGCAGAAGGTCCCTCTCCAGCACCCTTGTAGGCCACCTTTGGGTATTGGAAAGCTGCTCTAAGGTCTCCCCTGGATCTTTTCTTCTCCAGGCTGAACAACCCCACCTCTCTCAACCTGTCTTCATAGGAGAAGTGCTCCAGCCCTCTAATTTTCTTTGTGGCCTTCCTCTGGCCTCACTCAGACAGGCCCACTTCCCTCTGAAGCCCCAGAGCTGGATGCAGTACTCCAGGTGGGGTCTTATGAGAGTGGAGTAGAGGAGGAGAATCGCCTCCCTTGACCCGCAGGTCACACTGCTGGGTCATGTTGGGCTTCTCGTTTCTATCTGAAGGTTTCATAAAACCTGATATTCTACTCTGACCTTTATTTAAAAGCTAAAATCTCTACCCTGCTGTGACTTGTGTTGATTTCTTTCCCAAAGGACATAAGACTATAAATTAACTAAGGTGTAAATATAAAAACTACTGAAACTTGTAGTATATATGCACATATAGGTTGAGACTATTTGACTATACTGTATATTATATAACACCGTACACCCATTACATATTTCCATATATGGAAATAGAGTGCAATGTATTTCTCAGTGTCAGGGCTAGTACACTGCTTATGATCCAGGCCCCCAGATTCCCGAGGTGGGACTTTCGTGAGTATCATTAAAGTGTCTGACAAAAAACTGTAGTGGACACATGTCTTCTGGAGACAGAACAGATGTGCCTGAAGCCTAAGTGCTTGGAGTTCGAAGCAGGCTTTACAGTCTGCCCAAGAAGATGGGTAGTGGCTCAGATTTTAATTAGGTTGTTAAAAGTAACTCAGGCATGTTTATTCAGCTTGCTGTGACAGCAAGGTAGACAGAACTGCTATAAATGTATTATCTAGCAGTGTCTGTTTCTGAGAAACCCAACTAGCTCTGGGAACTTTCCATCATTAACTACCTTTCCTGTGTTATGTTCCATGTGGACATATGCGGAAACACAGTGAAAAAGGCATTTTGGTAGCACAGAAGTCACTTTTTATTCTGATGTCACCTATCCTTTTTCCTGTGGGAGAAAACACTGTAAATACATAAATCACAGTAGACAGGACAGACCATAATTTCAAGGGTTAGATATCCTGCAGACTCCATAAAATAATCATCATAAAAAATAACTGTCATAAAAAAGAAGCTCTTGATTTAATATTGACAAGATAGTATACAAAAAATGCTATTGACCATCAGATTATGTTGAGACTGAAGACTTCTCATGTTAATCTGCAGTAGTTAATCTCAAAGCAACTACTATGAAACTCTTGCAGGAAGTAAAAAATATACTTAACAAACATAAAAAGAGGTATTTCAGGAATCTAAACAGTTATTTTCAATCAAAAATCTAGCCTTTTACCTTATTTACCATGTTAACCTTTGATGTAATCAATGGGGATGGGATGGCTGACAAAAGACACAACTCCAAATCAAATCAAAACATATCTTTTATGTTTTATTGTATCTATTTTGCCTACCAATTTCTCAGGGCTTTCCTGACACTCTTTTGGTTCAGTTATATTATTCACTAATATCTCTGACAAAGTGGCATCAGATAGTTATTACAATGACCGTACTATTATTGAAACTTAAATTCTCATGATACTAGCACTTTTAAGAAGGAGCTCAAATGGCTAAGCTAATGAAAATGATATGTTTCTTATCATATTGAAATCAACACACTTTTCAGGGTATGATTATACCTAAAATTCAATAGTTGTATCAATATAAATTTTTGAGGCAATATCTTTGTGCTATACACTTCTGCAAAACAGAGGAATTTCTCAAAAAGGTGATCATACCAATAAATAATTATTTTAACTTTCATTTTCAGAAATCAGTTTACTGGTTTAGCAGGTTTGCGAGCATGTTGCCAGAAGATCTGACTCACTACTCAAGGACTGCAACCTGCACAAAACCTCTGGATATGTTGGTCTATGATTTTCATATAAAATGACCTATGAACTAACCCACTTGCAGTCACTCCAATACAGAAAGAGAGCAAGTATACTGAGGATTAATTAGAATTTTTCCTGCAGTCAATAGAAAATGTGATACATGGGAATTTTGAAATCTATCTTTTGTAGACACCTTGCCTGCATGTCAGAAAAACAATAAGCAACAGTTCTGTGAAGTGATTTTTAAATAAATGTTGAATAAAATCTTTGAGTTGCAGTATTTATTTGTCTTCTGTTTCGGTGCAGATGGACAATGTCCAGTGGACAGTTTAGGGCAGGGGATCTGCAATGAGCCTTGTTGCCCTCAGGAAAGGAAGAAAAGATGGAGAAGAGCTGTCAGAACCTTGTACATTCAGTTCTGTCAAACACAGGATGCCTGCAGAGTGTGCCAACATAAAAGAAAATAAAACAGACACTTGTCCAGTTTCAGACTCAGTGATACCTCCTAAGAGACTTTGCTGTGGTTGGTTAAACAATAGAGAAAAAAGAGAATTACGTTACAGGAATGTACTTGCCAAAGAAAAGCCTACAATGTCTCTCTGACCAGCAAAGGGTCTTTATGGTCACAGCTAGTACTTTCACCTCTGGGCATAGTTCTTAGACTTCTGGAGTAAAAATTCTGGAAAAAAAAGCACAAAAAGAAATGTGATGAGACCTCAGTAAAGAGCAGTCTCTCTCTGTAAAGAACTGTAAGGGATTTTGAAACTACAAAACAGAAGAGGTACTAAATCAAGACATTATTTTAGTATGAAGAAACAAGGTTTTTTATTATTATGTTTTACAACAATTAAGGCTGAAGTTAATTCTCTTAAGGTTTAGCCATACCAGCATTCTTTCCTCGGGATTTTTGTTTTGTTGTAGTTAACGTACTTTTGATCCGTTGGTAGTGTTGTTACCTCTTACTTCTGATCCTTAAGAAAAATAGCAGCAGAAACTCACCCACAGCAAAGAAGTCACAACCTGATTTCCTGTTTTTCATGTTTCAGAAGGAAAAATAAACAAAAAGAACTTTTCACTAATGCCTTTTAGCATATTGTGGAATGCTCTTGATAGAAGATGCACTTCTTTTCTGCAAAGCAAAAAAAGGAAGTATTTTTAAGGTTTGATTCTCAGTCCTTGGACATCTCACTGGACAAAATCACACACAAATATGGTTTTCACTTTTATTTATACCATCTGTATTGTTCTGGTCAGTAAACAGTATTTTCATAGAGTTGTGGAATCATAGATAATCCAGGCTGGAAGGGGGTTCAGAAGGTCTCCAGTCCAACCTTCTGCTCACATCAGGGACAGCTCTGAGGTCAGAGATAGCTGCTCAGTGCTTTGTACCACCAGGTGTTGAAAACCTCCAAGGATGAAAACTGCACAGCCTCTCTGGCAGCCTGCTCTAGGTTGCAACAGCCTGCACCTCTCAGGCTCTCCCCACAGGACAAGTGGTCCCAGTCCCTCATCTTAAGGCCCGACTCCTGAACACACTCCAATTTGCTGCCTTTCTTGGATCAGGGGTCTGGACAAAGTATTGTGGATTTGGCCTAATGAAGGCTGAGTAGAGGAAAATAAACACCCCTCTAGCTGCTGGCAATGCTTCTGCTGATATAGACCAGGAAACTGTTGGCCATATTTTCTAGCTCAGGCTCAACTCACTGCTTACCAAGCCCCATGGCATCCCAGCTTGTTGGTCTGCAGGCTGTTGTCATTGTAGGAGCTCTTCTGTATCAGGAGCAGCACTTGGCACTTGTCCTTGCTCAGTTTCACAAGGTTCCTATCTGCCTATTCCTCTAGCTTGTCCAGGTTTCTCTGGATGGGACCCTAGCCTGAGAATCTATCAACTATCAACTGGTCTCCCCTGCATCTGATTACACCTACACACTCGATGAGCGGGTGCTCCATTACCTCCTCCAACTCACTGATAAAGGTGAGAGCAGTGAGACAGGGGAGCAGGATACCCAGAGAAGCTGCGGCTTCCCCACCCCTGGAAGTGTTCAAAGCCAGTTTGGATGGGGCTTTGAGCAACCTGGTCTAGTGGAAGGTGCTGTTGCCCATGGCAGGGAGTTGGAACTAGATGGCCTTTAAGGTCCCTTCCAACCCAAACCATTCTATGATTCTATGATTCTGTGTTAACCAAGACACAGCCTGGTACAGCCCTCTGCAGTTCTCTACTTGTTACTGACCTCCAGATCAAACACAACCCATTGACCATGACCTTCTAGGTAAGGATATCCAACCACTTTTTTACCTTCTAGATATCTAGCAATCTAGATCATAATGTCCCAAGCTGAAATAAGAATATTGTGAGAGGCAGTGTCAAAAACTTTGCTAATGTTGAGGTAAATGGCATCCTTTTCATCCCTAAAGTTCTTTTATCTTAGGAAGCAATAAGTTCAATCAGACATGATTTACTCTCAGTGAATCCTTCCCAATCTTTCTTAATCATTTTATTCTCGTGCATGTGCCCATAAACTTGCTACAGGTGTACTTGATCCCTAACGTTCCCAGGAACCAAAGTATGGCTGACCACTCCACAGTTTCTTGAATCATCCTTTTGGCTTTTTTTGAAGACGAGTGGAACACTTTCTTTTCTCCAGTTGCTGAGTACCTCTTCTGTTCTCAACCACTGTTATAATATCAGCCATCTTTCTCAGCACCCTCAATGCAGCTTTCAATTTATATGGGTCAGACTCCTTCCAGTAATCCTTGACTTGACCCTTATGCATTGCTGATCATTCTTTTCCTTGAGCCTTGTCTCTAATCACAGATACCTGGGAGATCTTAACAGCAAAATCTCAGAGAAAGCAGGCACTGGGTACCTCAGTGTCGTCATGGCCACTGTCACTAAAATGACTTCTCTCTGTAAACAGGTCATTCTTTTCCTTGTTCAACCTTTTTCTTCTGGTGTAGCAGTAGACACTCTTGTTGCATTGGCATCCCTTGCAAATGTCAAGTCTGAATGATTTTGATTACATTTGTCACAAATGGAGAGGCTCCTGTTGTTATGATGTGATGCAGAATCAGCTTAAGCCCTTAGAGTCTACATAACCTACACGTCATAGTTAGGGTTTCTCAAGATATAAGCACAGAATTTCTTGTCTCAGTTTGATGGGAAGTTTATGTATCTGCATGTTACTCTTGCTTGGCGTAAGTACTAAATAGACTGCCCCTCCATTTTTGTGTTCAGCAACCTCTGTTTGTGCAGAGACCATTATAAATGCATTAAGCACTTGTGCAATTATGCATTCATTAATGGATAGGAATTACTTTGTGATAAAGCTTTGTCCCACATTGTCCCCTGTGGCTGCATGGTTAGTATATCCTACTTCCATGAAAATGGAATTTTTGTTATATATTCTCATCCCCTTCCTTCCAGCGATGTGACATAGCTAACGAATTCAAATTTATAGTGCAGATTTCAAATGTCAGTGATAAATGACTTATTTCAATCACCTGCTTTAACAACATCATTTTTCCTGAATTGAACAACTTGTTTGGTGGCTTCTTTGTCCACATGTGGAGTACTTAGCACAAGTCCAAGTAAAATGCATGGGTGCACACCTTTCCTTGATGTTTCTTTTCCTCTAGGACTGCATTCCATACATGTACATCTATGCATACTCATACCTCAACAGACATCAACACATATCTAGATATGAAGCCTGTTTCTCAATTCTTGGCTCAACTATTTTCCAGTTCATCTATGGAAATAGTACCTGAGTTCTTAATGTAGAGAAGTCCCATTTTTCTTAATTCATTTATTAGTGAAGACTGACAGCTTGAAGAGAAAACACTTCCCACAGACAAAGGTTGTTGATTCTAGAAGTAAAAATTATTTAAAAAACTGGGAAGACAGGAATTGTTGGTTTCCATTAGACATGCTGGTACTGGGACTTTCTTCAGTGGTACACTGACTAGCAAATGTTTCAAATTTAATTTGGACTTTAAAAAGATGAGCCATGAAAAAACACACAAACACACACAAGAGAAATAAAAACCTTAGAGTAAGTTAAAAATTCTAAAGTTTCCCACTAGTAATGAGATGCTTCTGGTAACAGCTCTTCAGATTTCTCTAGGGGATTCTAGTTGCCAAAGACAGACATAATATTTTCTCACTATTACCTCTCCAGTAGAGAGGAAAGGAAGTATCATCTTCTTTGCAGTCAAACAGAAAAAGTGGTGTTCTGAACAAGTAATTTAGAGCAGTAAAATGAAGCAAAGACTGTTGCAGAACTTAAGTGATATGTTGTTATAGGAGCAAAAGAGATGGACTGTGAACCCTTCTGTCAGGTTTCTTAAAACAAAAAATAGGAAGACCAAAAGCAACCTTCTTGTGAAATGTAATTTAAGAAAGAAAGAAAGAAAGAAGAGTAACAGAGAGATTGAGCATGAGCCGGCTTCAACTGGAGCTCGGCTCAGATGTCTCTATACAAATGCCCGTAGCATGGGGAACAAACAAGCGGAATTAGAGATGTGTGCACGTCTAAAGGGGTATGATATAATAGGCCTCACAGAAACATGGTGGGATGGCTCCTATGACTGGTGTGTTGTAATGGAAGGTTACAGACTCTTTAGGAAAGACAGGTCCGGTAGGCGGGGAGGGGGAGTTGCTATTTTTGTTAGGGATAGGCTGAAGAGTTTAGAACTGTGCCTTGGGACAGGTGAGCAGTCGACAGAGTTTGTGGGTCAGACTTGTGTGGAAGACAGCTTCCTTCTGCAAGTAATAGAGGAGCTGACAAGGAGAGGTGCCATGCTTGACCTCGTCCTCGCCAACAGGGAAGGGCTGGTTGGAAATGTGACACTCCAGGGCAGCCTTGATTGCAGCGATCATGAGATGGTCTAATTCGAGATCCTCAGGACAGTGAGAAGAGTGTGCAGCAAGCTCACTGCCCTGGACTTCAAGAGAGCAGACTTTGGCCTCTTCAGGAACCTGCTCAGAAAGCTTCCATGGGATATAGCTCTAGAGGGCAGGGGGGCCCAAGACTCTTGGTTGATATTCAAGGATCACCTGCTGCAAGCTCAGGAGCGATACATCCCTACAAGAAGGAAGTGCTGTAGGAGGGCCAGGAGACCTCCTTGGACGAATAAGGAGCTGCTGAGGACGATTTGAAGGGAAAAAGAGGCTTATAAAAGGTGGAAGCAAGGACAGGCGGCCTGGGAAGAAAACAAGGATGCTGTCCAGGAAGCTAGGGATCAGGTTAGGAAAGCTAAGGCCCACTTAGAATTCAACTTGGCTAGGGATGTTAAGGATAACAGGCAGGGATTCTATAGGTACATTGCAAATAAAAGGCAGACTAGGGACAATGTGGGCCCTCTCCAGAAGCTATCGGGAGAACTGGCTGCCCTGGATTTGGAGAAGGCTGAGGTTCTTAACGACTTCTCTGCCTCAGTCTTCACCAGCAAATGCTCTGACCATACCACCCAAGAAAGCCAACCGTATCCTGGGCTGCATCAAAAGGAGCGTGACCAGGAGGTCGAGGGAGGTGAACCGGCCCCTCTTCTCTGCTCTTGAGACCTCACTTGGAGTATTGTGTACACTTCTGGTGTCCTCAACATAAAAAGGACATGGAACTGTTGGGACAAGTCCAAAGGAGGGCCACGAGGATGATCAGGGGACTGGTGCACCTCCCGTATGAAGATAGGCTGAGAAAGTTGGGGCTGTTCTGCCTGAAGAAGAGAAGGCTGCTTGGAGACCTCCTAGCAGCCTTCCAGTATCTGAAGGGGGGCTTACAGGGATGCTGAGGAGGGACTGTTCATGAGGAACTGTACTGAGAGGACAAAGGGAAACGGGTTCAAACTTAAACAGGGGAAGTTCAGACTGGATATGAGGAAAAAATTTTTTACTGTAAGGGTGGTGAGGCACTGGAATGGGTTGCCCAGGGAAGTTGTCAATGCTCCATCGCTGGTGGTGTTCAAGGCTGGATTGAACATAGCGTTGGGTGGCATGGTTTAGTGTGAGGTGTCTCTACCCGTGGCAGGCGTCCTGGGACTAGATGATCTTAAGGTCCTTTCCAACCCTAACTATTCTATGATTCTATGATTCTATATGTTCCTGCAATACACCTCATAATGCTTGATCTGCATCATTTCACATATCAAAACAAGACAAGCAGGTGCAAATTGTGGAGGTATCATTTCGTCATCTTGTTGAGTCAGTCAAATCATCAGTTTTCCAAGAAGTAAAAGAACCTTTTTCTGTTAAACACTTTCTTCGGCAAAGCAAGAAAGTCCTTCTAAATGTGGGCAAAAGATGCTACCCCAGGGGTTCTTTCACACAGACAACAGCTTTCAAGAATAAAGACTTTTAGTGCCACAAATGCAGAAGGAGGTCATTTTTTATCCTATTTTCTTGAAACACATTGCTGTCATCTTCAGTTGGGACTTTGGTGGGACTTTCAAAAGCCCTTAGAAGAATTAGAACAATAGCTCCATAGAGGCTTAATGAAACCAATAGCATTATTTCATTATTTTCACATCTTTCAAACATCTCTACCTTTAAGAGAGTTTATGGTTAAATTGGTGGTTATGTCAAGAGGCATAACCTTGAATTACATCATTAAGCAGTGACTCACTCTTACACATAGAAGAAAGTAAGGCGACATAATTCTGAGTTCTGAAAAATTATATTTTGCTGTCTTGAAGGCATTTGCTGTCTTGAAGGCATTTACTCTCTTGCATCATTTACTTTGATATCTCCATCTGTAAAAGGAAGATAATGGTACATAGCTGCTCCATGTATCTTGCTGGCATGCAGAGGAGATTTTTAATTGCATTTAGATTATCATTGAAACTGGTGATGAAATCACCATTGGCATTTGTGACTGGACTATTTATAGAAACTGAATTTCATAGGGTTTGAGGAGACCTTGCAAAGCAATCCAGCTAGTACACTGTTCTAGCCTATACAGAGTAGCTCTGTCTGATGGCTATCCAGTCTTTTGAAACCTCCTAAGGTAATCCATTCTACTGCTTAGCTATCCTTGCAAGGTGATTTTCCCCCCGTTTCTGATATGAATAATTTCTACAGCAAATCAAATTAGTTATTTCTTGATTATAAGAAAAATACTTCATAACATAGTGACAGTTTACTGTGTGACAATTAATATTGTGCTTCCTCTCACCTTTATTTCTACCTCTCCTGTTAGCATCCTAGAAAGGTTACATTGTCAACATCTCTATTAAAAATATTGACATGGTACTTTTAAGAGAGACAACTACTTTAAGAATGGTTATTTCTCTTTTCTTAAATAGTGCCCTGGTTAGATCCCAGATGATGTTTGCCTTCTCTGCAAGTATGTCATTTTAGCTCAAATATATATGTGAAGAATAAAACTGCCAGATCAGTTATCTGTCCCTCCTAGCAGAATTTCTCTTCTCATTTTAAATATGGTGTTTGCTGGGGACAGAAGTCCAGGTTGATTTAAAAAATATAGCACTCACCCTCACTCAATTTCATCATGTTAATTTGAGACCATATCCCCATTTGTAAAATTCAATTTTAATTAAAAATTTATCGTTGCCAAACACTTGGATCTTCCCCTGCTACATAAGAAAAGCCTTTATTCAGTTACCATAGCCTTTAATACAAATTCTGTGTAGTTCCAGGTCCAGGAGAGGCCTCTGATGGCCCACACAGTAAATCTCATCTTAGAGAAAATTTTCACTGAATCACAGGGAAGATTTTGCGGGGTAGCAGAGACCTGTAAAAGCCAAGGTGTCGTGGTTTAAGCCTCTATAACTCACGCAGTTTTGCTCAGTCACTCCCCCCTCTTTCTTGCCCCCCACTCCCCGAGGGATGGGAAGGAGAATCGAAAAGAATGCAGCTCTCACAGGTTGAGATAAGAACAGTTTAGTAACTAAAGTATAACACAGACCACTACTGCTACCACCAATAATAATAATGACAAGGCAAATACAAGGAAAGAATACAATTTCTCACCACCTAAAACCAAACCCGACCATGCAGTGCACCCATATCTGAAACATGCTAAGATAAGAAATACCGGCTGTAAGTAAGGTACAACAGGCTGAAACCATGAACGCAAGAGAACCAAAAGCAACAACTTTAAGAGCCAACAAATCAGCATTGTGACGAGTGGCTATTAATCCTGTCGTTATCTCAACCCTTTTGGCGCCCAACGTGGGGCTCGAAGGGTTGAGATAACGACAGGATTAATAGCCACTCGTCACAATGCTGATTTGTTGGCTCTTAAAGTTGTTGCTTTTGGTTCTCTTGCGTTCATGGTTTCAGCCTGTTGTACCTTACTTACAGCCGGTATTTCTTATCTTAGCATGTTTCAGATATGGGTGCACTGCATGGTCGGGTTTGGTTTTAGGTGGTGAGAAATTGTATTCTTTCCTTGTATTTGCCTTGTCATTATTATTATTGGTGGTAGCAGTAGTGGTCTGTGTTATACTTTAGTTACTAAACTGTTCTTATCTCAACCTGTGAGAGCTGCATTCTTTTCGATTCTCCTTCCCATCCCTCGGGGAGTGGGGGGCAAGAAAGAGGGGGGAGTGACTGAGCAAAACTGCGTGAGTTATAGAGGCTTAAACCACGACAGTTCTTTTGCGTTCTCCTGCGGTTCCGCGGGCAGCTGCCGGGGAATGCTCTCGGCCGCCACGAGGCTGGGCTCGGCCACGGGACTCCGTTCAGCCTCGGGGCCCGGCTTCTCTGCCGTCTCCTCCTGCCGCTCGGTAGCCTCCCCCTCCCGCGGCTCGGCACCCGCCGGGCTGGGCTCAGTCGGGGGGCTCACCCCTTCTGCTACCTTGTCACTGGGGCTGGTGTAGCTGCTGAGCAGAGGAAGGTTTCGATCCATCGACCTCTGGGTTATGGGCCCAGCACGCTTCCGCTGCGCTTGCAGCCGTCGGGCTGGGCTCGGTGGGGGGGCTCGGCTCCTGCTGCCTCGGGAGCCGCCGGCTGCCGAAACGGCCCGGGGGAGCGGACTCGGGGAGCAGGAGCCGAGCCCCCCCACCGAGCCCAGCCCGACGGCTGCAAGCGCAGCGGAAGCGTGCTGGGCCCATAATCCAGAGGTCGATGGATCGAAAAGTAGGAGACCCCGCAGCACTTCCCAGCAAGGCAGAGAAGGAAGATCTGGACTCAAGGAGAAAAATGACTGCTGCTGCTGAACCCATGACACAAGGAAACACTGGACAGATTTCTGATGAATAGCCCTAATAGGCCCTGTATATGTAATATACACAGATCTGCAGCAGATATGTGAGAGGTGAGAATCCTGTGACTTTAGAGAATAAAGCTGGAAAAACACCTGAAGGCTAGACTTCCAGTCCAAGTCACCACCACTTACCACACCAGCTGCATGCGATCCATTGATAAAACAATTTTTGAAATACAAGCAGCCAAAGAGGTTAGGTAAGGAACAAGAAAGCTTTAACAGGAAACACAAGCAAAACATAAGACAGAATGCAATATATGATGGCCCCTATGGTCTACTTCAATAAAATAACAAATAGCATTGAGTTTCTTGAGCTACCCCTCAAATGTCTAAGCACAACAGAAAAGTTGTGTTTGACGATAAAAAAAAGATTATGCTGCACACCAATTTGAAAAGACAGTAATTTCAGCTTTAAGTGAAAGAAAAATAAATTTACAAAAACCAATACATAAGCTTTGGTACATGTAAGTTCTTTTACACACGAGTAGCTTTACTTATTTTAATTTTTCTTTCAAAATAATGGTCAATGTGAGTAGTAAATATATGCAGGTTTAAGCATTTTGTGATGTGAAACACAGGAAAAATCTTCAATGGTGAGTAGTAAATATATGTGGTCAATGGTGAGTAGTAAATGTATTTGTCAATGGTGAGTAGTAAATATATGAGAGTTTAAGCATTTTGTGATGTGAAACACAGGAAAAATCTCTCTTGTAAAACAATAAAATCTAATCAATAGTAAGCATTTTTTTATTTTAAAAATAATCTTTATTTCACTGCATCTATTGGAATAAAAGAAAAAAAAGTGTGTGGAGAGGAAAGGAAAGAGTGTGGAAGAAGATCATTAAGAATACATTATTAGGAACATTAAGTATGCGAGCGTGCAACGTTGTCTGATTTTCTTACAACTCCTTTAGATTCTCACCTGATTGATCAGAGGTATGTTTGGGAGGCCTCTGACAAACATACTAGTTAATTTGTTTATGGCTCATGCCAAGTATTGTCAGTGAGACTGTAATTAGAAAATTAATTAAGGAGTTCAAGGTCCAAGTCCAAAAAGATATTTAGGCACATAAATTCTTATTTAAATACCTAATTCCCAATGAGAAACAGTCAGACATGATTGGTGTGGCAATGAACCTTGCCATTTTTATTTTCAATGAATATATGACAGGATCTCTGTAGCGCAATGGCATCTGATGTAAATATTTCTAGGAAAATATAGCCATCCCAGCACAATAATAGCTAAAACTAGTTAGTTCACACAAAGCGCTTTCTCCAGCATGGCTTTACATTTACCAAGATAACCTGGTCCTTGTCAGGTAAAATATTTCTGTGTTGTATACAATGCATTAGAGAAAATCCTGATATCACAACATAAGGACAGTAAGTGTAAACTGTATATTTCAAATATTCTGAATAGCTCAAACACCACAATTGACCTACTATTTGGAACCTTTTAGTTAAAGACTAGTTTTCTGAAGTGTCTTCAAGGACTTTCAAGACTTTAATGTCTTTCAAGCCTTCCCTCAGACATATCTGTCTACATTACTTTCTAATTCAAGTTACTTTGTAGAGCTAGTTATAAAAATGGATTTTTGGAAGGTCACTATGTGCAGTTGGATGCATTCTGATTTCTTTCTTTGCATGCTCTATGCAAAAAGATACTGATAAAATTATGCTTGGTTGACACAGATACACAGTGCATACTACTCTCTTATTATCTTAGCAGATGTTAAGAATACTAGTAGGAACATATAAATTCAGGACAACTCAGACAAGAAATAAAAGTAGACATAAAGGAAATAAAAGTACAAATAAAATAAATAAAGAAGATAGCACAACTGTAGAAGAGTTTTCTAACAAACAGCCATCCCGCATGGAGGAGACAGTCATAATACTGCTTTAACTTTCAAACGCTGACCTGCGAAGAGACAAAGAGTCTCCAAATATGTAGTTTCTAGGCAGTTTCAGAAGAATTATCTCAGTGTCTCTCACAGTGGAATACCTTTCTCTCTCCACTGAATTTATTTCACTACATGTGGTGAAGGAGGATGATAGATTGAGCTAGCATGCATCACTTCTAGCTAGCCTTGGTGGTTTCTGGAGTGCTTTTTATGCCTTTTTCTGCTGTGGCATATCAGTTCTTCGCCATTGATTAGGCAATGTAGACAGGATGCAGAAGTGGAGTGTGAATATGTATTGCGTTATAATAAAGGAAGAGAAACTGTCAATGAAATCTTGAATGCATGCTTAGCTGCTTCATGTAATGAAGAAGCTGAGTATTACCCTCTAAAAGGCATAGTTAAATAGTTCAGGTAGATGTGTAGACAGTTTTCACCTTAAGAAAGATTTAGAGCAATTGGTCATCAGCATACACCAAGGGGACAGGAGAAATAGGAACAGGTAAAAAACTTTATCTGAAGTTCTTCTCTAATATTCCTAGCTGGTAATATCAAATCCTAACAACTACATCATCATGTACTCAAAAAAATTAACCCTAGTTATTTTCAATTCTAGTAATATCCTGTGAAACAGCAACTTGTCAACTTCTTACAAATTTGAAACAGCAAGTCATTTTGTTGATCCAAGGAAATACAGCAGAAACAGTTAAATTTACCATAAGAAGGAAGCTTTAGTTTTAATATTCATTCAGTGTTGTCTTTTAAATAAAGTTTATTTGTAAATATGTGAATCAACCTTTTAATACACAACCATAAAGTTATACCACCTAGATAAATTGTCTAGCTATAGCAATGTGCGACTGTGGGTTATTACGCATAAAGGAGTTCTATGGTATCTTAAACAGTAGGAATTATTTCACTGTGGGAGACTTTAGTTATGAAAAATATAGTTTAAAGAATAATCATTAAGAAACTTGGATAATTTTTGATAAGAAGAATAACAGATTTCTGTATCAAAAAAGTCCCTAAAAGAGGAAAAAGTGGTGTTATTCTAAGCTGAGTAAATACATTAGAACATTATGAAAGGGTATGAAAGAGAATTTTTTTTTTTCACTCAGTTTAATTTAAAGAAAAAGATAATCAAAAGTACAAAATTAGAATGTGAAGACAGCTGGGCTGAATATCTCAGACAAAGAAGGATTTAGAAGAAACAGGATGGGAAGATCAGGAAGGGAATACATAAAAGAACACAAAAGACAAATACAATGGTGCACTGGTATCAGAACATATAGTGCAAATTAGAAATTACATCAACTGATTAGCTGATTGTAAAACAATCATTGTATTATGTGCTTCCTAAAATGCATTTCTAGTGTAGTATTTGCAGTAAAGATACACTATAATGAATAGAGTTTTAAAAGGTCCTGATGAAATTTCTTCCACAATTTGCAGACCTGTTCAGTAACGTCCGGGAAAGATGAATTCTAAATAGAAGAGGTTCCAGCAAGGGCTTGCAAGCTAAATGATGGAGTAGAGCATACCTCTTTCAAGAAAAACTTGCAAAATAAATGCAGGCGAAGGACATAATTATTTCTTATTATTACACTGTGCCAACTAACACTTGTCAGTGATAATAATTTATTTAAACCATAGAAATATTTACATAAATTTAATAGATATATTATGGTCATTAAAAATTAGACAAACTAGAATAAACTCTGATAAGAAGACTGAAAGAAAGTGTGGGGGAGATACAGAAGTGATTTCCAATACACCCAAAATTATTGTCTTTTTCCTCAGACCTGCCTTCCTTGTTAGGTTTTCACCAGCTGCCTTACTGTCCAAATGTTATGCTGCTCTAAGCGTGGTCTAATCACCGGCGTTGAAGACAACCTCTTCCAGGCATATTTCCTTGTACAGAATAAGAGGGATAAGACCTGAGGATTTTAGGGACACTGAAGGAAAAGTAGACAAGAACATCTGACTTTAAAAGTATTGGAATTCAGTTCATTAAACTGGGTTAATGTTGCTCGAACCCCATATTACTTCAAATACAGTTTTATTCCTCATAGAAAGGAAGACTGGAGTCTTTTGTGTGAAATACATGATTATAAATATAAGTACCGTATTTCATTTTGTGATAAACCCCATGGATGGCTAAAAGCAAGATATTCTCCAACACTGAGAAAATGTAAAAAAATAAGTGAATCTATTGATCAATCATTTGAAAAGACGTAAAAAAAAAAAACCATTGAAATATCTTCTTCTGTTTTAAAATGCACATAGTTAGTTTCAGTGCTTTACCTGAGCAAAACTAACATTACAAGTACTGTTTTGAACAGGTTGCTAAATTGAGGCAAATCATTTTAATTTCACTGATATCAGTGAAGCTTCACTATTTTACCTACTGCTACTCTGTCCCATTTTAAAAATAAATTATTGTAGGTAACGCCTATTATTTCCTCTAAAGAAATAAATAAATGTTGTAATGATCAAACATTTCTTATTTGAAAAAGAGTTCTGCACTTTCAGGAACAGAGATTTTTGTTTGAGGTAGCTGTGAAAGGTCTGCCAAATTCAGTACAATATGTCTTATTAATGGCCTCTAAGCCAACCCTTACAGCCATAAGCCTACAGCATTATCCAAGATGTATTTGAAGAAAAAAATTGCTTGACACTAGAGAAAAGGTTAGCACTACGCTGCAGGGATTCTAATTCTTAGTTTCATTAAGGAATTAAATTAGAGCAAAATTTTTACCCTTTCCTCCTTCTCTCATCACAAAAAGGAATGTTAACCTCAAACGGACCTGCTGCTCATCTTCAGTATTTTACAACCTTTTCTTCACAGCAAGGGCAAAGGCCTCCGCATTGATATTCTGAAGAGAATCTGCATGACATTGTTAGGAATGGGCAAATGATCTGAAAGTCCCTACACAGCCAATATAATTCTGATTAAAGCTTGGCATTTGTTTTCTTGCTCTTTGGAGCAGACAGCATGCTGCCTGGAATTAGAAATATGAAAGGCAGAGGAGCTTCCTACTGTGCAGAGAGTATTTTTTTCCTGCTTCTCTTCAGAATGCAGCCAAGTTTGCAAACATTTTTTGTTTGGAGCACAGATCATTAAAGTGAGGTCATTCTTGTGTTCCCTCTCAGAATGAGATGCGCTGTGTCTCACAAATTTTCCCCCAGAATTACTGAAAAAGACCTTGCTCTACTAGCTTCCTAACTGATATTTCATCTCCAATGTTTTAAACTGGAAAGCCCTGATTTAGTTCTTTAAGTCAAAAGATGTAAATCACTTTTGAGAGAATCTTATACATTTTTTAATTAGTGTAAATTAGGTAAGTATAGTAAAACCCTAGAATTTTGAAAGAAAGGTCTTGTCTGAATACATGCATGCTAAATTACTCGCATTAAATGCATTTGCAACTCAGTTTCACACTCTGACTTAAAAATTGATTAATTTCCACTTAGATACACCTATCATAAACCCTGAATGCAGACTGGTTTCCATGAAATTATGAGGTCCCTAAATGATACAAAAGAAAATCCTTGAGTAAAATACTAACTCCCTTGTAGTCAGCGAAAGAACAATCATTAGTCTTCAGTTCAGGATTTCATTCTCTGCTTCTATTATATGTGTTATATCTATTATTTAAAATCTATTCCAGTTGACTTTTAGCTTGAAATGTGATGAAAGCATTTACCGTGCAATCACACAGTAAGGCTTTGGCAAGAATCACACAGTAAAACTCATACAACTACCTTAAATATATTGTTGTTGCTGTTTCTGAAAGTGCAGAACTGTTTATCAGATAAGAAATGTTTGGTTACTATAACATGTAGTTTTATGGTTGGTTTTGTTTTGGGGATTTTTTTTAAATTTTATAATTTGGCTGCATCAGTTAATTTTCAAAAATAAGACAATATTAGTAGGTAAAATGGTAAAGCTTTGTTTATATCAAAGAAGTTAATTTGCAGCAGAAAAATGAGAACAGCAGGATCAGCCTTCTGAAAACTCACTACATGAGATTCAGACAATCTCACACAATCCTGTTCTGTTCTTGAGGAGCCCCAGCCAAGCAATTTAGGAACTGGGCCAGCAGGTTCACCAGTTTTTCCTTCAAAAGGAGTTAATTGCTCCACTTACTTAGAGCGTAGGAACAGAATGGTTAGGAAAGGAACTTAAGACCGTATAGTTCCAACCCCCCTGCCAGGAGCAGGGACGCCTCACGTAAGATCATGTCACCCAACGCTCTGTCCAGCCTGGCCTTGAACAACAACAGGGACGAAGCATTCACAGCTACTTTGGGCAGCCTGCTCCAGTCCCTCACCACCCTCACAGTAAAGAACTTCTTTCTTACATCTAACCTGAACTTCCCCTGTTTTAGTTTGAACTCGGTAACCTCTGTCCTATCACTACAGTACCTAATGAAGAGTCCCTCCCCAGCATCCTGTAGGACAGGAAATTGAAAGGCTCCTATGAGGTCTCCAGTAGCTTTCTCTTCTCCAGGCTCAACAGTCCCAACTTTCTCAGTCTGTCTTCCTATGGGAGGTGCCCCCTGATCATCCTCATGGCCATCCTCTGGACTTGTTCCAACAGCTCCATGTCCTTTTTATGTTGAGGACACCAGAACTGAACACAATACTCCAAGTGAGGACCCATGACAGGAGCGTAGAGGGGTAGGATCACCTCCTTTGACCTGATGGTCACGTTCCTTTTAATGCAGCCCAGGATACGGTTGGCTTTCTGGGCTGCAAGTGCACACTGCCTGCTCATGTTCATTTTTTCATCCACCAGCACACCCAAGTCCTTTCCTTCGGGGCTGCTCTGTATCTCTTCTCTGCCCAACCTGTAGCTGTGCCTGGGGTTGCTCTGACCCAGGTGGAGGACCTTGCACTTGGCATGGTTGAGCTTCATAATACTGGCATCAGCCCACCTCACAAGCATGTCAAGGTCCCTCTCGATGGCACTCCATCCCCCCAGCATGTCAACTGAACCACACCGCTTGGTGTCATCAGCAAACTAGCTGAGGGCACACTCAATCCCACTGTCCATGTCACTGGCAAAGATGTTGAACAAGACCTGTCCCAACACCCATCCCTGAGGGACACCACTCGTTACTGGTCTCCAGCTGGACATTGAGCCATTGAGCACAACTCTTTGGGTGCAGCCATCCAGCCAGTTCTTTATCCACCAAGTGGTCCACCTATCAAATTGATGTCTCTCCAACTTAGAGACGAGGGTGCCATGTGAGACCGTGTAAAATGCTTTGCACGAGTCCAGGTAGATGACATCAACCACTCTACCCTGTCCATCAGTTCCGTTGCCCCATCATAGACAGCCATCAGATTGGTCAGGCAGGATTTCCGCTTAGTGAAGCCATGCTGGCTGTCACCAAGCACCTTGCTGTTTTTCATGTGCCTTAGCATGCCTTCCAGGAGAATCCGTTTCAAGATTTTGCCAGGCACAGAGGTGAGATGGACATATCTACAGTTTACCGAGCCTTCTATTTTCCCCTTCTTGAAAATGGGGGTTATATTACCCTTTTTCCAGTCATTGGGTACTTCACCTGACTGCCATGATTTTTCAAATATGATGGACAGTGACTTAACAACTTCATTTGCCAGCTCTTTCAGGACCCAAGGATGGATTTCATCAGGTCCCATGGACTTGTGCACGTTCAGGTTCGTAAGATGGTCTTGAACCAGATCCTCTCTTACAGTGGGCCCATGGTCTTCATTCTCACTGTCCCTGCGTCAGCCTTCCAAGACTTGGGTGGTGTGGTCAGAGCATTTGCTGGTGAAGACTGAGGCAAAGAAGTCGTTAAGAACCTCAGCCTTCTCCAAATCCAGGGCAGCCAGTTCTCCCAATAGCTTCTGGAGAGGGCCCACGCTGTTCCTAGTCTGCCTTTTATTTGTAATGTACCTATAGAATCCCTTCCTGTTATCCTTCACATCCTTAGCCAAGTTGAATTCCAAGTGGGCCTTAGCTTTCCTAACCTGGTCCCTAGCTTCCCAGGCATCTCTGTATTCTTCTCAGGCTGCCTGTCCTTGCTTCCACCTTTTATAAGCCTCTTTTTCCCCTCCATGTTTCCTCAGCAGCTCCTTATCCATCCAAGAAGGTCCCCTGGACCTCCTGCTGCACTTCCTTCTAGTTGTGACGCAACAATCCTGAGCTTGTAGAACCAACTAAAGTCTAAGTTTGTAGTTTTGGTGGTATTACTGTTGCTGTTATGATTTTATAGTTTTAAAAATATTTACTTTTACCTTGCGTTATAGTGTTGAGAACAATTTTTTTTTTCTGTTAATATAAAACATGTACGTTTTATCTTACAGAGGGTGATCAGGGGACTGGAGCACCTCCCATATGAAGATAGGCTGAGAAAGTTGGGGCTGTTGAGCCTGGAGAAGAGAAGGCTGCATGGAGACCTCCTAGCAGCCTTCCAGTATCTGAAGGGGGCCTACAGGGATGCTGGGGAGGACCTCTTCATTAGGGACTGTAGTGATAGGACAAGGGGTAAGGGGTTCAAACTTAAACAGGGGAAAGTTTATATTGGATATAAGGAAAAAGTTGTTTACTGTAAGGGTGATGAGGCATTGGAATGGGTTGCCCAGGGAAGTTGTGAATGCTCCATCGCTGGCGGTGTTCAAGGCCGGGTTGGACATAGCCTTGGGTGGCATGGTTTAGTGTGAGGTATCCCTGCCCCTGGCAGTGGGGTTGGAACTTGATGATCTTAAGGTCCTTTCCAACCCTAACTATTCTTTGATTCTATGTTTCTATAAGATTCCACATAAAGAAGGTCATGCTAGCTTATCTTTATCTAGGAGTAGCAATATCAAACTCTAAAAAACTGCTGAATCCAGAAATAAACAGTAACATACTTCTTTCTGAGTTTTGTGCAATATACAAAGTACTTCAGAGACTGGTGTAATAATGATTTAAATCAAAGCAATGTGAAGTCGGAACATCTCATCTAAATAAGAGTTGCATGCTTATTTGATATTTCCTTTATTTGAGGATTTTATGAAACAGTGTTTTATGGTGAACTAGTCCAAAAACTTACTTAATACAAACCTTAAGAATTCCTATTTTGTAACTACACCTTAACCTTAGTGCAAAAGTTTATGTGAAGTTAAGAAAAGCTCCATCCTTAGGAATTTGAAGGTCTTGTGCTTATCTGAATTTTCATAATTTATTGATAATTTATATTTTTCTACAAATTTAATGCCAATCTGTTAAATTATCTGTAATACTCATTAATACAATCTGTGGGCTATCTAAATTGGATATCTTTTTTTTTTTTTTTTCCTCACCTTATTTCCAACTAGTGTGTATTTGACCACTACAATAAACTACTCAATGGCTGAATCCTATGGAGAACACTCAGAAATGTCTATGGATTATACCTGGACATATGCCAGACTTTTTAATGAATGTGATATTTAGTCTAAACAAACATAATAAAATAATTACCTTTTCCAGTACACTCTGCCTCATCATTTTTCTCTATAAACCACAGCTAAAAAAGCAGAGAAGTTTATTAGAAGAGACACTGATGCTGAGAAGGAGAAGAAGGTTCAGCTTGTGTGGCTGATACTAGCTTTGGCATGACAGCTGCGAAGTTAATTAATTCACTGATCTGTGCCTCAGTTTCCTGATGAGAGATAGGGTAAGATCTACATAAAATGGTCTTATCATTATGTGAGAGGAAAGGATGATGATAAAGTCTGTGATTTTTATGTATTTTCCAATTCTGACACTCTTCTTCTGATAAATTTCTCATTTTAATCTCTTAATTATTTCAGGAAATTCTTTAAAATTTCACAAAAAAATTACTATCATTCAGGAGTTAAATTTTGCTAGGTGATGAGAAAGTTGATCTGCTATCATAACATAAACACTTTGTCTTTATAAACAGAGCTAATTTTTTTTCCTGTCATTTAAACCAGAATTTCCGGGAAAAAAAAAATCTAATAATAAATCTTCTGTAATCACTTTAATTATTTTATGCCACTGAAATTTAAGCAAAAAATCCACACTAATTTTGTTGAGATTTCCTTTATACATGAATGATGCTGTTGCCTGAAAGCATTAGTAAGCATATAGTAATAATGGTATTGCCTTTGCCAGCTGAAGCCTTCAGAATGCCTTGTTGTCACCATGCACTCAAGTGATTTTATTTTTTCTGTGTATCTTGGTTTATATGCAATCTACTCATTTCACCAGTAATACATGACAAATCATCTTTGGAATAATCTAGGAGGAATTTGTGTTCAAAGCAAAGAATTCTGATGTATACTTCAGTGATTTAACCCCCCCAAGAACTATGGATAAAACCTTTACCCCTTATTGGATTATTAAGAGTCATGTTTACTAAGTCTTTTCTTCTTGGAAAAAATCCTAGAAATTAGCCCAACACAAAGTCACTACAATTAAAGGTACATATATCTATGTACCACAATTAAAGGTACATATATCTATGTACTTAAATGCATTAGCAGTTCCATGCATCTTCTTCCTTCACTGTTACTGATTTGACCTAAAATACACCCAGGTTCCTCCTTAACACTATTGTCTGATTTCCCATTTTTCGTCTGTGTGTTCTGTGTCATCTAATGTACTGTCATTAATTCCATAGTAATGATTTGTTCACACATTTTTAAAACAGAAAATTTTCAACTCAGCATAAAGAAGAATTTAAAAAAATAAGGGAGTTTTTGGCTTCAGCAGTATCAGTATATGCCTCAAAGAGATATAGAAACTTGCTAACTGAGATTAATCAAGCTCCAGTAAAATATAGATGAACACCTTATAAAGCATACATTTTAATATTAGATAATAGTCCTTACCACATTATATTTTTCAGTGGTACATCTTGTGTGCATACACGATACTTTCATAAAAACATTATCAAAGAAACTGCAAATTACCCAGAACCAAAAACAAATGTAACAAAACTTACCAGTAATTTTTTCTCAGTCACAGAAATCTGAATTTTATTTGGCTTTAGCCCCAAGGTAAAGGGAAGGAGAAAAACAAACAAAAACAACCAAACAAAAAAACACCAAACAAAAAAAAAAAAGAAAGAAACATCAAAAGTCACTTTAATTCTTATGAAATAATTGTAAAAGTAGGTAACTTTCACAATGGTGAAATGGTTTTGTAACACTTCACCATGGGTTCAGCAGCAGCAGTCATTTTTCTCCTCCTTGGCAGCTGGTGCAGCGATGTGTTTTTGATTTTGGGCCTGGGAACAACGCTGATAACACCAGTGTTTCGGTTACTGCTTAGTGATGTTTTGGCCTGACCAAGGACTTTCTGAGTTTCATGCTCTGCCAGGGAGGAGGGGAAGCCGGGAGGAAGCAGAGACAGGACACCTGACCCAAACTGACCAAAGAGGTTATTCCATACCACAGCACGTCATGTCCAGGATGGAGAGCAGAGAGCAGAGACCCGGAAGGGTGGGGGTGCACTGCGTGGTCGGGCTTGCTATTAGGTGGTGAGAATTGTATTCTATCCTCGTATTTCTCTTGTCATTATTATTACCGGTGGTAGCCGTAGAGATTTGTGTTATACTTTAGTTACTAAACTGTTCTTATCTCAACCTGTGGGAGTTGCATTCTTTTCGATTCTCCCTCCCATTCCTCCGGGAGCAGGGGGAAGAAAGAGGGGAAAGAGAGTGAGAGAGAGAGACTGCGTGAGTTAGTCTTAAACCACGACACACTTCAACTAAATCAATAGAATAACTGTGGCTGATACCCAGCAAAGTCTGGTTTTCTTTCTAGAAGATGTATAATAGGTCTTGGAAGTTATGCAAACAAGTATAGGTAGATTGAGACAATACACATTCATACTATTTATAAAGAAAACAAAAAAAAAACCCAAACAATACCCCACCTTGTAATAAAAAAAAAAGTATCCTACAGTTTACACAGAAGGATACATATGTACAACGCCATATCAGCAATAACCCACTGTTACAAATCCTTCATTTAATGAACATTTCATCTAAGATCTAAAATTTTGTTTTCTTTTTTAACAAACAGAATGATTCTGCCAATGAAATGGCATCTCAATTGAAGGTGGTTGGATGTACCTAAAAAAATTAAAGTAGGTCCCCTGGAAGAGTGAGAGCCAGTGTCTCCTCTAAACTACGACAAATGTTGCGATGACATTTCAGGTGCTGTGGTTGATGCATAGTACTTAAACAGAGCTGACCTTGGAAACTGATATCTCAAAATGAGAACAATAGAGCTCTTTCATTAAATAATGATCTTATGATCAGGGAACAGAACCTGGATTTCAGCATTTGCAAAATGACAACCCATGATGCCACATAATCAAACTACTTTCAAATAATTTTAATCCTTGCTCATTAGAGAAGGTGATATGTGTTCCTTTTGCATAACACCTCTAATTTTCTTCGTGGTACATGACATGAACCATATTAGTATCACACTAATTACATTATAGTTCACATTGTCCTCCTCTAACTCAATTTCTCAGGATTAACACACTTCTAAAGAAGAGTAATTTTCCCATTTTCCTCCCTCTTATCTAACGGAAAGCTTTATTAAATGAGCTTCCTGAAGAATAAAAGACTGTTCTTTGTAATAGTTTTAATTAGTTTTCCCTGAAGAAAAAAATAAATTCAAGAGTAATTTTTGACAAGAACTTATGCCCCAAACCTAAAAACAATTAAGAATTGTCATTAAGCAAAAAAACCCAGAAGCACAAGTATTTGTCTTACCATTAGTTTCATGCACTGACAACGATTCTTGCATTTTGTCAAATAATGTTTAGCCTTTATCAGTGCAACATCTAAACCCCAGTATCACATTTTCACTCCTTTCAGGAAAATGTACATTCCACTTGAATTAGTGTAATTACTTTCACACTGTTCAGAAGACCACATACTCAAATGGAGCTGAATGTATGTGCAGCCACAGTGCATGAGACACTGAGATCTGCAGAATCTTTTTCTGAGTAAAGAGTCTTCAAAGAGATGTTTAAATGTTTTCTTCTGTCAGAGCCTGTACAACCACATCTCTGGTTCTGAGCACTACAAGCGACAATTAACCTTTCCTTTCCCTTTAGAGACACTGGTAAGGTGTGTGGTAGCTCAAAACCACTCTTTATAAGCAGGTGTAAGAGAGGTGAACTTCATACAAATCTTCAGAAGACTAAATAAAATTATTGTTATCAGGTATTAATCTCTTACAGGCTGCTCTCAGGGAGGGAAAAACAGGACAAAACAAGCAAACAAACAAAAACCAAAACAAACAAAAAAAAACCCAAAACCACCCAAAAATGCCAAAACACACACACATACCAAAAAAAAAAAAAAAAAAAAAAAAACAAGAAACAAGAGAGGAAAAAAGAAATTTCCAAAACCAGTTAATTGGAAGGAGCATGTATTTTGACCCTGATGAAAAAATTCCACTCCCTATTAGCAGTGTTTTCACTGTAAATTAAGCCTGGTAAATGTCAAATTACAATTGCATCAAATGATATTTCAAATGATCCAATCAATGTCTTTAGTCTACTGTAACAACTTATGAAATAATATACTATGCCATGATACACTGACAATATTATTAAAGATGCTCGAGTAATTAATACCCTGGAAACAAATTTTACTGAGCTTTGTGATATTTTGATTTTTTTTTAAAGAGCAATAGAACAAATAAGCATCTTGCCAGATGTTTGTTGTCAAAGCAAGAGTTCTGTTTTGGCTGAGCCTTGCAGTTCTCACAAGGCAACCTAGGAGATGCCATCTCTTGCAGGGCAGCAGATGAAATCAGCTCTTGAGAACACAGGGAGCACAATTTGCTCAAAACGTTTTTATCAGTCTCAGCAATAACTTTCATAAAAAGGAAAAAAAAAAAAAAAACCAAAAAGCAAAAAACTTCATCTGCAAACGAAGATGTTAATAACTTTACGTGATAAATGCTTGCTTTCCTCAAGACATTAAACCATTTTTTTGTGCAGGCATTGCAGAAACTCTAAACTGAATTATGGAACAATTTTCCGTGTTTTTGATATGGTAACGATAAAGGAACTCTCACAGAGTGCACAAAGCTGCAACAAAGGGCCTAACACAGCCACTGTATAATTGACAAACAAGAAAAGTGATCTGAATAGAGAGGGGAAAAAAGGATAAACACTTATGTCTGTTTATTTTCTCTTACCACAGTGATAGGGAAGATCATTTTGTTTGGTTTTTTTTTCCTTCTTTTCTCCTGAGGTAAGCAGATGTCTGTCAAAAAAATCACCTGAAAAGAAGTCAGAAAACTATTCAGAACTGAGCACAAAGAGTCAAAAAATATTACCAAAAGCAGTACAAAGTAATGAATATTTTCACTCTACTTCTGATCTCTTCTCCTGGGAAGGCACAGCAACAGACACAGAAAGAAAACTATGTAAAAAGGAAAAAGAAAAAACAAAACAGGAAGACAGCATATAATTTTAGGTCCGTCTTGATTTTAAGATAGGTGCCATTGCTTTCATTTCAGGGTATCTCTAAATTTATGGAATCCCCTGTTTAGAATTCAGAAATTATTATTTTATTAAGATGTTTTTAATATGTACATTTTGCTATTTGCCAAATGTAAATATGTTGCTCAAGCTTGTAAGTATTTTTGTATTAAAAAAAAATTATGTGCATGAATAACATTATTGACTGAAAATAGTAAATGGGGATTTTAGTGATACATCCTCTAGGGAAAAAAAAAAAAAAAGATGAAACACACAAAACCACAAATAAACAAAAAAAAAAAAAACAAAAAACCCGACAACATATTTTATATGAAAAAGAAAGGTGACTGCTGTGAGAAAGAAAAATAAAAAATCTCAGTGCTTTCCTTCATACTATTTTTAACACTATTTCATATTTTGATATTTTAATTATATTATTATTTAATGATGTATTATTAAATATATTTTAAAATATACTGTTAATTCATAATAAAACTATAATTATATTATAATTATACCTTTTCTTGTAGAATTGGAAATAAATACCAATATTTAATATTTATGATCATCAAACACAGTCTAGATCTCACTGGCCCCTGAAGCTTTTTTGTTATGGTCTATAGCATAAAATTTAATTCCACTGAGAGTAGCTGGCATTATAGCATAAGCTGTTCTGGATTTGTTCCAGATTCTCATCATTTGGTGACCTTACAGTATATGCCAAAGCATTTCCGCTGAAACAGTGTTAAGAAGGACAAACATTTACCCACAGATTAGGGATAAACTTCATGTATATAGTATTTCTGAAGACGATAGGATGCATTGAAATAAGAAAATTTTCAGACATCCAGATGTTAAAGAGAATTATACTCTATCAGAGTTGGTTAAGAAAAGAGGACAGAGGCAGGGGTGTCTTTCCTCAAGATTGTTTCTGGCAGTACTGGTAATACACTAGCAATACTGCAGCGACTTCACAGTCCACTGACTGCATGGCTGTCTTAGGAAGTCTTAGCCTTATGGACACATGCAACCTCCTACTTCAAAATTTAAATCAAATACCATCATGTCTGGATTCAGTGAGGTGGAAAGCAGAGAGCAAACACATTCAGAGTGTTCCTGCAAAAGATTTAAAAATGGTTAGTAAGGAAAACTTATATGTAAAGTATGGGAGATATCATGGACAAGAGAAAGAATGAAAGCAGATGAGAAAGAGAAAAAAATAATAGAATTTTTTACCTGAGACTGACAACGAGACAGAAATGCTACAGAAGGCACGTGGGCATCACAGTCCGGTGCAGAGCTGTTTGTTGTTCTGGCAGATCAGCAATAGAAATAACCAACCAGTCTGAGCTTGTAGGACTCTTACATAAGAGTTCAGTTTGAAAGCTGTTTCCTGTAAAATTTAAGAACAAAGAGGGAAAGTTAGCAATACAAATACAGTTGCTGTGTTGGGTCAATTTTCTTCAATTCTCATATTTTTATACTTTTATATTTTTATTAATATTCCTTTTAAAGAAAATCCGTTTAAAAATACTGAACTTGAAATATGTTTTGTTCTGCTAACTCTTCAACACACTTGAGACATGAGGAGGGGATCGAAATGGGCTGTGATTGTGCCACATCCGCCTGCCCAAAAATCTCCCTGTTGTGACAATGCCTTTACCCAGCTGGCAGAACTTAGATCATCTCCTGGCCTTCATTCTCCTGTCCCAGAACCAGAGCAGAAATCCTTTCAGAAGAGGGACCTTCTGCTGTTAGTACTGTAATTAGCAAACTGAACCTCTGTGTTTAAAACCATCTGCTGAAATAATTGGTCAAAACCTTAGGAAAAAAAAAAAAACAACACAGTAAAATAAAATCATTATTAGCTTTCTCCCTCTCCCCCGGGGTAATGTTAAAGTGCTCCTCCCCACTAGTTGTGTCTTCTGAATATTTTTGTCTTAATGATTCGCTAATTAGACATATTTTCATGTTTCATTTCATCACATTTAAGGTGCTCCTGTAATCATGGTGCATTCACATGCATTGACAGTGGAGCAGGTGGATCACATCAATTCCTGCCAGCTCAGTGGCTATGAATATTCCACTCCCTGGATTTATTTCACTTATTAATTAGATTCTGCATTCATGTTTCAGGTGTAACACACTGGTGTGATGTCAGATGTTAACTTTTGTGTTTGTTTCCAAACACGAAAATAGCCTCTATTATTTGGCCATTTTTCAGCTTTTATTGACATTCAGAATAGACTTATTTTTCTTTTTATAGAAGTCCTTCCTTCATTTCTATCATCTTTGTGGATATTTTATATAATCAAATGCTGCTAGTTTTCCAGTACAGTAAGATTGCATATTTCAATGACACCAAGCTGCAGCAGTTTGGGGAAAGCAATCCCCGTCTATCTTCATGTAAAAGAATAGTAGTTACCACTTATTTTTGGGCACTAGTCTGGGACTTCAGAAGGGAACACTGTTATTCACAGCACTAGTGATGAAATTGGAGGGGTCTCCACCAGCTGCAGAAGGTTTACTTATACCACCATCATTGCAATAATTTTCTATAACCTGCTAAGTAATAAACTTCATTTTAGTTAGTGAGTTCGGGGTCAAAATCAGGAAACATTTTTAATTTATGTTGTAACTAAGTGCCCTGGCCTCCACCTCAGAAGCTTACTAAAGGCATAGCAAAGAAAATACTCTCAGACATTTCCACACCTTGTCTCAGCAGAAGTTTGCTTTGTCCTTCAGGTAACTCTAACCTTGAAGTCAGAGCAGTTCTGAGATTTATATAGAAGTTCAGAGTAGCCTTGTAATCAAGGTGCCTTGTTACCACCTCTGAACTGGAGCACTTGAGATCTGAGCTCCTGAGGGCAGCTATGGAGATATTAGTTCATAGTGTTCAGGGGTGGTCTATTTTTCCCTGCCTTAACTTGCATGCTGCAATTTTCTGTTCTTGGTTTCTCAAGCTAATCTTTGTTGGTGTGCAATTCAGCTGTGAAGACGCATGTTGTGCCTCAAACAGTTCTGCAACTCTGTTTAAATTGTACTTAGGACATGCTTTTCCTAATTAAAGCTTTTAACCACTTAAATGGTGGGTTAGAGATTTTAATTTTCTGTATGCCATTCATTCATGAAAATGTAGTTTATAAATATGCTTACAAGCATGTGCAAAAGACTGTCTTTTCAGACTGTCACCGTAGCCCAATTTATTTATGCACTTTGAAATAGAGGACAGTGTACGTTTAAGGCTTCATTTAAAAAAAAAACCTGTTCTGTAGGATTAAGCCTTTTAAAGTTTTATTGGTGCCTATGCTTTATATTAATTGTGTGGTATGCCCCCAGGTATTTTCACAAAGGGCATTTTAGAAAGGTAAATTCAGCTGATTGATGAATTTCTCTGCAGAGGTTTATTAACATTTTTGTCAATTTAGTCCATTAAATACTGCAACATCCCTAGGTGGTGATGAATTACAATAGCAACACAGGCTTCACACAACGATGGCAAACTGACTCCAATAATTTTCTCAGTAGTATCCTCATAGCACAAGTGAAATGCTGATGTTTACAAGTATGGCTAAGTAAATAAAAAGTACATAGATAAAAAAAAAAAAAAAAAAAACTTACTTAAAGCAAACTCACCTTATGTGCTCAAACTTCAGAGCAGTCTAAGGCATGGAATTAAGAGTATTAACAGCAGTATTTCCCCCACTACAGCAAATATGCCAGAACTTTGTGTAAATGTATGCATAACCTCATAAATGAAGCTTATGTATCAGAAACTTGACATCAAAATCTCACTTTCTCTAAAAGAAGAAGTCATAAAACCTAACTGCACTCCAATGTCCACAAATGCCAGTGAAATAGTTCCTGTTGATTACTGCAGGCAGTGTAGCAGGTGCAATAGCCTATGAAAAAATAACTCGAAACTGAAATTTTTCATGAAATATTTATAATGGCATGTTGTGTTAAAGGGGAGAAAATAAACCCCCTTATCTTATTAGAGGGACAGGGAACGGCTCAAATATGCAACTACCAGTCTGGGCACGTCTGATCTGGATTCACTGATACTGCACAATCAGCTGCAACTATCAGTCCGGCTGCGTACTGATCTGGATTCACTGATAATGCACCACACTGCCGTTTCAGTTGTGCTCATGAACCCTCACGGCCACACTGAGAGATGGGGTTGCGGTTAGTGAGGAAATTACGACTGGCTACCAAAACAGTGTAGTTTATTGATGCAACGGGTACAGATTCTTATGGATTGCCAGTGGTAAATACTGTCTGCAAAGCAAGTGCGAATAATAGTTACATGAATGCAAGCGCTCGATAAAGTTAACGCAGCCTGGCTCTAAAATATAAAGGTAACAGTAAAAGTAACTCTATAGAAATTCTAAGTTTTCCTAGGAAAGCACTGGATACAGTGCAAGTCTTACCCACAGGCATCCCTATGGAAGGGGAAGAGAGGTCCAGCCCATCGACCGGTCCCAGGAGTCTGTTGATGTTATCTTTCTTGACTCGCCCACAGTGGTATCTTCCCCAATATCCCCCTCTTTCTTGGGTCATTTTATATTATTTTCACCTTCAAGGTGTAGCTTGAGTGACTCTAGTCATACATACCTTTATTACTATTGGTGCAAATCTCTCTCTCACTTCGCTTTTAAAGGTGTATGACACCAAAAATTCAGAGTGCATGCTCAGAGGGAGGTGGTCTCATTTTGGAGGGGGGTTGCATTGGAGATGGGAGTGTATTTTAGCATGTAAATGCATTATAATGACATTATAATGAAGCAAAGTTCACACAGAGGACAGCATTCTGTCAAAAGATGACAGGCTGTTGGCTCAAGGTAGCAAGTGCGCAGCTTATCAGTTTCTGGTACCACCTAGTTCCCCTCTTTTTGCTGAAGTTAGGACAAAGCGTAACCACGAGATCACCTCGCTCTACCCTCTGTCTGTGTTGCCACAGGAACCACTGTGGAGTGCATATTCCTGGCATACCAGGTGGGGCTGCATCTCGCCCTAAGAGGCCCTGAAAGTCCGTTTTTCCCTTATGTGTGGACAATGCTGCATTTCAAATATAAGTTTAATTCCTACTTATCCCACATTTCCTAATTATTCCACATGAAAAAAAAGTTCAAAAAAAATAATGCAAAAGCTAACTCATTTTAATATTGAATCTTATCCCAAAAGAAATGATAAAAGTTTCAAAGATCAGGTCATTCTGAGAATGGGAAATATATCTGAAAACACAGCGTAGGAGGAAAAATTTTGCCCATGACATGGAATGGAGAAGTAAAGGGAACACAGCTTCTATCCACAATACCACCTGTAATTTGCGAATTATTTGTACTTCTCTACCTCTATGCCATTAAAAAATAATTTTAATTTTGGTGCTTAACAGCCTATCAGGACTATAACTGCTACATATCTAACAGGCCTGTATCTGCTTTGCATATTGTTACCCTTTCAGCAAACTGTGCACTAAGTTAGTCTTTCAGAAACTGTTTCATGTTTCTTTGATTGCTTTAAAAGCAATGGATAAAGCAGAAACAGGAATGGCTAGTGATAAATACTATAAAAACCAGACATGAGAAAGGCTGCTAAGAACTCATACAACATAAGTATGCACTTCTCCCCCTGAATATATGAGTCTACCCCTGCTCAAACTGTGATTTCTCTTTGCTGTGGTGTTTTCTCTAATGTCACCACAGAACCGAAACAAAGGCAGCTTATATTTCTAATTGCAAATTGGCTTTACCAGAAATGGGGAAAAAAATTAACTTTCAGTTTCTAAACATAAAAGATTTGATCAAAATCCTTTTTTTTTTTTTTCCCTTGGGAATAATGTGAGTCATGAAAGTATGCGCCTCTCTTTTCCTTCAGAATGGAATAAGACTGTCTCGAGAGGGGACGCCTGCAGCACGCCTGATCGGGGGGAGGCTCGGGGCCCAGGAGCTTCAACTCCGAGCAGCAACAGGTACTGAGGGAGCCTCAAGTCCTCGACAGGGCTTACCCGGGAGCCGGCAGCTCAGTGGACGCGAGGAGCTGACTCAGAGGGGGCGGCGCCAGGAGGAGCGGTACCAGCCCCGATTGGTTAAAAACCTGCCTCAGGGAGCGCGAGTGACCAGGGGCACGGTGAACAGGGCAGGCAAACAGGGCGGGTTCGAGGCAGTTTGCGTGGGCAGGGGAGCGGGATGGTGAGCGGAATTGTGAGCACTCACCATATGACCAGGCTCCGGTCTGGGAGCTCTGCTCTGGCTGCCCCGGCAGTGGCAGTGACGGCACCCAGACCGAACCGATGAGAGGGGAGGCTGCAGTGCAGAGCTTGGGGTGTAGAGAGCGTCTGCACTGCTCTCCCGAGAGGAGGGTGCGCAATGGGCAGGGCTGCACTCTGTGCTCCCTGGTGGAGGTCCTCCTGCAGCAGGTGGCGGAGCTGCGGGATGCTGTTACTAGGCTGAAAGGTGTCAGGGAAGCTGAGAGGAAGCAGCACTGCTTCCTCCAGGACCAGGCTGTGCAGGGGCCTCAAGAATCTACTGTCGCTCATGCAGGAAAGGAGGCCGCTAACCCAGGAAGCTGGGAAACAATAACAGAAAAAAACAACAAGAAAAGGAGGAAGAGGACAATTAAAAGCAAGGGACTTCCTCCTAAACCTGTTGTCCCCACCCAGAACCGCTTTGCTGTCCTGCAGGGGGCTGGTGAGGAACCACACTCCCACCAGGAACAACCGGCTCATCCACTGGTAAAAAAGATCTCTACTGGTGCTGCCACGAAAAAGCAGACGGCCGTAGTAGTAGGGGACTCTACTCTGAAAGGAACAGAGGCACCCATCTGTCGGCCTGACCCAGTCTCAAGAGAGGTGTGTTGCCTACCAGGGGCTCAGGTCAATGATGTTGCAGAGAAGCTGCCTGCTCTAGTCAGTCCCACTGACTATTACCCACTTCTAGAGATCCATGTGGGTGCTACTGATATAGATAGCAGTAGCCTGGAGAACATAAAGAAGGATTACAGAGCTCTGGGAGAGGTGGTTAGGGTCTCTGGAGTGCAGACTGTCTTTTCATCAATTCTCCAGGATACAGGACAGGACCTCAAAAAGGCTAGGAGGATTGGTCAGGTTAATAAATGGTTAGAAGGGTGGTGCTATAGTCAGGGGTTTGGGTACCTTGAACATGGGACTCAATGTAGTAGGCCAGGTCTACTGGGGGCTGGTGGAGCTGGTCTGACAAAGAAAGGGAAGAATGGATTTGGTAGGAGGCTTGCCAGACTGGTCAAGGATGCTTTAAACTAGATGTGTTGGGGGAGGGGGGCATCATTCCATCGCAACACACCCCATCACAGGCCAGCACCTATAGTAAACATTCACAGCAATATAGAGATACTGCAGCTGCTCCAGTCAGTGAGCCGGCTTCAACTGGAGCTCGGCTCAGGTGTCTGTATACAAATGCCCATAGCATGGGGAACAAACAAGAGGAATTAGAGATGTGTGCACGTCTACGGGCGTATGATGTCATAAGCATCACAGAAATATAATGCGATGGCTCCTAAGACTGGTGTGTTGTAATGGAAAGTTACAGGCTCTTTAGGAAAGACAGGCCCGGTAGGCGGGGAGGGGGAGTTGCTATTTATGTTAGGGATAGGCTGGAGTGTATGGAACTCTGTCAGGGGACAGGTGAGCAGTTGACAGAGAGTTTGTGGGTCAGGGTTAAAGGGAGAACAGTGATGGGAGATATTATTGTGGGAATCTGTTACAGACCGCCTGACCAAGAGGACTCTGCGGATGAAGCACTCTATAGACAGATAAGAACAGCCTCACGCTTGCAGGCCCTTGGTCTCATGGGGGACTTCAATCACCCTGATATCTGTTGGAGGGGTGGTACGGCCCAGCACAAGCAATCCAGGAAGTTCCTCAATTGTGTGGAAGACAGCTTCCTTCTGCAAGTAATAGAGGAGCTGACAAGGAGAGGTGCCATGCTTGACCTCGTCCTCACCCACAGGGAAGGGCTGGTTGGAAATGTGACACTCCAGGGCAGCCTTGATTGCAGCGATCATGAGATGGTCGAATTCGAGATCCTCAGGACAGTGAGAAGAGCGTGCAGCAAGCTCACTGCCCTGGACTTCAAGAGAGCAGACTTTGGCCTCTTCAGGAACCTGCTCAGTAAGATTCCATGGGATATAGCCCTAGAGGGCAGGGGGGCCCAAGACTCTTGGTTGATATTCAAGGATCACCTGCTGCAAGCTCAGGAGCGATACATCCCTACAAGAAGGAAGTGCTGTAGGAGGGCCAGGAGACCTCCTTGGATGGATAAGGAGCTGCTGAGGAAAATTCAAAGGAAGAAAGAGGCATATAAATGGTGGAAGCAAGGACAGGAAGCCTGGGAAGAAAACAAGGATGCTGTCCAGGAAGCTAGGGACCATGTTAGGAAAGATAAGGCCCACTTAGAACTAAACTTGGCTAGGGATGTTAAGGATAACAGGAAGGGATTCTATAGGTACATTGCAAATGAAAGGCAGACTAGGGACAATGTGGGCCCCCTCCAGTAGCTATCGGGAGAACTGGCTACCCTGGATTTGGAGAAGGCTGAGGTTCTTAACGACTTCTCTGCCTCAGTCTTCACCAGCAAATGCTCTGACCATACCACGCAAGTCTTGGAAGGCAGACTCAGGGACAGTGAGAATGAAGACCCTGGGCCCACTGTAGGACACGATCTGGTTCAAGACCATCTTAAGAACCTGAATGTATACAAGTCCATGGGACCTGATGAAATCCATCCTTGGGTCCTGAATGAGCTGGCAAATGAAGTTGTTAAGTCACTGTCCATCATATTTGAAAAATCATGGCAGTCAGGTGAAGTTCCCGATGACTGGAAAAAGGGAAATGCAACCCCTATTTTCAAGAAGGGGAAAATAGATGAGCCAGAGAACTACAGACCAGTCAGCCTCACCTCTGTGCCTGGCAAAATCTTGGAACAGATTCTCCTGGAAGGCATGCTGAGGCACATGAAAAACAGCAAGGTGGTTGGTGATAGCCAGCATGACTTCACTAAGGGGAAATCCTGCCTGACCAATCTGATGGCCTTCTATGATGGGGCAACGGAACTGATGGACAGGGGTAGAGCAGTTGACGTCATCTACCTGGACTTGTGCAAAGCATTGTACATGGTCTCACATGGCACCCTTGTCTCTAAGTTGGAGAGTCATCAATTGGACAGGTGGACCACTCGGTGGATAAAGAACTGGCTGGATGGCCGCACGCAAAGAGTTGTGCTCACTGGCTCAATGTCCAGCTGGAGACCAGTAACGAGTGGTGTCCCTCAGGGATGGGTGTCGGGACTGGTCTTGTTCAACATCTTTGCCAGTGACATGGAGAGTGGGATTGAGTGCGCCCTCAGCAAGTATGCCGATGACACCAAACTGTGTGGTTCGGTTGATACATTGGAGGGAAGGAATGCCATCCAGAGGGACCTTGACATGCTTGTGAGGTGGGCTGATGCCAACATTATGAAGTTCAACCATGCCAAGTGCAAGGACCTACAGCTGGGTCAGAGCAATCCCAGGCACAGCTACAGGCTGGGCAGAGAAGAGATACAGAGCAGTCCTGCAGAGAAGGACTTGAGGTTTTTGGTTGATGAGAAAATGTACGTGAGCCAGCAGTGTGTGCTCGCAGCCCACAAGGCCAACCGTATCCTGGGCTGCATTAAAAGGAGCATGACCAGCAGGTAGAAGGAGGTGATCCTGCCCCTCTACTCTGCTTTCATGAGACCTCACTTGGAGTATTGCGTGCAGTTCTGGTGTCCTCAACATAAAAAGGACATGGAACTGTTGGAACAAGTCCAAAGGAGGGCCACGAGGATGATCAGGGGACTGGAGCACCTCCCATAGGAAGATAGGCTGAGAAAGTTGGGGCTGTTGAGCCTGGAGAAGAGAAGGCTGCATGGAGACCTAGTAGCAGCCTTCCAGTATCTGAAGGGGGGCCTACAGGGATGCTGGGGAGGGACTCTTCATGAGGAACTGCAGTGAGAGGACAAGGGGTAACGGGTTCAAACTTAAACAGGGGAAGTTTAGATTGGATATGAGGAAGAAATTCTTTACTGTAAGGGTGGTGAGGCACTGGAATGGGTTGCCCAGGGAAGTTGTCAATGCTCCATCGCTGGCAGTGTTCAAGGCTGGATTGGACATAGCCTTGGGTGGCATGGTTTAGTGTGAGGTATCCCTGCCCCTGGCAGGGGTGTTGGAACTAGATGATCTTAAGGTCTTTTCCAACCCTAACTTTTTTATGATTCTATGATTCTAATTTCATACCAGACAGAATCTTAGCCATAGTACAATACAGGTCACAGTGCACAGAGTTCTCAAATAAACCAGTGCTCATTTATATGCGTCTTTATCTTTTTTTTTTTCCTGGTTACAAGATAAGTATTAGTTACTCAAAGTAATTGCTAGAGTTTTTCATTATAAGTTCAGAACTGTCACCAATAGAGGATAATCAAGCCATGGCTCACATTCAAAAGAATATTCTTCTTTAAACGACTCTTCAGGGATTAAAAGTCCATAGTTTCATCAAAATATCTTCTTATGCTGTGTCTTAACACCAATCCCATTGAACAAGCTATCAATCAGTGACCAAAAGCGTGATAAATTTAAATCATTTTAGAATGTTTAAATTTTAAAAAATATATTTGTTCTTGGCTTTTGATAAAGTGTTGTTTTCTATGATTCCATGATTCTAAAACAAAATAGATTAGATGTTCAAGAAAACATTTAGCTCAGAGGACCATGGTGCGAACTCTTCAGCCACCTCTTTCCTCTTCAGGCAACTAACTTCCTATTGTGTGGCCTTGAAGAAAGATGTATCTATTCCAAGTGAGACTAAACACCTGAGCAAACCCAGTTAGAAAAATGGACAAAATTAACATTGTGTCTATTAACATCAGCAGCAATTAAAGAAAAAAGAACAAAAAAAGTTACTGGAGGCTGTCAAAATATAAAGTTGATTTTGGCTCACCCCAAAATGATAGTTGCTTTTCTACAGCAATGGAGTGCTATTGTAGGTATCAGGTATCCTTTACGGCTGGGTGTCCAAAACTGTTGCTGTTTGTCCCATAACACAAAGCATTGCTGCTCAGACAGTTGCACGTGCTCCAAGCAAGGTCATTGAGGATACGCTTCCTACTGCGTGCATCCCAGCTCAAAATCTGTGGTTTAAACCCTAGTCCCAGGATTACTTGCTCTCCTCAAATGCTTACATCAACCTATGACACACAAACTACTCTCTCACATATGGTCAGAAGCCTGTCAGCACATCCTGGTGCTCTTACGTTTGTTTGTGTTCATATATTTTGTGCGAAGAATGTTCTAACTCCTTGGTAAATTTCAACAGATTCAGTGAGATTTATTAACTTTTTACTGGTCCCAAAGAGAGGGAATTCTTTACTTTTTCCCTTTAGCGCTAGCTAAATGCTCTCTTATCTAACTACATATAATACCTCTGGCCACCAATGGAAAAATCATGAATTATATAGAAACAAGTGTGAAGGCAAAACATAGGTAATGGACTTCTCATTTCATGAGTTTTAGGGTCTAACAAGCACCATAAGAAATGTGACAAAAACCACTAACCCAGAAACAGGAGAAGACAGGGAGAAAAGTGAGGGAAAAGATACATGGAAAAAGTCAGGGGCAGAGAACAGGAGGCAGTGAATCAAATTAACTGTACATCACAAAATAGCTTAAAGACTAATTCTTTGGTTTGTCAGGGTTTCTTTTGATGCAGACTGTCCTTGCATCTCACCCTAGGAAAACTTACCTTAATCCAGTGCCCACATCTCAATTCACCCTCAATTCGCTGTTACTTCAGGGAAAAACCAAATGGCAAGCTAAATAAGAAAGAAAACCTGGTCTTTCTTTGGCTTTAAATTAGGATTTAACATGTGTCTGAAGAAAAGGAGTGTGGTAGAGAAAAGACAGCTAAACTTAAGACTTTGTTAACAGCCAAGGTCACAATGATTCAGTGAGTATCAGAAGGTTTTAATCTAGTTCCTTTAATGGCCACCTGCTCCCAAAATACCCTGGCCACTGATTTCTGCCCTCACATTGCCAGTTGGCCCAAGCATCCTGTAGCAGCGCAAACAGACTATCAGATAAGAAAATCAAGCCAATCAAAAAGTTATCCAGAAAAGTACTTATGGCTGGATAAGTTCCCTGAAGCTGTTTACCTACTGGCTGCTTAAACACTTGCATTAGTCTCATCTGTTCAAGGTGAAAAAAACAAGAGCGGCTAAAACCTTTTGCTATATTTTCTCAGAAAGCCCATTTACTTTTATAGCTGTCTGGGTTTACATGTGCAGAGTGAGAAGCTCACTCTGCACAATGTCTAGTTACTCTGCATAACTGCTCAGGACTATAAAAGCCCCTGATCAACACACTTCATATATGCTGTTGGATACTCTGACCAAGTATGTAAGTGCCAAAAGTTGTCATGAGGGGAAGATGCAGGCTGTAAGGTAACTTGCCATTCCATAGTTATGGGAAGTAGCTTCAGTGTTTATGGTGCTGATCATGAACATTCCATATTCATGAGAGGTAGCTTCGGTGTTTATGCTGCTGATCATGAACAAACCACAATGGAAATAACCTAGGCAAACAATTTGAACAATAAGTTGCTTTTTCAGATACTGCAGACCTCATATCAAAGCTCAATTTGGCTTTCATCGATAGAAGTTTCATACTTGGGTGGGAGGGGAAGTTGTGTTAGAAATTGTATGTATTGAATGAAGAATCAAATAGAACTCTAAGTTTTACATCATTTGCAGTCTGAATTTTTGGGGAAAAAATAAATCTCTCCTGCATAATCCCTCTGATCCAAGCAAACAGAGTTGGAATAAAAGAGTCAAACCATAACTTTCCAGTCATCTAGGGATAATATTTTACATTCATGTCGGAACAATTTTCAAAATAGTTTTTATTTATATGCAAGTCAGAATTAAAGCCTTCAAATATACAAATTTGAACAGCAGTAGATTTTATTTGGTGCAGTTAGTGTAACAATCTTACCTGCTACTGTTAAGCATCCACGTATAAAACAAACCAATTTGGTTTTTCTAATTAATTTCCAAATAATTAGCTCTAAGTACAGTTTAAAAAGTATAAAATTAAATTAGTACAAAGTACAGACAGGTTCCATGCTTCGATCCTACTAAATCTGCAGAATTTCAGTTTTCTGCACTCCTAATACTTTCTCAAATGAATTAATTCACCTGTCAGAGAGAAAGCCACAAACTCTTTCCCCCTAGCAGAAGCTCCAAATATATTAATTCAGTTTCACCTGGGAAGGGAAAAAAAAGATTGTTCTTTTCAGATGCAGTAGCATCAAAATCTGATCTTTGAAATTCCTTGCAGAATTCTGCCAGAGAGCTGCAAAAGAAACAAGAAATTGTCCTCAGCATGGTACAGCTCACGTTTCACAAACACTTCAGAAAACTGGATATAGTTTTCTCATGGGCATACCTCCGACTCATTACAGACAACAAACTGTGAGGACTGCTCACAAAGCAAAATGAGTAAATTAATTATATGACAAGTGTTAATATCTTACTTAAAATGAGTAATCCCCAAATAGCAATTAAAAGTTTCTCTTAGTGTTGGAGATTGTTTACATCTTAAAGGACAAAAAGCAGCAAAAACTTCATGTAAGAGCAAACTTGTGAATTTCTTTCCCTTTTAAAACATTTTATGAAATTAAAACTATTCAACATTCTTCAAGCAGAGAGCTTCAATCCTGCAAATCATATAGTCATATGAATACGTTTCCATGGAAGTTTTTTATTCTCATCAATAAAAAACTCTGACATTGTGACAAAAAAGTAATTCCTAGAGGGATATTTCAATATATTGCTTAATCTGGAGAAAAATATAACTCAATTTTAAATTTAGGAATAGATGGAGGAAGAAATTTAAAACCAGGTAATATTCTTCAGCCTATTCAAAGAATCAGATCAATCTTAGTTCAATCTTAGTGAATGTTAAAATGGAAACCTGCCTATGTCTTTATGTTTCACATAAATATTGTGCCCATCAACAAAATCTGAGGTCATTTACTGGCTAGTTCACTTTAATAGACCCTTTAAAATCCAGAAAAGACACTGATGCAATTTGCAACAAACTAAAACTCCAACATTCCCATCAGTATTGGCAAAATGAAATGTTGCTGTCATAGACAGAGAATAAGTTTGAGTAGTTCCTTATACAGGAAATGAAGTAGGTGAATGAGTTGAAAAAACTTGCAATCACCATTTCTACACCACAGCCTCTGCCTTGGAAGCCTCACCAAGTCTGTCTTTGAAGATAAATAGCTACTGAGGCCTGTAAGAATCTAGCAAAATTTAGATTAACATGCAATTCAGGAAAGAATGTTCTAAAGTTTTAAATTTAAAATAAAAAAAGAAAAAACAAAGATATATTGACCCAAGATATAATATGTATATCATAAAGGTCTTTGTTGCAACATTTATTAAAAACATGTGAATAAACTTCCTAGATATTAAGAGTCTGGTTCTGAATGCATTGGCAACCATTTCTCTAAATTATATATACTTTTTTAGGAGTAGAGAACATGAACATTTAATTTTCTGCTCCAAAAAAAAATATTACTTCAACAATCTGGAAATTTTCTTTCAGTTGGACAGGTGTTTATTTTTAAGTATTGTGGCATATGAGGGGGTTATATTTTTCACTTGCATTGTAATGTACTGTATTACTCTTATTTTAGTGTGAAGACTAAGCATTGCAATAAAAAAATCAGACTGCAGGTCCATCTAGTACAGTATCATCCCCCTGAAAACAATTTGTGCTTATCTTTCCCAAATATTGTATCTAATTAATCCAATTATATATATATATACTGTGAGAGGCTTTTACTGTTAAATTCCTTAACCTTTTGTTTCATAGGATAATTTCTGATGCTGAGATTGAATAAAAAATCCTTGATAAATTATCTGTTATTTTTAGTTATAATACTCTGTTCTTCTCATCTTTATATAAGAAATATGCTTGTCAACTTTATGCCTTTGTTCTTTTTAAATAAAGTAATCAAAATATAATTTTAAAAATTCTTTTCTTACAAAAAGCTTTGATTATAATTTTTATGCTTATCAGCTTTATTATCTCTTGTCCTTACACTTGTCTAATTTTTCATTATCATTTTCAAAGCAAGATAATCCATATTGCAAGCAGGTTTTCAAATTAGTCTGAATCACTGATTTACATAAAGACCTTCACAGAGTATTTGCTCACATCAGAAAGCAAACGTAAAACTAGTATAAACATATTGAAATAAATTCATTTTCCAAATCAATCTCACCGATTTTTTTTTTTTTTTTTTTTTTTGCAACATTGACACAGTCCTCTGGCTGAGAACTTCCATTTCTGTTGTTGTTCTATAATTATATAAAAAAGGCATTATCTCTCAGTACTGGAAAAATGGAACAGCAATCTCTCTTCTTGAACTACAGTGTATGTCAAGTGTGCAACACTCAGCCAATGCACTGATACATATCTTAGGTATGAAGTTTAAAACCAGCATTGGTTAGAAAGCATAGGCATTGCCTCTACCGAAATGTTAAGTGCACAAATTTAGAGTTTTGTTTAACATTTTTGGATTATTGCTAAACACTCAGTTGCGATATCTTCTTACCATACACATTTCTACTGAAAAAAAAAATTAAAAATATCACACCCAAAAATATGGACTTTAAACCCAAAAAAATGACCTAATTTAAGGATCACAATGACTTTAGTGAAATGAAGTTTTATGAACCAGAAATCAAATATCCACCTTTTAGCTCACAAATTAGAAGTTTGGAGCTTTAGTTAAATTTGTCTTCTTTCTCATGATAGGAATTGACATATCCAACAGTGACAGTTCACAAGACACTGTTTCACTTTATCTCCTCATTTGAAGACGCAATGTTACTGCCCACTTCCCGGACAATATTAGCGTATCCTATTACAGGAGTCTTATCTGATAAAACCCCCAAACTTTTATTGTGGATAAAGCTTCCTGTGATATTGAAGAGTGCTAAAATATATTTTATTTCTGAACTCATGGATTCAGTTTAGTTTTATGCCAAATAAATATAGCAAAGGACAAGATCTTTCCTATTTCTCATTGAATAAGAATTGTTAGTGCTTATAAACTCCACATGTACTTCTATATCAGCTTCCACACTGCTGAAGAAACTGTTATCTCATCAGTCTTACAATCCCCCTAGCAATTGCCAGAAAGTGATAGAGCACTGTCCTACTTCCTGTCAAGTCTGTAATAAATATCTAGTGAGGGACTGAAAAAGGAAAAAAATCTCTGCTTCCCTTAGACTATAATTCTGCTTTCCCATTATTTTGTATATATATAAAGTATATATCACGTATATACATATATAGGAGTGTATAATATATATATTGTGTATAATATATATATGCACATATATATGGTTTCTATGTATATATATTTTGATGGAAAGGTTCTTAGAAAAGTATGTTGCATTAGGTGGTTTTGCAGTGCTAACTCCATCTTTTTCTTGGTTGAAGCCCGTAACATATAAAATATATTAATATGCATATTGCATAAATATTTTTTCCTACTCATATTAATAGTATACATGTTATTCATAATATACAGATTTATATAGTTCATATTTGATTTACCTGTATAAACAACAAATCTGACACAGGTTACCTTCATCTCAGGCAAGACTGCTCAGAGTCCATTGCTGTGTAACTTTGTGCGTTAACTGCTAGTTCCAGCAGAAGATACCACTGAAGAGGTAGCAGAAGGAGCATCAGGCAGTTATGCATTTTCAAAGGAATATTGAGGCTAGTGAGTCATTAATAATTATAAGAATTTTAGACAATACAGGAGAGCTCTAACCTTGAGAAACAGACAAAGGATCATTTTGAAGTACAAATATTCTGCAAAATTCAGATACCAGTTAATGAAGCCAGTTAAAAATAAAGAAAATTCTGATATTACTGTAATTAAGAAAACAACAAAAAAATCCTAACAATAGTTATGTTACTGATGCAACATCTGTCGAATAATGCAACCTGTTAGGGGATCTGCAGGTTCTCACTTCCTGGGCATTGTTCCAGCATTCTTGAGGAATATCTCCCTCTACTATCATGGATTTTATTCTTAAGTCTTGCTCCTCTGAATCACTCCATCTTTCTGAGAGTTTGCTGTGAACTCTCAAGAATAGGGAAACATAGTGACATTCTTTTGTTTCTTGCATAGGTTAGCGGAAGTACTCAATAGGCCCATTCTTCCTCTCCCTTGTGACCTGTAGAATTCAGAATGCTTATTTCTGCTTTCTCCAAAAAGTGTGTGCATATTGCAGATGCATCACAAAAGGAAATACAGATGAGAATGTCCACATTTTGTATAAACCTTTCAAAATAGATTGTCAGTCCTGAAAAAAAAAAATCTGTCTGGGTATCAATTAAATTGTTAGCTATCTTGAATGACAGGTATATATGAAATCCAACCAGGAAAATGAGAGTTAAATTCTATTGGAGACTTTCTGGAAATACAGCAGTATTGATTTATTTTTTTTTTTAGTTATTTGTTATTCTGTATTTATACTTTATAAAATTTAATTGTGAAAATTAAAGGTCTTTTTACTGATAAGAAACCTAGCATATGACTGTGCGGGAAGGCAATCTCAAATACAGACTATGAAATCAACCAATATATTCACACAAAACTCAGTCAGAGCATTCTATGTGATGAAACCATCAATTCCTGTATAAACAAAAAAGGAAAGAATATAGGACTTAGTCCTATGCTGAAAAACAGAAGTTGAATATATGATCATTTTTTTAAGTAACCAACCAAAGTATTAGAAGCTATGTAATAATTATTTCCTGAAACTTAGGATCAGCGAACTTGAGAACTGAATAATTTTCTTTCTGTAAGATTAATTAGAATTATTAGAAATAATTATTAGAATTAATTAATTAGATTAATTCTAATAAAAATTAGAACATTTTTATCTTAATTTAATGTGCTGATAACTGAATCAATCTATATTGCTAACTAATTTAATTTATCAATGTGCATATTGAACGGTATTATTAGATGACAAAATACCTTCGGTATCTAATTCGCAATTATCCAACGCAAAGACTGAAGAGAATGATTCTTGTTCAAATAGATAATAGTTTTTGCCTTTCTCTTCTGAAGTTTACGCCTCTGCCTCATTGATTACTGTGCTTTAACCAAGATTAAATGATCTGCATAATACCATAAAAAAGATTTCTGGACAACAGCCCAGGTCTTGCAACTCCACCATCCCTGTTCTCATCAGAAACCAACTTTTGCTCCCTAACTAGATTTTAGCCCATAACTTGTACCTTCTGTACTCTCTCATTTCATACACTGATTCTAGTGAGGTGACTGCTCCTGTGCCTTTTAGTCCATTTACTACTCTTGATCCTGAATTTTTCTTGCCAGCAGAACAGATTATTTGAAAGTGTTTAATCTGAGTGAAATGGCAGTAGACCAACATAACTGAACTATGGAAAAAAACTGGTTCAGACAAAGACTGAAAAAAGACTAACAAACACAAAATGAAAGCTTTCTGACAAATAGACAAAGCAATAACTGTCTTTCTCCAACTAGCTGTAATTAGCAAGAGCAGAGCTAATGATTATACGTTATGCTGGTGACCTTTTGTTTCAGCATTTGAAAACACACACAAAAGCTTCTCAGCAGATAGCATGTGAAAAAGCCCCTCCTGCCCCCCCCCCCCCCCCCCCCCCCCCTTAATGCCATAGTCTGTCATCAACTGTCATCTCTCAAGAGAATAGCTGCTTGGCAGCAGCACTACACCTTCAAATAAGCATGGTTTTACATTTACAGCCACTATTGTGCTTCTGAGTGGATGAGTTGAAGCTCTAATTTCTTATTAATTAAAGATTTCAATAGCCATCTTAGGTAGCAATGAATGGGAGAGAAGGGAATTGTGACAGAAAAGATGTCTCATGTAAAGAATTGCTAAAGTATGAAATACAAAACATGATTAAAGTACTGCTGTGGAATTTGCAGATAGAAAGAAAGACTTTCATTACCTGCTGACATCGTGACTTCTGTCTTACTTGTCTGGATAATAAATGCTACATGCAGGGAATACAAGTTCATCAATTGCTTTCATGTTATGATTTCATGGAGTGGGGAATATGTAATATAGATAACACCAAATACACAAAGAAAATAAAAGACCACCCATGGAAACTTTAGTCATTGGTTATAAAATGAAAATGTGCTTCCATAAATGATCCCAAGAATATATTAAAGAAATAATTACAGGAAAGTATACATTAACTTTGAGCAGCTTTTTCAAATATGAAATACATTAGCAAGATCATAGCATCTTCCTTTTCTCTGCTTGGTTTTCAAACTGACATTGAAAACTAAGAAATACTTAATATCTGTAAAAAAAAAAAAAAAAAAAAACCACAATATTTTTATTCCGTTGGAGATAAATACACTTAAATGAGTTTTTATTAATGACGCTGGGCATAGATCCTCCCAACAGATTAAATTCCCAAAGTAGTCATTTAATAACACAAGACTGTCTCATTTTTGAAAGCACTTCTGTGGCTCAGAAATGTAATAAAGCATGAAATTAAAAGAGAAAAAAATAAAAAAAAAAAAATACCAAAAGTGTTTGGATATTTTTTGTCAATTTTTGTTTTGAAAAATTTCATAAGGAGGATTTTTTTCTTTTCTGAAACCAGGATATTTTTTTTTCCTTTCACTAGACTGAGGGATACTGAAGAGAGCAGGAGTAAGGACAGGTTTGATCTGCCTTGTAAGACATAGGTGGGCACCAGAGAAGCTCCTCTGGCTTATCTTGAGTGTAGGGCATGAGAAAGCAGGACATTCCCAAGGCAATTGCTTGGACATCTACATTGCAGGCAGAAGGGACATGAATAAGAAAACCAGATGAAAGGGAAGTCTCAAAGAAGCAGAAGACATGAATCTCATGGGAAAATCCAGGGAAGAGCAGATTTCAGATAGGCTGCTGAAGAAAGCAGGCTATGACAATGAGGATCAAGCACTGGTAAGAGTCACAAGACTTGGAAATGTTCTGGAAGGTACTGATAGCTCCTTCTTTATGAGACACAGCAGCTTGTGATGTCTGACTAATATATTCCATTGTCATTCATCGTGATTGTTTCAAACATCTCTGACAACATGCGGCTCAAAAAAAACACCTGCCCTACAGAATAGAGACAGCAAGACTGGTGCAGGAGACAGCAGAGGAAAGAGAGAATGAGAAGGAGAGAGGGTAGAAACATGAGGGTTTGTGATTCCATGGCTCAACATAATCCTACACATACAAAAAAAAAAAGTAATAAAAAATACTTCAAGGTTGGAAATATATTCACTGGGGAAATAATGTTTTGAGGGTTATTAATCACATTGGTTTTAAAGCAAGTGAAGTGAAGATACGAATATATCTGTAGAAACTGTCAGGAGACTCTTTTGTCACGGCTTTTAAGCTCTAACTCCACTGTAACTGTCACATTGTACATACGCACAGTTTTAATTTCATCTCAGAACAACATGCCAATGATAAAAAATAATTTTAAATTATACACATTAATCTCAACAGAATAATGACATTTTCATTGAGCTTAGTATGCTACAAAACTTAGATATAAATAACATGGAAAGTTTATAAAGGTTGCTGATTTTTCAGATATGAGAGTTAGCTGAAAAGTAAATTGTGGACAATTATGGGCATTTTATGATGTATGCCTTATTAGATATAGCTCAGGCAGCAGACCTGAGGTCACCTGTGTAGTGCAATTTGACTGGTGTGAAAGCTAATTTAGGGCAGTGTTCTGAAAGTGTGGTTTCAATTTTAAAGCTCAACAGGGACACAGGGTGTTATTGGTTATTGTCCTGTCTACATGACATGAAGACAACTGTATATAATTAAAATACTTCCAGGAAGCATCAGAAGACTGCTGAGCACACTGTGGATCTTTTGAATCTTATAGAGCTTTGAAATACAAAAACCTGTAGAAAACAGTCTAGTGTTTAACAATGGCGTTCATTAAAAAGGAAAAAAAGACTAAAAAGAGAAACCACTCTTGTAGTTGTGTCTTCGTAGTTGCTACTGAATTTTATTTTCGAGCAAGAAGATAAATTTGATGAAATTACTACTTTATTATTTAAATTTGTAGAGTGCAAGGAGTGCAAGTTAAAATAATTTTTCATTGTAAAGTTTCCTGAGCTTATAATGTTCACAAGACTGGTTATTTCAGTCTCTAGTGTATCCCCATCAATCCTAGTCATCTGTCTTTCTCTGAGTTTTATACATAAAAGTTCTTCATTACACAGTATCTACTGCATGCATATTTCCTCATTACAAGGTGAAATTTGTACAGCTTCATGTAGGCAAAGATTTTAAGTAATGGAATACATATGAATACAGCAAACCCACTTTGATTTCAAATACTTTTAGGTGTGCTAAAAATTCCTTATGTTTCAAAACATCTGTATCTGCAAATCTGCAAACATATTGCATTGTAAGGGAAAGAGGAACAGAGTTATCCATTGGCAAAGTTCCTTAAGAAGTCTAAATATAAATTATGCCTTGTGTCTTGTTTTAATAACTGTCTGTGTAAACACTGGAATATAGTGTAATGTTTTATTTGGAGACTGAAGTTTCTCTTTCACTTTGCTACAAATTAACTTCTTTCCTGAAATACAAGGATTTGATCCAGTGACATTCTTGATTTATCACTGTAGCCTTCTAATTACTAGAAATATGAGGAATTTTAAAAGATAAAGTGAGGTGACAGATAGCAATATTTCTGTGTGAAAACCAGGCATATAAGAGAAGAAGGGCATAACTTTGCAAAAAAGCTGTATCTATAGATGACATTAAGGGGAAAAAATTTAGCAGCAGGAACATCAGTTGCTGGAGGATGAAGACAATACTGTTAAATAGAAAATCAATGGCAACATTCGTACATGAAGTGACTTATATTACATTCTGTCATTGAACCTTTAATCCTAATTGACACTCAATAAATCTGTCCTTTCCAGTTTTCCTTCTTAGTTTATTTCTGTGTTAAAAAATTACAAGTCCTAGATAACACATTATCGGATATTCTAAAAAGTTTTGATTGCGTACATCTATTTTCTTGTGTTCCAAAGGGCTCTGTGCCCATTTGAAAGAAAGGGTTGTACCTTAAGTAGGTTAATATGAAATAAATCTTGGTGAAGACAAAGCAGACAGTGAACTTAACGAATTAGGGCCAACTTGGTAAAGGTTTCAGTTAACCCATTCGTCATCACTGAAAGTTTATAAATCCCCTGTTCCTGTAGCAGCCCTGAATCAGGTACCAAAACTCCCTATACATTACATGGAAAGAGTTAAGTGTCTGATAAAGTTCATGACCACTAGTACACAAAATAGCTCAATAGTAATACCCTAAATTAGCAGGAACTAATAAAGAGAGGTTGTATCGTAACTCCCTCCTACCCTGAGTCTTCAGGCCGTGCACTTCCATGCAGAACAGGTCATAATCCACTCTGAAATTCTCCATAAGGACGCAGCCCTCTTAAAATGAAGCAGCAGGTCATTCTTACCTGTTGCTGGGAGAGATACAAACCTACAGAAACAGACACACTGCCAGTTTAAATTTACTGGGGAAACAGTCAGAAAAACTCCCACTTAACACATTCTGAATAAAACAATAACCAAGATAGATCCTGTTATCTAGGAGATGTCCTATATAGGTAGATACTCACTGGATGACAGGCATGAGACAATTCTGAGTATTTGCTTTCTTGTAAAGGTGCACACAGACAAAAAATTTGAATGGATTTTGTGAATAAACATCTCCTCAAGGCTCAGCCATCATCTGTGGAGAAATGCCAAGACATTTGACATGAATATTTCACTAAACTTCAGGGGAATTTTTAACAGGTACCTTTATACGTCTTTATGCCTGTGTATGTGTGTGTGCAAATTGATATCACAAGTGCTGTAAATCCTTCTGACTCACTTTGTAAATGTTAAGACCCAGTTTAAAAACACAGACTGCTGCTAGCGAAAAGCTGTGTAAAAATCCCACCTGTAGTGAATCGATACACTCGTAATCATTCAGATATAAACCGTTGACACCAAAACTAGACGTAGCTGCACCTAGGCTCCTTCGGGAGTTTAGAAGGCAAGGGGGTTTGCTCTAAACTCATGATTCAATTGGAGGATCTCCTTCACCCTTTCTGCCTTCTCTGTATCAAACATCTTTAGCTCAAATTTACCTTCATTTTTCTCTGTATGCTCATCTATGAAACAAATAATAAAGTGAATGTTGCTATCAAATTCTGTTAAGTTATTCTTTTATAAATTCTCATGGAAACTGCTCTTGCTAATACCTTTGATGTTCATTCTTTGAGCAACCCCCAATCACTCATTTAATGACACTGGATGCAATTAAAATATCTTGTTTCAATGTAAGGAAGCTCACCTAGTCTAGATTATTCCTCCACCTGTACCTTGAATCATCATCCCTTAGAGCTATTAATTTCCACTCAGCCTTGTCTGACACCTGTAGCCGCAAACTGGAAAACCTTGTTTCCTAGCTGTACCAGAAAGAAGTTCATAATCTCTTGAAGGAAGCCTTTCCTCCGTGCTTCTTTAACATTGATCAGTTACCAATCTGCAATAGCAAGATATTATGGGACCTAGCCATCAGGTTTCCAATTTCCTGACAGAAAAGAAAAAAAAAGAAAAAAGAGAAAAATAAGGAAAGAAACTAAACTAAGTAGCACTGTTGACTAATCTACCTCTAACATAAAAGAAATTCCTATGCTGATACTTATTCCTGAACCTTCAATATAGTCTCACTCTTACAAGAGGACAGCACAAAGTGCTCCCACAGGTGCATGACAAGCAGGAATGTTAAATCTCAACAGGCAGTAAGCAGGATTCACTGAACTTCTATATCCTGCATCCCCCACAACCCATATATTAAGTTGGTTTGGATTGGGGTTTTTTTTCCACAAAATTATGACAAAGGTAAATATGTGTAACAAATGAGAAAAGAAATAAAGGACACAATCTTTAACAGGACCTGAAGTTGTCTTGGGCAAAACTTCTTTATTTCTGCTAGCAGTGCTCATAGACAATGCATATAACACTATTTCAGAATTACTGTGTTGCAGTGTCCTAAGCACATTAGCCAGGAAAGAATTGCTTAAAGGTATTTAGGAAGTAATGAAAACTTCTTAAATGTAATTTTCCATTTAGGAAATAGAAAATCAGAATGACTGGAAGGGAAAAGTCTAGGTTTTTTTCACACTGTATGATGGGAAATATACTTTTGAACATGTGGGTTTCTGTCTTAACACTATCTACAAGTTTACTGAATTAAGTACCCTACCTCTACAATATTGATTCTCTGTGATGCAGAATTGCTTCAGGGAAAGTTCAGACTTCTGCAACGATAATTGTGTTTCTATGTATCTCAAAAGATCTTGGTAGCTATTTACCCTATCTAAGAAATAGAAGTATATATGTGATTCTAAACTGCCTTAAAATTGAATAATGCAAGGAATATATCACTCAACTAACAATTTCAGTCTGTATTACTATTAGAACCTTACACCTGCATTTTTCATGTACCAGATAGATTTGTTTAGGTCTAAAATTAAAGCAGATATAATGAAGGATTTACTGAATTCAGGGACCAAAATCTATACTCAGGTTAATTGATATTGATTTGTAACTAACACCACATTCAACAGCATCGATATCACCAGACCCTAGCATAAATTAGTGAAATTATTCTGTCAGACCTAATAGCAACAGAAAATGTAGCATTCAGTTTACCTAGAGAACTTTTTCTACAGTATATAAAGCTATTGATAGAGCCATTTTACATTCCAGTTTTTCAGTCATCACATGATTTAAGAGAAGAAAATATATCAGTGTGAGCTGCTGGAGGAGTTTTCAATCTACTCAGTAGATCAGAAATTAAAAGTGAAAGATGGCTTGATTAGAGCATAAAAACACATCCAGAAGCATAAACCTGTGGGTCCTAACAGGAGATCTAGCGAAGTAGCTTGATCGAGAAACTTGATACATTTAAGCTAGAAATAAGGTGCTATCTTTGGAAACTGAGTGAGATAACCAACATTATGAAGGACACATGGGATTCTACTGATAATTTCAAAATACTTGCCTTTCTGGAAAGCAATCTCTAACCAGATGCAAGGATTAGTCCCAGCAGCCTGAGATAGGTATGCCATCTTTTAGAATTTGTGCCTATTCTGTGTTCTGGCATAGTATGCTCTTACTTCAAAAAAGTGAACAGATCCAGAGGGTTTGAAATCACTTCCTGGGCAAATAGGACCTGAAGTTTATGCCAAATGGCATTCAAAAAGCAGTTTGACAATATACAAATACTGCGTTGACCCAAGCATACCTTTATTTTCACTCTATCAGTCAAGAATGTCTGCTACATACTGAGCTGAAAATAAGAATGTTCCCATAAATAATTTTTAGAAATTTTGTTGCATAAACCATAGAAATAGAAATGTAAGTGAAACAAGCCTCTATTACTGTATAAATGCATAACAACCTGCCAGAAGGTATTGTGTTGATGTGGCCATTCCCTCATTCAGCTTCTAGTGCATCTAGCAAATGTTGGAGTGTGCCTGAAGAGCTTTCCCCAAAGGAGTCTGCATTCACTTATAGACCAAAGCAGTGTGTGCAAAGTGGAGACCATCAGGGGATTTGATTCAAAAGCACACTACTGCCCAAAACCAAATTATCGTTAGACGTAGAAGATATGGACACCATAAGGTATATCTTTATTTAAGAATTTTGGAAGGCATAAAAATTTAAGTGCCTTTTAGGAGTAATTTTTAACTACAAAAATTAGTATTTCAATTATTATAAACAATCAATTCTGTCACAGGGTGGAAAAGAAGTTCACTATTACTGCAGTTCATGGCACCATATGAGGACAATGGGCAGTTATCCTAGGGGAAAATTGAAATATTTAAATTGTACCCTGTAGTACCATTCGCCTTATAGTGAATATGCATTAAGCCATGCTTTAATACTGTGAATAACTTTATATTATTAGGATAATCCAGTTTACCACTATAGGACTTTGAGATTATTTTTTGTTATAAGCAAGTTGTTACATGCCTAAAAGAAAATTCCAGGACTTCATTTCTCTATTAAGGGAAAAAATTTACATTTCATTTTTAATATGGTCTAAACTGAGCTTCTTTTAGAAAACGTGTCACTATGATTTAAGTATTTGCTAGCTACCGCTTATGCATAGAATCATAGAATACTTTAGGGTTGGAAAGGACCTTAAGATCATCTAGTTCCAACACCCCTGCCAGGGGCAGGGACACCTCACACTAAACCATGACACCCAAGGTTATGTCCAACCCGGACTTGAACACCGCCAGGGGTGGAGCATTCGCAACTTCCCTGGGCAACCCACTCCAGTGCCTCAACACCCTTACAGTAAAGAATTTCTTCCTCATATCCAATCTAAACTACCCCTGTTTAAGTTTGAACCTGTTACCCCTTGTCCTCTCACTGCAGTTCCTCATGAAGAGTCCCTCCCCAGCATCCCTATAGGCCCCCTTCAGATACTGGAAGGCTGCTATGAGGTCTCCACGCAGCCTTCTCTTCTCCAGCCTCAACAGCCCCAACTTTCTCACCCTATCTTCCTACGGGAGGTGCTCCAGTCCCCTGACCATCCCCGTGGCCCTCCCCTGGACTTGTTCCAACAGTTCCATGTCCTTTTTATGTTGACACCAGAACTGCACACAATACTCCAAGTGAGGTCTCACAAGAGCAGAGTAGAGGGGCAGGATCACCTCCTTCTACCTGCTGGTCACGCTCCTTTTGATGCAGCCCAGGATACGGTTGGCTTTCTGGGCTGTGAGCGCACACTGCCAGCTCACGTTAATTTTTTCATCAACCAACACCCCCAAGTCCTTCTGCGCAGGGCTGTTCTGAATCTCTTCTCTGCCCAACCTGTAGCTGTGCCTGGGATTGCTCTGACCCAGGTGGAGGACCTTGCTCTTGACATGGTAATACTTCATAATGTTGGCATCAGCCCACCTCACAAGCATGTCAAGATCTCTCTGGATGGCATTCCTTCCCTCCAACGTATCAACCGAACCACACAGCTTGGTGTCATCGTCAAACTTGCTGAGGGCGCACTCCCCCACCATTACGACCCGCTGCTTCTTCCTGGCAGCACCAGTAGTGATCTTCTTTACCAGTGCATCAGCCAGTTGTTCCTGGTGGGAGTATGTTTCCTCATCAGCCCCCTGCAGGACAGCAAAGTGGTTCTGGGTGGGGACAACAGGTTTAGGAGGAAGTCCCTTGCTTTAATTGTCCTCTTCCTCCTTTTTTTGTTGTTTTTTTCTGTTATTGTTTCTCAGCTTCCTGGGTTACCGGCCTCCTTTCCTTTATGAGTGACAGTGGATGCTTGAGACCTCTGCAGAGTCTGGTCCTGGAGCAAGCATTGCTGCTTCCTCTCAGCTACCCTGACATCTTTCAGCCTAGTAACAGCATCCCGCAGCTCAGCCACCTGCTGCCAGAGGACCTCCACCAGGGAGTATCAAGGGCAGCCCTGCCCATTGTGCACCCTCCCCTCAGAAGAGCAGTGCAGGTGCTCTCTACGCCCCGTGCTCTACACTGCATCCTCCCCTCTCATCAGCTCTGTCTGGGTGCCTACACTGGCCACCACCGGGGCAGCCAGAGCAGGGCTCCCAGACCGGGCCCTTGTCATATGGCGAGTGCTCACCAACCCGTTTGCCTGCCCGTGCGAACTGCTGAGCAAACTCCTCGCACCCGCCCTGTGTGCTGCACTCTTGGTCACTCGCGCTCCCTGGGGAAGGTTTTTAACCAGTCAGGGCTGGAGCCGCTCCTCCTGGCGCCACCTTCTGGTGTGAGCTCCTCTCATCTGCTGAGCTGCCAGCTCCTGGGCAAGTCCTGTCGTGGACTTGAGGCTCCCTCAGTGGCTCTTGCTGCTCCTAGTTGAAGCTACTGGATGCAGAGCCTCCCCCCGATCAGGCGCTGAAGGCGTCCTCTCTCGAAGTAGTCATCTCAGCATTTGACAAAAAAATGGCCGATGATGCCCAGTTTGAATCTGCATTTTTATGCATTTCTTAAGCAGAAAAATTCAATTACACTGAAGCACAAGTTAAGCTCAAAAAGCAAGTTAAGCTCATGAAGAAACAGCACTTTATTTTAAAATCAAATTAACTGCATAATTGTTGATTTCATTTTCTTCAGATTTTTTTAAAAATACAATAAAATTGAGTAAGATCCCCAAATCATGAAGGAAGAGAGAAAAGAGGCAAATGGAAATGCATAATGGGTGATTCATATTTTACTTTTGGTTTTGCTGTTCAGACACAGCAATCATAACATTATTTTAATACCAGCCAGATAACACCTAAGAGAAAAATCTCTGCTTATCTATTTAGGAAATAAAACTATATATTAGTAATAAATAATTCGTGCCAGGTTACAATAGGATTGAGCCTGACCAAAGAATTTTCTCCCTACAGCTCTCAAAGGGAACAATCAGTTCTAATTCTACTCTGCATTGGGATACATCAGTTTTATTTTAGCATTAAAAAAGAAAAAATATTCATGAGTGACATTTCTTCTCTAGTAATAATGAGAAAGATTATTTTTTTGCATAGTTGAGTACTTTCAAAATTGTAAGATTCCATATATTGGTGACAGCCAGGAAGGTTTCATTAAGGGGAAATCCTGCCTGACCAGTTTGGTGACCTTCTATGGTAGGGCTACGGAACTGATTGACAGAGGTAGAGCAGTTGATGTCATCTACCTGGACTTGTGCAAAGCATTTGACACTGTCCCGCATGACATCCTTGACACTAAATTGGAGAGACATAAATTTGATAGTTGAACCACTTGGTGGATAAAGAACTGGCTGGATGGCTGCACCCAAAGACTTGTGGTCAATGGCTCAATGTCCAGTTGGAAACTAGTAATGAGTGGTGTCACTCAGGGATCAGTGTTGGGACCGGTCTTCCTCAACATCTTTGTCGGTGACATGGAGAGTGGGATTGAGCGCACCCTCAGCAAGTTTGCCGGTGACACCAAGCTGCGTGGTTCTGTTGATATGCTGGAGGGAAGGAATGCCATCCAGAGAGATCTTGACATGCTTGTGAGGTGGGCTGATGCCAACCTGATGAAGTTTAACCATGCCAAGTGCAAGTTCCTACTCTTGGGTAGGAGCAATCCTAGGCACAGCTACAGGTTGGGCAGAGAAGAGATTCAGAGTAGCCCTGCAGAGCAGGATTTGGGGGTGTTGGTTGATGAGAAAATGAACATGAGCCAGCAGTGTGCGCTCACAGCCCAGAAAGCCAACCGTATCCTGGGCTGCATCATAAGGAGCATGACCAGCAGGTAGAAGGAGGTGATCCTGCCCCTCTACTCTGCTCTCATGAGACCTCACTTGGAGTATTGTGTGCAATTCTGATGTCCTCAACATAAAAAGGACATGGAACTTTTGGAACAAATCCAGAGGAGGGCCATGAGGATGAGGGTGCTGTTGAGGCTGGAGAAGATAGGCTGCATGAAGATCTCCTAGCAGCCTTCCAATATCTGAAGGGGGCCTATAGGGATGCTGGGGAGGGACTCTTCATTATGGGACTGTAGTGATAGGACAAGGGGTAACGGGTTCAAACTTAAACAGGGAAAGTTTAGATTGGATATAAAGAGGAAGTTCTTTACTGTAAGGGTGTTGAGGCACTGGAATGGGTTATCCAGGGAAGTTGTGAATGCTCCATCGCTGGTGGTGTTCAAGGCCAGGCTGGACATAGCTTTGGGTGGCATGGTTTAGTGTGAGGTGTCCCTGCCCATGGCAGGGGGGTTGAAAGTAGATGATCTTAAGGTCCTTTCCAACCCTAACTATTCTATTATTCTATGACTCTATATAAAATACATTCCTTTCCTGAAGGAAAGTGCCAGGTATGTGCATAAAATATTGAGACTGGCCAGTATGATCCACATTCCTGAGATGTCTGTGATACTGATGGACAGACTTAGAATCTTTTAGCCAACATAAAGTTTATAATATTGTACTTCATAGTCAGGCTATTTCTAGTCTACAGTTAATTTATCTTGGCTTCCAGATAGATTGACTATTTAGCAGATGTTCAAGTAGCAAAATGTTCACAGTTCTTAAGCATCAAAGAAATTGCCTAAAAGTACACAATTGCACAATTGGAAAGGGGAGGAGAAACCATGGGGAAAGGAGGCAGAACATAAGTCTGTCAGCAGCACCTCAAAAGATTGTATAGTTTCAGAAATAAAATTGTCATTTCAAATGATCAGTCTTTTAAAACTATTTTTTTCCAATGAATTTAGCTTTAAGATTAAAACAGATGGGAAATAATGACTTTAATTCCTTTTCCTTTGTAAAACATGTTAGCTTAACTACAAAGAAAACAGGGTAAATCATGTTGCTTTGGAGCTACAAAACCAAAATGGACTCAAGATCCACAGTCTCTGACTGGATCTCATGTTACTGGAAAGTCTTTAGGCTAAAACTTTTCCAGGTCTTGACAAAAGGAGGGAACATGGTAGCAGCAAGAGCATAGTCAGACTATTCCTTTCTTTCTAAGTGAAGCAGAGTGGACAGACTGTAAAGTCATACTCAAAGGTACACTGACTGAAAACGCAGACACTGCAGGACTGAAATTTCCATGTCTTAAGCTTTTCAAAGTTCCCTGTGCTATTTGTATTGTTTATTAAAACAACTAGTCAGCAAAAAACCTGGATCCCATGTCTTTATCTGCTACAGCCATGAAATCCAGCCTATTCTGATGTATTGTCAATGTGTCTGACACAGTAGATCACTTGTCTGTCTTTGAGGCTTGGGTATGTCCACAAGATGGGGAATATGAGAAGCAGACAGGCATAAGTTACTGCAGATAAAAGACAAGTTGTGTTCTCAGAAGTTGTTTTACTGGTATAGAGGAGGGCCAGAACACATAGAGGCAGATGGGACTGGATATAATAGCAATAATAGTACCTAGAATAGAAAGTGGCAATAAGAAGGTAGCATTTTACGAAGATTTTCAGGCTTAGGGTATTTATCAGCGCTTACGATGAAAAAGTAGACAAAATATTATGAAGTAGGCAAAGACAGCAGACAGTCTATTGTACAAATAGCAGTAGTATTTCCTCAGCCTACTATAAATTTTCAAATAAATAAGCTTCACAAGATTTAAGAAAGCTTTAGGTTATTCTGAAGCTGAAGGGGAATTTAAGCTGTTTGCAAAAGACAACCTAAAAAGTCAACTTGGGATTTTAAAGAACATGTAGAAGTTGTTACCCCACTCATCTGTGAGTACTTGTAGCTTAAAATAACTGCAATTCTGCAAAAATCAGTTGTCACTGGACAACATAAGGTCATCATAACAAAAATAAGCATATAAAAAAAAAAGAATTATGTTTTCCTCCCCTGTGAGACAGATGCAAAGAATGCAGAAAACACAAGCCAGTATACTGTGGACTGCCACAATAAACTGGGGCAATAAAAATCATCTGTAACAGTTCTTACAGAACCTAAGGCTTTCATAATGTGTGTTCAGCAGCTGTTTTGTAGGAAATTTTGTTTACATAGAAAAGATTTTCTAGAGGTGTTAGTTTAGTTACAGTTATCTACCATTGCATAAAACTTTCAAAAGCATCTGGAACCAAGCACTACTCCCCAGATCTCCTTCATTCAAGTACAGCCTGCACAGAAGATATTCACATACCAATATTTTTACGTCTATTTACATCCAAATTTAGATGGTATTGAAGAAACATTCCTATGTAGATAAGACCAAATCTACATCCACAGCAAAAATATTTTGGCAATGAATTTTTTCTCTTACTCATTACACAGAGTAGAAATGAATGAAAGGAAAAAGTAGACTCGAGTGTTCAAAATTACAGCTACATATATCACATGAGATGATAGCAGACCAGAACACACTGTTGATAATTACCTGACTCATGCAAAGATAAAGGGCTGAATCAGTGCTCTTAGAAAAGGATGGAAAATTCTGTACGTATGTGGAACCTTAGTTTCAAGAAGCACTACATTGTAATCTTTCATTAATGCACATTTAAAAAAAAAATGTTATGTTTCCTTCATTTGGGTTATATCTGTCCTGGGTTCAGCACTAGCAGCCATTTTTCTCCCTCTTAGTAGCTGGTGCAGTGCTGTGGAACAGCCTGGGAACAACGCTGATAACACTGATGTTTATAGCTGCTGCTTACTAATGTTTAGTCTGACCATCGACTTTCTGAGTCTCATGCTCTGCCAGGGAGGAGGGGAAACCGAAAGGAAGCAGAGATAGGATACCTGATCCAAACTAGCCAAAGAGGTATTCCATACCACAGCGCGTCATGCCCAGTCTATAAACTAGGGGCAGTTACCCAGAAGGGTTAGATCACTGCTTGGGTCGGGCTGGGTATTGGTCAGTGAGTGCTGAGCGGTAGCATCCTCTTCCTTTGTTATTGCCCTTATCGTTATTATTACGGGTGTAGCAGTAGTGGTTTGTGTTGCACCTTAGTTACTGGACTGTTCTTATCTCAACCTGTGGGAGTTACATTCTTCCCATTCTCTTCCCCATCCCTCTGGGAGTGGGGGGAAAAAGGAGGACAGTGAGCTAACTACTGCGTGGCTGATTTACAGCTGGGCTTAAACCACGACAATATCCCAAACTCACATAAAAACAATGACAACAAAAAAAATCTTAAAATGGTTCTTGAAAAACAGTTTACACTGGAGCTGGGCGGGTTTCTATTTGTATTAAAAATTTATATTCTGCTTAGAAAAATAGTTCTGAGTATTTGAATATTGTAACAGAAAAATGTTGCAACACAAAAATTCCACTGAGAAAAACTGTTTTTAACTCAACAAGGAACAGCTCTTCTAATAGTTTAGTCTGTTTTGTTACTTAATCTAAATATGCATATTTTTTTAACAAAACCACATATACTATTTGTACCTGTAGAGAAAACAAAATTATACTGGTAATAATTAGATTGTTTGACTGCAAAGGTTGTAAGAATTCCACATGCAAATGAAAACCCCTCTGCACTCAATTGAGATGAACTGTGCCCTGCATCAATGGGACTTGCTTTGTGCTCTTGCCTGCCAAGCACCTGCTGGTACAGCAAGAGTGCTGACTGGCTAAATTGATTAAGCACCCATGTGGGGAGAACGTGTTAGTTTTTTTTAACTCGCTGAAATACAACAACTCACTTGATGAGTGACAAATTGTTTTTGAAATAGATCATCTGTTTAAGTAGTTAGCTGGTGCCCTAGGAAAAAAAGTACACTTAGGAAAACATCACATTTAAATGTCACTTTCTTTTCACTCTTTACTTTCTCTACCAAAGTAGAGTAATCCCAGGCACAGCTACAGGTTGGGCAAAGAAGAGATTCAGAGTAGCCCTGTGGAGAAGGACTTGAGGATGTTGGTCGATGAGAAAATGAACATGAGCCAGCAGTGTGAGCCCGCAACCCAGAAAGCCAACCATATCCTGGGCTGCATCAAAAGGAGCGTGACCAGCAGGTCGAAGGAGGTGATCCTGCCCCTCTACTCTGCTCCTGTGAGACCTCACTTAGAGTATTGTGTGCAATTCTGGTGTCCTCAACGTAAAAAGGACATGGAACGGTTGGAGCAAGTCCAGAGGAGGGCCACGGGGATGGTCAGGGGACTGGAGCACCTCCCATATGAAGATAGGCTGAGAAAGTTGGGGCTGTTGAGGCTGGAGAACAGAAGGCTGGGTGCAGAACCCGTAACAGCCTTCCAGTATGTGAAGGGGGCCTATAAGGATGCTGGGGATGGACTGTTCACTAGGGACTGTAGTGAGAGGACAAGGGGTAACGGGTTCAAACTTAAATAGGGGATGTTTAGATTGCATATAAGGAGGAAGTTCTTTACTGTAAGGGTGTTGAGGCACTAGAATGGGTTACCCAGGGAAGTTGTGAATGCTCCATTGCTGGCGGTGTTCAAGACTGGATTGGACATAGCGCTGGGTGGCATGTTTTAGTGTGAGGTGTCCCTGCCCCTGGCAGGGGTGTTGGAACTAGATGATCTTAAGGTCCTTTCCAACCCTAACGATTCTATGATTCTATGATTCTAACTCGACCAGCAGGAGTTCAGACTTCTTTACATATGTACTTTTGTTATATTGTGGAGAAAAGATAAAAGTGTTTATTGCCTGCAGTGTTTGTAATTGGCATCTTGGAACATGCCGGTAAGTTACCAATGAAGTCAAACAACAAGAGTTTTGTTATGGTATTAATTTTTTTGTAGTTGTTTAACATTGTCTGGTTGCATGATACCTTTGAGAATGGAGAGAAGAGGTGATATGGCATGGTATACGCAAAAGCTGTGACACTTCTAGACTTCGTGAATCTGATATGCAAGACTAGATTAAAAAAAAAAAAAAATCAATCTATGTTTAAACTTCAGTATAGCAGTGCCAAAATAATATCCAGCAGTGACTGGAATCACCATAATGAATGAAGTTTGTATTTTAGTATTATTCTATTTCTAGAAATAAATCTGTACTCATTGCCATAAGTCTAGTCTATAAGGCATTGTAACCAAAGAGGTGAAGACAAATCTTTGTGGATTTCAGAAAAGTCTTGAAATTTACAGGTTGCAAGTATTTTTGTTGTTTACAATTTTTAATTATAAGGTGTTGCAAATCAAGATTTATGAGCTATTCACAAGAAGTAAATGAACCAATTTGTGACTGGAATATCTATGTGAACATGCTTGACTTCATCAAGATAAATTACATTTTTATAATTATCAAATAGCTCAAAAATTACAGTCCATACATATTTCATTGAAAATTAGTTCTTTAACTGCCTCTTCAAATTTTTAGTTAATTGATCTCTTTTCAAAATGAGTATAGAAGACAAGATGCATAAGTGCACTTTTTTTTTGTGAACATGTATGATGAGAAAATTGATCCCCATAACTGTGGAGATGATGCAACTCTTCCACTGTGTGTATGTCTATGTCTTTTCCAACCTGTCATTTTTTTGCCCCTCTCGCTCTGTGTGCATCTATATATATATACATGCATATATAGGTGTCTATACATATATCTATATATGAAGAAATAATTACATCTATCCCCACTTCCCATTGCCCTCTTCAGAAATATCTAGGAATTATTTTAGTCTGGACTCATACAAGCCTTGCTTTATTCAATCAACTTCTATCTTTGTATTCCAGGATGGGTATACTTTATGTCTTGGGGCAATTTCTATTTAACATTTCTCTTTCTATCTCTTGAAAATTACTTACCTTCGAGACTGATCTTATCACTGCAGACACACTTGATAAAAATGCACAAGTAGTAAATCTTAGCAATTGCAGTGCCAGAAATCTGAAAAAGAAATATGGGTATTTTGAGAAAAGACAATATTTTGTAATCCCAAGGATCTCATTACATATGACTATATGGTCTTGTTTATTCATAGATAGAATCATAGAATCATAGAACAGTTAGGGTTGGAAAGGACCTTAAGATCATCTAGTTCCAACACCCCTGCCAGGGGCAGGGACACCTCACACTAAACCATGCCACCCAAGGCTATGTCCAATCCGGCCTTGAACATCGCCAGTGGTGGAGTATTCACAACTTCCCTGGGTAACCCACTCCAGTGCCTCAACACCCTTACAGTAAAGAATTTCTTCCTCATATCCAACCTAAACTACCCCTGTTTATGTTTGAACCCATTACCCCTTGTCCTCTCACTACAGTTCCTCATGAGGAGTCCCTCCCCAGCATCCCTATAGGCCCCCTTCAGATACTGGAAGGCTGCTAGGAGGTCTCAACGCAGTTTTCTTTTCTCTAGGCTGAACAGTCCCAACTTTCTCAGCCTATCTTCCTACGGGAGGTGCTCCAGTCCCCTGATCATCCTCGTGGCCCTCCCCTGGACTTGTTCCAACAGTTCCATGTCCTTTTTATGTTGAGGACACCAGAACTGCACACAATACTCCAAGTGAGGTCTCATGAAAGCAGAGTAGAGGGGCAGGATCACCTCCCTCAACCTGCTGGTCACTCTCCTTTTGATGCAGCCCAGGATACGGTTGGCTTTCTGGGCTGCGAGCACACACTGCTGGCTCATGTTCATTTTCTCATCAACCAAAACCCCCAAATCCTGCTCTGCAGGGCTGCTCTGAATCTCTTCTCTGCCCAACCTGTAGCTGTGTCTGGGATTGCTCTGACCCAGGTGGAGGACCTTGCTCTTGACATGGTAATACTTCATAATGTTGGCATCAGCCCACCTCACAAGCGTGTCAAGGTCCCTCTCGATGGCATTCCTTCCTTCCAGCGAATCAACCGAACCACACAGTTTGGTGTCATCGGCAAACTTGCTGAGGGCGCACTCAATCCCACTGTCCATGTCACCGACAAAGATGTTGAACAAGACCGGTCCCAACACCGATCCCTGAGGATAGTTTCTGGATGTGAGATATCTTGTAAATCGGTGCTATCGAGTCTGTAAATTTTGACAGATTGTCGGAAAGGTATAATTTACTTCAGTACTAAAGGGGCAATAACAGTATTTAATACTTATACAATATGGCAGACTTCACTATTTTCTTAATATCAGTACTTGTTCCACTCATGCTGCCCCTTTCCTCACTTCCTGTTTAGTTAGGGGCCAGTAGACAAACAAAAGGATGGGTGTGAGTCCTGGGTTCATGACAGTGGGCAATATGCATACGTGATCATGTGATGTCTTATGGCAGTATGTAACACACTAGCTGGCTTTAATTTAGCTTCATTCTCTGCATAAATTAATACTTGATATATATATTTATATTTAATTCCATTTTTAAAACCCAGGACAGGATAATAGATCCATGAAAAAACCTTTTCTTAGCTATTTTTCCGCACCAAAAAAAGAGAAACTTCTTAGTGTTCAACAACATCCATTCTCTGAAAACTTGTGGTTCTTTGAAAGAGAAGTTATTTTCACATGTGGGCAGACTGCACAGAAGTGCAGAAATGCAGGCTCCTGGTTTGGTGATGTGGGCACATGCCCAGAGTCCAGACAAACCAAATTATTCTGGGTCACACTCTTCAACTTACCCATGTCCACTGTCTTCTACATAATGCACTGCCGTAAGTATTCTGCTTTCAGGGGTTCCAGGTGCTTCAGGTCCTTTAAGTTACTCCTTTCATCATATAACCCTTGTATCACATTGTTGTGGGGTAAAGAATGTCCGCGGTCCTTATTGAGTTGCGAATCATAAATGACACTTAAGCATACAAGCCATGTTCTGTGGCCTTAATGCAACACTTTCAGCGCATATCTTATTTGAAGTGATTCCCTACAGGTGAACACCAAATGGGGAAAAACCCTGCATGGAATGGGATCCGTGCTGTTCTGCCTGATAGACAAATATTTTTAGACCATTTCCACTGGTGTCACCTGGGCTGTATTTCTCCTTCCTTTGCTCTTGCTTAGTTATAAATTTGCTTTGTGGTTCTAAAGCTTGCTCACAGAAAATGTGGATGGAGGTGGCTGCGGTTTCCTTACTCTCCTTATACCCTTTCCTTCTTCTCCTTATAGCCATCAAAAGGTGCAGTCACAGGGCATTTGCAAGACTTGAGACTGAGGTCTGAATTAACTGTAGTGAGCCTCAGCTCCTAACAACAACACACAAGAGGAAAGAGTTTTTCCGAGATAACAGTTTTGTGCAGGCATTTTCTAAGTGAGAAAGTGCTGCGCTGTGGGAAAGTAGTTTGTGCTGGCTTGACACAGCATCATATTTTTACAAGTTACAGTACAGTGACTTTCCCAGAAAATGATGGAAAAGGCTACAACACTCACTAGCAGGGTTTTGGTTCAGAGAGCAGTATAAACCTTCATCCTAATGCGTTTTCTCTGCAGATCTTACTCAGAGCTCATCTTAGTCTTCTTTTCCTTTTCTTCCTCCTTGTTCTCAGTCTGAGCATTCTTGTCCTGCTAATTGAACACAAAGCAACTTTGTTAGTAAAGTTGTTTATAACAATAACTTTTGTTAAAAATTGAAGATGTCACTGTCAGCTCCTGAAAACATAATGTGGTGCTGTCACTCTATCTGACCCAGTCCCAACTGTGAAGTAAAAAATCTGTGTGCCTCTGTATGTTTGCGTAGGTGCTCTGTGTGCATATGCAGATAGATATGTAGATAAATGTGCATAAACATGCTTTTCATGGCTGTGAACTTACTGATTCACTGCACATAGTGAGAAAGGCATTTAAAAATATTTACATTTCATCAAGAAAGAAAATAATTCTGCACCTTTAAATTTCTTACACTTGTTTTGGTCTAAACTTCTTGGGTTTCACGCAGCGTATGCACAACAGAGATTTTTTTTTCTCAAGTGTTTTAAATAATTTTATCAAAAAGCTAGACTTAACTTTTAAGAATTTAGAAATCAGCAGTTTTGCTAAATTGCTTTAATTCTCCAGAGAGCCTCCATTTCTACCTTTTCTCCCTCTTTACTCTTGCTGTCTTTTTGCCTCCCATTTAACTGAGTGATAGCTTTAATAAACAGTGAACTCAGTCACAGGTTGAAACTGTACATTGAAAGGAAAAGGCATCAGTGAACTTCATTCCAAATGCCAGCTTTCAAATTATGGGTCACACACATTCCTTTAATATTTCAATGCCTTGCTATATCTAAATATCTATCAGTCTACAGTTTGCTGCCAGTGACCTTCTGTCAGATAGTGATTTGTCAAGTAAGCCTTCCACAGAAACCTGTAAAAGCTCTTCCAGAAGAATGCATGAGGCTCTCTAAAATGCAGAACCAATGACTTCATGACAGTAGGAGTGGCTTTAAACAGAAAAAAATAATCAAGAAATTATTTAAGAGGCTGAGGATTAATTCTGTGTTATATAGTCAAAATTGTCACAGTACTTAGACAAAGAGAATAGTGCTACTTAAACTGTGTTATTTCTGGACTGGACATCAGCTTTGACTGAACAAGGTAACCAAGGGCATAATATACCCCACTGCACCTTACATAGTAAGAAATGTATTTAATTTCTGGCTTATAAATTTGAGAATCCATTGAATGTTTAATAAAACAAATGTCAGCACAATGAACTCTACCAAAGGGCACTTCAGAAGAGGCCTGACAGCACATGGTTCGTTTTGTCTATTTAATATATGGTCTTCTCAGACCTTTATGATTTTTTAAGTACTCCTAATAGTCAAGCACTTGCTGAACAATTTGTCCACACCAAAATTTGAAAATACTGCTGAAGAACAATTGCCTTGTTTTAACATGTTGGCATGGAAGGAAAAGGCAGCTTTCAGAAAGTGTAACACTTATGGGCTTCATAGAATCATAGAATCATAGAACAGTTAGGGTTGGAAAGGACCTTAAGATCATATAGTTCCAAACCCCCTGCCATGGGCAGGGACACCTCCCACTAAACCATGCCACCCAAGGCTCTGTCCAACCCAGACTTGAACACCGCCAGGGATGGAGCATTCACGACTACCCTGGGTAACCCAGTCCAGTGCCTCACCACCCTTACAGTAAGGGTCATGTGACCGAACCCTGGTCTTATGGAGAGTGCTCACCATCCCACTCGCCTGCCCACGCGAACTGCCTCGAACCCGCCCTGTTTGCCTGCCCTGCTCGCCTCGCTCCTGGTCTCTTGCGCTCCCTGGGGCAGGTTTTTACCCAGTCAGTGCTAGTACTGCTCCTCCTGGCGCCGCCCCCTCTGAGTCAGCTCCTCGCGTCCGCTGAGCTGCCGGCTCCTGGACAAGTCCTGTCGTGGACTTGAGGCTCCCTAGGGGGCTCTTGCTGCTCTGAGTTGAAGCTCCTGGACACTGAGCTTCCCCCTGATCAGGTGTTGAAGGTGTCCTCTCTTGAGATACTCACCTCAGCAATTCAAAACCAATTTCGTTTGGTTTTTTTTATAGTAATATGTTTCAAGGACTGTCTGAATATAAACATATTCAAGAGGAAATATTTCACCAAGGAGAACTCCTTTCTTTGAAGTTTCTTGCAATTATCATACAAACTATATTCATGACATAAGACATCTAAGCACTAGATAGAGAGGACGTGGAGAAGACTGCAATCAAATGGAACATATTTTCTCTGTTTTATTAGCTATTAGCAAGACCAGAACAAAAATAAAGGGTTTTATTTTAAAATTTTTGTAAAAAGAAAATTTGGAAATTTCCTTTAAGAGAGATGAATAGTTTCTTTGAACAAAATAAGTTAGGTGTGCAAAAATATTACTTTACTGCAACATTTAAAGTTTCAGTGTTTGCATCTTAATTGTGGTATTTCTGAGCACTTTTCAACTTTTGTCATTCTTTAACTTCCCATCATAATGAAACTAAAATGTGGTCAATCCCTACTCCTTCCATTGTACTTTTTGCTAGAGAAAGGAGCTGTATCTATTTCTGTTTCAATAAAAAGGAAACACAGTTTCATGAGAAGGAAGGAAAAATAGTGTGCTGCATCAGGTTCTCAATCTGAATAATTGTTATGTCAAGACTGAGGGCTACGTGGTACAGAATATTACACCACATTAATAAAACAAGCTTATCTATCCTTTGTAAATCATCCTTCCGAAGTTCAACATAGAATGGTTTCATAGAATCATAGAATGGTAAGAATTTGAAGGGACTTTAAAGATCATCTGGTTCCAGCCCCCCTGCCATAGACCTGGACACCTTCTGCTATATCAGGTTGCTGTCCAGCCTGGTCTTGAGCACTTCCAGTGATAGGGCAGCCACAACTTCTCTGGGTAACCCGTTCTCACCACTCTCATAGTGAAAAATTTCTTCCTAATAGCTAATCTAAATTTACTCTCTTTCAGCTTAAAGCCATTCCTTCCACTTTGTACTGTCCCTACCAGCCCTTGTAAAAAGTCTCTCTCCATATTTTTTGTAGGCCCCCTTAAGGTATTGAAAACCTGCAATAATGTCTCCTTTAAGCTTTTTCTTCTCTAGGCTGATCAAGCCCAACTCTCTCAGCCTGTCTTCACAGGAGGGGTGCTCCAGCCCTCTGATCATCTTCATGGCCTTTCTCTGGACTTGCTCCAACAGTTCCACATCCTTCTTGTGTTGGTGGCCCAAGAGCTAACAAATAGTACTTATGCATGCAATGCAAATACTAAAAAACATACTTCGATACCCATCACACAAGGCACCATGAACTTTTGTATCTATTTTTCATTTTTAATTCAGATCAATAAACCTTCTTTGAGTTGGTTTTCTACATTTTTCCACATGGATCTATGACTGTTTTGTTGCATAATATGTTGCACACATGTAAACACTTTTTTTTCCAAACCTGCAAACTAGTAAATGGCTTCTATGAATTAGTATTTGTTCTCTCATGTCTACTGAGAGTTTTCCTGTGATATTAGACTTTTTTTACATATAACTGATGGATTAAGGAGATGATACAACTGTAAAATTGCATTCCCTGCCAAATAAATTTATCATCTTGATGGCTTTTATAATTGCACAGAAAATAAAATGACAAAACTATAAAGCACTATTGTATATTACAATAGAAAACATTGCTATTGTGTTCTTGCTATAATCAGCACAGAAATGTTTACAAATTTATAATTTCCCGCACTTTGTACAATCATAGAATGGTTAGGGTTGGAAAGAAACTTAAGATCATCTAGTCCCAACACCCCTGCCAGGGGCAGGGACACCTCACACTAAACCATGCCACCTAAAGCTATATCCAATCCAGCCTTGAACACCGCCAGCGATGGAGCATTCACAACTTCCCTGGGCAACCCATTCCAGTGCCTCAACACCCTTACAGTAAAGAATTTCTTCCTCATATCCAACCTAAACTTCCCCTGTTTAAGTTTGAATCCATTACCCCTTGTCCTCTCACTACAGTCCCTAATGAAGAGTCCCTCCCCAGCATCCCTATAGGCCCCCTTCAGATACTGGAAGGCTGCTACTAGGTCTCCATGCAGCCTTCTCTTCTCCAGGCCGAACAGCCCCAACTTTCTCAGCCTATCTTCCTACAGGAGGTGCTCCAGTCCCCTGATCATCCCCGTGGCCCTCCCCTAGGCTTGTTCCAACAGTTCCATGTCCTTTTTATGTTGAGGACATCAGAACTGCACACAATACTCCAAGTGAGGTCTCACAGGAGCAGAATAGAGGGGCAGGATCACCTCCTTCGACCTGCTGGTCACGCTCTTTTTGATGCAGCCCAGGATAAGGTTGGCTTTCTGGGCTGCGAGCGCATACTGCTGGCTCATGTTCATTTTCTCATCGACCAACACCCCTAAGTCCTTCTCCACTGGACAAAGTTATTCTGAAACTCCCAAAGAATCATGGATTGTAGCTGTACTATCCTCAGAGTTTATTCTATTTCAGAAAAGGTGAAATAAAAATGTAGTTTCTATTGTTATTTTGCTGTAACTATTTGTTGTGATCCTAGTCTATTTCCAGGCTTTGTTGCAGATCTAGTAGCAGTGCAATATAGGTACATAAGAAATAGCTAACATTGCAATGAACTTCTGTAGGCTTTTTTTTGATTTAAACACTACTTTAGTCACATAGGGTTTGTGTAAGAATCAACATTTTTCCCTCAGATTGTCGTTCTCCTTTTGATGTGGTCATAATTAATGTGCCATATCAAATCTAGTACAACTACAAAGTCAGGTAAATTTGGAAGTTCATTTCCCTTCCTGGCTGCTACTGCAAGATGTAAAGCAAAACCAAAAAAAGATGGCTGTGAAAGAGGGTGGAATTTTGAGTGACATGAAGTATCTATAGGCTGTTGCAACATGCATTTCTTTCACAGTGTACTCTATTGGCTGTGGCTAAAGAAATGTGTACAACAGCTGGCTTTTGTAAGGGACTTTATTAACAATGAGGCTCTTTTTCCTTTTTCCAAGCTCAATTGTCTTTAAAACCTCTAAAACCTGAAAATCTTTTGAGTGCTGAAGAGATCTCATATTTTCAGACCTTTGCAGATCTTTCTTTGTTTTTAAAGCTCTGGTGTGAAACATATAATCAAGATTCTATCTTTAGACATAACACAGGTTTTATTTCTGACATTGAATAAGGCAATATTTTACAGAGGTAGATATTTCAGCTATCTATAAATAAAATGAGAAAAATGATTTTCCATTTAGTCTTTTTTTTTTTTTTCTTTATGGATTTATCTATTGATGATCATCTGTTTATACCTGCATTCATCAACAATAAAACATCCATGCAATTTAAATCATTTGGGCTTTTTTCCCAAAATATGTCTTTTTTTCAAACTGGTATCCACTCGCTTGATTGATACCAGCAAGATACCCAGTTACTTGAATAGGAACCCTGACCTCCTGTGTATGAACACTTTCTGTTGTATATTTGTGGAAAAAAAATGCATGTAATACTTCATTTGAAGAAATGCAATTGGTTTTGTTTGACAGTGACTATTCTAGGTTCTTTTTTTGAGCAGAAATTTATGGCTATATTGATATAGTCCATTTTCTTCTGAAGCTCAATGACCAGTACCAACAGCCATTAAAAAAAAATAAAGACACCAAAGACAAGAAACCCAAGCATACAGCAACAACAAAAAAACAATAAAACAACAAAACAAAACAAAAAACCCCTCACACTTCAATATCTCTTACGTTTTTCTTGTCATTAAACATGTTCAGTCTGAGTTCTACAAGTTTCATCTGCCATCCAGCGTGCATGGTAATGCATCACGTACCTGTACACTTTCTTAAGGAACCCAGATTCATTTTTGCTTGTATTTAGACCTACCAGTACTGCATCTCTGCTAGACTACATCTGGTTAATTGTTTATGTTGCAAAGAAGAAAGTAATGACAAAAAGTTTTAATTTTTCCAAGTACTTGTTGAAATTTCAGCAGATCTTTTCCACCTCCCAAGGTATTGAATTCTATATTCTAATTATTTTTCATATCATAACTCCAACTCCAGTAGGAGTAAGAAATATTGGATTATTTTAACATCATCCCAGGGGTACCAATTAATTCCTTTCTTCTTAAGAGGAAAAAACCTTGTCTGGGACCCTCAAAACTATTGTCTGACCTTCAGAAGTAAGTCCAAAAGCACAGTAAGTTGAGACAGTAAGTTTTTTCTTCAGCAGCAGCAGCAGCTGTGAGAGCTCTGGCAGTTCTGAAGAACTGGTTCTTTTCTAAGTTGCCATAGTGAGGCTTCTCATTTATAAGCCATTAATGTTATGCTTTTTTTCCTCAAAGTCAAAATTAATTGTTTAGCGTATGTCTTCCACAGGAGGTGGGTTAATAAAATAAATCAGTTTACAAATCCTGCAAAATAAATTAGTAATCCACCCCTTCAGAATCTCTTCTTTTGAAATTCTTGTTTAAAATTCCTTGTTAAAATTCTTCACAAGAGATTAGTCATGACATATTGCCATTTTAGCTAAAATACTTGTATTTAAAGCCTCCTCAATGACATCCCATTTCTCATTGTAAAGCATACATCCTCCAGCCTGTTTTGCAACAACCATATAATTAATATATGTTGACCAAAGAAACTTCTCTGTTGATGAGAACACTTATTGAAGTTACACTCTCTAATTTCAAAGCGTCACTTCTGCATCATAAAACATATTTGCTATAAAAAACTAGCTTTTACATCGCACTTTTTTCAGTTCTATTCTTTATATGCCCTTTATGGTTTTCTTCAATTTCTGCCTGTAGTAATTACTTCACTTCCATTCACTGAAGGCTCCTCTACTGACATCAGTACACTGACTGCAACACAAGCAAATTTCAAACAAAAGCTGCCATTGTTTCAGAATCTGAAAATCAAGAACATCACCCTTTTCTTCATGCATTAAAAGAAAAATTAGTCTTTCTTTCTTTTTAAACAGCGCACTTAATAAATATCACAAAGGACAACCCATCTTAAAGCCTGTATTAAAATGCATAAGAAAAGGGCAAGTACACTAATTAGTACCATTAATATCATAGGAATGCGTTCTTTTATTTTTTGAGACTACTAAGAATTGTGGATTATTCTAGAACCAGAATTCAATGCACTTTGCTTTCAGCTCCTGAAGCCAAAAAACTTTGACATTTTGATTTATATCTGATTGCCAAATAAGATATGCACACTACAACTTCATTTCAAATGATGCAGAAAGGATGGTTTCCCAGGTGTTAATTCTCCAGAAATCTAACATTCAGCTTTTCAGGAGCAGTAGTTGTTAAAAACACTCACATGGTATAGGATTAAGCAACTGGTGACTTATGGTTCTGAAGGCTAATCAGTGTGATCTGTAATATGAGAGGGTATTAAATCAGAACATTTTTCCTGATTTCATCTGAAGGGCTCATCTGGAATGATACAGCTGAAGACCGAAAGCAAAAGCAATGGAATAAAGTGTGCCATGTGGAAAAGAGACAGTAAAAACCAAACAAATAAAATAAACAAAGAAAACAAACAAACAAACAAAAAAACACATGCAAAACCAACTGTAAATAAAAGAAAGAGGAAAGAAAGAAGAATATCATCAGCAAATTGGCCTGGTATGAAGTAGCAGTACATGAAAAAAATGGGCAGGGAATAACCGAACAGCCGTTTGAGGAGTCAGAGATGGGACGCAGTAGCTGCAAATGGGAGAAGCCATCAGCCTTCAAAAGGGTATTATTCTGAATATAGAGTGTTTAACTTGCCTGCCCAATGAGGAAACAGATGGAACATGACGCAGCTGCTGATGCTTGGAAACAAGAAGGCAGTCACCTAAAAGACACATGGGAGGGAAGCAAGACCAAGCTTGTGGACAACTAATCTCTTTTCCTTATTTAATTTTACATATTTAGCATACTAAAACCCACAAGTCTCCAAAGCAAATTAATTCAGGTATTAAAAATATGTTTTTAAGATTCAAATTACTGACAGAAAAGTTGAGTGGAAAATCTTTGCAGAATGTGAAATATGAAATTATAATTCCTACCTAAATCCCATTGAATTAACTTCTGTTTTAGGCATTTTCCTCTGACAGAATTCATGGGTTAGTATGATAATGGCTTTATGCCTTCCATACCACAAAACCTCAAGGAAACAACCCTAAGTTCTGCGTAAATATTTACCTGCTTTGCCTTCAAGAATCTCTTCCATATCTCTCCCTCACATCTGCATTATTATGACTTACAATTGAAAGCAGACTGCAGCGAGTTTTCAACACAATTGCTTATTTTTGTGGATTACTTTGCCAGGAGTTCAGCAGTTACAGTAGAGACTCCAATAAGACAATTTAGAATCTCCTTACATCTTTTCAAGAGAGCTTGAGAATTGGAGTCATCAGTCCACCTTCTCATACCTTCTGCTGCTCTTCTTTTCAGATGTAGTCTTAGTTTTCCTGAACTTTCTGGCTGCGACATGAATCCTTTTTCTTATCTTCTCTCATGTTTGTTTTCATGAATACTGAAGACATCTACAAAGTAGTCCAAGAAAATCCCTTCCTTGAAGAAAAATGCAGAGCAATGGATAGGTTCAGACAGTGTTTGTGAAAATGGTGTCTAGGGGCTAACATTCATGAATGTAATATGATAGATTTTGAAAAGGATGAAGCTTTAGTTTTGTGAACATCTGCTGGGACTTCTTCCAAGGCATGACCAACAGAGTTGAAACATACATTCAAGGATTTATTTAAAAATGCTGGTAGTGGACAATGAAGACTGACAGTACAGATTTCATTGTATCTGAATGAATTGTCCATTCCTCATAATACACATAAATAAAGTGGAATGAGTTTCTCTTGCAGCAAATTTTTTTTCATTCTTTGAAATACTGAGCAATATCCAATTCCCTGACAATGGCATCAATATCTATGAATGAAATAGTCTGAGTCAGGTTATGTCTCACAGGATCTTTGCACACTACTGAGCTTCTAATACCCATTCTTAATCTGCTACATTAATAAGGCTTAGAAATGTTTTATTCCCCCAGATGAAAGCTCTGATTCTCAAGCGTAATGGAGCAACAACTATGTAATTTGTAAACCAATTTGATGATTGCATAATGCACATTACATCATGAATATTATTTTAAAAGCATCAATGCTTTTAACTGAAATCCACTAGAATTTGTGTATTCATTGAGCATTTTCATTACTTATGCTGAGTTTTATGCTTTCTGTATTGATGTGTAATGTTAAATCACTAGAGTATTACAATAAAATGGAGTTTGCTTTTTCACAATGATATCAATCATGCTGTTCTAGACTGTCATATTATTCCATTCATGTTCATTGTACTTTATTATGTGTCTTGATTTTATGCATTATTGTGGTCTTTTTAAAGCTAACACAAAAATAAGGGCAACTAGAAACAGTAGTGAATGAATGTCTTAAAATATTTCTGCTTTGATTTTTAAGTAAAATTCTCCAATTAGAAAACCTCATAGAAGCTAGGAGTAATGTCTCCTTTCACATGTCCCTTGAAAAACTAAAGGATATTTTTTTTCCCTTTATGACATGGATTTCTGTCCTGAAGCAACCAATGCCATTAATTCTATAGAAGTTTGCAGCGTTTCAATATCTTGGGCAATCAGAGCAGAACAGTTTGCTGTGTGCATTCCGTCTCTCTCACATACCAAAGGATATATCCAGAAACATCCTGGATTCATGCAAGCACATTCATATGTTCACACTAATTCTTAAAAACTAAAGTCATGGTAGTTGTTCCATTATTAATAATAGCTTGATTACTGGAAGCCCAGGCATTCTGCTTTATCCTATAAACCCTTTCAAGTTGAGGGAGTTTTAAAATAACTTTATATTCCACAAATCTTTCACAATGCACAACTGAAGCTTGTATTTTGCTTAGCATCCGTAAAAAAGAATACATAAATACTTCATATAATAAAGCACAATAGTGGTAATTATAATGAAATGTCTCCTTAATTATGTTTATCTTAGCATGAAAACCTGTGCTTTCTAAATCAAAAGCAGAACTAAGGAAATGTTCTCCAAGAATGAATTATCACCCTAGGGTAGACTAGGAAAGCAGACGTTACTCTTTTTGCATGGTTACAACATGAATAAAGACTATGCTGCAGGGAATAGTTAGGAGCTGTAATTCTGATACATTAGTCCGTAAAAGCATCAGCACAAGGCCATGACTGCAATTCTCTTTGAATATCTACCTAAGCACTCTCCCTTCATGTATTATTAATGTTCATGGGAAGTTAAGGTCCATGCTTGCCACTCATTGTGCCTTTCTTTTCTGCAGCATGTGATGCACAGTATAGGGACATCCATATGAATATCAGTGAGGGTAGTTAAGTTCTCCTGATTTTTATTTTTATAGTATAATATTTTTTTATAAATAATTGTATTTTTGAGTGAATTAAAATCAGGGACTGCAGACCTATTTTACAAAAACCCTTCTTAAAAATACTTGCATGAAGTACTGAAATTTAATTGCAGTTTATGCATTGAATGTATTTAATACCAGTCTTGTCATTTTCTTTATTTTTTTCTTTCAAGACTTTTGGTTTGACATCTTGCATAATATTTGTATTATGTCTCAATCTGGGAACTGAGTAGCATATAAATTATCACTTTCAAAACTTTAAAAGATTATACCAATGTGATTAATGGCCATTAACTAAAACACAAGTTTCACCTCAACATGAGGAAGAGCTTCTTTATGTTGAGGGTGGCAGAGCACTGGAACATGCTGCCCAGGGAGGTTGTGGAGTCTCCCTCTCTGGAGACATTCAAAACCCACTTGGATGTAGTCCTGTGTAACCTGCTCTAGGTGGCCCTGACTTGGCAGGGTGATTGTATTAGATGATTTCTAGAGGTCCATGTGATTCTGTGACTCTGTAATGCCAGTATCTACCTTGCTTAACAAATCCCAGCCATACTGTAAATTATACAGCTCTAACATGTTTCAAAAGCCACAAGAAATGTGATATTTTGTGCTGTGTTCACTTTTTGTATATCATTTGTGACAAAAATTAGCTACCAATGTATACAGCAAAACATTTTTTCAAATGTCAAAATATTATAATACCAGAACAGATCTGAACAGAAATAGAGTACACCTTCTCCAAATCCATTAATATATTTAAAGTTCATCCAAGATAACAAAACAATGTTTAATATATAAAAGTAAAAAATTATGATTTTCAAGAAATTTTGAGGATTGTGCTACATACATTTTTAAAAGCCAGGGATGTTATATAAAGCAAAACACAAGTTTTTGTGGACAAAACTGAGTTTTGTCCACAAAACTCAGAAGCAAAAGTAACAAATTAGGAAAAAAAATGAAAAAATCTACATTCCCTTGAAACATTTCTATCCACCTCTATTGCATGTGAGAACCAGTTTGCCAACTGGTTGGTTTTAATAAATATGAGTGCTATATAAAAATTATACTATGATGTTCACTATCACTAAAATTTTTTTAAAGTTAGGAGCCATCTTATTCATAAAAAGTTATCACTCGTTAGCAACAGATTTTTGTAAAACTTGTTCTTTCTTATAGCTGCATCAGTTTCTCTTCAAGTAAAATGGGAATAGTATTCTATGCATGTGGTACATAGCACTGCTTATGGCCAACCAATGTGGGATTATGTTTTAAATACTGAATTTTTCATAGCTAGCTTCATAAAAAATGTAATAATGAGCAGAGTGAAAAAGACGGAGTTTAGTTACAAGCACAGTTTACACTGAAAAACTGAAGCGTGTTCAAGTATTTCTCTTCACTCATGAAAGCTTCACGTGCACTAAGATGTTTATCAGTAATACATGCCTTATTGTCAGAGAGTAAATAATGCATAAGACTGCCAGGTAAATGGTATAAAATGATGATTTGTAAAGGACTTTCTTAACATGATCATGTGAGATACATAGCCTTCTGAATAAAAGAGGTTAATTTCCAATACCAGTATTAGCATTAAGAATGTAACTCCTATCCAAATTCCACAGACGTCAGTGGAAGTAACCATCAGATAATGTGTTACACCGGCCTTTGTTGCGCAGACAGGAAACCATACCTACTTGAATAGTTACTGTGAATAAAAGTTATCATTAAGTTTGATCTTGTCTAACATTCACTATTAAAAACTGAAATGTTATTCTAGGAAGAAATACAATATTAAGAAAAAGTAATTACAGAAGCATTTAATTGGTAAAAAAATCTTATTTAACTTCACTCAGTAACAGTCCTTTAGCCATGGATCAAATTTTCGACATAAGGAGGTTCAGTCCTTTTAAGAAAATTGCTATTGCTAGTGTTATTAATTTTTCATTTGAATGTGATCACTGTGTTTCACTAATTATGTTTGTTTTGATACGGATAAATATGAAGAGAACTTGAAAATATCTAAGCTAAAGACAGTCCATAAATATTAAAAATTTAAATCAATATTGCATGTTATTGTAAGAACCATTCTAGTTCATTTGTGAATTACTGTATCTAAAAGATGTGCTGGTTTTAGTATCTCATTAAGAACTCTGTTTAGATGATCATTGCAGTTATTTTTGCCCCGAAAAATTGGTGAATCACTGAAATTTAGCATGAAATTTTTTGAACAAAAATGGTCAGAGGGATGGAACACCTTTACTACAAAGAGAGGCTGAGAGAGTTGGGCTTGTTCAGCCTGGAGAAGAGAAGCCTCCAAGGAGACCTTTTTTCAGCTTTGTAGCTCTTAAAGGGCTCTGGGGTCCCCAACTTAAGAGGGATGTGGCATTGCTTGAGTGAGTCCAGAGGACTGCCACAAAGATGATCAAGGTGCTGTCTCCAATGAAGAGAGGCTGAAGAGAATGGGAGGCTGAGGAGGATGGGATTGTTCAGCCTGCAGAGGAGAAGGCCCAGGGGAGACCTTAGAGCAGCCTTCCAAATCTAAAGGGGTCTGGCAAGAAAGCTAGAGAGGGACTTTTTTATAAGGACGTGTAGTGACATGACAAGGGGGAAGGGTTTTAAGCCAAAAGAGGGTGGATTTAGATAAGACATTAGGAAGAAATTCTTTACTATGAGGATGGTAAGACACTGTTTTGTTGTAGTTGCTTTTTGTTTGTGTCATTTATGTATTTATTAATATGATGATGGCTTGTATCCCAGTGATAAGAAACTTATCACTTAATTAAAAATAAATAAGACTAGGAAAACCAATTGCAAATTAGGAAACTTTAGATTTTTTAAAAAAAAACCGAGGGCATATAACCAGATCACTTGTATATGTTAACAAAAGTAGCATTTAGGATTCTTAAAGTTAAAGGAATTTACATTTAGCTAGAACTCTGCATGCATTAAGATGTTCAAGTTATTTGATCTGATAATACCAAATAAATTCTTGATTAATTTCATTCTAAAAGGATATGACTCTTGGGTATGTTTCCTATAGTTCTTATCTGGTAGTGTAGAGGAAACACTGATGTTCCTATATCCATATATTCATACATAATGTAAGTAACCTAAGCAATTTTTCAAAGATGGCAGCTTTTATCCTTTGAAAATCATCAAGCTTTTCTTTTAGGCTGTTATCATGGTATGCCAGTTCGGAAGCATAAAATGCCGTTGATGTGAAATACCCCAAAGTAATATTTGACCATTCAGACCTCTCACATTTAATAAGCATTTTTTTTTATTATTTTTTTTCCTAAGAATGTGCTACTTTGCAGAGCTTAGCTATGAATTACTAGGGGCTGAAAGGAGAAAAAAAGAGTTTCAGACATTAATTATTCTATAACAATTTTAACAGTCTAGCACGGAACTATGCTGATGGAGTTTATTTTAATTATCAGAAATACATTTAGCTGAACATCTATAAAGCTCATTCAGCTAAAACCCATATGGGACTACGCCACCTAATCTTACTGGCAACGATTCAAATTGAAACCAGGGGAAGAAAGCTGGTTTCAACATGAACAGTACTTAGAAATTCAGCTCATTGCTTCTTAATCCATTGAACACCATTCAGACACATTAACTGGAAGACAGTTTAAATCACCCACTGTATGCCAAAACATATAAAAACTAAACTTAATCTTTTTTAAATCAAAAGGTGGAATCTAAGGACTGTACCTAAATTAATGGGAGTAGAGCTGCCTCTGTCCATAAGGTAATAAATTATTTTTGGAAGTGCCCTGCACTGCTTTGCACTGAGAGTGGATATTGGGCAAATTATCAAAGCTACTGAAAAAGGACCTTTATACTTTGAGGGTCCACTGCTGCAGATAGTTGAGGGTGAGGAGAGGAGAGGAGAGGAGAGGAGAGGAGAGGAGAGGAGAGGAGAGGAGAGGAGAGGAGAGGAGAGGCGAGAAGAAGAGATTAACTGTTAGGTATATTAAAATAGTTATTTACTGAAATAAATCAGGACTTCTGCTTCCAGGGCCATTAAATATTAGTTTAATGCAGAAATATGCCTGCAGATAGCTTGTAAGTTATAAAAAGAGATAGAATATATTGAGCGCACCATTTTTCTAAAGCATTTCAGCCTAATTTTTATGATTCATCAAACAGTGGTCTCAACGTACCACCTGGAGTCTTCCCAGCATGTTATACCCAAAAGCGGTGCAATAAAAAAAAATTATTTTCCAGCTGTATACATCAGGATTAAAAAACATCTTTTAAAACAGGTTCTTAACTAAATTAACTAGTCAGCCTGAGGGCACACCTAACACACATCCTGGCTGCATCTATACAACCTGTTTTACAGCACATACTAAAAATGAGAAATTATATAGTCAGAATGTTTAAGGATCTTGCATTAATTTTCAAAAAGTGAAAATAGGCAAATGTGTTCTTAGGCATTTCCTGATAGTCTGTGACTCCACATCAAAAGAAAAGCCTCTGCATTGACAAATACGGACTTAAACTGTTATGGCTTAATGCTAACCTGTCACCATAAAATCATAAAACTTTAAAAATTCTCTTTGCAATATTCCCCTTTCAAAAGACAAGAGAATTAAGCTGATAATGCAGTTCAACATTCCTGCTAATCATTGAAAAATTCTTAGCAGTACTTTGATGCTTTTTAGGGTTAAGTTCAGATCAACATTTATGTTTGTGCAATGTTTGCTTTAAGTTTAAATATTTCATTTGCAGTGAGGAAATATTTATGTTAAAGGCCGGATTCTATTCTTGGTTTCATACTGAATGAGTGGATTTATCATATATTTATGTGTATCTACAGTAAATTAAACAAGAATTTGTCTTTGTAAAAAATGTTCTTACAAAATATACTCTGATGTCTCTCAAGCCTTTTTGCTTGAGGTTTATTTCACATTTTCTCAATCATAACTCGTTCAAATTCTGAGGCTGATTTAGAAATACTCTCTTGTGTCAGAGTAACTTAAAATATTCTGCCACTTAAAATGATGTTGGACCATTTCAAATGAACTGACTTAGTTACAAGCTGAATTTTAAGGAATTCTTCCTTTTCTGTGAAATTCAGATCCCTTTTCAAGAGCACATAAGTATGGATGCATCTCTAATATGAGCCAGGAGAGCAAAAAGCAGTAAACCAGAACGTTTAGGAGGAAAATAAGCTTTTTACATTCTTAGGGAACTTATTCTCTCTTTGCAATGAGCAAAGTCACCCTAGGAAAATGAAAACACTTCATTAGGTGAGAGATATTTCATATGGGACACTAAGGCTCTCTTAATACTTAAAAATTCTGTCTTAATTGAAATATCTGCTTATGGGTGAAAGAGAGGTATGTGAATGTTTGTATACACTCACATACATTCATGAAGTACTCACCCACTGGAAAACAGATGTTGTTGTTATTCTTGCTATTATTATTAATGTTATTAAGAGTGCACTTCATTTTCTGCTTAGTTGTTCAAAATTTTTAAGTGACTGAGTCACAGTGTATCATTAACTTAGAGCTATGACATATAAAAAATAAATACAGTGGTTTAGTTTTATATTTGGACCTTTAAAGCTTTAAGGCTTCCTTCTCTCTGCATGAACATCTTACAAAATAACATAACAGATTTTTGTATAATTAAATTATTTGAGCACTTGTAAGAACTGCCAAAATCAAATCAGTTGAGAACTTTCCTTTCTTTTAGATACTCCTTCAACATCAATTTATCTTTCTGCTCATCCATGACATAAGAAACTTAATATTCCCACTGTAGTTTGCATCCTTTCACCACTTAATTCTGCCTCACCTTCCTAATAATGCTTTATTTTTGTTGATTCCCTTTCTTTTACCTAGGGCCAAACGGGAACCCAGAATTCAGTTTGTCTTTTACAGTACTCTATGGGAAAACAAGAATATTTTGGTGGCTTAATCTGGCAACATTTCTTTTAACACCATAGTTCAATGGCCCACAGATTTCTGAGAGCTTTTCCAAGGGACTGTTGTAGATATTTCTGAATCTAAAAAAATTCCAAGCCTGTTATCAGGCACATGAAGTTCAACAAATTGTTGTCATATGCTCCACTGTCAAATATAACCTGGCCCACGAAACACAGTAGTCTTAATACAACACAGTTTAGGAATGGAAAATATTTTCTACATAGGCACAATCATAATGATGTTTTAAAAAAATACTTTTCTCTCTTAAAAACAGAATGCACAATCCTGAATCAGACAGAAGAAGAAACTAATTCATAATAAAAAAAAAGTGAAAAAAACTTACTAGTTTATGTTATTCAGTTATTGTTATTGATATGTTGGGTGTGAGATGGATGCACAAATTTTAACATGCTCCTTTGTGGAAAGAGAAGCAATCAATCAGAAATTGAAGTCTAAGTGGTAAAAAAGTCAGAAACATGTAAACAATTTGCTAAGGAAGGGAATATTGACAGTCCTTAAACATGGTGACATTAATAATCAGTTCTGACAGGGATGTGGGAACCTGTGCAATTACTGTTCACATTTTTTCCCTTATTCTGCAAAGGTCTTGTAATTTATAATTTTCCCTTTCTTAATGTAATACAGAAAAGAGAGAGAAAAATTGCTATCAAGAATTGTAATCTTTGTTAATAATTCTTACTAAGGAAAAAAAACAAAAATAACCATTGAAGAAAATAATATACAAGTTGGAGGAAGTGAAGGTCTACAGGTTACCTGAACTGAAATAAGACTAGGAAAAAAATTACTTTAAAAATTGTATCAGATTGTTTCCTTTCAATAATAAAAACATACCAACACATTCCAACCTGATTAATCTGGGAGTCCACAAAAAAAAAAAAACAGCACAGAAACAGAAACAGAAAAAAAGAAAAAGAAAAAGAAATAAAAATAAAAGAAAAAGAAAAAAAGAAAAAAAAAGAAAAAGAAAAAGAAAAAGAAAAAGAAAAAGAAAAAGAAAAAGAAAAAGAAAAAGAAAAAGAAAAAAAAGAAAAAGAAAAAGAAAAAGAAAAAGAAAAAGAAAAAGAAAAAGAAAAAGAAAAAGAAAAAGAAAAAGAAAAAGAAAAAAGAAAAAGAAAAAGAAAAAGAAAAAAAAGTAAAGACAGGTTAAATTATTGGGCTAAAAACTGAAGTACATAAAGAAAGCTGAAAGTAAGTTAGAGGTCAACTTTTGGACAAAACAGGTTTTCACCAGGAAACTCTGAATCAGCAGAATTTGGCTGTTTAATCATTGCCATCTCTTTTGACAAACAGGAAAAGCTCAGATGGGCTGATGCCAGGTTTTGCGCAGCTTACACAGTGCTCAGCCTCTGAAGATCTGCCAGTCTGAGCTTATCCCTGCATGTACACTGCCTCTGGGACAGGGACCTGGTACTTTCAGAATCTGCTGCTCCAGAAAGTGCTGCCAGTTGGACAGCTAGGGGTCATGGGCATGAGGGCATCCAGATTTTTGGAACAGCTGGTGCCTTGCACTAACTGACATCCACAGTTATAGAAAAACATCTGAGCAGACACAGGAAAACACAATTAATTTCATAGTTTCTTGGCTACGGGGTAAAATCCACTTTTAAAAGTTACAATTTGAGACAAGCAGGAAGAAGAATTTTTGACAACTTGAAAATGTAGCAAACATAAGTCCCACTGGGAGACTGAGAAATGGGTTTTCCAGTCCTATACCATCAGCAGCAGTTACACTCAGTTCTCCCTGTAGTCCTTCCTTGTTGCCTACCAATGGTACTGCTGCATCTTTTCCAGATGGACACCTCTAATACAGTTATTTGTGTTATCATGCAAATAATGCAAATGTGGAAACAAATGCCAGTACAGAGTCAGATGAATAAAAATATACCAGAGATATTATTTCTAAAGCGATAGTGCTCTCTTGCTTAGGAATTTATGAAATGTTTTAAATTCTGTTACAGGTGAAAGGTTAAAGCATTAAATTTGCATTTTTTCCAACCGTTAAGCAATCATATGTGTGTTAGCGACTTTGGAAAACCATACATAGAGCAGGTTATAATTTTACTTTACAGTTCTCAAAAAATCTTGCACTCTGATTTATAATCTTTCACCTGCAAAGGACTAAAAATCAAAACTGAAAAAAGTTTCCAACTTGTTTAATTTCTGATATATTTTCAAACCAATGAAGAATGAATTAGATCTTTTTGTATTAACCAGAACCTGTTTGGTCATAACACAGTCCTCAGTTCACTACAATAAGAGTCTATAACACATTTCTGAAAAAATTGCGTCATTCTATAATTTTTAGTGGTGCCAATCTGTGTGCATGTTTCAGGACTAGAGGAGAACTGCAAGTGTATAACAACAGAAAAAAAATGCACAAGCAACATCTGCAATATACCCATTTAATTCTATAGAGAAGTGTGATAAAGTTCCCATGGGCCTCAGGAGCATAAACTCTCTTCAGCATTTCTATAATCACAGCAAGCAGACTTGCTTTATGTCTGTAGTGTGACAAATCATCTGAAAGACAAAGTCCATCATGAAAAGCTTTTTGCATGTCTGTGGAAGCTCCTTTGCTCCCAAAATTTTTGTTAAGTAGGTATGTCTCTTTCTAAAATGTCTGTAGGACATCAAAAAAACATAACCTCCTTTTCTTTGTGCATGATCATACAGAGAACTCATGGAATCTGTAGATGGGTCATCTAGCATAGTAATCTGTCAGAATGTCATGAGTCTCCACTTTGGCCTGCATGTATATATACAGCATATCAGTATAATGTCATCAACTCAATGGACTTTAGATCCCATTTCAAATGAAAAAAAAGATAGCAGAAGCTTTCTCATAACTGAAGCGTTCAATGCATCAGAGGTACCGTTAATGAAAAGATGAAGATTTTGTTCATATGCTGTAGCAGAAAAACTACTGATTGTAGGACTGTTTAAATTTTCAATTAAACTTTTGTCTGTACATTGCAGCATTAGCAAAATTTGTAATTCTATTTGATGCTAAGAAAATGCAATTTTCTGAGAAAAATATTGCTCCAGTAGAAAAAGAGAAACATAGTTTGCCAATACACAAAAGAAAAAAAAGATCTTCAAAGATGACAGAACAATAAGGACTGCAACATGTTTTTCTTTTAAATCAACACATAATCTTATAAGTATTTTAAAAATAGGAAGTACTTCTTAGTTTTTCAAAATATCAAAATATATGATATAACCCAGGCATCTTCGGCCATCTCCGGCCCATTGCTGCTGAGGTGATTGTCTCGAGAGGGGACGCCTGCAGTGCGCCTGATCGGGGGGAGGCTCTGCGTCCAGGAGCTTCAACTCTGAGCAGCAACAGGCACCGAGGGAGCCTCAAGTCCTCGACAGGGCTTACCCGGGAGCCGGCAGCTCAGCGGACGCGAGGAGCTGACTCAGAGGGGGTGGCGCCAGGAGGGGTGGTACCAGCCCTGATTGGTTAAAAACCTGCCTCAGGGAGCGTGAGCAACCAGGGGTGCAGAGAACAGGGCAGGCAAACAGGGTGGGATCGAGGCAGTTTGCACAGCAGTTTGCGTGGGCAGGCGAGCGGGATGGTGAGCGGAATGGTGAGCACTCACCATATAACCAGGCTCCGGTCTGGGAGCTCTGCTCCGGCCGCCCCGGCGGTGGCCAGTGTAGGCACCCAGACAGAGCCGATGAGAGGGGAGGCTGCAGTGCAGAGCTCGGGGTGTAGAGAGCGCCTGAACTGCTCTCCTGAGGGGAGGGTGTGCAATGGGCAGGGCTGCACTCGGTGCTCCCTGGTGAAGGTCCTCCTGCAGCAGGTGGCGGAGCTGCGGGATGCTGTTACTAGGCTGAAAGGTGTCAGGGAAGCTGAGAGGAAGCAGCACTGCTTGCTCCAGGACGAGGTTGTGCAGAGGACTCAAGAGTCTACTGTCACGCATGTGGGAAAGGAGGTTGCTAACCCAGGAAGCTGTAAAACAGTAACAGAAAAAAACAACAAGAAAAGGAGGAAGAGGACAATTAAAAGCAAGGGACTTCCTCCTAAACCTGTTGTCCCCACCCAGAACCGCTTTGCTGTCCTGCAGGGGGCTGGTGAGGAACCACACTCCCACCAGGAACAACCGGCTCATCCACTGGTAAAAAAGATCTCTACTGGTGCTGCCAGGAAAAAGCAGCGGGCCGTAGTAGTAGGAAACTCTACTCTGAAAGGAACAGAGGCACCCATCTGTCGGCCTGACCCAGTCTCAAGGGAGGTGTGCTGCCTACCAGGGGCTCGGATCAAGGATGTTGCAGAGAAGCTGCCTGCTTTAGTCGGCCTCACTGACTATTACCCCATTCTAATGATCCATGTGGGTGCTATGATATAGATAGCAGTAGCCTGGAGAACATAAAGAAGGATTACAGAGCTCTGGGAGAGGTGGTTAGGGGCTCTGGAGCGCAGATTGTCTTTTCGTCAATTCTCCAGGATACAGGGCAGGACCTCAAAAAGGCTAGGAGGGTTGGCCAGGTTAATAAATGGTTAGAAGGGTGGTGCTATAGTCAGGGGTATGGGTACCTTGAACATGGGACTCAATGTAGTAGGCCAGGTCTACTGGGGGCTGGTGGAGCTGGTCTGACAAAGAAAGGGAAGAATGGATTTGGGAGGAGGCTTGCCAGACTGGACAAGGATGCTTTAAACTAGATGTGTTGGGGGAGGGGGGCATCATTCAATCCCAACACACCCCATCACTGGCCAGCACCTATAGTAAACATTCAGAGCAATGTAGAGATATTGTAGCTACTCCAGCCAATGAGCCAGCTTCAACTGGAGCTCGGCTCAGATGCCTCTATACAAACGCCCGTAGCATGGGGAACAAACAAGAGGAATTAGAGATGTGTGCACGTCTACGGGCGTATGATGTCATAAGCATCACAGAAACATGGTGGGATGGCTCCTATGACTGGTGTGTTGGAATGGAAGGTTACAGGCTCTATAGGAAAGACAGGCCTGTTAGGCGGGGAGGGGGAGTTGCTATTTATGTTAGGGATAGGCTGGAGAGTATGGAACTCTGTCAGGGGACAGGTGAGCAGTTGACAGAGAGTTTGTGGGTCAGGGTTAAAGGGAGAACAGCGATGGGAGATATTATTGTGGGAATCTGTTACAGACCGCCTGACCAAGAGGACGCTGTGGATGAAGCACTCTATAAACAGATGAGAACAGCCTCACGCTTGCAGGCCCTTGGTCTCATGGGGGACTTCAACCACCCTGATATCTGTTGGAGGGATGGTACAGCCCAGCACAAGCAATCCAGGAAGTTCTTCGATTGTGTGGAAGACAACTTCCTTCTGCAAGTAATAGAGGAGCCAACAAGGAGAGGTGCCATGCTTGACCTCGTCCTCACCCACAGGGAAGGGCTGGTTGGAAATGTGACACTCCAGGGCAGCCTTGATTGCAGCGATCATGAGATGGTCGAATTCGAGATCCTCAGGACAGTGAGAAGAGTGTGCAGCAAGCTCACTGCCCTGGAATTCAAGAGAGCAGACTTTGGCCTCTTCAGGAACCTGCTCAGTAAGGTTCCATGGAGTATAGCCCTAGAGGGCAGGGGGGCCCAAGACTCTTGGTTGATATTCAAGGATCACCTGCTGCAAGCTCAGGAGCGATACATCCCTACAAGAAGGAAGTGCTGTAGGAGGACCAGGAGACCTTTAGAGTTTAGAGTTTAGAGTTGTTTTTTATTCTGGTTATTGTGAGGGACGTGGAGTGCTTATGTCTATACCAAGATCATTATGCTTTCTCTGTCAGTGTCAAAGTAATTTTTATTAACCTTCTATATCACTATCTAGATTTCAGTATGTCTCTCTCCTTTCAATTCAGTTTTTCACATTTGAAAGCTACTCAGTATATTTAATAAGTGGTGCAAAGAGCTCTCTCTGTCTACAGATCATTTGTCCTTTTCTTGTTTGTATGTGATTCTAGGTCCTAGAATCTAATTATTAATTAGATCATGTCATATTTCCTCATCAGATTTTGACATTATGGCCATCAATACTTACTCTTTCAAATCCTTACCAACGAGAAACTGTATGTTCCGTTGGATTAATGTAGCTTAAAATGTCCGTGACAGAGCATCCATGTGAGACTCAGAGACAAACTCTTCTTGCTTAGTAAATAACCCTTGGGACCATGTTTTGTAATCATGAGAACTATTAGCTAATTGTATGGAGAGCTTTTATTCACCTCTAGAAGAAAAACAAGAAAAGAAATTACTGTCTCAGGGAAAGGAGTTTAAGTCTTTGTAAAATCGCAAGCTACAAAGCTACTCAAGACCATATAAAAGATCACATCTGAAAAACAGCAGGATGGCTTCTAAATATAAAAGTGTCCATACCTAAGCATTAAACGGTCTGAACCATATTTTATGTGTGCTGAATGTTAATTGCAAGGTAGGATTTAAGGGAAACTGAAAATGGTGGAAGACAATATATCAACAATTAGAGTTTCCTCACTATCAACCCAGATAACTTTTGCTTTGCCTGCAATGATTTTTCTGGTATCAAATCAATTTTCTGTACTCCTCAGTATTACACAGAATCATTTTCATGGTAAAATATTTTTTTAGTCACCATAAAAATTTTAAGAAGCATAATATTTTAAATATAAATTGGGACTTGAAATAGAAACAGCAACCAAGAGATTAATTTGTTTCAATAAAATGTAAGCTTAATTCTTTGAATTAAAAAAAAATAAATGAGAAATAGAAGAGGAAGCATAGATAAACATACAATAACCTAATTGCAAATGACAGTGAGCTACATGAATGTATTGTGACCTATGAAAGCCATAACCTTAGACTAGGGAGCAGGTAAGAAACTATACAATATTTTATTCTATATAAACTAAAATAAAGCAGACGCACAAATCTCCAAAGAAATTAAATTTTAGTTACAAAGGGGAAACATTTCTTATGTTTTTTTTTTTTGTTTTGTTTTGTTTTTACTTTGGTGGCTTTAATATAATACACCCAGGAAATCTTTCCTGGAAAATATCCAAATTCTGTTAGCTTCCACAAGCTTAGTGAGAAATATTATGTTCTTAGGGTCAATCTTATGACATCCTTCCTTGAGAAATCTGGTCAATGACAGCATTATATAGCATATGAGGATATCAGGAAGTAAATGTAAAGGTATTATAGAGCATTACCAACTGTAAAGGGTACTATAAAGGTGATTACTATGAAGCTCAGGACAAGCTATATTTCCAGGTAGCTTTCTTACTTTCCTAGCCTTCTAATTTGAAATATATGTTTCAGTCACTCTTTGCAAAAGCAGGTTTCGCAGCAGCCCCAGGGGGGAGAAAAAATGCTAAGCATTTATTATAGTCTATCCAAGAAATAACAGGGTTAATAATGTTTGATAAGCCCAGGCAATGTAAAGAGTGAAAAGAACTGATGCATTTTTAAAGAGTTTGTCAGTCCCATTTGAGGGAGGTGCAAGTTACTTAGAGAACCCTGTCGGTAAGCAAAGTCACTAATAATGATTCATGGATATGGATATTCATGACAGCTTTGTCCTCACCTGTAAGTACCTCATACAATATTTAGCAAGTGCTGGGAGATATTGCAGCAGGGAAGCAACTAGATTGCTAGAAGGCAGGGCTGATTTAAACTGTTTAATGTTCCTCCTCAAAACTGGTGTACTGATTTTTCACAGTGAATCTCTGTCTCTCTCCAATAAACCTGTAGTGAGCAAAATAAGCAACATGCTAATCATCTAGTCAGTGAAATCTTATGATAGTGTGATGTGCTGGCACCAATCCTAATATATATCATCAGCTTATGTATAAGCTGGTTGCTACCAATCGTCCTTCCATCACTGACATATGAAAATCATGTGGATCAGTTTCCCAGGAACACCTTGAACTTTAAAATTCAGAAGTACATTCTTAATGTGTCATTTTACTCTTAGCTGTTGTAGTTCAAAAGCATTAATTCACTCTTTTCATGAAATAAGGGAAATTTCACCATCAGACTCTCAAAAAATCTATTCACAAGCTATTTACTCTTGAAAATAGGGGATCAAATGACTAGTAAAACATTCCTCTTGTATAGCTCTTTAAAGAATATAAAAAATGAGCTCTGAAATTGCATGCTAAAACTGCTTAAATGTTATCAGCATTGCCTAGATTGCAATGTTCGGAACATAGCTAATTTTTTGTAGAAGGGAGTCACCATAAGATGGCTCCATGCAAAGTTCCAGGACCCTTCACATCCAAATTTCCTGAATGACTGTATTTTGACCCCAGACCTGATTCATGGATGACCTGCAAGTGATGGCAAACAGGAAAAACTTGTGAGTCCTTAAATTCTGCATTAAGCTAGGAGCATTTCCAAGACAAGGGCTGATTCATTCTGCCAGTACATATCTCAGAAGGCATTCTGGCAGGCTGCAGCTGCTTCAGATCAGGACTCATAGACTCTACACCTTCGCAAATTGTGTCCTATGCCTGCTGCTCCTCAATATAGTAAAGCTGACAAACTTTTGCATTGTTGGTTTTAAATTAACGATGCATAACACAGCATTAATGGTGTGCAGCAACAACAGTGTGCGTACTATGAAGAAAGATTATTGCACCCTAGCATAAGCATCCTTCACCAGACCCAATCCAGAATCAATAGCTGTGTCACTCATGCAGTGATACTTGGAGAGTCTCATTTGTGGATCAGGTTAATTACAGAAGTGATCCTGCCAACTATCCTACCTCTAGCCCTAGCTTCACGAATTCAAGAAACATCCTGTACCAGCAGCTGAAGGACTGGTTCTGTCATTATCATAGAATCATCACAGAAAGGCTTGGGTTGGCATGAACCTTAAAGGTTATCTAGTTCCATAACCCTGTCATGGGCAGCGACACCTTCCACTAAACCAGGTCGCTCCCAGCTCTGCCCAACCTGGCCTTGGACACTGCCAGGGATGGGGCAGCCACAACTTCTCTCGGGAACCTGTTCCAGTGCCTTGCCATACTCATAGTGAAGAATTTTCACCTAATATCTAATGTAATTCTACTTTATCTTTTAGTTTAAAGCCACTGCCCTTTTTTCTATCACTATTTTCTCTTTAAAAGTCCCTCTCCAGATTTTTTGTAGGCCTCCCTAGAGTCTGCTCTAAGGTCTCCCCAGAGCCTCCTCTACTATAGGCTTAACACCCTGAACTCTCTCAGACTGCCTACATAGGAGAGGTGCTTTAGCCCACCTTCGTGCCCATCCTCTGGACTTATTCCAACAGGTCCACATCCCTCTTATGCTTGGAGCCACAGAGCTAAATTCAGTACTCCAAGGGGAGTCTCACGAGAGCAGAGTAGAGGGGGAGAATCACTTTCCCTACTCTGCTGATCATGCTGCTTCTGATGCAGCCCTGGATAGAGTTGACCAGATTATGTTGAGTTTCTCCTTAACCAACACCCCAAGCCTTTCTCCTCAAGTCTTCTCTTGATCTCTGCCCAGTCTACCCTTGTGCTTGCACTGCCCTGAGGCATGTGCCTGACCTTGCATTTGGCTCTGTTGAACTTCATGAGGTTCTCACAGACCCACATCTCATGCCTGTCAATGTCCCTCTGGATGGCATCCCTTCCTTCCAGCATGTCATCTGCACCACACAGCTTGGTGTCATCAGCAAATTTGATGAAAATGTACTTAATCCCACTGTCCATGTCACCCAAAAAGATGTTGAGCAACACCAGTCCCAATACCAAGCCCTGAGGAACACCATGTGCTCTTTGAGCATGAGAGAGCATGAGTTCCATGCTCTCCACTTGGACGTAGAGCCATCGACCACAACTGTTCAAGTGCAACCATCGAGCCAGTTCCTTATCTTCTGAGTGATCCATGTGTCAAATCCATGTCTCTGCAGTTCAGAGACAAGGATGTCACGCAGGACAATGTTACATGCTTTGTGTAACTCCAAGAAGATGGTGGCGGTAGATGTTCCCTTAGCCACCAATACTATAATCCTATCATAGAAGGCCACCGAATTTGTCAGGCATGACTCTCCCTTATCCATGTTTGCTGTCGCCAGCCACCTCATTTTTATGCGCCTTAGCATAGTTTCCTGAAGGATCTGCTCCATGATCTTGCCAGACACAGAGGTAAGACCTGTAGTTCTCTGGGTCTTCCTTTTTCCCTTTTTAAAACTGAGGGTTACATTTCCCCTCTTCCAAGCACTGGTAACTTCACCAGACTGCCAAGTCTTCTCAAATATGATTGATATTGGCTTAGCCACTTCATCCACCAGTTTCCTCAGGAACCCAGATTGCATCTCATCAAGTCCCATGAACTTTTGCCACCTTCAGGTTCGTTACATGGTCTTGAACCTGATTTCCTGAAGCAGGCAGTCCTTCATTCTCCCAGCCCCAGCCTTTGACTTATGTGACTTTGGGCAACCTGGCTAGAACACTCGTCAGTAAAGACTGAGGCAAAAAAGTCTTTGAGTACCTCAGCCTTCTTCATATCTCAGGTAACCAAGTCCCGCATTTCCTTCTGGAGGGGCCGCACATTTTCCATAGTCTTTCTTTTATCGATGTGCCTATAGAAGCTTTTTTTCTTGTTCTTGACTTTCCTGGCCAGATTTAGTTCTATCAGCCTTTAGCTTTCTTAACATTATTCCTGGCTGCTTGGACAATTTGCTGGCTAACAACAAAGGCAGCATTGCCAAGTGATTCCACTCTCCCTAACATCTATTTTTGTAAGAGCTTGGAATGACAGTGCCTAATCAGAGCATGCTGTTTAACAGGTGGTGCCTCAAACATCTGATGATGCCACTTAGTCTCTCAGTAACTATTATTCATGCCTACTTGAGCACTCACAGTATTCTCACCTCATTCTTATCTTTACCATTTCTGTGCAGGCATAAACACTTCTCTCATCCAGTATGAAAACTTTGATACAGAGAAAATACAATTAGAAGTGGCTTTTATTATGATATAAAACAATCAACTGGGAAACTAGATTAGCCTGCCTCTCATAGACCAATCTTTCCATACCATGCTTTGTATATTGAATTTATGGAAAGTTCTAAACAAAGTGATATAAGGAATACTACTCTTTCAGGCACTTATTTAATTTTGGTGAATAAAATATTAAAAAAATTATTGCAAACTATAATGCATTTCCCCAGTAAAGTAAATTCTTTACAGAACATCTATTGAGAGTCTAAATGCAGTTGTCAGATATTTGTAATGATAAACAAAGAATTATATTTCTGTATCTCTAAAATTCTACAGAATATCAGGTATACAGCAAGTCTGCTGTAAAGATGGTCCCTAGGAGGCCAAATAAAATCTGTTTGAAAATGAGGCATTGCAATCACCTATTTTAGGGACACAAACCTTGTCCTGTGTAGCTCAGATTTCAGCTACTAGCATTTTCTAATACAGAAAACAACAAAATTAACAAGTGGCTCAAATGTCAATTAAAATTGAAAACTTTCCTTTTCTCCTTACTGAAATCTTGTTCAATATCACAGAACCACGGAAGTACTGAATGCTTGAGATTGGAAGAGACCTCTGGAGATTGCTCAGTTCAAGACCAGTGCTGAAGCAAGGTCAACAGCAGCAGATTGCTTAGGGTCATGTCCAGTTGGGTTTTGAGTGTCTTCAAGGACTAAAACTCCACAACTGCTCTGAGAAACCTATTCCAGTATTTGGACACATTTACACTGGGAAAAAAGGAAAAAAAAAAAAAAAAAAAAAAAGAAAAATGGAAAGGTGGAGGGGGTTTTTTTATGTTTAAGTGTAATTCCGTGTATTTTAGTATCATTAAATAGTCAAAGATTCAAATTATGATAATCACTTGTATTTGTGACATACGTGGAGATTCAAATTTTCACTTGCAGAAATTAAAGACAAACGCATTGGCTCAACAAAACTTTGAATATCTCTTCATAATTCAGTTTTTAGTTGGACTGATACATACAGGGTAGCTGAGGGAAGAAATTTTCCATTTGGCATGATGTTTCTGTATGCTTTTGAGGTGAAGAGCAATGAAATAGTTTCTTTAATCATGTTTCTTATTAGTTTTGTTTTAAAAGGGGGCAAGAGACAGTTGGCTAATTCAATGCCATGAGACAAAGAGTGAACAAATGTCCTATAATGAAGAACAGCCAGCTGGCACGATCATGAAACTAGGCATGTTTCCAGTTTATGAAGTGGAATATTTAACGTATTGGTTCAAAACACTTACTCTCTTGCCAACCATGTGAAAAAGAAATTAGCTATGGTCAATTTAGTTATGTACCAAACATAGAAGGATAATCAGTCACCTTATTTAGAATTATTTCTTTGTCCCAAGAGTGTACACATCCTACCTCTATTGAATTATGAAGAGAAAAGCACATTTCATGAATACTGATTTGGAAGACAGAAAATCATCTGCATGCCTTTTAAACTGGACCACCTCAAAGTCAGGATAGAAAAACTGAAAGCCTCTATATGCGAATCTAGCAATGAAAATTCAGAAGGAAAAGTTAATGCCGCCAGCAAGTTTTAAATTACCTTTGCTTTGAATATTTTATCTCTTAAAGATAGCTTGTTTAATGGTGCAGAAATGAGTTTCATTAAGGTAAACGTTCTAAAGCATAAAGAATATTTAGTCATCTAAGTCGTATTGAAGTTCTCCCTTCACTTTTGACAATTTATTTGAGTAAAATGATTTCCTACAGGCATATTTTGTTTGTTCAATTGTTTATAGTCTGCCTCTATGGTCCTTTTACCAGCATAAGGTGAGTTTCTATTTATATTAACTAATATTCAGGTAACAAGTTGAATTTGCATAATTTTACAAAATAATATAATTTTACAAAATTGAAGTAAGAACAAAGATCATGCTGGACAAAAAGCCAGTCCTAGGTCTACTGGTTTAGGTATCAGGAGAAAAGTTCCAGTTGCATCAAATAAACAGGAAATTGCATAGTAATAGTAAGGATATTAGTAATAAGGTAATAACTACAGGTCACAATCTGCTTTTCAGCAAGTCTTCCATTTGGCAGAGTTGAATGTAAAAATAAATTTGTAGGTGGATGTGAAATTCAACAAGTTTATATTAATTCTCTTTTCCTCATATATTTTAAGTGAGCAAAAAAGTAGTTTACAAGGGCATTCCCTTGAGTAAATCTTTATTATCACTAATATCAATCAGTATTATGTTACAGTGAAAATATAGACCTGAAGTATTGCTTGTGTTTAAATCAAACAGTGCTAGTTATCCTTTTAAATTAATTGCAAAATATGGGTAAACAGCCTCTCTAACATACAACTTTGCTCGATATATATTTTCTACATCAGCATACAGAAATCTTCTCAGGTCGGCATACAGAAATCTTCTCAGGTCATCCACAAACCAGTACAGTGCAAACTACTTTAATTCAAAAAGAACTTAATGTTCTGCAACAAAGCTTTCATTCCTCATTACTTGAGACAGTGAACACAATGAATAGAGGTTTTGTTATTTATTTCTTTATTATTTCTGGACAAATTCTAGAACCAAGCTCTTCCTTTAAGCCCCTATATCTTCATTGATGTTAAAAGGTTATCCGAGTTAAGCAGAATAAAATGTAGTTCTTACTTTTAAATGCTAGGGTAATGGAGCCAAACCTTCTTTCAGAAACAGTAAAGAAATATGTTTCTAAGACTTTGTCATTTAAATCTATTGTATGATCTGTGTTTTTCCATTTCACTAGTGCTATCCGTTAGTGTTCCTGGGATGATTCAAGATTTCTCTTTCTAGTTGAAAGAATACATAGATAAAATTTGATCTGATGTTGGCTTATTAAGCTATTTAAACAAAAACTCTTTTTCTTCTCTCAGTCATGACCTCTGAGGTACACCAGTTTCAGATTTTTTTTTTTTTTTTGGCTGCTTTCTTTCTTATAACAAATGCTTTATAAATCAAAGATAATGGACTTGCAAGTCTTAGATATCATGACTATTCCAGACTCAGAATTCACCAGACCAGATTCACATGTTTAATCTTAAGCAAAAACCAAAATTTTATTAATATAAATAGCATGCATTATGTGATTTAAATAACAGTAACATTTGTTTACATAACTGGGATTTGAATTACTGTTCAAACTTTTACTGAGGCACATAGGGGTTTTTCAGCTGACTTGAAGAGATAAGGATCGTACCCAGCTCCCAGTACTGTTTGAAAGATGGTGTATTAAATTTTCGGTAGTACTTGTCACTATAGGAATCTGATGAAAGGAATTTAAACATGAAGAAAGCATGAGGAACATCAATGACCTCATGCTCAAGTGGGGAGCAGAGCATAGCTGGTTGGAAGGAGACCTAAGAGAATAGGAATATTGAGTGGATCACTGGAGTTTTTCTCATCTTTGGAGCTGAGATCAGATGGGGTGTCTATCTTACTCATTGGTGCAACCATGTAGCTACTGTGTTAGCTGTTAAATGGGTTGTGACCCTTTTTGGCTGGTAGGGGAACGGATGAGGGAAGGACCATAGCAGCAGAACAGAGCTGGACAATGCAGACACAAGACAGGGCTACAGAAGAAATCTTTCTGTGACTGCTTAGCCAATGAGGAGGTGAGAAAATGTCACAAAAATGATTTAGAGTCACTCAAAGAATGACCATCAAAGATGTTAGCAAGAGTAGTTTTAATATGATTCATAAAGCCATAACTTAACAGAATTTGATGGCAAGATCCACTCTATTACTTATTACATGGATGAAGTTTATGAAGGAATAACAAAGAAAAATCAAGCTAAAAATGGTTGGCACAGATACCAAAGACACAAAGGGTGAGGGTTGAGTCACTGTTGGGACTCAACTCCTGTTGAGTCATTAGGTTCAGAATAGACCTCCTTGCTTTCTAAAATGCTGCTAGACACAGCTGGATCTAGTCTTGGTCTCAGACTTGGTCAACCATTTATATCTAAAGGATTATAAGTGTTTTAATTCACCACTGAGGGAATTTTTGTACTGTTTTCATATAGCAACAGTTTGTGGTTTTAAAGAGGATCTTATAAAGTGAGTCACTAGAATTTACTAGTTGCTATAACAATAAACACACACACATACATAGAGGCATATAGAGGTAGCTCTTAAAAACTCCTCTCAACATCAATGAAATCTTTACATCAAATGTCTCAGCATTTCTCAGCATGCTAGTGTTGAGTCTTGGAGAGTGAAGGTACTTCATCCCCAGTCCCATCTTTTGACAATGGTCCCTCTATTATCACAAACTCTCAAGTCTGCAAACTCTAAGGAAACTCAAAAGGTCTCACTTAGGAGCATTATTTATAGGGTTCTAAGATTATTTGCTTTAGTAATTAGTAAATCTCTATCCTGGTTACAATACAAATGGGCAATTATTAGAATTTTTTTCAAATATCCAGTAACAAGGGAACTCTTCCATTCATGCTACAGGGGAAGGATTATTCTAAGGCTGTCAGAGAATGACTGACTATCCCTGCTCTTGCTTCCCACCTTAGCCATGGTAACATCCTAGTACAACCAGTGCCTCCCTCCTTAGCCATGCATGAGTTCCTTATGTGGACAAGGGACGCTTCACTACCCAACTCATTGCACAAAGGCCAAAGCCTGACAGTAACCCCCGAGATTGTAGACCAGCCCAAAGGATGGGGAAGAAGGGAAATGGAAATACACCACCACAAGGAGTGAGGAAAAACATAACTTTCCCCCGGAGTTCACTTCCTGGAAGAAATGAGGCTGAAACTATGGTGTTCCTGTAGGGTACAAGCAGCAGGGAAGCTTTCAGCTCAGTGATGGAGCTCATAGAAAGATACATTGATCTGCACCATACACTATAAGTGTTCTGCATCAGACTCATTAAAAAATAATTTTCATACAGTGGAAGCTCTATTATTTGAAATTCTTATGAAATTAAGTACATGTTGGTTATAAGAATTACTCTTTGCAATTTTAAAGTCTAAGAAATTCAACTGTAACTGTAATTCAAGTAGGAGATCCACCTCTGCTTAGAGACCTTAAAACAGTTGCTTTCTCTAATATATACGGGATCTCAAACACAATGTACAATATTCATAAAAGCTTTATTGATATATATAGGTGAGACAGGATATCATAACTGATTAATGGGAATGAAATTAATTCAGAAAATAATGTATTTTCTTTTTTGGTTTGGTGCTGTGGGTTTTTTGGTTTGTTTATTTTTTTTTTATTTTTTTTTTTTTCAGAAATGAAATATCTCTTCCTACCATTTTAAGTCTTTCCTGGAAAAATTCTCTTTGAAGTCTGGTTTAATATTATACCCCATTCTTAGGTAAGATGCAAAGATGACAGAGAAAAAAAATTATAATTTTGAGGTAAATACTTCTGCATGAGTTCTATAAATAAGCCTGCCATAAATGGGTATACTTCAGCCAAAACCATCTCATAATACTTTTTAGCATACACCTAGCTGTCACAGGCTATGCCTCACCCTTCTATATTATTGTTTCAGTGTCGGTTACATGAAACCATGTGACATTATTGTTTCACTGTCAGTTACATTATCAGTGTAACCATCATTTGTCAACAAAGAAATCACTTAGTAATGGAAAGCAGAGTATCTCACATTTTCTCCTGAACTGATTTTATCCAAAATTGAGCACTGAAAATTGGCCTTGAATTCATGAAATCTGTCACAATGAAAATACAATTATTACATTGTGTTACTTGCTGTATCAGCCTATCACTAGTTTTCTTTTTCCTTGTGAAGATTTCTTTTTTCCTTCTGCTTTTTTTGTGAAGAGGAATGAAGTGACAATTATTTTTTGAATTGCTGAGAGCTATTTTCATTTTACCTGAACATTTGAGCAGTGATACCTGCTTGAAGAGCAGCGTTCATCATCTATTGCCAGACAGCGTCAGCCAATAAGCCACTCATCATTACAATCACAAGATATTCAGCTTTTTTAAGGCAAATATTTTGGTGCTTTTCCTGGAATACGCAATGTTACAGCAGGAAAGGAGAGGGAATATCAGCACCACAGTTCTCAGGACAGCTCCTAGAATCGTCCTGAGCGTTACCAGCCTGGGGAGAACAAAGCAGTGCGCCGTTACTCTTTATCCTAATAAAATAGCTACAGCATTAAAGGAACAGCAGAAATTTTAAAGTCACAAGTGGAAAATAAATAAATAAATAAATAAATTAATTAATTAATTAATTAAATAAATAGATAAAGGAATGAAAGGAAAGCAAAAAAGCTATAAAGCTAAAATTGACCTTCTTCTATGTCTATTGATTTCCCTGTCAAATCAAAATGGGACTTGACATCTATTGCTTTAAATACAATTATATTATTTTTGACAGCACAAGCAGGCTGTATTTGTAATGGTGCTGTTAAAATCAATTAAAAAAATACACGCAAAAATATTAATTTGCATAAATACAGACTGGGCAGAGACAGCACTGGGAGCAGCCCTAAGGAGAAGGACTTGGAGGTGTTAGTCAATGAGAAGCTCAACATGAGCCAGGAGTGTTGGCTCACAGCCCAGAAAGCCAACCATATCCTGGGCTGCATCAAAAGGAGCGTGACCAGAAGGTTGAGGGAGGTGATCCTGCCCCTCTACTCTGCTCTTGTGAGACACCACCTGGAGTACCACACTCAGCTCTGAGACCTCCAGTACGAGAGGGACATGGACCTACTCAAATGAGTCCAGAGGAGACCACAAAGATGATCAGAGGGCTGGAGCAACTCTGCTGTGAAGGCAGACTGAGAGAGTTGGGTTTGTTCAGCCTGAAGAAGACAAGGCTCTGCAAAGAACTTAGAGCAGCATTTCCATTCTAAAAGTACTGTAAAGCTGGAGAGCAACTTTTAAAAAAGATATGTAGTAATAGGACAAGGGGGAATGGTCTTAAGCTGAAAGAAGGTGGATTTAGATTAGAAATTAGGATGAAATTCCTCACTGTCAAGGTGGTGGGCAGCTGGTACAGGTTGCCCGGAGAAGCTGTGGCTCTCACATAGCTGTAAGTGTTCCAGGCCAGGCTGGATGAAGCTTTGAGGAACATGGTGTAGTGGAAGGTGTCCCTGCCCATGGCAGGGGTTTTGAACCACATGATCTTTAAGGTACCTTCCAACCCCAACCTTTCTACGATTCTTAGATTTTATGAATTTATTTTCTGTTTCTATTATGATAGAAAAAATATTTTTATTCAGTAGCAAACATAGTAGCATTTCAAATAAGCCTAAAATTTAGATAATTGAAAAAAAAACCTATTTAAATTATTTTTAAAGCCTTGTGAAAGCTAAAAATTAATATTGCTCATAATAAGTCAACTAAATAGCAATGTTCATAAAAAGTTCTTTCCTCATCTGTTCTTTCTGTGACATAACACAAACACCATAGAAATCTGAAGAATATATTTTTCAATGACTTCAACTGATTTTGAAACCAATTTTGCTTACCCGAAAGGGTGGACCTGATACTGCCCTGAAGTCTACTACTACATAAGTTTGCAATATTTAGTCCAGAGATAACTAGATGACTTAGACAATGTGGGAACTTTGTCGTGCATTTATTGCTCTGAATCTATGGATAGCAGTGTGCTATGACTCTACACCCACAGAAGAGTCACATTTTTATGGGCCCACTAATGCTGAATAGGTTAATCTCTTGGTTTTGAGGAAATAAAACTTTGTTTTCTGCAAAATGAGCCATTTCGAATTGGACTCACATAGCAATTTGAGAGGTAACACAAAAACTGGAATACCTATTCACTTTCTAAAGACAGAAGTAAAAGGCCTTGAAGCAAATAGGCTTCTGAGATTGTAGGCATTTTATAAAGGTTTTACTGCAGCTGAACATAAGATGTAGAGACTTGATGGATTTCAGGAGTCATGCTGGGTCACCTCTCTTACTGAAGTGACCTCCATCTTAAACCTGATGAGGAATTTTATAAGCTGCTGTGCTGGTTTTGGCTGGGATAGAGTTAATTTTCTTCACAGTAGGTTGTATGTGCTATGTTTTGGATTTGTGACCAAAATAATATTGATGATACAGCTACCTTACTGCTGAGCAATGCTTACACAAGGTCAAGGTTTTTTCTGCTCCTCACACTGCCCTGCTGGTGAGTAAACTGCTGAGAATGCGCAAGAAGTTGGGAGGGGACACAGCTGTGACAGGTGACCCCAAATGATGAAAGGGATTTCCCATACCATGCTCATCAATAAAATTCAGGCATGTAAGGGAAGTTGGCTGGGGATGCCATTGTTTGGGGACTGACTGGGCACCAGTTGGTTGGTGGTGAGCAGCTGAGGTTTTGTAGATCACTTTTTTTTTATTGACTTCATTTATTTTCCTCTTTATAATTTTGTGTGTGTGTGTGTGTTGGTGTTTTGTGCTTTTAATTATTAAGCTGTCATTGTCTCAACCCATGAGTTTTCTTACTCTTACTCTACTGATTCTCTCCTCCATACCACTGTCGGGGAGTGAGGGGGTGGCTGTGTGGTTCTTATCTGCCTAGCAGGGTTATACCATGACAGCTGCATTGCACTGACCAATAGATGATTGCTTTCACACACAAGATTATCATCATTGCCATATTTTTCTTGAACAGTAAAGAAAATTTCAGGCAGCACATTCAGGGCTGCTTGTTACAGAAATTCCTTACAGACATTAAGATAAATTTGGAGAAGTTATGCAGACAAGGAGGCATAATTCAGCCCAAAGGTTCAGAAGAAGTAGTTCTCCCACTAAGATATAAAAATGATACTAAAGATATTAAAAGTATTAAGTTATTGATTTAGATTTCACAGGAATTATATTAGAAAATGAAACTTCCAGACCCACACAGAATTTCTTGCCTTAGTTCTCTCCTCAGACAAGCTATCCTTAAGGCATTTACCTTTGGCTAAAGTCATAATACTCAAGATTACCTGAAATGAATGCTTCTAGAAAGCATTCATCATTTGGTGATATATCTCTATAACGCAATCATCTAAGATGAATGTTTAGTATAACATTCTATTTCAATCCAAAGTTAAGAAACAACATGATGCTCCTGCATTCCCCCCACATCCTCATTGTAAAGAAGCACTGATCATATCAAAATTATCTTTTTTTTTATTGTACACCCTTTTTTATCGTCGTTTCAATATTTAAAACTACTTACGTATCCCAATTCTTCTAAGCAAAGCTTATAGCACTGTTTTTTAATTTTTCCCTTAAGGAATGTTTGTGCCAAGCCATTAATTTAACTGGAAAGAGTGCAATGACAAGTAATTTGGAATCTAAGTAATAAAGGAAAAATAAGGGTCAAATTCAGATTTTCTCTTTGTTATAATTGTGGTGTGATTGGGCATCTGCCGTGGTTTAAGCCTAGTCAGCCGTGCAGTCTCTCTCTCATGCCCCGCTACCTTCCTCCCCCTCCCCCCGCCACCGCTCCCAGAGAGATGGGGAGGAGAATGGAAAGAATGCAACTCCCACAGGCTGAGATAAGAACAGCCCAGTAACTACAGTGTAACACAAACCACCACTGCTACCACCAATAATAAAAATGTTAAGGGAAGTAACGAGGGAAGAAAATACCCTCATCACCCGCCAACCAATACCCAGCCCAACCAAGAACTGATCTAACCCTTCTGGGTGACTGCCCCCAGTTTATATATTGGGCATGAAGAGCTGTGGTATGGAATACCTCTTTGGTCAGTTTTGGTCAGGTGTCCTGTCTCTGCTTCCTCCTGGCTTCCCCTCCTCTTCTTCCTCCCCTGGCAGAGCATGAGACAGAAAGTCCTCTGTCAGAGTAAACATTACTGAGTAACAACTAAAACCATGGGTGTTATCAGTGCTGTTCCCAGGCTGGAAGTCAAAAACGCAGCACTGCACCAGCTACTAAGAAGGAGAAAAATGACTGCTACTGCTGAACACATGACAGTATCCACCCCTTATTCCATACCATTCACCTCATGCTCAGATCCCACATATTCAATATACCATCACTCTTATCTCATCGATATATCTATATATATATATATATATACATCCACACAGAGAGAGAGAGAGAGATCAATTCTTAGTCCATGGACCAATCCCCATAAAGCTGCTAAATCCATCCAGTCCATGCTGTCAGGCTCCATCTCTTGTAACAGTCTTTCAGAGCAGGAGAGGATGTGTACAGCGTTGGATCGTTGCCTGCTGATGCTGATCGTTCCTTTAACACAGAACTTGTCTGGTTTCATCAAACTTCATTCTTTGTTGAGATGATGGTCAGAGGGAAGTCAGGGCCAGTTGCTGGTGACCTGAAGACATCTAGTTGGTGGGCGATAAAAGTGCTACATAGCAAGCAACAACATACAATTGAGTTCATTGGCTGTTTTTCCCTCAAATCAAATCTGCTTGATGTTCACATTGGACGTCCACATCTCCCCACATTACCCACAAGTATATCCAAGACCCTGAGCAAAAGAAATCCCACGAGTGGGTTTGCCTTTACCTGAAGCAGGAATAATCCAGACTGTCTTCCCAGGAAATTCTTTATGTGCACCACAGGAACTTTGTCCCCTTCTACAGTATGTAGACGTTCTGACTGGGCTGGACCAGCCCTGTTGGCAGATCCTCTGGTGTTGACCAAACAAGTGGCCTTTGGAAAGTGTGTATCCCAATGCTTGAAAGTCCCACCACCCATTGCTCTCAGTGTAGTTTTTAGCAGCCCATTGTACCATTCGATTTTCCCAGAGGCTGGTGCATGGTGATGTGATATACCCACTCAATGCCATGCTGTTTGGCCCAAATGTCTTTAAGCCTGTTCCAGAAATGAGTCCCATTGTCTGACTCAATTATCTCTGGGGTGCTGCGTCGCCACAGAATTTGTTTTTCAAGGCCCAGAATAGTGTTCCGGGCAGTGGCGTGGGGCACAGCAGAAGTTTCCAGCCATCCGGTGGTTGCTTCCACCATGGCAAGCACATGATGCTTGCCTTGGCCGGTTGGTGGGAGTGTGATACAATCAGTCTGCCAGGCCTCCCCATATTTGTACTTCAGCCATCGTCCTCCATACCAAAGAGGCTTTAACTGCTTGACTTGCTTAATTGAAGCACATGTTTCACACTCGTGAGTAACCTGGGCAATAGTGTCCATTGTTAAGTCCACCCTTCAATCACGAGCCCATCTGTGTGTTGCATCTCTGCCTTGATGGCCTGAAGTGTCATGGGCTCACCGGGCCAAAAATTATTCACCCTTATGTTGCCCATCTAAGTCCATCTGTTCCACTTCAATCTTAGCAGCTTTATCCACTTGTTGGTTGTTCTGGTGTTCCTCAATGGCCCAAATCTTGGGTACATGAGCATCTACATGGTGTACCTTCACCACCAGGTTCTGCACCCGGGCAGCGATATCTTGCCACAGTGCAGCAGCCCAGATGGGTTTACCTCTGTGTTGCCAGTTGCTCTGCTTCCATTGCTGCAACCACCCCCACAGGGCATTTGCCACCATCCATGAGTCAGTATAGAGATAAAGTAGTGGCCACTTTTCCCGTTCCGCAATGTCCAAGGCCAGCTGGATGGCTTTCACCTTAGCAAACAGACTTGATTCACCCTCTCCTTCAGCAGTTTCTGCAACTTGCTGTCGAGGACTCCATACGGCTGCCTTCCATCTCTGATGCTTTCCCACAATATGGCAGGACCCATCAGTAAACAAGACATACTGCTTTTCACTTTCTAAGATTTCATTATATGGTGGTTCCTCTTCAGCACGCATCACCTCCTCCTCTGGTGACATTCCATAATCTTTGCCCTCTGGCCTGTCCATGATGACTTTCCAGAATTCCTGGATGACTCAGATTTCCTATTAGAACTCATTGTGTAATTGGTGCAGCCCACTTACTCCATTGGTTGCATGATATGTAGAGGAGACCCTGCCTTTGAACATCCAGCCCAGCACTGGTAACCAGAGTACCAGGAGGAGCTGTGCTTCAGTGCCAATCACTTCTGAAGCAGCTTGAACTCCTTCATAGGCTGCCAGTATCTCTTTTTCACTTGGGGTAGAGCTGGCCTCAGATCCTCTGTATCCCCAACTCCAAAAGCCAAGGGGTCGACCTCGAGCCTCCCCTAGAGCTTTCTGCCAGAAGCTCCAGGTAGGACCATTCTCCCCGGCTGCGGTGCGCAGTACATTTTTACATCTGGCCCGTTCCGGACTGATCCGGGGGCTACTGCATGAACTATCGCACGTTTAATTTTCTCAAAGCCTTGTTTTTGCTCAGGGCTCCATTTAAAATCATTCTTCTTCCGGGTCACATGATAGAGGTGGCTTACAATCAAACTGTAATTTGGGGTGTGCATTCTCCAGAACCCCACAGCACCCAAGAAAGCTTGTGTTTCTTTCTTATTAGGTGGTAGAGACATTGCTTTTATCTTGTTGATCACATATGTGGGTGTCATGGGTTCAGCAGCAGCAGCAGTCATTTTTCTCCTTCTTGGTAGCTGGTGTAGCGCTGTGTTTTTGATTTTGGGCCTGGGAACAGTGCTGATAACACCAATGTTTTGGTTACTGCTTAGTGAGTTTTTGGTCTGGCCAAGGACTTTCTGAGTTTCATGCTCTGCCAGGGAGGAGGGGAGCCGGGAGGAAGCAGAGACAGGACACCTGACCCAAACTGACCAAAGAGGTTATTCCATACCACAGCACGTCATGCCCAGGATGGAAAGCAGAGAGCAGAGACCCAGAAGAGGGGGGGTGCACTGCGTGGTCGGGCTTGGTATTAGGTGGTGAGAAGTGTATTCTTTCCTTTTATTTGCCTTGTCATTATTATTATTGCTGGTAGCAGTAGTGATTTGTGTTATACCTTAGTTACTAAACTGTTCTTATCTCAACCTGTGGGAGTTGCATTCTTTTCGATTCTCCTTCCCATCCCTCCGGGAGCGGGGGGAAGAAAGAGGGGGAAGTGAGGGAGAGAACGGGCTGCGTGAGTTAGGCTTAAACCACGACAGTGGGGATCTGGCGACGTCCATCTTGCCATTTTATTCCCAAAAATTGAATCTCCTGTGCAGGTCCCTTGACCTTACTCTGTTTTATGGCAAATCTGGCTTTCAGCAGGATTTGGATTATTTTCCTCCCTCTCTCAAAAACTTCCACTATATAGCCCCACATGATAATGTCATCAATATACTGCAGGTGTTCTGGAGCTTGCGCCTGTTCCAGTGCAGTCTGGATCAGTCCATGGCAAATGGTAGGGCTGTGTTTCCACTCCTGGAGCAGTTGGTTCGAAGTGTACTGGACACCCCTCCAAGTAAAAGTGAACTGTGGCCTGCACTCTGCTGCCAAAGGGATTGAGAAAAATGTATTGGCAATATCAGTCGTGACATACCACTTGGCTACCTTTGACTCCAGTTCATACTGAAGTTCTAACATACGCGGTACGGCAGCACTCAATGGTGGTGTAACTTTGTTCAGGCCACTATAGTCTACTGTGAGTCTCCACACTCTGTTAGACTTTCGCACTGGACATACGGGGCTATTAAAGGGTGGGTGGGTCCTACTGATCACTCCTTGACTCTTCAGTCTATGGATGAGCTTATGGATGGGAATCAGGAAGTCTCGGTTGGTGCGATATTGCCACCAGTGCACTGTTGTAGACACAATTGGTACTGGTTGCTCTTCAACCTTCAGCAACCCCACAACAGAAGTATCCTCTGTGAGACCAGGCAAGGTGGACAGCTGCTCAATTTCTTCTGTCTCCAAAGCAGCAATACCAAAAGCCCATTGGTACCTGTCCTGGGTTCAGCAGTAGCAGTCATTTTTCTCCTTCTTGGTAGCTGGTGCAGCGCTATGGTTTTGACTTTCGGCCTGGGAAGAGCACTGATAACACCCATGGTTTTAGTTACTGCTTAGAATGTTTAGGCTGACCAAGGACTTCCTGAGTCTCATGCTCTGCCACTGAGGAGGGGAAGCCTGGAAGAAGCAGAGACAGGACACTTGACCCAAACTGACCAAAGAGGTATTCCATACCACAGCACATCATGCCCAGGATGTAAAAAAGGAGGGCAGAGACCCGGAAGGGTGGGGGTTCGCTGCTGGGTCAGGCTTAGTGTTGGGTGGTGAGCAGTTGTATTTTCTTTCCTTGTATTTGCCTTGTCATTATTATTATTGGTGGTAGCAGTAGTGATTTGTGTTATACCTTAGTTACTAAACTGTTCTTATCTCAACTTGTGGGAGTTGCATTCTTTCGATTCTCCTTCCCATGGCCCCGGGAGCTGGGGGAAGAAAGAGAGGGGAGTGAGTGAGTGAGTGAACTGCGTGAGAGGCTTAAACCATGACAGTACCCCTTTGGGTCTTTGAAGTACCCTCTCCTGAGGTAGACTATGCTGAGAATGCATGGAGCCTCTGGACCAGTCACAATCGGGTGCTTTTGCCATTTCCTCCCAGTCAGGCTCACTTCAGCCTCCAGGACAGTCAACTCTTGGGATCCTCCTATCACTCCAGAAATATAAATGGGTTCCACCCCTCGACAGCTTGATGGCATCAGAGTACACCGTGCACTGGTATCTACCAGAGCCTTTCACTTCTGTGGGACTGATGTGCCAGGCCATCTGATCCACACAGTCCAGTAAATCTCATTGTCCCCTAACTCCACCTGGCTGGAGGAAGGGCTCCTCTAATAGTCATCACATTCATCACTTACATCTTGTTGACAGAGATTAGTCTTAATCACAGGAGCTGAAGCAAAATCAGCTCTTCCACTCCATCTGCGAACCTGCTCACCAGAGACTGAAGCCGCAGCTTTCATAGCATGATCATCCTTGGCCTTTGTTCTCCACTTCAATTCACACACCTGTTCCTCCAAAACTGAGGTAGGTTTTCCATCCCACTTCCTCATGTCTTCTCTGTGATCCCACAGGTAATACCATTTGGCAGCCTGTGGTGTATACCTTCTATATCTTTCTCTCTCGATCAGTAGGACGCCTTTTGTTAATAGCTGAGATGTGGGTTGGTACATGTGAGGAGCTAGATAGATCAGATAGATCGTCTCTCAATTGTTTGAACTCCTGAGACAGTTTTTCCACAGCTGAAATGATGGAAGGGGTGAAATTGCCTTCGAACTCATGGAGTTTATGAATCATTTCATCCACTGTTAGTGGTACTATGTCATTCCAGGTTACTGTTGCCAATGAATAGGCATATGACGACAGTGCATTCTGTGTAAATTTCCACCACATGGGTCGTGTATATTCGATTTCATCTGGATCTACATCAGGGTACATCCCTGGCATTCGGCTTGATGTGATAGATCATCTCTGCAGTGGCTGATTCCCTCAGAGACTGGATGCCTTTCTCTAGAGTAGTGTACTTGGTCAAAAAACTCTTAACATTGTCCTTGTATGGAAACCTTTCTTTCACAGCTGCCAAGAGCAGCTTCCAAAGGCTGAGGGACTGCTTCTCTCTTGCAATTGCTTTGTCAATTCCCCCTTCCCTAGCAAGTGATTCCAGCTGCTTGGTTTCCCAACCTTCTAGTTCATGACCGTCAGCCCCATTGTCCCAGCATCAGAGCAACCAGGTGATGATGTGCTCCCCTGGTTGACGGGTAAACTCAGTGGGAGTTGCATTCTTTTGATTCTTCTCCCAATTCCTGCCCCCCCCCCCCCCTCGAAGTGGGGGGGAAGAAGGAGGGGGAAGTGAGTGGTCGGGCTTTGTATTAGAAGGGGGGAGCGATTGTATTCTTTCCTTGTATTTGCCTTGTCATTATTATTATTGGTGGTAGCAGTAGTGGTCTTGTGTTATACTTTAGTTAATAAACTGTTCTTATCTCAACCTGAGGGAGTTGCATTCTTTAGATTCTCCTCCCCATCCACCCAGGAGCGGGGGAAAGAAAGAGAGGGGAGTGAGTGAGAGAGCGACTGCACGATTTACGGCTTAAACCACGACAATATTCCATAACTCACTTGAGGTCCTGGGTCGAGAAGTCACCTCTTCTTCTTCTTCTTCTTAGAATCATAGAATCATAGAAAAGTTTGGGGTGGAAAGGACCTTAAGATCATCTAGTCCCAACACCCCTGCCAGGGGCAGGGACACTTCACACTAAACCATGCCACCCAAGGCTACGTCCAACCTGGCCTTGAACACCGCCAGGGGTGGAGCATTCACAACTTCCCTGGGCAACCCATTCCAGTGTTCACCACCCTTACAGTAAAGAATTTCTTCCTCATATCCAACCTAAACTTCCCCTGTTTAAGTTTGAACCCGTTACCCCCTGTCCTCTCACTACAGTTCCTCATGAAGAGTTCCTCCCCAGCATCCCTGTAGGCCCCTTCAGATACTGGAAGGCTGCTAGGAGGTCTCCACGCAGCCTTCTCTTCTTCAGGCAGAACAGCCCCAACTTGCTCAGCCTATCTTCATACAGGAGGTGCTCCAGTCCCCTCATCATCCTCGTGGCCTTCCTCTGGACTTGTTCCAACAGCTCCATGACCTTTTTATGTTGAGGACACCAGAACTGCACACAATACTCCAAGTGAGGTCTCACAAGAGCAGAGTAGAGGGGCAGGATCACCTCCCTTGACCTGCTGGTCACACTCCTTTTGATGCAGCCCAGGATACGGTTGGCTTTCTGGGCTGTGAGCACACAATGCCAGCTCATGTTCATTTTCTCATCAACTAACACTCCAAGTCCTTCTGCGCAGGACTGCTCTGTGTCTCTTCCCTGCCCAGCCTGTAGCTGTGCCTGGAATTGCTCTGACCCAGCTGTAGGTCCTTGCACTTGGCATGGTTAAACTTCATAATGTTGGCATCAGCCCACCTCACAAGTGTGCCAAGGTCCCTCTCGATGGCATTCCTTCCCTCCAACGTATCAACCGAACCACACAGTTTGGTGTCATCGGCAAACTTGCTGAGGGCACACTCAATCCCACTGTCCATGTCACCGACAAAAATGTTGAACAAGACCTGTCCCAACACCGATCCCTGAGGGACACCACTCGTTACTGGTCTCCAGCTGAAAGCTGAGCCATTGAGCACAACTCTTTGTGTGCGGCCATCTTCTTCTTCTTCTTCTTTTCTCTCTTCTTCTTCTTCTTTTTTTTTTTTTTCTCTTCTTCTTCTTCTTCCTCTTCTTTTTTCTCTTCTGCTTCTTCTTTTTTCTCTTCTGCTTCTTCTTTTTTCTCTTCTGCTTCTTCTTCTTTTTTCTCCTCTTCTTCTTCTTCTCCTTCTTCTCCTTCTTCCTCTTCGTCATGTGATGACGACTCCTGATCAGATGCTGTCCTCGATAGTAAGGGCATTGGCATTGCTTCTTCATCTTGTTCCTTCATCTTTCTTGTCTTTGTTTTGCTTTTCCCCTTGCATACAGGGACAACTGATACTGGTACGAATTGGTCCTCTGGTTTAGCTGCACTGATTATCACTGTGGTATAGGTAGCTGCTGTACTTGTCACTGGGGTTTGAGTAGCTACTGTACTTGTCACTGGGGGTAGTGTAGCTGCTGTGCTTGGAGCTGGGGTAGCTGTGCTGTCTGTTGCTTTGCTACCAGATCCAGGGACACTTTTTTCCTTTTGAAGGTGCTGGATAGTGTTGAATAGGGCTTTGTAAGAATAGGCCAAGCCCCAACACGTTGCCATGATTTGTCCCTTTTTGGTATGACCATAATGACAACACACCTCATTTAAGTGTTTTACAAATTTTTCTGGATTTTGCACTTGCTCATTGGTGAAATTCCAAAGCACTGGAGGGGCCCACTGGCCTAGATACTTACCCATACTATCCCACACATGCTGCCACTCATGACTGTCCAGCCTTGAGGAAAATCTCTTGGTCTTCCTACATCATCGTCTAACCCCAGACAAGGCTCAAACCCGTCTCTGCTTAACTCTTAAGATCAGACGACATGGTTGTGGATAAAACACACTCTGTATGTGTGCCAGCATGGTGATCCCCATCACAATTAGCAGGCAGGTCTCAAGGGTACCTACAGGCCATTCAAAACCTTCAGAACTCTCAAACGATCCTGTAAACGGCCTGGTGGGAGTGCTGGGAGCATAAGGGAATGTCTCCTTCACAGGTTGACCACCCAAGGAGGGGAAAAAAGGTGTGTAACTGCTATACACTTCTATTGTATACCTCCCAAAGTATAGAGTTGGTGACCACACTGGAAACACAAGCCAGACCAGTTTCATGATCAATGATTCTATTGTTTTACAAGCCATTACCATAACGTACAATGAGACAAGAACCTTAGCCCAAGGCCCCCAGACAATACACACTACCACAGCAAATACTGGCTGTAAGTAAGGTACGACGTGCTGAAACTGTGAGATCAAGAGTGGTTGCTTTGAGAGCCGATAAATCAACATTCTGACAAGTGACTATTAATCCAAAACAATGAATGCTTATCATAAATATGATTGACACACTCTGGTCAGATCTGTCATTATCTCAACCCTTCGTGTCCCACGTTAGGCGCCAAAAAGAACTGTCATGGTTTAAGCCTAGTCAGCCACACAGTCTCTCTCTCACACCCCCCAACCTTCCTCCTCCTGCTCCCAGAGGGATGGGGAGGAGAATGGAAAGAATGTAGCTCCCATGGGTTGAGATAAGAACAGTCCTGTAACTAAGGTATGACACAAACCACTACTGCTACCACTAATAATAATAATGATAAGGGAAATAACAAGGGAAGAAAATACAACCACTTGCTACCCGCCGACCGATACCCACCCCAACTGAGCAGTGATCTAGCCCTTCCCTGTTAGTGCCCCCACTTTATATACTGGGCATGACATGTTGTGGTATGGAATACCTCCTTGCTTAATTTGGGTCAGGTGCCCTGTCTCTGCTTTCCCTCTTCCCTGGCAGAGCATGAGGCTCAGAAAGTCCTTGGTCAGAGTAAACACTACTGAGCAGCAGCTAAAACCATCGTTTTTATCAGCACTGTTTCCTATCTGAAAGTCAAAAACACGGCACTTCACTGGCTACTAAGAAGGAAAAAAATGACTGCTACTGCTGAACCCAGGACAGCTTCAGAGCAGGGTCTCTGTGCACACCCAGTGCATTAAGGCATTATTTCCCTTGTCCAGAAACAACCCAGATAGTATCTGCATAGATGGTGCATAGATATAGTGGTCTGGCTTGAGCTCAGGGATCCACTTGAGACAAGGTGATTGACTTACTTCCCAGCCTCCTTCATAACATAATATTTGACTAATTGCCACAAGAACTCTCCAGTTGGGAATTTTGGAAAGGTCTAGAGATTTCCCCAGGCAGCTTCTGCTGTGCATAAACCAATTTGTATATTTAAATATGCATATTAATATCCTGGGTGGAAACTCAGACTGTCCCAGGGAACCTCATGTGGTTCAGAACTGTAGAATTGACCAAACTGTACATAACTGTAAGTGCAATCTGTTATTACAGATGCAGAAATTGTAAAATAATTTAGTCTTTTGCAGATAGAATCATATAATAGTTAGGGTTGGAAAAGACCTTTAAGATCATCTAGTTCCACCTTCCCTGCCATGAGCAGGGACATCTTCCACTAAGCCATGTCACCCAGGGCTCTGTCCAACCCGGCCTTGAACACTGCCAGCGGTGGAGCATTCACAACTTCCCTTGGCAACCCATTCCATTGCCTCACCACTCTTACAGTAAAGAACTTCTTTACACCTAACCTGAACTTTCCCTGGTTTAGTTTAAATCCATTACTACTTGTCCAGTCATTACAGCCCCTAATGAAGAGTCCCTCCCCAGCATCCCTATAGGCGCCCTTCAGATACTGTAAGGCTGCTGTCAGGTCTCCATGCCTGTAAGATAATTAGGAGATACTTTGTATTTATATGAAGACAATCAGTAGTGAAGGATTGCAGGTGTTGCTGGAGTGTTTACGTAGGACCATGGGCAGCTGGAGTGCAAGAACCAAGTAGAAAAGTGATACAGAAAGCCTATCCTGATACAGTGGAAGATGCTGTTACACAGATCCTTGCCACAGAGATTTCTATTACTATCCAGACAGCAACCAACCACTCTTTTTGAAAGATTTGATCCCCTGTCTGAACATTGGCTTATGAAAAGATAAAAAGAAAAAAATAATGGAGCATTTTTTAACATTCTATTCATGTATACACAATAGTATAAAATTTAATTAGGCAGATGTTAATGTCAATTTCATTTCTGTTCCTTTGGGAAAAAAATATATAAAAAAATATTGGGATAAAACTGTGAATATTTGAAAAACAAGACTGAAAAGCAGAAAACTCTACCTTGAAGGAACTGTCTAATATTTCCTTTTTTTTTTAGAAAGTAGTCTTTATGATTAAATGCATTTCCTCATCATAAGCCTTCACAACTTATTTTATTTTTTGATCTTCTTAATAACACAAATAAAGCAAAGTTAAAACTTTTTATAATAGTTGATACTATGATATATATGTGTGTTAGGAAATGTATTAACAACTTTCTTCATATTCCATTATTAATACACAGGTGTCTTCAATTGATCAGTTAAAACAGTGGTACATGCAGTATTCTAGGTGTAAGGCAAGTGAAAAGGAGAGGGATCTATAATTTTATTGACCTTCTCGGCAGGTGGATGAGCTTTCATCAACTTCTCATTAGTAACAACTGACTGATTGACTAGGTTAACCCAAATAGAAGAGCAAAAGCTAAGCAGGTCATTTGCATATTATATTAATGACATTCATAAACCACCATTTGGTATTTCTATGGGAAGTATCATAACACAGTCTGACTGCTTTTATATTCACCAGTGTTGAAAAGAAAGCAACAGCGTTCATCTCTAATATTTTAGAGGTACAATTCATCTATACTTTTCTATGAATGCAAATCATAACTAAGAAAAAAAAAACACCTTAGCATGATATGTGAAAGAAGACAAATTAATTGATGAAGAAAGCACATCCAAACAATATTCCACTTCACCTAAAAATTTAGGTTAAAATTCTTGTGTTGCAAAAATCTCCAATGATTAAACAATGTGCCCTAGCTGGGTCAAAGGCAATAAAAAGAGGCAATTCATTTTAAAATCACAAGGTCATAAAAACACAGGGCCAGAGGGAGCTCAGAAAGCTCCCTTTAGTTATAAAATAGTTACAGATTGTAGAACCAAATTATGCATGCAATCATTGTATAACAATGTGTACAAACATTGTGTTGGTTATACAATCATTGTATAACCAAATGCTGAACTGCAGATTATAAACTTTTCATATACATTATTATTACAACATTGGACCTAATTTCACAGCTGTGGGACCAGAAGATTGAGAAACTCAGTTCTCTCCATATTCTTTTCCTCTCTGAGGGAACAAGCTGTAGTAAATTCTGCCTTAGTGTGCTTCCATACCACCCACTTACTAGTTCAGTGAGCTTCCCAGCTCGTGGAAAAAGGAAGGAAACAAAAGATCTTTTTTCTCCTCTATTCCTTTCTTTCTGTAAAGGTGGTGTAAAGGCATCTCATTTCCTTGAAAAAACTCCTTTAGCTGCAATCAGTGTAGTTATAGATAAATTAATTTTCCCTCAGCGTAAAGTCAACATTCAGTCATGGACTAACTTCAGGATGACTCCTAATGCAGATTTAATATTCACCTCTTGTATATTACATTACATTATTCCATACAGAATCACTCAATTGTATGCAAGCAAAAACCTTGTGGCAGCAACAGCCACCAAGGGAGCCTCAAGTCCACGACAGGACTTGCCCAGGAGCTGGCAGCTCAGTGGATGTGAGCAGCTGACTCAGAGGGGGCGGCACCAGGAGGAGCGGCTCCAGCCCTGAGTGGTTAAAAACCTGCCCAGGGAGCAGGAGCGACCAAGGCAAGTTTGAGGCAGTTTGAGTGGCAGCTCACATGGGCAGGAGAGCGGGATAGTGGGAACTCGCCGTATGACAAGGGCCCGGTCTGGGAGCTCTGCTCTGGCTGCCCCGTTGGCAGCATGCGTAGGTACCCAGACAGAGACAATGAGAGGGGAGGATGCAGCTCAGAGCTCGGGGTGTAGAGAGCACCTGCACTGCTCTCCGGAGAGGAGGGTGCGCAATGGGCAGGGCTGCATTCGGTGCAGGTCCTCTGGCAGCAGGTGGCTGAGCTGCGGGACACTGTTACTAGGCTGAAAGATGTCAGGGAAGCTGAGGGGAAGCAGCACTGCTTGCTCCACAACCAGACTGTGCAGGGGACTCAAGTATCCACTGTCACTCATACAGGAAAGGAGGCCGCTAACCCAGGAAGCTGGGAAACAATAACAGAAAAAAACAACAAGAAAAGGAGGAAGAGGACAATTAAAAGCAAGGGGCTTCCTCCTAAACCTGTTGTCTCCACCCAGAACCACTTTGCTGTCCTGCAGGGGGCTGATGAGGAACCACACTCCCACCAGGAGCAACTGGCTGATATACTGCTAAAGAAGATCACTACTGGGGCTGCCAGGAAAAAGCAGCGGGCCATAGTAGTAGGGGACTCTACTCTGAAAGGAACAGAGGCATCTGTCTGTCAGTCTGACCCAGCCTCAAGGGAGGTGTGTTGCCTACCAGGGGCTCACATCAGGGATGTTACAGAGAAGCTGCCTGTTCTAGTCAGTCCCACTGACTATTACCCACTTCTAGTGATCCATGTGGGTGCTACTGATACAGATAGCAGTAGCCTGAAGAACATAAAGAAGGACTACAGAGCTCTGGGAGAGGTGGTTAGGGGCTATGGAGCTCAGATTATCTTTTTGTCAATTCTCCAGGATACAAGGCAGGACCTTAAAAAGGCTAGGAGGATTGGCCAGGTTAATAAATGGTTAGAAGGATGGTGCTATAGTCAGGGGTTTGGGTACCTTGAACATGGGACTCAGTGTAGTAGGCCAGGTCTACTGGGGGCTGGTGGAGCTGGTCTGACAAAGAAAGGGAAGAGTGGATTTGGGAAGAGGCTTGCCAGACTGGACAAGGATGTTTTAAACTAGATGTGTTGGGGGAGGGAGGCGTCATTCAATCCCAACACACCCAGTCACTTGCCAGCACCTATAATAAACTTTCAGAGCAATGTAGAGATATTGCAGCTACTCCAGCCAATGAGCCGGCTTCAACTGGAGCTCGGCTCAGGTGTCTCTATACAAATGCCAGTAGCATGGGGAACAAGCAAGAGGAATTAGAGATGTGTGCACGTCTACGGACGTATGATGTCATAAGCATCACAGAAACATGGTGGGATGGCTCCTATGACTGGTGTGTTGGAATGGAAGGTTACAGGCTCTATAGGAAAGACAGGCCCAACAGGTGGGGAGGGAGAGTTGCTATTTATGTTAGGGATAGGCTGGAGAGTATGGAACTCTGTCAGGGGACAGGTGAGCAGTTGACAGAGTGTTTGTGGGTCAGGCTAAAAGGGAGAACAGCGATGGAAGACATTATTGTGGGAATCTGTTACAGACCGCCTGACCAAGAGGACTCGGTGGATGAAGCACTCTATAGACAGATAGGAGCAGCCTCACACTCACAGGCCCTTGTTCTCATGGGGAACTTCAACCACCCTGATATGTGTTGGAGGGATGGTACGCCCCGGCACAAGCAATCCAGGAAGTTCCTCAATTGTGTGGAAGACAGCTTCCTTCTGCAAGTAATAGAGGAGCTGACAAGGAGAGGTGCCATGCTTGACCTCGTCCTCACCCACAGGGAAGGGCTGGTTGGAAATGTGACACTCCAGGGCAGCCTTGATTGCAGTGATCATGAGATGGTCGAATTCGAGATCCTCAGGACAATGAAAAGAGTGTGCAGCAAGCTCACTGCCCTGGAATTCAAGAGAGCAGAATTTGGCCTCTTCAGGAACCTGCTCAGTAAGGTTCCATGGAGTATAGCCCTAGAGGGCAGGGGGGCCCAAGACTCTTGGTTGATATTCAAGGATCACCTGCTGCAAGCTCAGGAGCGATACATCCCTACAAGAAGGAAGTGCTGTCGGAGGACCAGGAGACCTCCTTGGATGGATAAGGAGCTGCTGAGGAAAATTCAAAGGAAGAAAGAGGCATATAAAAGGTGGAAGCAAGGACAGGCGGCCTGGAAAGAATACAGGGATATTGTCCGGGAAGCTAGGGATCAGGAAAGCTAAGGCCCACTTAGAATTCAACTTGGCTAGGGATGTTAAGGATAACAGGAAGGGATTCTATACGTACATTGCAAATGAAAGGCAGACTAGGGACAACATGGGCCCTCTCCAGAAGCTATTGGGAGAACCGGCTACCCTGGATTTGGAGAAGGCTGAGGTTCTTAACGACTTCTTTGCCTCAGTCTTCACCGGAAAATGCTCTGACCATACCACCCAACTCTTGGAAAGCAGACACAGGGACAGTGAGAATGAAGACCCTGGGCCCACTGTAGGAGAGGATCTGGTTCGAGACCATCTTATGAACCTGAACGTATACAAGTCCATGGGACCTAATGAAATCCTTCCGCGGGTCCTGAAGGAGCTGGCAAATGAAGTTGGTAAGCCACTGTCCATCATATTTGAGAAGTTACGGCAGTCAGGTGAAGTTCCCGATGACTGGAAAAAGGGAAATATAACCCCCATTTTCAAGAAGGGGACAATGGATGAGCCGGGGAACTACAGACCAGTCAGCCTCACCTCTGTGCCTGGCAAAATCTTGGAACGGATTCTCCTGGAAGGCATGCTAAGGCACATGAAAAACAAGAAGGTGGTTGGTGACAGCCAGCATGGCTTCACTAAGGGGAAATCCTGCCTGACCAATCTGGTGGCCTTCTATGGTGGAGCTACGGAACTGATGGACAGGGGTAGAGCAGTTGATGTCATCTACCTGGACTTGTGCAAAGCATTTTACACGGTCTCACATGACATCCTTGTCTCTAAGTTGGAGAGACATCAAATTGATAGGTGGACCACTTGGTGGATAAAGAACTGGCTGGATGTCTGCACGCAAAGAGTTGTGCTCAATGGCTCAGTGTCCAGCAGGAGACCGGTAATGAGTGGTATCCCTCAGGGATGGGTGTTGGGACCGGTCTTGTTCAACATCTTTGTGGATGACATGGACAGTAGGATTGAGTGGGCCCTCAACAAGTTTGATGATGACACCAAGCTGTGTGGTTCTGTTGATACATTGGAGGGAAGGAATGCCATCCAGAGGGACCTTGACACGCTTGTGAGGTGGGCTGATGCCAACCTGATGAAGTTTAACCATGACAAGTGCAAGGTCCTCCACCTGGGTCAGAGCAATCCCAGGCACAGCTACAGGTTGGGCAGAGAAGAGATTCAGAACAGCCCTGCAGAGCAGGACTTGGGGGTTTTGGTTGATGAGAAAATGAACATGAGGTGGCAGTGTGCGCTTGCAGCACAGAAAGCCAACTGTATCCAGGGCTGCATCAAAAGGAGCGTGACCAGCAGGTTGAGGGAGGTGATCATGCCCCTCTCCTCTGCTCTTGTGAGACCTCACTTGGAGTACTGTGTGCAATTCTGGTGTCCTCAACACAAAAAGGACATGGAAGTGTTGGAACAAGTCCAAAGGAGGGCCACGAGGATGATGAGGGGACTGGAGCACCTCCTGTATGAAGATAGGCTGAGAAAGTTGGGGCTGTTCTGCCTGAAGAAGAGAAGGCTGTGTGGAGACCTCCTAGCAGCCTTCCAGTATTTGAAGGGAGCCTATAGCGATGCTGGGGAGGGACTCTTCATTAGGGATTGTAGTGATAGGATAAGGGGTGACGGGTTCAAACTTAAAGAGGGGAAGTTTAGATTGGATATGAGGAAGAAATTCTTTACTGTAAGAGTGGTGAGGCACTGGAATGGGTTGCCCAGGGAAGTTGTGAATGCTCCATCGCTGGCGGTGTTCAAGGCCAGGTTGGACAGAGCCTTGGGTGGCATGGTTTAGTGTGATGTGTCCCTGCCCCTGGCAGGGGTGTTGGAACTAGATGATCTTAAGGTCCTTTCCAACCCTAACTATTCTATGATTCTAAGATTTTGAACGTATTCAGACAGACATGTTGCCAGTGCGCCACCAGGCCTGACTATCCCTGCCCAGTCCTCCTACTGCCTCCCAAGTCCCATAAATTTATATATATGCCTATGTTTATGTTTGGCTTATTCCCTCTATAACCATGAAAGATAACTGCATCTGCAAGCTTAGCAGTGAATGGAACTGAGTCATCTTTTCTCATTATGGACCTTGCAAAACGCAGTATAGATTTTTCTATCAAAGGAAGGTTAATTGCATGCATTGTCATTACTGCATTCTTTAAGTGGATTGTATCTGCCACTAAACTGCACCAGGCCTCAGAAAATCACCTGCATATTCATAGTTACAAATTTTATGCTTGTTAAACTGTGCTGAATTCAGCTGCATTCTGCAACACAGTATGCTTGGGCATCAATTCTAACATGTAATTGTGCTCCACATCTATGCTGCTTTCATACAGGAAAATGATAGGGTAGAAGGAGCAGATATCTCTCTGTCTCCTGCCTAGGGCAGCACCTCATATTATGCTTTTATGCCTTTTTTTTTTTTTTTTTTTTAAAGCTTAGGTCGTTGCTGAGATTTTTTCACCGCATGTACATGAATAAAACAAATTATATATAATTTCTCATTATATAATGAGAAAGTGAGGTTGGATATAAACTAGAAAAACCCAAAAAAGAAGATATAAACTAATGATCCGAGTAGCAGATTAACTAGATGATCTTCAGGTCCTTTCCAACCCTAACAATTCTATGATTCTACGGTTAATATGTTGAATAAGCAGATCCCAGAATAACATGTTGAATGAAACATTGTACTAATGGTAATTGTTGCACATTCAGTACATGCCATATATTGCGCTGCCTGTTCCCAGATATTGATACACTAAGGGTGAGTACGCAAAACCTTGCTTTCTGTGTTCTTCCGCTGTTTAATATATAGTACTCAAGCTTTGCAGAAACTGTCATGGAAAACACAAGTATATAAATCCAAAGAAGTTTGACTAAATCGCAGAGGACATGATCTCTTACATTTACTGTTTATATAATTTTGAACTGATTATGTGGCAGATGAACTTGTCATTTGTAAGTGCTACACTGGTGTTTGATAGCTACACTTTTACCAGTCTGTTGGTTTCTAATTTTCTAATTAGTTGTCTTCATACATTTAAAATAAATGCTTACTGGGAAGATTTGCGCTTTGGTTGCTTCGAACCTAAGAATTTTTTCTTACTCATATTGATATTTTACTGATTATAGCTGCATTTTTAGATGTCAGTTTAAGACCTGGACCCAAGAGGGTAAATCAGCAAAGTGGATTAGTGAAAAGGGATTTACATATTTCACTTATTATACAGTCTGACTTTATTTCCAATTAAGTTCTCCCTTTGCTGTCTGTCTTAAGCCTTACAGAGATCTCTGATAATGGTGTCTGAATGTTGAACATTGACATATTCAAATGTGGATTATCATTGAAACTGCCATCCTTGTCTCAGTATTAAGATTTTTACAGTTTAACCCCTGCTTCCAAACAGGTGTCCTCTGCAAAGCACAGCCTAAAATAGTATGCGCAATGCTATGCTTCTGATATGCAATTAGTAAACATGGTATAGAATTTAGCATTGCCTGTCATGCTGCTGTCAAAAAAAGAAGATTAAGAAAACACTGTGAAAACTACTGAGAATTTCATTGTGATTTCAAAATTGAGGCCCTACACTGTGTTTATAAAATGCAGCTGCTTAGATAATTGCTATTTGTTATTTTTTACTCTGCAGTCATACACAAGGGACATCTGCAGTACATAATAGTATATTTATGCATCTTTGGATGCTAGTCAACTGAAGTTTTGAAAACATGGTCATATAAACAAATTATCCCCCTGAAGGATGAGTTAGTATTATTTATATCAACATGCACCAAAGTAGGTATACTCTTTTCCTGTGTAAGTGGAGTAAGTGAATGCTTTTCTTGTATTTGTCATGCCAGTGCTCTGTTTTACAGAAGTATAACTCATCCCAGCCAAAATTGAACAAGTAAAAGTTTGTTCCACAGCCAATATAAGATTTGATTTTATTAATCCTTAAAAAATAAACACCATTTGTCTAGTACCTTCACTTGGAAAGATATTTGGAACAAAAAAACCAAAACAAAACCAAAAATAACTCAAAACAAAACCTTGCCACACAAGCCTAATATCCTTTTCTCTCACAGTTCAGAGCATTTATAGTTCCACACTTCTGAACTGAAAGTTGGCATTTGGTGGAAAGCTAAGCAGGGGAAGAAAAAGCTGATACTGCATAAGGGGACATGAGAGAATAAAAATTCCATTAATGTAGATTCCAGTGTTTAATAGTGAAAAAGATTGTATCTACAAATAGCCTTCTTATAGCATTAAAGTGTTTCAGCAGGTTTCATTTAAAACAATTTTTTTTGCTCTGAGCATATAACTTAATTTTGTGTTCTTAACTCTTAACTCTGTGTGTGAAACATTTTTCTAAATAAAAATAATACACTAAGTATAATACATAGTTGTCCAGTATGGCATAGAAGAGAAATCTTTAGCTGGGAAGTTGTAGACACAAACATTTCACTGCTGCAGTTCCCTCATTAACACACCTGAAAAAGTTGCCAAGGTCAAATGAATGTACCCCGCAAAATATATTTGTCAGATGTGTCAGTATTTTTTTACACAGTCTCCTTCAACCTGAAGTAAAGTGCAACCCTTCAGAGCCTTTCAGTTTTTGTAATTTCACTCTACCTAAATCAAAGCTGTGCTTTCCATACTTGCTAGTTGCATTGAAAAATCCCTTTTAACCCCACACATTTAATGTGGTTTGTGAAATAATATATTTTTTGTCATGTGGATAACTTTTATAAAAGTCCATATATATGCTACATATATATACATATTTAATTACATCACATTTTCAGTTTTACAGAGTACTCTTAAGATAATTACAGTCTTTATCTCTAAGACTGCATACATGTCCCAGGAGCCCGGAATGCCCACACTTAAGAGACTGTACACGCCTTTACCGCTAACTTCTCAAGACTGTGAAAGGTAGACTGTAGTAGTGACCAGATCACCTCCTCTTGAATTCTACAACTATATAACATATTATATAGTTGCTTTCTGAAATAACCTGCCATGTCATAACTGTTTTATACACACTATAGCCCCACTACAGCACATTTTTACTAGTGCCCACCAAAATCTGGCCATTACATATCAGGGAAAAGGTTCCTGTATTTCACTTTGAGCTACCAATCTTCTCTAATAAAGCTATTTCCTTTTCCCTTTGTAGGTCTCCAAGACAGCTTGTTGTAGAACAATTTCTCTTGTTTAATAAATTGATTAATGAAAGAAATCTGTTTCTTTTTTTTCTCCTCTCTTTTTTTTCTTACCCTTCTCACGATTGATACTGAACTGAATTCTGTCGTTCCCATCAGGAGCCTACTGCATACGCATTATTCAGACAAGTCTTTCAAAGCCCACCTACGCGATCACTTTCTTGACAGAACTTTGCTGTACCTCACATACCCTCTCCTTCTTTGTCTTCCCACATTCATTTTCATAATGAGTAATTTTCAGCGCAAAGCCAAAATATTTTTAACATTTCTAATCTTTATTTGTAGCTTCCTTTTACAACTGGAAAATGCAGTTGTTTACAGTCAGAAAAGTAGTGGACGAAGATATCTGAAAAAATATAACATCACTTTTTGATGAGTTAACAGAAAGGAATATTTTTTTTCAAGTGGCAGGAATATATTTACAGATATGTGCACATATAACAAAATTTTGGGGCTTACCAATAAACTGCTGTATAGGTATGCACGTTTTACAACCACTAGTATATACTAAAAGACAGAGAAGAATGAGAAACTTGGGCTAAAAGTAGCATAGTGATGCTGGATTTCTGGAGAATCCTGGTTTCAGGAAACTACATTCATTTCTTCCTTCCTGCTAGAAACTAAACAATCTCAATTTATTAGATCTCTCTTTGTACATCACATTTCTTAAAGCTCTGGCTATTCTCACTGGCTGAACAGGACAAAGCACTCAAGCTCAGGCATTGCCAATGCTTCCTAGAACATAGGATTTTGCATTCCAGGGAGGGGTTTTTCCTTCTCTGCAGCAGTGTCATGAGTCAAGCTTTAGACTGCCATCCAGTATAGCCTCCCTACCTTTTCCGAAGAACAGATTCCTAACATGATGATGCCTTTTTCACTTCATTCAGGGATGGCATAACTCTTTGGTAGCTATCTAGGGAACCTGGGGCAGGCGACACTGATGCTACAGCGGTACCTTGACTTTTCAGGATTATTAATCTTACCTGATTAGGTGCATTCATCTTGGGAAAATTCTTTTCCACTACCAGAGCATGACAAATGTCCATTATGGTTGAAGTATAGAGGGTATTCATGTTTGTTTACTTATTTTCAATTCAACATGTAAAGCTGTCTTACTCAAAGCAAGGGTCAATGACAAAAAGAATTAAATTCTTGCCTAGGCCATAAATAGCACCTGTAATAACTATGATGTTTTAAAACCTTTGTGACTGTAATAAGATCCTTCAGTCACATTCGCTATTCTCTTCACAAAGAGAAACAGAACTGAAATAAGAAATAAGTGGAAATATTAAAGAGAATTTTGGAAAAACATGAAGAAATGAAAACTGAATAGCTTTGGTAATTAGCAACTGGTTTGTAAAATTAGGGAACAAAGTTCTCAACATACTTCTGCTAAGGACTGCTTAAATACTAAGTATCTTTACTCAAAATACAATGTTTTCAGTCACCCCTGTAAAAATTCCAGTTTGATATAACACAATTTATGCTAATCATAAGAATAAAAACACAGAATCATTTTTGCAGTATCCAGAATGACACCACAAACAGCAGTATTTCAGTAAATTTTAAATAGAGACAAAATAATTTTGGAAGAAAACATAAAGATACAAGGCAGAAGAAAACTGCAATTTAAGATCATTTCTTTTCTGTCAAATTGGTGCAACCACATGACTCATCATTAGAAATTGTCAGTTGCAGGTCTTTCAATATCAAAATTAATTTCTTATTCATTCCTGCAAGTGAATGCAGCTGACCATATGCTTCAGGTTCATAATCACTGGCAAAAACAAGGGACTGTCAAGCTCTATTACCAGAAAACCTACTTTTTCACTGAGCAACTAACTGTCTACAAACATTGTATTTTAGTCACTCCACAGCAAATTTCTCAGGACTCCCTTCTTTTAGCCTCAGGGGATTCTGATGGCACCTTACGTGTTTGATTGTCAGGATCTGTAAGCAGCCCCCAGTCGTAACTGTTTCTGTCAATCAGCTCTGCAAATGGAAAATGCTTGGTGCATGAAGTCTTTCCAATCCTGTATCTGGACACTAGCCATTATGGCCCATGAACTCTGAAGATGGCATTGATGCCTAGTAGGGGGCATGGGGGGGAGGGGGGGTATAAAATAAAAAGGCAGGATTTAGGACAGGGGTAGTGCAGAAAAATGAAAAATATGCCATAAGATTATTGAAAATCTGGAATCACAGTACATGGCTAGCTTTCAAAGGCAGAAACTAGCCTTTATTTCTGGATCGTGAAAGTCTCATAAGTGCCTGGAGGGAAGGATTTTCTGCTAAGTGAGGCTTGGAAGGATTTCCTGCTAAGTGAGGCTTAGAAGGAGCACAGTAACAATACTATGCAGAAGTAACAAACCAGAGCTAGAATTACTATTTATTCACTGTCCACATACAGAAAGTAAGAAGGGTTCACTTGTTGAATCAATATATACCCTGGTTATTTTCAAACTCCAAAAGCATTGTTTTAGCTCAAATGACATTGCATAGTAATGCACACAATGGATTAGCTATGAATAAACCAGCACTAAGATAAAACACTAAGATAAAAATGGCAGACAAAATGACATTTCTAATTCCATGCTAACCAAGAAATAAGAATTTAAGTTACTGTAAATCTCTGAAGTACAGACTTGTCAAGTGGACAAGAATAAATGTCAAATTGGGCAAGGTGATGTTCTGAAGAAAAAAAAAATCTAAATATATTCATCATTTTTCTTTATTTTAACAAATTTTTCACATTAAGAAATCTCTAAAACTTATGTAGGAATTTTTTATGCTTATTTATGAATATGTAATTATTTAAGTATGCATATCATTATGACAAAAAGGCAGAAAGACTGGAGATGGTCAGCAATATCCACAGATGTCAGACACAAAAGAAACGGCATCCTCCCTTTGTAGCTGTGACAGGTAGCTGGAAGAAAACCTGAATAGATACTTTCAGCAGAAGAATTAGAACTGCTCTGTGTGAAGTTACAGTTCATCATTTAAAGATGTCAAAATATCCTTTTGACATATAAAAATTGGAAGAAGTTAATGACTTATTTCCATATAAGATAAAAAGATGACATAAAATTAACCTTTTTTTATGACAGAGTAAATCAAGGACACAAATACGAATTAAGTTTAAATTGAACTACAAAAATCCAAAAGTACAAATAGTCAATCTCTTGTAATTTGAAGCTGTAAGGTGATTGTGTCATCAGGATTGTCTTTTTTTATAATATATTAAAATTTATATTAAGGCATTTATCCTGTTTACTCTTACCTCATCTGAACATCTCTATACTTGGATTGTAGGTGTTGCAAAAACTTTGTCTAAAAACAGCTCCAGATTGTTGTACTAGGTTCACACCAGTGCATTTTGGTTTGATAGGTACTTCTGATATAGTCATTATATTTGAGAATATAGTCATTATATTTGAAAACTAAAATGATTTGACGTTGTTTGATCTTCCTTATATGTAACTATAGCAACTTAAATATGTTACAGAAAGACTGGTTATTTTACTTTGAGTGAAATGCAATGGGACAAATCCTATCTTTAGATATGTGGTCAGGGCTTTTCACATCACAAGAAGACAGATATTCATACCCAAGGTAGAATCTACCTATTCTTTTTACAATAACGTCAAGTGTTTTTGCCAAGTCTTCCATAAAATTATTTTACATTAATACAGTCATATTTTCAATATTAAACTAAAATTCCTATAAAGATCTTTCTTTTTCATGTGTAAGATTTAAAATATAAAATGGCTCTCACATGTGAAACTTCAAACAACGTATGATGTTTTTCAATTTCCAGGCTATAGCTCATGTATTTGCCTGGTACTCTTAAAAAAGCTACAATCTACGTGTGTGAGGCTGGAACACAAAGGCTAACAAATTTTTAATACAACTGTACAAGGAAAGGCAGAAATGTTAGAACTGCATTTTTCACTTTTTCTTCATTTTTTTTCTTTTTTGGGTTTTTTTTTTTTTTTCTTTTTTTTGTTCATTTGTTTATTTTGGGGGTTTGTTTTGTTTTATTTTGGGGGGGGGTTGGGGGGTTTTTTGGTTTTTGTTTTTTGTTTGTTTGTTTGTTTTAGGTTTTTTTCAGTAATGGCAACAGCAAAGCTGAAAACATGCCTGTATTCTCTAAGGAAATATTTCTGTAGCTGTAAAAGTAGCGGATGATTGCTCTCTTAATTTTCTTTTTCTTTGGGGAAGGGGGGATTTCAGTGTATGTTTCCAGCCACCTAGGTGTTTGACTCTGTCTTTTCTGAAATACTAATGGATGATATAACTTACACCAGTGAAAATTTACTACAATAATTTTTAAATTTATTTTGCCTTCCTACCTCTCTTCTTGAAATCTCTACAATTTGAGACCATCTTATTTAACTTTTTCTACTCATTTTCACTCCAAAAATATCAGGATGTAAACTTAACTTTTAACTGGCTTATACAAAGGACTTCAGCTAAGACTCAGTAGAATGAATCATTTAGTCTCCTACTTTCTTTAAAAGAGAAAGATATAAAAACTTCAAAATCAAAATCTTTCTCTAAGAGTTATGTCAGTAAGTGCTATTGGTGGAAAATAAGTAAAACTTTTCCCAGTGATTCAAATTTCAGATGTCCTTTTCCAAAGGATGAATTGGAAGAAAGAATTATCTCATTTTACAATTGATTGTAACAGTACAGGTGCTCTTTCTTCTGCTTTGAGACTTTGGGATTTGGGTTTAGGGTTTTTTCAGATTTCGTATGTCTTTTAACAAAAGGGAGACAAATAGCATACAACTTTCAAGATGAAGCCTTACCTAGTGTTTATACTCAGACAGGCTTTCTGCTTTGCTACCTATTGCTTTCTGAATCTTTCTAACTTGTTTTTACTTTTATAACCATTCTTTAGCCAGTGGTTGTATGAAGCTATATGTAATAACACCACGACACCATTGCATTCATAAAGGTAGAACTGGAGGTGGGGGGAGGTTTCCCTTACGTGTATTCTTTTACCCATTTATATGTTGACTTTTAAATTCCATATTACCACCCAGTCATTTAGTTGTAGAATACTTCTGTAATCCTTCACAGACAGCTTTACTGAATATGAATATGAATGCTATACTGAATAGCTTAGTATCATCAATAAATTGTTTCATACAGCTGATTTTTTTCAGCTCATTTATGAATATTTACATTATTTTGTAAATATAAGTTGATAGTGTGTAGCTCAGGAAATGTATACACAATTTGCCAAAATATGTCACTCAACCAGAAAAAAAGTGGGGTGTCATCCACTCTATTTGTCAAGATGAAGGTGACCTGTAACTTCATACTATATGTTTTTGTGGTATGTATGACCATAGATATTTTTGGAAAATCCTCAGATTATGAAGAATGCATATATATCATCTGGATAGGCTGAGAAAGTTGGGGCTGCTCAGCCTGGAGAAGAGAAGGCTGCATGGAGACCTCCTAGCAGCCTTCCAGTATCTGAAGGGGGCCTATAGGGGTGCTGGGGAGAGACTCTTCATTAGGGACTGCAGTGAGAGGACAAGGGGTAACAGGTTCAAACTTAAACAGGGGAAGTTTAGATTGGATATGAGGAAGAAATTCTTTACTGTAAGGGTGGTGAGGCACTGGAATGGGTTGCCTAGGGAAGTTGTGAATGCTCCATCGCTGGCGGTGTTCAAGGCTGGATTGGACATAGCCTTGGGTGGCATGGTTTAGTGTGAAGTGTCCCTGCCCCTGGCAGGGGTGTTGGAACTATATGATCTTAAGGTCCTTTCCAACCCTAACTATTCTATGATTATATGATTATTTAAAAATGTTTTTGGTTTTAATAGTGTCTGAAGTTCTGCAAGACTGCTTAGAAAATAAATATCTTGTTTTGTAAATAATAATTTAAAATACGATGGTTTGTGTTTGAAACTTTGCTCTAGAACATAAAAGTCAGAAGAAAAAGAATAAAAAAAAAGTCTAGGTTCATTAGATTTCTAGGTGATAGTATGAAATGACAGAGCAGAAAAATCTCCTTTTTTCTGCCTTTCCCTGCTTTATGTGTGTCTACAGAAATCTGATTTAAAACAATGATTTCTGGCTGCTGGATTTTATTTTCTTTAATCTCAGCAATTTCCCTCCCCGTCTGCTTTTCTTTTTTAATAATGGGCATCACAGAGCAGTTGAACATAGGAGAGTGAATTATACACCCAGCTCTTCACTTTTTTCAGGCTGAACATCTCAAGTAAAGAAATCACCAATATTTAAAGTCTTCAACAGCCAACATGAGCTTGATACTGTTTGTTTCTCCCATTTTTCCTGCTTATAAATGAAAGTAAATTGCAGTTCATGGAATAAATGAATGATCTATAAGCATTGCCTTTTCCTGGTTGACAGGAGGACTTTCCAAAAAATGAGTGACAGCAATAGTAGGTATTTAGATCTCTGGATGGGTAAGCAACGGGCCATTTCAGTGCAGGTGTGACTGATGGAGTTTGAAAACCCTGTAACTTTACACCACTTTATTGTTTTACTGAGAATTGAATTCAGCTCCTGGCATAATTAATGCTTCTTTCAGGCAAAGTGATTGAAGCTATTTCTGCTAACCGCAGTTCAATCCAATTTGGTTTGAAGGTCTGAATGCTCAACTGTTTAGTTGATATCTCATTAGCCACTTAGTCAAAATAAACCACTTAGACAAAGGCATATTGTTTAAGCTGATAACATATTGTTAAGCATATTGTTAAACTCATAAACCAATTCATTGTGGCTGAAATGGATTAGAGAACAGCTTAGCTGGTAGACTAGACTGCATGGATATCTCCAGTGAGAAGATCATTAAGATAAGTGCATTGAAACTTCAGCTTTGAAAGTCCCTCCACCCTTGAAGAGGGATTGTGAAAACATTGTTACAGACTGTGTAAACTGTGAAAGATCAACATATAAAAATATTCCACCAGAAAATCCACATGTACATCTTTTTCCTGTCACTTATGTAAGAAACTTTTCACTATTGCTTTGCTTTTTCTTGACTACTGCTCCCCAGAATTTCATTTGAGATAGGTTAAGGTATTTTCCATAGAAAAGTCAGCAGGACTTCCTAGAATTACTATTCCAGTTTAACTCTGGACAAAGAGAAAAAACAGGTGGCCTAGTGATGCAATTCATTGTTAGAAGCAGTAAAAATTATTTACTGAAAAAGCTTTGGCATCAGAAAAACAGATATTTTTAGATTTATTTTTCCATTAAAAAGAGATTTTCAATAATATTATGATTTTCCAAAAGTGATGTTTTGAAACTGATATGTAAGTGAATTGATCACTTTCCTACTTCTCAAAACACTGCTTATGTCAGCATAGGAAAGATTATTGATAACTTACTTAATTGAATTAGTCAACAGATATTTTCTAAGTCTCATTGTTCTTCATAGGATTGCTCACTCCAGCTAAAAGAGTAGCATTTACCCATCTTTCAAACTACCCAGAAGTATGTAGCACCACTTTCTGAAGTTCCTGCCCTATAGAAGCATCTTGACTGTGGCAGAAGGGAGCAACAGGATGCTGCGGATGGAGAACAATGGGAACAATGGATGACCATTACAAGGGAGCTCCCTCAACTACCTCCCAGGACTGCCTCTTTCATTCCCTAGCTGTGACAGTACTACAACTGTGAGACAGTTGACATCTCTCCAAAGCCAACACTGAAGAGTCCAAACGATTCCTGGAAGATAAGACAAGGTTTAGTGTGTAGAAAGTGCAGGTGGACTGAAGCGCTCATGCGGGCCAAATTTAACTTGCAGGTTTTAAGAGCAGCATCTTACTGAACAGAGCTCTTTCTTTGCCAATGGCTTTACCAGATATACGTACTCCTTGAAACTGAAAAGGCTGGCCATCTTTTCTTACATCATTTCTATTATTAACCATGTGAAAGAACTTGTGGATATTGGGTGATTTCTTTTGTTTCAAAAGTTCATAAGCGCTAGGAAATTATGACAGTAAAGCTCTGAGATAGTACCAGGAATATCTGCCTGAGAAGATGAAACATGATTTTCTTATGTTCTTATGCTTTTATTATTTACAAAGCCATGCCAGTGGTTAATGTTATTGAACAGAGCATTCTTACCGAAACAGAATTTTTGTTTCCCAAGTGCTGAAAGATGACTTAAAAGAAAAAGCCTTGTCTTAGACATCTTTAGAGCCAAGTATTTAAATTGGAAACTCCAATCTTAAAAGTAATCATAAATTAAGCCTTCAGACTTCTCAACCCTCATAAGCAAAAAAAGTTCAGCAAGTTTGAAGGGCTTTTGGACATTAATAGTAGCATCCATAGATTGAAAAGAAGGGTCTCATTTCAACAAAGCCATGAGCACCCTATTTTGGTGCATGAGTCTTCTGTGGTGTCTTAGTTTCTCCCTACTGTTGTGAGAAACTGCAGGAAAAAAACTGCTAGGATTCACCATACAGTCAATAGCCAGAACGTTAAAGCCTAAGCATACCTCAGTGCAGATGTTAAAGTTCTAATCTTTGTCACTAGCCCAGTGTGTTACTTGAGTACATAGAAGAGATTTCAATAAATATTTTATGGATCTCTTCAAAGGCTTATAGCTTTCATTTTTGCCATCTTGTGTTTCATGATCCCCTTCCTTTTAGCAAAGGGTACAAAAGCAACATGGACTAAAACTATCATATTTTTAAGAATATTTTTTGAGGTTCTGTAGCTTGACACTACCCCCTTAACAAAGTTCCTTTTATTTTTTATTTTTCCTGAAAAAAAAAATTCAGATATTTTCAACTGAAACTCTCTGGTTTTAGGGTTTATTTTTCCTTGCCCTTAATTACCAGCAACACATCTTTGAACTATCCCTCTAATAGTTTTCCCTTTATATTTCACAATTCCCTTCCTACACTTTGCTCTGAGACAGGTTACACAAATAAAGGAATTAGTTCTTCCCTCATCACCACCTTCATAAACTTAGAAATCCTTTGCCTCACAAACCCCAATATTCCCTGAGTACTAATGAGCAAATGTTTAAGAGTTCATTGCTGAAGTGCACAGATTTTACATTTTTATTTTGAACAACTTACACTGCAGTTAATAAACTTGCATCTGAAGAAAACATGAGCAAGCTTAGTGAAGTGGGGGCTTGGTGCCATTTTGGAAACTTATCGTTCATTTTAGTTCCTATCATTCATTTCTTGGTTGTTAATAAAAATTGCCTGTTTAACTGTGTTGCAAGTGTTACATTTTTAAAGAAGACAAAGCAAAAGAAACACATGCAAACACAATTACTTAAGCACTGAACATCCAATTAGAGACCAGGATAGTTTATTACTCCAATGAGTGAGGCAAATTTTTACATTGATTTTCTTTTTTTTTCCTTCTTCTGCTTTACTTTTCATCAGCTTTATTTGCCGAGAAGGCACAAACTCTACCTTGTCCCCTTCACCCAAGCTCTCCTGATCCAATAGTTTACCTAATTAGGTCCTGGATTCTGATTAAGTTTCTGTATATTTCCCCTATAACTTATATCTCTTTCTGTTTTGGTTTTTTTTTTTTTCAACTCTTCCCCACCCCCCCATTTTTTTTACCCCAAGGTGAGTTTGTTTGTATCTACAGGTCTCTAATATCCTGGAGTAAAGAAAATGTCACAACAAACAGCTCCATCCAGTGGTTCTCCTGGCCACTGTGTTTCCCATCTTACTGTCCATTTTGAGCAAATAATTGAGATGAATTCTTTGGAAAATGTGTGCAAAGAATATGAACATCAATAAGAAATACACAGTCATCATCAGAAGTTTCATTTTTTCTTCCATATATATATTATTTTCTTCTTTTTTCTTCTGCAACGCCACTTTTCCTCTCATAAGTAGAAGCAACTGCAAACTACTTGAATCCTAAAGTTAACAGGATATTTTATTTTAAGGTGCATGGTATGGCAGATACTGCACACAGCAATAGAAAAGGCACTTGACAATATAGATTTTCTGCTTTTAACTTGAAAAGTTAGTAGCAAAGGTATTTTAGCTTTTCTTTGTTTCTTTGTGAGTCTAAAGGATTTTTTTTTTTTAATCTAAAGGAAAGCAATAGCTACTGTGTTAGAAAAGTGTAGGCAATATTTTTATTGCCATAGTCAATTATGTGAGCCTGTGTAACCTTTTCCAGCTATTATATCCTTCATATCTTTCTGTAGTAATGCTACCAATACAGAAAAACTTCAAAACATCGTGGAAGAGTTAGAAAGGGAGACAGCTGGCGTTACTTAGAGACTAATCTGAAATGACCAGACTTCTAATTTTTAAAACTGAGACAGCACATGCCAGAGAAACGTCAGCAGGGGCTTTGGGAAGATACACCTCTAGCCACATCCTTTTGTTAGGTACATCCTTGTTTGCTGAGAAATTCAAAGGACTGCTTGAAAAGAGGACCTGCAGAACAACTTATTTAAAGGGACGGTGTAATACCAGCTTATTGAAAACTTACCAATCCATTTGAAAGCTTTTATATATCAAATCTGCTATGCTAAATATTTGCTTTTGGAAAGGATACATAACTTCAAGGAATTAAGTGTATGCAAACAGATATGCACATTATTGTGAGGCTGCTAACCCATCTTCTTTTCAGGTTAAATATGTTTAAGCATTCTTTTCTGTAAGTTTGATTTCCAAGCTAGGAACAAATTAATGAGATCTTGGATTTAACAATTATTTTGTGAAATAATCTTCCAAGTAATGTTTTCATTCTTGAAGAACTGGATTTTGACTGCTGAAATACTGCTCAAAGATGTGAATTTATGCATCTTCACAAACTCTTAAATTGCTCTTAAGCTGCACTTTATACTGTTTATCTGTCCTCAAGTTTTATACCTACTGATATAGACCCACATGCATTTATTTCCTTTCTTTAACAAAAAGCACTTGAATATCAAGCTCTTCTGATAGTCACTCTTGGATACATGATTATTCTTTAATAATAAACGGGGCATAAGTATTCATTATGCATAGAGTTAAATATGATCTTTATAAAAATAAACTTGATTATAATAATCTACTTTTCACAAAATTTTTCTCTACAGGATAACAAGTGAACTTAGAGAAGCAAATATAAAACTGTATCTTTACAAAGATCTTCCTCTGAGCAACCAGAGAAATTCCCTTATTAAAAAAAAAAAAAAAGAAGAAAAAAAATAATAAGCTGTTTCATCTTATTTCTACATTTTCATGTCTTGTTACCATTGAAAATAATATTGAATCACTCAGTATAAGATACCAAAGTCAGTTGCATTGAAATACCTGGAAGGAGGTTGCAGTGAGGTGGGGGTTGGAGGTTGGTCTTTTCTCCCAGGTAGCAAGTGATAAGACAAGAGGTAATGGCCTCAAGTTACACTAGGAGAGGTTTATACTGGATATTAGGAAAAGTTTCTTCACTGAAAAGGTGATCAGGCATTGGAACAGGCTGCCCGGGGAAGAGATGGAATTACCATTCCCGGAAGCATTCAAAAACCATGTAGATGAGGCCCATAGAGACATGGCTTAGTGGTGAACTTGACAGTCCTGGGGTGACAGTTGGACTTGACGATCTTAAGGGTCTTTTCCAACCTAGTTGATTCTATGAAATAGAATTTAAAATGTAAGAGTACTGTAATATTGGAACTGATAATGACAGATCACACTGTTATTCCAACACAAAGATTGGGTTGAAGTACAAAAAAAATATGGAAAAACCTGTAGGTACTCCAGCCTACCTACTATTATATGAGTAATACATTCTCCAAACAGTGCAGCACATCACTGAAGATGGATGAGGTAGTCTGGGATCTGATATTTAATATTTAACTTTTTTTGTTGTTGTTGTTGTTGTAATTATCTGAGAAGTTCCTTTGCAATAATTTGTTTCCATTTCTGCACAACATGTATATAGTGCCACAACAACTGTTGTGCATCTAAGTCATAAAGCTAATGAGATAAAATATAACTCAACTTAAAATGAGAAGACAGCAGTACTTTCCAACAGAGCAACAATGCAAATCCATGACAAAGCAATAAGTCAAAAGACAGCAGCTGTAGATTTAATTACATCTTACACAAGCAAGGGAGCTTCCCTTTTTCTAGATCAGAATTTTCATAATTCAGGAGTAGCAATATATAAAGTCATATATACCTGTACAGAGTTAGTCAACAAGAAGCACTATTTTGTCATCAAAAGAGCAAAAATCTGCACGGTATTCATAATACATGTATAATTAAACAAAAGTTAATAGGTTTAACATTTCATAACTTTATTTAAAGATGAAAAGAAGTCCCACAGACTTCTGAATTTGTACTTCCACTTGTAGTATCTAAGAATTTTTTATGTCTGGACCTATTCACATCTAAAAGATTTATCTTTTAGAAAGCAGACAATATTGCTGTAGTCAGTTATGTGAGTCTATGTAAGTTTTTCACTTTACTGGGATAGAATAAGTAGGCCAAATACTGATTCTCAGGTTTACATGAACACAAGTCAGACCAAATAGCAATGTCTAAACAATGTTTGAGACAGAGAAACCTGGACATGGCTACGTGCAATCATACCCATCATAACAGCCAGGTTTATATGCCCCTTAGGAGGATTTAAGAAGTTAAATTTTCACTACAGTGCTATTTAGAAAATAAGTGTTGATAGCATACTGTAAAGAAATACAATTTCTTGCCAGAGAGATTTTTGATGAGGGATTTGACTTTTGTTTCAGAATATGCATATCACCTGAAGTACTCAAAGTACTGTTATAGCTACTAAAAATCAAGGTTCATATTGAACTTCATATTTGTATTTTAATTCCACAATTTCCTCACATTTTATTTGGGTGACATTCTTATTTAAAAGTAAAATGTGATTTTAGCTTCAAGTCTGTAACACGGAAAAAAAACCAACAGAAAATAAAGAATCCCATTGCTTGGTCACAGACTTTTAGCAAGAAAAATTATGTCTGCTTTTCAAAAAATAGACAAACAATGATTATATTGAAGACACATTACTTTCCATGCTGACTGCCAACCTGGGAATTATCAGCTGAATCATAATGTACTATTTCCCAAAGCTGTCACTTCAGGAAAAAGCCACACCTCAGTATAGAAAAAAATGAAGTAACAAACTGAAGGAAATGAATGCATTACGTACACGATTTTTACTTGCAGATTTTGGAACAGTGCAGGGAGAAAGGAGAACTATGAAGGAGCTCACCTAGTTTTTGATGCATGTTAAAGTACATTGAAACATGAGGAAATGTTCTTACTACTCTACCAAGAAGAAAAATGCGGGGGATATGGAACAACGCAAACGCCGATTAATGTAATCGAACGCTGAACCATTTATTCTGCGCAATCACACCTTTTATAGGAAAAAGTTACAGAGTACCAGAACATTCCACAATAGATGATTGGCTCTGACTCCATGTCAGGTCCTAGCAACGGCTTGTGATTGGAGGCTTAAATTCATGTCAGCAAGTGGGTGTCCCCTTCTGGCAACTTCCAGAAGCTGCTGGCAGCTGCCAGCAGCTTCTAGTGGCTTCCGGTGAGGTGCCATATAGCAACCCCCCTGCAGCCTCTGATGACTTCCGCTTACCAGAGAATTGGAGTTCAGCCAAGGGCTGGATGCCTCTCACGCCTTCTGCTCACTGGACAGTTGGAGCCAGGCCAAAGGCTGGATTGCTCACAAAACCACTCTCTGTGAGAAACGCTTCTACAGAAAAACTGTACCTGGTAAGATGAGTTTTAAAGAGTGGAGAAGTATTCCTTTTGACTTCTTCAGCTCCTACTTCTTTCAGACACAGACTCTGTTAGAGATGTGATTAAGATGTTTATCCCAAAAACAAAGCATCTTTTTTCTGCCAACTATGGTCTATATGCAGAGAATGCTCTTGACTCACTTCCAGGGAGTGTTAATGTAAAGTGACCACATTATAAGCATGTTACCTAGAGCTTCCAATGAATTAACCGAGCTTCTCTTTTGCTTTTGCAGCCACAGACTATTGATTTATGCAACAGTGAAATATATGAAATTAGTCTTTGCTAGAAATGGACTTGGCTTACTGGATTAAATTTTGTTCAGTTGGCATCAATTTTACGAATGAAGGTTGTAAATTCTGTATAAGCCCCCTATTCCTGTGTTTTCTTTACTTTATATCTTGTTGCAATAGATCAGGGGTGGAAATTATCAGAGAATTTTGCACAGCTTTTAGAAAAATAAAATATGGGTCACAGAAATTCTTTAGAAGTAACTTTCAAAGCTTAGTTCTTCGTATCTCAGTGCACGAATAAAAGAGCTGGTGCAGTTTTGTTAACTCAGAGAAACTGGGGTTTCTATAGGTTTCTAGTTTTGGTAACGCTTGTGTGGAAAATATTTTGTAGTGTCTCTGGTTATCCTAAAATCCAGGAAACTTTCACTAAAAGCCTACTATATTCACAATTTTGCAGTTGTCTTCTTAAACTCTTTTTGCTTTGCAGCTAGATGATCACCTCATCCTCTCTAGGAACTGTTCTCAAACGTTGCAAATAAAACAATTAGCAAATAAAATCATCAGGATTTTATAATGTTTCAGAGAAGTGAAGAGAATGAGATACACTTTATGATGCACAACATATCTTCTAAATCAATTTTAGAAAAGCATTGTGCTTCAGCTCAAGACCACAATGCCATTTAAGCCTACCTTTGCAATTGTCAGGAAGTGCATTAGACACTCACAACCAAACCACAGAGATTGCATCTTGGGTCATTTCAGGTATTTTTGCAATAGCTCAGCTACCAGTGGTTTGACTAAAAATAGTACAAATATAGGTAAAATATTTCAATTATGCAAATGGATAGGGAGGAGCATGCCTCTCCACTAGACTTGTGACATGGATGATGACTTCCTCCTTGCTGTAGAAGCAATCTAAAACGTATGACACATAGAAACAATTTCATAAGACAAACTCATCACACTGAGATTCGAGAGAGCCATTCTGTCCATCTTGAATATTCTAAATCTTCTAAAAACTTACATAGCTGAAAAATTTTAGACCTAAAAAGTCTATTCAAAATTATTTCTTTTTCGTGATGCTATTTCTATTGATTATGTTTTAATCATTGTATTTTTAACAGGAGTTCATATTTCTCTTCATTAAACTTTATAATTATTAACTTCAGGAGACAAAAGCATTTTCCTATGCCTTAGGTGACCAACTGTACAGTTAGAAGCTTGTTTAGGAAATTGTGTTCCACATTTTGAGAATGCATACTGGTAGGGTATAACATTGTCCAGTGGAAAATTTTTGTATGATGTAAGTGATGAAGCAGATATGCTGATGACAAAGTAAAACAAGATTCTGTAGAATGTAAGAGAATATAATAGTATTTTGTATTCTTTATATATAAAATCTATAGTCTATGTAACAGAAATGGAAGAGAAACAGGATGCCTTAAATGCATATTGTGCTACCATTTGAAGATCTTTTCCATAAAAGAAAGCAGGACTGAAGCAGGCAAAATTCATATCCAGTATTACACACTGGAAATAATTTGACTAGTTCTGTCTCATGGTTGCCCCAGGTACTCCATAAGGCAAATAAGTGTCAAAGTGAATAAACTATACAAAGCTAAAACTTCACAGCCTGAGGTGACATAAACACAGTAGAGAGGAAACTGCAGAGACTTGGACAGCCATTACCAATATCGAACTAGACTCCATTCACCTGTATTATCAATACAGTATCTCTCCCTTAACACCACATTTGAAAATGAGTATTGCCTTTCTTCCTTCACTTCATGATTTGGAATAATAATAATAGTAATGTTTTGATATAGAAATATAATTTTTTTTCTAATCTTTTCTTATTTCACATTACTTAATGTTTTGTCAATATGGAGGTTTATTGCAAATATTATCTTATTTTTGAAAAATAAAAGTGACTTATGCCCTTCTAGCTATTTGGATAGTTCTACCCAGAAGCTTATTTAAAATTGAGTCCCCAGTTTTATACACAAAGTAAACTGATCAAACACATGGCCATTTACTATATAAACAGCACTTCGTATTTGAAATTATAATCATAAATGAAATAAACTGATGAATCTCAGAAAAAATCCTTTTGAAAATAATATAAACAAAAATATCTTAGATACATAATGACTTAAAAATACAAATAATCTGGAAAACTATGTATCAAGGGAAAAAGCACACTTTTTGTAATGAATTAGTACCTGCATATTGTTCCTCACATACAATGTGTAAGCTTACGCACTTTAGACAGAGGCACTAATCAGCACAAAGCAGTCTGCAGCCAACAATTAATTCATCAAAACATGTAATAGTAATGTTAATATTCAAAGGAGAGGAGAGAGAAGAAATATAATACCTCAACAAACAATGTGAAGTACTAGCATCAAATCATAAAAAAATTGACTCATAGAAAGTGAAAGGAAGGAAGAGATTAATCTATCTTGAGAGGATACAAATCCTCTAGGCATCTGCACTACTGTGTGACTCTGGACATCTGGAGGTGAAAAGGCATACTCTTGTCTAATGTTTGCTACTACACAGGGTGTGGAGGTTCGATACTGTACATTGTAAGCTGAGAGTTTAGTGTAGGTAAGGAAAATCTTTATACTTGAGTATAATTTATACTGTCTTTTTAATATTTTTTGTATCTTTGCTCCACGATTACAAAGCATGCACTTTCATATAAATTTACTCTTCTGCACTAGTGGTAGAACTAACTCTATAAAAGGAAACAAAAGTACTTTTTTTCACAATATGCAACCATCCTTAAAACCAAGACACTGATAAGCAGCACCACTTACCCTATTTAACAAAATGTATCAGATTCCCTCTGACCTGTCTTTTGAACTGATCTGGAAATCAATTTAGAAATATGGGAGTCTGTGCAGATTAGATGAGCTCCAGTGACCAGCATTTACACAGAAAACTGTGCAACATTCAGTAAATAATGTGATAAGAGTTCAATTTGTAAATTAGTTTACTGGCAGTCGGTAAACACCAATAATTATATTAACAGTCATCATACAATCATAGAATGGTTTGGGTTGGAAGAGACCCTAAAGGTCACCTAGTTCCAAGCCCCCTGCCAGAGTCAGGGACACCTTCCACTAAACCAGGTTGATCAAACAATTATTAAAAATCAAGAAGTTGTTAATATTAACTGTTGAAATTAATAGAAGAGTTTAATATTGAAAATAATGTATTTTTATATTATGGTCATTTCTAAGTATCTGCCATAATAAACACAACTTTGCCTACAAGGGATTTGAATGTCCTGATTGAAACAGAGTATTGTTTTAAATTTTGTATTAAATTTCAGTAAAGATTCAATGTTTCTAAACATAGTTTCAGAAAATAATTTTCTCCCCCAAACGAGTTTTTTAATCATGCTTTCAGCTAATTTAAAATAAAACTTAATCTTAAAAATGCATATCTGGTCTGTGGGAAATTCGCTAATGTCTGTTCAATGCTTGCTTTATGATTTTTGAGAAGTAAACTCTATGTTCAAGATGACTTTGTGATACAAGTTGCTCTGCAGTCACTCTAAAATAGCTTAACAAAAAGATTTTACGATATTTTTGACACAAATAGCTGCATCTCTTTTTCTTTAAAATTAGGAATCTTAACCGGCTGCTACAGGAGAAATTCTAATGAGGTTTGGACAAAAGAAATATGTTTTAAAAAATTAATTTATCATATTTAGGAATAAAATCATAAACACTTTAAAACCGAAGTAGTCAAGTAGGGGGCAAAACCATGCCATGCTGACCTGGTTTCCTAAACTACACTACAGCCAAACCCTAAGTTAGATCTTAACTATCAACCCCTCAGTTCATTCTCCTTCTTACACTCCTTTTGAAAGTGGTTTCCATCATCCCTTTCAGTCCCCAGCTAAGTGAAATTAATATTTATCTGTTCATGTCAGTGTGACAATGATGGCCGTGCAACCTTTCTGGTTTAAGTATTAAAAATTTCAAATGGTCTCTCAACAAGTAAGAAGGCATATTTTGCTGCTCTTTTTATTACATAAAAAATATGGACAAATCTTTCAATTGTAGAGTTACAAAAACCTGCAGCCTCCAGATTCTGAAATAGCGCTTCATTTTTCAGACACTAAAATTGTTTCTCTCTGAAGAGCCTTTTGTGACATGAACACGCAGAAAGCCTCCTGGCTGTTTTATTATCTTACAGAGCTGTGTGTTCTTTTGCAGAGGCACCATGCCTGCTGCAGCAGCAGCACCATAAATAAACAACACACTGCCGTGCTGGAAAGGATGAGTCCTTTCAACAGACCTCCACAGAGGAATGCATCTCAGGGCTGCCCGCTGCTTGCAAAAGAAGACTGTGATGAGAAGCAGGAGTGGGGCAGGCATGGACAGCCCCTTAGGTGAATGCTGGCTGGAAAATGTTTTTAATTTATCCAGTTCCCCAAGCAATCGTCCTGAGGATATCAGACTTCTGCAAGTCGATGGCCTTTTCCTCCGGCCCTTCCCCTCTTCATCTGCCTCCTCCCCTCAGAGTCACACACGCACCACTGAGAAAGAGTTTGAAAATTACATGGAGCCAAACCTGGATAGCAGGCAGTCTACAGAAAATCACAAGTGAAGGCCAGCATCAGGGGTGACAGGCTGCCCTTTTGAAAGTCTTACAAAGGTACAATGTACACTCTTTGTGTGAGGATGTCTGCTATCTTTTCATTGCTAAACACTGAGCATCTTCCGCTTGCTTGAACAACAGATGGATTTTTGTTTGGTCTGGTGGCAAGACTCTTGGCTATTTAGACCAGAAAAGCTCTGAAGTGCTGTCCTACTCAGCAGCTGTATCTCCACACTGCCAACGAGAGAGGGCCTTATGAACTGCCTACACCTGCAGACGTGGCATTTGCATCCTTCAGCATGTATCAGGAGCAGCTGATGGAGGTCATCTGCCTGCTCCACTGCTCAGTCAATAGCAAAAGCTATTTGGACATGCTGGTGCTTCACTCAAAGTGAGGCAGCCTGGGCTCTGAAAGGTACCATGTCAGCTGACACAGGAAATACTGAGCTTCTGAAATGCTGAATAAGTTCTGGTCATCTTCAGCAGTGAGTCTTTCTCAATAAGATTTTGTCGTGGTTTAAGCCTCTCTAACTCACCCAGCCCATTCTCTCCCTCACTTCCCCCTCTTTCTTTCCCCCACTCCCGGGTGGATGGGAAGGAGAATCAAAAAGAATGCAACTCCCACAGGTTGAGATAAGAACAGTTTAGTAACTAAAGTATAACACAAATCACTACTGCTACCACCAATAATAATAATGACGAGGAATACAAGGGAAGAATACAATTCTCACCACCTAACACCAAGCCCTACCACGCAGTGCACCCCTACCCTTCCGGGTCTCTGCTCTCTGCTTTCCATCCTGGGCATGACGTGCTGTGGTATGAAATAACCTCTTTGGTCAGTTTGGGTCAGGTGTCCTGTCTCTGCTTCCTCCCGGCTTCCCCTCCTCCCTGGCACAGCATGAAACTCAGAAAGTCCTTGGCCAGACCAAAACATCACTAAGCAGTAACCGAAACACTGGTGTTATCAGCACTGTTCCCAGGCCCAAAATCAAAAACACAGTGCTGCACCAGCTACCAAGAAGGAGAAAAATGACTGCTGCTGCTGAACCCATGACAGATTTTCATTAGCCCCACAAATACAGTCATTTGTGAGCACATTACAGGGTCCCTGAATAGCCTGGTGACACAAGTTCTACGTAGGGCACAGCTGGCATCCCTGAAGCTGTACATAGCAGTTCCTGCAGTTTCTACATTATATGAAAGTGTCTCTCTGGTCTGATGTAGTGAATCCCAAACTCCCATCAAATTCCTTTTACTAAAATCATTTAGCAATTTTCTGTACATATTTAGTACATGAACTAAATATTTGCTTGATATTCTATATAGATGTCTAAGAACCCTTGCTAGAGAGCTGATATTCTTTGCAGACCTTAAGAACTGAAGAAACTAATATTTGACACAATCATTCTGAGAGGGCTGGCTGTCTTCCCTCCAGGGTACCAGTCATACCTTCAACATTATTTCTCTGAGACAAAGAGTATGGTTGCAATGATACTGTATATGGTGAAAGCTGTACAATAGATCAATTTTAAAAATCAAAAATAGATCCATCCCAGCAAGTAAGCTATCACTGAGTAGAACTAAAAAAGAGATATGCCTCCCAGGCAAGTAATCAATGAATGGCTTTTGCAGCATTACTGGTCATCCTTTCAGAACTCACTAGCAATTATTATTCAGCTAGAAACTTTTAAGAGCTATAATTTACTACAGAAAAAAAGAAAAGCCTTCTATGTTAGCAGCATTATTTGTTTCTCTATATTCCATATTATTCATCCCCACTCAGTGTTCCGTTTTCAGAATCTTGTCTGGCTCATCAGACCTTCAATTCAGGTTAGTTGTACACATCTTTCTAACTGATAGTTCTTTAAGCTGTCGGCTGGAAAAAGTTGATATCTGGTCACCTATTTCTGCTGCTAACATTCTGATGGTGCCATTCAGGTCTGATCATTCCTGATGAGAACTATGTAGGAATTCATTCAAAGAAGTATGCCCACACAAAAAAGTAAGAACTACTATTATCCACAGTATGAATTCACTTATTTAAGCCTCACTGATAGCAACAGAAGTTGTGAGGGGGGAAAAAAAAAAAAGCATTCCTTTTTTTCTCTCAAAACGATAAAAATATTTATGCATTCAAGACACAACAGCCCTCCTAATTTTCTTGGGCAAAAAATGTATGTGCTCAGATAGCCAACCAAAAATGAAGACAGCAGAAAACCTGTACTGTGTGATAACTAATAGAGCAATCACAGAGGCTGAAAGGAAATTTGAAGAAGAAAACCAAATCACTACTTCACTGAGCAACTGAAAATTGGAAGAGAAATAAAGGAATCATTAAGAAGTAAACATACTTTACACAAAAACTAAATAGTGTCTTACCATCAGGTAAGTCAGTAGAGTCCATAGTTTAGTAACAACTATATATTGAAAAGGTGATGCTAAAGAGTACAATAAAAGAGGAGGCTGTTTGACAATTTAAAATCTATGCTTGCTAGATCTACTTTGCTCAAATTTTATCTTGCAACTAATGAGGACAATGTACTCTGAAGGAAAGGAAAAAATATAACTAAAACTAAAACAGACTACAATAAAGAAGAAAAAGCATACTTTTCTTTTTCTCAGAAATGTGATCAAATTCTAAGGCTCACAGATCTGCAAAAGGAAGCATAGAGTTAGCTGGATGGGTCTTCTGACAGAACTCAGTCTAAAATACCTAAAATCTTTGGTTTATGGTACCTTCAAAATTGGTCTGCTGTCTATTGTCCCCTCAGAGGTGCAAAACATGACAAGTTCCTGTTAAAATGTTATTCTTTTTATTATAGTTATGATATGAGTAAAGTTTTAGTGAATGTCCTTGCCTATTAAACATCTTTCCATTACACTGTGATGTGTTCTTGAATATCTAAGGAAAAATGTTTCTTCAACCTCCTACAGGTTTTGCTGAGGAAACAAAAAAGAGTTGGATTTCTAAGGTCCTCTTTAAACTTGATTTCACTGTTGAAGAAAGGTTACAGTTAAATTAGGAACTTCAACAAGTTTCTAAAACTTATATAAAATCCTGTCTTAATGGGCTTCTTTCTCTGTGAAGCTTTAGTTTTCAAATGGCATAGTATGCGTTATTTAAAACTGTTCTTACTTTCTCTTGCAAAGTTTTTTATGGAGTAATATAGCGATGGCAGCAAATCCAAGTATTTTTCATACCCACTATTCCAGAAAAAAATCACCAAATACTACAGTGCTTTTGTGGTTTTGATAATGAATTAAGTATTGTGAATGCTTCCGTTATTGCTCCAGATAAAATAGGTACTATTTAGATAAACATCACAAAAGATGCTTTGGTCATTTGAAATTAGAATTTGTGTAACCTCTAACTTCTCTGGTGAATAAATTCTTCCTCTTCCCCTGTACATGAGAAAAATCAGTAAATGATTCTGGCTATGCAATAAATGACTTGATGAATATCCCAAACTCTATTTTTAGGCACAGCTGTCATTTTTGGAATGCCACCCGGCTGAACTAATCCAAACAAAGAGGAGAAAGTAAAATTTTGGAACAGGTGGGATCTATCTTCTACTCTAGAAACATGACTGATGTCTGTTTGTCTGAGCTTCAGTTGATTTTCTGACTTTCCTCATAGCAGAAATTATTTTGATATATTATCTCATAATTTTCAAGAGCTCTCAAGTTCTTGCTATCAAGGGAATCATTTCTAAAACATATTTCAGCAGTGGTTCATAGGTAAGTACAGGAAGCAGTCTGCAACTGAAAAATCTAACATCTTTGTTGCCTGTATCCTCTGAGGGAAGATCCAAAGGACTTGAATACTGAGCAGTTCTTATGTTCCTAACAACTGATTCCTAGGAAACCTGTGTTCTATATGACAAATGATATCTGGGACTCAATCCCAAGTTTACAGCAACCCTACCAGCTACTGCTGTTTTCAGATTGGTATCTTGCAGCTGGGTATCTTCTTAAATAATGAAATTTCCTTTTTAATTTTCAGAAGTTTCTGAAACTTCTGAAAAACTACTTAAAAATCTCTAAAATATTTTTCCAATCTTTTTCTCATCTCAAATTCTGGGCAAGATAGTGATAAATATACAGGCTTAGATTTGTAATTCTCACATTTTTTTTCAGCTTCCAGTTTAAATCAGTCAATGATGTTGTCCTACTGAATAAAGCCTCTGGCCAGTGTCACTACACAGGTTGATAAAGGATTCTCTGGAGTAGATTACAGGCAAGGGGTGATATATAGCAGCGTCTGGTGCAAATTATGGGTTTTATTTAACTTCTTTCTGCTTTTGCCTCTGGACGAAGACAAGCAAGAAAGAAGCAACAGAACCACAGGAGGAAGGGAGTGATAAAAGCTGAGATTGAAGAAGAGATCAGGGAATGGCACCTCGTGGGACAAAGGGCAGAGAAGATACGGCAGAATCAAGCTTTATTCCAGAAAAGTTCAGAAACAATGGCTCAGAGATACGTCACAAATCCTGAGATAATAAGGGATTTCAACAAAGACCACTAATATCTGTTCAGAATTTTGTACATGGAACTATTACAATATAAATACTGATAAAATAAACCCTACTTTGCAGGAGAAATTTGAATTACAGATTGCTTTGTGGCCTGGGGCATAAGTTTGTGTGACTACTACCCAGGGTTTTATATTACTCCTTTTCTATGGATTGTAATTGTCTATGGTAAAGTCCATTTGCAATGTAAGAGGTTTGTTTGCCTTCAACATCTGTTCTATATACTCAGCGGGGAATACTGAAGTGAAAAATTAATTAATATTTTCTCCTTTTCCATTGGCTCTGCTCTCTATGAATAAATAACGCTGGCCATTTATTAAATATTGGTTGTCTCACAATTTCTTGTTCCTCATGTAATTAAAAAAATTCTATACTAAAGTACTAATATCATGAGAAACCTTAGCATCAGTCTTCACCTTTGATTCTCTGTTCCATTGCCTAGTCTCAACAGTCCTCTTCTTATCTAATGTTTGAGACTTTTCTAAGCTTCATTTTGACCACAGATTGCTTATGTTTTTCCCTTGATGCATTAATATTGGTCTTTTTAATTCTTCTCTCTATTTTCAAATACCATTTTCAATCTCTGAAGCATGTGTTTACTTAACATTGTGGCCACATTCTTTCTTGCGTGTGTTTTTTTACTTCTTACAGCTCCTTCTGTCTCCTCTTGTGTAGGTTAACAGTTCTTCTTTTGATATTTACTATCTTTGTTTTCTTTTTTATGTGACTGCCCCCAACTTTAATGTCATATTTCATCATAGTTTGGTCTCCCAGGCCTGTCACTGGTTTATTTCCCGTTTCAGCATTACTGAGGCTGATTTTTGTGTTAATAAATTTTAAACTAAGAACTGCTCATTTCTGTAGATTGCAATATTTCTAGTAACATATTTTTGTATTGTGTTATATTTATTACATTCACAGGAAAAATTTGAATCAGTCTTTCCATTTACGAGATCACAGTTTATGCCTAACAGTTTTATCTCACTACAACAGCCCTGCTACAATAGAAAGCTATTGATCTGAAGGTAGCTTTATGGCATCGCTTAACTTTTCCACATGTCATGAACTCATCCCTTTTCAAATCCAAGCTAAGAACTAATACGGCAGGACCGGGAAGGAGCAAAAGTGGTCTTTTCTTCAGCCACCTAAAGAGTCAGGACAGCATCAAGGAACAACTTGCTTTCTTAACCTGAACTGCGTCATGCACCAAGGCTAACATAATAGCCACTGATGTAGCCTGCCCCTGTGGAAGACCCTTCTTCTCTGGGCGCTGGTCGGCTCTCACAGAATGCGACAGCATTACCCTCTAATGCCATTAGCTAATCCTGAGAGAACTGGAGGCACCTCTAACATAGGAAGCACAGTTTGACAGCCCTGAAGTGTCTCACAGGTAACAGCTACCCACAACACCCAAAGCTGCTCTGTAATTTTGCATAACTTGCTTTGGCACTGTTGCATTAAAGGGGGGAAAAAAAAGAAAACCTTGATTTATTTTCTAATATGCAACTACCGGTCCGACTGCGTTCGCTTATATCGAACCTCTACTGGTCCAGATACCAATCCGACCGCGTTCGCTTATATCAAACCTCTACTGGTCCGGATTTACCGATAGTGGCGATTGGCTATTGAAACAGTGTGGTTTATTGATTGAGTTTATTGAGGCAACAGATACAGGTTCTTATGGATTGTCGGTGATAAATACTGTCTGCAAAAGCACGTGCAAATAATAGTTACATGGGTACAAGCGCCTGAGAAAGTTAACACAGAATAGCTCTGAGTTTTCCCAAGGAAGCACTGGATACAGCGCAAGTCTTACCCACAGGTGTCCCTATGGGGGGGGAAGAGAGGTTCAGCCCGTCAACCGGTCCTGGAAGTCTGTTGATGTTATCTGTCTTGACTCGTCCATGATGGTATCTTCCCTAATATCCCCCTTTCTCTTGGGTCATTTTATATTATTTTTACCTTCAAGGTGGAGCTTGAATGACTCTAGTCATACATACCTTTATTACCATTGGTGCAAATTTCTCTCGCCTCGATTTAAAGGTATATGAGACCAAAAATCCAGAGCGCATGCTCAAAGAGGGGTGGTCTTATTTCGGGGGAGGGGGTCGCATTGGAGATGGGTGTGTATTTTAGCATGTAAATGCATTATAATGACATTATAATGAAGCAAAGTTCACACAGAGGATGGTATTTTGTCAAAAGATGACAGGCCGCTGGCTCAGGGTAGCAAGTATGCAGCTTATCAATTTGTTGCACCATCTAGTCCCCGTCTTTTTGCTGAAGTCAGGACAAAGCATAACCACGAGATCTCCACCTCGCTCCACCCTCTGTCTGTTACAGGAATCACTGTGAAGTGCACATTCCTGGCATACCAGGTATGGCTGCATCTCGCCCCGAGAGACCCTGAAAGTCCATTTCTCTCTTATGTGTGGACAATGCTGCATTTTGAATATAGATTTAATCCCCAATTATCCCACATTTCCTAATTATTCCACAGGCACCATCCCTCATCAATAAACATTTAGTCACCCCTTCTCACTCCAGATGAGCTGAAGCTCCAAGTTAGACTATAACAACATTTTTGTAAGACGTCGTCTGCATAACCTTTTTGATTGTGGAGCTGTTGCAGTGACAAGAAATTTGACAAACCACCAACAAATCTGCATGCACTAATTGAGCTGAAATCCATGGAAAGCATAACTAGCTGACTCTTTTGCAAAGTCAAGGCACATACAAAGCTTGTGAGGTCTTTTCAGAAGGTTTTGATATATTTATTCCTTAACTGACTTTGGGAAGAGGGGAGAGGAGAGCTCTTTCACCTCACAGGAAAATATTATGTCACTGAAAGGGGGAATAACAGTATCTTGGCCTTCATCAAAAAGAGCATGACCAGCAGGTCGAGGGAGGTGATCCAGCCCCTCTACTCTGCTCTTGTGAGACCTCACTTGGAGTATTGTGTACAGTTCTGGTGTCCTCAACACAAAAAGGACATGGAACTGTTGGAACAAGTCCAGGGGAGGGCCACGGATGAGGGGACTGGAGCACCTCCCATATGAAGATAGGCTGAGAAAGTTGGGGCTGTTGAGGCTGGAGAAGGGAAGGCTGCGTGGAGACCTAGTAGCAGCCCTCCAGTATCTGAAGGGGGCCTATAGGGATGCTGGGGAGGGACTCTTCATTAGGGACTGTAGTGAGAGGACAAGGGGTAATGGATTCAAACTTAAAGAGGGGAAGTTTAGATTGGATATGAGGAAGAAATTCTTTACTGTAAGGGTGGTGAGGCACTGGAATGGGTTGCCCAGGGAAGCCGTGAATGCTCTATCGCTGGCAGTGCTCAAGGCCAGGTTGGACATAGCCTTGGGTGGCATGGTTTAGTGGGAGGTGTCCCTGCCCCTGGCAGGGGTGTTGGGACTAGATGATCTTAAGGTCCTTTCCAGCCCTAACTATTCTATGATTCTATGAGTCTATTTGGGGAATAAAAAGCTTTCCAAATATTTTTTAAATGGATGTGATTTTCTAGGGTTTGTAGTTATTAAAGGGGTAACAAAATGACCCCACAGATTCTATTTTCCCATACATGTTTCTGTTCCAGAGGTTACCTGTGCTCATGTATACAGCTTCCACTTTTAAACTATAATGCTTCCTTTGCATTCCCATTAATTCTTCCAAGGTTTCATGCCACTATTTACAATTTCTTATTTAATGTATTGAGGTTTAAGACCTAGCAGCCTCCAGGCAAGGGCAGTGCTGAGCAGGCAGCATTGCAATGAGGTTTAACTGCTCTTGAATAAAAATAAATCATCACAATTAGGGGGAAGATCTACGTGGCAAAGCAGCATGCAGTTCAATAGAAGGGGCCTCTCAGGTACTGCAGGTCTTCTGCTGAAAAATTCCTAATTAGTTTGCTTTCTCCCATAGAATATTTGTTTGGGTTGTGCCCACCCTGATCAAAATACAAAGTTTTCCCTTTCAACTCATTTCTTCAGGGAGTTTCTAGGTCATTTCACTACCTATCTTCTGACCTACAAGGGAAAGAGGCTGGATATAAGCTTTTTGTCTTTTTAGAAAAACTTCAGTGGGATTCTAGCCACTGCTTGGTGAAATGGTATTTGTAAATCTCTGTTACAAGCCCAGCTGGAGCATTTGCAGTTATGCTAATTTCAGTGTATGGCTCTGCTGGTGTGACAAGCGAGAATGTAGAAGTCAAGTATTGGCAAAGGTCTAAAATGCAAACGTTTATGTCAAGTTTTTCAACTGTCAAGGAATAGGTACTGTACATTAGCAAGTCTTTGAAAGGTGATTATGTGATTGAGAAAATAATTTTCAGGAAGCTTCATCTCTATGCATACATTCAGGCTCCCAATTAACTTATGTAAGAATGGAGCAGCCCAAACAACCCCTTTATGTATACATATAAAGATCCACAAACCCTTATTGCCATGATGCTGCATTTGGTTTCAATTTATTAAGACTTACCATTACTATGATTAGTGGAAATCTGATACACAAGAAAAAGCCAGGAGCAAGAAAGAATAATATATATTCTTATGAGGATCAGCCAAATGATTCCACACAAACAGTAAAGACAGATTTCATTTTTTTATATATTTCTACATCCATAAACACACACATATGTAAGCAATGAAAACATCTAGGAAGATTTCTCCCCAACTGGCTTTCTCCCATCTCAGTTATGAGCCAATTTAAAATGCCACTAAAGTTGACAGAGTGGCTCCAGCTATCTTCAGTGAGTACTTAGTCAAACCCAGAATAACCTGCACAAACATCATTAGCTTAAACAGCACACAGAATGGCAGCACTGAAATCTTCCCAAGCCTTAGGCTGCTCTAATTCATTTGCTCAATCAGTATCTACTCCTCTTTGACTTTATCAGCTGAACATATTACAGATATTTCTTTGAGACCTGGGCTAAATGTGAAACATTGACATACCTGGAGGCTCATAAAAGCTCACTCTAACAACCTGCGATTTTTATTATTTCACTCCCCAAAACAGAATAGTGCAAATCATTGAGCATTACACCTTTGCAGAGCAGCATAGTGACACATCACTTAAAAGAGAAATCTGAAAGTTCCATTGCAGTCTTTGTATCAGTACATAAACTTTATTAAATGAGAAGAGGTCAAGTAAAACAAAACCAACAAAATCTGACTACCATTTCACACTCCAGTGAGATTGTAAATGATGGTTATGTGCAATGCAGAAGTATATGCAGTCTCTGACCTCTGCTCTTAGGGCCATAAACCTTTTCTACTTATAATGACAAATGCCCCTGATACTATTCTATTTGGGACAAACTCCATCTGCAAGATGATTTGAGCCATCTTATATTTATGCCTCTTCTAGATTTTCTTCAGAATAGAATGGCATGACTAGAAAGCTCTCCTACCAGCAACAGGCAAAAAAACAGATTGACAAAAATAAAAACAACTTAAGAATAGCCACTTAACTTACAACTGTGAGCTGATTGAATATGGCAAAGACCACTGTCGTCTAAACATTTGCATGGAAAGAGAAAGACGGAGGGAGAAATAATTTCAATTCATCCTATATGTTTAAAATAACATTATATCATCAGCTTTGCAGAAATCAATTATTTTTTTCTGTTACATAGTCTGCATGGAAATCTATTGGACTAACTCTCAGTAAAGCAAGTATCAAGTGAAGTCAATGGAGTGCAACCTTGCAGGAGTAGATGGAACTCCATATTTCAATGTTTCAGTCTATAATTCTTGCAGCAACAAAATCACACTCCCTCTGAAATTTACCCATTCTCCTTTTAAACACAAAGGCATGTTTGCCAGGTGTCTCTGCCGAGGAGAAAACCATTTTAGCTCAGATAACTCACCTTAACCTGCATGTTCTTTTTCTTGCAGTAACCCATGTTTTTTACTGATTGTAACAAAATTGGGCCTGACTGGACTAGTTATTCTTACTCTAGTGTTATCTCTATTACACCAACAGTGTAAATTTAAAAAATAAAATAAAATAAAATAAAATAAATTTAAAAAGGGAAGCAATTTGCTTACATTTATTGCATTGTGTTATCTGGGGTTATGTTATATTTATTTTCAGTTACCGAAAAGACATGTATTGGCTGCCTAACAGTGCTAACAAATCTCAGCTTACATTATGCTTTGTAATGATTCACTGTATTCCATCATAAAGCACACAATATTTCATCAGCAAATGGAAGTCGAATTGGAATCTCTTTCCAGTTCTAACTTCTTTCAAGTACTTAAGCTTTGACAATCAATAAATCACAAAAAAAAAGTATTAAATTTAGCTTTTTATGTATATTATATTTCAGTTATCATATTATATCTGTATAGCATGCAATATACCAGAATTGCTTTACTAGGGGTAACACAGGTAAGTTTTACACTTGTAAAGCTCTTCTGAAACAAGCTGATGCTTATGTAAAACAATGATTAATTAAGAAAGCTATTAATTTCAAAAACATACTTTCTATTCCAAGAACTTCAACTGTGGTCCTGGCTCTATTTGCTATTAGTCAATCCCCAGTTGGTCTCTCTGTAATGACCCTCCTGAGAGGTCTGGACAGGGAACCACTAGTAACCAATCACAGATATTACCTCCAGAGCTAAACTAGCTGAAGTCTGTTATCCCTTCTGGAACTGTGAGCTCCCGTATGTTTTCTAGAGAGGGATATGATAGCTGAGAGTTGTATTACCTTAATGGATTTTGAGTTACATCTTGAGCATTCAGAAAGATTCTTCCTATTAATCACCCGGGCTGTTACTTTTTTTTTTTTTTTTTTCCTTCTCCTATTGAATACTTTCTATTAGGGCTGTTTTTCCCACAAAAAGATATGAGGGAGAAAATTCCTGCATCAGTTTTTTTTAAGGTTACCCCATGCCCTAGCATCTTCACAAAGTGTAACATTAACAAACTAAACCAGGCTATGACTTACAAAAGTTCAGAGATTACTCAGGCAGTGAAACCACAGTGATGGAGTGTCACATGTTTTCTTCTGCACTATAAAGGAAAACATTCTCTTTGAACTCAGCAAGGATTTTGTAGGACAGGAGGATTATTTGAACTGATTTTCAGCACACTCAAACTGTTCTGAGTGTTGGAGGAACACTGCAGATCCCTTGGATGTAAATTGCAAATAGTTTCCCCCAGTCAGATAAAGGACACACACAAGGTTCTCCTTGTATTTATGTGTCTAGTGGTACTTGAGTCTGTGGCAAACACTTAGTCAATAAGAGCAAACATCAATAGTAATAAAAAAGGCTTGTCTTTTCTTTTCCTGCAAAGTCAATGGAATCTGTCTCATGTGATTTACTTGCCCACTTTTGCAGGTAAAATGGTCCCAGGGCTGGAACAATTCTGTTTGATAGGCACATTTTACAACTATTTAAATGGCTGCCAATATCATCATCCATCTTCTGCTCAGAAGTGTTGTCTTGCTAATGTTTTCTTGTTTATCACACCTGAATTACCTACATGTAATGCATAGAGGGGCTTTGTAGATATCACTTTATTTTCTGTACTTCAGAAATTGAATGGCAATTTAGATGCCATTAAAAGCAACCTAGTATATTTCTACGATCAACCAGTAAGGGTAAACAATATTCAAGATTATGATAACCATTTATTCAATACAGAACTAGTTTCTATAACTTAAGTTTATTCACTTTAAAAGGATGACTGTCTGGTAACATTATACGATTAACCAAAACATAGAATCATAGAATACCAAGAAAAGACCTCAAGGATCACCTGGTCCAACCTTTCTTGGTAAAAGCACGGTCTAGAAAAGATAGCCCAGAACCCTGTCCATCTGAATCTTAAGTGTCCATCACTGGGGAATCCACCCCTTCTCTGGGGAGATTATTCCAATGGCTGATTGTTCATTCTCATTGTGAAAAATTTTACTCTTGTGTCCAATTGGAATGTCACTGGGAGTAATCTATACCCATTACTCATCATGTTTTCCACATGACTCCTTGCAGAAAAGGAGTTTTCATCTTCTTTGTAGACACCTTTTAAACACTGGAACATGGTGATAAGGTCTCCCTTAAGCCTTCTTTTCTTAAGGCTGAATAAACCCACTTCTCTCAGCCTTGTCTCATAGAACTTCCCAATCCTTTGATCATCTTTGTGGCCCCTCTCTGTCCACATATTTTTTGTGCAGTGGAGAGCAGAACTGAACACAGTATTTCAAGTTTGGCCTGAAAAACAGTAAGTGGAGCTGTATCAGATGTCATTTCTTCAAATTGGATGAGACTTTGAGCAACCTGGTGCAGTGGAAGGTGACCCTGCCGATGGCAGGGGGGCTGGAACTAGGTGATATTTATGATCCCTTCCAACTCAAACCATTCTGTGATTCTATGCAATAGAAGAGAATGAAGGGCAATTAGAACTATTCAATTTCTGTTTGATTTGTCAAAAAATATAAAGGGTGTTATCCTGAACTACCTTAGCCTGACCCTTGTTCCTAACTACCACTATACCTTCACAAAATTGGATGTCTCAAAAAGAATTCCTTAAAGGGAATTTGTTAAATACTGCCTTGAAGAACTAAATGAATTTTGGTAGCATTTGTCTGCCATTTCCTAAGCATTAGCAATTGTTTCCTCTGGATTTTGAGTAGTTCTCTGTGCTAAATTTAAAGCTGTGTCTGATATATTTTGAAAACAAAGCATTAGAAAGGACCAAAAAGCTATGTCAAAAATATGAAAGGTAAACAAGAGTTGCCAGTGAAAACAATAATGCATGAAAAGACACAGTGATATAAAAGGATAGAAGGTGAAAAAGGAAATAGGTAAAAGAACTCAAAAGTAGCTGTGTGAAAGAGAAGACTCGTGTATGAATATGATGACTCACTAAGAATGGGATTGATATGTATTATATTAATTGCATTGAATTTTGGATGTGTGTGGAAGTACAGACACAATTTTGCACATAGCAATAACACCAGTGCAAAATTTTGTTCCAAAATACTTTTTAAAAATCTGTCATATTACATTGTATCAGGGTGATCAAGTATTGGAACAGGCTTCCCAGGGAAGCGGTGGGGTCACTGTCCCTGAAAGCTTTCAAAATCCATGTAGATGAGGCCTTTAATTACATGGTTTAGTTCTGGACTTCACAGTCCTGGGCTAAAGGTTGGACTTGATGATCTTAAAGTTCTTTGCCAACTTAGTTGATTCTACAATTCTAAATATATTAACATTAAATGCTACATCTTTTTAAGTAAGGAGCTGAAGGTAAAGCTTTTGGTGACTACATTCATTTACTTTTCCTATTTCATAACAAGCACATCACATTTGTCACATGCAGTCTGACCTCAATGAAAGTTTTTCACTTCCATCATCTTTACCAATACAATTATTCAAGCCTATTCAAAGGGCTGCTTTCCCCTTCTGGAATGAGTATCAGTATGATTTTTTTAATTTATTGTACACATCATTATACACAGGAATCTCAAAAAGTCAGGAATCTTCTTCCATCTGTGCAACTGTAAATCTTGATTTCCTGCAATTTATCTCAAACATTGTCTCTGGTTTGTCCATAGAACTGGAAATAAATTCTGATGTATTTTAAATGACATGTGAATAAAGCCAAAGGTATGGCTTATGATTTCTTAGCCTGTCTCAACTACAAAGTAAAATGACGGTAAGTTACTGTGACAGGGATTGTTCTGCATCCTGTTCAGGGTGTAAGACAGGATTTTACATTTGCTTTACGGTGGGAGAAATAAAGACAATAAAATTACTAATATACGTAGAGAACATTGAGGTAGTCATACATTGCAGTAAAGCTTAAAATCAACTAAAAATTAGCCTTTTAGCAAAAAAAAAATATTTTTGTGGGCTTATTGCCAGATACTGTAAACTCCCTATAACTGTGAATTTAATTGATGCTTCTTTCCAGCATCAACAGGTGCTGTGAAAGTTCAACAGCATCCCAAAAAGAGCTCTGAAGAATCTCAGAGAGCATGACTAAGCTTTCAAATTCATAGAATAACACATTAGAGCAAGAAACTCAACCCTAGTAACCGGGGTTACAACATTTTCTTGGTTAAAGATTATTTTTCACAAAGAAAATGATAAGGGTTTCTTATTTAAAACGAAAGCTGACATTGTGCTTTATCGTTATATATCCCCAGGGAGAGGGGAACAACTGCACCAGCCAACGGCATAGCCCAAATAAGCTGAGTGCATTGATGTGGACTGCACCTGCACTCATGTATTATGAAAAAACAGAACTCTAGTACCTGCCTACAGAGGGAAAAAAGGTCCTGGTTTATTAATGTGCTTAGTTAAGTCAATGCCTCTTCACTTAAAGCTGTATAACTACACAAAAGTCAGTAGTAATAATGGACCCACACTTTAATAGCCTGTGAAATTTGTGTCTATCGTCTAACCAGGCAATTTTTACATATTTAAATTACAAAAGAGTTTTATTTTTTCAAGTATTGTTACATTAGCTTCATGTCTGATATATTTCAATAAAGCAGAGTAATGACTTACAGTAATAATGATGTTTGCTTCTCAAAAATAGAGTGCAGAATGTACAGTCTAGAGTATATACATATATTTATATATATTCTTGTCCAGCAAAATAATTATTAGAACCAATGTGATGTTTAGTATTAATGAGGATCCTAAAAACCAATTCAGTTTGGGAGAACTGTGTATTTTTGTGCAATCCTCCCAGTCTCAGTTTTATGGCCTGCAGAAAACAGTGTCTAGATAACACAATGCCAGCAATGTAACAGTGATGCTCAAAACAGCAGTGCATTACCTTTAAAACATGTCTGGGTACACAGCAGGTCTCAGAAACGTACTATGCAATTACAATTGTAATTACAGTTTTACTGACAGTAAGCTGTAACCTTTAAGAGTCATGTAATCTTATTTGCGGATTTATCTGGAATGTGTTGGCAGTTAGACCTTTTATTATCAATATTCCAGCTTTACATGTCAAATCTCAAAAGTAGCCAATTCCGGTTCTTAGCTTATTATTGCATATGAGCTGTTCTTTAAATTTTACTCACTGTGTACTAAAAATGTATAGGCTGGCAGACATTTGCAAAATATACACACAAAGGATTCAACTGCAGACTCCATTCTGACACAGTTCAGTGTGTTTTCTTCTACTTTTTGTCTGAACTAGTTCATAGCCTCATATAAATTGAAATGTCAATACCTTGTATGACATTTACCTTGGCCTAGCCGGGGATCAAGAATAAAATAAGAAATGGATTTTTTCCCAGTTCAGCCAGACTTTGCCACCAAGCTCTGTTTTGGGGTTTTGTTGGTTTTTTTTTTTTTTTTTTTTGTAAAGAAATTTTAGAAAAATTCAGATTTTGCCTATTATTTGCAAGTGCGCTTTGTAGTTTTTGCCACTATCACCTGGATAAAGAAGTAGTGCCTGCAGAGACACTGGCATTGCAGTATTTCTGGAATCATCTGTTCCAAAACACCTCTCCTATGAGGAAAGTCTGAGAGAGATGTGACTCTTCAGCATTAAGAATTGATCTGATCTACTTGGGGGACCTGATCAATATGCAGAAACACCTGAAGGGAGGGTGTAAAGAAGACAGAGCAAGGCTTTTCTCGGTGGTGCCCACTGACAGGACTGAAACAGAGGGGATTCCCTTTGGACATCAGAAAATGTTTTATCACCATGAGGGTGACCAGGAAAGTTGTGGAGTCTTCCACTTTGGAGATATTCAAAAGTCATCTGGACATGGTCTTGAAAAACCAGCTCTTGGTGACCCTGCTTAAACACAGAGGCGATGGACCAGATGACCTTGGGTGCCTCTCTGATACAGAGGCAATGAGGAGGCAAGGAAGGCCAGCTCTCCCTGGGAACAGCAGATGCATTGCCTCCCACCTCTGTGAGGCAGCCAGCATCCTGGACAGCCTGGCTGTCCGGGGCAATTCTGACCCCTTTCTCTAGCCCTGAAGGCCAGGAGGAGGTATTTGGTTAAAAAGAAACCCCTTCTGAAGGAAACAAAGAGCAAGGGCTGCTACAGGCAGCTGGTGCTTTCCTTGGGGACCAGCAGAAGCAGTGGACTTTGCAGTGTTAGGTTTACAGTTGGATTCAATGATCTTAAAGGTCTTTCCAACTTAAATGATTCTATGATTCTATAACCTCCAGAAGTCCCTTCCCACCTCAACACTTCCATGATTCCATGATTCTTTGAAATCTGTCAAGATGGGCATCCAAAACCAGCGCAACAAGACATCCAAACCAGAACAACAAACTCAAGGTGTTTTATAGAACCTTCACCTATAGACCTAAACATCCTTGCCTGTATGTGTGAAAGGAAAGAAGAGGAGAAAAAAAGAGAAAAGGAAAAAAAATAAACACACTGGTTTTTTAAGTTACGGTGGAAATATACTGTACAGAGACAAACAGTAACTTCGGTAATTAGAACAATACAATATTTCACAAATATTATAAAAATATTTTTCAGGTCAGATATTTTTCCTGGCTACCAGTAATAAACAGACATCAGCTGATACTAGGAATGACATTCTGTGACTTTCAAGGATAAAATAGAGTTTCACTTGCAGAGGAATGAATAGCAACAGAAAAAAAGTGCAAGCACTAAGATCACCTGCAGTTTGGTGTTTGAAGTTCTAGACTCCTTCATTGGAACTACATTTAAATTTTCATGTCTAAAAATACTTTTTCCTTTTTTTTTCATTACCTAGATGATAATTCATTGTTATAATATCCTACTAATCATGGAGGATATGTCCTCTGTTTATCCACATCTTTTTGTTAACAATTCCTATGAAGTGCTGCATTTCATCATTTTCATTATATTCAAAATTTACTTACTTAAATTGAAGCTACGTATGGCCCCAGAAGAGCAGCCCTGCCTAACTGAAAGATTGCAGCTGCAGATGACACTATGCACACCATTCAATCACATTGAACAGCATCTCTTCCTGCTCAGTACACTTCTGGAGAACTTATTCTACAGGTTAGGGCAAGCAAAACATGTAAGGGTGGTTTCAGAGGGTGTCCTGTGGGCCGAAGTTGATAAATAGTGAATTACTTTACCTGGTAATATTTCATTCCTGATCTGTACTGTCTGTAATCCGCTCCTGGTAAATGCGAAGCTTTTAGACTCCCTAGACAATCTGTCTGCTGCTAAGCCCTGTGAACTCACATTTTTCTTGACAATAGGCAAGCAAATCTGTGTGAGTAAAAGCATATATTCCCACATCTTTCAGGTAAGGCTACAAAACACTTTAGCAGGTCCACAGAAGTTTCCAAGGCATTTTATTTTTAAAACCATATAGGAGGTCTGTACCTGGAGGGGGGGGGGGTGGGGGGGGGGGGGGGGGGGGGGAGAGAGGAAGGTGGTGGAAGCAGTGGAACAACCAAGCAGAAAATAATAACTTTTAGATGTGTATCAGCATTACAGAAGTATACAGATGCAAGATTATGGTGTATATTAGGCTAAATTATGAATAAAAATGCTATCTTAAAGATATATTTACTATAAAGCATTCTACTAAATAAATTTTGCTAATATCTATAGTCACTATTATAATAAAGAATATTTTTCTTATTACTCAGTGGTTGAGGTTTTTTTACTCATTCTCCTATTCTAAACCAATATATCTTGCTATAGATAAGGCAAACAGAGATTATAGCCTCCAGTCTCAAGTCAGAGCAGATTTTCAAATGAGCAGTACGCTCACGCAGCTTTGAAAACTGGAAAGCGAAGTTACTGTCAGTATGTAGTGCCCTCTAGTGCTCAGCTCTGGGAAATGGTGGAAATAGTACACTGCTTTTTCATAGATGGGTCAAGAGAGAAAAAGAAAAAATGATGGTGGCAACGACGATTTGCAAGAGTCTTCAATTCTGCTTTTAGACACCACATAATTCCATTCTGAAACATATGCAAAAAAAGCAGCAGAAAAACACAGACAAATTAGACAGGTCAGACTGCGTACCAGAAAACCATAACAGCAAAACACACCTGGTAACATGAGCCACTAGCCTGTAATGTCAAACCTCAGTTTTTCCTGTCCTTTAAGAAGCATTAATACAGAAGGAAGCACTGAAAACACAAAACCTAATGCTTTTTAGTACCAGTTTTCTGTTTTATTTAATTACATATTTGTGCAAAATACAGATTTTTCTACAGCTATCCAAAATCTGCAAAGATATTCCTCTATTATGTTCTAATAACCATTCTTCTTGATAAACCTGATTAATCAATAGATGGCAGAAACATTCTCAATACTCATGTTTATTATAACTTGAAAAGGATTTTTGCCAAGAAATAATAAATGGAACATAGAATCATAGAATCATAGAATAGTTAGGGTTGGAAAGGACCTTAAGATCATCTAGTTCCAACTCCCCCACCATGGGCAAGGACACCTCCCACTAAACCATGTCACCCAAGGCTATGTCCAACCTGGCCTTGAACACTGCCAGGGATGGAACATTCACAACTTCACTGGGCAACCCATTCCAGTGCCTCACCACCCTTACAGTAAAGAATTTCTTCCTTATATCCAATCTATACTTCCCCTGTTTAAGTTTTAACATCATAGTATAAGGGAAAGTTAGCAGAAAAAATCTTCATGCCCTCATCTGCATCAGCAGGGCACGGCTACCTTCAGGGATGGGATAGCAAGGCAAGGGCAAACAGCCTGGTGGCTGCAGCCAGGCAGCTGGTCAGAGCAGTGCTTGGGTTTTGTGGCTCATCAGAAGCTCTTCTTTAGCCTCAATTTGTTGTGAAACAGAGAAAACAGGTTCAGTCACAGCTCTGGATCATTACTCAAATTAATGAGACAGACACATAACTTAAAAATGCATAAATACACAAAAAGGACATTTATTTCAAACTAATAAATCCATTTAAATTAAATCCTGGTAAGACTCTACTTACATGGCAGCTGCAAATTCCCTGACAGGGAAGGAAAGGGTGTTCTCAGGAGCAGATCACATCCTCATCTGTGGAGGGACCTCTTGAAATCAATCTCAGTTAGGGACATCTTTAAACAAGATAAAGCAAAAAAGACAAGATCACTTCAGTTTTCAACAGTTTCACACAAACTATGCTCTTCCTTCTCCTCTGGTGAGAGAAGCTTATTTCTGGTTCAGCTGTATTTAGATCTACTTTGTTCAGCGACATCAGTGGTGAACTCTGAAGGGATTCAGTTCCAATAACCACACTTTTTGCCTTCATGCTGACGTGAGCAAAACAGCAAACAGATGGAAAATGTGCTCAGCTTTTCAAAGGGATTTGGATCTTTCTGTTGCAGGAAGTGAAAAAAAGTGAAAAAACCCCAAACAAAAAAACCCGAACTAATTTATCCTGCACTGGGTGCACAGAATTAAAAGGAAAAACTGAACAGCCTGCCTGAAAAGCTCTACCAAGTCCTTTTCTGCATGTTTTGCTGGTTCACACTGTTTCCCGTGTTATCTCTGCTTTAAATGCATATATTGCCCTGAATTGCTAACAAAAAGCAGTGCAGAATTGTAAATTGGGCACTCATTTTAGGAGAGAGAAGGGATGTAGAGCTATACAGGACATCCCAGAGTTATGCATGGCCTCTTTTGAAAAGCCCTGTTCTCAGTTGCCGCAGGCAGTATTTGTCACCCCCACGCATTGGTAAGATCCGTTACTGCCAGCAGAATTCAGGCACCTGCACATCTCCATTTAGACAAGCACCTTTGGTATGTAAGTAAGCAGAAACCCATGAGTTTTCCCATTGCTACACCCACAGCAGTCACCACCACTTCACAAATTGGATTGATCTGAAGACTGTTGCTTCATGCACAGTGCAAGGTACACTAGCCACAATCTTCCTAGAGGCCACGTGGAGTGAAATACTGGTAACAACAAAATCAGACACAACTCAGTTGTTTTAAATGGCAAAGTTTTATAGAACAGATAAAATGCCTGTTTGAAAAGGTAAATTTTGCCATCATCCCTCACTTTGTTGTCACATTTATTACACATATGAACCAGTGTAGTATCCTCAAAAAATACAAATTCTAAACAGTATCATGTTGTATCAACCACGGAATAATTTAGAGTAAGAGTATGCATGAGGACTTATATGAAACTTAATATTGATATTGCTGTCACAGGACAAAAAGGAAGTGTCACAGTTATGATTGCTTAACTGTAATAGAAACTGCTTTCAAGCAATCTGTCTGGATGTGTTCAATTTTTAAAAATATTTATGCCAGATTCAACAAATATTTTACAATATTTTTACAGCGACATATATTTTTAAAGATAAAAGTAATACTTCATATGGGTTAACAAACTTGTAAAGTCTGGTATATCATAAGTCTCAAAACTGAAAAAGCATCCTGAAATCGCTGTATATAGTTCACTTTCCTGAACATATTTTTGGGTTTATTTAAATTAAAAGATGAGAAGTCTAGCTCTCCAAATATAGTTCACGGTTGGTACATTGCATCATTCTCGAACATTCATGCATCTTTTCCTGTCATCTTACAATTTTCATCATTAATCTGAATGTAAATACAAGTCTACTCATGTTACATTTATTATGAATAACTACTAGTAATCTTTGTTGTGTAAGTTTCCTTTATGCTACTTCTCTCTCTAGGAGGATGCTTAAAGAGGACGTTCCTCTTAAGAGTTTAGTCTGGAGAACTCAGCAGTTGGATATGGTGAGTTTACCCAACAAATTACCAAAAAAAATTTAATATATTTTACAGCATGACAAAGATACTAAACTCTGAAAGACCATTCAGCTTATAACTGAAACTATAAAGTTTTAACTTATAAAGCTTTAAGTGCCAGTGTTAATTGCCGCAACTATTAATGAGGTATGGATGTCAATTTCTCTTGAAAAGCCTTGAAGATGTCAGATGTAACAACAAATACTTGTTATCTTCTGAGGTGGATTTCATCAGCTACACGAATTTGCTAACTATGGATGCTGGTTTCCTTAAGAACTGAGCATTCTCAAAAAGGCATTGACAGCGACCCAGAAAATCATCAAGAGGTCAAATGCAATCCCTATAATTCACAAGAAGCCAGGAAAAACTATCAAAGGCATCTCTGTATTCCCCTAACCACTAGAAGTGTTGTCTGTACAATCTGTATTTTCAATATATGTTCACAATGAACATAAAGAAACGCAGACCTACGGACTCACAGGAAACACATTCATTTCACTGTCCTTTTCAAAATTCATATTCACTCCAGTGAGACATGCTGCAGCAAAAGAAGGAGACCACTGTAAAAGTACATTTCTTCACCGCTAACAGATCCTGCTAAATAAGACGATCAAGCATGGGCCTTATAGATAACTTCTGTCTGAGAAAAGTAAGACACACCTGGGGATATTTCCTGACAAAACCTGACTACTTCTCTTTAGTATAATCAATGGACTGCCAGAAAAAAAGATGCCTATATTAATTGCAACTTTCACATTGAAAACGTATCTAAGAGACTGAGCTCTAAGACTATGTGGAAGATATCAACAGATTCTTGCTAATACAACTTATTGAGTTACAGTCCCTGATTTTTATGTCTGCTTCCCCAGGAAAACTCCCATCCTGTGCTGCGAAGTCGACTGAAGCAAATGAGTTCTTGCATGCCCTGGCATGGGCCCAATTTGCATTTAAACTTAACACAGTGATAAGATGATGGTGTTTGTTTATTTCTGCTTTGTATTATAGCAAAACAGAGTACAACATTTTGGAAATTGTTTTCAATCTGAAGCCAAGCAAGTTCAAAATCTGACAGGCAATTATTTTTAGGGAAAAAAGGTAAACAAAGAATCAGGAATGTATTGTGCTTTGTTACACATCTTTAAGGACATTAATTTGCAGTATAATATGTTACTCAAAATCTTCTCTGACTAAACCATTTTTTGTTCCCACTACTAGCTTAACTCCTGCTGAACTGGCTACTTTGCACGGGCTACTTCTTATGTATGAACAGAAATTTGTCAGATACAAAAAGTCTTCTGAAAGAAGTGTTTAATAACCCAGCAATATTTCACGGAGTTCCAAATCAGAGCTGATTATATTCTGTATCAGCACAGTTGCACAAGCATGCAGTGGATTCCAGAGGGCTAGTACATGAAGTAGAATCCTGACACTGTTCTAAATACTGACTTCTCCAAGCAGATATACTATATTTTGTATTTCACCCATCACAGGAAAGAGTTAAAATACATAAAAATGGAGATTTTTTTTTTTCACATCAGTGTATTAGAAGATAGTACAAGAAAAAATACATTATTTATGTGACTGACATTTCTCTGGGCTAAAATATACAACTTACTTTATGTTTTGCGTGAGGTTCATAAAAACATATATTTCTATCATTAGTAAAACAAAGACTCTCTAAGCACAAAAGTATGAACAGACTGGCCCAGGGTACCCTAATAATAAGAGAGAATAATCATTCTAATAGTGTTGAGCATGGCTGGTGTAGTCAGATTTTCACAAAAAACCCTGCCATGCCACTAAGCAGTCAGAAGCAAAATGTGGCATCTGCTGCTTCCATGCCACTAAGCAATCAGAAGCAAAATGTGGCATCTGCTGCTTCCACTTTTTCTCATTGTTTCCAAAAACTAAGAGAAATCTAGCCAAAATGATGAATTTTCCAAACTTAAAAGGGGTTTAGAGCAACAAAACAAGTGCAGCCTGAGGCTGCAGAGTGTGTGTGGAGAGGAAGGGTCAGATAATACATATTCAGACTTGGGTGGTTTCCCATCAATAAACCAAACCTGTTGTCACTTTGCCATGGGTGAAAGAGTACAGCATCTTCAGACATCTTTAGCTTATGTAAACAGAAGAAATAATGCAAAATAAACTTAACAGATTATACCTTATTAGTTACATTGATGATCCCATCAAGATTATACTTTGGTGTGCATTTTGGTGATATGGTTACCATACAGCCAGAGCTCAAGTGTTTTCTTTTCCAACTATTGAAATTTGGAATGCCACCTTACAAAGCTTTGTTCAGGGGGATTTTTTCTTTAAAGATACTCTTTTTCTTACCATAGAAAAAATTCTGACCAGGCAAATTCTGTAAGAGTTATAAATCTGGTCTATTGCACTTGGTGCTTGGTGTCAATATGAATGTACTGCAAAAAATCTCAGAACTCTGTCTTTCCAAATAGAAATACAGAAAATAATACCGTTTGCTTTCTGCTTCCTTTTTCCTCATCTGTGAAAATTACTTTTTCTTTAGACATTATTGGTCAAATTCTTAACTCAGCATGATTTCTAAGGTACTGATACATATAATTCAGTCCAGTGGGATCCCACATAGGCAGCTCAAGTGTGTACTGTACGATAATTTTAGAAATTACTAAATTGTGTGGGAGAAAAAGTAAAATTAATGAGACTAGATCATTTGACACAAGATAATTCCGTGTAGCAAAGATTTATGGGACTACCTGCTGTTACATTTCAAAGAGGCGCTGCTCAGAATTTGCAGAAATGCTGTTGCTGGTAGACAATTACCTGTGGTTTTGGCACATCACAGCATACTTCTTAACTGACTCCATTACAGCCCAGGTACACATTCACATGAAGACTTGATTTCTGACAAATGTTTTGATAAAGCTTTTCACATGAAAATGGTGAAAAAGTGTTTCCATCATTCCAGTTAAGGGAAGCATCTTGGTTTAGACACTGGGTCAGAAAGTAGTTTGAATCATTCAAATGTCATTTTATCTCCAAATCAATTTCAAGTCAATGCAGTGATTAAACGCACTCATTACATATTCTCTTTTTCCAGATAGAAATGTTATTTCTTCCTGTTAGAAAAGCGGCTCCTTTCAGCATCTTCAGAAGTAACCTGGGGAGAAAATAATACAACACATTTTTTCCTTCACACCTTGCTTAGGTATTTTAGGTGCAATGCTCAAGTGTTGCTTATGACTGCGACATTTTTTATGTGTAGTGTTCCATACCACCACTGGCTGAACCCAGGACTGAGAAATAATTTAAATAGCAGTGGATTCAGAAAAAGAATCATTTCAAATTGGGTCTGGAGCAGCAACAAGCCCTTGAACAAATTAAACGAGAGAGAGTTCATGCAGTAGTCCTTGGACCAGTCTGGACCTGGCCAGATGTTAAAAATGGACTCGACACCGCAGACGGGGAGAATAGTTCTAGCTGGAGCTTCTGGCAGAAAGCTCCAGGGGGGACTCGAGTTTGGTCCCTTGGCTTTTAGACTCGGGGATACAGTATATCTGAGGACAGCTATACCCCAAGTGAAAAAGAGATACTGGCAGCCTATGAAGGGGTTCAAGCTGCTTCAGAAGTGACTGGCACTGAAGCACAGCTCCTCCTGGTACTCTGGTTACCAATGCTGGGCTGGATGTTCAAAGGCAGGGTCTCCTCTACACATCATGCAACCGATGCTACATGGAGTAAGCGGGCTGCACTAATGACACAACAAACTCGAAAAGGAAATCCGAGTCATCCAGGGATTCTGGAAGTCATCATGGACGGGCCAGAGGGCAAAGATTATGGAATGTCACCAGAGGAGGAGGTGATGCGTGCTGAAGAGGAACCACCATATAATGAAATCTTAGAAAGTGAAAAGCAGTATGCCTTGTTTACTGACGGATCCTGCCGTATTGTGGGAAAGCATCGGAGGTGGAAGGCAGCTGCAAGGAGTCCTCGACAGCAAGTTGCAGAAACTGCTGAAGGAGAGGGTGAATCGAGTCTGTTTGCTGAGCTGAAAGCCATCCAGCTGGCCTTGGACATTGCGGAACGAGAAAAGTGGCCACTACTTTATCTCTATACTGACTCATGGATGGTGGCAAATGCCCTGTGGGGGTGGTTGCAGCAATGGAAGCAGAGCAACTGGCAACGCAGAGGTAAACCCATCTGGGCTGCTGCACCGTGGCAAGATATCGCTGCCCGGGTGCAGAACCTGGTGGTGAAGGTACACCATGTAGGTGCTCATGTACCCAAGATTTGGGCCATTGAGGAACACCAGAACAACCAACAAGTGGATAAAGCTGCTAAGATTGAAGTGGAACAGATGGACTTAGATTGGCAACATAAGGGTGAATAATTTTTGGCCCGGTGAGCCCATGACACTTCAGGCCATCAAGGCAGAGATGCAACACACAGATGGGCTTGTGATTGAAGGGTGGACTTAACAATGGACACTATTGCCCAGGTTACTCACGAGTGTGAAACATGTGCTTCAATTAAGCAAGTCAAGCAGTTAAAGCCTCTTTGGTATGGAGGACGATGGCTGAAGTACAAATATGGGGAGGCCTAGCAGATTGATTGTATCACACTCCCACCAACCGGCCAAGGCAAGCTCCATGTGCTTGCCATGGTGGAAGCAACCACCGGATGGCTGGAAACATATGCTGTGCCCCACGCCAGTGCCCGGAACATTATCCTGGGCCTTGAGAAACAGATTTTGTGGCAACACGGCACTCCAGAGAGAATTGAGTCAGACAATGGGACTCATTTCTGGAACAGGCTTATAGACACTTGGGCCAAAGAGCATGGCATTGAATGGGTATATCACATCCCCTACCATGCACTAGCCTCTGGGAAAATCGAATGGTACAATGGGCTGCTAAAAACTACACTGAGAGCAATGGATGGTGGGACTTTCAAACATTGGGATGCACATTTACCAAAGGCCACTTGTCTGGTCAACACCAGAGGATCTGCCAAGAGGGCTGGTCCAACCCAATCAGGACGTCTACATACTGTAGAAGGGGACAAAGTTCCTGTGGTGCACATAAAGAATTTGCTTAGGATGTCAGTCTAGATTATTCCTGCTTCAGGTAAAGGCAAACACACTTGTGGGATTGCTTTTGCTCAGGGACATGGATATACTTGGTGGGTAATATGGGAAGATGGGGAAGTCTGATGTGAACATCAAGGGGATTAGATTTTAGGGGAAAACAGCCAATGAACTCAATTGTATGTTGTTGCTTGCTATGTAGCACTTTTATCGCCCACCAACTAGATGTCTTCAGGTCACCAGCAACTGGCCCTGACTTCCCTCTGACCATCATCCCAACAAAGAATGAACTTTGACAAAATCAGACAAGCTCAGGAGTGACCAGACAAGTTCCACAATGTCATCAGCAGGCAACACTCCAACACTGCACACCATCTCTCCTGCTCTGAAAGACTGTTACAAGAGATGGAGCCTGACATCATGGACCAGGTAAACTCAGCAGCTCTATAGGGATTGGTCCATGCACTAACGAATGATATCTCTCTCTTTGTGTGTGGGTGGACATGTACATATACATGAGATAAGAGTGACTGTATATTGAAAAATGTGGGATCTGAGCATGACGTGAATGGTATGGAATAAGGGGTGGATACTGTCCTTGGTTCAGCAGTAGCAGTCATCTTTCTCCTTCTTAGTAGCTGCTGCAGCGCTGTGTTTTTGACTTTCGGCCTGGGAACAGCGCTGATAACACCAATGTTTTCAGCTGTTGCTCAGTAATGTTTACTCTGACCAAGGACTTTCTGAGCCTCATGCTTCTCCAGTAAGCCAGGAGGAAGCAGAGACAGGACACTTGACTCAAACTAGCCAAAGTGGTATTCCATACCACGGCACGTCATGCCCAGTATATAAACTGGGGGTAGTTACCGGGAAGGGCTAGGTCACTGCTCCAATAGGGCTGGGTATAGGTCAGCGGGTGATGAGCAGTTGTATTCTCTTCCTTTGCTATTCCTCTGATCATTATTATTATTGCTGGTAGCAGTAGTGGTTTGCTTTACACTTTAGTTACCGGACTGTTCTTATCTCAACCTGTGGAGCTACATTCCTTCAATTCTCCTCTCCTATCCCTCCAAGAGTGGGGGGAGGAAGGGGAGGTAGTGAGTGAGTGGCTGCATGGTTCTGAGTTAGTGGATGGGCTTAAACCATGACAACCTCACTTGCTGCGTATTTGAACATTCACACTGATAATTCAGACATTCATCTGAACATCCTTCAGGAGGCAGAAAATCACAAGTGAGCACAGTTGTACAGAAGAGGGTTATAAAAGCATCAGAGATATTTGCAAAGGTGGGTCATTGCCTGTCCCACTTGTAGCAGCGTATAATGGCACAGAGGTTATGGTGTTTAAAGTCATTTTGAGCACAACAGCTAATGAGATTTGTCATAATACATTTCATCAGAAATTTCAGAATGTGATGCTGTTGCATTGACTGCATTTTAGCCACTAAGGCCAAATGTCAGCCCTTTGTCTGCAGCCAAAGCGGTGACTACAACACCACTGGTGAGCCAGTTTCAACCACCTGATAATAGGGAGCAAATTTCAGCATTTATTGGACATAATCATAGAATCATAGAATAGTTAGTGTTGGAAAGGACCTTAAGATCATCTAGTTCCAACTCCCCCACCATGGGCAGGGACACCTTACACTAAACCATGCCACCCAAGGCTATGTCCAACCCTGCCTTGAACACCGCCAGCGATGGAGCATTCACAACCTCCTTGGGCAACCCATTCCAGTGTCTCACCACCCTTACAGTAAAGAATTTCTTCCTCATATCCAATCTAAACTTCCCCTGTTTAAGTTTGAACCCATTACCCCTTGTCCTATCACTACAGACCCTAGTGAAGAGTCCCCCCCCAGCATCCCTATAGGCCCCCTTCAGATACTGGAAGGCTGCTAGGAGGTCTCCATGCAGCCTTCTCTTCTCCAGGCTCAACAGCCCCAACTTTCTCTGCCTATCTTCATATGGGAGGTGCTCCAGTCCCCTGATCATCCTCGTGGCCCTCCCCTGGACTTTTTCCAACAGTTCCATGTCCTTTTTATGTTGAGGACACCAGAACTGTACACAATACTCCAAGTGAGGTCTCATGAGAACAGAGTAGAGGGGCATGATCACTCCTTTTGATGCAGCCCAGGGTACGGTTGGCTTTCTGGGCTGCGAGCGCACACTGCCGCAGGCCCCTCTGAGGGACAGGATGTAGAAATAGGCAAGGCTGTGTCCAAGTTTTAAAAAGAGAATGGCATAAGAAGCTACTGGCACAGCACACACTGCCGGCTCATGTTCATTTTCTCATTGACCAAAACCCCCAAGTCCTTCTCCGCAAGGCTGCTCTCAATCTCTTCTCTGCCCAACCTGTAGCTGTGCCTGGGATTGCTCTGACCCAGGTGGAGGACCTTGCACTTGTCATGGTTAAACTTCATCAGGTTGGCATCAGCCCACCTCACAAGCGTGTCAAGGTCCCTCTGGATGGCATTCCTTCCCTCCAACATATCAACCGAACCACACAGCTTGGTGTCATCGGCAAACTTGCTGAGGGCGTATTCAATCCCACTCTCCATGTCACTGACAAAGATGTTAAGCAAGACCGGTTCCAACACCGATCCCTGAGGGACACCACTTGTTACTGTTCTCCAGCTGGACACTGAGCCATTGACCACAACTCTTTGCATGTGGCCATTTTTAGCCATTCATTCCACACTCACTATGCTACAAATTCTGAAGTGTGTGTTTGTTATTTTCAATGGACTGAAGACATATGTTAGTGTATTTGGTTTGTGTGGCAAGGTATTGGGTAGTGCAGGGGGTTATAAGAATGGCTTCTTTGCGAAGCTGCCAGCAGATTCCCCCATGTCCGATATAGCCAATGCCATTTGATTCTAAGACAGACCCACCACTAGCCAAGGCTGAATCCATCAGCAATGGTGGTAGTGCCGCTGGGATAACAGATTCAAGAAGGGTCAGAAAAGCCCTACTATGGAACAGCATCCAGGAGAGGGTGAGTATATGTGAGAAAAAGAGCACTACAGACATCAAGGCCAGTGCAGAAAGAGGGCAACGGGTGCTCCAAGTACCAGAGCAGAGATTCCCCTGCAGCCTGTGGTGGCAGGCTCCTGTGGCCCTGTTCAAGAGAAGCCCATGCTGGAGCAGGTTTGCTGGCAGGACTTTGTGACCCCACGGGGATCCACACTGGAGCAGTCTGTTCCTGAAGGGCTGCACCCTATGGAAGGGACCCACACTTGCACAGTTCATGAAGAACTGCAGCTCCTGGGAAGGAGTCATGTTGGAGAAGTTCACATTAGAGAAGTTCATGGATGACTGTCTCTTGTGGCAGGGACTCCAAGCTGGAGCAGGGAAAGAATGTGAGAAGTCTTCCCCCTTAGGAAGAAGGGAGAGTAGAGACAATGTGTGATGAACTGACTACAACCACTATTCCCTGTCCTGCTGCACCACTGAGAGGGGAGGAGGTAGAGAAAATTAGGAGTCAAGTTAAGTCCAGTAAGAAGGGAGGGATGGTGTTTTTAATTTTGCTTTAATACTTATCATCCTACTCCGATATGATTGGTAGTAAATTAAACTAATTTCTCCCATTTAAGCCTGTTTTTCCATGGTGGCAACTGGTGAATAACCTCTCCCTGTGCTTATCTCAACCCACAAGCCTTTCATTATATTTTTTCTCCCCTGTTCAGTTGCGTAGTGGAAGTGATAGAGCAGCTTTGGTGGGCACCTAGTGTCCAGCCAGGATCAACCCACCACAGTAAGTCAAATATTCATTGATGTACTAATTCATGACGGTTTTTAAATCACTGGATTTCTTCATGACTTACCCATTTTATTTCTAGTTAATTTTGGTTATTCATTTCATATATTATTTTTACTATACTGAAAGACTACAAGAGATTTTTTTATGGATTACTTGTTTTATCAGGCATTGTAGCACTTACCACTGTGAGGAAAAATTGTGATGAGCAAATAAAAACACTCACATCACTGAGCCTGAAGTTTTATACCTTTCACAGAGTTCTGAAATAATTTTCGGTGTACAGTGAGAAGCATTTACAATGAAGTGAGAGAATTTAAAAATGCAGTCTAAAGTGCTATAAAATAGGTCTCCTTCATTAAACAACATAAAGGACCTGAAATACAAAATAATTTTGAGAGCTCAGACTCCTGTTATAAAAGAGGCATGACACCATTAGGAAAGAGAGAATGCCTGAAACCTAGAAACACGTAATCTGTCCTATAGAACAGGTAAAGGGACATTGATTTTCACTTCCATGTGACTCAACTTACATGTGGTATGAGGCTGTGTCCTGGGTTCAGCAGCAGCAGTCATTTTTCTCCTTCTTGGTAGCTGGTGCAGCGCTGTGTTTTTGATTTTGGGCCTGGGAACAGCGCTGATAACACCAGTGTTTCGGTTACTGCTTAGTGATGTTTTGGTCTGGCCAAGGACTTTCTGAGTTTCATGCTCTGCCAGGGAGGAGGGGAGGAGTAGAGAAAAGACACCTGACCCAGACTGGCCAAAGACGTTATTCCGTACCACAACACGTCATGCCCAGGATGGAAAACAGAGAGCAGAGACCCAGAAGAGGGGGGGTGCACTGCGTGGTGGGGCTTGGTATTAGGTGGTGAGAATTGTATTCTTTCCTTGTATTTCTCTTGTCATTATTATTATTGGTGGTAGCAGCAGTGATTTGTGTTATACTTTAGTTACTAAACTGTTCTTATCTCAACCTGTGGGAGTTGCATTCTTTTCGATTCTCCTTCCCATCCCTCTGGGAGCAGGGAGAAGAAAGAGGGGGAAGTGAATGAAAGAACGGGCTGCGTGAGTTAGAGAGGCTTAAAGCACGACAGGCTGGCACCACTACTTAAGCACTACCAAAACATAACAGTAGTTTTATTACAAAATTATATCTCTCTGGCAGCACTATTAAAGGAAATAAGAGGTAGTAGAAAAATAGATACTTCTAAATCATATATCCATTTTTACTTCTTAAAACCAGCAATTCTTTTCGAAATAATTTGCAAAGATTTTTTGCTTCATTTTCAGATTGTGTTAACTGAGTGCCATTTCCTTTGTTTTGTAAGAAAAACATTGAAAGACAAATGCTGGTTTCCATCTTGCTCCCATCATCTGTATTAATACAGGCAAAATTCAATTCCTTTGTAGCTCAGAATATGTCGATCACTGAAAAATACGCAAACTGTCTGCATCACCAAACTGTTTAATTGGAAGTTAACAGTCCAATGAGCAAGGGATTTTCCACTAACAGCTTCTACCTGCAATGACTGATTAACATTTTTGAGAAATCTATGCAATAAAGTTAGCCATTATTAACAACTGAAATTGTTATGTGCCTGATATCTGAGACATATCTAACCTTTTTTAATGTGCAATGCACAATTACCTCTACTTTTTTCAATTACAGTGTCTCCTTTAATCTATTTTCTCTAGCACTAAGATATGCTGTCTGTTCTTTAATTGCTTTAAACCAATTGACTCAGCAAATCCATGTTTTCATATGACTACCTAAAATTCTTCTAGGAAATATTGTATTTTGGCACCATAAAAATCATGTATTCCTAAGACTAAGCAAATGTTACAAGATAGCTTAAGTGCAACTGTAGCTTTAATGATCACCACCCCACTTGAGCAGAAGGGAAAGAACTGTCACATCTAAGTTCTCTTCTAAGATATACAGATTTTCATTTAAGAAAACTTGCTTCTTCTATCCGAAGTTTAAAAACGTGTGTTGGTTAGATACCAGAATTTTATGAACACAGAAAGTAGGAAAAAAAAAAGAGTATAAGAAGAAAGAAACTGGTAAGGTAGAAGAGATACTTTAGACGAAGGAATAGAGGATAGATGTCTAACAGTACTCTTGTTTTTTTTAGTTATGCAATGACAGATGAAGGCATATTCAAGGTAAGGTTGGACAGAGCTCTGAGCAACCTGACCTAGCGGAGGATGTCCCTGCTTACTGGCCGAGGGTTAGCCTAGATGACTTTTAATGGTCCCTTCCAACCCATTTTATAGTTCTATGATTCTATATAAAATTGTATGATTGATAAGCAATAATGTGGACCAACCCCGCTGCAAATCTGATAAAGAAGGAGGGTATCACCTTACCCAGGTAGGAAATGAAAGTCAGTATTTTAGGTTAGTCAACATTTTAGGTTACCCAAAGAAGTGGTTAATGCTCCACCCCTGGCAGTGTTCAAAGACAGGTTGGAGGGAGCCCTGGGTGACATTGTCTAGGGTGAAATGTTTCTGCCCATGGCAGGAGTGTTGGAACTAGGTGATTTTAAGGTCCTTTCCAACCCTAACTGCTCTATGATTCTATGAATTTCTGCTCTTTGATGCTTTCTACTCTTGTATTCTTGGCTTTTTCTTTTGTAATTGATATTTTTTAACAGATCAGAGATCAAGCAATTAAAACTATTTAAATAAGTCTTGGGGGTCAGGTACCTTGTAAATGTTTAATGTTTTTCCCAAACCTTTTTTTTCTGTGATGCTCTAGGCCATTAGTGAGCTAATCATTAGTGAACTTCCTGAGTGATAACCATAAAGTATTCTTCTCCATTTTGAGACTTTATTGATATCTTGAAAGAAGAATAGAAACTTTAGTTAATAGGTTGTGTTTTGATTTTGGGAGAGAGAAGCTAATAAAAAAATGCTAAGGTCCACTGGAAAATTTTTTTGCAAAAACCAAACAGCAGAGGAGCAAAGGGCAGGAGGGGTTGTCATCAGTAGCACTGAGACATGACAGATTGACATTACACATGTATTTGATACTTCAGACCTGATAGGCATCTTTGCTTACCTCTATATGTTCAAAGGGGACACAAATGAGTCTCAGCTGGGATATGTGACAATCACAAAATGGTCTTAACTCTAAGTTATTAAAGCGTCCCAAATGATACTAGTGTCATCTCACTGCTGTCGATAATCAGTCTTTTTCAGCATTAAGCCAACCAGCTTATTTTTTAGATAAGACAACCAACCTGGAAAGGAGTTCAGCTGATGTAAATAACTTTACAATGTTATTCAGGTCCACACCACCTCAAATTTAAGGCAACAGAGAGATACTCACCCCTTCCTTTCTCTTTCATTGCCCCAGTGGAAGAATTTCAGTTGTACCAAGAAACCAAACCTTTATTTCAGAAAAGAAATGCTGATAATAGTGGAAGCATAGCCTCCTGCTGCTAGCAGTATGGGGAAATCAAGGATTTGCTGAAGGAGAGGAAGCATGCTTTAAAAATGCACAGTTCAGGAGATTGAAGTTTCCAGTTTAGTTCCTTGTAAAACTACAGAAAAAATGAAGTTGCAAGAGATCGCTTCAACAAAAACACCCTACAAAGCAGAAGAGGCCACCTCCAGGCAGTGTCGTTTCTTTTCTCATGTCTATACAGTACAAGAACCATGTGTATTTTAGCATTATCCTAGCACAGCTTCTTGAAAACAGCTGCTTTTCTCCTTGGACCCACATAGTTTTGCATAAGTTACTGAAGTTAAGTCTGCACAGCATTAGATATTTGTTAACCCCCATTACTGCTGCTGGCACTATTAATGGCATATTTCCATTAGTGACTGTTGCGTTTCCTTCCATGAGCTTACATTCACAATTAAACTGGAAATATCCATTAATTTTTCACAAGGAACTAAAAATGATAATTGGATTTTATTAAAATAAATCAGTGACAGCTTTTAATGCAAATGCATGGCTAACATCAAAGACACTGAAGAGCTGCTGAAAGAAATAATAATAAAACAGTGGATCAGTCTCACAAGTTTCAGCTGGCAACTTTTCCCCAGCCTCAGGGCCTGTTCTATTAAAACACGGCAAGTACTTAGCAGAAAAAGAATAAAGAGAATTTTCAAGAAGTGATTGCCAGATCAATATCACAAGAAGTTACTGAGTTTGATAAAGAAATGAGACATCAAGGGTGGAGGATTACAGAGTTCACCGTCCTCCATAATTATCAGAGAGGACAAAATATGTTACAGGGGGATACAAATCAGGGTATCTTGCAGGCAGAGGAGTACTGTGGTTGCAGTTTAAAGCTCAGATCCTCACTTTACACCCAGAGTAAGATATCCTAATATCCCACATAATGAACAAAAACTCTACAAAATAATGAAAGGAAGGATAAAGGAGATAAAACTTCAGACAGCTGCAGGTAAAGACCAAGCCACCAGAGAAATGTTAAACATTTCTGATGATGAGCTCGTCATATGAGATTCACAAATATAAGCCAATGCCAGCAGATGTTTACTGGCATTTACATGCTTTATTGAGCTTTCTGATCTCAGACTCCAGAATCTAATTCTTTTGCACACTTTGTGTTTTTCATCTTTTCTTATTTTTTCTTCTCTCTATTTCTCCTTTCTAGTGATTCCCATCCTACCCAGTAACCAATCCATTTTATAAACCTGCATAAAGTATAGATAAGTACTTAAAAAGGAATAAAAGAGAAAAAAATAAAAAAGACGTGCATATTGTGTACTTCGAATTCAGAAAGGCTTTTGACATTTTCCCTCAAAAGATTCCAATAAAGAAGTTGATGATGTATGCTCAGGATCACCAGACATTGCCACTTTTGGAAAGCCAGCTGAATGGTCAGGTCCAGAGGTGTTTGGTAATCAGTGGCACAAATTCTAGTCGGAGGACAGTAGCTAGCAGTGTGCCCCATGAGTCAATACTGGGTCCAATCCTGTTCAGCTAATGATATAAAGGATGGGGAAGAGTGTATCTTCAGTAAAAAACACAAAGGTTTGCATCAGGTCTAGGAAGCCTTACAGGAAGTACGGATTATGGACAGTGAGGAGGACTGAAAACTAGCTGAGCTCTTCGGCTTAAAGGGTTGGGATCACAAGCACAAAATCTACATGGAGGCCAGTTACTAGTGGTATACCCCAAGGATCAATACTGGGCCAATAACGGATTCACTAAAGACCTGAATGATAGGGCAGAATGTACCCTCAGCAACTGCGCAGATGATACAAAACTGCAAGGAGTGGTTGATGCACCCAAAAGTAATTTTGCCATTCAGAGGGACCTCAACACAGTGGTGAAATGGGGTGACAGGAAACTCATGAAGTTCACAAAGGGAAACACCAAGTACTGCACCTGGCTAGGAGTAACCTCATACACCTGGATAGGCTGGGTGCTGACCAGCAGTAGCAGTGGGTCCTTCCTGACCACTAGCTGATCATCAGTCAATGTTGCACACTTTCAACAAAGAAGGCAAGAAATGTCCTTAGCTCCACTAGGAATAATATTCCCAGCAGATTGAGGGAGGTAATCTTTCCTCTCTACTCAGCTCTGACAAGAACACATTGGGAGTGCTGAGTCCAGTTCTGGGCTCCCCATTCCAAGACACACATGGACATATTGGAGAGAGCCTAGTGAAGTGCCACAAAAATTATTAAGAGAAGGCCCCAGTGTTCTTACCTGTGTGTGTATATATAAACGTGTGTACATATATATAAAAATGTGTGTGTGTATATATATATATGCGATGGGAGGGAATGGAGAAGAGGAATTCAGACTCTTTTCGGTGGTGCCAAGTGACAGGACAAATGTCAATGGCCATACATTGCAGCTCACACGAGCTCACCCGTGCCCCCTGCTATTGAAATACACCTGAGCGGGCTCAGGACACCATGTGGCACTCTGTATTGTGCTTCAGGGCGGTTCTGGGGCAGATGCCGTTTGGTAGCGTGCTGCCTATGGAGCTGCTTGCGTGGACTCCATTGTAAGGAGGAATAATCAAGGCTCACCAAGAAAGGGATCTGTTTGGGTCTCTCTCTGTCTTTTTTAGTGAAGTTCCTAGCTGGAAGATTGTCTGCTGAGAAGCATTTCTCCATTTGCTGACCCAAGGAGATCATGGTTAAAGACTCATCTGTACAAACCAGCATGGATTTGGTTTTCAGTGTGGCCAGGTCTTGGCTACCTGGGCTCATGGGGAGGTTGTGGGAGCTACCTACTGGCATAGCAGTGGGTTTGAGTCCTGGATAACAACCAGGAAAGGGGAACTGTATCAGGAATGAACTCCCACAGCCTGCCTGGGAATGAAGCTTCTTTGAGCAAAGAAAGGAATGACCCTGTGAGGTTATTCTGGAGGTGGAATTACACCAAAATGTGATCATTTCTCTGCTCTGTTCACGTAGAAGTAAAATTATGGCTGTGTACACAAAAAATCATACATATGGTGTTGAGTGCCCATACTTCCAACCAGTTGTGAATGCTCCATCCCTGGTGATGTTCAAGGCTGGGTTGAACAGAGCCTTAGGTGATATGATTTAGTGTGAGGTGTCCCTGCCCATGGCAGGGGGGTTGGAATTTGATGATCTTAAGGTCCTTTCCAATCCTAACTATTCTGATTCTATGATTCATACAGAAAATTCCTTTTAGACATAAAAAACTTTTTCACCATAAGGGTTTTAGAGCACTGGCACACCTTGGTCAGAAAGGTTGTGCAGTCTCTACCCTTGGAGATATTCAAAATCCAAAACCCAGCAAAGCACTTAGTAACTACCCTTAGTTAATCCTGCTTTGAGCAAAAACATTTGACTAGACCATTCCCAAAAATCCCTTCCAACCTCAGCGATTCTGTGACTCAAAAGATAAACACCTTATACTGATTTTCAAAACTAGGAAATTTTCATGTGATTTAAAGCACAAAGAGATGAAGGTGACTTCCACATTGCTGTTACTTAGATAATACTCATAAACATTTGCTTTGATAAATTATTTTAAATCTCAGGATTACCTGTTTATACTGTTGTCATGGGTTCAGCAGCAGCAGTCATTTTTCTCCTTCTTGGTAGCTGGTGCTGCGCTGTGTTTTTGATTTCGGGCCTGGGTACAGCGCTGATAACACCAGTGTTTTCAGTTACTGCTTGGTAATGTTTTGGTTTGATCAAGGACTTTCTGAGTCTCATGCTCTGCCAGGGAAGAGGGAAAGCCGGGAGGAAGCAGAAACAGGACACCTGACCCAAACTGACCAAAGAGGTATTCCATGCCACAGCACATCATGTCCAGGATGTAAAAAAGGAGAGCAGAGACCCAGAAGGGTGGGGGTGCACTGCTTGGTTGTGCTGGTATAGATGGTGAGCAATTGTATTCTTTCCTTGCATTTCTCTTGTCATTATTATTATAGGTGGTAGCAGTAGTGATTTGTGTTATGCCTTAGTTACTAAACTGTTCTTATCTCAACCTGTGGGAGTTGCATTCTTTTGATTCTCCTCCCCATCCACCCAGGAGCAGGGGGAAGAAAGAGGGGGGAGTGAGAGAGCAACTGCGTGAGTTACAGAGGCTTGCAACTACTCTTGTTTTAGCCCACCAATACTGTTTTTCAATTTTCAGTTTGTTTTGAACTTCAGAAGCAGAGAACTTTCTGCTTATTTCAGACCTGCTCAGATGAGTATATATCACTATTACCAGGGAACTCTGAAAATAAAGAAATAGTCCTGTGGCTAAAAAAAGATTGTATGCATTTTCCAGCAAACACCCTTATAAGCTTTCCCTGCAGTTAAACTGCTATAGCAAACAGTAATAGTCTATTCACATCTATTATAAAAGGAGTATCACCTGCAGTTTTATTGACTGTCAGAAAACAGGTCACATTTTGTGAAACAATAAAAATCAAATTTAGTGTAAAATCTCCCAAGGCTGTAGCCTGTAACCTTGTAACATCAGAAATTACAGCAGTCAGCTTTTCTCTTTTTTCCTTTGTTATTTCATACTCCAAAAGAAACTAGGGATTATATTCCAGAGCAGGGAGCGTTGCACCCATCGACATACTGTCATCCAGAGATACAGCAAAGGTATCAGAAAATGCCTTCAATTTGTGTCTTTTCTGGATAAGAAGTCATGAGAGACTTTTCAGAGGTGAAATATCTGATAGGAGGGCAGTGACTTTTCAGCTGTGCCTCATAGCATGTCCACTGCAGGAAATACAAAAATAAAAGCTACGGTCTTAGAAAAGAGGCAGCTTCTTCCAGCCAGGTCCTTTCCCTCAACACTTGGAAAAGGGATTGTCCATGGACGATGTGGAATAATGCATATATTAGGTACCCTATATCCGGTTTCAGTGACTGCATCATTCTTTATTTTTTAGGCAGAGGCCAAACTCATATTACAAACATACTCTTCAGGAGTTGTCTTCATTAAGACAACTTTAAAAATGTACTACACACCTTTGCCTTCAAACTCCAGTTTTCACTGAAGGGAAATCCATGTGGATATGCTGGATGGAGATGGACCTTTCTGTCAGTCTTTCTAGGTAGCCTGACTCAGTTGCCTGATGGGAATATCTGAAAGTATTTTTCAATGTTTAAAGAGAAGAAACAGTTTAAATCTTAGGCTGTACCAATACACAAGCATGTGAACCAGAATATATTTGCCAACTTTTTTTGTTGAAGGCATTTTCACCTGAGAAACAGAGGATTCTGAAAGATTTTCAAAAATAGCCTGTACTCAGACATCTAAGTGGTCTAATATTTCACTCTAAGTACTTGGTAGCTCCATTCATTTCAACTCAACTTCATGTGCATGCTGAAGTTACATAAAAGCTCCCTAAAAGTTTGAAGTAAACAACATGCAGTACCGCACATTAGTAGATTATTTTCTGATATCATACATAGCCACACTTTAAGGAACTTTTCAAAATGGGATATTACATACATCATGTAAGAAAGAAAATTACATTTTAAAAAATGTAAATACAGACATTTACATTGATGATCTACTGCTTTGTGTTTTTAAAGAGACTAAGTATCTCATCAGGAAAGGAAGGATTATTTAAAAAAGGAATGCCAACTCAGAATCAAATATTTAACACATAGTTAACTTGATTTGTTAACAAATAATGTACCTGAAGTTAGACTAACACTGACATTTGGAATAGGCTTCACAGACTTCACACTGCTGATTGGGAGATAGGAATTTGTACATGAAAACATACACACAAAACATTCCTAGGCTTTTGCAAGCTAGCTTTCATTTCCATCAGTCCTGACTCAAACACAGGAGGAGGAACAACAGGGGAATAAAAATTCAGACTCCCCACCTGCTTTTCTTCAGTGTCCATTCTGGAACATGAATAAGCCTACTTTTCCCTCACACAAATACAGTGTTGGAATCAGAACATTTTAGGATGCAGAAGTTTGACTCTGAATAAACAGTTTAAATATGGATTGATGATTTAAACATGTAGCCAAGGTCAGTTAGATAGTCCAAAAATGCTCATCAGGAGCCCTTTCCTGTGTGCTTCTCAGAGCAGGCATATTCCACTGCAGCTCTCTTGTCAAGCCCCAGTAAGAGTTGCAAGGACTTCGACCAGGCAACCAAATGAAAAAAACTTGAAGATACATTCACTTGATTCAAGCTGTGGATAAAGAAGGCTATTCAATTTCAGGTCTGTCCAATTATCAGTTTGGGTATTCTTTTTTAGCCCAGCATGAGCTCAGATTTGAGTCTCAGTCAAGTAAATAGCTGCCTCAAAGAGCAGCAGAACAAGGTATCTTCATTAAAACTTAGCTAGATAGTTTGAGGGCTTGGCAAGAAATAAAATGAAAGTGGGGAAAGTAAATGAGGAGCTCAGACTAAGAGCTCACTTTCATCTAGCCAATGTAATGTAAATCTTTTCTATTGTGCACTTTAAGATGTAAATTGGATTCAAGTTGATGTCCACCTGTCTTGAACCAGCAGGGATATCTTCCTGCCTCTATCAAAGCATCTCTCTGCCAATTATTGCTTGCTGTGACAGTTGGAGATTTTTCATGTGTGTGCAGACTTTCACAAATACAAACTCATTAATATTAGCTCTTTCACCTTCTGATTCCAAGACAAAATGTAATTTTGGAAACTATCAGGACTCAAGTGATCCGTATCATCTAATTACAACCTAAAAGATCTAGATGATTATGAGAAAGAAGGTTTATTTTCTTGGTGTTCTCAATTTTTTAAAATTTATTCTTTTTAACAGGAGAAACAATTATGGTAATACAGAAAGACACTTTTATTGTTTACTCACTGCAAACAGATAGCTCTCTATTCATTAAAGCAGATTTTATTTAATAGCAGCAAGCTGAGATTTCCTGATTCATTTAAGTAAATTCTGTGCCACTCCACAGAAAAATAGACATTCATTAGAAAAACTTTACAGAGCTCACATACTAAAATTCACTGCATCATTAAAAAAAGAAAAGTTCAGATCAAGTTGCTACAATCTCAGAGTGTTTAAAAACCCAAACTTTCATTTCAATGATCACAAAACGCATGATAAAACTATTATTTGTTTAGCAGTGAGAAGTGAAAAAGGAAACTTTTCTTCTTTTTTTTTTTTTTTTTTTTGGCTTAGGGAGTTTTGCAGCAGTTTGACTTTAAAAGTTGCAATTATTTTTCATTTCTCCACAGGTTAAATTATTCTGTTGAAAAATCTTGGTATGAGCATCATTCGTGACCAATTTTTGGCTAATGTTCTGTGTCTGATTGAATCACTAGGGATGGGCACATGTCACAGCTTTGGATACTGAGGTCTCAGAAACAGTTTTCCAATGCATTTAGGTAGAAGCATTGGGTGCATGTGGCAAAACATGCAATACATGTATGACATAATAGCTATATTTATGATAAATTTCAGCTGTTACCTTAGGTTCTTTTCCTCAATAGCAATGAACACATTGCCTAATATATTGATTTGCTATAGATTATGTGCAAATTTTTTAAGTGCTCACCACTTCTGAAAAGATTCCAGAGAGACCACAAGTAAAAGCCACCCTTTTGCACTCTGTCAGGAGAAAATACATGCCTGAAAACTGTTGACAGGCAGGAAAAGGTGCACGTATTAAGGGAAACCTGAGGGAGTTGTTGGTACTTGTAAGCATGAAAGTTGAAGAGGGACGTTTTTCAAGGTCTCGAATGCTTCACTCTGGGTTTACGCCATGATGAGTGGTACATACATGTTTATTTAAGGAGAGAAGTGATTTAGAAAGCCTCCTCAGAAAGTATACCACTTCCTCCATATTTAATTTGGCTTTGAAATTCGAACAGTGCAATATGATACCCCCAAAATATTTGGAAACAGCAGACAACACACAAAGCATACTTGTAAGAAAAACATGCCACAGAGTGTAGAGTGATGTTTCTATCCTTTTTATATTTGGGTTGCTCACACCCGTGGTGTTTTGGGTTTTTTACATTGTTTATGTTTGGGGGTTTGGGGTTTTGGTTTCAAGATATGTTTTTCTCTCTCAAAACATACAAATGACTATCAGATCACTAGAAATCACTACTGTAGATAAATTTTTGTGAAGATGAAATGTTGCTCATAATGCCAAGAATATTAGGTACATGTCCGGTTCCAGGCACATCTTGGTGTCCACCACATACACCCTTGTCATAGCATCTGGACCTTGCTCCCGAGAGTATTTCCGTAGTTTCTCTCTTACCACAGACTTCCACTGGATCGTGAAATGAAAGTTCACTTCAAAACATTAAGCATGATGGAAGGAAGCCTTGGTGGCTCAGGAAGAGCCACTGGCAGATGTGCCTCTCCACAGAGGAGCAGTACCACCCACAGGGCTGGCATACCTGGAGTTGGGAACCAGGCTCAGAAGAATCAAAGGCAGTGGCAGACCACCAAAGGGAAGCAAGTACACAGAAAACAAAATAGGCATGATCCAGGAACCACCATTTGTCCATCTCTAAGGATCTGGATAGCCTAGTTTCTTAGACTGCATTATCAGCTACATTATCAACTGCAGCATGCTCATGTGGAGGCCATACCCAGAGCAGGACTATACTGTAAATAAACTCATTCAGTGTGTGACAAGGACTTACTAGGAGCCATCATAACATGGACAGATACACAGTGTCTTAGAATCATAGAATCATAGAATACTTGGGGTTGGAAAGGACCTTAAGATCATCTAGTTCCAACACCCCTGCCAGGGGCAGGGACACCTCACGTTAAACCATGCCACCCAAGGCTCTGTCCAATCCAGCCTTGAACACCGCCAGCGATGGAGCATTCACAACTTCCCTGGGCAACCCATTCCAGTGCCTCACCACCCTTACAGTAAAGAATTTCTTCCTCATATCCAATCTAAACTTCCCCTGTTTAAGTTTGAACCCATTACCCCTTGTCCTATCACTACACTCCCTAATGAGGAGTCCCTCCCCAGCATCCCTATAGGCCCCCTTCAGATACTGGAAGGCTGCTAGGAGGTCTCCACACAGCCTTCTCTTCTCCAGGCTCAACAGCCCCAACTTTCTCTGCCTATCTTCATATGGGAGGTGCTCCAGTCCCCTGATCATCCTCGTGGCCCTCCCCTGGACTTGTTCCAACAGTTCCATGTCCTTTTTATGTTGAGGACACCAGAACTGCACACAGTACTCCAAGTGAGGTCTCACAAGAGCAGAGTAGAGGGGCAGGATCACTTCCTTCGACCTGCTGGCCACGTTCCTCTTGATGCAGCCCAGGATACAGTTGGCTTTCTGGGCTGCAAGCGCACACTGCCAGCTCATGTTCATTTTCTCATCTTCTTATACAGTAGAAGTTCGATAATTTGAAAGGTGTTAAGATGTGAAACAGGCATTTTCCTTATGTGTCACATTTGTTCTCAGATTCATGACCTCTCCTGGAAAAATATGGGCTAAATAAAGAAAACAATATTAAATCTTACTGAACTAAGCCTTTCCTTCTAAACTACCAAAACAGTTACACAGCTCATCTGCAGTTATACACTGTACTATCTGCATTAGACACCCTGCAATAACCATATGATATTATTTTTAGTTATATAAACTCTGGTAGCTATGTTTTCTTTCACTCAGACAGAATGGAAAAGTAAACACTAATCCTCTATAAAAGGGAGATCAAATTAAAAGGGTTAATTTGAAGACAGGGGAGAGATACTCAAAATTAAAGAACAATCACAAACACCTTCAATATAAGGAAGTCATTTGAAACCATCCTCCAGAAAGGCTGAGTGGGAAGCTCTAGGGCAGAAGATTGGAGATAAAAGAAAATTCTCCTGAGTACCATCACACAGTGCTCCAGATCCAGCAAAGCACTGAGGTATATATTAGATACAGTAGAGGAACTGTAAATTTTAACCAAGGACCAAGCTTATATAAAGCAAAGAGAAATCATTAAAAGCTTTTGTTTGTAAGACATATATTGCCACAGGAAAACTAAATTATTTTTCTCATCTGAAACATCCTTACAGAACAGATTAAAATTCTGTCTCCCTTTCTGTACTTTGTATTTCAGAGGCCATTTACTCTAAGCTTTGCAACATGGCAATATACAGTTATTTTCAAAGCAAAACAAAGCTAGATCTCTACAGCAGAATAAAAAATAGACAAAAATGTGTTAAGCTCTAAAGTCTTTAAACATATACTTATATATGTATGTCTTTAGTGTACATGTATGCATATGCATATATAAATGTACATAAATACAAAGGTATAGTTATATATAGCTATGATATGGTTGTATAGATATGTATGTGCATAAAATGATAAAATATATTACAAAACAGAGAAAAATTAAATATTCTACCAGTATATTCTGCACCTCACAGAAACTGAAACTGCAAAACATCTTCATGCAGGAATGCCACACGCTGACATGACAGGGGGGGTCACCTAGGACAAGAGCCCAACATACATAAACGCTCCTCACAGCAACAAGTTATGTTAATGCTGCTGCTACCAGAGCAAGATGATCATCTGTATGTCACAGACATCAGGAAGGGTTTGGGTTTTTTTTTAATTAAATCCTACAAAAGGAAGAAGAATGGCAGTCCTAGAATCTTTTACAGTAACTCAGCTGAGATGCTCTGCCTCTCCCTGTGCTTTTTCTGCTAGTGTGCAGAGAATACAGGGTAAAATTTTCTCACTTTGAGAATTTCTCATTTTGAGAATTAGAAATTGCCAGACCATTTTAAAACACCAGTCTATTTATTCTGGTTTCTTTCAGTTTTCGTATCTTCTTCTTTCACAGCAGCTAGCCCTAAAGAATTTGGCGGAATATGCACATCCTTCTAAAAGACGATTATGCTGCCATGAGGCAACTATGTGACTGTTTTATATCTTACAGTATAGACAGTCTTATCCTATGGACATTTTTAGCTTAATTTTCACAATGAGGGTGTTAAATTTGATCTTTGCTGCTGAAACTTGAGATTTTTGACCCAGTAGCAGTTTGGAGCACGTAAAGCTTTTGCCGAAAACAAAAGAAGGATTATGGAAGGTGCAAAGATTACAGTCCATAAATGCTGTAAGTGTTCTGAGTACAGTTTACTGATGGTTAGACAGGATTTCCCCCCTGTAAACTGCACTATGGCTACTGAGCAACCTAATTACCAGTAAGAACAAAACAATATTTCTTATCACTAACCACTGCTTTTGAGAGCACAAAATAAACTTGAAGGTCAAATCATTAATAATGTTTCCAAGTCATATGTGTGCAATGGCTGCAAAGCCGCTTGAGCCAAGGCATTTTAGGAATGTCTGAAGATCACCACTGGAGCAAGCAGAATATTCATTTTTCACTTGTGTTTTTAATCCCAAGGATCTCTAGGATCCCAAGCAAAAGTCCTCAGAAAGCCCTTCATTAGTTGTACTCCTGACATGCAGAATAAATTTGGACTTTGATTGGTTCTCAAAGTTCTTTATTTTAATCCTTTCTGACATTTTGCCTAATAAATGATTGATAAAAAAATTGATCCTTTTAAGGCCAGACACTGTTGCTTCTTACCTTTCTTCTAAAACTTCCAGTAATATACTAGCATTTTTTTATTTATCCCACTTACTCAACCATGCTACTAAACTTATGCATGCAAACAGGTGTGTGGTGTTCTATATGTTTTGAGAAGCATGCATTGTTGGACCAGTGCTGACACTTAACTATAAAATGTGAATACAGATAGCCATGCAGTAGTAGGATGTAGTGAAAAAGTGATGTAGTGTCCAAATGGTTAAGGTATTGGGTTTTTAATGTGACAGCTGAAAAATACACAGAAAATTGCAGTTTACTTTTCTCAAAAGAGTGAAGGGCTGAGTCAGTCATGAAAGGATCTGAGAATCTGGCATTAGGGACCATCGTGTCCTTGAATCCATAAGATATGACCACTGTGTCACTCCTTTGAGCAGAAAAGAGACTAAATAGTGAAGCAACCCCTCCAATTACCAGCACATCTTTGTCTAGAAAAGGCAAACATATCAACCCACTGAGTAAAATTTCTCTGAACAAAAATAAAAAAATATTTTCAAAGTAAAAAAGGCAATAATAGACTTACATAATTTGGAGTGGATGAATCCTCCTGAGGTGTCGTGGTTTAAGCCGCAAATCACGCAGTCGCTCTCTCACTCACTCCCCTCTCTTTCTTCCCCCTGCTCCTGGGGGGATGGGGAGGAGAATCAAAAGAATGCAACTCCCACAGGTTGAGATAAGAACAGTTTAGTAACTGAAGTATAACACAAACCACTACTGCTACCACCAATAATAATAATGACAAGGCAAATACAAGGGAAGAATACAATAGCTCACACCTTCTAATACAAAGCCCAACCACTCACTTCCCCCTCCTTCCCCCCCACTCTGAGGGGGGGAGAATTGGGAGAAGAATCAAAAGAATGCAACTCCCACTGGTTGAGATAAGAACAGTTTAGTAACTAAGGTGTAACACAAACCACCACTGTCACCAACAACAACAACAGTGACCAGGGAAATACAAGGAAAGAGGATACAATTGCTCACCACTCGATGATCGAGCTGTGAACTGAACTCTTCTGGGTTCCTGCCCCCAGTTTTACATCCTGGGCATAACGTGCTGTGGCATGGAATAACCTCTTTGGTCAGTTTGGGTCAGGTGTTCTGTCTCTGCCTCCTCCCAGCTTCCCCCCACCTCCCGGGCAGAGCATGAAACTCAGAAAGTCCTTAGTCAGGCCAAAACATTCTAAGCCATAACTATAAACGTCGGTGTTATCAGCGCTGTTCCCAGACCAAAAATTGAAAACACAGCACTGCACCAGCTACTACGAAGGAGAAAATTGACTGCTGCTGCTGAACCCATGACATGAGGTTTCCTGGTCCTTCCGTCAGCCAAAACAGGTCCAAACTCAGAGATAAACTGAGATGCTCAGGGTCTTGGTAATGCACAGCTTTGTTCAATTGCAACAAATTGCAGCAGTGCAAAGAAGATTGTCATGAAAGATCATATTTTCCTACACAATGTAACTGAAGGAATCTCTCATGCTGAAAGCACTTCCAACTGAGATCAATCTGGCAGTACTTCGGCTGCATAGCAGAACTACAGAAAACAGGCAACAGAATTGTTATCATTCATATTGCTGTAGCAACTTTTGATATTTTTCATGGGACATCCCAAGCACAATCATAGTATAAAAACTTAATTCCTGCCCCACAGAGCCTAACATCTGCATATTAGACAAGACACAGCAGACCAGTATGTTCAGATTAGGGAAACAACAGTGAGACAGATTATTTGCATCATGACAGGCAAGAATCATAGCAAACTGGGAGTTTGTCCTGTTGTTGATCATTTTTTTGGTAGATATCAGTGCTTCTTCAACTTTTCACGAGAGATTTGAGCAAGAACAGTGCTTTGCACAGGTTTATACAGTGCCCTTCTTACAGGCACCCCAGCAAGGTTTTTCTTTCAAGGACTCTAGAAATCTTTGAAGGGTATAATCTCCTTCCAACTGAACAAAATTTTCAATTATTAAAAAAAAATTTAAAAATCAAGACCGGTATTGTTGTAGAGCTTATTTTAGAATCTGAGTTCTTTACGTAAGAAAATACTTAAAGCCTCCCCTCTCCAAAACATGAAAATTACATCTTTGATGGACCTTTCTTATTTCTATGCATATTTTCTCATACTATCACAAAAAGACCCTCCCTCTGTCAGCTGGTCTGTAGTCAAGACTGGTTCAGGAGGGGAGTAGGCAAGTGATAGATGGAGTGGTCACAAATTCATAAGTTTTGAGACAGCTTCTCCTTTTATAAATCATGAAATCATCTGTGAATACCTCAATTTCATAAGAATCAAATTGACTAACTGGAAAAGAGAAAAATGAAATCAGTTTTTAAGTTTTCTCTAGCAATGACTGGTAGTCATGCTTTGAGATTTTAGAGGAGCTTTCAATAGGAGTTTATGGTGCAGCTTCTGAAAGGACCACCCTAAAGACCTGTGGTTAATGATAATTGTACTGGATACTCACCATCTATCTTGATTTTAGAGTGCTGAGACAGTGAAATCAGAAGAATCTCTGAGCAGTGTACTCTTCTGAAAATTGAACTACCTGATTGACAGTCCTGTAAGCACAAGCAATTTGTTGCAGAACCTACATCACCGCAGCTGAGGGACTCTCTCAGCGTTCCTGATTGCTGTATATTGCCAGGCTCAAATGTGGCATAAAAACTACATACACAAACCAGATGAGAGCTGTAGCAAACTACAGAAGAGGCCACATTTAGAAAACTCCAGAATAACAAGTGATTTTCTCAAGTAGTATATGTAAATATAACCAAGAGCACACCTTTGAAAAATAAAAATAAAAAATAAAAAAGATAAACTCTTATAAGACACAGGAAGCAAAATGTTGGCTCTATTAATAAATTAAAAAAAACTCTTCCAAGGTAATATGTTTAGTTTAAGTACAATACTACAATAAAAATATAAACCAATTGGCAGGACTCTAATAGCAATGTCGGGAAAACAGTTCTTATTAACAAAAAAAAAAAAAAAACAAAAACAAAAACAAAAAAACCCACTAAATTGAAATTCTTCATGTTTGCAGAGTGAAACACAAAGCAAGTTTAGAACAACAGCCTTGCATTCTTGATAAAGTAACTGCAGAGGAAGGGGATGACTTAATCTCCATATCTGGGAAAGACACATCAAGAACAAGTATATTTATTCTGCCAGTACAGAAAGAAAAGAGTGTCCTAGCTTTTTAAAGTTCAGAATAATAATATTTGGAATGTAGTTAGCAATGGAAAACTGAATTTTCAGTCAACTGAAAGTCCAAGAACAGTTTAGACGTATCCGTAATAGGTCATGTATAGTTGATCCTGTCTAAGAGGATGGGTTACAAGACTTTTTAAGGTCACCTCAAGCCTTTGAATCCTGTGATTTTGATCACTATTTTGAGTTTGTTTCAGATATAAATTTTTGGTTACCAAAAGTTACTTTCCCAACTCCCAGTTAAAATTGATCATTGAGTAGTCCAAAGATACTTTCCACTGTCAATCGTACATCTCAGCATGACCACAATTTTACCTTTAAGAAACAACATATCATGCTGAATTCTACATTTAGTTACTGTCCTACTTTCAAAGTTAGCCTAATGCTTGTTCTTTACAGTTTTCTATTTCTGCAGGTTGTTGCATTGATTTTCATTCACATTTGAGGTTGGAGCTCTTTCCTTACAGAACTAAAACCTTGGTTTACCATTTTGATTTCCAAGTGGAGTTCTCAATTTGTATTTTCCTGCAGTAACAGCATTATTTTAAAACACTGGACAAGGATTTTAAGAAACTGCAACCATTAGTTGCTAAAAGACACTTTGTACGTGATTTTGTCTATCACTTTACTAGATAAGCTCTTCTATTGAAAGAACTACTACTACTGATACAAACAATGGTATTTATTACTTTTTTACTTTATGATAAAAATCGGTTTAGAAAGTTTTCTGGAGTTGAGAACCTGGATTTGAAGAAACTGAGAGCTTTCTTAGACTAAAAGTAACTGTATAGCTCCCTTGCAATATCCTCCATAGGCCCTATTTAGCATTAGCCACTATCTCCCTCCTTCTGACAGACTGAGGCCCTTTGAAACTACATCATATTACAGCAGAAGAGAAGAAAGTTGAGTCTTTAGGGTACTCCATAGTTGAAAGTTGCAACTAAAAGTTACAAGTCCTACAGTTTTTATCACTAAGTACAACTAACACGATTTCTGGAGCAAGCAAGTTAGTTCTGGTGCAGAGGACCAGTTTGTGCTGGTGTCACCCAGCGGGTTGTTTTAAAAGCTCTTTGTGCCTGGACCCACCCCATGACTTAAACGTGTTTAACTGGGGTTCAAGGGAAGAAAATAAACTTGCTAACAAATTAAGCTGTGGCTACTTCAGAGTTATTTGGCAATTCAACAAATAGTTTTGTTGAATAAATTTTTTTGGGTTCCATTTAAAATTTATGAAACTCGTCTTTCTGACTGAAAGGTACAGGGGTGTCCTGGGTTCAGCAGCAGCAGTCATTTTTCTGCTTCTTGGTAGCTGGTGCAGCTATGTGTTTTTGATTTTGGGCCTGGGAACAGCGCTGACAACACCAGTGTTTTCAGTTACTGCTTAGTGATGTTTTGGTTTGACCAAGGACTTTCTGAGTCTCATGCTCTGCCAGGGAGGAGGGGAAGCCGGGAGGAAGCAGAGACAGGACACCTGACCCAAACTGACCAAAGAGGTTATTCCATGCCACAGCACATCATGCCCAAGATGTAGAGCAGAGAGCAGAGACCCGGAAGGGTGGGGGTGCACTGCTTGGTCGGGCTGGGTATTGGGTGGTGAGCAATTGTATTCTTTCCTTGTATTTGCCTTGTCATTATTATTATTGGTGGTAGCAGCAGTGGTTTTGTGTTATACTTTAGTTACTAAACTGTTCTTATCTCAACCTGTGGGAGTTGCATTCTTTTGATTCTCCTCCCCATCCCCCCAGGAGCAGGGGGAAGAAAGAGAGGGGAGTGAGTGAGAGAACAGGCTGCGTGATTTACAGCTTAAACCACAACAAAGGCTTAGTTGTTCTTTAATTAATCATTCCCTAAAGCATTCCTTACACACGGGATGCCCAGCTGAAATCTCATCACTACTGCAGAGTTAAACTACATTGGAGGGAAACATAGAGTTGTCCATGTTATGAAGTACTCCGAAATGAAATGTTCTCACTTCCTGTTGTTGACCTTCTCTTACTGTATTCACACAAATGGGATTTTTAAATGTCGTAGTTTAAGCCTCTATAACTCACGCAGTCGCTCTCTCACTCACTCCCCCTCTTTCTTCGCCCTGCTCCCGGAGGGATGGGAAGGAGAATCGAAAAGAATGCAACTCCCACACGTTGAGATAAGAACAGTTTAGTAACTAAGGTATGACATAAATCACTACTGCTACCACCAATAATAATAATGACAAGGCAAATACAAGGGAAAAGAATACAATCGCTCACCACCTATACACAGCCCAACCAAGCAGTGCACCCCCACCCTTCCAGGTCTCTGCTCTCTGCTTTTACATCCTGGGCATGACATGCTGTGGCATGGAATACCTCTTTGGTCAGTTTGGGTCAGGTGTCCTGTTTCTCCTTCCTCCCAGCTTCCCCTCCTCCCTGGCACAGCATGAAACTCTGAAAGTCCTTGGTGAGACCAAAACATTACCAAGCAGTAACTGAAAACACTGGTGTTGTCAGCGCTGTTCCCAGGCCCAAAATCAAAAACACAGCTCTGCACCAGCTACCAAGAAGGAGAAAAATGACTGTTGCTGCTGAACCCATGACATTAAATTTGCAGGAAATTAGACTAGAGAGGTCCAGTTAATTAGAAGACATAAAAGTGACTGAATTATACTACCATTTTGTTGTTAGGAGAAAGCTTTTGTTAACTGAGAAATGGGGAAGAAACGTAATAACACATTTGACAATGATGTATAGACCTAGAACTGTTTTAAAATGAGATCTTTTTAATAAGCTACCAAGTTCAGTTGCAATGAAATAATAACCTATTACTGTTAACATAGAACTGGCATAATTTTAGATAATAATTAATTATATAATAATTTAAATAATAATAAATAATAATTTAAATAATTTATAAAGCAGTCAAACTTGTTATGCTAATGTAGTATTTTTAAATTCATTTAAGAAATTCTGGGCATATTAATATGTAAGTAAAATAAGAGACAAAGGTGGGTATTGGTGTTTCTTTGGAACTTTTTTCCGGGGACAAGACTTAAACTTTTCTCTGCCATTTGCCAGCCACACAAGAAAGGGGTTTTAATACTCTATATTCTTATAGCTCTGTATGGTACCTGGGATCATGCTGATGTAAACCCATACCTCAGTCAAGAAGACAGCAAAATGAAATTCTTAGGTTTGTATGGAATATTTTGTATTAAATAAATAAAAGGGTTATTTCAGCAAGATAAAGTAATTGTAAATACAATTCAAAGCAATCTAAAGTAACCTAGTGTTTGGGTTTTCTTCTGCTTTATTTCCAGTTTGGCAACCAGATGAAGAAATGTGTTATTTGCACAGGCCAATCTGGTGACAGTAATTCTCCGTAGTCACAGGAAAAGAAAATTCAGATTAAAATTCCAGTTCTGTTCTAGTGTGCCCACAATTCCTCTTTCCATAAAAATGCAAGAAGTAGTCCAGCTAAACAGTACAGCATGGGAAAATGAAGGTATTCATGGTAAGGAGCAATGCAGACCTTTTTTCTTTTACACAATTACCTGTGAATGATCAGCTAAGAAATCTAGCTGTGTCTTCGCTATGGCAGAGACTGAAACACCAGATAACATCAGCAAGTCAGATAACTTCTTTGCCATACCACTAGCTGAATTTCTAACAACTTCCATTTTCCTAAATACGGATGTTTTGGAAAAAAATAAACAATTTTTTTTTTTCTTTAGACTCACATTTTCTCTCTCCTGCCCTACCATTGATAGCTTTTTTTATTCTTCTGAGTATCTGATGCTTAATTCTGATATAGACACCATTCAGTGAGAAGCAGCTATTTCCAATTTAGTTCTTACCTTTTCCTAATCTACACTGCTAGACCAAATTTAGTCTTTTAGATAATTTCAATTCAAAAGAGAAAATGGTGTTAGATATTTAATGCAAAAGCATTTGGACTGCCCCTTTCCCACACCTCAGAAAATTACAGTAGACTACCTTCTTGAACATAGCTGACATCAGTCTAGAAGAGATTGTTTTCTTGCTCAGAGCTATGAGCTTGTTTTAGCCAGCATCAATCAAAGTAATGAAGAGTGACAAATGACATGTTTTGGGATGCCCTTCTGTCTTAGTGTTTTCATGTGCTGCTTTTCCAACTTGGCCCACTTTTTTCAAGCAACACCTGTCAAAGCCACATTGTCAGGAGTTCTCTATTCCTGAGCAACTTGATATTTCCCTTTCACTTTCAGCAAGATGAGAAGGAAATACTTGATGGGCTATTACAGCTATATTAAATGAAGACCGGTACTTAAAGCTCCAAGCTCTGCACCATTAAAAAGTAAACTAGCTGTGGGAAGTTGTCTCTCTGCAATAACAGTTCCCATATTTATCACACAGTTTGAATACATCATCCCAACACATCTAATTCCACCTCTGAAGAGAAAGAGATTGTTACCACCTATGGGGGAGTTCAAGCAGCACCTAAAATAGTAGGGTCAGTTTAGCTGCTTAAAAGAAATCTGACGAGGGACTTTTTACGAGGGCATGTAAGGGTAGGAAAAGGGGGAATGACTTTAAGCTGAATGAAGGGAGATTTGGCTTAGATGTTAGGAAAGAAAATCTTCACTATGAGGGTGGTAAGACACTCACACAGGTTGCCCAGAGAAGTTGTGGTTGTCCCATCCCTGACAGTGCTCAACACCAGGTTGAATTGGGCTTCAAGCAACCTGGTCTAGTGGAAGATATCCTTATCTATGGCAGGTGGCTGGAACTGAAAGGTCTTTAATGTTCCTTCAAACCCAAACCATTCTATGATTACATTGGTCCTCTGTTTGCCAATACCACACTGGGTATCCAAAGAAGGGTAAAAACAACCATAGCACCACCAGCCGTACATGAAGTAGGTGGATTGCACTGATTTCCTAGTTAATTCTTCTGGGAAGAAAAGTACACCCAGCACTGGCAGAATAAACCATTAATTGTTTCAAGGAAGAAGAACTACGAACCAAATCCCTGACCAAAACACAGTGTCCCAGGTTCAGCAGTAGCAGTCATTTTTCTCCTTCTTAGTAGGTGGTGCAGTTCTGTGTTTTTGACTTTCAGCCTGGGAACAGCGCTGATAACACTGATGCTTTTAGTTGCTGCTCAGTAATGTTTACTCTGATGAAGGACTTTCTGAACCTCATGCTCTGCCAGGGAGGACGGGAAGCCTGGAGGAAGCTGAGACAGGACACCTGACCCAAACTAGCCAAAGAGGTATTCCATACCACAGCGCGTCATGTGCAGTATATAAAGTGGGGGCAGTTACCCGGAAGGGCTTGATCGCTGCTCAGGTCGGGCTGGGTATCACTTGGCAGGTGGTGAGTGGTTGTATTCTCTTCCCTTGTTATTTCCCTTATCATTATCATTATTGGTGGTAGCAGCAGTGGTTTCATGTTATACCTTAGTTACTGGACTGTTCTTACCTCAGCCCGTGGGAGCTACATTCTTTCGATTCTCCTCCGCTATCCCTCTGGGAGCAGAAAGAGGAAGGCGGGGGAAATGAGCAAGTGACTGCGTGGTTCTGGGTTGCCTGCTGGGCTTAAACCATGACACACAGCCACCAAAGTACCACTCTACAATGAACTCTCTTATAATGACCAAAACTACAGTCTCTTCACTTATAGTTCCTGTAGACTCCAAACAACAGAGCCACAGGAGAACAGCAAAGCACAGAGCCAGTCAGTGTGGTGAGGGAAACAGTTGCAGTCCTAGCTGCAACTAGAGGCTTAGATTGGGAGCACAACAGAGAACTTGGTTTAGTTCATCTATGTATGATGTGTAGTGCCAACATATGGTGATCACCTGAAAATTGCTGGAAAATGAACATGGGAAGAACTTGAATTTCCTATGCAAGCTTTAAGATTTCCCCAATCATAGCCTTCTCTGCTAGATCATCTGCCACCATTTTATCCACTTACAAAGTTTGTCAAGACTTTTAGGCATCCCTGGCCAATGACTTGGTTTTTGACCACCTGGAAGAGTAGAACTAGCTGCAGGCTTGCAGATTTCACAGTGCAGTGGTTTCTTTAGATCACTGATGTTGAATGAATCTTTAACCATCATCAGTCTCTAGGGGACATGATTGCTGACTCGATCTTGAAAACTGTTCATTAAGCCTTGTGTTTTGATTCATAGTTTTTAAGCTGCAAAAGTATTCTTTTTTTCCTCCAGTCCTGTGGCAACTTTTTATTGTAATAGTTGCCATATATAATACTTCCATCTGAGGAAGGACATAGGAGCTGGAGAAGGTGCAGAGAAGGGCAGCTAGATGATCAAGGGGCTAGAGAGATGAGAAAGGTTGGAACTCTTCAGTATGGGGCTGAAGAAGCCTTAGGGAATCATGAAGGCAACGGAAAAGCCGAGCACAGAACTGTTGTTCACTAAATGCTGCTATCTGAGAATGAGGTAGCAATTGTTGAAACACTAGTAGGGAACTGTCTGAAATCATACTTCTTCACCCAGTGGGTATTAAATTTGTGAAAGACAGGAGATAGGGGAAGAAAATCATATCATCTCACACAAAAAATGGTAACCAGATTCATGGACCACAAGACCATATGAAGAGTGCGGTCATGGATATACCTTAAAACATTCCTAATGATTGGGGATCCTGGGACAGTAAAAGCAGAGTGAACGCTAAAAGTGAGAGAGTCTCCTTTGTGCTGTGCAAATTAAAAGAAATATGAAACATAGCCAATCTTTTAGGGTCTTAAAAGTTGACAGCATGGTATTAATCAGATAAAACACTTGTCAAAAGTAATACAAATTCCTCCTTCCCTTTTCTTCTTCAACTCTCTAGTGGCATCTTTCTCCATTTTGACACTGGTTACCCTGAAATGCCTTCTTGACTGCTTTAAGGCAATAAAAACGGAAATAAAAAACTCTTCAAAAGATATTCAAATAAATGACAATAGCACACAATAAGGCTGTCAATCCATCTTAACTCAAAAGATTAAAATAGATGTCAGTAGAATGGGCTGGCATTTACTCAACTTCAAATTGTCAGAAAGCATTTAAGTGTGCCACTCCATCCTAAAGTTGACAAAATCTGAAGATTTCATCCCCAGAGGAGATGCCAGCAATGGGGAAAGAAACAGGAGCTATTCAAAGACCCCAACACAGTCAGAAATACAGACTTTACCAATTCAATTTCTCCTACCCTAGTCTAGAAACAGTTATATCCAACAGTTCCGTTTCACCTCTGCCCATCACTTTAGTAATGTTCAAAATAGTATGCTATAGAAAGCACGTGGAGGGAAGTGAGAAACGCAGAAGTCTGAGACTATAATGGGACCCCACGGTACACCCTTGCTGATAAGGGACTGCTGTTTTGAGCTTCATCATATGCCAGGCACAGAGACTTCACTGGACACTGTAATGGGTAGTCCTTCCCATACAGGCCTCTTGTTCTCTATGTGATCCCTACACAATAGTCACATATGTGAAAATCAGATGTGTCAAGGCCCTTTGGTCAGATGAAAGGAAAAGGGGTTCATACTAACTGGTTTTGATTTTGAACAGTCTAAATTTTTTTGCAGGTTTAAGCATGTACTGCCTGTTTTCAACACATGACTCCATTTTGATTAAAAAATAACTAGGTTCAACAAAGGAGCCTGAATATCAGTGAAAAATAGTGGAATTCAGGCTCCGGAGTCACTCAGGTATTTTTTAAAACTGCTTTTATATTTTGTCTAACAAATTAAGATTAAATTATCAATTGTTTTTAAACATCACTGTCTACAATGTTTAATTATGCTAAAATTTAAATTATGTAAAATTTAAATGCACAGCAGCACAATGTTAATATACCTCTGAAAAAGCTCATATCTGATACAGATTTTCATGCAACTCATTTTCTGCTGTAATGTCATGTAAAAAAATAATAATAGTAAAGGATTCATGTCTGAGAACCAAAAATGAGGCTGCTTTAAAATTACCACCTTTACATTTTAATTTCCTTACCAACATTCCTAAGTCAAATCATGCTTCATACATGAATACAAAATACACAGTGCACGAATAAAGATACATGAATAAGGAAAGTGAGGGAAGTATCCGTTTCCCCATATTTTTTCACCTCAGAAATTGTTTTGAAAGTTTAACAGGCAAATATATTTTTTTTCCCCACAGATTGTCCCTGCCCCTGGCAGGGGGGTTGGAACTAGATGATCTTCAGGTCCTTTCAACACTAACTATTCTATGATTCTATGATCACCAGTTTCTTGGTCTTCTATACCATGTAAACAAATATATAAAATTACTTCTTCTGCGTGAATGTTAAGAAAATAATAAGTATCACCGCTAGGGGATGCTGATAGTAAACCTACAGAACTTTTTTAGCTGATAGCGGTGACTTCGTGTTTCTATTTTCTTCATAAAAACTTCAGTTTCAGATTAGAACATTATCCCAAAATACAACAGGCCAGAGGTGTTTGGTCAAATTTGGTCAGTGAAGCCCTGAAGAAAAAATATTTAAATAGTCTATACATTTACATTTAGGAGAACAGAGATGGTACGTAAATAGCAGCCCAAAAGTTTCTTCAGTACTGGTATAATATAATGCGTTTAGCAGTGTTTCTCACAAATTCAGATTTACATTTATGTAGTTATCTGAAAAAAAAAGGGGAGAAAAGTCTTTTATTAGTTCTAGGATCTTGGTGAGTGGAATGTACAGAGGAGGAAGAAAAATGCAGAAATTGGGTAAAAAAATGAAAAATTGAGCTTTATTTCTCCTGACCAGTTTAGTTTTGGATGCTCTTTAATACTAAGATTAGGTCAAAACCTAAATAATCTATGTAGCTGAAGGAAATAAAGATATTGGTTTACTGTTAACACAAAAACTCATCCACAAGAAACAAGATGTAAAATGAGTTTTAAAAACGTGTAATTTCTGCTTAATCTCCAATGTATTTTTATACCTTGTATATCCTTTTTGAGTTCAGGAAAGGACAAATATTTCAAAAGGCTATTCCTTGGTTGAAGAGAGTAAGAGCTTTTTCTGTTTTTTTTCCTCTGGTTTTACTATTAAAGATATTTTCTTTGACATTTAAAAAAAAATCCAATTTATCTTAAAGTATTAGAGTCATTTATCTTTGCTGCTGCAATGCTGTTTTCACTTAGAGTTTAAAGTCTTTGGAGCCCAAAGTCCTTGGAGCCAGGTCCTGAGAAGTGCTGAGCTGATACTGGAACTAGCAAGTCCTCACAATTGAAGCATTTTACATGTTTCTATAGCTGCTTAAAAAGAGGAAAGAACTTCAAAGAACTTTCGCCTCACAAACTTGAAAACTGTCCATTTAAATTGAAGGAGCATCATATGGTCCAGTGGAAACAGAGATCACAGCTGACCCTTGTTTCACTTGATAAACCACCAGCTGAAATGGGAGTAATGTCTTTAGGCGAATGAGAGAAAGGCAGGTAGAATTTATTAATAACTGGCATGAGGGTTATATGAATATATATAATCTGAATTATTTGGGTGTGTGGAAATAGACTAGTTTGACCTCTCAGACTATTTTTATTATGATTTGATAGCAGTGGATGGAAATCACTAAGAAGTATTTTTAAAAGATTAAAGCAATTTCTTTTCCTTGCTGCAATGAAGTTTGAATGTGATGTTTCTGGTCTATAGGTCAGATCCTGAGGAGTGCAGTCACACACTTGCAAGTATCTCATATCTCGCCACTTCACTCTATGTAGATAATCCTCTTCCAGAAGTCTTGTGAAGATGAAGTCCCTGCTGGGAGTTCCTTGACTGTTTCTTTTAAGGATGAAAGGCATGCAACTAGATTGGATGAACTGTTGCTTGTATCATATTCTTAGATATGTCATATACATATAGAATTGTATCAGTTTGGTTCTCTTGACTAATATCAATCAAACTAATTGGATTAACAGCCCAGAGAGATCAGCAGTGGTTTATCGCAATTTGGTCATCATTTCAAAGCCACTCAGAACAAAGCTACAAAACTTTCATGTCGGCTATCAGGATAGGAAATAGTAATGATTCTGATATTTTCATATGCAGAAAGACACAGAATATACATATACACATACTCGTACTTTTATACCTGTGCATCAAAGCTAAACATATAGCCTGTAATTAAGAAGACATACTGGTGAACAACAACACCTGAATTTCTCATAATACTGACAACAGAACAGTATAATGATACTTTGCATACCTTTTCATAGCTGATATGTGGACACTAGTCTTCTGACGTGTGCTGAACAGAAGCAAAAGCATACAGGGTTTTGCAATGCTGTGTGGAGTTGTACTAATAAAGTCAACATTAGTAATGCTGGCGTCTTTTCATTATAATATGCATTGACAAACTACATACTGAGCATCAATAGAATAATGTAGTTGTATATATCCACACGTTAGGAAATTCAGAAATTCAAAACACTCCTTTTTCTCATTCAAATACATTTCCATATATAAAATTTATGCCTTGTGCACTTCTGTACCATTCCCAAGAAAGTATAGGAGACAACTGCAAAATGAAAAAGAAAACATATTCTCCATATGTAGTAGTCCTGCTCATAACCATCATTTCTTTTGCTTCATCTCATGAAACAATAGGATTCCAAACACAGCCCTTTAGCATAATTCTGTTTGTCAATATGTACATAAGCCTTCTGAAAAAGGATGTAATTCACCATCTCTTTAGGCTGCTCCCCTTAGCCTATTGGTTTTTCTCACTCACATCTCAGTTCAATCTGAGGCAAGTCTCAATTAATTTAATGTTTTGTTATTGATTCTTTGATTTTTTCAATTATAAGATGAAATAGAAGCAGATGCACATAAGTGATATTATTTCTTTAATTAAAACAAAAGTAAAGAGAACTCTTTTATTCTAAATACATAACAATTTATCATACAGTTCTATTAAATTAAATAGTATGTAACAACATTCAGTTTCCAGGATACATATCTATATGAATGCACCTCTTTCTTTCTTCTAGGGCTGGATATGTACATATCTAACAGCAATATGGGAGTGACAAAGCAATAAGGACAATTTTCCTTACCTGGTGAGTAACACATACAGTTCAGGCTAGACTAACCAAAAAAAAATCATACTAACTTCAGCTTGTTTGACAGAACCTTCTGTCTTCAAAGCAGGAAATGCAATATTCAGAAGAAAGACTCATTTAATTCCCTTCTTCCTTGTGAACTGAAATATGGCCAGAAATTAGCTGCCTGATCTCCACCAATAAACTCTATCACATGTGCAGCCAACTTACTGATAAAGCTTCCAAACCACAGCATCACCTTAATCCAGCCCACCTGAATTATCCATAACTGCCTTAGAGGAACATGTCAGAAAAATATCTTGAGAAAAACAAGTCAGTAAACCTGAAAGAGAAACATCTATCTAAAAAAAAATGAACCAAACAAGCAAACAAAGAAGATAGATAGATACATAGATAGATTAGATAGATAAAATTAAAAAAAAAAAAACCAAACAAGAGAGCCTGGAATTTCAGCTGTGAGCCGCCATGTGGTATATGTGGCCACATTCATGTTCATACCCAAAGGCTGTTTCCCCAGTCATGCCTGCACACCACAGATCCCTCCAGATTCTAAATTGAATTCATTCTCATGAAAACAAGGAGTCAAGATGTCTGTGCAGCCCCAGACTCAGAAGGACTTTTAGATCCTTCTGATTAGGACCAGGTTTTGTAGCTAGTCTTAATGAGCGGGGAGCAGGGTCCTTGTCTGTCTGCCAGAACAAGAAAATTAAGATGCGTCATGAGAAGTTTCATTTTAAATTATTAACGTAAGTCTAATTAAACAATTAAGGAATTCTGGGGACAGAGTTTCAAAATAAAGGGTGAAAAACAATCAAGATGGGTTACATGTGAAACCTAAAGATCCTAACAGAAATTAAGGGAAAAATGAAATGGTGGAAAATTTGTACCAGTAACAGCTGCCAGACCTTGCAAATACATGGAATTTCAAAACAAAATCACTACATCTTACCTAAAAGTTAGCCTCCTTCACTTGAACTACTGCTCATACATTATGATCTTGTAAGAAAAGCTCTTTGATTTTTGAATCAAAGAACTATTGCCTTGACTGTCTCACAGCTTCAGGATAGTACACCTAAATTATAACTATTCCAAGGTAACTTTCATCCTTTTCCAGCTTGTTAAATTTACCCCAAATTCAGGTATCTTCTTAAACCATCACATCTGGAGATTTAAGTGAATAAAACCACTTACGTAGTATGTGAATAGTGTTACTCCTCATGGCTCTACCTTGCCAGAGGCAAAAAGGCACAGTTAAATAAAGAGTGTTTTCAAGTGTGAGATAATGTCTTCAACCATCAGGTCGGGTTGCATCTAAGAAGTCTTCTCCCAGAGCTTTAGTACCATGGTTAAACTGGTGAAAACAGACTACATGCTCATCCACACCAAAAATTTTTGAAATTTAAAATGGAGAAGAAATGAAACTGAGAATAAAAAGAGACATAAATTGCTTTCTCAATAAATGCTTTTGAAGTTAATGGAGAATTTTTTCCATCAGCCAAGGACTGGAAATAGCATCCCAAATCTTTTCATGGCCATTATTCTTGCTAGGTCTTGTCACTCTAGAGAGTGACAAGAAAATGTAGAAATATTTCCAATAATGAATTTAACTTCCTTTTGTTAATACAGTTTCTTTAAGAAGTTAATACCCTTGAACATATTCATTTAATTAAATGTATTTATTACTTTCATTTACTCAACAGAAGCTGGCAAGAATTATTTCATTTAATCTCTAGGCTGCACACCCACACATACTTTGCTGGAAAAATTTTATATTCAGTGTCTGAAACCTGAGATCTTTTTAATTGCAGAGGGTCATGAATATTTTTTTTCCCCTTTAACTGGCTCCTGTCATCAAAGAAGTGTTGAGGGAAGCAGCCGGGACTGGTATTCTCTTAGGGAATGAAAACAGTACTAGGGAATTGTAGCAAATTTACATTTCTGGGTGGCTTGGGGGTAATAAAGACCTTCCTAGGAAGCTGAATCCACTTTAATTTTGCATGCATATGTTCCTGTATCCAGAATTTGACTTTTGAAATGGATATTTTCATGTCACTCTCATGGAAACTTTGCCTACCATTTAAAAGCTCTGGCAAAGTGAATGTTTCTCTATTCTGATCATTTCTTGCACAGATACTGTAAATTCTGGCATTCACTGAAACATGAATTTTCTTTGTGTTCCCGAATATTGCCTTTAGTCACTGACAGCGTGAATCAATCAGTGCTGTTCTACTTTGCAGTTTGCAAATACATTTTGAGATTTTTTTAAACACTGTTTATTAGAATTTACTACAAGTGTTTATATTCACGAATTAGTTTGACTCTGCCCGTACCATGGCATTTTAAGATCCTGTTCTGCAAAGCTGTGATGTTGCATGATTGTCTGATATTTCTAGCAGTTGTAAAAAACTCACATGAATCCTCAGATAATTTTTAAATACAGTTGCTAAAATCCTCAGTTTAGAGGACTGATTTGCAGCTGACAATAAGACAGGGCAGGTACCTGCAAATACCTGATAAACATCCTTATGACTCCCAGGGAAAGATTCTTTATCAATCAATGAAGCTTAAGAAGGAACGCTCAAAGGGCACTGAGAAGTAACCTAGGGTGGATCTCACCAGGCTGCACTCTGGTTACTTCATGAGCAGAGCTGCTTCTGAGAGGCTGTGGAGTAACCTTGACAGAGAAGTTAAAACATAAGCAGCAATTTTATTTTCCTATGGGAAATCATAATGGCTTATCAAACCAGAGTGCATAAAGAGAGTCTGCTTTTAATTATGTGTGGAACGTAGGCAATGAAGGGGTTACCATGTCATATTTTTTCACAATTGCTTTAAATGTGGCTGGCTAAGGATTCAGGAAACATTCACTATAGTCGTATGCCAGCACCTGATTGTGAAAGTCTGATTAGATTGAATTACTGAATGTATTGTTTGGTCTGCATAATAGAATAAAGAACTGACACACCCTTCTAATCCTATACACAGTTCTGGGGCAGTGCTGCTTTTTCACACTGAACACATTTTCAGCTTTTCTACTTTCATCTTCTACCCTTATTAGGTGCAAATATAGGTTGCACTGAAAAAAGCGTGTCACCACTCCTGCTTTATTGTTATTTTCCCATAGCCAATCCTAGCCTTATCTACCCCCAAGCTAGCCTGTTTTTACACACCAATGCATAATTTTCCTCTTCATGATATTTGTTAACTTGTATTAACAAATAGTGTAAACCATCTTTCTCCCAGCCTAGACAAGCCCACAGCAATAGTCCAAGAACACCTAAGTCTCAGCTTTTATTCTACTGTGATATTAAATATAGCTCAATAGGAGATTTGAATTTTGCCAAGTATGGGGAAGTCAGAAATAAACTGTGAAACATTAAAAACACTTTATTTTCCCACTGGTTGCTTTTAGTTTCTCAGTCTCTCTTGTGTGAGCACAGTTGGAACATGTTTTCACAGATGGGTTTTTTATTTGGATTCAGATACCTGTGAATATACAGAAACATCTCATGCCCTGGGGAGTTGGGCTACAGACTGGAAGTGGTACTCTTTGGGACATAAACCATTGAGTTATTTGATGAATATTCTGAACCTGTTAGGCCATCTTGTAGCTCTGCTGCTAAGTGCAATGCTACCTCAGTGGAGCTGCTACTTCTGTCCCTCTTATTTGTTTAATGTTTCTTGCTTCCTGTCTTGTAAAGGCAGATCTGTGTCTGCTGTGATAACACAGATCGAGCATTTTTGAAACAGTGAAGAAATCTAAATGCGTAATAAGTTATTTTCAATATATGTGATTCATAATCAGAGCATTATTAATTGGCAGGTACAAGTGTTAAACTGTAAGATTTGAAGCATATTCCACTTTATGTATGTTGAATGAAAATGACAAATGAAGCTAGAAAGCTGCAGCATCCTGGAGTAAGTATCACAGAGACAGCCATTTATAGAAGACAGCAGCATGAATGGGTGGAGACAGGAAGAAAGTCCACTGATGTGAACAGAAGAATGATGTGCTTTGGGGCACTGAGGTCATTTTATCAGTTCAACAGGATAGAATCAAATCAGCATGAGAAACCTTGCAGGAAAGTTGTCATAACTGTAAAAATAGGAGCTCCTGTAATGAAGACTGATATAGTCCAAATTACATCAGGGATGGAGGAAAGCAAATAGGATTGATGTCCTTTGCCATCAGCCAGGTCTACAATATAATCCATAATTTTGGGGTAGAGGAGGTGAGCATGGTGGTGGTGTGTTTGTGTGGGGGTTGGTTTGTTTATGTTTTGTCTTTTGTAGGCTGCAATTTAAAACAACCACAGAGGGCATGACATCCTTAGAGATAATATAGCTGCACTCGATGGTCATGATTGCTCAGTTACCATATAATACTAATTTTAAGGTCCAATTCAATAACTTTCAGGATAAGCAGCTTTTAACATCCTGTTGCAAGCTTGTAAGGGTACAGTAGTGTATATGAGATCAGATTACACAAACCTGGGAGGAATCACAGAATCATTAAGATTGAAAGGTCCCTCTGACAGTCATCTAGTTCAACTCCCTCCTCAAAATAGGGCCACTTAAAGCAGATGGTTCATGCTCTTATCTAGCTGAGTTTTCAGTCTCCGAAAAAATGGATCTTCTACAGATGCTTCGGGCAACTTGTTCCAGAGTTTGACCAGCCTCATGATTAAAAATAGATTTCTTACATCTAGAAGAAATTTCTCATGTACCAACAACCTCTCATAACCATTCATCTTCAAGAGTCTCTGTCTTCTGGACAAGAGAAGGTTCAGGGGAGACTATAACAGTCTTCCAATACTTAAAGGGGGCCTCCAAGCAATCTAGAGAGGGACTTTTTACAAGGGCATGTAGTGATGGGACAAGGGAGAATGGTTTTAGACTGAAAGAGGGTAAATTTACATCAGACAATAGGAAGAAATTCTTTAGCATGAGAGCATTGAGACACTGGAACAGATTCCCAGAGAAGTTCTGGATGCCCCATCCCTGGCAGTGTTCAAGGCCAGGCTGGATAGGGCTTTGAGCAACCTGGTCTAGTGAGAGGTGTCCCTGCCTATAGCGGCGGGGTGGGTGGGTGGGGATGGGGCTGTTGGAACTAGATGATCTTTAAGGTCTCTTCCAACCCAAACCATTCTATGACTCTCTACAGTCTCTCACTAAGTAGCTCTAGACAGCAATAAGAGCTCCCTCTCAGCATTTTCTTCCCAAAGCTTTCAGCTCAAAGCTGGATTTGTTCAAGCCCAATCCTCTCAGCTTTTCCTCATATATCTTGTGCTCTAGCTCCTTGAGCATCTCACTGGTGAGCTCAAAATGGGATGCAGTACTACAGAATTTATTTCACAAGTGCCTGACAAGGGGAAAGAGCCACATTATTTGATTTGCTGGTTACAGCCATGCTAACACAGCAGACGGTTTGTCACACCTACAGCAGCAGGTTGTCCCAGGGCAGGAGCTGCTGGAAAGTCCCAAGTCCCCAGCTGTGAAAGAGATGAATCAGCCAAGAATGATGAGAACCACACTAGTCATTCATATGACGCCACACCATTAATTCAACGAAATAGCCACAGTTGAAGAGGTGAAGCTTTCTGCAAGCCATTATCATCTCCCAGCTGAGACCCACTTCTGAGATATATCACATAACGCAGCCCTGGTAGTAGAAAGCATGGTGGCCTCAAACCAGAAAAGCATCACTGTCATATCAGTGGGACTCTGGGTGAGCACTAGTGCAGCAATACTGACCACAAGAAAAGGGCTACATCAATAACTGAGATACAGTGCCATGAATACATACATTCTAGGGCTAAACACAGTGAAAACAACCATGTTTTATAAAAAATAGACTTACAAGACCCTGGACAGACACTACCTAACAAGGAGTTAGACACTGCCTAGGTGTAACCTTTCCTTATCTATGGCAAAGTGTTGCACTTCTTTCTCAAAAATAATGAAATACTGTGTGGGGTCTTGGACTAAAGCATTAAATCTATGAAGAAGAGAGGATTGTTTCACTATAACAGACTCACAAAACAGGAAATCTGGGTTCTGCTCCCAGTTTTACAGCAGACTTCCTATGTAACATTAGCCAAGCCTCTTTTGAGCAATATACACTTAAAAATTATCAAAAAATTATATAATGACTTTACTGGGAATTTCAGAAAGTGAATTAGTGATAGAAAATAGGATTACTTCTTTGACTGTGTGTTCCACATTTATTAAATATTATTTATTCTTATTAATGGACAATTACATTTCTAATGGTATTTGCAAGGGGTTTGAGATACTTGGCAGAAAACGCAGTGTTACCATTGTTTCTTAGTCAAGTACCGTGTCACTTCTTTCATAGGGTAATTAGACCAAGGCATTGACAAATCTCCAAACCAACTTCCTCCACACCCCAGCTCTTCCCATGATGGTGCAGGCTTTACAGTGCTCCCATCGGCTAGGCGGATCCTCTCACCAACAGTACAAGTGAAGCCACCCAACATTTCACTCTGAAAGAGGAAATGCATTTTCCTGAATATATGCCAGATTCGACTCCACCCCTAATTCTCTGCACCACTTAGTTACTTATAGTTTAATGGCATGAAAGCTGCAGAATTAGTGGTCCATTACTAGTCTATCACTGCGTTTTCAGTGGCAATGACTTACTGTATTACACTATAAATGAAAGTCTGAAAAAGGGTGCAGAAGCGAACATAAAGTGAGAAGTGAGCCCATGAATCTTAGGAGATTCTAAAACTCTCTTGCACCTAAAAAATTGAAAACCAATGGCTGAAATGAGATAGGCTGTGCTCTAAATATCAAGTATTTAAAATCATAGAATCATAGAATAGTTAGGGTTGGAAAGGACCTTAAGATCATCTAGTCCCAACACCCCTGCCAAGGGCAGGGACACTTCACACTAAACCATGCCACCCAAGTCTCTGTCCAATCCAGCCTTGAACACCGCCAGCGATGGAGCATTCACATCTTCCCTGGGCAACCCATTCCAGTGCCTCACCACCCTTACAGTAAAGAACTTCCTCCTTACATCCAATCTAAATTTCCCCTGTCTAAGTTTGAATCCGTTACCCCTTGTCCTATCACTACAGTTCCTCATGAAGAGTCCCTCCCCAGCATCCTTATAGGCCCCCTTCAGATACTGGAAGACTGATATAAGGTCTCAACGGAGCCTTCTCTTCTCCAGGCCGAACAGCTCCAACTTTCTCATCCTATCTGAATATCCAAAATGTGCACAAGAACAACAGAAAACTTATAATATATAGATGTATATTAAAAGAGAGGTAAGTTATGTATGACAACAGCTTTGTAAGCTCCTCTCATTTGGAGAGGAATGACATAAAATATTTTTAGATTCTGAATTTCTTACACTCTTCCACAGTGCTTTTCAGATAGAATTGCATGCCAGATTCAGAATTCCTGAAAATACAGCCAGAACTCTTGTACCATCTGGTTTTTGCCCCTCTGCTGAAGTATCATCCTTTATGAAAATTTATATCAGCAAAGATGGTGTTAGGACAAATGCTGAAAAACATAAGAGCTAGTATTTCAGAGACACTAATCCTTAAAAGATCTAGTAATGTGAGTAAAAGTTAAAAGATGTAGCTTGAATTTGAGCTGTCCATATAAATATTAAAGTGCTAGTATGGCAATATCTATCAGGACACTACTGTGAAACCCGACTGACTTGGTGTTAGGCCTATCACGTTTTAGCTGTATATTTCCTCATATAAGTAAGGAAGAAAATAACAGAGTTGATAGAATAACATTTTTAGTAAAATAACCTTTAACTAAATTCACACCAAAATGTTAGCAGTGTTTGTATCTTAGATGTACTTTAAATGATTAAAATAAATTCCAGGGTTTCCTACCATTCATGATTTCAGGAAACTTGCTTTTGACTGAAAACTATCATATGTAGGGATTATCACCAGATGCCTAAGTATCTCTTAGGGTTACATGATTTCAACAGGAACTGTGTGTAATGTTTCACAGAAGCAATTAGTAAGTGATTAATTTTGTAATTCAATACTTAAGCTCAGTAATCCATAGCACAATAGGATCTAAAGGAAAGCACTTGAAAATGAATTCTTTGCTTAGAGGGCACCTGAAATTATCACACTGTTGAGCACCAGTTTTTTTGAAGAAAGACTCAGAGGTTTCATTTGAATTTTGCTGAGCACTTAGTTGTTAATTTTCACACACAAAGTGCTCATAATTTTAAGACTCTAAAAGTGTCCTAAACAATGGGACTGGAGTTTTCAAGTAGTTTAATTTTCTTTAAGCATGTAGACAAGGTCCTGCTTTTAATTATGTGGGCATGGATACAAGGAAAATTCATAGATTATCTTCCATTCGAAAGACACCAAGATACTACTACTACCTATTTTGGTTTCTTCATATGAGGAAGAAATTCTTTACTGTAAGGGTGGTGAGGCACTGGAATGGGTTGCCCAGGGAAGTTGTGAATGCTCCATTGCTGGCGGTGCTCAAGGCTGGATTGGACATAGCCTTGGGTGACATGGTTTAGTGTGAGGTGTCGCTGCCCCTTGGCAGGGGTGTTGGAACTAGATGATCTTAAGGTCCTTTCCAACCCTAACTATTCTATGATTCTATATGTGTACTCTTCTTCAGTCCATATGGAATTTGAGGACTCCAGACACTCTTCCAGGATCTGTTTTGGTAACCAGTAATGCTGTCATGTCACATGTTTGAAAAACTTTTTAATGTCTCTTAGAATGTCTCCCTGCTACAGTGAATATTTGCCCATGTTTATACCTTAGGAAGCAGTCATTCTCAGTGATTCAAGTTACAGTTAACACAAATCAGCTCGGGACTGAAAGCAGTAAAGTTTTAGGTACATGGTAGTGGGTTGCATGGGCTTTGCACAGACCCTGTATTTTCTAAATTTCATTTACATAGGTTTTTATTATCTGTGCTTTTCTCTTGGGCAGCATAATCTTCCATTACCCAGAAAACTGAGAGTTAATTACAGAGTTACAGTTGATTCCCAAAGGAGATTTGGTTTTCAAGCTCACATGCAGCGCACTGTTTTCATCTCCCAGAGCCTTCATCTTCTTTGACCCTCACATCCCAGGGATCCTAACTAAGCATCAACTTTTTAATCCCAAAGAGATATATTAATCCGATCTCAGTAAAATTTTTAAATTTGATCTCAGTACTGCAAATTCTTGTGCATTTAGATCATTTTACATCTCTTATTATGTTTAAGGAATCATAGAATCACGGCTGCGATACCACATCCTCCTAGTATCACAGACAAGGACTGAGGGATCTCAAGAGCCAGTTACCACAGCTGCGGTGGCAACTCTGAACATAACTGAAAGCATTAGGTCACTTTGTAGAGTAATGAATGCCACAGCAGTTACTAATACAAAGACAAAGCATATGGTTTGCTATAACTGCAGCACTTATGCTACAGAAAACTTGCTGTGCTTCTTATGTTACCAATACAGGGGAAATGTATATGACAGCACTTACCGTTCTGGTAAAGAGGACAGGGAACAAAGAGGAGACATACCTCCCCAAATATGTAGCTATGGAAGCAATGCTTGAAAAAGTTAGAACTAGAACACTCTTTCTCAGAATTTATCATCTTTTCTTAGAAAATGAATAATAGCAGCAAACAAAACTGAAATAACTCAGACAACTACTTTCTAGTTTTGAAGTTTTCTTACCCTTCCATATTCCTTGTGAATAAAAGCTATATAAACTCCCTAAGAAATACTAACCAATCTTTGATGGATGCAGATGTGAATTATAATGAATAATTCCGAAGCATAATTTGAAGGTTTTATGCACACAATCACAGCAGAATAACAACAAGGTCGTTATTAAGGTCCTATTTCATTTGATGTTTTCATTAAGGATTTCAGAGGGAGAGAGCAACCCATACACATTTAGGGTTAGCTAAAAGCCTACTTACTAAAAATTCTGGGAAAAGTGATCCAAACAGTAAAAATGACATTTCTTCCAAAGAAGGAGTGAGAATTGATTCTGCTGAGCAAATATAAGTTACCAAACCCTTCTGTGTTCCTTTTCTGATTTGAACCTCATCAAGTCAAACAGCTGCTGTCCTACCTTCATACCCCTCCTTGTTTCAAGGCTGCCTGTGCAACTCCTACAGTTCTCAAACCAGCTTTCATTTTTTCATATGGTAAGTACATAACTTTCTCAGGTATCTTCTTCTCTCTACATGGGATATACTCACTCTTGGAAACACTGTCAGCATAAAACAAACATTAAGAAACTCAGCAAAACTAGTTTTTTCTGAAACGTAAAAACTGACAAATTGTGTTGTTTCAGCAAAACTAAATTGTTAAACCCAGAGATGCCTCATTGTAAAAGACTTTATATTTTCTATATATATTACATCAATTTCAGTAATAGTTAAGATAGGAGGTAACACTTTCTCTAGGGTTTAGTGATTCGATAGTAGCCTAATATATGAGGTAGGTATACATATCCCAGCGATTAAAAAAGATAAAAATGAAAAATCAGTATCCTAGATACCAGGAGTGGAAAATCATTTGCATGTAGTCTTAAAGGCATTTAAGTAGATTTTAAATGTGCTTGAATGACATGAGAGTGAAAATACCTGAGAAGCCCCCAAATTGTCACAAAACTGCATTTTCACTTATTTGCTCTTTAACTGAGATGTAAGACAAAGCTGATCATTTTTGTGGCTGCATCATATAAGGCAGGACTGGAAAATTAAAATTCAAGCATTCGCCTACAATAAAGGCAAAACAGCTCTTATTTGCCTACACAGGCAAATAAGTACATACAATTCACTTGGGTTTCACCACCAGTTAGCAACAAATACCCCAGCTACTGGCTAGTAGATACCACAATGTTGCTTTCATTGTGGATCTAGTTCAGACTACTATAAACAATCCTTGTAGTTGTCTAAATTACAGTCCACTTTGTAATCTTCTCATCTTAGTGCCATGAAATTGCTACTGAAATGCATAATTTTTATGTACTTCATTAAGCCATAACAGTGTTATTTTTTCATAAAGAATAAAGAAGGTCAAGGTACCTTCTTTTTGTTTGCTTCTCCCATATTTTTGGTGCTTGCATATAGTCACATTAGGAACATATGTCACATTTTCCCCTAAAATTTCTGGGACAATTTTAGAAGAAGCAGAAGTTTCTGCTCCATCTTTGCCAAATCTTTTCCATATGATGCCAACAAATACTCAGATTATTAGTTCCATACTTTGCTCTGCCAGCATCAAGACAAGTTAATAATTAAGAGAAGGAGGATGAAGGAAGCAGGGTTAATCTTTTTGGTATAAAGAAGGTTTTATTCTGACTTTTCATTGTACTTAGCAAGCCACACAGTATTGCGTAGCCACTTAATGGTAGGACTGGTCCCAATTACCTTGAACAAAGCTTTAGGTGTGTCTTCTAAGCCTGTTGTTCTACTTCTGTGCACAGTGTATGAAGAACTTACATATTTCATTAAAAAAATAAGAAATCCCTCTTAGCTGTCGCTCCAGCTGACTTCCTGCCTGGTGATACTCCTCTTCCTTCCGCAGCCCATGCTGGTGCAGTACCTCATATAGGGTTTTTTAAGATATACTTGTGATCTTTCGGGAAAAAAAAAAAAAAAAAAAAAAAAAAAAACAAACCACATAATTTTTTTCCCCAGAACACACTGGTTGTGCTATTTGGTTGTCAGCAAGTGCTTGCTTCCCATGATCATGAGAGCAGGAGCAGCAGCCACAGGCAGAGTAGCTCCCAAAAATCAGTGAACAGTCAAGTAGATTGTTAGGATCTGGTTTGGCTGGTTTTAAACTGAGAGCGAAGAATCAAGTCGAGATTTAAATCAGAATTAGTAACAAAAAAATGTGGAAGATAAAAAGGGGATGGGAATAGACTTACATATCTGGGGACCACTATAATAGCTCTCATTCTAGTGTCTATTGAAAAGTATGAGGTCAGCTGATCACAAGAAAATATATTCTAATCTTATTATTGTTGCTGAATATTGAAGTGGGAATAAACTAGGTACATCTAGCTGAACCTTCCCATTTTGTGTCATCTTAATATGTCAAAGACAGAAGAATTAAAGGCTTGTCCTTGAATAAATTACCTCTTCTACACATAGAGAAATGCTGTATAGGTTACTGCCTCTCTCATTTTCTCTTCCAGCCATTCTTCACCACAATCACACATCTATGGCTAATTGTCAAATGGCAGCCTCCATGAATAATTAAGTTTAACTATCAGGGAAGCTAACATTCCCAGGAATCAAATGTTTAATGGATGTTTCCCTCTATCTCACATTCAAATAGCCTTTTTTAAATTGATGATACCACAGCTGACTTTTCCTACAAATGCCACAGCCTTTCCTATGTAATAGCATGTGAATTCTAAGTAGAAACACATTATCTTTAATGAACTGTTTCACGGCAACACCATAAATCACTCTTCTAAATGATTTCTCCATGTTACATGAGCAAAATGCTGAACCTATCAATCCCTCTTGCTTTATGAGTCTCAGGACAGCACAAAGGCGAGAAAGCTGAAAGAGTATATATTAATCCTTCTGAAAATTCATAACTCAGCTAATGTAAAGAAGCAAGTATGCCTGACATTGCTATTTGTTATGTTTATTTGTAAAAATGTGACAGCAATACCTTCCCCATTTGACTTACTCACTTTGTGGCTTTCAAATGAACAATCTACTGAATGCATACCAGCAAAATCTGATAATGGTAGTAAACATCTATCCTGGAGCCCTCAGCATGACAAAGACATGGACCTATTGGAGTGGGTCCACAGGAGGACCACGGAAATGACGAGAGGGCTGGAGCACCTCTCTTATGAGGAAAGGCTGAGAGAGCTGGGTTTGCTCAGCCTGGAGAAGAAAAGGCTCCTGGGAGACCTTATTGCAGCCTTTTAGTACTTAAAGGGGGCCTAAAAGAAAGATGAGGACAAACTTTTTAGCAGGGCCTGTAGCAATAGGACAATGGGTAACGGTTTTAAATAAAAAGAGGGTAGATTTAGACAAGGTATTAGGAAGGAATTTTTTACCATGAAGGCGGTGAGGCACTAGCGCAAGTTGCCCAGAGAGGTGCTAGATGCCCCTTCCCTGGAAACATTCAAGGTCAGGCTGCAGGGTGCTATGAGTAACCTGATACTCTTAGATGGATACTCTTGTACTGTACACTGTTGTCAGGCTCTACCGTATTTGCAAAAGACTATTAAATCAAGATTTTTCAATAGAAGTATATATTTAAGTATATTTTATAGAAGTATTAATAAAATTGAAGTGATTATCCTATAAATTCCTTACTACAGTAAAATGATGATGACACAAATATTTGTTTACCTCACAATAAACTTTTATAGTGACTAGCATTAGGTCAAGGCATTGGGTCAAAAGATTGTTTTGGAGGTGAAATAAGGAGATGGATATCCCACAGCAGCTTCCTTCTCACTCAAGAATCCCGTCTGAACCTCTTGTTGGGGTTTCAGGGATGCCCCTGGGGTATTAGTTATACCAAAACAAAACATAGCAGAAACCAGACTCCTCAACTGGCAACTGTAAATGGTTAGCATACTTTTAAAATTTAAGTATGCCTCTACCTTATTCCACGGAGCATTCAAGTTTGGGTGAAAGGTTTTGCTTTTAAAGGATATTATCTTTAATGTCCTAAGGTGTGGAATCAGCATTTGGCTGAACGCCAGCCACCTTCACAAAGCAGTCCCACTTGTGTGTACATCAGTGTTAGACAAATAATGTTTTCATACTATTAAGATTGAAAGAATAGTGATCCTGGCATCACTTACCTCAAAGAAATAGAACAACAAGCTGACATTTTTTTTTGTTTGTGCTTCATTAAATTTAATTAAATAAATAAAGAAATAAATAAAGTAATTCCTTATCATTGAACAGAGATTTCTCTTGGTACACTACAAAGGCTGAATAGAGCACTCCACAGCCACATAAATGACTGACATCCTTTGGAGGGCAGCAACTTTGTATGAATAGTTTAATTCCAAACTGTAAGAGTGATTCCATGTATCTACTGATCAGTGGCAATCTGACAATGTTAAAGTACCTGCCCATATGGTACTGTCTCCTTTGCCACCACAGCTATTCCAGCTGCTACATTATGTAATAAAAATAAAATAGTCTCTATTTTGAAATTTTAAAAAGTACTCAGTGGTATTCTAATGCCTCTGAAGGAAACAGGCCTTTGATTTCAGCACAAGCAGAAGCTGAATGCTTTCCATATTGATAAGAACATGTAAATCTTACAACATGGTGAAGTAATCAACTGAGCTACAAAATAATGTTTATCAAACAATTTCTAAACCATAGTATCAGTCACTGTCTGTACCATGACATACTTTGAAACCTCTTGTAAAGGACAAGACTATTTCAGACTTTTTTGGTTTTAGGCTACTTCTTTTTTTTTTTAACCACCAGGAAAGCCTAAAATTATAGACATAACTTTCATACTTTAAAATACACAAATGATTGTGTTGTTTGTTGCTTTTCTTTTCACATCCAGACAAACACTACAACAATTATCAAGCTACTTAGAGACATCAGAGCTGACAGATCCAAAGAGACAAGTAAGCCGAGCAATATTAAAAAAAAAAAAAAAAGGGTAATCTGACATTTAAAAATACCCCTCACAACACAGACCCAAGTAGTTTCTTAAACCCTCTGACAAAATAGCACTTCTGTTTGCTTGGCAAAAAAACATTTGGTTTTATTAATTTCCTAGAAATATCTCCATTACAGTTTGATGTTCATGGCTGAACTAATTTTTCCCTTGAGTAGAATATACAGATGAGGTATGATAAACATCCACAGAAGTGTAATTTCCCCCCAAAATGTTGGCTAACAACAGTCCCTGAACTCTGCAGTGCCTCACATCAACATTTGGCAGCTTATACTGGCTGGCTAAATCGATGGTGTAGTTTTTAGTAAGAATGGTTGACGTGCCATGAATTGCTCCTGATTTTCTAGCCAAAAAGGTAAAGTGGAACTGGTTTCCTATATTTATAGCTCAAATTAATTTAAATGGTATTTATATAATGCAAAAGGATAAGAAATTGATTTGGTAATAGATCTTGAATTCATTAATGCATTTATTTTTCTTAAAGTTAAAATATGAAACTAGATAGGTAGGTAGGTAGGTAGACAGATACCAGAAGATACTATTGGCTAATCTACTTTATAAGGAAAACCAGAAAAGTTCCACTCATTTTCAGAGTTCTGGGAATAATTTTTTAAGTAATGCGCATTTCTCATCATTTAGCCAAAACTTTCATTTCCAAATGCAGGTTTTTTGTATTAGAGCTTAGAACAAAACAAAAATTAAACAAGTCATTCCATTTAATCCCAAGTAACTCTCCATTAATACATGCAATGCAGAAACACATTCTATTTTACTGCTCCATATTGTGCTTTTAAGCTATTTATTCATATACATACGTGATTACAGAAATTTCCATGCAAAGTAAACCTTTGTCTACATGTTACCATGTTGCTTGCAAAGGCATGAGGGTAATTCACAAGTGCATTTGCAAGGCCTTAAATGCTCCTTTGAACTGTCTGAAGTTCTTCAGTGCCCTCTCTCATTCAGTCACATGTATGTGCACAACCACACATGCACAGAAAGGGACAGACAGATTATAGTTCAGAAAAATAGCTCCATGGGATTATTCCTTTGAATAGGTTAACTACCTGAGCAGGTTAGCTGATTTCTTTGGAGTCTGCAGCCAGTCTATTGCTTGTTTCATCCCCTCCCCTCAAATTACTCCCCTCAAAGTATAGTGCTTCATGTAAAATTTCTTTTCCTTTCCCGTCTGTTGTATCCAGTGATCTTCTGTTCTTGACCAGTTGTTCTGCAAATTTACTGAAGCTCTGAGAAATTAAACAACTGGTGAGTTTATTGAGGCTCAGAGAAATTAAACAACTAGTGCAATGTCACATATGTCTCAGCTCAGCCAAAATTAACATCAAGAGTTAAAAAGCAGATATCTAAGTGCATACAGAAGAGGGAGAAGGTGAAATTTCATCACTTTTTTGGTTGTTAGGGTTTTTATGCCACAGAGAAGTTTAGTTAAATTTTGATTCTATCAAGAAAGGGATCTCTTCACCCTTTTCTCCTAGTAGATCCTTGATTCTGCTGTATAATTATATTTTCACATAGAAAGAGTAAGGCTCATCACCGTTTTTCTCCTCTTCTAGAATCATAGAATAGTTAGGGTTGGAAAGGACCTTAAGATCATCTAGTTCCAACACCCCTGCCAGGGGCAGGGACACCTCACACTAAAACATGCCACCCAAGGCTTTGTCCAACCTGGCCTCAAACACCACCAGGGATAGAGCATTCACGACTTCCCTGGGCAACCCATTCCAGTGCCTCACCACCCTTACAGTAAAGAATTTCTTCCTCATATCCAATCTAAACTTCCCCTCTTTAAGTTTGAACCCATTACCCCTTGTCCTATCACTACACTCCCTAATGAAGAGTCTCTCCCCAGCATCCCTATAGGCACCCTTCAGATATTGGAAGGCTGCTACGAGGTCTCCACGCAGCCTTCTCTTCTCCAGGCTCAACAGCCCCAACTTTCTCTGCCTATCTTCATACAGGAGGTGCTCCAGCCCCCTCATCATCCTCATGGCCCTCCCCTGGACTTGTTCCAAAAGTTCCATGTCCTTTTTATGTTGAGGACACCAGAACTGCACACAGTATTCCAAGTGAGGTCTCACAAGAGCAGAGTAGAGGGGCAGGATCACCTCCTTTGACCTGCTGGTCACACTACTTTTGATGCAGCCCAGGATACAGTTGGCTTTCTGGGCTGTGAGCGCACACTGCCGCAGGCCCCTCTGAGGGACAGGATGTAGATATGGGCAAGGCTGTGTCCAAGTTTTAAAAAGAGAATGGCATAAGTAGCTGCTGGCAGCTACCTTAAACCTTCTCTAGACAATACAAACCTACTATTTGTTGTTAGCTTTCTTAGAAGCTGAGTGAAAAATAGGATGCTAGTCCTTTAAAGTTAAGAAAATCAGCTCCTTTTCCTGTTGTCATGGGTTCAGCAGCAGCAGTCATTTTTCTCCTTCTTGGTAGCTGGTGCAGCGCTGTGTTTTTGATTTTGGGCCTGGGAACAGCGCTGATAACACCAGTGTTTCGGTTACTGCTTAGTGATGTTTTGGTCTGGCCAAGGACTTTCTGAGTTTCATGCTGTGCCAGGGAGGAGGGGAAGCCGGGAGGAAGCAGAGACAGGACACCTGACCCAAACTGACCAAAGAGGTTATTCCATACCACAGCACGTCATGCCCAGGATGGAAAGCAGAGAGCAGAGACCTGGAAGGGTGGGGGGTGCACTGCGTGGTCGGGCTTGGTTTTAGGTGGTGAGAACTGTATTTTTTCCTTGTATTTCTCTTGTCATTATTATTATTGGTGGTAGCAGTAGTGATTTGTGTTATACTTTAGTTACTGAACTGTTCTTATCTCAACCTGTGGGAGTTGCATTCTTTTTGATTCTCCTTCCCATCCCTCCGGGAGCGGGGAGAAGAAAGAGGGGGAAGTGAGTGAGAGAGAGACTGCTTGAGTTAGAAGAGGCTTAAACCACAACACCTGTCCTGATTTTTAAACCTTCATGCTTTATGCCTACAAATAACTGCATTTCAGAGAATTGTGTGACATATAACAACAAGTCAAAGGATTTTATGAATTAATAAAATATTGTATGTACTAATATTACCGTGTGCCTAAGAAAAGAATTAACAGATTTGGAAAAAATGCAAGTAGGACTAGCGTGTGAGGCATGGAAAAACTTCAGACTAGTTTAAAAGGTGTTACTTCCAAAATAAAGCATGCATTACTACTAAGAATAAATGAGTATATAATGATACACTATTTTACTCAAAGATAGACGAGATTTAAATAATTTATAACCTCTATATATTATATGCAGGTTTTTAGTTCTTGTCATTCTCCCAAGCTGCATGCCAACTCTGTCATGATTATTTAAATTATGTATGTTTTTTAAATCTAAGATTTGAAACTTGTTAAAGGCCAGCAGAGGAGAAAAATTTCATGTTCATCTTTTTTATTTTTCTATATTTCCCCAGCCCCCCAAAATAATTTGTGTTTAAAATGAAACACCAACAATCACCACCTATCAAAATAAGAAGTATCTGTTCCCAATAGGTCCCTAGAGAAAGGCAAGAATTTCAGTTGATTGCCACATTTTCACAATATCCACCTTCTCAAATAAGAATTTGATATAGATTAAAAAAAAAAAAAAAAAGAAAGAAAAAAAAAAAATCTGTCTTTTAGTACATAAAGATACCTGACTTTTCTTCCTCTAATAGTACCAACAGGCTCAGTTCCAAAGATGGAACATTTTCAATTCCAACCTTGAAAGCATTTATGGTTCTACATGCATGAGGCTCCAGATTTTCTTATAGCTCCCTTTATTTCAGATCCTTCTAATATCCTTTCAAGAGTTAGGAAACCACTCAGTATGCTTCATTTTAATTCCTTCCCACCATTTTTAAAAAAATCCTTGGTCAAAATCCTTGGTGGTTTTCAGTTTCTCTCCTAGAGAAGAAAAAAAAAAAAAACCTTACAGTATTTGACATGCCCTTCAGCATTAGTACTTTTGTAATAAAATACATCTTCCCTTTGTTCATTACCAAAATCTATTTATATATTTCCATGGGGAACTATCTGAGACTCATAAAGCAATGAGAAAAAGCACTAATCTATTCATTAGCAAAGTATTTGATCTTTCTAAGACTATCCAGGACAGAAAAATTAGACTTCGCTATTTTTCTCCTACACCAATGTAATCTTTAAAAGAAAAATGTGAGAAATGTGAGGAGAAAAAAAAAAGCGGCTGTTTTTCTGATGGGTGCTTGAAAACGTAATCCCTGAAAAATCTCCAGAAGCAATGCTACAAAAACAAACAGGCATCAAATTGTGAAGGGTAGACATTATTTGTGTAGGTAGTATGACCAAACTCTCTTCTCTCTCTCTCTCACGCACACACACACGCGTGCGCGCGCACACACATACAAAAAGGCAAAATCCCCATAATGTAGTGTTGATAGTCTTCTTGATAGATTCAAGATGTCTCCAGCCCTTCTAGTGGTATTTATTCTCTTTTTTTACTTTCATATGAAGCCTGAAGGATGAATTAGTTTTCCCTCATTTCCCATTTTTTTCTTCATTTACCCCTAGATAGTTCATCACTTCTGCAACTTAAACCAACCAAACCAACCTAAATTATAATAATTACAGTACAACACAAAATAAGTATGACAGTATGCTTCCAATCAATTATAAGGTAAAGCAGGTCAGAATTTGTTCTGATACAAACTAGTACACAGAGATTTCTATCATCTTCTGTGCAGCTAAATATGCTCGTAGAAGCACTGCTTCGGCAAATATAGGAGAAAGAACATAATTTCAGATTTGCTCCTGTTCTTCTCATGTGCTGAAATATTTATACTACACAGATTTTTATGTTGGTTCAAATACAAATGTCTCTCTTGGATATGATGTTTTTCAAAGCTTTCAGCGCTAGAATGAATCTGAAGCAGATCTTGAATTAATTTTAACACTGGCTTTGCACTAAAAAAAAAAAACTACAGAAGAGCTTCATGAAAAATCTGTTAGATGCTCCAGCTGGGAGCAATTCTTTGCCTTGTAAATGCCAAATTATTTACTGTTCTGTTTAATGTTTCCTTATAAAAAAGTAGCACTTTCCATAATGATCAAGAATGTACTCATCCTTAAAATACCTACTGACCCCAAAATACAGAAACAGACACTGTTAGACAGGATTTAGATTTCTCACCCAATATAAAAGTGTAAGCACAAATACAGAGCCAGACCAAAGACCCTCACAGCTCAATATCATGTTTGCTCAGTTAGAACCCAATTCTGGAAAAGACAACCAGAATAGAAAAATCATAACCAGCATGCCCTTCAGATGCCCTCCTAGCCATCCTTTGCTATCTTTGCATTTAGAGAACTGTAAGCATTTTTAACACTTGACCTTACCATACTCTTCCCACACACAATCTTAGCACCTTAAACATCCTGTGAAAAGGAGTTTCCCACCTCAAGATCAGCTATATGAAGCACTTCCTCCTCTTTCTTTCTTCCTAACCTGTCCCTCCTACTTTTCACTTTCCCTCCCCAGATCTCGTTTTGGGAAAGACAATGAATCCTTGATCCCAGTTTAGACCTAGTACCTCAGCTACCTGAAATAATCTCATTGCTCCTGGCCAGCAACCTGCATGTTATTTTAACAGTGGACTGGTTGTGGTGACCGCAAGCTTTTGCAGGTCATACTGGTGCTGGAGCACCTCCCATATGAAGACAGGCAGAGAAAGTTGGGGCTGTTCAGCCTAGAGAAGAAAAGGCTGTGTGGAGACCTCATAGCAGCCTTCCAGTATCTGAAGGGAGGCTATACGGATGCTGGGGAGGGACTCTTCATTAGGGAATGTAGTGAGAGGACAAGGGGTAGCGGGTTCAAACTTAAAGAGGGGAAGTTTAGATTGGATATGAGGAAGAAATTCTTTACTATAAGGGTGGTGAGGCACTGGAATGGGTTACCCAGGGAAGTTGTGAATGCTCCATCGCTGGCGGTGTTCAAGGCCAGGTTGGACAAAGCCTTGGGTGGCATGGTTTAACGTGAGGTGTCCCTGCCCCTGGCAGGGGTGTTGGAACTAGATGATCTTAAAGTCCTTTCCAACCCTGACTATTCTATAATTCTATGATACTTGGGGCAGGCCAAACCGGATTAGCAATATCAGCTATAAATGAAAGCTCATTTCTCTGCCATATTCTTCTTATTCTTCTTATAACAACTCTTGAGAACGCTTCTCTTAAACCATGAAAAGCCTCAAACACCGACATATGTGTGGAAGATTTCCACAGAGACTTCTAGAAACAAATACTTCATCTGCTCTCTCTAACTTAAGGATAATTTCCTTTGAGTTGTCAAGCAACAACCATTACCACACTACTGAAATCAGACAAAGATTTAACCCAGAGGCCTTGCACTGAGGCCCTTCATGGGACTGTATGAATCCTGATGAAGCTGACAGCATGTACTACACCAGCCAAATGAATGATGTTCATGTTGCTATTTCTTCCTTCTCTTTAGTATGAATGGATACAGTTTGAAATCACATTTCAGGTTTTAATATGAATATCCCATACAGCAAGCATGTTAGCTATGGCGCAAGGGCAGCTGGGGAAAATGACACCAGAAGAAGTGATTCAATCTTTAGGAGCTGTAAACAATCAGGTTGGGTAAAGCATGTGCAGGAAGAAATGTCAGCACTGTAAGGCCCAATTATTGGGTTTTTAAAAGAAAATAATGATTTTTAGAACACTGTTACTCTTCAAGCAGATTTCATTACATTTTTAAACTGTATGATAGAAACAAAAACACCTAACAACATAATCTCTTTTTTTAAAGCAAATTATAAACCCATTTCTTCAATTTTTTCTTCTGGGAGCTCCAAGCTATTATTTTTGTAACTATTTTATTCATTTGCATTGCATTGCACATCACATATTCCATACTGCAAAATATTGACAGTTTTACAAGTACAGTATCATTTCAGTCACTGAACACACTACCTAAAATTTTAGAAAAGCAAACCCCTACAAAACTAAGCATCAATTTCCCGACTCAGCCTGTGCAAAACATAACTTTCATATTTCTGCAGCAGCAGAGCTGACAATATTAGAAAAAAAAAAACCCTACCTCCAAAAAATAAATCCTCTTAGACCCCACTGCAAGTTTAATTCCGATATAATTAAATTTATATAAAGTAGCCAAATAATTTGTGTATCAACTAGGAGCCACAACTTATCTAAAAATCAGTTTTTGTTGAATAAAATTGTAACTGGTTCTTGGAACTAATTCACTGATAACTAATTCACTGATGTTACTTGAAACAAATTTTTATGTTTCATGCCTTTTTCAAATTCCTTAAAAATTATTTTTACATTTTCATAATTATCACTTTTATATGACATCATCATTTGTTTGTGTATTAAACTACACCCTAGAACAATCTTTTATCTCGAGCACAGATTTATTTGTACTTAATTATGCCACTGAACTACATCAGATATATTTGAATCTTTAGTGCCCATTATTTTCTTGCAGTTCTTTCACAAAGATTTTACATTCACAGTTGTGCATGGTGATCACGTAACAGGAAGGTTTTGGGATTCTGGGGTGGCTAGAGATAGCAGTTACTTCATTTTCTTAAGACATATTTTTTGCCACTGAACTATGATGTTAGCCATGATATCGAGAAGTTGCCACCTCATGCATCAGCAGTTCAGTAGGAAAATGTACCAAATTAATATATTATTGGCTTTTTAGAGACAGAAATTAGTCTTCAATGATTACGACAGCAATTAGAGCTTCTGAAACAAAAGTCTCAGTCTAACACGGCTTCTTCACCAGCCATAGGAAGCTGTCTGTTCAACAATTCCATTTAAAATTAATTACACTTGAAAATTTATTGAGGTCAATGTTCATTTGAGGATTCCATAGTGCCAAAAAAAAAAAGAAATAATTTATATATAAGAAAATGCTTCCCAAAATTAACATGTTGAAGTAAAATAGAATTTAAATAATTTTTCCTCAAACACCACTATTATTTGGAAAAAAGTAACAATCTAATTATCTGAGGCTCACCACCCTTAAAGAATTTCTTCCTCATATCCAATCTAAACTTCCTCTGTTTAAGTTTGAACCCGTTACCCCTTATCCTCTCACTACACTCCCTAATGAAGAGTCTCTCCCCAGCATCCCTATAGGCCCCCTTCAGATATTGGAAGGCTGCTAGGAGATCTCCACGCAGCCTTCTCTTCTCCAGGCTCAACAGCCCCAACTTGCTCAGCCTATCTTCATACGGGAGGTGCTCCAGCCCCCTCATCATCCTTGTGGCCCTCCTCTGCACTTGTTCCAACAGTTCCATGTCCTTTTTATGTTGAGGACACCAGAACTGCACACAGCACTCCAAGTGAGGTCTCACAAGAGCAGAGTAGAGGGGCAGGATCACCTCCTTTGACTTGCTGGTCACACTCCTTTTGATGCAGCCCAGGATACAGTTGGCTAGATCTGATGTTGATCACATAATAGATGCCCTCTCTACTTCATTAAGAACTCTGGAAAATACATTTGAATTATTTCCTACATCTAGTTCAGTAGTATTTCCTATTAAATAACTGGAACCAACAGGTGTTGCTTTTAAAAAACTGCCCTTCTTACAGCAGCCTGACAAGAATGCAACGCCTTATGACACAGCCATGAAAACTGGAACTGCAGCCAAAGAGTTTTGTGAATTAAAGAAAATTACAGCAATTCTGAAGAACAAATAAAAACACAATACACGTCAGGCACAGTTACTCTTAAGTTTTACAAAACTTGCATTACCTTTGCAACAGCTCCTCTTCCTTTCACTGTACGTTGACTCTTCCCTCAACACACAATTGCTTACGTGGCACTTGAGCTGTCCGTCTCAGGAGCGGTCCAGATTCCGTCGTGCATCCTTCCTCTGTGTGCATCCAAACTTACTCATTCTCACCCTCCAAAAATGAAACATGCCTCGTTTATCCTTCCTTCCTCATTCTATGCAAGAAAACATTCCGTTCTTTTTTTGCCTACCCCCAACCCCCTGCAGCAGCACCTTCAAAGGTCACACTTAATCAGATTCAGTAAATGTTAGTAGTTTACTGACAGTATGCAGCAAGTTGGCCTGAGAAAATGACAGGCTCCTGTATCAGGAGAAAGAAGACCTCCTATCTGAGTCATTCCTCAAAAAAAACGAACAAATAACCACTGTCTCCACTCCCTACAATATCCTGTTCCTACTTCACATGGCTTTCACAGGAAGAAGTAGGTATGACCTTACCAGAAATGTCAAAGATGTGCATACTACCATTACAAGATACTAAAATGCTTGGCGGAACTTTACCCTTTGAAAGAAAAAAAGAAAAGCACAGATTGCAAGCAATTTCAATATAAATATGGAAGTGATCAAATATTGTTTCTTGAATATTATGGATTTCTACTAGATCTTGCAGCTTTGTAATCTTTGAGGTCTTGCTTTAATTGTGGAGGATGACTTAATTCAATCCCCCAACCGCCAAGCCCCGACTTGTTACAAGGGCTACATTATCAGACATACAGCAAGCTTTCTGCATCTGGCAGTGTCTTCATGTTTCTCTTCTACTCTCACAGCTATGAAGCTGATTGGATGTGAGGTAGAAATAATTAGGATTACAGGCATCTTGATTATAAACATTTCAGCCCTGCCTGGATCATGCTAATTTTACATGCAGCTGTAAAATTAACTCTTACTCACCTTTTTCCACTTGACAGGAAACATTTGAACTGAAGTTTAATATTTGTTGTATTTTCTGGAGTGAACAGAACAAATGTAGAGAAGAGCATCATTCAGACTTAGTAACAAAACCCCAGCAAGATCCCCCACGTACTGGCGCAAAAACCTCACACCATACTGAGCATGAAATGCTAGTCCCAGAGGTAGGAAATAGGAGAAAGAGGTTTTCTCTCAAATGGCAAAGGTTATGAATTATTTCTGGTTACTGGTTTAAGACTTAAGTTAGAGAATATAGTAGAAAAGTACTTCGCAGCTGTGGACAATATGAACAACAATTACTTGCTACCAAGGCTAGGGGTTTTGTTTGTTAAAAACAAACAAACAAAGCAACCCAGTTATAATTAAGACTTAAGGAGCTGTTGGTATTTTCTTGACCTTAAGTAGTGAATCTGTAAGTCCCAACTAGATGAAAATGTGAACAGTCGTACATATCTTCTGTAACACAGAAATTGTTTACCCTTGATCTTCTGGTTTATTTGTGTGATCTCCCAGGGTTTAAAATACCGCTGTCTTTTTAAAATGAATCTAGGACAGCATCATGGGAATATATGACAAACACCACCATATATATACATATATTATTATTTTAAACTAAATAAGTACTATTCGCTTGCTCGGAAGCCAACAGATGGTATACTACCTTTAACATACGTCTGGATGAAACTGAGACTTTTGTTACAAAATCCTGTAATTTAAGGAAAAAAAAACCAACAACAAAAATTATCAAAATTATCAGAAAGTTAGTAATAGTCTAATTATTTCCTGGTTTTTTTTTTTTCTTGCTTTGAAAAGTAGAAATTAATACAATTGGTATAGCAGAAATGCTGAAGAGTCAGCTAGCAAGGGCTAAAAAATATGTAACAATTTAAACTGTAACCATTAAAATGCAAATGCTTGTCAGATGCCCAGATTTTACAATGTCACTTTATACTTTTTGGTTTAGAATGTCATTAAGGTATGGAACACCCCACGAAATTCTGTGAATGAAATTTTTATTTACACACTGTATCCAGAAGCAGATACATAAATCCTTATACAATTATTTTTCAAAAATGTGCAAGAAATTACTATAATTTTGTTTACAAACCAAAACACATTAAAATCAATGGACTTTGGATAATTCACTCTGTGGTGTGCTTAGTACAAATAGTGCACACCAGGTCTGAAGCAGAGAAAAGTGTAAACTACAGCAATCTGGATTGCAAGTATTAACTTCATGGCACTCCATCATCACTATAAAAATTCTTTAACCCAACAGGTATTCACATAAAATTCTTTAAGAATTTTTCATTATCTGTGTAGAATTTAGAACACTTTCCAGATACAACAATGCCATATTTTCCATATTATGAACTACCCTCTAGCCCATTTTTTGTTTATAAAGAATGCTTGTAAATTATGTTCTCTGCAGTCATAAAAAGATTTTAAGAAATTGACTTGGCAATCATTAATTTAGCCACAGCTTAGCTCACAATTTGAAAGTTTAGTAACAGAAAAATACTTCTCATCAGAATCATAGCCCACATATTGCTGGTATGCTGCTTTAAATTTATAATTCCAGTATTCACATAGACGAAATGCATCAAAACAAAACCTGCACAGCTTTCACTCAGCCCAGCAGTCAATATTCACACAAAGAATTTGGCTTTAACAAAATACAAAGTCAGCTCATCTGAGAACAAAGAGTTTAATTAATGATTGCATTTCTGATCTGTCTGACAGAAAAACATTTTGATAAAAGGATGGCATTCACTATGTCAAAAGCAGGACAAGTGCTATATCCTTCAAATAGATCAAAGAATACAAATCACTTTCATGTGTTTGTAACACTGGCTTACAAAAAAAAAAAAACAACAAAAAAAACCCCACAAGATTGTGCAAATTTATTTTTCTATTTCCAAATATAAGGTGTTGTTTTATTCTTCTAATTGGTAAAACAATGTTATTAATAACATCAATCATTTGAGATACTCCAAAGAAGGAGTTTTAGTCCCAAGTTTCATTTTCAAAACATTTTTCCACAATTCAATTGCATAAAAAGCATACCTTTTGAACCCTTAAACTGTTGTGCTGCATAAATAGACATTTTTCTCCTCTGTAAGGATCACAGTCAGTTAGCTTTTATTCCTAGTGTATCTACTTCCAAAGGTCCCCAAAATATCCTCAATCACTTTCTTTTTATTTATCAAGGATACTTTGTTACCCTAATTTTCATGAAGAAGTCAACACAATTTTTACGGTTACTCTGAGAACTTCTAAATTGTCTCATAACTAAATGTTACTTTTATATTAATGTTTATTATAAGAAATTGTAAGTATCTTTAATGTTTTCAAAGTAATTTTTCTGGGTTCCTTCTCCTGGCTGGCCAGTTAACCTCAGTATAAAAAAAAAAAAACAATCAAACCTGCAAGGTCCTGATTAATGAAACCTGTAAAAAAAAGTATTTGCGTCTACTTACTACTGATTTAAAGTAGTTTGAACTTAGTAGAAATATCATCACCATTTTTTATTTAGAAGCAATGTGCTACATGGTTCTGACATTCTAGGTCTAAACCACTTTACACTATTCCTTTTGTGGAAGCTTTATAGTGGGGGGGGAATGACAAAGTTAACTTGACCTGAAGAAGTTCACAGATGAAGAACACAGCAAGGAAGGCAATTATAAAACTGGACAGCTGAACCAAAGTGTGTCTTTGTTTTCTGTTCTGTTTGTTTATTAAAAAAGGCATCAACTTGTATGAGTGAAAAAATATGAAATTTATAAAGGCATGGGCAAAAATTTAGCATGTGTGTTCTTGCACGTTTTTCAATTCAGCAATAAGACAAGGATATTACAGCTTCAAATATGTAAGTTTCAATGCAATGACTGCTAAATTAATATATGTGGCATAGTATAAACAGGTTTAATGCATTCAATAGTGGTATTAAATGGCAAAGAAAATATTTAATATACTATAATCTTTCAAAGATTCTGTAGAATGCATAGGCCCTCTAGCTTGTATGGGGAAAGAATTTTTAAAGTGAAGAAAATGCCAAAGGCTCTCTTCCAAAAGTATGTGTCTGAAATCCATAAAAATTATTTTCTTTTTCCTCCTCACAGACAGAATCAGAACACTGTACCATACAATAGGTTATTGTGCCTTTTTGAATAAAGTTTGTGATTCTGATTCGGTGACAGGGAAAAGGGCAAATCAGTAGAGGAAAAAAAAGAAAACAGAATTCACACTTTCATACATACATCTCAATGGCAGAGCCAACAAATCACACATATAGATTGCTCTAGATTTTTTAAGCTTAAAACTTTATCAAACTAAAGAAGAAATCCTTATTCTCCCTCCCTTAAAAGCAAAGGCATCCTTTCTCTACTTCTGATTTTCTTTTTTTTTTAGTTTTTAGTTAAACATTATGGTCAAAAAATAAATTAAAAAAATATAAATTTAGTCTATCAATTCAGGCAACCCAAGATGTAGTGCTACTGCACCACCTTGCAGCAATACTGTATTCATTACTAAAGACTCATTTCAGGGGACAAAAGGCCAGGCAAAACAAAGAGAAGAAATGACCTAAACAAGAAAGCTCTATCAAAGATGAACAGCCTCTTCTAAACTGATGTTTAGTGACTAGACATTCCTACCAAGGATGATGAAGATGACATTCTAAAATAAAAAATGGGGCAGGCGCAGGCAAAGCAAGCCTCCCTCCCAGGCTATGAGCCCTTTAACAAATAACAAATAAAACTGATAGACTCATCGGTGGGGAAAGGGATGAGGGAGAAACCTGAAGCAAAACAGAAATATGCCATGGATTTAACTTTGCATGACAAAAATATTACAGTGTAGAAAGTGTAATCCCCACTGAATGTCTTTCCCTACAGAAGGTCACAATAACTGTAAGCTTTTCAATGCCAGAATTTTTGACAAATATCATAAATATTTACTTAATTGATTCAATATTTCAAATGTCAAAACATATTTTATGACAATAGACTTAGACATTTTCTGTGGTCAGGGTTAGTGTTCATATATTTTATAATCTGAAAGGCTATGAGAATAGAGATTGAGAGATGCATTTTAAGCATCTTCCATCTAAAATGTTATGTCCTGTTCCTTCCTCCCCAAAGGATATAAAAAAAAAAAAAAAAAGAGAGAAAACTATCCAAAGGATATTAGTGTATTACTGCACTTCCAAAATGAAAAAAATGCAGAAAATGATAAAATTTCAAAAAGCTTGAATATATATTGTAGAAATCATCCTATTAGAAGTTTTCCCCCATTCTCTAAAACGGCTTATCAATTTACACTCCCATAAAAACAATTCCTAGAATCTTTCAAAAAAAATTGAGAAAATCCCTCCTCTGGCCACCCTAACAGGAGGCAAGAGGGAAAAGGACAGAAAGATGGGGACCTGGTAGATATTCATTTAACTTATGGCATGATTTTAAAGGTAATATTTGACAAGACCAAAATACTGCCATTTCCTTATAGGTACTACACATTGACTTTTTTTAAAGGCCATTTTTAGAAGGACAGAACACTGAGACAAGAAGGCAGCTGAACTAACCTTCTCAAACACAAAAGCGTATAGACAATACAACGCTGAGGAGAAAGGTGGGCTTTTTTTTACCAAAGATATGCTACAAAACAATGTCCTTATCACACAGCTCTGACTGTAAGTTCTGCATTAGGGCATATCTTTATAGAAATTCATAATTAGGATACTGGGAAATTGTGTTCAACATAGATGTAAATTCTGTAATTTAGAATACCAGTATGGTTTTTATCCATGATCATTTTTTCAAGCAAGCTATTTTAAAGGGGGGGGGGGGAGAAATCCATTGAACAAGTTTCATTTGACTTTTAGTTTTTGTTGAATACACATGAAATGTGCTTTCAATGCATAAAAATCACAGTGGATAGCAGCAAAGGACTTGGGGGAAATTAAGGAGAATCTGATCATTCACATTGTGATTAATCTGCACATTGATGAAAGATAGCTATTTCACACTTCTAAAAATAAGCTTGAGATCATTCTTTAAAAAAAAAAAAAAGAAAAAAAAAAGCCCCCCAAATTAATACACAAAACCCCCAAAACAAACATAAATCCAAATGCACGACTTCTCTTTTACACACAAAAATGAAATATTTTTATGGCAGCAAAAGATTTTGATAGTAATGAAAGTCTGTAAACTGTAATTCAATCTCTTTTTGTTGTTGTCGTTCCCAAAGTGCAAGATGCAAGATTCCCGTAAGCTTTCAGTAGTGCTTTTCCTGTAAATAATCCTTCATTTTGTTTGGCAAAGGCAGTTTCTGAATCAGGTCTATCCTGGTGTACTGACGTATTACAAAACGACACAGGTATTGTAAAGAACGCACCTGCATAAACCGAGATACTGGATTTGTCAGTCTCACTGGGTAAGTTGCAGATCCAGGCAGGCGAGACCTCGAATAGCAGAAAGCTCCATTTTCAGAGTCCCTGACTGAATGTTCAATTAAGTCAACTATAGATGTATGTCCCTCCACATCTGGTTGTTCATAAAAGCTAAACCTACCATTTGAGTGTTCAATTCTAGTGTGAAGAGTTTTTCCATGGGAACGAAAACTCAAACTTAAAAGATAACGATCATCAGAACTATCTCGAACAAGAAACGAGCCATCAGGCACATTAGCTAATTTTCCCTCTGCCTCCCAACGTGTAATGGGGCCCCAGTACCATCCTTGTTTTGCAAGTTTTTTCAGTTCTTCTGTGAGACTTGTCACAACCATAGGACCACTGTTCTGTACAGAATCATAAACTCTTCCAACTCCCGGGGCAGTGTTAGGATCAAAATTCAAATGGCAGCGCATACTTTCAGCCACATGGGCATCTGTGCCATTCAATCCATTGAAGTTCCTTTGGATTTGATTATTCTGCATTGGAGGTAGCAAAGGTGAGAGTGGAGGGACATCACTGTGATTAACTCTTGGACTTTGTAACATAACTCCTGTGGTACCAATCAACAAACCATTTACCGTCTGGTCCACAAAGATATCTGGTGCAACCACTACATCCTGATCCACTTGGCTTTCTTCTTCATGGAAAGCATTTCCCCCCATTTGAGAAGAAACAGTGGAAACTTCCATGGGTGAGGAACTATCCAGACAGTAACTACGTGATCCTTCCAAAGGATACATTCCCTCATCTAAAGGCACAGTATACTGAATGTAGTCCTGAGGCATTAATCCAATAACTACAGGCACATGTTCATCAATATGAAGATGCAAGTCCCCGTTCTGAGATTCTGTATTTTTTAACACACTGTTTTGTTCCTGGAACACACTGTCTGACTGCAAGTCATGAAAGTCCTTTCGAACACCATTCAGTGCTGGGCTTGGATTAGAGGAATGGACCAAGGCCTTGACTTTGACTTCCATTTTGATGCAAGTCTCTTCTGAATTTGTAGGTCGAAGGGGCCATGGAGTTGGACTGTAATGGTGATTACGGAGAGAAGTAGATCTCAGAGGTCTTTGAGCTCGCACATCTTTGAAAGTTATTGGAGCAGATGAGGAAGAAAAGGTGTCATCATCTGCAGAGCTTACAGACGGTGTGCTGCCTTTGCCTTTCTGTTTTTGTTTTGCTGAAAGCCTCCTTTTTAACGTACCCATTAAACTTTCACTTTTTGATCTATTTTTGCCTCCTTTTTCATCTTCACTATTGACTTCACAGCTAGCCAAATCTTTACCATAGCAGCTGCCAAACAAGGAATCATCTTTTCCAAATTCACTTAATGATGGCTGCTGAACCACTACAAAGTCGCTTTCATCTTTACTTTTATTTAAGTTAAAGGACTTGCGAATTGTTTTGAGACTAATTTTCTTCATTATGACAAGTTAGCAAGCCTGGCTGATCAGCAGTGCTTGTGGTGATATAGCCCTAACACATGCAGAGCAGCTTCTGCTTCATTTATGTGTTTTATCCAGCCTCATTTAACTTCAAGAGCCATTTCCTGAAAACAAATAAAAAACAATTAACTTCACAAAATAAATATTTTTCAAATTATCCATAAGGGTTTCTCCCCTCCAAACAAAACAGAAATTCCTGTACTTTAAGTAATGGCCATCAAATAGAAGTAAATATAGAGAGCTGACGTGGAAACCAATCAGGCTCCAAGAATTAATCTGATATATCTGCCCTGGAGATATCCCCCTTTTATTTTTTTTTTAATTCTTTCAGTATGCTATTTATAAAATATATACCGAATGATTAAGGATGGAATGGACCACCAGCATTATCTACTCCAGCCTTCCTGCTCAAGCAGGGTCACCTAGAGCACATTGCTCAGAAATGCACCCAGATGGATCTTGCTATCTCCAGGGAAGGAGGATCCCCAAGCTCTCTGGACAATCTGTTCCAATGCTCAGTTACCCTCACAGCAAAGAAGTTCTTCCTCATGTTCAGCTGGAGCTCCCTGTGTTTTTATTTCTGCCCACTGCCTCTCGTCCTATTGCCTGGTAGCACCAAGAAGAGTCTGGCTCCATCCTCTTGACACCCTCCCTTCAGATACACATTTATCAAATCCCCTGAGTCTTCTCTTCCGCAGGCTGAACAAACCCAGCTCCCTCAGCCTTTCCTCCTGTGAGAGATACTCCAGACCCTGAATCATTCCGGAAGCCCTTTGCTGGACTTGCTCTCTTGCAGGGGGGAGCCCAGAACTAGATACACTACCCAGGTGAGGCCTCACCAGGGCTGAGCAGAGAAGGAGGGTTACCTCCCTCACACCTCATGTCACACTCATAGGCACATATATTTAATGCATGTATACAGAATTTTGTGTATGTATATATGTGCTTGTATATAAAATTTTCAAGCACAGAAACATCCCTCTCCTTCAGAAGGCTCCTACAAATCCCCACTATAGGTGATAAAACTATAGAAGATACTCTATATATTCTATTCAAAAGGACAGAATAATTAAACTCTAGTTATTCCTAAAACATGGTCTTACAAGGTCACACTTTCTTTACACAGGAAAGTTGAGCAATATTCATAATTCTAGGAAAACTAACTCTAGTGAAAAGAGACACACATTAACAGCAAAGTAACATCTGATTAGAGCAAGTCACAGAAGTCTCCTCTTGAACGTCCATACAAGAAAAGTTAATTTCTAAAGACTGTTTTATGTACAGAGGAGGTCAAATCACAGGTTCTCGGTGCCTAGTACTAATAGAGCTTTTCTTCCTGCAGTACTTCTGCCAAGAGTAAGTGGACACATCTGCTCAAACCCCAGCCAACCACTCTCATCTGGCTTCTTCTAGAATCATGTACCCACTCCCTCCACAAATTTGACTTTTCAGCTTGGGTTTGTTTTTTTTTTTTGTGTGTGTGTTGTTTGTTTGTTTGTTTGTTGGGGTTTTTTTGTTATTGTTTTGTTTGTTTGAGGCTTGGCTGCAGTGGTTTTGGTGGTGGGAGGGTGGTTTTATTGGGTTGGGGGGGGGGGGCTTGTGTGTTTTTAATATTAGTTAGACCTTCCAGAGCAAGCAGCTCTGTAGAGAGGGGAAGCACAAGAAGGAGAAGAGAAAGAAGTTGCTGCTTCCACAGAAGAAGGTACTACCATTAGTAACAGCCATTATTCTACACACCTCCAAACACCTGTGATATGAGCAGCACAAACTGCAGAAGCGAACCTGGCACCAGGCTAAGCATGGCAAGCTGGAGGAGTCTAATTTTTCAAGAAACCTTCCATAATTTGGGGGAATGAGAGGAAAGTAAAACTGCCCTTTTCCACATTTTTCACCCATGGTATCACAGTACAAGCAACTGAGAAAAATGACAGCATGAACAGAAAAAAGTTTTATCAAGTAAACAATACAATTTTCTTAAATAACAACTCAAAAATTGCATGAAATCATGTAAGGAGAATTATTACTATAATCAAACAGCAATCCATTGACTATGACTCTTATCCAGCCCAACTTTTGTGGTCCTCAAGTACACAAAGGCTAAAGGACCATATCCAAAGCAAACTAAAAGATATCTAAGGATTTTGAACTTCAAAAACCTTGAAAAAAATTAAGTAAAGCCCTGCTGCCGAGGGGTTGAACACTGTTCTCAAACAGCAAAAGCAGTAATGCTTGATTTACCTGGATACGTACCCTAGTCCTATCTTCAAATTCCCTACACTATGCATCACCCCACCACAAAGACCCGTCTGTTTTTGGCATAACCTCTGACATTTTCCAGGTCCATCTTTAGAGTATCTTAGGTGATTTCCATTGTGTTTTCCTAATTACCAAATTAAACAGCACCTTCCTTTCTCTCAATGGGGAGAAACTAAAATATTTCTTTTCTTCCCATAAATTGATTTACTTGCCATCAGCAAAAAAAACATGCCTTTAGGAAACAGCCTGTTTCCTAAACAAAAGACTAAGAACCAATTCTTACTATAAATAAATATTAAAATGTTAAAACCCAGTATTTTATTAGAAGTTTACTGCTTATCTCCCACTTTTAAGATGATTTCTGGGGTACCAGGAGTCCTGACACCTGAAAAAACATGAAGATGATACTGAGACATGTGTATATATTTTCAGAAGTTTTATTTTAAACTACTTTTATTTTCCTTTTCTCCTGGCAGATACATGCAGAACCATAAAATTTAACGTTTTACATTATTGGTGCTTAATATGAGCTCCATATGTTTGGAATAATTGGCAAATATAGAAGTACTGAAAATCAAACATGAGCAGAACACATTTACTGAGTTTTATATGCCTTAAATTTGGCATACTGGAATAACTGACGAAGTACAGTAATTAAGAAAAAGCTACAGGTACAGATAAAGGGAGAGTTACATGTCAATTAAGAGTAGACTTGAAATGCCTTGTTGACCTTCTACTCCTAAACCATTTGGATTTTGCCGTTTTACCAATCTGCAGTTTCTTTTCATCATATATAACTGAAATAACCTAACAAAATGAGTAAAAAATTTAACTTCAAGATTCTATGCTGCTCCTAAACTGACAGTCAGAGTGCCTGTTCATTTGATAAACTTAACTGTGCCTTTGTGTAAATACTACCAGAAGCCTGGGAATCATCACATTAGCCCCACTTGTGAAATCCACGATGTTCTCCAACTGTTTCTGACATCCACAAGCTGACACTATTTCCACTTCATTAGGTATGTACCCCATCCTTGTGCGAAGTACATCATAATGTTTGCAACTCCTAACCTTGAAAAAGCCAGTATGAAACAAAGTAAAATCTGCCTTCTAACCTAGGGAGAAAATAAAATAACACTACCAGGCTGTTGACTGGGGAGAGATGTAAGAGACCCAAATTGTCTGATTCATGATATATTTTTTACTGGTGTATTTCAAAAGAAGTAGTGCCCTAGGATCTGGCTGAAGGAACAACATTTCTTCAGTTTTTCCATAACTAAAAGACTTAACCAGTCACTTGAAAGAACAGGGGTTTTATCACATACCAGTCTTTCAGTATCAAAATGTATTGCTCTACAAATGAAAAAGCAGTATCTGAAAATAATCTCAACAGATGAATCTCTATGGCAGCACAGAGAATTAAAAATTTTCTACTTTGAATGTGACTGCGCCTGCTTGAGCTAGTGGTTTACATCTGTCTATCTACCTTAGTAGCCAATGTCTTTATCAAGCAAAATATATGACTGCCCTAATGCACAACTCATTACTTATATCATTGTAACATTTCATATGAAGAAATAATAAAGGTTTGAGGTTCAAATACAAACTATATGAACAACATGCATATATCTAAAAGTCCAGCTCATTCATCCAGGAAAGATGATAAAAATCTAGTCAACGACAGGCTATGGTCAAAGCTCTCCAAAATAAACTGAACACACCTACAGATGAGAGCACGCCTCTAAACAAGTTTTCTACATGAGAACAACTCTACTTTATGACATTTCATACACATATTTATCCAAGACAGCAGAAAGCAAATATACCATGAAATCAAATACTAATTGATCCAGATACTCTTCTTTATTTGCACATACTTAAAAACATAACAGTAATTCTGCATTGTGGATTAAAGTGTTTAAAAGCACTGTATAAACAGCCCTCAACATGATACACTCATACACTTGCAATTGTAGAATTTTCCACTGTACACATCTAGAAGAGCTGAAGCAGAAGAGCCCAGCATGCACCCCTTCCAGGAATACATTAAAGCAAGCTATTCAACTTCTTCACAACCCTCAGCACTGCAACAGCTTTGCTAGTGTTCTGTATGAATTACAGCATCACTGAAGTCTCCCACTGATGTGCTCTTCCAGTGCCATCTGCTGTACAGTGAATTTACACAGCCTAACTAGAGGCCACCTCCAGAAATTCTTCTCAAAGGTATCTGTGGCTAAAAACAGAGTCCGAAATATGCCAGTGTACTGCCAAAGCCTGGTAGCTATGTACACAGTAATACCTGGAACACACATATTGAAAATGGGAGATTAATCAGACCCAAAAAGAGAATCTGATGCTAACACACAGATTAATGAGGCAAAATGAAATTCTGCCTTATGAACTTTCATCACAAATTCTGCATCTTGGATTTTTAAAATTATGCAGGTTGACAAAACACAGGCCTCTAGACAAAAAACTACCATATTGCCAGACTGCCAGATTACTACCCAGCAAACAACATGGGACCCTCTCTGCTTATTAAAAAAAAAATAACTAAATTTGCATGCCTTATTTTGAAGAATGACAACATATATTAATTACATATAAATGTGACATTATTAGTGATGAGAATTAATGAAAAAACTTTATAGGCTGCTTCTCTGAAATCTGAACAGCAGCAATGTCGTGGTTTTAAGCAGATTTATGAAAAAATGCAGAAGTTTAAAAATATAAATCCATTTGTGCAATCCAGTTTGAATAGTCAACAGTTCAGTCAGTTCGATGCCACAAAATGTTTTCAGTACATCGCTACCTCAATGCAGTATTCACAAAAGTACATCAACAAAAAGTTTGATTATTTGTATTTATATGACCTTTATTCATTTCTTTTCTTTTTCACACCATCAGGTTAGGTGCACTCATTTCCTGAGAAAAATACTATAAGCAATACTGCCAGAATACACTACTATAGAAACAAAACAACATTAACTTTTAAGAGTCAGGACAGAAAACATCATACTGGAAACACACAGCAAAATACAACTCACGGTTGAATGAAGAATCATCTTTTAGAAGTTTAATAAAAATACCATCATAAAATGGCTTGAATCTATTAATCAGTGCTGTTTCAGATAACTTAGATTTTTCTAAATAAATTACTTCGCTAAACAAATGTTAATCTGCTCATTTATTTCCATAAAGTGACACAGTGGAGCACTGAACTTGCTTTTCAACTGCACTATTCCTGAAGTCTGGCTGTTCATTAGAAATATATAATCTTTATTCTTATACTGAATCATAGTAAGAACTACATAATTTACAACTTCAACTTACTGCATTTTTAACATAATTATTTATGTTAAAGAAATAACTAAAGATACCTTCGAAGAAAAAAAACCTTCTGCATTCCTGGGGCATGACAAGCACCAGGTTTTCATTATAGTCAGATAATGAAGCCTAGTCTAATTATCTGCAGAAGTATGAGATGTTGTTCCCCTGCTGCCTCCAAACTCTTGTTGAAATATATTCATGCATTACTCAGAAGGGTGTTTCAAAAACAGCATCTAAAGGTGTCCTGGGTTCGGCACACAAGGTAACAGATTTCAAGTGCTGTATTTCAGAAATTCCTAAGAGTCTAAATTTACTCCAGTGTTCCTAAATCTATGTATGTAAAATTACTAAGAAGTTGTTCTCCATACCTCTTCCCACTGATTTTACTTCAATAAGTAAAAAAATTAAGTCTAGATCACTGGAAGTTATTTCTTCAAACCAGTAACAGAAAATACTAGCTCAAGATACTTCCCGCCATGTACTTACAGTTTCAGTCTATACGAGTACAGAAACTACACATAAAATACTCATTAAAAAAGATTAAATATCATTTCAAATGCCACCAGCTTCTGAGAGAACATACAGACTACATTCAGCATTCTCGCTATAGATGCTGTCAGCATACTTAAGACAGCTGTTTTTTTTTCCTTTCCCAGAGCTTCAAGTAAATTCCTTCACTGTATTACTCTAATATGAAGAGACTTTAAATGAAGTAATCTGAACCCCATTGCATACTCTTATACCTTGAAAACAACAAAAAAGATGGATAGTTTTAGTAGTGGCTTGCTTGATCATGGATGAACATTAATATAAGATTGCAAATTTCATAAAAGCTCATCCTCTCCTGCACACCTGCTTTTCTAGAGTGTGGAGAAGCTCAGATGTACACCTTCATACAAAATTGGAACAAGGTAAAAGATGAGAAACTCATCTGACAGTACTTTATACCCATAACAATTCAAGAGTTCTTAAAGACTGTTTTTAAGCCAACTAATCAAAGACCTGAACACTGAGTAGATGTCATTCACCACAAATTTAAACTTCTACCCTCTAAGATTTGAACAGCTGAGGAAAGTACTGTCAGCTTCTCTAGAGGCCAATATAATTTAATAGGCATTACACAGATTACAATTCAAAACAAACAAACAAACAAACAAAAACAACAACAGTAAGTCATGTCATTGCTTTTTTTCTTTTCTCTCCTTTTACAAAGCTTAAGGGGAAAATATTCTATGGGCATTAATGTTCTAGCAACATACACAGTAACCCTAATCGCAGTCAGCAACCTTTAGCAAGAGAATAAGCAAGGTATGCCTTTGGTAATAAGCAGAAAAGTAGGATAAGATAATAATAAAGAGATTTTTCTTCACCATTAGTGGAATTAACTGTATGCAAAGCCAAAGAAGTCTGTATACCTTGACTAATTGCCTCTGGCCTGCTGTTGAAAAAGGATGCTCCCTAACATATGGATTTCCCTGACTTTTTTGGTTTTGTTTTTTTCTTTTTTTTTTTTTTTTTTTTTTTTAAGCACTACTTAATCCATGGCTGCTCACAGTAAGTCCTGTTCTTCTTTCCCATATTTGGTTGCAGGACAGAACATTTCTATCTGATTGGTAGTTTTCCTCTGGGGAGTAAGTGAAGAGCGTTAAATGGCATCTCTGTATTACAGTTCATCTGCGTATATACAGTCTCGTAACTACAATAATGCCATGACTACAATAGCAAAAAGCAGCTACTAACACTAACAGGCCTCTCCCAAGGTTGCATCTCCCTTACACAAGGATGTCTGACTGGGGTGCACATCTGCTCCACAGCTACTATAGGCACATCAACTAGGTACTTTAAACTGAAATCAGCACCAGCTTCTATCAGCTGGCTTCAGCTCGAGAGCACAGACAGCATCATACCACCACTATTGCTTTTGGAGTAGGAAACTCTGGGGGAGTTGGGTGGATGACAGCCAGAACAGTAACCGCTTCAACCACTCTTACTACATCTCTCAACAACTGGGAATCAACAGGGAACAAAGCAGATTGTATTTTTTTATACATTTACTAAAAGACTGGCACAAGTACCACCTTTCATCACTTTCTTTTGAGCAGACATCTGATAACAAAGTATACTGCTAACAGATTTTCCAAGCATGCTGAAAATATACAGGGAAAAGAAAGCCACAGCTTGGCTCTAAGGACCCTGGTGAACTAGCAGTGAGGTGAAAAGGAGCAAACAAAAATGACCCAGCAGATTTATGTATGCCAAGCTACTGAAAAATAGAAAAGTGGAATATTTTTTGCTGAATCAAATGAGAGAAGTCACTTAAAAGCCTGCTACGTGTTTTATTGCAGGAAAGTGCATCCATTGAGTGCAAATAAACCTTCTTTTTTATTTTTCACAGCTGTGAAAAAGCAGACGAAGAAGGAGGATAAAGCTCAGTGAGACTCAGTTTTCATTTCTTGCTATTTTACAAGATTGCAGCAGCCAGCCATGCAGCAGGCTGTCTGTCAGCAAAAATTAAGTTTAGCTTCATGAGCAAGGTTAGATTTCCTGGGAGATGATGTATGGGAATTCATTTCTGAGTAAGGGCCCAGCCTACTTCTCCATCCTGACAGAAGGTGGATATAACAAAATGTTTCTCCTCCATTGCAAGGTATGGTAGTACCCTCAGCATGATAGCAGGGAGGACTTACTGCTTATCAAACATATTTATGCAGTCCTCATACAGTTATTAATTATTAATACAGTTATGTTAGGAGTCTGAAAACTTCTAAGACTACAATGCTCTACAAAGCAGTTTCTCAATCAGCTAGAAGGACCGAGTGTTCTGTAAAAAGGAATAATTTTTAAAATACTTTTGCTCTAAGATTTTTGTAAAGTTACTTGCAGAAACCAGTATACAATTTACAGTAAGAAACTGCCTTCAGCAAAAAACAGATTCTGTGCCTACCTATTAGAGAACAACAGAAATTTGAAATGAATACAGTGAAAATGAAAAGAAGAATGGGAAAGACATTCAGTAAAAACAAAAATTTCCACTCCTGCCTAATGCTTAAATCCTGGAACATGTGTTGAAAGGAACATTATCTAACTGTACAGATGCAGACACTAAAACTCAATTCTGAACACAGCTTGTTTTCTAAATCCCGATGCATTTCAAAATGTAGTTTTAGAAATGTTGTCCATCCATTTAAAGCACACGCCAGAAAGGCAGAAATAACAAAGCAGACCATTCTCTCAAAGTGATTTTTGTGGCCAGCAATAATCTGGTGTTCTTTTAATATTAGTGACTAAATAACATAATTGTGAGAAACAGTTTTCCAGCCCTTCCCAAAAAAGGGAAGAAAACACTTAGCAGAATGCAACAGCTGAATATTACCACTTCATGTTGACTTGTACTGATGTTAGTTTCATTTTCAAAGTTTATGTTGGGCTACTTCAGGCTAGCATTTCTACAGCAAGTACAGAAACACTGTCACTGTGGCCAACTTACAAAACACACTGAAGCCAGCTGAAAAAGGGCCTGCTGCTGACAGATATTTTGATGAAGAGACATAAAACAGGTACCACGAGTTATTTTTCCTACAGTGCTGTCAGGACATTCAGCTTCTGAAGCCAATCTTCTACCATGGATATACCCTGCAGTATATAGGGCACTTACCAAATGGGCAATACAAAAATACACCTCCAAGTTAACACATGTACATACACGTCTGCATGCAGGAGAATAATGCTAGAAAAGGAAGACATTGTGAGGGAAAGGAGGAAAAGATAAGAAAAGTAACAGAAGGAAAAGCCTTGTACCATATTTCTACTGAAAACTGTAAAGTTTTACACAGTATCACCACATACTTCACTATACTACTTGGAATAAAAATGGAATATTTTTATCTTTTTTTAATATTGCCACTCTCCCTCAATTATGAGCTGTTAATTTGTTATAATCGTGTTTGCTCCTGTCTAATTCATCTGATGCGAAAATAAAAATAGAGGAAGTAGCTTTTATATATTATAGCACAAAGCAAGTATGACTGATAAGTACGCATTCCTTAAGATGCAACATGGGACACTCTCTTTTCGAGAAGCAGAAATCAAAACCTAAGTAACACATCAGGAGAGCTAGAGAGTCACATTCACAGAAAAAAACCCAAAACTTTTATTTTAAACATTTTCCTAGCCACATTAGCACACCAACAGGCGGCTTCACAGTACCTATTTGTAAAACTGGCATCTTGACCAGCAAGCAACTGCTCACCTTCTCTCTTCAATTTATGCTTACTTGACAGACAATCAGAAACATGTAATTGACCTTTGTTTCTACAAATAACGTTCACCTGGCATCAAAGTATGCAAAACCAGAAAAAAAGATTTTGTACAAATTAAAATTATTATTTTCAAAATATCCAGCAGAAAAAAAAGACCACGAAACATCTCTGTAAAAATACCCCCCAAACTTTATTATTAAGAACACGCTTTTCTTCAAGCAATAATCCAAATTTAGTTATCTATTTCACTATTAACAAATAAATATTGTTAAAACTGTAAAAGCTAAATTTATTAACACAAAGCTGTCTAACACATACACAAGATGGAACAAAAGCAGCTGAAACAAGTTTTTAAAATAGAGACTAGTTTGCAAATTCACTATACAGAGGATTCTGCTTCACCATATCAAGCACAGTCATGTTCTACAACTGGAGGACCTGTGCTTGAAGTAAGAGTCATTTTCCTGTTCAGCTTCTCTGAAGGCCTGAACAAACTACAGTACACTGCAGAATTACAATGCTTTTTTACCTACTGTTCTGCCTTGGATTTCATGACTGATGATGGCCACACTTGTGGCTTCAAATTAACCTCAGCTGGGTTAGTTTCTGGCTGGGGCTGAATTACCCTTTAAATTTGTATGACCAGGTAAGCTCTGAGTTCTTTACAGCTATCATCCTACCACTACTCTACCATGCTATTTTCAATAACAATAAAAGCTTTCTTTCATTAGAAAGTAACACTCTATCCTCTCAATTTAAGCTAAAATGCAGCAATCCTTTATAATGCAGTTAACCCCTTACATAAATGGAAGGATTAAGCAGACCCATTTATGGCCTGAGAGGAAAGAGAGCATATCACCTTGATTAAAGAGAAATGGAGCAGAAAGACAGCTCTTTCCCACAGCATCTGTACAGCATTCACACATACGTGCCAAGGAGTAAGAAGCAGTTAATAAGGACATTCCTCAGAATCACAGAGAGGAAGAGACTGACCTCTAGTTTTGGACTTTCTTCACTAAATTATCAGAGAAAAAAAAATGCAATGCATTTGAGACACAGATGCCACAAAGATCCCACAGACAGTATGAAAAGGTTTAATGTCAATACTGCATAATACTTGTCTCATATCAAGGCATTTGGCTGCCATACAACTCAAAGATTTAGTAAGTTTCAAAACCACAGAGACACGTATTCCATCGCTTTGCTTTTTTATACACATTTTATACAGATAAATCAGCTGGTATATTTAATTTCTAATAATGGAAAATTCTGACAGAAAACCAACACCTCGTACTATCCTCACTTTCCAGGAATATAATGTGAAACAAATCTCATTTTTGTGAAATTCACATAAATTTTGTTCATCCTTTTTTATTAAAAAGTGACATTTTTCCAAATCAATAACTAATTGTTTTACTACAAATGCACACCATTAACACAAACATAACTTGCATATAATATGAAAGTATATGCATCCATTCAGTGTAACACATTGAAAGAGAAAGTGACACTCGCTGAAACATGAAGGACCTGGGATAAAAAAGCATGGGTTACATTTAAGTAACAATCACTTTTAGTTGAAGACCTTTTGATCTTTAAAATAACAACTAGATAAAATACTGTAATATAAGATCTCATCTAAAGTACAAGCTACTACTCAAGAACCCCAGTTCCCTTCTAAAAAGTTCAGAGTTAAATTAACATTCAAAGACTACAGTTTGTTTTAGCATCATTTCATACAGAAACAAACTCAACCAAGCAAGGCTCCTCCTGCCTGTATGCCCTGCAGCCTCTTCAGAGCTGCCCAACGAGCTTTTATCAAAAAAGCAGACTAGTGTTTCAGCTGAGGGAGCAGCCATAGCAAAAAATCATATATATATATTAAAATATGCATGGATATTTCTAAACACAGGAAAAGCTTTCTCTGGAACTCAAAACATTTCTAAAAACAAGGAGAAACGTGGCATGAAACAATTTTATTCCTTGGAGACACCTTTTGCATAACTGTTTCATTGTAACAGAAAAAAGGTTTACCCCCAACTGCCAATATCTCACCTATGCTCCTTAGAAGCAAAAGTGGTTTGTGACTATGATTTGGTTTTAATTCCCCATTAGTATTTAAAAACAATACTTTTTATATCCCTGTGATAAGAAATCACTAGCAAAAAATATTAAAAATTAAAAACATTTTCTATTGATTTCATCAATTCAAAATTTGAGAATATTCCTGAAGTGACCAGTAAGTTCCAGAATCAATTTTACTTTCCTGAAAATTCACTAAAGTAATCACACACAACTTCTATCACAAAGGAGCAAAATCCTTTGTGTTTTCCCTCTTGAACAACAGCATACTGAGAAAAAAATCATTTTGCATCCTTTATCTGAACTATTTATATAGGACACATACTAAACAATTTCATTAAAGTACAAAGTTCAGTAACTCAAAAGTTGAGAAAAGCCACAAGGGTTGCCTGAGCAATTCTCTTCTCCTTCCTGCCTCACATACAGGACTATAATGTTTATACTAATTCTACCCTTCACCATCCTCTAACGTGTATGGTCTTATCACAGTATACTAATTGATCTCCAAATTCCATAACTCACAGACATAATTATTGGCTTCATTAAGGAAATTTTTGCTGTCTCTATATCTGACACTTACATGCTAATACTCAGGCATTCAGTGCTCTATTCAATACTTTCAGAGCCAGAACAGTGAGCTCAGTTTTATACCTTTATACTTTTTAAAATGGATTCATAAGCTGAATAATATGCACCATCAGGCCAACTTAGGGTCACTTAATTCAAAACCTGAATTCTGATTTTTTTATGATGTGGAGTGATGGGGGGGGGCGGGGGGGGGAGGTTAGGCCATGGTGTGACCTGCTGGGGTTTTGAGTAAATAGGTATCTACTTAAATCTGAAATCTCCCCTATCTCTCCAGGTAAAAGTACAAGATGACAAAAGAACCAAAAGAGTTTAACTCCAGTAGCTGACTGTAATAGTAAACAGTCACCCACTAAAGGAGATCAGTAAAAGCTGCAGTCCCTTTCAGGAGTGTGCTGTCAGTGGCGGAGTAAGCTAAACCCAAGTCCTTGGGGTTCATCATCCTTTGGACACATACCTAACCTTTCAGGATACCTTCTATCACAGTCCTCTACTGAGTCATGATTTAACTTCCTGACTTTCTTTAAAGGTTACAATTCGGCAGATATTTTACAAAGTCGTTTCATCCCAACTGTTTCATTTATCAAAGCAGTAAGTGAATGAATCACATCCTATAGTACAAACACATATCAGGTAGCCAGACAATAAGCAGAAGATCCATCAGTGGTATATACCTCAAGGAGTTAGAAAGATGGGGGGGAAGGTAAATACCAGTTATGGAGGAAGGTAATAAAAAAAAAAAAAAAAAAAATTAAAAAAAATCCACACAGACACCCATAGAAACCCGCGGAACCAAAGCACCCTTCAAGACTAGTTCTAAACCATTGGTTAAAGTGCAACCTGCAAAGAATGTAAATTCACACTAACAATTAGGCCTACAATATTTTTGCCCAGAGTTTAAACCCGATATGACACAAACTCTGAGTCTGCTAAACTGGTGACTCCTTTGGGGCACAGAGTATTCTCACAATCGTACCACATTCTGCTTTTGACAAAAAGATCAGAGGCTGATAGCCTGCTTTCCGAAAATACAAATCAAAGCAAAGTACATTTTGACAAACTGCAAAGGTCAGAACTATAACCAGGCTTACATAAATAGAGATAAAACATCTGATTTTTGTCCATGTTAAGATATGGAATGGGCAGGGGTTCAGTATCTATGAACAAGCAACTCCTCTAAAACACAACAGCATCTACGGCACACTAGAAGAGTCAGGCTCCACAGACATGAGAATCTTTTACTCAAAATATTGCTCATCAAAACCCTTCTCCCCTTCACATACACAGAGCTGCTTAATCTATAAAGTAGCAGATTTCAGAGAGACATTATCATTATTAAAACCTCTGCAGTAGCCCTTAGCCTTATTTTTTGCACTTAAAAGCAGGAGTACAGAACAGCATCAATGCCTACCCCATGGCTACGCGTTCACCTACCTCCTTAGGCATGTTGCAAGACTGCCCATCATCATCACACAGGGTCATGCTGCATAAAATACAATGCAACCACTTTTCACGGACATCATGAGAACTGGAAGAATGATCATAGTATTCCTCAGGATCACATAAGTAGACTCCACCAATGGAAATCAAACTACAAATTCTAGCAACTTGGATAGTGGTCCTAGCCATTGTGGAAGGGAAATTCTCACTCATTCTTGATTAAGATACCTTACTCTGCAGCAAGTTTCAAATGCAGGATGAACTGGGTCAGAAATTCAGTCCAAGGTTTTCTCTCTTCAAGGCAGTTGCTTACCCACTGGGATGAGAAAACAGGCCATCTCTAGTCCTTTCTTTTTCAGTTCAGTTAATCTGCCGTAGAACAGCTTTAAAAGAAGGAATAGAGAATTTTTCACACTACAGAGCAGCCGAAAGGCTGGTGTTCAGGGTAATCCTCATACAGAAAGGATAGAAGTGGAGAATTAACTTGGTTGTCTTACATTTTGAATGAAGGCTCTAGCTACCAAGATGCTACATCCTGTATTTTACATCACTGGGAAATGCAGCCTGTACTGCTTGCAGTCTGTGAAACTTGCATATGTAAATGACAAGGGAATTTCTTAGCTATATACTTTTGTATTTTATTTCATTGCAGATAAATTTTGTCCATCACATGGATGCTAGGCCAAATGTCTACCTATTACTTGGTTCCCAGTATGTAACTGTGACAATATACTTCACTCACATGCTCTTGGGAATTCGCTTAAAAGGCAAAAGAGCATTTAATACCAAAACTGTAAGGAACCCACTCGTACACAGTTATATTTGTATCTCATTTCTATTCTGGAACACCTATGCTATTTAACAAGATGCAATTCAACTGAAATCAATACCAGTTTGATCTAAGCTCTGATAATACTTAAAAGAAGGGAAAATTTAATCTAAAGCAAAAAATTTGCATAAATAATGTTACCAGAAAACTGTTATTAATAACTCCTTTCCAATTGAATATACTTCTCTCTGTCACGGTTAGTAGAAAAGCTTTTCCATATGGTCACCGAATAGATTTGTAGCTTCATTGTGCATTCAAGCAGCTACAGTTTAAGCTTCAAAGCAGCACCTCATCCAGAGGTTTCACAGTGTTTAAATATCTTAACACAATCTTATTGGGTATATGCAAATCCTAACATTAAATATTCTAAAAAGAGGTTTGAGTAACATTTTTGTGTTTTTTTAAACTAAAATCCAATTTTATTTTTTCATGAAATAAAAATTAAAGCTTTAAGTAACTTAGTACTTCATACTGATACGGAAAGTGCACCATTTCCCACTACTACATAAAACAATTGCATTTTTAAAGAGACAAAGTTAACAAACACTGAGTTTTTCAAACAGTTGCAGTCAAAACTTTGTACAACACAGAAGTAATCTGGCAAGTTAAAAAAATAATTTTTATCAAATTTTCTGAAAAAACTAATAGTAGGCTGGATAAGTAGGCTGGATTTATTTGGTATATTCTGAAAGTGAAAAAAAAAACACTCCTGAGGGATACAAGACATAATTTAAACTGCCTTTCAACAATTAATCTGAAAATAAATACTAGTGTCCATTTTGTTTTAGAAGTCTATTTCCCCACCATTTGTACTTAAATAAATGCTTATCATAAAACTACTGGCTTTGATAATACTTGATAAGTACACAAGCTCCCTATGGCCTGCTTCTTCATGTTTGAGTACTACAATTATTATTTTAAGCTTCTCTAAATTTGGAGGGGCTGGAGCAGGGAGGCATGCACAGGCAGAAGCCTCACTCACTTTCCAACACTAAGCATTAACAGATTTTAATAGAGCTACTCACATGTTCACCCTGATGAACCAATACCAAAGTAAAACAATAATACAATATTTAACACTTCACTACTGATTCTGAAATCAGTTTCAGAATCTTCAGAATCAGAAAATAAGCTTCATACAACACTGCCACAGAAGGGTCACATAGCATCAGATTTTTTAGGAGCACAGCACACAAAAACAAGACAGCTCATAATTCTGTCCTCTTTTCCACTATTACAACTCCAAATTATTTTTATTGCAATCTTTATTTTAATATATTCTATTTCCAGTACCCCCAGCATTTTATTTCCTCCTTTGGACTTCATGTGATTCATAAGCTAGCCTGTCAATTGCTAAATAAACTTAAGACAGTTTAAAAGCTTTCTAATCCTCAAGAATGAGACATCTGAAAACAATCCTTCTAAACTGTTGTGTTCTTTTAAATGAATATTCTTCACTTAAAGTTGGTACCTGTATCAAACCACACACAGGAAGATTAGGTTAGGATCATCTGTCAACCCCAAATCTAACTGATTTAATACATAGAATGCCAAACAGTATTGGCTATTGAAGAACAATCTTTCATGGTCAGTGAAACAGAAAGCAGGGTTTAGTCTACAGACAAGCCAGCACAACAAAACAAAACAGGGCAGTTTAAAGACTGGGGAATCTTCAGTCAGGTGGATTTCCTAAAAGGAAATCTTCCTCACAGAGTACCTCTTGTAATAAAGCGGATGCCGCTGGAACATGCTCCAGCAGTAGAATCTGGATCAGTCGAACAGAAGTTGCACCTAGCGTGGGCCTGATGGCTCCTGGTGTATTCATCCTGGCTGTCCCTCCAAGGTCTTAGGACCCATTACAGAAAGTAACCCAAGCTCAGCATTTGGGAAAGTGAGATTGTAAAATAGTAATTATTTAAAATATTTCCCTTCCCATTTTCACTGTCAGGAGGCCCACTAAGAACAAAGGGTAAACTCATTATCTTCTTTATGGTTTTGAGCCCATGCATAAAATACATGGGAAACAGCAGATGTGGCTGTGTTCAAAGAACTGTCAAAGACACAGGGTAAACACACCTGTACAGAGAGTATTATCTCCACCTAATCTCAGAGAATTAATATTTTGTTTCCCTTAAAACAGAAGGCGAAACATTGAATAGGTTTTCTAAATTGACAGATCCTTAGAAGGGGTGCTTTTGAGAAGACACATAAATTAACACCGCACAACTAGCACATTGACCAGAAGGAGAACAGAATTTTTACTGCACAGGCGAAGCTGCTTAGCCATTTTTTTTTATGAAGTCCTAATTTCTCAGATTTGCAAGAATATACCAGTTCTGAAAAAGCTTACTCTACACGCAAATTTTCTAATTTTGGGTCAAAACGAGAGAGACTCTTAATTATTATTCATTATTAAAATCAGGAAGTTCTTTCCTCCTACACCTACACTCTAATCACCTGCAGACACAAACATCTCACTACCGCACCAACGAAACTGACGGAGAGCATTTTAGTGAAAGTTTCTAGACAGACACTGTCTTGCCCTAATGCACACTGGAAGACTTTTGGGTTTGGGTAGGTTGGGTTTTTTTAATAATTTTCCACAGGAGCAGAAAAGTCTTCCACACAGCCCTAAACAATCTGATTTTGCTAATATTGAATCCCAACCCAGCAAAGATTAATTAACTGTGAGGAGACATTTAAATCAATAGGAGTGTTTATTACACATTATGTTTAGCTTGCACATGAAGAGCTGGGGCCTGACACTGAGCAATTTCACGTTGCTATATAAATTCTCGCATGCAGGATCTAAGATAAAATGTTCACTGTCTATATGAACTAATATGCTCTGTGAGATTTACACAAACACAAAGCCCTTAAGAAAGCTATCTCCAGAGCAAGGTCAAATTTCTGCAGAGCCAGGAGTATAGAAGCCTGGCTGCAAAAGCTAGCTAAGCTTGAAATTTCAACCATGAAAAAATAAGAGTAACATACATGCACACAGACTGTTTTTTCTCCTGTTCTCTCTGCCATATATTTAAACTTACACACGCTATAAATAAAATGAAAAAATGTATTAGCCCAATTTAAAAAAAATAGGATACTTTTCAATGCTGATACACAGAATTTCTCTTACTGTTTTCCATGTCAAACAACATTTTAAACACTCCTGCTTCCAAAAAGCACTTATTTGTGTAATATACAGGACATCTGAGTCAGAACTGATGTAACAACTTCCCTTCACTGCCTTTTGACCACCAGTGGATTAAACTGCAAATAAGACCAGAGCATTGGTCAGAATAGACTCTTTTTTATCTCTTTATTAAGGGACTGTGGAATATCTATATTTACACATAAGTATTTTGAAAAGTAACTAGATTTTTTTGCACAAAATATGCCAAAGGCCTACAGCTAATCCTTTATTACTTCCTAACGTCATTTACTACTAACCAAAAGCTCTCTTCCTTTCAAAAGTCAAGAAGAGGAGAAAAATCATAGAGCCCTGCATCAGCATTGGCTTTGCCTGCTTTCCACTAAAGAGAGAACTCAAGAGGTGAAGGAAAAAAGGAAAGCTACCAGGTACCTACCTTACACAGACTCAAACTTAAGATCTTACATATAACCCAGCAACTCTTACCTCTGAATGCACAAACCAAGTACTCTGCAGTCACTCTCATTGGCTGACCAAAATTCCGGCCTTGAAAACTTCCCCAGCACAGGTTTCACCCAAACCAGTATGCCTGCACAGACAGCTTCTGTTCAGTGAATCCCGTGAGAATTCCTCACTCGCCTAATTCCTACCAGCTGCTGAATGGAGTTGACCAGAAAAGCTGTCTACCCTGTTTCTAGAGTACAGCTTCCACAAATCTTATCCTAGAAGGCACACCTTCTGTAATCAAACACCTTTGCCCTGATACCACCAGTCTCTATTTCTCTGTTTTAATAAACCTTCTAATCTGATGCCCAATTACCAACTGAAAGGGAATCCAAGGGCATTAAAACCCATTTCTGATGCCAAAACCACAGTCAGCATTACAGCTTGTAACTGCTCAGTCTTGCAGCACTTACTAAGGCAAAGTCAGAGGAGAAAGAATTCCCTAAATCAGAAGGAACAAAAAGGAAAGCAAACTTGACCACACAAGACATCTTGGGATCAAGCAAACATTCTTCCGAAATGTTTGGAGTAGCCTACTAATTTGTTCTCAACCTATCTGAGGAATGCAGACTGCCTTATAGAAGGAAAAATAGTCACCTACTCAAGACTCCTACAAACTGCTGCTTTAGCACATTTACCAGAGAATGTCAAGATTAATTAAGAATAAAACTACTCAAGAAAAATGGAGATCATACTCTGTAAAACTAAGCCTGAATGGATCCTCATTTTCCAGCAATTCTGTCATTAAGAGTAGCACTCTATGTATTAAGTAATATGTAATATCCTTGAGAAACAATACCAAAGGTATTACATCTGCAATCTCAAATCCTAAAATTAAGCAATTTATCTGCTAGCTGCATTCACCATAATAACTAGAGAGCACCAAAACCTTACACAAGTCATCTTATAGATCATTACCATATACCATTCAAGTTAAATAATACAAATATAGTTGCTGATTATACACTGCTCTGGGAAGCATAGAAAAATACCACATATCCCTATGATTTACTTAACACCACACATAAGTTCATTGTCATTGTTCTTTTTTTTTACTATAGATCACCTCACAAATGCTGAAGACTACCATCTACTATTTATACCTTCCCTGCCAGAGAAAATGGCTACCATCCAAAATTGTTTTTACAGCAGTTTACAGTAAAATTATTTGGTGTTTGTAACAAAAAATCCACATACATTACAAACTGAGACATTTTTAAAACTGTCAACCTATTGCACTTGGCAGATTAAAGAAAATAAAGGTTGTTTCCCAGAAGCTAGGAACCATCTCATGACCTAGGTGTCCTATAAATACACAACAGGAAACAGTATTTGGAGAGCAGCACCTGGACATAAATGCCTATATACAGCATGCCTAGGTTGGGGTTACCTGCAAGCAAGGAGACTTTTTTTCATCTTTCTTAAATAGAGCTTTAAAGTCAGAGGAAGAACAAGTTAGCCAATGTACAGGCATCTGTGCTAAACAAATAAAACTTACATTTAACTTGCATAGTTTTATTGGTGATGTAGCAATCAAAGAACAATTTTTTCCTTAGGTAACATGCGGCTTACATTCCTGTCATAAACAAAGCCAACTGAGTTCCTCAGAGTCCAAAATGCTATGTGAATGGTTAAGGACACAGAAAAGGGCCAATAATTTGCAGAGTATTTTATCTTAATATTTTCCAGAAGAAAATTTCCTGACATATAATCGTTGGGGTTTTTTTAAATAAAAACATCTAAAGATGGGTCCTTAAATCTACATTACAGACTCTACTGCATAGCAGTCAGATTTGCAAAGCCAAAACTTTTTGAAATTATCTGGAGTTGCAGATGCTTATTGTTTGCATGTCTGTACATGACAAAAGCAGGAGTCAGAACACCATGAAAAGTGGTAGAAGAAAAAAATAGGTACAACTTTTATTTAAGTGAGCTTAAGAAAGAAATTACAAACATAATTTGTTTGTGTTTGAAATTACTTTGGATCTGAGAGTTTTAATTCTTACAATAAGTAGACTAAGATTCTGCATCATGTTGCCTTTTCAAATTCAGTCTGTATAGAGTCCAGCAAAGCTTGCGTAACCTTCTTTATATGTTTGATGTATTATACAACACTTCACATGCAGATAGTTTTCCATTTTCATTCAGGACAACAACTCAAGGCCAGCTTGTTTTGGTTTTAACCACCAGGAGAGGCTGAAGTAGGTGACAGGTTTTTGTTTCAATAAGATCATTCAACTACAGTGGGGAGAAAAACCTACTGTAACAAAAAGAAAAAAAAAAGCCAAAAAAAACCCAAAAGGTACAGGTTTGTTAATGCTTCAAAACTAGTGTAAGTATTTTTAACACAGAAATGAATCCAACTTACGTAATATAGTTTAAATTCAGAAATCAATTCTTTATAGAGGAAAAAGCAAAAATAACAGTAAAAGATAGACTCTACTGTGTGCCATTAATCTTTAACCTCTGCTGTAACAGAAGCATATTTCATTGGTATGAAGTTGCTTTTTAAATGTGGACAATAAATACTCCATTACAAGTACAATCTTCATGTTTTCTAAAATAACATACTGCTGTGTACAATCTGCCATCCAAAATTGTCAAGGAAAATTTTCATGACCATATTTTTTTTTAAAGGATACTTCCTTGTCTGGTTCTACTAAAATTTTATTGGGAAACAGTGGGAAAGAGGATGTAAGAGCTTGGCAGCTTTGCATCAAGTATACCTATTGTATTCTGAAGACTGATATGTATTTACTGAAAAATAAGTGTATGCTAAAATGGAATGAAATCAGATTTTGGCACGAACATAACAGACGTTACCAGATACTGTTATTTCTCTTTAAAAGTAAATAAATAAATGAGGAAACTCAAAGTTCTGTTTCTTTTCAGTTTAATACTTCATCACAAGATAGACAGTTAAGTTGCATAAGAAAACTTTATTCTACATTTTTCAAGGCCAGGCTGGATAGAGCCTTCGGTGGCATGGTTTAGTGGGAGGTGTCCCTGCCCATGGCAGGGGGCTGAAACTAGATGACCTTAAGGTCCTCTACAAACCTAACTATTCTATGATTCCAATCGCAATCCTATCCAATTTGTACTCACTACATTTTAGCATTTCATCCTTAATTAGATTACATTTACTTTTATACTACTTGTATCTTATTTTCCTCCATGGAGCACCACAGCTGCTGCACAACTCTAATTTGTTGGTAACACACATTAAAACAATATCAACAAAAAGCTGAGACACATACCAGGAGAGTCTCCTTTCTACCTACTTTATGTTATCACTCACCTCCCTACAACTCCCTATATGCTGTACTACCCAAACAGTGCTGTGTAGGCCCAGGAAGGCAGTAAAGCAATAGCAAATAAAGCATTTGAGTAAGGGATTACCCTGGACTGTGGCCTCGGTTTTGCCAGCAATAGTGCAAGTATGTAGTGAACTCAAGGCAACTACAAGATAAAGTCTTTCTAATGTTTATGTTTGAGTTACTGTATGACCATAGAAGACTTCATAAGAAAGAACAGAAAGAAGTAACTTGATTTCTAAGATGACCTGTTAATTAGGAGCTCATTCTCTCACTCCACCACTTCACTGTGCTAAGGAGAGTTTAGAGGTGCAATCAATCTACTTGCAGAACAATGTGGAGCAGTTACTTCTTCAAAATGCCCCTCTCCAAGAGCAACCCAAGGTGTTTGGCTGACTGACTTCTCAATCTAGGAACAAAGACGTTAACAGCATAGCCTAAATTAACATATATCTTTTTTAGATTTCAGTATGTCAAGTTCTCAGGAAGTTTAAGGATTATCCATTATGTCTCCTGAATCCACATGAACACTCCGATGCTGCACATACACAGTGTGATGAAGTGACACAAAAGCTTCGGAAACAATACAGTGCTCCTTCCTTATTCCTTCCCAGGGAGTTAGCAAATGCAAGTATGTCTATAACACCACACTGGGACTATTCATACTTTTAAGTATTAAAGCGTAATCTCATTGAATTTTAATTTAAAAATCTACTTCAATCTCAAACCTCAGGATATAGGGAATACACACTTGATTAAGCCTACAACAGGTAGACCTGCTTTAAGTACAAGTTCAGTTCCAAATCCAGTGCAAGGCCACAAATCCAAGAACTATGTAATAGGAAGTGAAGACTCCATTCAAGTATTGCTTAACACTTCATGAAAATAAGCATTTTGAAAAAGCTGAAATTTGCCTTTCGTAAGTTACACATAAAACTGTGTGCTACGATTAACCACCTTACTGTGGAAGACTCCAAAAATATGTACACATTCTCTTGTGATTTCAAGTCTCCCAGTCAAGCTTCCATATTTTTTACAATCCAAGGATGCATTTATTACCATGAAACAAAAATAGTGCTATTTTTTCCACCCATAGTAGAAATGCAGCTGCACTACTCAAGCACTTGTGCAGAGAGCAGCTCTCTAACACAGGAGGCCTCCAGCATATTTTTAAACTATAGGTGTATTAAGAGGCTGGACAGGGTATAAACATTCCTGGCAGGTAGGAAAGAGGGGTTGCCACCTGATAGTAAAAGGACACAAGAATTTACTAAGTGGAAGAGCAGCTTTCTCTGACTGAATTGTATCATTCTGCAACCAACACTTTAACAGAAAGTAATGCACTCCACAAAAGTGTCCAAACTAAGATGATTTTGAAAATATAGGAAGGCCAAAGAGTAAAGGAGACAGCAAGACACAGCCAAAGCACCTCACACCACAGAAGCATCAACCTCTACAACATCTCTGAAGAGCCTAAATGTTTCTGTTTCTTCAGCAAGCGGGTAGGCATGGGCCAGGAGCTCTTTTCTGAGAGAAGCAGCACCATAAAGGGAAAGAGAACACAAAATGCAGCTTGAGAAACAATAAGCCAGTAAAGTTTGGGGGTTTGGTGTTAGGCTTTAAAGTCAAGTTTCCAAGTGCTGCCTGTCCCAGAAACCAGCCTTTCCTTCCCTTGCCCCTCCGGAGCCCGCGGCGCACCCTCAACCTCAACAGCGCGACACCGGCGGCCCCGGACTCCTACGCCGCACCAGCCCCCGCCTGGCTGCAGACGAGGATCCCGCAGGCCCATAACCACAGACGGGTTACAGGGCGGGTGGGGGCGAATCAGCCTAATCCAGCTGCCCCGATAATGGGGTCGGTAGAAGAGCAGTGTGCTTATTCAGCGGCCCGGGGCAGGCCGGCGGCTGGTAGGGGCGAGAGGCCGGCCCCGGCCAGCTCCTGTCACAGCGGGGGGACTGGGCAGCGCCTCGGCGCCCCGGGCCCGGCGCGGCTCCCACCCGCCCGCCTTGCAGGCCGCGCCGTGGCCCCGGTGCCTCCGCAGGGCCTGGCACCGCCGCAGGCTCGGGCAGCTAAGCGAACAAAGAGAGAGGAGGCCAGGGCCTCCGCTCAGGAGAGAGGCGGAGGGCAAAGCGCGAACCGCGCTGTCCCTATCCCCTGGCCCTCCCTCCTCCCCGCCAGCTCTTCACTGCCACCGGGGGAAGGGGGTAGAAGACCTGCCGCGGCGCGCCAGTTGCCGCAGGGACGCTCACCCAGCGGAGGCCGCGGTGTCCCGCTCCCAGCGCGGACCTCTCCCTGGACACCTTGGCGGCGCGGCTCGGCCTGCGCCGGCATCCGGGCTCGGCGGAGAGCAGCCTCCCGAGGCGGCGGCGCGGGACTCACCGAGGAGAAGGAGGAGCTGGCGCTGCTGTTGCTTTTGCGGGGCCAGGCCCGGCTCCGGCTCCCTCCCTCCTTCGCCGTGCCGCCTCCTCCTTGTTCCTGGCGCCGCCGCCGCTTCCTCCGCCTCCTCTGCCCCCACCCCTCCGTCCTCGGTGGGGCGCACGGGGGTAGCGAGCCCGCGATGGCCGCCGCAGCCGGAGCCGTGCCTGCGGCTGGCGGGTTTAGCGGGGCCTGGGATGCCTCACTCCGCGCTTCTGCCTTCCTCGCTGCCCCGGCGGCCGGCAACAGCCCGCCGCGCCCGACTGGCTGACGGGGCCTTTTCCCTTCCCGGCTCTGGGCGCTTTTTTCTGGACTCGACGGCCGCCGGAGCCCTGCGGGGGCGGCCGGGAACCGCGCTAGGAGGGGGTGATCAGGCTTTGTTAGCCCCGGGCCTTTCCTCCCTCCCACCCCGCTCCGGTATCTGGCTGCTCCCCTCGCTTATAGAAGCTCACAAGTTCACAAGGAGCTACTCCCCCCTGCTTGTCTGGCGAGAGGTATCGCCTTGCTGGTACCGCACTGCTGAGGGGGTTCCCTAGAAGGGGTGATGAGCCAGGCCCGCTGCCGCCCCGCCGGGAGGCGACGGAGGTGGGGACTCGGTGCAGCCCCGCGCTGTGCTGGGGAGGGAGGTGGTCTACCCTCCGCTCTCCTTCGCTTCATCTTGCTTCACACCTCCCATGCCGTGAAGCCCAGAATAGGCATTATTTTAGTGTTCAACTTCTCTTCACAGATCACTGCTAAACTTCAGCCCCATCAGCTGTGCTACTGCGGCTCCAGCCAAGCAGGCTGCATGCCGGATTGCTTGTTTGCCTGCCCCTTTTTTAAAAATAAAATGCTAAATCAAGAGCCACAAAACCATTCTTAATATAGGATGTGTTAGACTGACAGAAGCGACTCGCGGGGAGCGAAGAATTAAAATCTGTGGACAATATGGGTCTTAAAAGTTGCAAGTCATATTTGTTGGCTGGTGGGGAGCTAGTAAAATGCTACCTTTTATTTCCTGCTTGTGGTACATAACTGATGCAAATCAAGAACCTGATTTGTAAAGATATGCATAATTTACTTACCTATGTAATTGCATGAGAGACAATGTCATTTATATGACTCGTTATGCCACTACTCACTGATTTCAAGGTTTAAAATAAACGGTTGAAACTCACAAGACAGTGAGAATGTTCATGCACATTCTGCCTGGATTCTTCTACTGAGATCAAAGGTATTTGTGGGTTGAGGTCAGTGACTTCTTTAAGTGCCAAAGTTACTTGAGATCAGAATGTGTCCTGATTTCGCTTACATTTTTGTATCTCAGGCACCTACTGAGAATTAAAAGGGTTTTCCTGAGTCTCATCCAAGGGTCGTATGCTTCTTTATGTGTCTTATCGACCTCAGTTGCTGGCAGGCCAGGACCATTTCAGGAGATTAATAGAGTTGCAAAAAGAAATTATTTTTTTCCAAACAAAGTTTAGCTTTTCTTGATCTATATAGAAAGATTTACGGTTTTAAGTGGCTTATATTAAAACTGTTCGTTTTACAATTATGATTACATGTTACCAGTGGTATAACAAACAAAGCTAGGAATAGCACCAAGTGGATAATTTCTGAAACCTTATGAATTTTGTAACTTTTTTGTAAAACCCATACTGTTGCTGTTAAAAATATGACTTTCTATGTCAGCAGTGGTGCTTGAAGAAAAGAAAAGAAAATGAAATAAATAACAAAAGACTGTTTTTCAACGTAGTAGGTTCCTCCTTTCCTGGATAAACTGTTAGCAACCTAATCCAAAACGGGAATAAGAGAGACACGTAAGCAAGGAAGGTCTTAACTGGGAAAGTTTTGGTTTAATTATTGTGCAGTTCTGTCAGTTCCTCAAACAAGTTTGGGGCATTTTGTATGTGTGTTTTTACCTTCTTCTCAGGCCTTCTTTTCCTTTGGATACAAACATTGAATAAGTAATAATTTTCAGGATCCAGCTGATATTCCTGCTCAGCACATGCATGTGATATTAACTTCAGCAGTGTCTTCAGCAGCAGCTGTGGGACAACAGCAACTGTATGTATGAAGAAGTCAACAGACTAAAAATGTTTTTCTACCTTCAGCTGGTTGTTACCATAGACAATTTCTGTAGTATTGCAAATGAGACAGAATTTTTTTAAAAAGAAAAAGGTCTTTTTCTACAGCCACCCACACTTTATTATAGAGTTAGTTCTGGATGATGTTTTCCAGCCCATGTGTTAAACAAAGGTTTTAATGTGTCTGAAACTGCCACCTTGACACTTTTATGAATAAAAAGGTTTAACTTTTTGCAGAAATGGCACTGATAGACAACCTCAAAGAGTTGAAGGAAAGTAATCCACCAAACTTGGTAGATTTTTACCCTAGTCTGTCTCCCATACTTCAAATTTCTTCTCACTAGGGATGATGATAAATATGGCTTAAATTAGTATCATTACTCAACATGATTACTCATTCTCTCTCTGTGTCTTCTTCCCTCTTTCTGCTCATACGCACCTTTCCCTTTTTTCATAGTTGCTACAGTCCTTGCTGGATCTCTTTAAGCCAGCTCAGGTAGCTAAATCTCTTGAGGTTCATTTACCTAAGAATAAATCACAACATAAAGTAGGCTAGATGCCTTATTTTTCACTCACATAATTTAGAAACTGTAATCTGTTGCTGTAAGATTTCACAAGAACATAATTTTCAAATTGTAAGCACTGAGCAGTTTATAAGAAGTCAGGGACGTTAAAGGAAGATACTGAATAAGCAAAACCAAACAATATTTTCCAGCTGGATTAGTTGCTGATGTAGTTCAACCTGTTACCTCGTGAGTATCACAGCCTACAAAAAAGAGGTACTTTGTGCATTTGAAGTGATGATGAAAAGAGGGAGAACTGGGGATTGCAATCTTCTCTATAGGCTACCAATGTGCTCTTAACTTGTCTTAGCCGTAGTATACAACTTTATGTTCTAGATAGTCTTTTTCCCATCCAAGCATTTCAGCAGATAGCTGCATCCCAGTAAGTGCAACAGTTTATTACTAAGGGTGAACTCACCTAAGTGTGTTACTCGCATTGCAACTTGGATGGCATATGAGGATTGCTCAGATGAATTTGTTCTTGGCTTAAAAACATGTGTTGGTCTAAATTGGGCAGTTCAAATATTCAGACATCTTGTTTGAATGCTCTCTAGGCCTATATCACTTATTAGACTTGCCTCACAGTTGCTAGCTTTGTTCAAAATGACGAGGACTAAAATTTGGGGTTTAGTAATACAAAATTCAAATCTTTCGTGTCCAATGTCCTTATATGCATAAGCTTCTAAAATCGGGAGCTCCAGATCCAGTTCTAATTACTTTCACTGAGGTCTGCATGTCGATGAGTTCCTTGCTTTGATATGCTTATGGAGTTGGGGTTTTTTTCCTTTTTTATACTCAAAATTGTGATTACAAATTATTTCATAACTTTTGAATCAAATGTACAAATCTTTAGTTCAGAGAGGCAGATCATTGACAACAAAGCTGATGGTATATCCACCATACCCACTTTTTGTCCTATTGCTTCCTGCCTGCCAGGCATAAGTTACCATCATATCGTAACAACTACTCTCCTCCTTGTTCTTTGGCCTGAATTGCAGTGGGAGGTTAATGCTTTTGTCTTCTTATTGCTCCCTGAAGGAATGTAACTGTATATGACTGTATTTTAAGGACACAAATTGCCTCCTTTTCTATTTCTATTAAGTATAATTCGGAAAGGGCATTTGCAATTTTATTAGAATTTCTAAATTATTGTACTGCTTTACAGGAATTGGATCTTTTACATGGTAAATATTCAAATGGCCTTGGAAAATCATATGCTTTTAAGGAAAGCAGTATATACAAAATCACCGTTGATTGTTGGTCATTTTTGTAACTGTGACCTAATTTTCTGGGGTTTCCAATTTCTGTAGTCCTTTTTTATTACATCTATTTTATTTATTCCTGTATTTTTATTTTAGATAATATTGTATATTTATAGTCCTATGCTTTAATATATATTAGAAATCTTTATATATCATATCTTCACATATAATGTTTGGATACTGTATGTTGATTGTTCCACTTCATTTTCTCAGATTCTTGCGTATTTTTTGTTAGTAAATTCCATTTCCATTATAGCTATTAGTTTATGTAAATATTTTCAACATTGGGGTTTGGCTTTGGGTTGATTTTTCTTTTGAGCAAATTCCCTCCACCCAGTTTAATAGTAGTGTTAGAAACCAGAACCGAAAAAAGGTGAAGTATGCAGGAAGTTCTTCCACCCCCCGCTTTGTCTCAGATTGGAGTTAAATTTGCATTGTTTACCAGCACTGCTGAAATCAGTTTAAGGTATAAGCGGCGTAAGACCTCGTTATAGCTACTAAAAATAAACTATCCATATCACATACATATAAATCATTTGTCACATTTTAATGAGAGTAGTGCTGTTGCTTCTACTTCTCACTGTGGTTGTGATACTCTGTATCTTTGTCTGTTGTGCTTATAACTAAAAAACCCAGTGCTTATTTACTTAACATTTTTCTAATTAACGCCTGTGTTTGAGTTTCACTTCAAAATCAGAGAAAATATACTTAAGAATGACTGACAAGCACTTCTGAAATTAAGATTTCTAAATCCATTATAAAGATTCTGTTGACGATAGAAGTGTCAATTTTTTATGAAGAGCACAGCTCAATATTTTCTTAGATCAAAGTTCTCTATCAATTATATTACAGTAGAAAACAACAGAGTATGCCAAAATTACATTTCTAATAACAAACAGCACATGAAGGCTAACTTCTGAATAATGGGGAAAGAGAGTAGTCATTTTAATTGTTTATGGACCGAAAGCTGAATAAATTCAGGGTAAATTGGGCCTCACAAATGGATTTCTGTTAAAGTCAGGGAAGTAATATATCACTTTTCTTGTCAATGAAGACACAGAATAAATCATGACAGTAGATGCTGTGAGCAGCTCTATACAGTTAAGTTAGCCTATGCATCTTACTCATTGAGTATCCATATTGCCTGTATGTTTGCTTGTAAACTATCTCAGGTCTGCAGTGAGTCATGTAAATTTGGAGATGCAGAAAGACAGGCAAGGTTTTTGAGCAACCTGGTCTAGTGGAAGGTGTCACTGCCCATGGACATAGCTAACAAAGATGATATATATGAAGTCTGTACTCTCAAAGCCAATACATTGCAATACATACAGGCTCAATTTCACTGTTTCCCCATACTAGTTCATCAAAATAATGCATACAGAAGGTCATATATTTTTTCTGTAATAAAAGAGCAGAAACTTGACAGAACTTCCTTCTTCAACTTGTAAAGTTTCTTCCGTTAAAAGTAAGAATTTTTACGGGTACTAGTGTCACATCCTTAAAGAAAAACCTAAGAACATATATTTTAATTTGGAATATTATGTTCTTCCCTATAGCCAAACTAATTCAATTTAAAATCTTAACTGTTCTTTACAATGCAGCTCATGGGCTTGGATTTGTAGCCCTTACTTCAGTATTCACAACTGGCCCAAGGAGTATGGAGTTCACCAACAGCAATCATTTTGGCGATCAAGTGCTGAAGACAAAACAACTCCAGATGTTACTTTACAATTCCTAAACATCCGGCATGGTCAAATGGGTTCTTTTCAGTCTTGTTTTTAAGAATATGCTTTTAAAAACATGCACAAAAGCATAAAAAATGCTCAATTCATAGGCAGAAGCATATTAAAAACAAACAAACCTAAAAAACCTGCCTGCTAAAATGGATGTAAGATGCAGAAAGCCAGCAGATTTCACAATGCCAGCTGAGCAGTTCTTGTCCAGCCCTGATCATCCTTTCCTTGCAGTTCACAGAAAAGATTCACGTTTGCTTCAGCACTGTAAGGCCGTTCCTATAATGCCAAGAGCAATTTCTTTTGATTTCTGAACTCCCACGGACTTCAGCTAGATCCAGGGCTGCTCCAGTATTCTCATATCTCGGGGCTTATCGTTACGTAATGTACTTCCAGCTAGATCAAGAGTTGCCCCAATCCTCTGGTTTCTCAAGAGCTTATTAGAGGGTGTACCTGCCGCTGCTAATTTTAATTGAACAGTTTGTAAATAATTTTTACCCATATTATTATACTTAAAGAGCTCAAATTAAAAAATCAAAACAAACAAAAAGCAAAACCAAAAAGAAACCCCTTAAAACATCTTCAGGCTGTGTCAGTCAAGCAGTACACTTCACAGCCTTCTGGAATAAAATTCCCTATTGCTGAAGAAACGGTATTTAAATCTAGATGGCTCACAGAGGTACATATGGAACTTCTCACATTTAGGTCACAAGTTCAAACATGGTTTTCATTACCTGAAAATTAAAACTCTCAATAACTGACATCTGTTACATAGCCAATATAAAATGAGCTGCTTTCTAAACTGGATAGCACAGAAGACATTATTAGCAAACTTGTTTCTAAGCATACTGTAAACATGCACATTCAAACATGTTTCTTCTCAGAAATGAAGCCTGGCTCTAAAAAGGAAGTCAACAGTACCAACTTCTACAATTTTGCAAAACACTGTTTAATTACTCTTGTCCTAACAAGTAAAAAAATATAGACATTAAAAGTTCTGTTGTACCTGAAACCTGCTTTCTCTTTGAAGTTGGAGCTTTCAGCTACAGTTCTTTACATATGTGCTGATCTCTCCAGAAAGGTGAAGCTGACCAGCAAGGCAGGGTGGAAAAGCCTTTGTTGCCCACACTATACATATTTTCAATTAACCTCGGTTGCACATCAGATAACTCCAAGATCCTGAAATGGCATTAAATTCATTAGGAAATAGCCTACTGTGCATCTGCATATCATTTTAAAAAACATCCTGAGAGCATTTGTCAAGGCTTCTACGCAGGTGTAAAACCACACTAAAATATAGTCTACATTTGAATATGAGGAGGCTTTACCATCAGTTCATTAATTTTGGGTTGTTCTTCAGAAATAAGTTGGTCAAATTCATCACAAAACTTACCTTGAATATTTAAAAAAATATAAAAAGGCAAGATGATGTTTCACATATTCAGAAGCAAAAAGGTGAAAAATCTTCAGATTATGATTGGCTTTGTAGGTTGTTTTCAGTATGCAAACCAGCCAGGAAATATTCTGTCAGCTTCTCTGTTTGCTACTCTATGACCAAAGACAAAGTAGTAGCAGTAAATGAGTGATCTTTTTATGAGCCTTCTTCTTCCACAAAAGCTTTGCAGATCCCTTAAGCATTTCTGCTTTTTATTTGTGAAGCAGTACATTTTGTCACTGTGATTATAGCGTAGCAAAACTCTTTAATCATTCTACTCTGCTCTGGGTAGAAGTGACTGAAGGCATCTTTTGGAAGAAAAATAAAAGACTCAGTGACTACAACCTGAACATGCTGAAGACCATATCACAGTTCTCATTCTTTTCATCCAGGAACTTTATCAAAGAAAAAAGCAGTGCTGAATATGTAACATGTTGTTCCAAAGCTGGAAATTATTACTGATGTGAAATAAAACTGCAGCATTTTCTTTCCAGTGCAAATGCAATGTACTTGAATGTGCTTCTCAATACACCACTAAAATCTACATTTGGTAACGACACTTAAACCCCGGGACTGAGGCCTTTCAACTGAAACTGACAAATAAGACTGTTCCTTTTAGAAAAAGGAGGTTGATATATCTGCAAAATGGGCTCACACAGTGAATACACAACCACAGTCTCTTTTGTGGGTAAAACTCAAGTCTTTAGCTGGATAAAAAAAAATTGCTCCACAAAACAAAATGCTTCTTTTTGAGGGAAGCAGTGTTATTTTACTAAATAGCATGCATTCAGGGTAGATTTTCAAAGACATGATGGGCACTTGCGTACATCAGTTAGGTGCCTTTTGGATCTTCATGCCTTTGAAAAAATATCCTCCCTTGCTCTGTTAGGATTTTCTTAACACAGACTTTCTTTTCCTTTATGACTCATCTCTATCATGTCTTTGCTGTAAATAAAACATTCTCTTGGTTTCATAAATATGCTGATAGGCAGCATGGAAAACATTAATTACTGCAAAGCTGAAGGATACTTTAGTACAAGTTAGTAAAAGCATGAATTGAGGAATGTTGATTTAAATAGTATTCAACAGCTATAAAAAATGCCATACAACCTCACTATGATCCCACCAGAAAAGCTATTTTATCATACACAAAAAAGAATAAAATATCTGTTTTTCTAATCTGAAAGAAAATAGAGTGAAATGTTATAAAAAACATATTACGTAACACTAATGTTAAGTAGTTATACAACACATCTACAAATGTAGAATACTTTTTTCATGATGATAGCCATGATAAAAAGAAGAAAATATTTAAAAGCTTGTAATAGGTAGGTATATAGCTAGTGGGAGCAACTTTTATCTGTGTATAACTGAAGGTAGATGCTTAAGTATCAATCAGCATTTAATTTTTGAAGTTTAAAACAAAGTCTTTATTCCATTTAAATCCTTAGCAAAATTGCTGTTCACTTCAGGAGGACTGTGGTCTCCTCACTCTTAGAATCATAGAATCATAGAATAGTTGGGGTTGGAAAGGACCTTAAGATCATCTAGTTCCACCACCCCTGCCATGGGCTGGGACATCTCCCACTAAACCATGCCTGCTCAAATACTAACTAGAATGGTGGTATTATATATGCTACTGAATAGTAAATCCTTCCTGTAATAATCTAGAGACAAAATTAATGAGCCTTCACTTTTTAAAATCTTCCTGCTTCAGATTCAGAGAAAGCCAAACTACTTTTTATTAAAACCATCAGATTTTGCTAAATGGAACCATCAAATGCAAATTAATGTAGACCGAAGTGGCTACTTTTTGTTGTGCTTGAAGAGGCAATTGCTCTCTTAAAAAAGCTCCATATAACTAATACTAATTTATTTTTTTTTTAGAAATTTCTTACTATTATTGATCATTACATTAAGTTACTGTTATCCACTGTTCAATCTTAGTTGAATTGGTGTCAATTGGATTGTTGTCCAGAGCATTCAGGTTCAGCATTGTAAGTGAAAAACTCCTTAGATATATAATTTCAATGAGACTTTATCTTCTCATTATCATAACATCTTTCTTTACATGTATTAAATCTTAATCATTGACTTATTTCATAGTAAGGTAAGTGCCAGCCTATTACATTAATACTATTTCACTTGGCAGACAAACTTCAGTCTCACAAAATTTTGGTTAGCTTGACAAGGCCCATCTCTCAGAAACTTATGTTTGGCAATTAACTGTATTTCTCTTTTTTAAGTCTTCATTATCACAAACCAAACTAGATTTTTTTTCCAGTCTTACTGAACAGCAAGAGAAACTTTGAAGCTGAATATACTAAATAGGGGTGGGGAGGGTTAGGAGACACTTTTTTGGATCTTAGTGATGAAAGCAGCATTTTAAGATTATCTTTTTAAGTAAAACCAAACATTTTTTTATATTTGTCAAGGAGACTACTGTAATTGTGCTTGTATGGCCTCGGTGACTGAGTCTGCAGCTTCTCTTAAGCAACTGCATGTCAGGCTGGGAGGAGGGCACCCTTCGGGAGATGTGGTAAATTAAACATCCTGCCCAATCTGCACTCTGTGTGTTTCAAAACCAAACCCCATCAAGTAGGATTGTGATTTTGAAACCAGTTACAATGCTGTGTTTGATTTGATGTATCATATTACATTTAAACTGGTCTAATCTGCAAACATCTCTTCATTCCCTACTCACAACAAAGTGACTCTGATGCTTCCCTTGAACTGAACCTGGAGACTGTGCTGCTACAGGGGACAGCTGATGCACGCAGGGTCTGCCAGGTAAGGAGGTAGGTTAATTTTCTGACAGATAACAAGTTGATCCAACTCACAGTGATGTGTGATTGCTAGATCTAGTACAAGGTCAGGCAGGAAAGGGGAGAAGCAGGATCACCAATTTGTCAGCAGCCCACAATCACACCAGATGAGCTGTGAGCTGAAACCTCATCCTTAGGCTGAGGTTTCTCAGTCAGCAACTTTGCTACTTGCCCTGCTGAGCATCCTTCTCTTGGGGCTGCTCCCTTCCAGCCCTGCACAACCTTGTGGCTTTTCTAGGGCAGTAGTTCATGCAGCTGCACAGGGAGCAGGTTGGGGAAATAATCTAGGTGACAAAATAAAATTAAGAAATGTTTTATTTTTCACAGAAGTCCTGTCCCCAGCAGATCACTTTGTCAGTCTAGTCCCCAGTGCTGCGGTACTGCTCGCATTGTAGGAGGCGAGATGGGGTGAACATGGCAGAAGAGGTAGCTGTTCCTTAAGACAAAGTCTTTTGTCTATTATAGGTACTCCCACCTCTACAACAGTAAGAACAGGTGTTTTAGCACTTCCCGGCTGGCTAGCCACTTCCTCTTTACACCTTCACTCTCACTTTGCAGCAGACAAAAGACCAATTTCCAATTACTTTGCCTTCCAGTAACTAAAAGGGGCCTATAAGAAAGCTGGAAAGAGACTATTTACAAAGGTATATAGAATAGGACAAGGGATAGATTTAGATTAGATATCTAAAAGTGGATAGATTTAGATTAGATATCAGGAAGTGGTTTAATTTAGATTAGATATCAGGAAGAAGTTCTTTACTGTGAGAGTGACGAGGCACAGGTTGCCCAGAGAAGCTGTGGCTGCCCCATCCCTGGCACTGTTCAAGGCTTGGTTGGATGGGGCTTGGAGCAACCTGGTCTAGTGGATTTTATTTTTTTTTTTAATAATTCTTTCATTTTAAACATTTGTTGCAAAAGAATAAATAAATGTTGGCAATTTAAATATTTTTTTAAATCACTTAATAAATCAATTATCACTTTATACAGTGGGGAAAAAACCTGCGCTTGTTCCACAAGTCTATGAAATGAGATTTCCTCTGCAAGAAGCATGCTCACAAACATAAATGGGAAAATATAACTTTAATGAAGCACTGGTGGAAACTGAACAACATTTTTTTTTTCTGTATTTTGCACAAAGCAGAGTGATGTTATTTACCACTCTGGAAATTCTTCTAGAAATTTTTTGAGAATTACATTTTTATGGTATGGGCAGAATAAATGTGATACAAGCAATTTGCATCTGTGCATGGTGACTCAAACTAGTGACTCCATCAGTTCTGAGCACTTCTGTTCTCATACTTATGCTCTCTTGTTCCTGGCATGGAGTTCACTCGCAGAAACACATTAAGATCTCACTCTCTTGGGCCTTGAGTGCATGAAATCCCTGATTTACAGATATGGCAATGTGAAAAGGTAAGAAAACCAAAGGATAAGTGGAAAGAGTTGTGCTTTGACCAAGGTTTTCAGAGTATGTTTTCAGCTCAGTACTGCTGTTTCTGGTTCCTGAACTTACCTTCCCTATCAGGAAAGAACTCTAAAGCATTTATAGGAAAAATCCTGTAACGGATTCTAGAAAGAACCTCATTCATAAACATCAAAATAACTTTAACTACTCACTTTATGCCATGGGAGGACTCTTCTGGGAACGCTCAGTAATTCCAGATTTTCCAGTCTGCTTATGGAAGTATGCTAAGTGGCTGATCTTTGATGAACAGCAATTAATTCCAGTAAAATTACACTAATTGATACTAGTGGATAGTCTGTTTCTAGCCAATTATTTACTAATTGGCCAGTGGTGCAACAGAAAGTGAATGTGAGCCTTGCCATGAAAACTTTCAGGTTACTGGCACATAAGATGATCACTATACTGACTTTATTTCTCTGTAATAATTTATGCTGTTTTAACTATCACTGCCCTATAAATTGCTAGATTCTTCCATACCATGTTGTGACTATTTATATGCAGGTAGTTCTCAGCAGATCTCTAAGGATCCCCTTCATATCAAAGTTTAATTTGTATATGATAATTTACTGTTAACGTTTCTTAGCAAGATTGCCTCAAGCAAATAGGCAAGGCATCTGAAATGGGTCATTTTTCTTTAAGAATGAAATTCAACAGAGCATTATTTACATTTTATCATTCATCTAATAATCAAAACATATTTTATTATTGTTAATTTTAGATATCATCAATTCACAGGGGAAACTTAGATGTTTTTCCAGTCTATGACTCTTACACAGATTCAAAAGACAAGAGCTGTATTGTCTGCTTCTAAGGAAAAAATTGCTGGAGGCATTTATTTTGTTTTTCTAATTAACACCATATGAAAACAGGCATAGAGCAACTATTTAATTACATTCAGTGGTCTGCTGCAGTCTCATATGTGGGCTACTTCCTTCACCGTGACACTGAACATATTATACTGATCAGTCTATCTACAAGAGTTCTCTTTTTTTTTTTTTCCCCAACACAATAATTTCTATTTTTGACCTGAAATTTTAACAGAAGCATAGAAGAGTTAGGGTTTGAAAGGATGTTAAGATCATCTAGTTCCAACACCCCTGCCATGGGCAGAGATGCCTCACACTAGACCATGTCGCTCAAGGCTCTGTCCAACCTGGCTTTGACCACCACCAGGAATGGAGCATTTACCACTTCTTTGGGCAACCCATTCCAGTGCCTCACTACCCTCACAGTAAAGAACTTCTTCCTTATATCCAATCTAAACTTCCCCTTTTTAAGTTTGAACCCATTACCCCTTGTCCTATCACTACACTCCCCAATGAAGAGTCCCTCCCCAGCATCCTTATAGGCCCCCTTCAGATACTGGAAGGCTGCTAGGAGGTCTCCATGCAGACTTCTCTTCTCCAGGCTGAACAGGCCCAACTTTCTCAGCCTATCTTCATACATGAGGTGCTCCAGTCCCCTGATCATCCTCGTGGCCCTCCCCTGGACTTGTTCCAACAGTTCCATGTCCTTTTTATGTTGAGGACACCAGAACTGCACACAGTAATCCAAGTGAGGTCTCATGAGAGCAGAATAGAGGGGCAGGATCGCCTCCTTTGACCTGCTGGTCACGCTCCTTTTGATGCAGCCCAGGATACAGTTGGCTTTCTGTGCTGCGAGAGCACACTGATGGCTGAAGTTAAGTTTCTCATAGACCAACACCCCCAAGTCCTTCTCCACAGGGCTGCTCTCAAGCCAGTCTCTGCCCAGCCTGTATTTGTGTTGGTATTGCCCTAACTCTGGTTTAGGACCTTGCACTTCGGCTTGCTGAACTTCATGAGGCTGGCATCGGCCCACCTCACAAGTTTGTCAAGGTCCCTCTGGATGGCATTCCTTCCCTCCAGCATATCAACCGAACAATCAGCTTGGTGTCATCGGCAAACTTGCGGGCGGCGCACTCAATCTCACTGTCCATACAACTGACAATTTTTAACGATTGTGCTCTGTGCAAATGTGAATGATACTCTTATGTATAATTTACCAGACTTAAACATGTCAGAGAGGAATAATATTTTATAGTTTTACATGTTACAAAGTCAGTCTTATTTCCTCATTTCAAAGTTCAGATATACTGTTCAGTAATACCACAATTTTTATTGTTCCTATGCTAGAAGCTTCTTATTTGCCTGGTTAAAGATGATATTGAGAGTATATTGGAAGAGGAATTGATGTTTTTATAGACTTCCCTGTATTAAATATCTGTGGTTGGATGTGGGTTTTGTGATCAGATACAATGATTTACAGTCTTGCTTTCCAGTCTAGCATTTTTCTCTGCATCAGATCCATAGCAGGCAGTGTATATATTTCCTGGAGCTCACTGGCATAACAGCACGTAACAACATACGTCATGAATGTGTCAGACCTTGGCTTCTACCATTCAGCTGTAAAATGGGGGGAAATAGTAGCTGTAGGGTAGGATACTGTTAAAGGGGGGTTTTATCCCTTTACGTATCTATGCAGGTGCAATCAATTGAAGAATTTGATATTAATATATACTAATTATTCATCTTTTATGAATACACACTAAGAATTGACATATTTATATGCATAATATATTAATTGCTCTGTACAAGTTATTTCCTTTTTCTTGCATCACTGATTTTCCTATAGAAGAAAATTTGATCTAGTTGTTGTAGTAAGTGTAGCTTTGTTTTATAATTAAGAGTAACTTCTAGGAAACTTTCAGCAGGTAAAATAGTTCCCTGTATTAAACCTGATTTTAGAAATAAGAATACGCAGACCAGGAGAGACAGGCTGAACAAAAGGAAAACTATTGAAAATTACCTGGACTTCTCCAGTTTCTCTGTAGAAGTTTCAGAACGACTAAACACCATCAGCTTGACAGTACCAACCTTGCTACTAAAGATATGTAAATTTCATTCAGTGAAAAATGACCTGTAGAAAACTTGCATCAAAAGCCAATGAAGTGAAGCAATGATTTATTTATGTGCATCCCAGTATAAGAAAGTGACCTTTAAAGGTAAGACGGGTATTCCAAAAAAATATTGCCCCGCTTGAAAAAATCCTACACTTTATATTGAATGCAATATATCAAAGTGAAATGGATAACAAATAAATCTGTAAGTGATTGTGCATATTTTCAGTTCAAAGAAATCACAGGTCACTGGTCAGATCTGATGTGGTCAAGGGCTTCTTTCTGTGAAAAGCTCAATAATTAAAACCGTAGTTTGTACAGGATTAATAGCTACAGTTTTTTCCACTCAACTCTAAATACTTAATTTCTATTAAATAAAAATACTGAGATCCACCTAACACTATGGAGTAAGAAACAGTGCTTACGTTGTCAGAAGAGCATTGGCAGGAAAAGCATTACATGAAGAGTTATTTTAAGTCTTGCTTCTCCCTCCTTACACCTATTCTGTCTAAGATTGTAATTAATGGTGTGACATCTGGCAACCACACTACCTCAGGCTGTGACCTTGTCAGTTCTTGTAAAAGTGTGGGAAAAGTTTAACAGTGTAAGCATCAGGTTTAGATTTTTTTTAACTGTCTAAAAGCACAGAATCAAATATAGATAGAAGCTACTCAGCTCTTTCATTTCTAAACAGCAAAATCTGCTTTCCTTACAACAGATTCTTTCTGAAGAGTTGAAGATAGGTTTTATGCAAAGAAAATAAGTGGTCAGGGGCTTTCTGTGGGGAGTAGTTCTTAAAGCTTACAGGAAATCCACTTTGTGTTCCAAATTAATTGGTATCATCCATCTTGAAGAAGTCTATAGCAAGATTCTGCAAAATTGTGAAGTACATTATTGCAAAATTTTGTAGCTAGCACGCTTTTTGCAAAACTGTGCATTTTTGCTATCCATCTGAAAAGGATGCTGATATAATTACCAAAGTGTCAATATTAAGAATTGTGTTGTTATCTGACCAGGTTCAAGATCGTATTTGTAGCTCTAATGATAAATATCCTCTCTTTCACCTGCTGTCAAGGTAGTAATGGAAAGAAGAGAAACTAGAATCCTCAGCCTGCTTTTCTGGTAGAGGTCACTTTCTATTACATGTCACTGTGCTACAGTTGCTTTGTTCAATCTCTGGGGTGTTTCTTACATGTTTTCTCATTCCATGGCAATGATAAGGGCAGAGCAGTTTTTAATTTCAGAGATGATCATTTTGCATTAAGCACTGTGAGGAGCAGTACCGGGAGAAAGCACATCAGTATAAAGAGGAAAGTCAGGGTAACATTAGCAATAGCATTAGGTACGAGTATGAATATGAAATCACCAGTATCACAGAACGGGAAAGAAGTCTTGGCCAAGTTGGTAATCTCCAGTTCCCCAGAGATCATCTGCATTCTCTTCTCATCAGCAGGCTACTTCATGGCTTTTTTTTTCTTGATATTCAAACTCCACTTTTTATAACCAGTAGAATACCAGTAGGTACTCCTACCTTGCCATCAGAATAATAGCCTATATAATGTTTAGGAGTCTGTAATTGTATTAACTAAGTTAAAAAATATTTTTGAAAAAAATCAGCTATTCCAAGATACATTAAAGGCAATGTAACAAACAAAGCAAGTTTTTACACATATCACAAAATCTATAACTTCAGCATACTTTGCTAGCAAGTTATAGAATCATAGAATCATAGAATAGTTAGGGTTGGAAAGGACCTTAAGATCATCTAGTTCCAACCCCCCTGCCATGGGCAGGGACACCTCACACTAAACCATGTCACCCAAGCCTATGTCATTTCTCCTGAATTTTAAATTATTCTCAGTCAACCTTGGTGCTAACTAGCTTAAAGTTAGCATTATAAAACTTCTTCAATTTGTCTTTTCCTTAGTTTTGATACAGTTTGGTAATTACAGTTATTTCACTGACCATGATGTCCTCTGATGTCCAAATCCACAATTCTATAAACTGTAACTACCTGGCTATGATTTGAGTTTCAGGGTTCCACTTAACACCAATTCAAACTAAAAATACTTTCACAAGCCTGTCTGTAGAAACTGGACAATCCTATGAAGCGGTACTGTAAATGAATTTGTTCTTTCTTTCAAAGGACAATCTTACCTTTACTCCAATAATTAAATTATATCAATAAAGGTATACTTATCTAGTGAAACGGTACTTAATAATATTCCTTGAAGAAAACAAAACATTAACACATTAATATCCTTTATCTTGAATTAATGACATCTTGCAGTCTTGACTACTTTAGCTTCTGAGAAAGTAATTGGAATTTCCCACAACAATTTGGTGGTTTTTTGTGGTTTGTTTGCTGAGTGTTTTTTTTTTTTTTTTTGGGGGGGGGGTGGGTTTTTTTTTGTTTGTTTGTTTGTTTGTTTTTTAACCTCAGCTGAGACAGAGCTTTCAAGTTAGAGCAGATCTTGGTTGTAGTTTGCACCAGTGTAACCAAGTTTTGAGAAAATGGCTTACCGAATAAACAAAGAAATAAACAATCAAGTGTTCTCCATGTAACAGTGGTTTAACAATAGTTTCACTTTATGTGTAGAGCTTTTGTTTCTGGATCTGGGAACAGCATATGGGCAATTCCTTTTACCCTCAAAGGTCAGATTCCATTATATCTGACCTCCACATTACAAATTGGCAAACAAAGCCATTTGTGAGCCTTCACTGCTTGTCATTGTTATTCATGCAAATCTGCTGCAATGTACCATTGAGGACAATCATTATTGTAACCCAACTACATGACAATGTATGCAAATAACCAAGACTGAGATAACAAAGAAAGAAACAAGAAATTAGCATTGATTTTCCCCAGTTGTCTGCATCTGCTGGCATTAGTAACAGGAATATCTAAAAATAAATGAACCAGTCCTCGGTGGAAGAATGAGGGTCTTGAACCCAAGAAAGAAGCCTGAGGAGAAAAAGGAAGAAAAGTTGTGAATCCAGATCGTCAGAGAGTTCAGATCTGTTAAAAACCAGCGGGAGGGGGGATGGGGAGTACAGAAGGAAGTTTGCATTGAGAAGCAGGTTTATTTCAATCTGTAAGCATTCTTAGATGTTTATTCATGTTTATTTTCTCAGAAGAAATATTTAAAGGGCCTTAAATATGACTAAATTAACTATATTGACTGATTTCAGTGTAGCATATCCTATATAGACAAACAGTTGCTGTCAAATGTCAGGATCCTCAGACAGGGTATGTGTTATCCCCTAAAGATGCCCCTTTAAGCTACCTTAAATTGGGGGAAGCAGGCAGAAGGACACTAATCACTTTGGAGTTGACCTAAAATAGAAAAATATTTAGGGATGACAGATCCACTTAAATGCAAAATCTGTAGTAGGAAGAATTCAAGCTACATTAATCGCTCTTTTTGATGACAAGAAATTGAACTGTACTGGGGAGTGAGAAGAGCAATTCTGGAACAGCCAAGAGAAGGATTCTTTGATCTTATAAATTTGTTCTGTACATAAGTTTTTGTGAGTCAGCAGTTGTTTATAAAATAGGTTTGCATTATATAAAACTAAATGAACTCTGAGCCAAACGTTTTTGTAGCATTTGTCCCATAGAGTTTAACTTTCAATTACGGACATTTCCATGTAAAAGAAAAATTGATCCATTATATGTTGTTAATCATAAAGGAAAACTTCCAAAATGGATGTGGGATATGCAGTATTTTGGCAAAAAAAAGTCACACAATCTGTAAGGTAAGAAATGAAGATAACTTTCTCTGTATTCCTGTCTCTTTCTGTTCTCATGTTTTACTGTCTTTTCACTACATGTGTATGGGAATTATTACTTGTAATACATAGTTGAGGACAGGTGTAATAAGTCTCCACTGAAAGGCATATAATCAGTTTTCTTACTACCAGTGTTTCTATGTCCTGTTTTCTTTGGCTTGAAGAGTTTAATTTGAAAATCACCAGAAACATTTTTCTGCATCAGTTATATGAATGTAGTTAAATACAGTCATTAGGATTTTCTATTTAGGACCTTCCCATATGTTTAGGATTTCCAATGGAGATTTTACAAGCCATGAAATCACATGCAATGCCATAGAGTATTAATTTCTATCAAAAAATAATGTGAGAAAGTGTATAATTCTAAGTATGGTTAACCATATATTTATCTCATTTTCCTGTTTTTAGGTTTAATGACCTGTCCAGGTCAGCCTTTCCAGTGTTTCAAGTCAGAGTCCCATTGATTTCAGTGGTGCATAGGGATAAAGCTCTCCAAATAATTATAAAACTACCTCAGTGCTTTGGTAAAATATAAATATATAAAAGGAATGGTTTTTTTGCCTTAATTGAATGTATCTACTCCAGCCAAGAGTCTAAAAATTCAACCTGCTCTTCTATATGCAAATAAAAGCAATTTAAGTGTAGACATCTTCTGTCTATTTTAATGATGATTAGATAGCTCATAATTCCTTAAGAGGGTATTTTATTTTTGCTTTTATTGTCATAATGTTCCAGCCAAACTAAAAGTTATAGTCTATAAAGATCATACATCTGGCAATCCAGAGTACCTTATTGTATTTTTCCACATTTTGCAAGAATTGTTTCCATGATATTTGCTAGGAATGAGCACTAAAGTGCACTTCAGCATTCTGAAATGCTGCTCTGTTCATTGCAGCTGTTCTGATGCACTGCTGATATCTTTAATATCAATACCTTTTATTTCCAAAGCTAGTCATATCCGGGCACTTAAGAGTGTTTACTTCAATTGAGCCGCCAGTGTCTCTTTTTGAAGTTATGAATGATTTTCTTAAATAAGGAAGTTCTATTAATATAAATTTACAGGCAAGAAGCCCATGTCTACATTCTCCTCTGACTCATTTGTTATCAAAAGAATGAGTGTCGTCTTTAGAAAACTATTTTACAACTGGAGCCTGAAACTTCAAAACTGTTTAGAATCTTTCAAAGTCAAAAATTTGCAATGTTAACATCTCAGGTTAAACAAAGAGTAACACAGACAGAAAAACACTAGCTTTATTTGTGTCATGCAAGGATACAAAGACGGGATTTATCATACCTGATCAACATCTGAGCTAACATCCTATCTAAACCTGGTAATCTATTTAAAATTTTGCCCAGTGTGGGATGCTTCATCTGAAGAGGAAGTCTTACTACTCCCTCAAATACCAGGATAATTGTGTAATGCCGTTGAGAGCTTAGAAGCACTACTTCCTAAATCATCCACATACTAAAGAGCCCCTAGGCTTTCTTAATGCACAGGACTGAGACCACAGCCAGCATGTGGTGACTGGTTCCCTGGCATCCCCTCCTGTACTTTCTCTCCATCAAACATTCAGTCAACAACTGTATTTGACTCATTTCAACTAACTTTAAGCAATGGGAACTATGAAAACAATTCCTTAAAAAAGTGAAAACTGGAGACAGGAGGTTTAATGAAAAGTCAGACTTAAGACTGAAGGACAGAGGGCTGCTACTAAAAAAACGCCTGTGACTGGATGTGTGTGTGTACCCTCATGCCTTCATGTTCTACTGAAGTATCCTCCACACTTCAAGGCAGGGTTTCTTCTAGAAAAAGGACATTTTAGTGCTGCTGGGTGAGGTAGCTCATTGTGCTAACTCTGAAAACTGTCACATCCATAACAACTTGTGATGAAATATTTAAGTAACAGGATCTTCTTGGATTTCTTTCTGGCATTCTTTCACAAAGCATTCATGCTTTCACAGTTTATGAAGTTAGTGGAATTTCTTCAGTGAATTACTGCTCATTTGCTCAGAATGTAAATGTAACTGTATATTTTGTTGTAATGTATCATTTTATCTTAGAAGCACCAGAATAGCTGGGGTTATCTCAGTGGCACCCTATTAAGCTCATCTTTTTGAAGCTGGTAAGTATCATACAATTTCAACATGAACATTTGTCACATAAGGCCTCAGATCTGGAATACATTCTAAAATTTAGTTGTAAAATATTGCTTAAATAATCTCTGACTTGACCGGAATAAAATATAAACCAAAAATATTTTGGCACTGAGTAGTGCTGAGTGCTGTTAAGGGACATTTTTCTCCCTCTGAGTCCTAGTGTTTTGATATCAGGATTTGATAGTTCATTCTTTTTCTGAAGGGCAGCAAAATGTTTTAAGAGGAAACCTGAATTATTAAAAGTAAATAACTAGGTTCTTTTTGCAAAATAAAAAATTGTATGTACAACTTAGACTGGTAATTTGTCAATAATTTAAAATAACACTTTGACTTCACTACATTTTAAGTCAGTAAAATTACCTAAGATTTTTTAACTGGACCAAAATTTCAATTTCTGTGTGCAATTTTTAATGGTGTCAGTGGGCTTGCATTTTTATGTACTACAGCTTGTCAATCACATTGATTTATCCTGAATTTCTTTAGAGAAGGAAAAACTTGTAGAAACTGATGTATTAAGAAAACAAAAAAAAATTAATATGTATAGAAATTGCATAGGGGAAGAAGGTTGGAGACAAACAACATGCTAACTATTGATAAATATATAACCGGTGTTAGACTCAGAGGAGTATAAACAGTCAATTGTCTGTTAGGAATGAAAACATCAGCGTGCAAAATGGAATGCAGAAAAACAAGATCAGTCTTTATTCAAAAATATATAAAGTAAATTATACAAGTCAAAAGTAAGAAATCTTTCAAAACAGCCAGAATAGGCTAAGGAAAGCCCTCATAAATAGTAGAGAGGTCATTTTTTCCCTTCAATACTTTCTTTCATTTGTAATTTCTAGATGTGGATGTCGCAAAACTGCCCAACAACACTGACTGCCCATTTTCCTTATTGGTAACAGGAATGGGATATCTAATTTTCTTAGCTGCTTATGAAAACTGAGCCCTAACCCATCATTTCATGGTTAAAAATGTACATTGTCAAAAATCTACAGCCTTTGAGTAACTAAAGGATGGTTCTATCCTTTCTTTTGATAGTGCTACAGGTCATCCATTACTTTCTTTAGTACTTTGTCTTAAGACAGTTACTATACCAGTGAAATAACTTACTTCATTAAATTTTCCCATAATATTCCTCAAGGGGGCAAGCAGGAAATCAGTTTTCCTTATGACTACCTACAGAGATTAAGTAAATTCTACTCTGCTCCTTACCACGTGTTGCAGGCTTTGCTACTTGCGCCAGTGATGGCTGGGTATAGAAAAAAAAGCACGAATCCAGCAAGCTCCAGAGTATTCATCAGGCTTAATAGATGAGATCTGGAAAATGTCTTTAAAGGATAATGACAAACTTTTTTTTTTTTTTAGTTTTTTTTTTTTTTTTTTCCCTCTGAAGACACTCAGTTGCGATAACATACCTAATATACTTAGTGGCCAAATAGAAGCTGATGAAGATTGCTCTGCTTCTGAGTATCTTCTGGTGTCAGCTGCTAAATTGTGCTTCTATCTATAGCATATCTCATATAGTTTCTCATTTTCCCAGGTTGTGCTTCTGCTGCACTTCAGTCCTCAGGGCAAAGAAAAGCAGTCTTGTCTTTCTCACCAGTCCTGTGTATGGTGGCTCAGGTTGCCACCTCTCCATTTTTAGCACATTTCCTCTAAAAAGACAGCCAACAACAACAAGTATTTAATTAAACCCTTTTTTGTTAGTTGTCATGCACTGTAAACAGCATGTCTACTAGTGGCTATCTATAAACACACAGCGGTGAGGCTGCAGCTGGTCTTTAGACAGAAATATGCTGCAGCTGAAGCAGAGCAGGATGATATAATTTTAGAATACACAACCTATCGAGCAGTAATTTGGGGCTAGACTGCAATTTTGACCTCACGGTACCAGTGAGGAAGATGAGCTGTACACTAAGTTCCCAGTGATGCTCCCTGTCATACTGGGAGTGCACAAACAGCAGCTGCTGATGCCCTTACCAAGAGCTGTGCACACCCTCTCCTACACTAGTCCAGCTCTCCTGACATCTCTGCACAAACAGCATCGTTGCTTGAACAGTGTCAAGACTACTGCCTGCCACTTACCAGGTTTCAGTTATCACTTTTGACAGGTCCTGATAAAATATATGAGGCTCTGAATAGAGCAAAATAAGGAAACAGAAGAATATGCTATTCTTTATCTTAATTCTTATGCATACACTTATGGAGAAATGCCAGCCAACAGCTTGTCATTTCACTGAGAGATGTCTACATAGTGATACAGCTTTCAGACAGCTAAATGGGTGGCTCGGAGCTAAAAGAAAAACCTGGGGAGGCACAATCTGGGACCAAACCTCTCATTTTGAAGCATCATCAGCTAAATGCTATTTAATCCATACATACTGAGGTGATATGAACCCACAGTCATCTTTCTACTGAAGTGTGAGCCAATAATAGACCCCTGACTTGACAGAATGGCAAGACTGAGATCTAAGAAAGTGGCTCATACTGGAGAAACGATTATCTAACACTAGCAATAGAGAACCTACATGCTGCTTTCCAAAAGGGTCACACAGCTCAAATGGATTCTTAATGAAATTAGTTATTTTTTAATAGTAGAGCTAATTAAATTTTAAAGAGACCTGCTGGCACTGGAAACAGCATTCACATTCTTCAGCTACAGCCTTCTTATTGAAAGAGCTGTTGAACCACTTCAGGCTGGCTGGACCTCTGCTATAGCTGTCTAATCCACATTTCTTTCAGTATCTGTCAAGAATATTTGCTTAATGCAAACAGAGAGAATTTCAAGGAATACTTTTATAATAAATGTCTTTCTTAGAAATAAGTATACATCTTCCTTCAGGCAGTGAAAAAAGCAATAGGTAGATACTGGGTTACTCTTTCCTCTGCCCCTGACATTGGCAATTGGAAGGTATATATGGGGAGGGGTCCCTTTTGCTATGGCCTGTATTCAATACATAGAATTGGAATCACTAAAGAACAAACAAACAAACAAAGATAAAACTTCAAAAATAACATTATGTTAAGAAATGCAGATTTCTGTTCTGTAAACTGAAGATTAAAAACACTGTCCAACAAAACATTGGTAGCTCTCCTAACGGTCATCATTGTATTATTTGTTAAAAAGCTGTGTATTTTTCTTCGCTAAATATAGGGACTTGGAATGTTTAGGTACAGCTTTTAAACAGAATGACTTTCCTATGAAGAAAAGAAAATTATAATTTTATTACTGTTACATCCAAATATGCATATTATGTATGAAATTTGCTACTAGTTAGATTAAGATGAATGTGCAAACCAAGATGGTAAAGGATTCAACACTGAATAAAAATATTTTTAGTGCAGCATGTTTCATATATCTTGTATCTCTAGGATGCTATTAATAAAGTTTTCCTATATGAAACCAGAAAAAGGCATAGCCAGGGATTGCAAAAATATACATGATTTTTGTCATTTACACTTTGAAAACCAGTTAAAACTGACTCATTGATAATAACAGAAAGCCTTCCATATTTTCATGTTTATGAATACTTTAGATTATTAACAACCCTTAAAAGTGCCTGCATTTGAAAATAAATCCTCAGATATGCATGCTGCCAGATAATTCACTCCTTTAGGCAGCCCTCATGAAATGGGAGGTAAAAGAAGATGGAAACCAGAGATAGGTGAAGAGAGGCCCCCAACATAAGGACATGGACCTGCTTAAACGAGTCCAGAGGAGGGCCACGAAGATGATCTGAGGGCTGGAACACCTCTCTTATGGAGACAGGCTGAGAACGTTGTGCTTGTTCAGCCTGGAGATAAGACTCCAGGGAGACATAAGAGAAGCTCCCAGTACCTACAGGGGGCCTACAAGAATCTGGAGAAGAACTTCTTGCAAGGGCATGTAATGATAGGACAAGGGGGATGGCTTTAAACTGACAGAGGGTAGATTTAGGTTAGCTATTAGGAAGAAATTCTTCACTGTGAGGGTGGTGAGACACTGGCACAGTTGTCTAGATAAGTTGTGGCTGCCTTATCCCTGGAAGTGCTGGATGGGGCTTTGAGCAACCTGGTCTAATGGGGAGTGTCCCTACCCATGGCAGTGGGCTTGAACCATATGATCTTTAAAGTCCCTTCCAAGCCAAACTGTTTTAAGATTCTATGATATGTGTATATATAAATGATATATATATAAGTATATATATGATACTTATATATAAATATATATATATAAACTTGTAGTGCTGATAAAACGTGTTTGGTTTATTTTTCCTTTTTAAGTAGTGCTGACATCTAAGCTTCAGTGTTTTGACATATGACCTCTTCTTCCCTGAGTACAACTGAAGCTTCTGTGGTTTATATTTAGCATGGTAACCAACTGAAATTATGATCACAAAAAACTGAAAAAATGATAAGGTGGCAGGTCTGCTGGGTGTCTGTCAATGTCTCCTTTATTCTCTCAGGCTACACATGCCAGTATGTGAACAGAGTGCATTCAGCTACCTGCAAATGAACCATGTCCCCTCTCCTCTGTCTATCATTCACTGCCTACCACCACTGAAGAAACTCAATCTTGCTAATAATCAGTGCTGTGGTTAATTCAGGTGGCAGAATATGGTCCATTCAGGTCACTGCTTGGCAGCTATTCTTACTTAGCAGGGTGGTATTAGCTAAAACTTATTCTTGTCAGTTCACTAAGAAAATATGACTAGGTGAAGGCATACATATGGTTACATTTTCAAGCTGAGTTCTGAAAAATGTTCTTAGGATATGTGGAAAAACGCCTGTTTTTAAAGCTAGAACTGAAGATTTGTACAGAAAATAGGTTCCCTGCATACACTGTATCTCTTAGAAGCGCCACAGGTGAATTTGAGTGTGATGCTTTCAAAAAGTGCTTATGAGATAAAAAGAAATATCTAAGAGCTGCCATTCAAAACATGCCAGCTGACAGCCATCAATTTTTAGCAAGTCATAAGGAGATATGAGGCTGAGTAGGAAAATACAATAAGGAATACAACTGAATGACAATTACATAAAATAGCTTAGAGAAATTTATAGATCAAATTATCAGAGTACCTTATATTTAAGATCTGTAATCATAAAAATATACATGCTATACCAAGACTTTAAATGTCTTAACAAGCTCTGAAAACTTGCCAAAAATAGAGAGTCTCACATTGTTCGGGGTACTGTCCAAGCACATTCAGGCAATTACTGATCTTGCAGATGTCATCATGTCAGATTTGTGGGCAGTGACAAGCTGTGCGACTTTCTGCTGCCTTCACAAAGAGCAACTGAGAAATAGGCAGTATTAGCGTCTCTAAAAGTTACTGTTCCTATATAAAAGCATGCAGTAAAAATTGAAAACAGAAATAGCAATATTTAGAGGACAAAGAATGGTATTGCAACATACATGGAGCCCAAGATTCAGTTTCAAAGTCTTGGAAAGTCATGTGAATAATCAAGAAATCAGATCTAGTTTAGGGACAATCTATACAAAAAATGATTTTTAAATCTGAAATTCACACATATACCACTTCAAAATTTTGTTAAAGATAGAAATATAAACATTTTTGTAATTTTGAGGATCTTGACAACAGAAAATTTTCCCAATATATTCCTTCTATTTGAACATGAAATAAAGAACATCTAACTCCACTGTCAAATATTTCAGTGTATAACTATTACATTCGCAACATTTCTCCAAAAGCTAGAGAAGTTGAGAAACACAATATATACAATTGCAACTACATCTCAAGTCAAATAAGAGCTGTACAAGTATCTTTTTCTCCTCAGACTTTGTGCCCTACTCAAGCCAGGATGTGATTTGAAGTACAACAGTTGCCTCAGTGATTTTCTCCCTCTTGTCCTTTTTGTTTGATGTGAATCTACAGTGTTTACAGAATGCAACTCTTATTTGTGTGATGAGGACCATAATTTTGAGGAACTGTGCAGATTCTTGGTAAGACAGAACGGAAATAGAATCTCATTCCGTATTTCTTTGGCACCTTTTTTTTTTTCTGTTATTTATTATAAGGGCAACATTGGAGAAAAGTACTAAATAGGAGGCTTCTCAATACTGGCTTCTCTTTTTTCTGTAACTCAGAGACTCTGAAGTAAGTGCAATGGTTAATGGCCAGACTTGTGACTATGGCTATGTGGCTGAGATGCGTAGTGGTAATGACATGAATTTGGAAAACTCACTTTCTGAGGCAAATACAGAGTATTACATAGCTTGCAGATACTATATTACTAATTAACAGCAATAGTATTCAAAATTATACTGAGCTCTATTAATGTCACCCAAAGGTTTTACAAAGCCATACATTCATACGATACAAAATAATTCCTCCGTCAGAATTTTAAGAATTATTTCCTGTTTTGACCTAGACTTGGTAATTTAATTATACTTACATCAGAATAAAACCAAAAATGTCATAATGTTGGCTAAAATGGGAGTATCTTCCAAATCCAAGAACCAATTACTTAAATGTTTTTATCTGTTGCAATGATGTACAGCATTAGTATTAGCAGAAAAGAGTAACCTCCACAATTTAACAGTTCCAAGAATAAATAATTTTCTAGAATTGTAGACTATCTTAAAATGTTCAATATTATCCAAGCAATAAACTACAGAAAATCCCTTTAGAATAAGCTGTTCTTAGGAAGTAAGTGCACTAAGCAATGTGCTAAATTATCTAAAAGCAGTAAAGAAGTGCCTTGATACAAACTAAAGCACGAGATGTTTTAATAACATCGTTTTTGTCAAAGTGGTTTATTATTTTTAAATTACATAGCTAGAATTTGTTTATAAAAGGGAAAATATATGTGGTAATTATGCACCATGCCCTCAAATAAAGCAAACTTGTTATGTCCATTAGGCATTGCCTTGCCAGCTCTTTCTGTGAAGTGGATGCAGAAGCAATTCATGGCAGTTACATGCCAACATCTGACACTGTCCTGCAAGCCATCCTTATCTCTAAACTGCAGACGCATAGATCTGACAAAGGAACCACACAGTGGATAAGGAATTGGCCGGATGGTCACACTCAAAGAGTTGTGGTGAATGGCTCAATGTCTGAGTAGAGACCAGTGGCAAGCGGTGTTCCTCATGGGTTGGTGTTGGTACCAATTCCATTCAACAACTTTGTTGGCGATATAGACAGTGGGATTGAGTGCACCCTCAGCAAGTTTGCTGACAACACAAGCTGTGTGGTGTAGTCAACATGCTAGAGGGAAGGATGCCATCCACAGGGACCTTGATAGGTTTGAGAGGTGGGCCCATGCAAACCTCATGAAATTCAAGAAGGCCAAGTGCAAGTTCCTGAACTAGGGTTGGGGCAATCCCAAGCACTAATATAAGCTGGGCAGAGACTGGCTTGAGAGCAGACCTGAGGATAAGGACTTGGGGGTGTTGGTTGATAAGAAGCTCAATATGAGCTGGCAATGTGTGCTTGCAGTCCAGAAAGCAAACAGTATGACAGTTCACATCAAAAGGAGTGTGACCAGCAGGTTAAGAAGTGATTCTCCCCCTCCACTCAGGTCTTGTGAGACCCCACCTGAAGCACTGTGTTCAGTTCTGGGGCCCTCAACAAAAGAAGGACATGGACCTGCTCAAGTGAGTCCAGAGAAGGGTCATGAAGATGATCTGAAGGCTGGATCATCCCATGAAGACAGGCTGAGAGAGATGGGCTTCTTCATCCTGGAAAAGAGAAGGCACTGGGGAGATTTTAGAGCAGCCTTCCACTACTTAAAGGGGGCCTGCAAGAAAGCTGGAGAGGAACTTTTTACAAGGGCATGTAGTGAAAGGACAGGCTTAATGGCTTTAAGCTGAAAGAGGGTAGATACAGATCAGATACTAGGAGGAAAATCTTCACTATGAGAGTGGTGGGATACTAGAACAGAAGGAAAGAAGGGAAGCTGTGGCTGCCCCATCCCTGGAAGTGTTCAAGGCCAGGTTGGATGGGGCTTTGACCAACCTGGTCTAGTGGAAGGTGTCCTTGCCTGTGGCAGGGGTTTGGAACTAGGGGTTAGATGATCTTTAAGTTCCCTTCCAACCCAAACCATTCTATGATTCTTTGATTCTAACATTCAATTTAATTTGGCTTTATATGTCTAAGGAAAGAAGATGCTTACTACCTGTGAAACGGTCATTAAAAACCTGTGGGCTATATCTCCTTTTGAGCGGTATGGAAAATGATGAATGCTAAAAGCAGGAGGCTCTTTTCAGAGTTGTAAGGGCTAATAATCCTATCGATCTGCATTCCCAAAGCCGTATTCCCTCTATGGTCCTGCTATGTTTCCTTTGATGGAATCCAAATTCAAATATCAGATGAGAGTAAGAAATGTCTTAGCAGGGGAGACTGATTTAACTGTCCCCAACTGATGTCTGGAGACACTGCTGAAGGATAGCTGCTTTCCCTGGCCTGCCTGCCCTTTCCTGCCTAAAGACCACGACTGCTGCCTTGGAAGGTCAGTGGGCACATCCCTGCCTGTTCCTCCAGCGTCTATGGGCTGTTCTCTGTTAATTTGTCTCTTTTTTCTAGCTTACTGGCACTACCTGCATTTATAACTTCCTCTGCCAACAAATTCCCTAAGTTCATTACCCATGGTGTAAAAATGTGCTTTTATGTGTTTTAAATGAACATCATGGAAAAAAGATTTTCTCTCTTAGGTTTTTTAAAGTCCTTTTGATTTGCAGTTCATGGTAGGCATTTATATTGATATTGACTGACTCACCAAATACAATAATCTGTACGGTATTAAATTGTCTAGCAATTATTTAGATGCAAGTATTTTTTCTGCACCACTCTGTAAGTCAATTGCGTATCTGCATATGCAATTTAGCATAGAAGATATATCCAGTTAGATGAAAAATGAAAAACCGAGAAATCAGAAAACTCTTCACTATGGAAGAAAATATAAACAATAAATTAGTAGTATCATACGTGAGCTTCCAAATTTGCCTCTGCACTGCTGCAAACACAAACATTTGTAGCATGTCATCAGGCATTGGAACAGGCTTCCCAGAAAAGGGGTGGAATCACCATTCCTGGAAGTGTTCAAAAACTGTGCAGATGAGGCCTCTAGTGACATGGTTTGGTGGTGGTCTTGGCAGTCCTGGGGTAATTGTTGCACTTGATGATCTTCAAGGACTTTTCCAACCTAGCTGATTCTATTCCATGTACTTTGGTTGGGTATTATGGTACCTGATTTGGAAGCAGTAAAATACAAGAATTTACATTAAAGCACCTGTTGAGATCTTGTCACAAGCTTTAAGATAATGCAGTAATAAAATACTGTTCCTGGCTGCCAAACGCACAACAGAAAGGGTTTTTATACATGCAGCTCCACTGATGCTTTTTACAGAAAGCCTTTACAAGTCTGCTATCATACTACTGATTTTGAATACTAATTTCAGGAACCTGGTAGTCAGTTACAGCAGTGAACACAGCTACTGCACATGCCCAGGTTGTCTTTTATCGTGCATGCACAGCAGGTCCAGTATGGACTGAATATACAGGTGACCAACAGGATTGGGGGTTTTTCATTTTACATAGCAGTGTACTTTTCTGCCAGTAGCAGCCAGTGAACAGAAAAGGAAGAGAAACCCGGGTGTAACAGCAAGCAAGGAAGGCCTTCAGGGCAGGAAAAGGTACTTTTAAGTGGTCTCTGAAATGAATCAAGAGGCAGATTGAGAAGATAGTATACAGAGATAATTTTATCAGCTGGAGAATTCCTCATCTAAACTCTCTTCTCCATTTCTGCCTCCTTCCATTTCCAATATTTTTATTCTCTTTGCTTTCTCTCCTTACATTTTGCAATCTTTTTTCAGCTGCCCAGTTGTAAAGTTCATTTTAGCTATAGCAGCCTGTGAGGCTTCACAAATAGGCATCACAGTCCCTATTTGGTGTTCCCTACAGAAAGGCACCTGAAATTCAAGTTTTTTGCATCTGACATGCCCTGATGTTTCTTCATAAGGTTGCTGCTCTTTGACTTACGTGAAGAGCTAGAAAGCAGACTATTCACAGAGAAACAGAAGCTGCAACAGTTAAGCTCAGAAGTACAGTAAGGATATTATTAAAAATGGTATGAAGACCCTGTCAGATAGTCTTTGATCTGTGGATCTTCAGAGAACTTCTGAAACGTAAAAGGACAGAACTCAAAAGCAGTAAGGAAAGGAAAAAAATATTGCGAATAGACAACTTTGAAAAAAGAATGCAAAAATAATAAGAGTATAAAAGTTCATCCTGAAATTAATGCATCACAGAATTTATAAAAATAAAATGAGACTTAAAACTCTTAAAAAAAAAAAAAAAAGACTCAAAAAGCTTTTTCAAGCACATCTCTCTCTGTGACATTCAGCTGAAGGGAAAAGTTATGGAGCATCCCGTATTAAAAGTGCTAAAAGACAGCTTTTGCCAAAAATTTTTCACTGTACCTGCAGTTACATGCAAAAACTTTATGAGAATATACACACACCAATGTCCATTGCTTCTCCACCTATCATCAATTTATTGGGATAGAAGCCAACTAATACAGAAGAGATTTTTAAAAGTTATTGGAATTACAGAAACCAAGCTTGTGAGGAGACGAGTAGGCAGCTCTTCAAAGTTCATCTTACACAGAATTCAGTAAGGAAGCAACAAGGGACAATGTAAATGAGATTCGGTGACTAATTTCGCCAGTGGTGTAACTCCTACGCATTTTGACTGCAGATCAGTAAGAATATACGTGGTAGAAGAGATACCCATATTAAGTAATGCCAGTGGAAGTGAAAAAGTCAAACTGGCTTCAGAAGCAGTAACAGGAATCTGCAAGGTAATGGGAACAATCAGGTAAGAGGGAAAGTAGAGGCACTCACTAGTGGAAATCAAAATAGCAGACGCAGACACAGAGAGGATAAGCACTCCCAATAATGAGACTGGTTGTCTCCTATTTAGGTTGTCTCACAATGGCAACAATAACTATTGAACCCATCCACCATTTTTCTTTTTAATATAGAGTAGAAGGTTTTGTTTGTTTTTCTTGAGAAACACACTTTGCCCTTAACATATTACCCTCTATTTTTAACAATGAAAATCTGGGTTCTGGTGATCATCTTGAATACCAGTCTTGAGCCATGTTAGAATAAAATATATTGCACCCATTGGTACAGGATGTTCATGAATCATTTGGAATACAACCACCCTTTTCTGCTCTAACACAAGAACAGCAAAACTGAAGCTGCTCCTCAAAGTTAGGAATATTTTTCAAGTTGAACTTAATTAGGTCTCTGGTGGAGAAAATCTGAATGAAATGCCCATGCTTACAGTGCGGGAGTATATTAGCAATGGAGAGCGCATGTGTCACCTGCACATTAGTAACAACCTTTTTTGAAGAATCCTTTAAGTAGCTACTAATTCAGACACTGAAGACAGCATATGAAAACACTTGTTTTTCTTAGACAATGTAGGTTGACCATATTTAAACAGGTGAAAAGGACCTGGATTAAGCATTTATAAATGCGAATAATGCATCTCTTCTTTCTGAAGCACTGTTTTAATATAGTTTTTTGTGGGAAATGAGTGCTTCAGCAATTCCCTGTCCTTGCTGGACAAATGAGATACAAATCCATTCTATTACTACTGTGATCCTCATATGGGGTTTCATAAAGTTCCCACCAGTCCTATTTAGGGAAATGTGAGCAGTCCTGTGCACATCTGATTAGAGATCTTCATATTTCATCGCATGATCATATCATGTGTAGCTAAAAGGAATTTTTAGACTAATGCTTCTTTTGCAATTGCTCTTGAAAAGCGCTGATAGACCCACACAAGTTCAGCCTCTTGTGGAAAAAAAAAACCAAACCTCATTGCAGCAACCATTGTACATTTATAACTAGCTTAATGAAGTTGGTTTTTTTTAATTGCCCCACTGATAGAAATACTGTCTTGCAAAATGACAGTTCTGAGCTGCAATTAAGAATTTAGTACAACCTTGATACAGCAGATGGAGGGCATTAATGTAAGTTTACTGTGAAAGAGTAGCCCAGTGATGGAAACTAAGTTAGAAAATGAATTAGATATAAACTGAGAGGGCAGTGACATACATCCTTTTCGAAATCATTTGCATATACCATACTGCACATCAGCAGTTACTCTGTTATTACTATGAACATAAATAATTCCTTGGCATCCCAGTCAGGGCAATGTGGGTACTAAAGGATGAGGAAACACACCCCTGCCTTTTTAATTTCATGTCTGGACTCATCCAACAATAAAAAAAGCCCCCGATCTTTGCAGAAGTTGCAAATACATGCTGAAGAACAGTGGCAGAACGTGAGATACGAGAAGCCATCATCCTCCAGGTATGTGCAGAGCCCACATTCAAGCAGGAAGCGGAACACTGTGGTCACAGCTCCTGCCTGGGCAGAGCACAGCAGCCACTGCTCAGATTGCGGCTAGCCGGGCACCCGCTTGCCTTCATGGAATAATAGGATCAACTAGGTTGGAAAAGAACTTTAAGATCATCAAATCCAACCATCACCCCAGGTCTGCCAAGACCACCACTGAACCATGCCACTGAGGGCCTCATCTACATGCTTTTTGAACATTTCCAGGGATGGTGATTGCACCACTTCCCTGGGCAGCCTGTTCCAATGCCTGACGACCTTCTCTCTGAAGAAATTTTTCTGAATATCCAACCTATATCACCCTTGGCACAGCTTGAGGCTGTTACCTCTTGTCCTATCACTTGTTACCTGGGAGAAGAGACCAAACCCCACCTCACTACAACCTCCTTCCATGTATTTGTAGAGAGTGGTAACGTCCCCTCTGAGCCTTCTCTTCTCCCGACAAAACAACCCCAGTTCTCTCGGCTATTCCTCATAAGAATTGAGCTCCAGGCCCTTCACCAGCTTCGTTGCCCTTCTATGGACCTGCTCCAGCACCTCAATGTCCTTCTTGTAGTGAGGGGCACGGAAGTGAACAGAGTGTTTGAGCTGCAGCCTCAGCAGTGCTGAGTATAGGGGGATGATCACTGCTCTGGCCCTGCTGGCCACCCTACTTCTGATCCAGGCCAGGATGCCTCTGGCCTTCTTGGATGCCTGGGCACAAGGTGCTCGTGCTCAGCTCCATCAATCAGCACTCCCAGGCCCTTTACCTCCAAGAAGCTTTCCAGCCACTCTTCCCCAGGCCTGCAGCATTTCATGGGGTTGTTGTGACCCAAGTGCAGGACACAGCACTGAGCCTTGTTGAACTGCATACCACTGGCCATTGCCCATCGATCACACCAGTCTCCGGGACCATCACCATATTACCCGTGCACAGCGCTGCGAGCCATCATGCCGGGAATACACCACGTTTTAAGCTGCACAGTTGCCTTATCGCTATCTCCCCGGTCCGGGACCCGCGCCAAGCGAGCCCCACAGACATCCCACTCCGCCCCGACGGGACCGCGCCCCACCAAGCCCAGGCCGCCCCTCGGGCTCCCGCTGGGAGCGGGCGGGCTCGGCCCAGGGCTGTTGTTGCTTATGGGAGTTGTAGTTGCTGATGCTGCCGCCGGCGCGACCCAAGATTCCGCAGCGGGGAGGGAAGCTCCCAGAGTGCTCCGCGCGAGGCAACGGCTGTCGGGCACGCGGCGGGCCGTAGGGGGGCAGGGGACGGACTACATTTCCCAAAGTGCACCGTGGCCGCCGTTGGCCAGGCGGGACGCGCTGGTGGCGGAACCGGCGCGGCAGTTGAATGTGGCGGGGAGACGAACGCGATGGAGTTATCGTCGCTCGTCCGGAAGCTGGGTAACGGCTCCCCTCGCTCTCCCGGTGCCCCGGGACTAGCTGTCGAGGGGCGCCGTGGCTGTCCTGGCTCCTCCGCGGGGCTGTGTGCAGGGATACGGCGGGGGCCCTGACCGCCGTCCTCTTACGGCGTGGCGAGGGCTTCACCTGCGAAACGGGGCCTTCGGTCCTGTGTGGAGCCCGGCTGCTGGCGGGGGGATGAAGGGAGGGAGCTGAGGGCTCCTTTCTTGGAACTCTAGGAGCGCGGTTGTCCCAGCCCGGACTCCGCTTCCGCCCGCCTCCCGATCCCTATCTCCTTTGAGCCCCTTGGCACTTTTCTGCCTTTTGCTTTTCCATTCGACTCTGCGCTGCAGACGTGGAGGGGACTGTGGCACTCGGTGACGCTTCCCTAGGGAACGCCGCAGGCTTTTCTCTTCAGAGACAGTGCCTTTTCATTCAATGAGCTTGGGTAGACTTTTGTCCGACGTGTGATGCACTTTTCGGGATCCGCAATGCAGTTTGGTAGAGGTGTTCAGATTTTAGTTGTGTGCTTCAAGAAAAAGGCTATTATCTTATAATTTGGCACCAGATTATATCAGTATATTTTATATTTCACCTCTTTGTACCATGCAAACATACTCGAATAGCTTACTGTAGCTGGGAGCAGTCATATTTGTCTTCCTGGCAAGCATAATCTGGCAGTGTAAAAGCCAGCTTTTTCACAGATCTTTGACAGTATTCTGTTTGTCCAAATAAGAAGTAATTTATGACATATAATTTTATAAGTTTTTTTGAATCCTGTTTTGTTGGTTTTGTTTTTTGGCAGGTCACGAACTGGCAGAGATAAGAGAACGATCTCTGAAGACTATTCTATTTAAATTAGATCATAACTTGATTTCATATGCAGATCTAGTCCACGAGAAAATGCTTTTCATTAATCTTTTGGAGTGGTTCAATTTTCCAGTTATACCAATAAAAGAGGAAGTACTAAATTTTGTGAACAGTTTGATCAAGGTATGACATACTAACATTTCTTTATATTAAACTATATGTCTTTCTCAGTGAGACCTTGATGGGCTGGAGAACTGGGCGGAGAGAAACCATATGAGGTTCAATAAAGGCAAGAGTAGGGTACTGTACGTGGGGAGGAAGAGCCCTAAGTACCAGCACAGGTTCGGTGCTGACCTATTCAATAGCAGTTCAGCTGAGAAGGACCTGGGAGTACTGGTAGATGGTAAGTTCACTATGAGACAGCAGTGTGCCCTTACAGCCAGGAGGGCCGATAGTATCCTGTGATGCATCAGGAGGAGTGTTGCCAGCAGGTCAAGGGAGGTGATCTTCCCCCTCTACTCGGCTGTGATGAGACCACATCTCGAGTACTGTGTCCAGCTCCTCGTTCCTCAGTATAAGACAAGGAGGTACTGGAGAGGGCCCAGCAGAGGGTCATAGGGATGATCAGGGGTCTGGAGCATCTGTCTCACAAGGAGAGATTTCAGGAGCTGGTCCTGTTTAGTTGAGAGAAGAGAAGACTGAGAAGAGGTCCTATTAATGCATACAAATATCTCAAAGGCAGATGCCAGGATGACGGTGCCAGACTGTTTTCAGTGGTACCCAGGAACAGGATGAGGAGCAGTGGCCATAAACAGAACCATGAGAAGTTTCACCTCAATACGAGGAAGAACTTCTTTGTGTTGGGAGTGGCAGAGCACTGAAACAGGCTGTCCAGGGGGATTGTGGCGTCTACCTCTCTGGAGACATTCAAAACCACCTAGGCTCATTCCTGTGTAACCTGCTCTAGGTGGCCCTGCCTTGGCAGGGGGTTGGACTAGATGATCTCCAGAGGTGCCTTCCAACCCTAACAATTCTATCATTCTGTCTTTAGAATCCTGGAATTAAATAAAATTGGATTTTGATTTTGTAGCTCTATATAATTAGATACAGGTTTTTTTAAAGACAGGAATAATAAAGCCATTGCGTGTAGACAAAAATTAAAACAATTAGAATGACTAGGAATGGGTAAAAGAGTTGGGGAAAAAAACATTCATTTCTGGGTTTCTACTTTAATTTCTTTGCTCCTTCAGTTTCTCATTTAGTGTTTAATTTCTTCCTTGGGGCATGTCTTGTAGCTGAGCATTTGACTGTTCCTGGAACTGAAGATTTAAACAATGGTGCAATTTTTTTAAAAGAGTTGGTAAAATGTTTCAGATATTTCAGAGATCTCAGACTCTTAACGTTTTTGTGTTTTAATCACTAAAAGAGCAGCTATGCAGAGGAAAAAAAATTCTATCCCTGATGGACAGCCTAAATGAATAAAGGCAAAATATAACTGAAATTTTGATTGCATCTTTCCTCACTATGCTGCCACCCCCCACACTTCCTAAGAGACATTGAGACTTTTCAGCCTAACTTTGTTAGTTATTTGTCCTAATGTAGCATCCACCTGCTGCTCAGAGAATGGTTGAAATTGGTGCAGTGGAATTCTTCTCTCAGCTTCGCCCCAATGTGCATCCAGACTTGCAGGCCATAATTGATGGGATTGTGGATGGACTGTTCTTCCTTCCTTCTGGACTTCCTTCTAGTTCTTTATGTTATGAAACTCAGTCTCAGCCTTCAGTAGATCAACCAGGTAAATTACATATTTTGAGATATGATTTATTTAAAGTAAAAATAAAGTAAAGGAAAGGTTTCTAGGCTGATACTTTCAGGCAAAGCAGGCAGATTATTCCTGAGGGATGAGTGAAGGATATGTAAAGCAGATTCTGCTAGAGAAGGAGTGATCTTAGCTAAATAGTAGTGCCATTCCTGTAATGACGTTCTCTGCATAAGAACAATCCTGTTGTATGTAATCAGATCTTCTCTTTTTTTTTTCAGTGTGTAACATCTGTTTGCTATAATGTAAAAAGGGTATGACACAAAAGTAATTTTCAAAGGCAGCTTTATGGCAGCAATTTTGGCAACTCTGAATGATTCTGCAGTTGAGCGAGCATGCTTTGCTGCTTTTCTTTGCATAGTAGACTTTAACTTTGAAAGCAATTCAAATCTAAAAAAAAGGCACTAAGTGGTTCTAAGAAAGCCACATTAATTGTATTCACTCTGCTTAGTTATGGATAAGTATCTGCTATGCATAAATATGTCAACTGTTTAAAATGACCTGTGAAGTGCTTCATGTGTATGTGAGGTGCTTCTTGCTTCTGTTATCTAGCTTGTTATTGATCTGTTATAACAATTTAGAGTGCTTCTTAGATGTAGTCAAGAAGTAAACCCATGCAGTTCTCTTCTGCGTTACAAAATTTGCCAAGAAGTATAAAGGAGAAAATTACATACCGTGGCTGTCCTCTCTTCATTCTCCTGGTTCTTGTGGGAGAGACACTGCTGGTGTACTGGATGGGGTAGTAATGGCCCCACCTCTGTCACTCTTACTGTGCAATCTCAGAGATAAAAGTAATTTCCCTGTGGTTTCTGCAGTTGATTTAATGCTTGGAGTTTTAGTTTGCTAGAACTATGTAGTGGCTAGTGATTGATTTCCCCCACCCTCTTCCCTCTTTTCTTTCTTGCTCTTCCTTTTTTTTTTTTTTTATTGCCTTTTTTATCTCTCCCCCCACCTTCCCTTTTTCCATCCTGTGCTCACATAGGGGCATAATATGATAAACTTTTACATATGCATTCTTCAACTATATCTTTTTGAAACTGCCCAATTGAAGTATTGTACATAATTTCTCTTTATGCTGTGAATTGTGTACGTGTGTGTATGAAATATTCTTAATGGTTGCTAACAGGATAGTTGTATTCTTTCTACTTTAATTTTAGTAACTGGGAAGAATTGTAATAATCTGGGCATTATCTGGTATGATCCTTTGAACCAAAAATTATAATCTGGAGAGATTGCTTTTAATATTACGTACCTTGTGTATATTTTGTTATACAGTTTCTATTAATTATCTGTATTTAATGATATACATATTATATATCAGGTGGACAACTTTTCAGCTTACCTAAAAGACAGCAGTTACGGTAGAAAAAGGTTTTAAGTAGTTGATTTAAAAAGTTAATTATATTACTATGTAGGTAGATTAGAGGAAATTTTTTTTTTTTCCTGCCGGTTCTCCATTGGGTAATACATTTTGTGTAATTATTTTTTACTATTGCTTGTATGGAATGGAAAGTAGTATAAGAAAATGGAAAAAATAAGTTATAGTTGCATAACATGACTGGAAAAAATAAACATTGACACATTCTGTTTACTCCACTTTCCTGATCATCTGAGACTTTTTTAAATCTGTTTCCTTAACAGGTTAAAACTCAAGGGCAAAAGGGAGGCAGTTCAGGAAAAGCATTGTGATAAATTGAGTTTTGCTTTTAGTTGGGTATTTTCTTCTAGTGTACTTTTTAAAACTTCCTCTTTATGTGTTTTAGTTCAAGAGGAATTATTCCCTGGATATTTTTGTCAAGGTAGAAGTCATCTGCCACAGTTAGTAATACCTCCCAAAAGAACAGTTGGTATGTATAGCTATAGAATAAGAATATGTTAATTACAGAAAGTGGCTAGAATTGTAATTTAGATTGAATTCCATTATGAATATTATTATTGGCTATTTTCCTGTTGTTCTGTGAAATATATTATCATAGAAACTACAATTATAATGCTTATGAAAATTACATTCATCTTAATAAAGCTCTATTCTCTAGGAAATAATATAACTTTGAAATATGTTATGCTGTAATTAAAAAAAATATTTAAATTTCTAATGCTTTTTAGAAGGTTTGTGTTCTGTAATTAAAAGTAGCTGTTTGATTACTGTTCTATTTCAGCAAAACTTAGTCTGAAGTACCTTTCTTCTTTTCAGAAAACTAGATTAGGTGCTTTAAAAATCTTTACCTTATATCTAAATGAGAATCAGTATTATGCTTTTATTTTTTGTCAATAAAATGATATGAAATGTTTCACACACACAGACCAATATTTTGGCATGTCTTTAGATGTACCAGTATCCTCGTAGCAGTTCACAGGAGAGTGTCATATTTAACATAGAATGCAATGGTGAGACCTAGATTTTAAATTATGACTTTGAAGTTATTGTACATAAATCACCAGATTACTTTCTGAGTAGTGTGTCAGCTATCTTTAGAATTGCACAATAATTATTACAAACTTTAACTTAAAAATGGCTTTAAAATTATGTTAGTTAAAAAGTTATTATATGCCATAATTTAGTAACAACTATCATTCTGCTGTAAGAATAAAAGCATGAGGTCAAAATTTTTTTTTTTTTTGAGTTTGTATTAATAAATATTCTTTAGTAGCAGAACAAAATTATAATTTAAAATCATGATGTGGGGGATTGTGTACTCTGCTACTAATGCTATCACTTCTATTTGCTAAAACTTTCTTCAATAAACATATTTCATCTTGATTTGAGATGACCTTAGTTTTTTTTTCATATTGCTGAAAACTCATTAGAGGTATTTTAGTGTAAGTCTGTATTTACTAAAAAGTCTATTTCAGATAGTATATAGTTCATAGGTTCTTGACATTGCCATGGAAATACATAGGATAATGTTTCTATAAAATATACTCCAAAATGTCCACTCTTTTTTTGCAGTGAAATGCTTGAAATTTTCCACATTTCCTTGGCTAACTCTGACTTCAACAGATAGACATGTTCTTTCATCAAATGAAAGGTATAGTAATAAAAGCATGATGGTTTGCTGGTAGTTTTTATTTTTCTTGGGTGAAAGTGGTTTTAAATTTGTGTCCTTTTGCATCATTAGTCTGTTCTTGTAAATGACCTCATGGGTTAATTTTTTTCCTTATTTTTGTTCGTGGCACTTCAGTCTGTCTTCTAAATATCTCAAGTGGATCAAAGATTTCATTCAGTTAATTTTGGAACAAGCTGGAATAAAATCGTTATTTAATGGATCCCATGGCCACTTGGTAGAGAAATCCATACTTTCAGTAGTAGCTTAACTAGGTTTAGGCCGGTAAGTTTAGGTACAACGCCTTATCCAGGCATTGTGTTATTCATATCATCTTTCTGCAGTGGTTAAATTATTTTTTTCTTTTTTCTATTTTAGCTTTAATTTAGAAAATCAGTGTTTGAGGTGGCCCAAGGAAAAGTACTATAGTCGCATTTCCATATGAGTTGACCCAGAGCTGTGATAGATTTCTAGCATAGCCCGCAATGCAGTTTCATGAGCTGGAGTATTTAATAAGTCTATTCTAACCATAAGCTTTCTGTAATATATATATATTTACTTTTAAAAGATCTATGAAGCTGGAAGACATCTTCAGTATATAATTTCCTTTATGCCTAAGTCTAGAAAAAGAACATAGGTCCTTAAAACTGGACAAGTTTGATTTTTTTTTTTTTATTTTTTTTTTCCCCCCCCAGTGGTTTTGGAAACAATAAAAATATAAAAAACTGCAGCAGAATACCCAAAAGGTTCCTTTTATTTACTAATATACATGCTAGAGAATAGCTAATAAATCTCTTCCTTTATGTAACTTCCCACATGTAATTCCAACACTTTTAAGTCATATATGAACCTTAAGAATGAAAGAAACTTTCGTATTGGTAAGAGTTAGATTACTTGCTGTATACCACTGAGATAATCACTAGCTTCACAGGGATTTTCCAGTTGTTTTTCTCTTAATTCCAAATTCGGAATCAATAAGGATTTTTCTGGAAACTTAATTTAACATAGTTTGGTAGCAGCTGGAATTGAGTTTGTTCTTTATTGTATACAAAATGAGCATAGATAAGGAATAATTCAAGTTTAAATATGGTATGACAATAGAACGATAGCATTTTTTTCCTTCAGATTCTTTAGTGTTATGATTATAACTTTATTGTAAAGACTTGCTCAAGCTAATGATTTTTTTATTTGTTTTAATATATATTTAAATATGAACTTCATTTTTAGCTCTTTGAGAAGTAACAACCAAACTTTAATTTGGAGTACGTGTGAGCTTCTTCAGGATGTAATTATGCAAGATTTTCCTGCTGAGATCTTCCTTCAAAGGCCAAAGATTGTACAGGCAAGAATTCACATAAATTTAAGGGTTTTATTGTGCTATGAGTTGTGCCAACTAAAAATTGATGTAAATAATACAGTTTGTTTTCAAACAAAATAGCTAAACAAAAGTTCCTTTATGTAAACTCTAGGTTCATGGAAGAAGGTTCATTAGCTATGTATTGTGTTTTGAAAGTTACTTAGTTGTAATAATGTATATTACTGTATATTACCTGGGAGCAATCCCAGGCACAGCTACAGGTTGTACAGAAAAAAGATTCAGAGCAGCCCTGAGGGGAAGGACTTGGGGGCTGTTGATTGATGAAGAAATGAACATGAGCCAGCAGTGTGTGCTCGCAGCACAGAAAGCCAACCGTATTCTGGGCTGCATCAAAAGGAACGTGACCAGCAGGTCGAAGGAGGTGATCCTGCCCCTCTATTCTGCTCTCATGAGACCTCACTTGGATTACTGTGTGCAGTTCTGGTGTCCTCAACATAAAAACGACATGGAACTGTTGGAACAAAGTCTAGGGGAGGGCCACGAGGATGATGAGGGGGCTGGAGCACCTCCTGTATGAAGATAGGCTGAGAAAGTTGGGGCTGTTGAGCCTGGAGAAGAGAAGGCTGCGTGGAGACCTCCTAGCAGCCTTCCAGTATCTGAAGGGAGGCTATAGGGATGCTGGGGAGGGACTCTTCGTTAGGGACTGTAGTGAGAGGACTAGGGGTAACGGGTTCAAACTTAAACAGGGGAAGTTTAGGTTGGATATAAGGAAGAAGTTCTTTACTGTAAGGGTGATGAGGCCCTGGAATGGGTTGCCCAAAGAAGTTGTGAATGCTCTATCCCTGGTGGTGTTCAAGGCCAGGTTGGACAGAGCCTTGGGTGGCATGGTTTAGTGTGAGGTGTCCCTGCCCCTGGTAGGGGGGTTGGAACTAGATGATCTTAAGGTCCTTTCCAGCCCTAACTATTCTATGATTCTACTAATCAGTAATGAAGTATGTTGAACTAGTTCTTTTTTTCATCTGAATAAGATGAAATTGTGTCACTGTCAGCTGCATACCCTCTAGTGGGCTCCTATATAATGAGCCTTTAGAGCTGTAGTGTCTTTATTGGAAATATAGTGTGGAACTCCTTCAATTTACAGTCTTGCATTTAATAAGAAAACACTTAGCTAAACCTATTTATTCTTTGTTGTGAGTTTTAAACATTTAGTAATGTTTGTGACCTGTATTTAGTGAAAGACTTGCTTGCAAGAGTGTTCATGTAGGTTCATTAATGTTTAGCTACCAATGTCGATGGTTTTCATAGGATGATAGAGAAGGTTGGAAGCGACCTTAAAATTTATCTATTTCCAATGCCACTGCCATGGGCAGGGATGTCTTCCACTAGACCAGGTTGCTCAAAACCACATCCAGACTGGCCTTGACCACTTCCAGGGATGGGGCATCCACAGCTTCTCAGGGCAACCTGTGCCAGTGTCTCACCACCCTCATAGTGAAGAATTTTTTTCCTAATATCTAATCTAACTCTCTCCTGTGTCAGCTTAAAGCAATTCCTCCTTTTCTTGTTACTACCAGCCCTTGTAAAAGGTCTGTTCCCGGCTTTCTTGTAGGCCCCCTTTTTGTGTTGGAAAGCTGCTATAAGGTCTCCTGGAGCCTTTTCTTCTCCAGACTAAGCAGCTCCAACTCTCTCAGCCTGTTTTCATAAGAGAGGTGCTCCAGCCCTCTGATCATTTTTGTGGTGCTCCTCTGGACTCACTTGAACAGGTCCACATCTTTCTTGGGTTGGGGGTCCCAGAGCTGAACACTGCTCCAGCTGGGGGTCTCACAAAAGAGGGGGAGAACCACCTCCCTCAGCCTGCTGGTTACATTTCATTTGATGCAGCCCTGGATATAATTGACTTTCTGGGCTGCAAGTGCACACTGCCAGCTCACATTGAGGTTTTTGTTAACCAGCAGCTGCAAGTCTTCCTCCCCAGGTCTGCTCTCAAGCCAGTCTCTGCCCAGCCTGTATTTGTGCTTAGTATTGCACCGACTTGGGTGCAGGGCTTTGCACATGGCCTTGTTGAACTTCGCAAGGTTTGCATGGACCCATCCCTCAAACCTGTCAAGGTCCCTCTGGATGGCATCCCTTCCCTTCAGGGCATTGCACCGAACCACACAGCTTGGTGTTGTCAGCAAACTTGCTAAGGGTGTGCTCGATCCCACTGTCCTTGTTGCTGACTATTCTGTTAAAGTGTGTTTTACATTTGCAGAGCCTTTTGTCTCTGCTAAACCTGGCTTTTGGAGGAGATGGAAGACATCGGTTAGCTTTGCAAGCTGTGTCGTGCCTGCAGCAGTTGTGTATCTTCTTGAGAAGCAGACTTAACTTTCACAGAGATCCAAGTTTTTCTTCCACAGAGCAAAGTAGGTATTTTTAGATATTTGAAACTGTTGTGTTTTTCCTACAGATAAGATTGAAATGGTTTTAAAAAAAATGACAGTCCACAATGGTATAGCAAATGTATTCTTGTGAACCTGTTTTGCTAAATAATCATGTTCAGTACTATTCATATTGGTAATTATTTTTGGAGTACTTGTATTATTTTAAAATACTTATTAGTTTTTACGATTTCTTGTGATTCTTCATTCATCAACTTTTCCCAGTATCCAGCTGTTTGTATGTCACCAGAAGAGGGACATTTTTAAGTAAACCTGAATTAAATCTGCAAAATAAAACTGGGCAGAGTTTCAGAGAAATTGTCAAGCCTCTGTGGTTAACAATTCAGTTACTAATTTCATGAGCTATATTAATGTTCTGTTTTTTTTTCTTTATGCTGTTTGCCTAAAAAAGTTTAATCATTATTTTGGATTTTACAGTCATTAGGGCTATTTCACAATCTTAAGGTACTTTCCAACCCTAACTATTCTATGATTCTATGATTCTTACTGTTTAAGTTCTGTAGATTTAATAGTCTAGATTAATTATAATGGTCCTCCTATTTCCATTTTGTTAGCTGAATTTAGCCAACTTTGTTTATCTATATTGGTAGTCTGGTTGTCTTCATAAGATTGCCCCTATATTTGGTGTCTTAATCAATGATGTTGGCTGTTTCTTTGCTAATTCAGTTACAACATCAACAAATCCATGGCCTTAGTCAAATGGTATGTTTGTAGTTTTAAAACTCAAGATTTATGATTCAACTCTAATTTTCAGTGGTTTTGCCTTAGAATTGAGTTTCCAAACTCTGCTACTTGCCAGTGATAGGTTGTCCTAGTTCACCAATGTTTACTTGGTGTTTTCCATATCCTACCTTAGTTACTTTTACTATTACATCACTATGTAGTGTCTTTCATAATAATGGATTCCGCTAATGGAAAACATATGATTTGTGTTACATAAAGGCACAGCTTCCCAAAATTCATCTATATCTTACTGTCAAGAAGCAAGAGGTCCTCCTCGTTCTCAGAATCCATCACCTGGAAGTAGTAGCCCTCGACCATCCGTGATTGGACGTACTGTTCAGCGTCCTAGAGGAGATGGTCAAGATTGGGATGCAGCATCTTCCAGGTGAACAATATAAGCATTAATATAGGAATATATCATCAGCTCCTTGTTAGTGTGTGGGATTATGTGAAAGTTTTGTTAACCTGTGAGAATTCAAGCCATGTTTAGGAATTGCACAGTTGTTTAAGTGGTGGTTAGAATACCCAAGATCAGTTTTACCTACCACATTCTGTACCCAAAAACATTTTTAACAAAATTTCTTACTATTAATTGTTATTGCTTGTGCATGTGTTTGTAATATGCAGAAAAGCATTTTATTCAGTCTATTACCGTAAAGTCAGGGATTTCTCTTTTTTCTTCAGCAGGTGACCCCATAATTTCTTTTAAGTTGCATGGCCATCTTATAGGTAACAGTGTACGGTATGGTCAAAAATGCTTTAAATGTCTTCAAACTTTATTGTGAAATCTGACAACAAATTCAGGTTGTATAACATCTAAAAAATTGACTTCAATATGAAATGATGAATTATCTGCATACCCTCAAAATGTTCATCTTTTTCTTTCTGGGTGGTTTTGTTACTCATCTTGGCACAACAGACTTAAAGCTGCTGTCCAAGAACCACTGTCATTTTGTATGTGGAAATTCAGAAGTTCTTGGGAATCCTTACTGTGTGCTTATTGGGAATTCTGAGCCTCTGTAGTGTATTGACTTAGTGATTGGATAACTCCTAGGTGTTCAAATAGACTGAGATATTACAGATGGGAATACCTTATGTAGTTAACTATAAACACATCTCGAGAATCATTATATTAAAAGGTGAGTTTTACTCATCTTAAGTCTAATATAGTAAATTTTTGTTATGCAACTGATACAGCACTGGAAGTGAACTCCAGGCTTTATGAATTCTAGGACCTGACCGTTTTCCCAAGTTGAACAGTTAACAGTTTAATAGTAGCTGATGTATATTGTGCAAGAGAGAGGTTTGGCCTGGCTGTCAGTGTAGTAAGGAAATCTACATAAAACACTAGTTAAGGTGGTAAGGAGACATCTACAAACCAGAGTGTGGTAATTTCTTAAAAGTATAAGGTCATATTATGAACTGTTCATGACTGTACACTGTCATCTTCTTGCATTGCGTGTACTGCAGTAGAGCTGCTTGCTGCCCATGAATACCCATTTTTTTACGAAGGTATAATTTAACCCAGAGACAGCATAAAGAAAACCTGATGAATAGGAAATATTATAATATATATGACTTTTAAATTCTTAATTGATATTCTTTAGACATCTTTTACATTTAGTTAAAGAATATAATGTAACACAATCACGCCGCTGTTTTCTTCAGCTTGTTTAATAATAAAGCAATCAAACAAAAATAAAACAACCTATAAAAGTTTTACAGTTTTTTAAAGCAATTCCAGATTTCTAAATGTTCTTTAGGATAAGAAAAAAACATTAAAAACATTTTTTTCTGAGTTGTATTAATTTTAATGCTGCAAATAGAGTAAGATTCTTTTTAAAAGCACTTGGAAAATAATAAAATTATGAACTATATATAAAGCTCATAATTTGAAATAATTACATGTATCTTAACTGTATGAATGTTTTGTAATATGTACATGGTTGCACTTAAAGCTTTCTTGGGCAAGGGAATATTTTCTATTTCACAGTCGACAAGTCCTACAAGTCTAAACATAGGGTGCATTTAATTTTCCTTCTAAGGATTCTTGTGGCTAGCTGCATAGAATGGTTTTAGCATAGTAGGCATAGTTTAGGCTCACATTTGATTTAGTAAGTGGCCTTGCTTCAATCAACTGATAGACATTGTTCATCAAAGATAACATTTCAAATCAACTGATTTTTCTTTTGCAACGTGTCATGGCTTCAGCAGTAGCAGTCATTTTTCTGCTTCTTGGTAGCTGGTGCAGCGCTGTGTTTTTGATTTTGGGCCTGGAAACAGCGCTGATAACACCAGTGTTTTCAGTTACTGCTTGGTAATATTTTGGTCTGGCCAAGGAGTTTCTGAGTCTCATGCTCTGCCAGGGAGAAGGGGAAGCCGGGAGGAAGGAGAGACAGGACACCTGACCCAAACTGACCAAAGAGGTTATTCCATGCCACAGCATGTCATACCCAGGATGTAAAGACAGAGAGCAGAGACCTGGAAGGGTGGGGGTGCACTGCGTGGTCAGGCTTGGTATCAGGTGGTGAGCGATTGTATTCTTTCCTTGTATTTTCTCTTGTATGATTATTGGTGGTAGCAGTAGTGGTCTTATGTTATACTTTAGTTACTAAACTGTTCTTATCTCAACCTGTGGGTGTTGCATTCTTTTGATTCTCCTCCCCATCCCTCCAGGAGCGGGGGGAAGAAAGAGAGGGGAGTGAGTGAGAGAACGGGCTGCGTGATTTACAACTTAAACCACGACACAATGTTGTATTCATTGTATGTGTATTTCTTCCATGACACATTGCTAAGTGCGTTTGAAGATGACTGCCAAAACAATATGTGTTCACTTGTGATGCTACCAGTTCTGACATTTTAAAAAAAGATCCAAATAAAATCCTCTTCTTACACAACACTGTTGGATAGCAGAGAAAGGCTGGGATGGAGGGAAGGATATGTGTTAAGGAAGGAGGACATTAAAACATTTGATGCTATTTTTAACATCTATACATATATGGGTTTATTCTTTGCGAGCTAACTGTGTCTCTTTTTGGTTTGTTTGTTTATTAAGTGGAAACAGTACACAAGCAAATGCAAACTCCAGAATCTCTCTGCATTCCCCACTTGTAACACATATTGACCTACCAATTACTGAATATGAGGACACTTTGGAATTACAGATGAAGCAGCTTAGCCTTCCTCAGTTCTGTGTTTCCATCTTGGAAAATGCAATACCTCTTTTAAGAACAGGTAAGAAAGTTTTAAGTACTTCACTTATGTATCCTTCCTGTCTTTAGTACAAACCCCTTAAGAAACTGCTATTATAAGGTGGGTACCTCAAATAAGGTACAGATTATTATTGGTATACTGTAGCTAGTTACAGCAGTTCTTTTCTAGGAACTTTGTTCAGGGCATAAAGCTTGAATCTTCTGATTGATTTCCAGAATGGCTGCAGAAGTTTCAAGTGCTTTTTATTGATGGTGGGAAGTAGTGACAGGAAGAAGTGGGTATCTGGTAGAAAAATTGTGTGGCTGGATAATATGTCATTCAAGAAGATGAAAAAATAATCACACTTGGCAAAACATGTTCTGATCTCTTTGAGCATAGATTTTTCCTCCTGTTCAAGAAATAATAAAAAAAAAATCTGGAAAAAGGTTTGTTTTTATTCTTATGAATGCAGTAACAAATTATAGCTATGTTTAAGAAACTTTGATAATGATTGTCTAATTGCAACAAATGATTTTTTTGGTTCTAAATTGCAAAATCGTTTTGAAGGCCAATCTTTTAGCTCTTAGTTTGTTGAAAATAGTATTTAATTGTAACCCAATGTGATTTATAACAGATATTGGTAAACATGGTAAGGTTTTCAAATGTAGGAGCAGGAAATGTGTATCTATTTATGACTAGGTTACTAAAACTTTTTTTTTAATATACCTTGTCATGGGTTCAGCAGCAGCAGTCATTTTTCTCCTTCTTGGTAGCTGGTGCAGCGCTGTGTTTTTGATTTTGGGCCTGGGAACAGCCAGTGTTTTCAGTTACTGCTTGGTAATGTTTTGGTCTGACCAAGGGCTTTCTGAGTCTCATGCTCTGCTAGGGAGGAGGGGAAGCTGGGACGAAGCAGAGACAGGACACCTGACCCAGACTGGCCAAAGAGGTTATTCCACACCACAGCACGTCATGTCCAGGATGTAAAGCAGGGAGCAGAGACCCGGGAGGGTGGGGGTGCACTGCGTGGTTGGGCTTGATATTAGGTGGTGAGAATTGTATTCTTTCCTTGCATTTGCCTTGTCATTATTGTTATTGGTGGTAGCAGTAGTGGTCTTATGTTATACTTTAGTTACTAAACTGTTCTTATCTCAACGTGTGGGTGTTGCATTCTTTTGATTCTCCTCCCCATCCACCCAGGAGCAGGGGGAAGAAAGAGAGGGGAGTGAGTGAGAGGACAGGCTGCGTGATTTACAGCTTAAACCACGACATACCTGTCAACATATACTGAGCTGGGTGGAGGCTTTAACTTTCAACAGTGATATGAAATATATATGAAACTTCTATTTACTTTTGTTTTCACAGAATCATAGAATAGTTTGGGTTGGAAAGGACCTTAAGATCATCTAGTTCCAACCCCCTTATTATTTGTAACTTTTTGTGACTTTCTGTTCTGTCACAAAACACCAATTTACTTGTATATTTCATAGTAGCATCAATGTTAATCTGTGTCAGCAGGAAAATTATTCAATCTTTTTTTGCAATAAACAAAACTGAAATGAATAAAAGTTAAGTTTTTCCTTTTCAGAATAGTGACATGTAAATAATTCTTCACAAGCACATTCATGACTTCTGGCATCTTCTCTTTTACTTATGTCATGGGTTCAGCAGCAGCAGTCATTTTTCTCCTTCTTAGTAGCTGGTGCAGTGCTATGTTTTTTGACTTTCGGCTTGGGAACAGCGCTGATAACACCAGTGTTTTTAGTTATAGCTTAGAATGTTTAGGCTGGCCAAGGGCTTTCTGAGCCTCATGCTCTGCCAGGGAGAAGGGGAAGTCGGGAGGAAGGAGAGACAGGGCACCTGACCCAAACTGACCAAAGAGGTTATTCCATGCCACAGCACGTCATACCCAGGATGTAAAGACAGAGAGCAGAGACTCGGAAGGGTGGGGGGGTGCACCGCGTGGTCGGGCTTGATATCAGGTGGTGAGCGATTGTATTCTTTTCCCTTGTATTTCTCTTATTATTATTATTGATGGTAGCAGTAGTGATTTGTGTTATACCTTAGTTACTAAACTGTTCATATCTCAACCTGTGGGTGTTGCGTTCTTTCGATTCTCCTTCTCATCCCCCCAGGACTGGGGGAAGAAAGGGGGGAGTGAGTGAACGAACTGCATGAGGGGTTTAAACCATGACAATTTATAATGTGAAACTGCAGAAAATGTATTTTCAATTGTTTTCCATTTTTGGTGCATATGACTTCAAATTTGCCGATGTTAAAATATAGTGAGTTTTTCCAACATCCTAGATTATTTCTTTGCATCTTATTGTAGAACTAAAATAATTTAATTATCAGATGAAGTTGTTCTGTCTTTTTTTCTCTTCCTTCAGTTTTTTTAACACTTTTCAAACTCTAGTAGATAATGCTTCTGTCTTCTACTGACCTGTAGCATGACACAGTTTGTAAGCAAACTAATATTTTCATGCTTTTGCCATTCACCTGAACTATTGTAATCTGAAGGCACGCTGTGGTAGCGTGACACAGTGAAGCACGGTAACACACTGTTTCTCATATGGTTCTATTTACTGATTTTTTTTTTTTTTTCTTCAGTAAAATCAAAAGGCACTTTTACTAACATTGTTTTCACCCTATATGGTATAGTGTAGATTTTCTGGGTGAAAGAAAAACAGTAAGCTTACTGTAAAATTTGCTTGCTTGTATTTTGCAATGTAATGTATATTTCAGTTAAGCTCAAATTCTGTTCCTTGTGGAGAAGTTCATTGAAATTTGATTTCCTTTGTGCTAATCTGTCTTGTGAGTGAAGTAATTTCAGAAATCAGTAGTGGTGTGGGTTGTGGGTTTTTTGGTTTGGGGTCTGTGTGGGTTTTTTAGTTGTGGGCTTTTTGTCATCAATTTTGAGCTGCCATGCTTGTCTGAAGTACAGTGTTAATACTACAAGTCTTAAAGACAGTTATTTAAATCTCACCAGTAAAAGATTTGGTTTACAGTCACTGATTATGTCTTACTGTGCATTTAGTAATAATGAACTCAGCACATACTAATTGTATGTTGGGAAATACTATTATTATGCTGATACATTCATGTAAGAGTATGGTGGAATGAACTTGCATATCTGTAGGTCATTACAGCTACAGCAAAGTGTTGCAGATCTTTAGTTATTAACTTAATGTTTCTGTAATTATAACTCAAATTAAAACCACCATTACTTTAAAGTTGCATTACGATGGAAAACTTTATGAAGTCATCTTTCAAATGTTTTAAGTGCAGAAATTTGATCAAGAATTTGAAAATAACTGAAGAGAGAAAAAGTGCTTTTTGGAGGTTTTTGAACATATACTCTTAAACTAGCAAGATTTTGTCTAAAGTAAATGGAAAATAGGACTTCTGTGAGATAGGAAAAAGCAAACTTTCAAAAAGGGCCTGTGCCTTTCTTTACCATATGCTCACTCTACTTAGGCTGCAGATTACATGAGCTGTGATCTTCGTAACTATATATCTAGTCACACCACATATATATTTTTCCTCAGGTATATCAGCAAGGCTTCTACGGTGTATAAACTCTACAAAATGTAGAAAATACAGTAAATTAATGTTCAATCATAACAAGCAGTATTTTGGTTTTACTATTTTTTAAGAGTTTGAATGATGCAAAATTTTTATGGTAGTTAAAAATATAAATTGGAAATTCAGTGGTCTTGTGTGATGGTTTTAAATAGAAACATACCGTCAGCAAGTCACTGAGCCAACACTTGCACTAAATGAAGTATTTGAGGGAAACTGTCATGGTATGGTTCCCTAGGATGCTAGACAGTTTTGGCATCCTCTGTTGTACGATGCTGAAAATATTTGGTCTGGCTCCAGGTGTTCTGCCTTGTTCTTCATGAAGCCTTCTAGCCTTTGATTGCTTATCCTCTATTGTCTCATTATCTGTGGACATTAGGGGGAGGTTTATATTTGTAGTAAATATAGGCTGTAAATTAAGTGGTGTTCCAGATTTCTCTGTTCAAGCATGAAACTGTAAAAAGTATAAAAGTCACAAATAGACCAGGTTAGCCTTGTTAGTAAGAGATACTGAGTCTGAACGAGCAATGAAAATCAATGAATATTGGCCTAAAGAAAGGGGGTGGGCAGGTGGGAATGGGGAAGAAATTGTTATGAAGAAAAGTACAAGTGTTTGAAGTGGGTATTCATTTTATCACCTTTAAAAAGAAAATCTCAAACAAAATGATCTGGGGTGAAAGCCACTACTGCTATATCAAAAATGCAGATTAAAAGTGATTGGTGATATCATAGAATCACAGAATGGTTTGGTATGTATGTATGTATGTAAAAGGGACTTTAAAGATATAGTTCTAACCCCCCTGCCATGGGCAGGGACACCTTCCGTTAGACCAGATTGCTCAAAGACCCACCCAGCCTAGCTTTGAACACTTCCAGGATAGGGCAGCCACAACTTCTCTGGGCAACCTGTTCCAGTGTCTCACTATCCTCGCAGTAAAAAATTTCCTCCTAATAGCTAACCTAAATCTCCCCTCTGTCAGTTTAAAGCCACTCCCTCCTTGTTCTATCACCACATGCCCTTGTAAAAAGTCCCTTTCCAGCTTTCTGGCAGGCCCCTTTTAGGTGCTGGAAGGCTGCTCTAAGGTCTCACCAGAGCCTTTCCAGGCTGAAGAAACCTAAATCTTTCCAGTTGTCTTTATAGAAGATCAGTGCTCCAGCTCTCTGATCATCTTTGTGGCCCTCCTCTGGACTTGCTTGAGTAGGTCCATGTCCCTCTTGTGTTGGGAGCCCCAGATCTGAATGCAGTGCTGCAGGTGGTGTCCCACGAGAGCGAAGTAGAGGGGGAGAATCACCTCCCTTGACCTGAATGGTAATGCTCCTTTTGATGCTGCCCTGGATACGGTTGGTTTTCTGGGCTGCAAGTGTACACTGCCAGCTCATGTTGAGCTAGTGAGTATGGAAGATCCATAGCCTAGCTCTCTGGGTGGAGCAATAAGTGACTTTATTCTAAATTTTAAAGAAGTCCAAGTAACTGGATTTACAGCTGTAATAAATTTTATGTACTGCTGTAGGATTTAGGGGAAATGCAGTCTTTTTTCAAATATGTTAATTTAATCTCTTACATTGTGATTTTTGTCTGGTTGTTGTCATCTATGATTCAGAACTATTGGTGGTTGAGAGCAGTTAGCAGTAGTTTAGAAGAAGTGTGTAGGAAAAATTAAAATACTAGAATTCCAGATTTGGAATAATCCCTTGTTCAGAATGGTGTTTTTCTGAATATTGTAATATGTTTTGCCTGTATTTGAATTTTTCCTCTCATTTGTATTCCTAGGCAGCAAAAGAGTGACGATGGAAGTTCTTGAATTGCTTGTTGAAGACATGTTCCTTATTGGTGATGCTATTTCTGAAAATGTTTGGGAAGATGATAGCCTTTTTGCATTGGAGTTGGTAAGATTCTTTAGTCTTTGATCAGCTGTATTTACCAGTCTACTTTTATAAGCCTGTGACATTTTCCATAGTGATTCATACAGATAGCTAATCTTCTGCTGAGCTACCCTTTTGAAAATCTTTAATAGTTTATTACTAGTTCTATCACTGGCTCATTATTTTTTTAAAAATGTAAGTTCTTTTACCAGATAATACTTGATGTTTCACCTCAAGAAAATAAGTTATTAATTTTGTCTTGTAGTGAAAGACTGTTAAGCAGCCATTGAGAGAAACAAGTGTAGGGAAGGGGATCTGAGGGAGAACCACTGACTACAAATGAGGAGACCAGTTTGATGTAAATGACAACTTTCATTTTTTTTACTCCTTATAAGCTATCTAAAATTAGGGAAGTAACTTTGTAGTTCTAAGACTGGAATTGTAAGATACGTGGTATCCATTTCTGCAGAACATTTAATATAAGAAATTTAATATAATCTTTCATCTAGTTGTATAATTTGCATCAGTATATTCCATTGCAGATAAATCTAACAGCAGTAGAAATTGTGAGCATCATCACGTATATATCATACTGATTGTTGTTAGTAGGATAATGTTTGTTTCCAGGCCATTAACAAGCAAAACTCTGCACATAAGCTAATAGGCTGAGTAATTGTATACAGTTGTATTGATTTTTCAAAAAAAAAGGAGGGGAGGGGGTATATGCTGTTGCAACTTTGTTCCATTGGTAGAAGTTTGAGATTTTTTTATTTTTTTTTTAGTAAAATACTTTTCAGACATAAAAGTCACCTCCCATCCAAAGTTATGAATCTGCTTCAGTTTGTGATGCAGAGCTAGACTGTGCATTGTGATTCAATAAAGCTAATTTTGATACAGCAATTGCAAGGCAGGAGATTAAAAAACTCTTCTTTCTTAGTGTTTGAGTAAAAATAACTGAATGAACAATTTTAAGAAACAAGTGTTAAACTTACCTTTGCATTATTTAGTGCTATATCAAATGAAATGTCTTATCAGATATAGACTGTGTTTTTAGAGTTGTTACGCTTCAGTGCATAGAAAAGATGCTTCCTCTTTGCATTTTGTATTAGCTCCAAGGGAAAGAGGTCATGTGTCTCCTTTCTAGGAAACTTGAAAGCATTTCTTGCATAACTTTTTTGCTTTATGTTTCTTTATTGAATTTTAAATCTCTGCTCTGGAATATCTTTGTGAAGAATAGGCATTTTGTGAATTCCATTCAGAAATACTTAAGTTTGTATTAACTACTTAAGTTTGTAGCTGTATGTACTTTAGACATGCTTTTAATACTTCCTTCCTCCCAAGTTAAGTTTTTATTGTTTTTCAGTTTTATCATGTGTACATAAGTGCAGTTCAATTCTGCCATGTTAGAAAGTTGGATACTGCAAATTGTCATAGCCCCTCTGTGTTTTTTTACACTTTCATCCGTGTCTCGGGGAAGAATAAACATGTTGAATTTACTACTGAGTAGAAACTCCCATGGTCTTGCAGCAGAGGCACTTCCTGCCTCTGCAAACTTAGGAAACTTACTTTATTTGAACTCCTGAAGATGAAAATTAATCCTTTTCATCTTACTGTGTAATAATGTGTGTTGATAACTATGTTAAAAGACTGATTTGGTTTACTCAATTGCTTCTTGTCATTTTATTCATTCAACTGTGTTGAGATAAATAGTGCTTAATTACTTAACAGTGACTGTCAGTTTCTGGAATTAGTAAGATGAATGTTACATGTATTATTGCTTTCCTAATCAGTATTTGTCATTCCAAAACTGGCAACTGAAATTAATTCTACCTTTGTTCTAGTGTGCTCAACTACAAATCTGGCTTTTTCAGGTGACCAAAATTCTATAAACTAATTTTGTTTTCTCCACTGTCAATGAGCTGGATATTTATGCATATGGTAGTGATTCTGAGAAATGTCTGTTTTCCTTTGAGAATGAATAGGAATAAAAAATATTTGTTCTCAAAGTTTGGTTTGTGGTTTGCGGTGGGTGTTTTTAGCTTGTGGGTTTTTTTTTTTTTTTTTTTTTGGTAATGCTTTATTAGCAGGTTCATATTAAAAGTGAGCTTTGAAATAGTTCGAATTCTAGAAGTTCAAAAACGTAGGGAGAGAATTAGCAGTGATACTAAGGTATTCAGCACTAGGGAGAGAGTAAACAGTGGCACCAGAGTATTCAACACTACACTGAAGATAGTGAGGTGTAGACCTAATGAACAGTTCTGTTCAGGTGGCAAACAAAATGCTGTGCATTTTGTACCATTTCTTCATTTTAAAATTATTTGGTATATAGTGTTAATGATGCTCTGGGTCCTGTATAAACATTGTAAAGATACAGGAAAGTTTCAATTATTTCTAATGATTTTATTTCTGATTTTTGTTTCCAGAAAAACAAGTTGCTTCTGGTCTTGGGTTTGCTTGGAGAAACTATATTATATCACAAAAGCAATACAAGTGCAGAGCAGCCTGAAATGATGTTGGTGCATCACAGAATGGCATTTATTAGCATTTCACTCTTCACTGTTAGATTGCTGCAAATACTTCTCCCTGTGGAAAAGGTATGCCATCACTAATTTCAAGTGATTGTGATTCTCGTTTGGTCTTGCATTTAAGAGGTCAAAAAGTGATACCTTCCTCAGTGTTTAGTACTGGGAAAATAGCCACTGGATAGAGAAATTAATCTGATTTACGTTGGCTGATGTATGATCGCAGAAGGCAACTTTGTCTGTCCTTCAGTTATCAGTGCATTCTGCGGATTTAAAGTTTTAAAAACTCCACTTTTAATGCAGTTTTTGAGTTTCTGAAATTCAGTGTTCTTTTTCCTCATATAGCATTTTTTCTAGTATGATGCATGGTTTGCAAAACTGTGCTGCCCCCTGCTCGTTTATAGTATGCATGCAAGCAAAGCTAAGAAAGCCTAGAATTACATGTTTAAAAATCATCAGTCTTAATCTGATGGAACACAGTAAGAAATTATTTTTCACACGTCATAGTGATTTTAATTGTTATTTGCTTCTACTGCTCTTTAAAAAAGTGATGTAGCTCTTGAGTTTGTTTTGTTTGTTTCAGATGTTGGGGGTCTGATATTTGGAAGATTTTGTGGAGTGGAAAGTGTTAGAAGGTGTTTAAAGCTGTATGGGTTTAGATTTTTTTTTTTATCAGTCTTTATTGCAGCGTAGCTCTTTTTTAGTCCTATCTATTTGAGTAGCAGATTGATTTTCAGCTTCAGCTTTTTTGTCAAATGTATAAAGTCTTTTAATATAAATAGTCTCTTGTACCTGAAAATCATGTAGACATATTAATATAGTGTTTTTTATATTTTTTGTCTTTATATTCTTATGTACATAGTACAAAATTTCAATTATGTCTGCAGCAGGAGTTTCAAAAAAATTAGTGTTTTTGAGGTCGGAATTTTAGTTGAAGGAATATTGTAACACTTGCAGTGAAAAAATCCCAAACCAGCAACAGAAATGCCAGTTCTTAGTGTGTGATATTACTATGAAATGACAACATTTTGTTAAATACAGAAATAATTGTGGTCTGTGTATTCTCTGCCATCTAGTGTTTAGACAGTAAATTGACCCTGGCAGCGGTGTCTGTGGTTAGTGCTGTGGCTAGATTGTGTACAGCTTCTGTGACTGGTTGCAGGACTGACATAAGCACTGACATTAATAAACTCTCACTTTTTAAATAAACAAATTATAATTCTTCATATAGACCTTACTCTGTGTTTTTCTTTCTTTAATATTTAAGTAGCAGCGTAGTGATTGTGCTAATTGAATAACTGCAAATGTTGGGTTTAGTGTATTTTCTGGCTGTCATTCTGACAGTTATTTTCCTTTTCAAAGGCGAGTAAAGTTTTACAGAAGAGTTTGCTGAATGCTTTATTTATTCTCTCTCTGGATGTGTCCTTTTCCTTGGAATACCCCAGCATTTACGAATCTATTGCAGCCTATCTGGAGCAGATGAGTACTGAGAACTACAGTATTTATAAACAAGTTTCAGAAGCTGCGTATTCAATTGAATGCACTTGTAGCTTTATGGTTGAAGTTCATAAGAAGGTGTGGAATTATTATATGAAATGTTTTCTGTAGTCATATTTCTTTCCTCCGCTTCCGTTTCTCTGTAGTAAAAGCTATAGTCTAGCATAGCCAAAGAAAATCTATGAATATTCCATACCATGCAAGATGTAGTTAATTTATATTTGTTTTCACTAGTACAACTCATTATGACTGAAAAAATCTTATCCTAAGTAAAACCAAAGAAATAAATACTTGGAGATTGGAAGTGAGCACAAGAGCTGATATGGGCAAAGGAGTAACAAAGAAACAAATACTCTAAGTGTGTGTGTATGCATGTATGTTGTTTAGTATTTGAACAGTTCAGAATATTTTAATTCCCAATTGGCAATTGTTGTTCCAATAAACAACTACTTCCAGAGTCTGTGAGATTTGTGTGTTTCACTTTGTTATGAAGACAACTAATATATTTTGCTTTATTTGTTAAGAGATTCCTGCCTGGTACCAAAATATTCTCCATTATCCAAATGGAAAAGTAATTGTGCAAAATACTGGTTCCACTGATACTAAAATAGATTAATAAAATGCAGCAATATAAATGTAGTGCTATCTTAAAACTGAGTTAATCTATCCATTATGTAGGCAGATTCTGAATTTAATAGAAGCGATACTTTGCTTGTAAAATGCTATTTACAATGAAATTAACTCCATCAAATTTAAATGGCTCAATTTAATGTATTTGGTAACCAAGAGTATGAAGGCATATGTACTTACAAAAAAAAACCAAACCAAACAACAGACTTAAACATAGTAACTCATTATTAATGAGTAATAGTTAAATATGAAATATTTACATATTCATTAATATTAGCATATTCATTATGCTCTTTCTTGCATAAAATGCATATTGATTTAAAAAGATAATAATTTGATTAAAAGCATAAAGTATGAAAGGATGAGTCTATTCGGTCATTTTAGAAAGTGTTTTGAATAGTGTTATAGTATTCACGCTCTGAAATATTAGATGTGTTATTCCTATTGAGTTTAATAAAAGTTTATTTGGATTCAGTAGCTGAAGGGTTTTCAGCTCCCAGGAGTAGGTTCTAAAATGTATTTGTTTGAAATCTATTGAATTTGTTAATCAGGTTAATTATAAACTCCTGTGAAAGGCTGAACCAAACCCTACTTAGTACATTATTAAATGATGATAAATTTGGAAAGATTATGATTAACACTGTGTACTTTAATATTACTAATTCTGATAGTTTCTTTCTCTTAATTTTACTTCTCAGGGCGACAGGAATCTCTCTGAATTAGTAGAATTGGCAGATCAGGCCTTGAGTAGTCTACCCTACCATCAACACTTCCCCTTGCTTCAGGAATGCATTCATATATGCTCACATATGTGAGTACATTACTATTCAAAAATCTTACATGAGTAAATACTATTTTTCTTTTATGGATAAAGTAGAAACTTAATTTCCTAATTCCTTATATTTGAACAGTTGTTTTCTTTTAGCTATTGAAAGGTCTCTTCTGAATAATTTGTTTCATCCTGTAGTGAATTTCTTGAAAATTGAATTTCAGGTGCTGAAGAACTGTTTTATTATTTTCTATGTATAAGCTTTTATGTAGATAAAGTTAATATATGATTTACAAAGAAACAGTCTTAAAACTCTTTGATCTGTATTTCAAACTTTTAAAATTTCCTTTGTTCCAATTTTTATTTTTACTTTCAGAAATCATAAAGGACTTATTTTATTGTACATGCTTTATATTACAGTATGGTATCTCATTTACTAAACAGCATGTTTTTATTGCTTTTTAGAATTTCCATGTCTCTAGTTTGAGAATTTAAGTTACCCTGTGGTGCCTGGAAATGTTCTGTATTGAACACTTAATTAGAAATACAAAAATCTTAATTTTATACTGATTCAGAATTTGACTTTAGAGATTTTTTTTTCCATTGAAACTGTATTTAAGAGCTAAGTATTTTTAAATTATGAAACATAAAAGCACTTTTCTGTATTCTAATCTTTTTAGAATTAATTATTGTTTGATTGCTGCTTCAGGCAACAGGAAATTTACTTCAACTTTTTGACTAACGTAAGTTCACTTTGTGATAGTGAGATGGACTTTTACATCCAAAAGTAAAAAAATTCTGAAGGCATAGTTTTTTTTTTTTATAATTGTATGCGGTATAATATCTAAGGGGCATATTGAAGCTCAATAGAATTTTATGTTTTCAGATGTACATAAATGTTTGTCTGGCTCCTAATTCTGAAGAGAGAATTTTGAAAAACTATTGTCTCTGATTACCTGTATATATATTTAAAAAAATACACAAAAGTGAAGACTGATATTATGATTTTGGCAAATATATTGTGATCTCTGAACTTCTGCCAAGTCAATTTTCAGGCTGTATACCTTTTCAGGATGTATTTTTCAGAGATTATGCCGAAATTTAACAGGAAAATTTTTGTAGGCATCTTTGGGTACTGTAAAATAAATAATAGTTAAATTAATTATTTTTTCATTTTTAGTTGGAAGTCTGCTGAGGCTAACTCGTTGCTCCAGGCTGAGAGTCAGAAGATGCTTCTCTGTCTGTTGTCTCATCCTTCACTGAATATAAAAGCTGAAGCCTATCACTGCTGTTTGGAAGTGGTGAAGGTTAGAACTAATGCTTGCTTAATATTGTTGGTGTTGTGCTGAAAAATGCCTATTTTTGGTATTAAATCTGCTTGGTTAGGTTATATACTTCAGGTACTGCACTTCAGAATGACAAGAACTCTATAGAGAGGAAAAAACAGTGACTGACAATTTTATTTTTTAAGAAGATCCTTAATAAACCTTTTTTTTTTCTTTTTTCTTTTCTGCTGTTACACATTTCTATTTCATTTTGCTTTTGAAAGAATTCAAGTCGTCGGTTTTGCTTGTCTGTTGAAATGAGGTTCATAAAACCTCACAGACTTGTTTGGGTAGGACCTTTGAAGATCATCCAGTCCAACCCCCCCTTTCACCACATCAGATTGCTCAGAGCCCCGTCCAACCTGACCTTGAATATTTCCAGGGACGGGGCATGTACCACTTCTCTGAGCAACCTGTTCCTGTGTTTCACCACCATTGCTGTAAAAAAAATTTCTTCCTTATACCTTGTCAGAATCTACCCTCTTTTAGTTTAAAACCATTACCTCTTGCCCTACTGCAACAGAACCTGCTAAAAATTTTGTCTTTTTTGTAGGCCCACTTTAAGTATTGGAAGGCTGCAATAAGGTCTCCCTTGAGTCTTCTCTTTTCCAGGCTGAACAACGCCAACTTTGTCAGCCTGTCTAGATAGAAGAGGTGTTCTATCCCTCTGGTCATTTTTGTGGCCCTCCTCTGGAACCGCTACAATAGGTCCCTGTCTGGGGACACCCAGCGTAGGCTCTTAGAGCAGAGTAGAGGGGCAGAATCACCTCACCCAACCTGCTGGTAGCATTCCTCTTGATGCAGTCCTGATACGGTTGGCTTTCTGGGCTGTGAGTGCACATTGCTGGTTCATGTCCAGTTTTTCATCCGCTAGTATGCCCAAGTACTCATCGTCAGGGCTGCTCTTAATCCATTCATTATCTAGTCTGTACTGATAGCAGGGGATTGCCCCAGCCAAGGTGCTGGATCTTGCACTTGTCCTTGTTGAACCTCATGAGATTCGCATGGACGCACTTCTTAAGGTCAAATTCTATTCCTTGCATAGCAATTTTTCACTTTATTTAGTATGGGTGGTTTTGTAGGGGTTTTTTTGGTGTTGGTTTTTTTTTAATTTTTTTTTTGTTGTCCCTGGGCAAAAATAATTTTGTGTTGACTGCTTTTCTGGTTTTTACAAGAATGTTTAGTGAAGGAACAAAAACAATAATGTGGGGTTGTTTTGTTTTGCTTTGGTTTTATATGGATATTTTGTCACTCCTTAATTTTTTATAAAGAGTTTAATCTTCCTAAAAGTATGGCTGTACTCTGTTTGTAGAATGGCAGTGTCATATTCATCAAGTCATATTCAGGTATTCAGTAATATTGACTCACAAAATAAAAGCTTGTATATAATGCTTTATAATAATTTTCTGTAATGGATATCAGCTAAATTTACTGTGCTTATAGCACAATCCACTAATGTACAAAGATGCTGGGGCTAGTCTTTCACAAGAAAACTATCTCTACTGAGTAACATTTTATCTTTTTGTGAGATTTTTACTTGCCTGTTTTAAATTTTGCTTATTTTAATGTAATACCAAATATTAAGCTTGTCTAGTTTATTTTCACTATTCTGTAAAATAAAACCAAATTTATTTTGTATTTTTCTTAGTTCTGCATAGCAAGGGAATTTGCAGTCAGTGATCTCTAAAGCTGGTTTTTCTTCTAGGGCTTTCGGAACTCTAGTCTTGTAAACTGCAGGGAGAAAGTGGCTGACAACTTCAGGCAGTCTATAAAACCAGATGTAGTAGCGGAGAGTGTTTGAATTTTTTGTTTCATGAATTCTAAAACTAACCAACTTTATTTTTGCTGAAGGACTGTTTAGGTATTCATAATATTGCTAAGCCTGTGTCTTCAGTCTGCCATGGAGTACATTTTCTTCTTCATCCTAAAGTTTTATATGAAATCTGTACATTTGGCCTTCAGGAAGATAAGAATGAGGTACTGTGTTTAGTAGCTATATTTATAAGTTGATGTGCCTAGAAACTAGATGTTGATATTCTCCATGGTGGTCTGAGGCTTACCTGAAGTTTTGACTATGGTAGTTTCTTGTATATAGAAAAGCTGTGCAAACGGTGAAGTTACAGTAAATGTAAATTTTTTTTATGATGAATTTAGAGGCAGAAGAATGTTATAGTCATAGGATGCTATTAAATGAAATAAAGACTGATGAAAAATTAGGAAACTGGTTTTTAATGTTTCAACCCTAATAAAATGTGCATATGATGAAATAGTATGTACGATGCTTTCCATTTATGGAAAACATGAAGTCTCAAGTCTTTGTAAAGGTGGGATGATGTCTGAAATGTGTGCATTGATTAAGGAGCAAATCTGCAATGTCTTTGATATAAAAATGTATTTCATCACTACAGACACATCAGTGTTTGATTACCTGAGTATTATAGAAGTGTTCTATAATATTATAAAATAGGGTTAAATTTCCATTGGTTTCATTTATATGCATGAACGCTTAACATGCATCTGCTATTTCCTAGTTTACATATATAGCTAATTAGGGAGTTCTGAGAGAGGTAAAAATGTATTTAAGTTATTTTTAACTATTTTATAGCTGTTCTAAAGTTGACTAACTGTAAGGACCTAAAAAAAAAATATTTTTCTTTTTTAGCTTGCCTACTAAAATGATTTTTCTTTTTTTTTTTTTAACACAGTATTGTGCACAGCTCAATTTAGAAGTCATTTTTTAGATTTTAGCATTTTAAAAGAAGAAGTAAAGTACCTTTGATAATGTGCTGTTTATTTGTACTTTGTATGTAATTTATCTTCTTCAAGGAAAGCATTTATTTCTACTTCTCCCTTGGATGTCTTATTAAAAAGACTGGCAGTTTTCTCTTTTAGTGATTGGTTGAGTGTAGCAAATAGGCTTCCATTGATACTGAATTTAAAAAGATTGTTGAGATGGAGAATGCGTATTTACAAAATTATCTCATTTTATTCTCTTTACCTTATAATGCTTTTTATTAGTCTAACAAAATACATAAAGATCATATCCATGCATTTTTTTTACTTAGATTTATGCCTGCTACTTAAGTTTTCATAAAGCATCAGTTTAATCTTTCAAGCATGTGACGATGAGAAGACATTGAGAAGAACCTTGTATCCCAAGATTTGGGTATAAGATCTGCTATGTGATTTTACAAATCCAGTCCCTTAAAGATAGGCTGGAGTGATATTATTAAAGGTTCTTCTTGTTGTCTGGGGTGAGGGGATTTTTAGCTCTGGCATAAAATGCACTTTTTTAGCTGCTGAAGTTAGATGTTTTTATGCTATGCAAGGAAGAGTGAATTTGGAGAAGCTGTTTTTTTTCCTTCTGTTCCCATTGCAGTAATATTAGCTTTTAAATACCTTAATATTGCATATAGTATATATTATGTACTGTACACTAGATACATTAATACAGTATAAGTGCTGTATCATATACGTTATATGCCTTTTTTATGAGAGAGCTTCAGACGAATCCATGTACGGTTTGAAATATTTGTTAACCTTCTTAGTTTGACTGTTTGCCTCAAACAGGTGAAATTGTCAGGTAACAGGCTTCAAGCCTCTTTTTTTCCTGTATCTTCAGAAGCATATCAAAGCATACCATAAAGGCTGGGAGTGAAGCGCGTGGTCAGGAAAGAAATGAAACATAATTTATTTTACCTGCAGGATAGAGGGTCCAATAGGTGTATAAGTTGAAGTAGTGATTTGTTTTATTTCAGAACAGGTAAACCAGAGTTCTAAGGGGAAAATACCTGAGTGCTATTTAGGCAGAACTATTTGTGTATCTTCTCTGAGAGGCTTTTCTAACGACTTAATGTTTAGCATGACTGACAATTTAAAAGTAGCATTCTGCAGTGACATTATTTTGTATAGAAACATCTCAAAGAGAAAAGATATTTTTATGTAAAATTCCAGTCACAGAATTGACAAACAGACATAGACACATCAGCGGTTTCATTTGTTTTTTTTGTGTTATTGAGCAGGTGAACTCTACAGCCAAGGCCATTCTGATGTATTTATTGCAAGGACAATTAGTAATGGCAGGACTGACTTGGAACAAGTTCATTGAGGCCCTCTGTCCCATCATTCCTGTTTTACAGGTACTTCAAAACACTCTATCTAAATTTGTTGTGTGAAATCATGTAAACACCAACACTATTATGTTAAACAATAAACAGAATATTCACTAAGTAGCAGATGAAAAATAATTAACAGTAATATGCCTGCAGACTTGTTGGATGTCAAATGGAGAAATGTTTTCTACTGATCCTAATGCTAATCAGGGTTAGCTACTTTGAATTTGCAGATAAATTTGAGCCTTGTATTACTAGCATGTGAAACTTTGATATGTTGTAGTAGAAATCAGCAAGTACTGACAGGGACTTAAATGGCTTGAAGATATGGGTGGATAATCCAAGTCTAGATTAAAACATTGCATGCTTTTTAAAATTAGCTAATAATTATTAGAATGTCCCTCATATCTTAGTTATAACTCCTCTGCGATGATTATATAATTTTATGATCAAGTATGCACCCAACAAATAGCAGTTGTTGTAAGCTATGTTTTCTGTATATATTTTTTTTTTTGTTTCTCGCTTCCAATATTATAGAAGTATTAACAGTCAGTATTAAAGTTATACCTTAGTCTTCATTTCTGTTACTGTGTGAAAATTTGCTGTTTGTTATCTTGAGGCTGTGCTTGATCTAATGGAAACTTGTGTTTTTCTCAGTCTGATTTTCAGCCTAATTGCACCATCCATGTTATTTACCATTTTTTCTCTAGTGCTAGAAATTTTCCTTCTGTTGTAGGCCTATAATCTTCCAGATTAGATATTTTGATGCACCTATCAGATGTCTGTTATTCCTTATGTCTGGTTTTTTGCTTTAATTCTGTCTCTTATTTGACTTGGCTAGTGTATCCAAGTGTATTTTTTGTCTTCGTTTTCTCTAAAAATATCATGCGTGATAGTTATACGTGCTTATTCGTATCACCGCTATATATTCATTTGTTGCCTCCACCACGCCATGAGTTGAAAAGACTGCTTATATAACTTAAGCCCTTACATAAACTACACAAAAATTGAGGCAAAAATGGGGAGATACTGCAAATAAGATAGGTCATGGAATAGAAGACTCAGACAGAAAATTAATGAAGAGGAAATATACTGAGAACCTTAAAGTGGTGGGACAAAGGTTACTTCAGAGCTTTCTCGCCTAGTAATGTTAGCTTTTCTGTGTTACCCACCTACATATCTTCCATTAATATTCAAGATTGAATGGGGGTAATAAAAGTTGTGGACTTAACATGTGAGTGAGAGCTTATCCTTGCTCTCATTTTTGTGAGTAGAATTTTCTTCTATTTAATAAGCTGTAGTGGCTATGTACAATAGATACTTGAGCACAACATACCAGAGGCCTGTATTTACACAATGCATATAAAATGTGTTGTGTTTTACTCTACGTTTTAAATGTTTGTGGTATTACTTGGTGTAACTGATTCTGGTTTGTCTTGTTTGTATGTGAAAATGCTTTGATGAAATATCTGGAAGTGGTTAATATTTAATGTTGTGAAGCAATTTGCCTGTAGGGACTTTTTTTTTAAATTTTATTTATTGAAATGGAAACTGTCCTTATCATTGTGTTAATAGATTGAAGGGTAAAGCTTCAGTTTAAAGTACCTTTGAGCCATGTAAAAATCTTTATTTTGATTTGGATACAGGATTGTTCATTAGTTTTTAAATTTTTTTTTATGGAGTATTACTCTGCAGAAATATTCTTAAGAGTTATTAATTTTCTTTTTCAGGTATTGCTGCTTCCCCAACCTCTCTTAGCCTCTAAAAGGGGAACTACCTTGTCTATTTTGCTAAGTTAGTAAGTAGATTTTAATTTTTGAATTTTGTTTGTTTGTTTTAGGGTTATGCTGACTCAAAAGATACACTAGGTAACTGTATCCTCAATTTGAGTGAAACAACCTCGGAGAAAGGAGAGAGTATTCTCCCTAGAACTACTAGACTACGGGCTGCTCTGCGTCTTCTGTTCTCAAAAAAGCAGTTGTAAGTAATGCCCTGTAGCCTTTCGGCATGTCTTCTAATGTTGATGACAAATATGTCTTCTCTAAAAATCCAATTGATTATTACGCAGTGGTTTGATTTGAAAGGTAAATTAACCAATATTGAATTAGTAAGTACTCCCTCTGCCACTGTATTAATTCTATGAACTAATTAATTTTTTACTATGCAGCTAAAGTTTTCCAATATGAGGACTTTATGTATTTATTTCAATTGTTTACTCCTTTAGGGTTCGTTCTGTAGCACTTAAACATTTGTCATTCCATCTTTTGAATGAAGAGGGGGCAAACCTGAAACGCCCGTATCTGCATGGTAGCGTGCTTTCCAGCATTTCAAACTTATTTGTTATAGATAGAGCTATTGAGCTAAAATTAGATAATAAAACAGAGTCGATATTTAAGGTGAGTAAACTCTGTCTAAATATTATCCTTAATCAGCTCCTCTACCTGCCCAATCACTAAAGTTACCACTTTCTGACGGTTGCAATATTTCAAATTGGCTTGCTTCATTAAAAGAAATCTATTGATACATTCTTTATGTATGAAGTTAACCAGTAGTTTTTAAGTTACCATATGCAACAATAAGAAAGGAATTCCTTCTTCTTCTCCACCTTCCCCTCCCGATAAGTTTAACAGCAAGATGTGAGTACAGAGGGAACAAGCCTGCCCTGTTTACAGTAATTTCATTGTGCATGGAGAGAGTCCGATTTTTTTTTCTCACAGAATTTTTTTCCCCATAAAATCAATTTTTGCTTAAGTAGGCACAAATTTAGAATATGAAGTATTTTAAATTAGATTACAGATTATGTCTGTGTTTTTTTAGTGTTGCTGCTTTTGCAAGTGAAAAACTAATCACAAGTATTTGACCTGTTGGAAAACTTTTTTGTTTTTTTTGCCATCTCCCCTCCATGCTCCTTTCTTCTTTACCCTCAACACTTTTAGGTTAACAACATGTTAAACAAATGCTGAGATGCTGGCCATCTGTAAAAATATTGACAGCTCATTGTACACTAGAATTATACTCTTTCCCTACATCCTTTGAGAATTTAGGACATAAATTTGTATGGATATGTTGGATTATTTAAATTTCTCTAACCCTATTGTCATTATAATGGTCAGTCCCCTTCACAGACTTAGAAGCATATTCTAGTCTTCATGTGTAGTATTGCGCTTTCTGTAGTCCTACATAAATTAAGCATTATTTGTTAGGAATCTGCATTTATTGTGTACTAGAAACTATTATCTTGTTATATTCCACAGGTATTAGAGATTTGTTGCAAAAAGATTATAAACTAATCCTTTCTTATTACATGCATGTGGAATCTAATCAAATATATTCTAATGAGGAATTTAGGGTTTTTTCTTTTTTTTTTACTTTCTATTGGGAAATTTGGCTGGTTACCTTGTTTTGTAATAGCATACTAGATGTAAAACTAATATAGTTTTACTTTTAGGTAGAAACTGTTGAAAAGCTGTATGGCATCTTGACCTCTGATGCTGTTGACCTTGTTTTACGAAAGTCTGCAGCTGAGCAGCTAGCAATCATTTTAGAAGGTAAATTTTTTCAGAAAATTTGTGTTCATGTGCTGATCATTGCATGAGCTTGCAGTTTTGCTATGTTTTCTGCATGCTTGTGCTAACGGTACTCTTTGCAATTTTTACGTATATTGTTGGACCAGAATTTTAACACTATTGTGGATGTTCTATTAATTAAAAAAAAAAAAACGTTATTCATTATTGTATCCCTCAAGAATAAGAAATAGAAATAGTGTTAATTTTTAGATTACACAGGCTAGCTAATAGGAGTTTATACTTAGTGAAGAATTTCCTGTGTCATTCTGAATTTCTTCCTGCATTTTCAGTTTGCCTAAGTGCAGTTAAAATGGATTGAAATGGTATTTGTGTGAATGAGAGTTCAGTAAACACAAGCTAAGCTTCCATGGTTATGCTCTATGTCAATAACAAGAGGCAGACTCGCTGTGGCATTTCATCTAATATGTTCACAAGGAAAGTGTACCTCCTTTTACTTTTTATGATTTAAGTGACTAAAATTATAAATTTGCATCACAGGTGTTTTTTTATAATCGTGTTGCTCACATGGGGAAAAATTATGAATTCTGGTGGAATCAAGATGCAAGTAAGCAATCCTGCATAGAGCATTTTTTGACTCTGTGCAGGATCATAACTGTGGTTTCAAACCTGGATGTTTGTACTTTACTTACTCAAACTGATTCAAATATGTTTTGTTCAAAGAACTCAAATCCCAGTGATGGAACATAAGTTTTTCACCATAGGAAGGTGACGTTTTAGATAATATTGAAATGAACATTTTTCTTGTCAGAAAAATAAATAATCACAAGGAAATGTCTTCTGTCTACTACTATCCTCGTTTGACAGAAATCGAGTTTCCCAGGGGATCACTATAACTGTGGAACATGAAGTTTTTGTGGGAAGTTCTGCAAGATGTTTAAGAGTTTAGTGTTCAAGACTTAGAGGAGACTTGCATTGGTAGAGCTGGAGCTGTACTTGTTCTCTTGATTGGCAATTTTGGAAACTCGTTCTCAACTATCTTTTGTTTTTCTTACAGATACCAAAATGCATGGCATTGTGAAAAAGTTGGGTATGATAGAAAGGATTTTGGCTTACCTTAATGACTGTATACATGTAGATGGAAAGGTAAAAATATTGTGACAAGTTTTGCAATCATTGTACGGCACAACACTAATAGAATTTGCCTTTTTCAGCATTTATAACACTAACATTTGTGCATTATACTGCACAGAATACAGATGTTTAGTAACAAATTTTCTGCAAAAATGCAAAGCTTGGTCATCTGCCTCAAATTTACGCTCAACTCCAAATGTGATCTCCCTGGCAAGGCAGTCTCATGTGGGTCCGAAGATTGCTTATACCTGAAACTCAGTGTGGCATGTAGATTCCCATTTACAGTAACATCTGATATTTACTTATAATTTGCTTCAGGACTTAAGTTTAGAGACTATGATATGCTATGTAACACTTTCTTGTTTTGTTTTGTTTTGGTTTTTTTTTTTGAGGCCATGAGTTTTGATCTCTACTGAGAAAGCTTCAGGGAAGTTCTGATATATTTCAGAACTACACCAAACATGTTTAGTTTTCTGGATAACTATTCCCATAGGTTGGCAAATCAGTATTCTTTCCTTAAGGGAATCTTGGCATTATCAAAACTATAACAAACATCCAGGAAGCGCACACGTAACAACTCTTAAGGGTCTGTGGCACTTTTCATTTACATATATGGCTTGTGGAATGTAAGATCCTTATACTAAATAGGATGTTCAAACTTTATATGTTGGAAACTGCAGAGTATTTAGGAGGAGAAGTGCACATGTTGAACAGCGAATGGTTTAGATCAATTCAGCAGAAGAATGAAGCTGACAGCTGTATAGAAAATTCCACTTCAAGTGGTAGCATTGAGAAATTTGTCAGTGCTGGGTTGATAGAAGTTCTGTATCCCAAATGCTTTGCTCTGTAAAATAACTGTAAAATATTTCCTCTGCAGAGTAAGCAGTCTTGCTTCTGTGTCTTGAGCACAACTAGTAGAAGTCCCATCCTTAGCTTTCCCAAGCTCTGAGGAGCATGGCTTACCTCTTGTTTTGGTGTAGCTTAGTTTAAACAAAAAGTGGTGAGAGTTCCATTAGGTCAAAGAAAGACCATGTATGTTTGATTAAGTCACTGGGACACTATCCTGAGGGAATCTAGCCCAGATTGTGGTTCTCTCCTTATGTGATACATTTTTTTATTTCATCCTAAAATCAATAGAAAAGAAAAACAAAAAATCAAATTCTTAGAAAAAGTGGCTACCAAGAAAAGGAAAAACAAAACGGAAAAAGCACAGTTAAAATAAGGCTTTATGTTTGGTTGTGTAAAAGGCTCTTTCCATACTAAATAAGTAGTGGTTTTGTTTATTCAATATGGTTTTGTTTATTCAATATGAAACTAAACTGCATTTGGTTTACAAAACAAATTTTAAAGGCAAGATTGTGCGCAGGCAAAATAATGGTACTGTGAAAGACATACTGTCTCCTCATGAAGAGCAGTGACTTTGGTCATGTTTTTGGTCACTGATGATTTAACTTTTATCAGACTGCTATTCTTTCTTAGATTTCCTTATCTAAAAGACTGGGACCCAGAAAATGAATGTGATACAATAAGCTATTTGCTTTTTAAAAAAAAAAAATCAATAAACTTACATTTTTGTAAATATTTGGGGTTTTTTTAATCTTTCAGCTCACATGCCACTTAAAAATACGTATTTTGAAAGCAAATGTTATAATAATGTTACGATGATAAAGCCCAATAAAATGACCATCAATTACTAATAAAATAAAACCAGAAGTGAGTAAATATTTTCTAATGAATATGAATTTATCATATGGATGAAATGTGCTTGTCTAAGAAAATTCTGTTTTACTATAAATGATGGAATGTATTGCTTCATAGCATGAGTTTGTATTTAGCATCTCAGGTTATCCTATTTGTTATCTGTATTTAATTATTTTCTCTGTTCCTGCAGCTTATGGAATCCATAGTTTTACCATGTCTAACACTCTTACGCAAACTTGTGTATGCTGATCCAGTTGTTCGTCTGTCCCTAGCACAGCAATCATCTTTACTGCTTTCATTATTCAGAGGTAAAGATTCTATTTTGACTGTAATACATGCATGAAAAGGAGATCTGTGAAATACGGTAAGATATTTAACCAATAGCCTTCTTACGAGCCTTGGATCACTTAAGAGTCTCTAAAATGTAAATCACTGTGTGCGAGTATTATAAAATATAAATTACTGTGTGCGAGTATGACATCTGTTTAAGATCTTGGCAGTTGTTTTTAACCAGTGTTGTTGTATGTGGTTGTATGTATGTTTTCTAACGCATTTTTAAGTATCTTTATTTCATACAGCTTCCCTGATATTCCAGAACAATCCTGCTGTTTTAACTGAAACTACAGTATTGCTTTGTCTTCTGTTGTTTGATGAAGTAGCAAGAACAGAAATGTGGTATGAAAAAATAGTTATTGAATGGCGTATTTTCTAGTAAAAATTTCATGGTTTAATGAAAATAAGTTTATATATGTATATACATATATATCTCAAATTATGACCCACATTTTTATATATCAAAATTGTGTATTTGTGGGCCAGACAAGTAGTTTCAGTACTTGGGTTGCATGCTGTATAGGTCTACATGACATTTTTTTTTCAATACAAATACTTTGTACCTCAGTATTAGTTTGAAGTTTACTTTAATTTTCAAAAAACCCTGATTGGTCTGTAATCCATGTTTTCCATAAATGGAAACTACAGAAATGAAATAGCTATCTGTGGGCGTGGTTTTTTACACTTAATTAAAATTCACCTGTTTACCTTGGCTTCTGAGTGTAGCAGTTGTCCTTAAACCAGCAGACCTCAGCTTATGATATTATGTGAAATTTGCGTATGCATCAGAAAAAATATACTTTTGGAATTCACACACATGAAGTTTACTGAAAAGAATTGTAATGCATATTTTTTCTCTAGTAGAAAAAAGGAAATAAGAATGTGCATTGCCATCTTACCTTTGATTTAATTTTTACCTGCAGTACATCTGCACAAATACGCTGTATGTGTGTGATCTAAGAACTATCTTAATGTTGCATAATCATGAAGAAATAATGTTTGTTAATACAAATATTAAAGAGCTACTTGGAGGAAAATACACAGCCTTATCTGGATAATAAAGGAATGCCAAGTGTAGCATCAGTAGAAAATTAAAGCTTATTATAAAGAATAATAACTATAACTTAATCTCTTGTAGGGCTGATGGCAAAACCGGTAACGATACTGACCTCCCTGTCTTCAGTTTACCTGTTGCTGTTGTTAGAAGGTACGTAGGGGTGGGTTTTTTTGTGCAGTTAGGTTTTGTTGGTTTTTTTTTTGTGGTTTTGTTTGGGTTTTGGAGGTTTTCTTTTAGGGGGAGAGTGGGGTTATTTTTTTTTTATTTTTTATGTTTTATTCTTCAAAGTTCTTTTCAAAGTTAACTCTGCTGCTTTCCATTTGCAGTCCTTCCTGAGGTATGGTGGTGGAAGAATGAAGGGAAATCTTTGATATTAAATCCAGAGTAATTTGCATTTGTAAACGTGGAGGGTTTTTTCTAAGCTTGCTCTAATAGATCACTTAATTAAAAAAACTAAAAAAAAAAACAGAACCAAAACCAAACCAACCAATAACAACAACAAACAAAAATTACAAACAAGAAATGTCAACCACTTAAAAAAAATCATAATTTTTCTTTTACTTAGATATCATCTCCCAGTCAGGATCACTGCTCATCATGTAGTTAGCCCTAATACTGTTGTGGTGCCATTGTCTTCTGCGTACTTGACTATGAAACCTGTGTCAGATATGCTCAAAATGTCTTGGAATCTGTCTTGGTACCATGGGATTGAAAACCTATTGCAACTGATAAATTATGAGAAAGAAGCAGAAAGGTGAGCCATTTTATTTTGATTTTAAATACCAATATATTTAAATTAAATTATTGTTCCACTGAGTTTAAATAGGTTTTCAACTTCAAACAGCAGTTCACATTGTTACTTGTTTGAGAATGCTCTCCTTTTAAATGTAAAGGATCATGCCCCAAGAGGCTGTAGGTATGTTGTCACAGCTAACATTTTACTTAAATTGCATTTCTGCATGAGGTCTAGAGCTTTATCCAACTTTTATCAATGGTCAGACTAATTTCAAATTATTTTAGATGGGTTCTGTGGATGGTTTTCTTTGTAGTCATTATGGTTTTTAGGGAGCTGCTGCTTTTTTTTTTTTTTTTTCAGTTGCATGACTTTTTTGCTTTCCGTGTGACTTTTAATTTCAAATAATTGTTATTTGAATGGAAATACTAAAAATTATGGTAGATAATGAAAAAATTCCCTTTACATCTTTTGGTTATCTCTTGATTATTCATCATTTCTCTCATTGAGAATACTTAGTGCACAGAACTCAGTGTCTTTGAATATTCTTGATTTAATAGGACTGAAATAGGTCAATCTTGACTATTTTTTAGGTTTTGCTGGTTTCCTTTAAGGAGTCCTAAAAATTTTATTAGTAAATAATGTGGTTCTGAGACATGGGAAACTGAAGTTATTGATTGGATAAATCATTTTCATTTTAAGTTCCCTCAGGCAAAACCAAAGCCATCACTTAAAAAAGAGACTAGGAAAATAATATAGTCCAAGTGACCAACATTTACAATAACGTGGAGGAAAACTTCATTACAAACAATCTGAATAGCACCTTTCAAGTAACTTTTTGAGGCACCATTTTCCCAAAAACCCCAAACAGCTCAAGATTTTAAATGTGGTTGTGGTGGTTTTTGTTGTTGGTTTTTGTTGTTAGTTTTTGTTGGGGCTGATTTTTTATTTTTTGACAGGGAGAGAGTGATGAGAAAGGATTGGTTAGCAATTTATGTTTTGTCTTCTCATTTGAGCTGAGAAATGAAGAAGTCAACTCACTGAAATAGTTTGTAAAAATAGTGGCTGTTAATAATTTTTCTCTTGTACCTTTTCAGATTTTTGGACTCGCTAAAACTATCCTCAGAAGACATTCTTATACTCAAAATAACTCATACAAACTATGGACTGCGGGATTGTCTTAATTCAATCATTCAGGCAGTATCCCATAGGGATGTTAGAGCTGCTCTCACGAGGCTTAGTTTTTATGTTGTGAGTGACAGGCTCGCATTAAAAGGCAGTTCTGGGTCTTGTGGAGCCATTTTGAAGAGCTTTGTTTGGCAAAAAGCAGTAAACAGGTAAGCATATTGACTATGGAAATCCATTAAAGATTATGTGCTTAAGTTTTAAATTTCCTACTTTTCATATTTTAAATTTATGGAATCGATTGTCCATACATGTCTCGTGCTGGTATATTGTTCCTTGTATCTGCTGGAGGGACAACAGGGCAGGACATAAGCAATCCAGGAGGTTTCTCAGGCACATCAGTAATAACTTCCTGATCCAGGTGACAGAGGAGCCAATCAGGTGAGATGCTTTGCTTTACCTCATGCTCAGAAAGAAGCAAGGACTCATTAGGTATGTGAAGATCTAAAGCAGCTTTGGCTCTAGTGACCAGGAGGTGGTAGAGTTCAGATTCCTAAGAGTAGGGAGCAGAGCAAAAAGTAAGATTGCAGCACTGGATTTTAGGAGAGCAGACTTTGGCCGCTTCAAAGATCTCATTGTTGGTCTCTGATGGGATCAGGCTCTGGAGGGAAGGGAGGCCCAAGAAAGCTGGTTAATATTCAGTGATTGCCACCTCCAAACTCAGAGGTCCCTGGCATTGAGCAGGAAGTCAGGCAAAAATACCAGGTGGCCTACGTAAATGAACAAGGAGCTCCTGACAAAAGCCCACAGAGGATGGAAGTAGGGGCAGGTAACTTGGAGGAGATAGATATTGCCTGACCCTGCAGAGGTGTGCAGTTAGGAAAACAGAAAACCCACCTGGAATTGAATCTGGCAAGGGATGTCGAAGACAAGAAGGGCTTCTATAAGTACATAGGTGACGAAAGGAAGATTAGGGAAAAGGTGACCTTGCTGCTGAAAGAGGCAGGAGTCCCAGTGACACAGGACATGGAAAAGGCTGAGATTATGAATGTCTTCACCTCAGACTTTTATCAGCAAGACTGGCTTTCAGGAATCAGGTCCCAGAGACCAGGGGGAAATTCTGAAGCAAGAAAGATGTTAGTGAAAGAGGATCAGTGTAGGGAATACATAAGCAAACTGGACATACATAAAGACAGGTGCCTGATGGGATGCACCCAGGAGTATATCCTGATTCAAGTAATTTGATGTCCTTTTTGATTAATCTAAGTGACTGGGAGGGGTGCCTGAGAATGGGAAGAAAGCAGATATCACTCCTGTCTTCAAAAAGGGCAGGAATGAGAACCCGGGACCTACAGGCTAGTCAGCCTGACCTTGATTCTTGGGAAGGTGATGGAGCTGTCAATCCTGAAACTCATTTCCATGCACATGAATAGCAAAGTTAATGGGAATCAACACTGGGTCCAGTCCTGTTCAACATAGAATCATAGAATAGGTTAGGTGTGTAAAGGACCTTAAGATCATCTAGTTCCAACCCCCTGCCATGGGCAGGGACGCCTCCCACTAAACCATGTGTCATGGGTTCAGGAGCAGCAGTCATTTTTAACTTCTTGGTAGCTGGTGCAGTGCTGTGTTTTTAATTTTGGGCCTGGGAACAGCGCTGATAACACCAGTGTTTCGGTTACTGCTTAGTGATGTTTTGGTCTGACCAAGGACTTTCTTGAGTTTCATGCTGTGCCAGGGAGGAGGGGAAGCTGGGAGGAAGCAGAGACAGGACACCTGACCCAAACTGACCAAAGAGGTTATTCCACACCACAGCATGTCATGTCCAGGATGTAAAAACAGAGAGCAGAGACCCGGAAGGGTGCGGGTGCACTGCTTGGTCGGGCTGGGTATATGTGGTGAGCGATTGTATTCTTTTCCCTTGTATTTGCCTTGTCATTATTATTATTGGTGGTAGCAGTAGTGGTCTTGTGTTATACTTTAGTTACTAAACTGTTCTTATCTCAACGTGTGGGAGTTGCATTCTTTTCGATTCTCCTTCCCATCTCTCCGGGAGCGAGGGGAAGAAAGAGGGGGAAGTGAGTGAGAGAGAGACTGTGTGAGTTAGAGAGGCTTAAACCACAACACCATGCCACCCAAGGCTCTGTCCAGCCTGGCCTTGAACACCGCCAGGGGTGGAGCATTCACAACTTCCTTGGGCAGCCCATTCCGGTGCCTCACCGCCCTTACAGTAAGGAACTTCTTCCTTATATCCAGTCTAAACTTCCCCTGTTTAAGTTTGAACCCGTTACCCCTTTTCCTATCACTACAGTCCCTAATGATCATCTTCATTAAGGATTGAGATTATGGGGCGGAATACACCCTCAGCAATTTTGCTTATGTTACAAAACTGGGAGGAGTGGCTGGTATGCCAGTGTTGTGCTGCCATCCAGAGGGGCCTTGGTAGGCTTAAGAAGTGGGTTGACACAAACCTTGTGAAGCTCAAGAAGGATTGGTGCAAACTCCTGCACCTGGGTGGCAGCAACCCCATGCACCAGCGTAAGCTATGGTCAACCAAGCTGGAAAGCAGCTTTTAAGGAAAGTACCTGGGGATATTATTATACCTATGTTATTATATTATTATATCATATAAACTATTGTTATTAATTGTATTTAATAGCTAATTATCTTTTCTTTGCTGTCACCTTGTTCAGATTTTTCTACCTTTCACTATATGCAATCGTATGTTTACTATATGTAAATAGACTTCTAAATGTGCATAACAATTTTATATCATAATACACAAGAAATCTATAAAAGCATATAATAATATAGCCAATGTATATAATATAATTAATATAATTCTGTATTTGCTATATGTAAATATATGCAATATAGATACTGACCTTCTAATTCCACATTTGCTGGTGACTTCAGCCCTATTAGGCTGACATTTTAAACTTTTTAATGTGCTACAAGTATGAAAGTAAGCATTTTTGTTTGTATTGCAGGTTTCTGCAAGTGCTTCCTGCTTGTGTGGATGATGAGAAGCTTTTAGTAGATGTCTTAAGATTTTTAAACAAGTTGCTTAGAGAGCAGAGATCAAGTTTGGGGTCAAACCATCTAAAGTGGATCTTGAAATCATTGCTTAAAAATGTAAGAATATATCTAAGAAGTTAGCTGTAGACTGTGAGAAATAATATAACTGAACTGGTTGGCTGGTTTCTTTCTAGTGAGTTCCTCAACAAAAATGACTTTAGTAACAAAAGAGATAGCACATATATTGTGATATTAATGTCTGCTACTTTGTGGTCGGTGCTACAGTTGTAGTGTTTGGGGAGGTTAACTTTGAACAAGAGTAAACTTTATTCTCTCATTTACTTGGTATATGAATTGTTTCTTTTAACTCAGATTTTATGTTTGCCAGAAGTAAGCAACATCTACCAGTGTGTCTTTCTCTGGTGTAACTATGCTAATACAGTTGTATAAAGCCATATCACTATAGTCAGCTATGCATAGCTCTATGCAAAACTCTGTATGTACATGTAACTATATATATATATGATATTGTTAACTATGTAACTATATGTACATATGTGTATACATGGACATGCACATGCATACATACATGTGTGCTAAGCATAGGCAGCTGTATAAGGTATGCTTAGCTACATAACTACATGTGTGTTGTCTATGTAACTTAAAGGTTGATGTTCCATACAGGTGTGCTGGAATGTTCTGTTTGGCAAAAAAAATAGAAATAACAGTTACTGGTCTCACATCAAGAACAAGAATTAGGATAGATTTGCTTTCAGTGTGTATGTCACTGAAGTTTGTTTTTTAAATGGTTATGTCTATTTTTCAGTTTCTCTAGACTCCTGTGCTTTCTATTTGAGATATATTCTATTCAATGCTGTTCAATTTAAGATATGTAAAATTGGAAAATATAAAAGCAAGTAGAAAATGAACATCATAAAGCAATATAAACCAACTTTTATTATATTTGTTAAATAAAATATTTCAATCTTGCTTTATAAAAGCACAGGATGAAAGTGGTGGCTGCAGTTTTAGAATTTTGCAAAGTACTGTTCTTCACAAAGCAACGGCAAACTGCCCACATGGAAGATCATTCATGGTCTTAAAGAGGATATCATAATAAGTGCAGTCTCCATGCACTTGTATTTCCCCATTTTAAAATACAGTCTAAACATTTAGGAAAAATAATGCTAGTAGACAATATTTATTACATATAGAATTCAGGTGCTTTAATTCATATTTCTAACTGGGAATCCTATAAAATTTTGTAAGTATGGTCCATTCAATTTATTAATGTAAAATCTTTGTATCAGATTATTTTAAGCCTTTCAACTGAGACATACAAGATACATCTTGATCTAGTGTTTCTACCATGTGTTTTCTGTTTTTTGTGATCTACATTTTTATTGCAGGTTATTGCTGTATATAACTGACTTTCATGCTTCAAAATACACTGTATCATGGCTTAATGCCAGGAAATTTTAAAGGCTTTAACAGTAGATTCTTCTGTGCTGTTTAGTAGTTCAAGATTCAAGTAATTGATAATTACAGGAATTTTTTACTGTGCTTTTTACAGAAATACTGTAAAGTGGTCATGGATTTTGTAATTTATACTTTGTGTGATTTGCAAGCTCCTAACAGAAAAATGGCCATTGTGTGGGTATTAAAATAGGATTTAAATAATGCATTTTCTGACTGTATTTTTATCCTTTTCTTCTAGAAGCCAAAATCCCTTTTGAGCCTTCTGGTGCGACCAGAATCCCAAATGCGGGATGAAATAGATGAAATACAGACTGCTGTCAGGCAGCAACTGGATAAAGAACTCATTCGTCTTTTTAACACATTGTTATTTTGTTCCATGTCAGTGACTGACAGGTACAGTATAAATGGACCTGCCTGTGTAATTCTGATTGGGGATCATAACACTTAATGCTGCTGTATCTTGGGCAGAATTTAAATATAATTACATGATGACCTAATTATCTTTAATTGTGAAAATGGAGAATACTCCTTTTGAAGATCAACATTAGATAGGCCTTCTCACAGTAAAATTAGGAAATCAACTAGGAAACTTGGAAGATGATCTACTAGTGATCATTTGTTCAGCAAATAGGTGTTTAAACTGACTGCAGGGGCCATTTCTTTCTCAGTGCTGGGAATTTTCACGAGCAAATGATAACTTCATTGATTTTGTACCATTTATTTATGTCAAAGTAAAACATTGAAATATTCAAAATATCAACAAATGTTTATTACAGTTGAACTCCTTTTTTAGCCTAATACAGTATGTCAGTGCACATTAGTAATTATTTGGTACAGCTGCTTCCAGCATGAAGTTCCAACCTTTTTCTGTCAGTTAAGCACAGCATTTTAACTAATTTTTTTCTGAGTATCTAATATATTCCCGCACTAAATCTCTCTGTTCATGTGTATTGTAAAAGATACTAGAATTGCAGCCTAAGATAATATTTGTTTATTTAAGTGCCACAATGTAATTGTTTGTAAAGATACTTTCAACATGTTATCTTTGCTCTTCCCATTCAGTTATTCATTTTCTAAAAATCTTGACAGCTGGAAAAGGGAGGATTATAGAAATTCCTGCTAGTTATATCTCACAAACTGGTATATCTACCTGAATTCTAGATTGATGGTATTTTGCAGGAAATGTTTTTAAATTTGGCTCATCAGCAAGAACAAACATAAGTGTAACTACTAAGCTTTGCAACTCTTCTCATTGTTATTCATTATTCTCAGTCTCTTACTCTTTATTTAACATGCTTCATAATAAGTAGTTATATCTCACTTGTCAGATTTTAGTTAAGCAGCCCTGTTATAATCAGATGCAATATTATGTTTTCAGAACCTCGTTGAAGCTAGAAATGTCGAATTTAGTTCCATGCTACTCTGTGCATATGGCAATAGTAACTAATTGAGATGCTGAGACTTTCAGCCTAACAGTAAGAAGAATGAGGCATTGCCTTCTTGGAAAATTATTCCTTGTAATAGCTTCATGCTGACAGTTAATGATTTTTGTTTTTTACAATTAAACCAGAGAGGGCTTGGAACTTGCTGGCTCTTTCAGAACTGAGCTTGCTCTGAAGCTACTACACTGTTTAAGGCTAACAGATGCACCGCGTTTTTATGGACTTCCTTCACTGGAGAGAACATTACGAGGAATGGTTCATGTTACTGCACTTCCAGGCTGGAGTACCTATTCTGCTGAAGTTGAACCTGTCACAATTTGTAAGAGATATTTAACGGGTCTTCTTGAGGTAAGTAGCTTACGTTATTACTTAGCTTTTGGTTTGAATGCTTGTAAAGAAATGCTTTTAACTAATGACACTATAATTTTAATGATGTACTTTTAGTGAGTATAATCACTACGAATAGGTGGGGAAAGATGTTTTTTTCTACTAAGTAAATAGCAAAAATATAGAGACTAGACTGAGTGATCTGTATCTGTTCTTCTATAGAGTGGTTGTTTTGTGTGTTATTGTGTGTGCCTTCATCCCCTGTTTAACAGGTAATAGAGTGACTATAGTTTAATCAAGATGAAAAGTAGATGTGGGTGGGTTTTGGGGTTTTTTTGTTTGTTTTTTTTATTTTATTTTTTTAGGGGGAGGTGTTGGTTTTTTTTTTTTTTTGTTTGGTTTTGTTTTATTTTGTTTTGTTTTACTGAAACACTAAGATGAAAATCCAAGGTACTCGCCCACAGGCAAAATCCATGTGTGAAAGGTGGTCTTGGGGAACAGTAACACATTTTGCAGGTTTTTAACACACAGAAAGCAGAAATGTGGTAATTCAAGATGATGCAGCTGTTGGGAAGCTAAAATTTCATTCTCGTTTTCAGTGTTCTTATTTGTTGGTTAAGTCCATGGCCATGATAGACAACTAGTTTTTGCTTCTAAAATTGCATAATTTGAAAACTCCAGTTTTCTTAAAACTATAGAAAAACCATAGATCTGCTTTTTGATTGTTTTACAGGTATTAGGTAGGGTAGGTACCTTTTAGAAGTTTTCTTTTAATTTCAGATACTAAAATCTGAGGCTTAAAAAAGTTTTAAAGTAGGTTTAATTCATTTGCAATTCTGATTGATGTGAATAGCAACCAGATAAGTGTCTGGAAAGTTTGTATACCGATGATAATCATGTTTGAGATGGAAAAGAAAATATTTTAGGGGAAAGTCTTCACTTGCCAAGATTTCCTTGAGTAGAAATAAATGGTTTAGAACTGTTTTGATTAGAGGAGTTTTGAGATTTGAAGTCCAGACTAAAAATGGCACCAAGGTTATAGATGTTGTTATGCAAAAGAAAGATTATTGCTGGACAAAATCCTAATGGATATTATGGAATGAAATCAACTAGTAATGCATAAGCTCTAAGTGCAGAAGAATTATGCAGTTTTAGTTAGCTTAAATATAAAAGTAATTGTTGGTCTTTTTGGGTAAGGGGAGAAAGTGGGACCAAAAGAATTTCTGCAGAGTGGGCCACTGAAAGAAAGAGCGGCAGCAAAAATTGAGACCTTTAAATTGCCATGTTCTGGGGAGAAAAGAATACATCTAGAAGTATAAGTCTTAAGATTATGAGTTAATAAAATATTTTGGGGCATTTTTTGTTGAAATCAGCATCCTTTTATTTTAACATATATGGAGATACTTGGTCAGAGTGTTTATTTTATGTTATGATCCAGCGACTTTTATGTCTGTTGATTAGGATTTTATACACAAAGCTGATACATTTTTATTCCAGTTCAAATCAATAAAAGATATAAATGACCCTTCTTCTTGAGCACAGAATTTTGAAATGAAATTATATTTTTAATTCCAAACATAGCATAGAAACTTGTGTAGAATAAATGGCCTGTTCAGATTAAAATCAAACTCTCAGATCTCTATTAATATTGTGGTTATTATTACGCTTGGTTGCAGTCTTCATTTGAGAAGCAAATAAAAACCACTGATCTTCAGAAGTGTAACTATATAGGAAACCATCACATGACCAAATGACTAATAAATAAATAAATAAAGATTCAGCAAAAATCTGCCATCTTTTGGCAGAATTTAATGAATTTAAATTATATTTTAATGAATTAAAATTTTAATGAATTTTTATGAATTTAAATTTTTATATTTGAAAATTTAATTAATTTTAATGATATTTTAGTAGACAATTTATGTAAGACAGTTTGTACTCTACCTGTATACTGCTTACAGTAAATCTACCATGAACTTGTACCCCTACCCCTAGGTCATCTCGTCGTTTTATGTTGAATGGGGAGGAAACGCTATGTCCTTCATGGGAAAAGGTGTTACGAAAAGCACAGTTCTTTGCTTGCTTCACTTATCTCATGAAATGACAGTTCAAGCCAAGGATATGGTGAGTGCCTTACACTTGCCCTTATCTTGTCATTTGTGAGGGCTGCACACAGATTTTCAAATGTGGTGGGGGAAAATGTCTTATAACATCTTATGGCAACAGATAGTAAAAATAATAAAAAAAGCCCTGCTCAATCTCGTTTGGTGTATAACGTTAGATAAATGAATAGGAAAGCTGAAGATTCAATTCTAGCCCTTCTGGAATTATTCTGCAGCTAATTCTGTGGATTTAGAAAGGCCTTCTTTGAGAATAAAGTATAATTTTCTTTTTATAAAAAAATAAATCAGAATTTTATGTAGGATGAATAAATTTAAGGATTTATGACATCATTATTTCTTCAGCCTTGTACAGATAATGGACTTTCTAGCATGTTTATACATGTGTGTATTGTTTCATATGTGTATATATGTGTATATATATGCATACATGAAAGAATATGTACATAAATGAAACAATGAGTGTTTCATAAAAAGAATTATCATTGCTTATTAGCAAAATTCATATCTGACCAGAATACAAATACATAGAATTTATGTGTCAGAATTCATTATGAACTGAATGCATCATTTTTTTGCAGTGCCATGGTTAAAGAGAGCATTTGGCAGGTATGGAGGTTTTTTTAACCTGAGTTAAAAAGTTAATTTGTAAAGCCAAGTATGATTTCATAGAATTTGCAGCTAATTAGTATGTGGTAGTCTGAGAAACTTTATTTAATAATGTGGCAGATGCATGAAGAAAAAGACCAAATTGTGATCGAAGTAATAATTGCATGGTCTTATTTAGTAGTTTTCTGCACGTGTAAAAGAAAGACAGATATTAATAATAAGCAGAAATTAAAAATGTATGGAGTAAATTTTGAATGAAAATAATGATCCCAGTATATTTAATCTCCCTTTAGCACTGTTCTCCTAATTTTTCGAAGAAGGCACAAATCCTGTTTTATTCAGCAGGTGAAGTCAACATGTTTGTAGAGGCAGAATCAAAAACTTTCCTGGAATATCAGTGCTGTGTGCATTTAAAGTGTTTTAGTATGTAATTGGTAACTTAAGCTGTGGGTAGACTGGCATGGCATTGAAGGATTTATGAAATAATTTCTTTATTTTTTTTTAATCAGGACTGGATATCCCTTTGGTCTTTGCCTTATGATGACAGTGAAGAACAAGTTCTTTCTCAGCTAGGTTTGGCATGGCTGGTTCCTTTGTGGGTAGATAGAGACCCTGAGGTTAGTTGATGCAATGTGAAGTTGATATCTTATTTTGACCCTTGTGTATTTGCAAAAATTCAGTTTCATCAATTTATTTAATATTGAAACTACTGGTTTCCATTATTTAAAATGTTAATCACTATATACTAAATTACAGTATCAATAAAGTAGGGAGAATATTTCCATATAAATATCTTATGACAAATCCTTCCCTACATTTTCTGTCTTGTATGCTTTCATTAGTCACTTGTGATCATGATTCATAGGCAGTTCTCATTGACATTGCTGTTACTTAGTTGCAAAGCAGAAGCATTTATATCAACTACCGATTTAGAGCCAAGTATATTTGATGCAGATCTGTTAAATTGCAAGTTTGCTAAATGGATCTATTTTTAATTGGTAAAATGTAAAGAATATTGAAGAGTATCTTAGTATTTTTACTTATTCAGAAGCTGATCTATTAATTCAGTCTTTTACTTACACATAGTTGTGATTATGAGTATAGGGCCAGAGAAATATAGGAAAAGAGGTTGTTACTTTTTAAGTTATTCCATTAAGCTCTGGGCTCAGTTGATACAACTTAATAATTTTTTAAAAACTTGTTGCTAATTACTGTAAGAAATATCACTTTGTGTTTCGTTTATATGTACTAGGTCAGATTTACAGCACTTGGAATAGGATCAGCTCTTACATCTCTTGAAGTAGGATGTATTGCATTAGCAGAAAGTTGCCAGAATATTTCAGGAGGTCTGTGGGGAACAGTGATAAACATCCTTCTGGACCAATTTGAATGTAGCATGGTACGCAGAGAGGTATGTTTCTTGTGTCCTTCTGTTGTCGTAGATTGTCAAGTTTTTTTTCATTAATGAGAAAAGTTTTTTTAATATTTTTTCTATATATGTGCTTTACAATGCTGCACAACACCTACTGCTTTGTAAGTTAAATGCTACCTAATTAAGTGGTTAGCTTCTTATTTAGAATTGCTCATGAAGCAACAAATACAGATGACTACTGTAAAAGCAGAAAATATCTAAACAATGTAAGGGAATACATAAAAACTCCCAAGGCTTACTCAGGCAGATAAATAGGTTGCTAAAGCATAACAAATTAGCCCAGATTCTAATGACCGTTTTGTTCGATTTATATACACTTTGGTATGAACTCATCAATTGATCTGTGATAAATACCTCCCCGTTGCAAGCATGAAGTAATCTGTCTAGGCACTGTACTCTAACAGAGCAATACAGAACTAAATAATACTCTATTTGTGTACACCTTTTCCGCAACTTTATCAACTCTAATTGTAGTGTTTTTCTTGTTTTCCAAGGACTAAGAAAGAGCAATGGTGAAACATAGTGGGTTATTTCTTTCCCAGCTTTATTGCTCAGCTTATAACACTTTCCAAAGTAATATTTTGAATTTATTTGTGCAAAATGCTTTTGAGAATGAACAGTGAAACAACCTCATTTTTTATTTAACTTCCACAATATTTCAGTAGTATCTTAAGAGTCAAATTATTGACAAAAGATTGACAAAATATAAAATAGGCAGTTTCAGTCCACCAACATATACATGAAAAATGCGTGTGATATAAATTAGCAAAACACACATGCTGTGTATTGAGAAAGGAAGATATTTGGAACCAATGTGTCTGTGTGTCACACTGTGTCCCAAAATTATCTCAATTAATACAAAACATAACGACAGTAAAGTGAAGGGTCATAAATAGTTAGGTTTTTCCCTTCAGGGACTTTTCCCCAGTACGTCTTGTTATGCTGATTGGATAGGATTGACGGTACTGGAACAGTGATTAAATTGTTTGCCCTAATGACATTTATTGTACGTGAAACTTGAGGTGTTTTGGGTTACACTCTAATTTTTTTTTTTTCATGAACATTAAAACTCTTTGTGTTTCAGCATATGTCTAAAGCAGTGGCATAATATGTAGACTTGTAGACTGTGCTGTTCAATCCGATGTGCTTTTTTTGGTTTTGGTGGGTTTGGTCTTTTTTTTTCTAGCTTTGATGGCTAGATATCGATAATGATGCTTTCATTTATTTCAGGCTGCTTTTATTCTACAAAATCTCCTTGTGATCCCACTTCCTACAGAAGACGTGAAAGATTGCATTTGGCAAGTGAGTGACTATTACATTGAATGAGAAAAGTCATAGTATCACAGACAGATATTATTAGATAAAAAACTTATGTCAGTATGCCTATAAAATATAAATATAAAGAATTACATGTCTAAGGTGGCATTTCAGAAGGCAAAAATATATGAATAGACAAACTTCTTTCAAACTTCTAGCAAGTTCAATAACAGAAGCAGAGTTTGTTTGTTTATGTATGTTGTATTTCATGAATATAGTATCTTTTGGTTCCTAGAAAATTCGCTTAGTTACATAGTATCATTAGCATTTAGGATAGATATTGGTTGTTTATTTAACCTGCACTTAAAATGCAGCATGATTTGAGGGGTATGAGGAAGATAAAATTCTGATCATGTGGTGATTATAAAATGTTTTGGAGATGGGGAAAAAAAACAAAACTAAGTGATGAGAAACAACCCTTTCCAAAGAAAAATGAAGCAGCTGGTTGCTTAGGTAAATTTGAATGTTTCTTAAAAACATAACTCATTGCAAAGCAGGGTGAACTAGAGCAGGTTGTTTGGGGCTGTGTCCAGTTCGGTTTTGAGTATCTCCAAGGGTACAGTCTCTCTGGGCAACTTGTTCTAATGTTTGACTACCCTTGTAGCGAAGAAGGTTTTTTCTGGAGGCTTTTTTGGGGTTTTTTACTAATTCTATTTAATAAGTATTCATGCTGAAACATGTTATCAAATAGCACTTTATGGTAACTGGTAAATTAAAATTGTTGAAAATACAAACACTTAAAATTGTAAGATACCTACAAGATAAAATTCTGAATTTCAGAGTTGCTTTTTTTTTTTTTTTTTTAAACTTTGCAATGTGTAAGATGTTTCATCTGTTGCCATCACTGCATGTGAGTTCAGAGAAGAGCTATTATGTGGATCTAGGTGAACAATAGGAACCATGTACCATACCCGAAGTAGGATGTCATCATCTTTATCCCTTAGACAAATAGGAAAAGACTGTAAATAGTTTGTAGTCCTATATCTCCACAAGAATGTCTGTAGTATTCCTGTTATCTAGTGATAATTCATTTTACTGCGTTAGTTTAAAGAGTGGCATAGGAATTTTTTTGTCATGGGTAAAGTCACTTTTATGCAGCATTTACACAACATTCTGCAGCATACTGTGTTGTATGAAGATTGCTGAAGTTAGAGCACTTGTTATAAAATGTAACTCTTCAAGGGCTCCTGCTCTACAATAAAGTATCTGGCATGGTTTTTTAAACTTGCAAAGGCAGCTCTGGGTAACGAAATTTGCAAAGTATGCATTTGTCATAGTTGGTACAGTCTAAGCAAATTGCTGACAACGTATGGCTGCAATTTTATAATTTATCATAAACAGCTTACATTAAATGCTACCTTCTTCTGCAAACAGTTGTATCTGATTCTCTGTTAACTGGCATAAAATGAAAATCAGGAAAGTAGTTTCTGTATAACAGAATAAGCAGCAGCTATCTAAAGCTCTGGTTAGAATTTACGATGTACCATAAGTTAGTTTTACTGCTTCTACTTGATCTGTTTTTTGTTTTGTTTTCTAAGGAAGTAAGCTTGTGCTCAGTGTAAATGGAATGGCTGGGAGAGATTTAGAGCCTCCTGGGGACAGTGTTTTTCAAATTATTTTTTTGCAGTTGATCTCTCTCTACTCTCTCCCAAGTGCCAAAGAAAGTTTCTAATTACCAGTGATGATTTTTTTTTCCATAGTTCTAACTAGTTTCTTCTTGAAGTACTGCAAGAAGCCACCTAAAAACTACCTTGCAGAATGAAATTGGTTTAAATTTTTCTCAGTCTGGGTTCTTTTGGCAATTATTGCTTATAATTTTTTATAGTCAATCAGAAAGAGGCTATCTTGTAGCTTAATAAAACTTCGTGTTGTCTTCTGTTACCATAGAAATACTGTAACAAAACTAGGCAAATTAAGCTGTTTATTTGAACTAAGACTATGAAGTCTTTCTTTTCATGTATAAATCCACTGCTCTAGAAAGTTTTCCCTGAAGTCAGTATTTAAAAAGAAATGTCTGAAAACCATTCTTCAAAGAGAAGTTCTTTCTTTTCATGTCTTGTTTTCTAAGTAAATCTTTTATCATAGTAGATTGACACAGCTAGTTGTAGTGTAATGGCAGTATATTTGTCGTGGTTTAAGCCTCTCAGCCATGCAGCCCGTTCTCTCACTCACTTCCCCCTCTTTCTTCCCCCCGCTCCTGGAGGGATGGGAAGGAGAATCGAAAAGAATGCAACTCCGACAGGTTGAGATAAGAACAGTTTAGTAACTAAAGTATAACACAAGACCACTACTGCTACCACCAATAATAATAATGACAAAGCAAATACAAGGAAAGAATACAATTCTCACCACCTAATACCAAGCCCGACCACGCAGTGCACCCCCCACTCTTCCAGGTCTCTGCTCTCTGCTCTCCATCCTGGACATGACATGCTGTGGTATGGAATAGCTCTTTGGCCAGTTTGGGTCAGGTGTACTGTCTCTGCCTCCTCCCGGCTTCCCCTCCTCCCTGGCAGAGCATGAGACTCAAGAAAGTCCTTGGCCAGACCAAAACATCACTAAGCAGTAACTGAAAACACTGGTGTTATCAGTGCTGTTCCCAGGCCCAAAATCAAAAACACAGTGCTGCACCAGCTACCAAGAAGGAGAAAAATGATTGCTGCTGCTGAACCCATGACAATATTTTAGAACAGGATGACCTTTTCAGGATATTTACTCTTATCTTAGCATGACTATGCTCTTTTTCTAAGGAAAACTTTTGCATTAGTTGGTATCTGTAAGTTGAATAAAATAAGAAATTAAAATTGTAAAGTCTTCTGATACATACAGTCTTAAAACCACCCATTTACAGCTTTCCATCACTTTCTATTTAGCTGTTAATAAATTTCCCAGGGGCTAAATAGCTACTTACGTTTTCCTAAAATATTGTAGTTTTTGTAATATGTTATGATTTAACTCAGCCTTAATAAAATCCACCGTTGATTTTTTAAATCTATTAGTTACAGCTTGTAAAGCAGCTATGTCTATGCACTTCTACACAGTATTAGGTTTGATTTGGGGGTTTTTGGACAGTTTTATGTAAAACATTCCTTTAAAGAAATGATATCTATAAATTTCATGTCTTCAGGGTCCATGTGTACATGATGAAGAATCTGGCCTCTCTCAGACAGGAAAACCTGCACTTAAGACCCTTTTGTATCACTGCCAGTTCTATGAACATGTGAAGCAGATGGTGAAACACTGTTACGTAGGATGTTACATGTTTGATTTGAGTTCTTCCAAGGAGGACAACCTCATCATAGAAAAAGGTGGTATAACTGGTAAGTGATGTTAATGTAATCTTGTATTATTTTAAACTGACATAAATAATTTCTAGTTTTGAGTAACTTACCTGAAAAAAATCTTACTAAAAATGGAACTGAAAGTTAATATTCAAGCCATGCTCTTAAATATGTTAAGAAAAATATTGCTCTGAGGATTTCAGTGGTGGATAAGCCAGTAGCTTAACATAGCGCAGGGAAAGCTCTGAGCTGTTATCTACATCTTCAAAAAATTATAAGTAGAAAAGATGCAATTGGTTCTGCAGTATAATTTCTTGCAAAATATTGTTGGTAAAATACTTTTTACAGTTATGACTTTGACTGACCAATACAATAAAAGTTTAGGAAAAAGAAATATATGGACTGTTTCTAAGACTCCTCTTTCTTGATGTGTTCAACGTCAAAGATGCATGAGTCGGAGTGGGCTCTTATATGCTGAAGTTATCTGCATTCTAAGCCATCAGATATAATTTAATTTGTAGACTGAAAAACATTTAATACTGAGAAATATTGTTCAGAAAACAATTAATCAGTATGAAAATCAGATTTGAGATACTCCAGACACACAGGTTAAAAAAAATAAAAAATCAATCTAAGTCTTACTATGATGCATTGTGGGAATTGACATTGTTGTCCAATTATACATTATGAACTTAAGTTTAGAAAGCTAGGAAATTCGTCAGAGAGCTCCATTAGTGAAAACTGTTCAAGGGAGGGAAAATTAGTAAGTTTGTTCTTCTTGGTTTCTTTCTTTTATGCGTGCCTAATTTTTTGTTTCCATCTTCTGAGGTTACAGATTTAAACAGTTCTTGTAGGCCTGCTTCTGTTAAACTTAGTTACAGAAACATGAACAGAAGAGGAATGTTATTTCCCCTAGCAAGTTATGACTTTGACAGACCAAAGGAAAATAAGTATTATTGGTTAACTCTCTGATTTATCAGAGAATTACTGTAGCAGTATACAAAATTCAGGCATAAAAATCCTCAATTTCCTCTGTGGCTATAAGTGTAATCTGTTTTCTTATTTATCTGTAAGTGTAATTTTTTTCAGTACAACACATTCACTCCTTCCATGCTCATCTTTTTTGTGTCTCTTGGTAGTTCTGTTAGTTAATGCAATCGTATCTAAGAGCAACTCAGACTCCAGGATTGGAGAACTTTTCAGTGAGCAGTTGAGAGATGTTTTATCAGGTTATCAAAAAGCAAAACAAAAAAAAAAAGATGTTTTTCCAGGAGCTTTGAAATGAGGGGGGAGAATAATCTATGATATTTCAGGAATGAGATACAGAATTTTTGTTTATTTTTAAAAAAGGGAGGACATGACAATGTTTACTCCATCTCTAAAACTGTAGTGCTTGAAAGGCTTACCAGTCCTCTATTCTTATGTTCAGAATTGTGTAGTTTATCTATAATGACCTGGTTTTGCTTCTTAATAGGTCCCGTATCTCTTAATAGCAGGTCTTGCTTTGGTTTATCTTCCTAAACCCATTTTTGTCATGTTATTCCCCAATGTATTTTCCTCACATTTTTCAGGAGTATAAAAATAAAATGCATCTGCAAAGTTAGGTTAAAAATAAAATTAGTTAGTTCAGTTTAGTAGTTAGCTAAGATATGTATAGGACTTCTACTTTTGTGGATTTTGCATTCAGAATTTGTATAATCTAGTTCTTTTTTTCCTAAATGTATGAAAGCCTCAAAACCTACTATTGACAGGTTTGTGCTATTTCTGGCACATTTTATTCTGAAACAGATCTACAAAGTAATTCTGTCTTCATTATATCTATGAATATGGGTTCTCTTAAAACTGCTTCTCTTAAAATGTGAATTTGAAGTCTTTTAGGACAAGGACATCTGTTAATTATGTTTGTACTGTGACACCTCAGTATCTTACATACTTTTGTATTATTACATTTTAAATAAAACTGTATCTGAACTATTTCAAATTACTAAAGTCTATGCAGCTGCTTAAGTGTAGATTTTTCCAGACTATTTTGTTGCACTGAAAATTGTATTATATTTAAGTCCTGTATATTGAAGGGTTTTCGTGAATAAGAATTCATTGGTACAATGTATGAAAAATTGTAATTCTGAAGATATCAGAATATAACTGTGGTTGGCTTCTTTTTTGTTTCACTGAAACGGTCCTTTGAAAATCTTGTAATGCTCTCTGCAGGTCTTTTAGGAATGAAAAAGAAAACTTCTTTTTTCTTGATTTTTTTTTTTTAATTCTTTTTTTTTTGCTACAGATTTTGATGATTCTCTTAATCTTTGGAAGGCTCCATCCAGTCAAAGCCATTCTTCACATTCCCAGTCAACATCTGAAACTATGGTAACTTGCAGAGCAATCTATTAGTTTTATATTTCAAGTTGTTCATGAAGTGTTTTAGTAAAATTTGCACTTTTACAAATGCTGTAGAAGCCCAACAAAACATAAAACACCAGCTGAAATGAAACTGAAAATTTAAAAGCTGAAACTAAATTTAAATTTACTCTGAAATAGATTTAATGTGTTGAAGAAAACTTTTATGGTTATTTACTGGAGCACAAATAAATAAAATAGCTCATCTTGACTAGCAAAATGCATAAGGCAGCTCTGAATTCTGTAGCTTCTCATGCCAATATGAGACATACTCTCTACAGATTACTTTGTAATTCACTTTATTGACAAATTGCAGTAATCTCCATCTATAGCTGTTACTTCTGCTGCTTTTATCCTTACTGTCCTTTCAGGGTGAACCCGTATTTACACTACACAGCTACAAAACTGGATCAATCAAAACCACAGAAGTATATTGTGTTAAAATTATATTCTATGTCACAATAAAATCTGGATTCTGAAACTGCTTTTATGGAATATAACAGTGGCACAAGTGTTTGCAAGACCCAAAATAGACATAAAAAATACAAGAAAGCAGGTGGCTGCTTGAAAAATTTGTTTCTGGCTAGGATGATTATTGCAATGAAAAGCTATAAACATATGCTGCCTTTTAAGATGGCAGATGCAAAGGAAGAGAAATTGAAATACATTCTTCCACTTCCAGAGTAGATTTGCAATATCAGATCAGGCTGTGGAGGAAGCTTTCATAACATTCATTAGTTGCAGGATAAAAATCATATATTTTCACAGACTGCAGCCTAACTCCAAGAAAATGCTGACATGTTGCACTGAAATTCATTTTAATAATTTTTTCTTCAAAAATTTTTGATTTATGAAAGACTATCTAATGTAATATGAAAGCCATAATGTCATAGCTGAGAAATTTTTCTGTTAAACAGACGTGCCTATATGACAAAGAATGATAAAGCACAGGATGCTATCTTATTTTATTCACTAAAATTGTTATGCCCAGTTTTCATGTGGATTGTGACAAAAATTAAAACGTAGAAAAGCCTGTAGTGGAGTTTTGTCTCAAAATATTTTGCAATTTTAATTTTTCCTTACTGTTCTCTTTTATGAATTTATTGCTGTCTAGTACTGTGACTGTTATCTGGCATGTTTTTAGTAATTGAGGAAAAGTTGTGCCCTAGTTTTAAGCTAAAATTTCTCTTTTTCTGAAATTGTATTAATTATTTTGATTTTCATTTATCTAAAGAACCCAAACCCCCCAAAAGACCCCTGGGGTGATTTTAAACACAAATATTCAAATTTGAATATTTGAAACTAAAAAAATGAAAGTGCATGTAAATCAGAAAGTAGATGCTAACAGGAATAGTACTCTAAAAATGTACAAAAAATCTCAGGTTGTTTAAAAGCAGTTGTTTCCAAATTGCTTTTTAATGAATAAATTAAATGTCACTTTCTGATAGGAATAAAAATTGAATAAATTTCATCTTCTTTGGTTCATGTTACTTGAGTGAAAAGTAAATTTCAGCAGTTCATCAGAGTTGAGTGTCTAATCTCCTTAAACTTTTGCTTGAGTTCTCATGCAGAGTTCATTACATGAAATCGCTTCAGCAGAAAAAGGGAAAAAATAATTTCAATATACTAGACCAAATTTGTATTTGTATGTGTAAAGTAGCATCATAGTTTAACGTTAAAAGTATAGCACTACAATTCTATTTAACAAATGGGCAACTAATTTTTTAAGTGGAAAACTGAAATACTAAGATACACTTATTTGTGTCAGTCTTCCAGATGTTGAGACTTCGTATTTGCTAAGATTATGCTCTTACAGGTAATGTAAGAGAATTTTATTCAAGTGTTGGTTTTGTTTTCTTTTCCTTCTTCCGCTGATACATATGAAAGCTTCACACAAAAGCTTTGATTGTCATTTATAGGAGTTAATTTCCATTTGTCCTTCATGGACCTTTTTAGCAGCTCTAAATTCTTGTTTTTACATACTAAGTTTCTAATCTCTAATGAAGCACCATTGCTGACATGACAGATGGTAAGATGCAGAGGTCTGATGTTCAAATGCCAGTAGTAATTAGGAGAAGAAAGACAGAGGAAGGGAACTGAGGCTAAGTACAAACTGTATTTCAGAGAGCAGTTAATGACTCTTATTAACCATCTTTCTAGTAAAGTTTGGAAATACCTTTAAAATCTCAAAATTGTCCTTAAGTCAGGAATTCGCAATTTATTCCTAGATAAATTTAAATTTTATATTCCTACACTTCGGCCCAAAGTTTTCCATTTTGATGTATGAAGAAAAAAAAAAAAAAGAAATACATGATGAAGCCATTGCCAAAAGTTTGTAGAAGTTTCATATACTGATGGTAGCAAGATGTACCTATTCCAAGCCCGCTAGATGGCATGCTTTCCCTATCGCAGACGAAAGAAAGTCTGCGGTCTTACAGAAGGGAAAAATGTTAGGTTTTTCGTGGTCAACACACACAAATAATTGAGAGCTACCAGCTATCAAACCAAGTAGATTGTTTATATTAGAAGATCTTCTCTTATATTTGGGTTGATTTTTTTTTTTTTTTAGTTTTCCTAAATTTGTCCATATTTGTTCATTTCATGAATGTCAGTCTAGGAAGCTGAAACTGCTTTTTTCTTCAGTAAGCAATATCCTGAATATATTTGGAGAAGCAAAAGTGATGTATTTTTAATGAATTATGTGAATTTTTTTCTGTTAAGAGGTCCACTTTTTTTGTTTTGTCTTTTTTTTATGTTTGAAAACAGTTTGGGCAAAAAGAAAAAGACACTATTAGCTTTCCTCTGTTTTCAGTTTTCATGTAATCAATACTTTAATTGAGCTATCTGCTATCAAAGGCTACTTTCATACAGTGTTCATGTGACCTTAAGTGAAAATTAAAATCTGAATTACTTTTTGACTCCATCATTTTTTCTCCATCCCCAAATTTGCAGAAAATAAAATTAAGAGCATTAAAAAGCAGGTACATTAATTTCAGGAAACTTTCTTTTTTGAATTTAGTGTATAAAATAGTCTGTCAAAGGTCTTGCAGAGGCTATAAGTACACTCTTGCCCATTTTATAAAGAATAGCAATGTGAGGATGAAATCAGTATTTCAAGGTCATGTGAAAGCAGCGGCACTGATCTGTTAGCTGTTATCTATGCACTGTATTTACTATTTTTAAGATCTCTGTGGATTAAAGATTTTTATCAAATTTATGTTTATTTTTCTTTAAGCTGGAATGTGGATACTGCAGAATGCACAATTCTGAGATTAAAAATCTATGGAATTCATAGTTTAAACGTTAACTCAGGTTATCATTGCAGAGGACAAATCTTCATTCCTGTTGTAACCAACGTGTTTGGTTTGTGTTTAGCACATATGACTGAGAACACCAATCAGCATAGATATTATAACTTGCTTCACAATGCATAAATACACTAGGGCTGTTCTGTGCCTAGGTCAGCTTAGCAAAAAGAACAGTTTTTTAAAAACTTGAGCTAAAAATGGTGCAGGTTAACGATCTACAGACATTTCCCAGATAGTGTTAAGTCATGGCCATTTTTCCTATGAAATCTTCTTGCTATTTTACAAAAGTCTGTGCTTTATTTTATGGAACCATGGTTACCAGACTGCTATACAGTTAAGTGATTTAAACCTTTGAAAATAGAACTGAATAGAATTAATCACTGCAAGTCTATTAAAGCAGTGCCAGTGGAATTTTTATACTAGAGGTTAAGAAAAGACCTTTTATTCATATCTGGTAGAAAAATGGCAAACCCCTCACATTTCTTGAGTGTTTCTACTCAGACAATTTTTGTATTAGTTCTAATTTGCAGTCCTCATCTCCCCACACACAATCCTTTCTATTCCCCAATTAAACCCCCTTCCAAAGTCTATTGTTTCACCGTTAAGCCGCAGAATGCTGCATTGCTCCCAGAAAGAATATAGTGGCAGTAGAAAATATCCTTTACTAGGTACAATGTCCCAGGCTCCCAGTTCATCCTTATCAAAGGAATTTATGAAAGTTGTAATATCTTTTCTCTCCTGGAGGGCAGAACATTGTGAAAAAAACTTCATTTTGCTACTATGTCTCTTCTGTTAAGATAGCAGAAAATTTCTGGTCTTAACCCATGTCCCACTGTGAAACAATTCCCAATAAATGTTCTGTCAGTGCAGGAAGCTGGTATTATTCTAACTAGATGAAGCATTTATTATTTTTTTTTAACTTGTCTAAGAACTAGTATTTTATTTCTTTGCCCAGAGTGATCAGACAGTTGTAGAAGGTGAGAAAGAATTATGAAATGTAGGTGATAGTATTTACTAATACATGAAAGCTTATATAATACATAATAATATATTCAAGATTACTCTCAGCATAGTAATACTTCCTTTTAGTGCTTTGCTTATTGCTGAAGAACCATATGGACTGTTAGAAGTTGCATTTTGGGTTTGTACTTTTTAAGAAAGTGTTTGTTTTTGTCGCTTACTAGAATGCTTGGAATAGAAGTGTATTGCTGAATAAGTGCAGAATTTATCGTGTCAAGGTGGATTGGTTTGCTATAAATAATAGATTTTAATAATTATTTTAATCAGCAAGCATGAAGCTTTAAATAATTCATTTCAATTGGTAAATATAATTTTTATTTGTATGATCTGACCAGAATTTGAATTCAAGTTCATTGGTACAATTTGGTACTGCATTTTACTTGCAAGAAAACTATTTAGCCAAGCATGTCCTAGTGTTTCTGTGACCCAAGCTATACACAAATCCTTGGATTCAGATATGCATCCCACATCTTACTGTAGCTTGTTTTCTGTGTTACAGTAACCTTCTGCCTTTTTTAAGGAACAACTGAACATGCGTGAGGAAAAAGATGAAGGACTGTAGGATGGACAGTAATGGGCGACAAGAGGAAAAATACGGGGGAGAAGGGAGTTAGAGCATGGAGATGGCAACCTTTAGCTCATGCAGGCAGTGTGATTTCAAATAAAGATGCGCCAATAGAAGCCTAACAACATTTGAAAGTGATAGGGAGTGGGAGGTGGGGTTAAACCTTCTAGGAGATGAGAAGAGACTAAGCTGACTGTTCCTGTAGCTCAAAATGCTGCTGAGTAAATCAAAGCTAAACCTGGAAAGCAGTGACCTAACTACAAGGATACAGTAACTAGGAAGGGAGTGATCTGTGATTTCCTTCCCTCCACAGTTTTTGTCAATTAAGTCACTTTTGACTTTCCTTAGGTAAAAACAAATATTCCAACTGATTTTCTAATAGAACTTGGAAAAGAAAACCTTTGAAATATTTTGGTCTTCCTTAGGAAGTTTGCTGTGAGGGAAAGCCTAATGGCATCCTCCTTCAAGCTTACTGGATTCCCTAGCATTCTGTATTCTTTACACTGTATAGTGAAATTCTTGAAGAAAACTTTTGTGATGTGGATGGTCCAGCTAGAAAACAAAAAAAGGAAATGAAAAAGTGTCCTGACATAAGAGATATTTATCCTATACTCTTGAAACAAGTCAAGGTCTTGTGTCACAAAAGTGTCTTATTAAGCTGGAGACTCTAGATCTCCTGACCTCAAGCTTGTGGTTTTAAACACAGTAGCAAGAGCATTAAGAACTTCTGAAAGCATGCAAAATTAATAATATGATAGATAATGTAAAACCGGTAGGAGGAGCATGGTAGTAAATAGTTTAAATATATCTTCACTGTTAAATGGATACACAGAGGCCTAAGATTAAGAGAAGAACCCACAGTCAGAAAGTCTCTGGAATGTCAACTTTGGCTGATGACTAATGCACTTGTGATATTTTTATCTGAGCATGTCCTGTTACAAATGGACAAGTGCTGATGTTCTCAGTAGAGTAAATAGTCCGTGAAAAAACTGAGTTTAAATGCTTCAGTAATGCCTTTCTATCTTTATCAGAATGTAGATTGAATCAATTATATAGATGAAAGAGGGATGAAGAGGAGGAATTTTCAGTAACATGACCATTGATCAGTTTTTAACGGAAATGTGAAATGCAAACAGCCAGAAACATCTTTCAATAATTTCAGTTATTGGATGTTTATCAAACGTGTATATACATATACACAGATATAGGGAACAAAATGTAGTCAAACTGGTTCTGAAGAGTAATTTTTACTTTGTGTTTTGATTTTACTGGGTCCTGTCATGATTCCCCCTGCACCCCAAGCAAAATATAAATAGAAGTCTGCTCTGTAAAAGCTGGGATCGACTAATTTCCTTTTTATGGCTTTCTAGATTCTGTCTATGTCACCAACACCGGGGACTGTTACTGAGCTTCAGGCAACAGTTCCAACAAATCCAGTCAGTTTTGTTCCTGAAGCTGTACTTGATCGGCTTATAGCACAAGGTAAGTCAAACTTTGGGTTTGGTACCTAATGATGAATATGATGTAGTAGCCTGCCTGTATTCCAGTATTTGTACACTCATATGGAGCTTGTGTATTGCTGGAACAATGACCATTGATGCTTCTAGTGGTTGTTTTAGAAGACAAACATGAAACACTGCCTCTAAAATTAAATAAGGGTGAAATATACTTGAGAAATATAAGTAAAAATGGTTGATACTGTGTGAAATGTCATGCAAGACTGAAGTTCTATTCCTGGCATTCAAAATCAATTTTGGTAAAGCTGTCTTGTACATATATGCACACACAGAGAGATGTATATATAATTCTCTATGTATGTAGATAGATAAAAATGTATGTAATGTAAAAAAATATATATAATGTATGTAAAGACATCTGTGTACAAATATAAAATATTTTTCTGTGACGGGCAGAAGTAAAACTATATATTTTTTCAAATTCACCATTTATTTTTAACAATTATTAGTGCCTTGTAGAACAAGCATTTTATTTCAGGACTATTTTAAATAATGCTTTTTCAGTATCTGATTTCTTTTTTATTTTCTTTTGGTTTTATTTTGTTTATCTTCTTCTGAATATACCTTTTAAATGTAAAGTTAAATTGGATGTTTTATGAAAAATAAAAAGCAATTTGTTTTCTGTAACTGCTCTGATTAATACTTTGTGTTTTTTCTTTTTTTTTTTTTTTGTTTTTGTTTTTTTGTTTGTTTTTTTTGTTTGGTTGGTTTATTTTGGTTTTGTTGCTATTAAATGCATTCTAGGACAAAGTGACACAACCACAACAGAATCTCCAAGTCAACATGATTCTCCCATGTCTGCTGCCCTTTCTAAACAGTGGGCTGTAGTAACACCTGCTCTTTTGTCAGCTGTTTGCAGCCTTCTGCACAACCTGCTGGTTGTTACTCCAGAAGATACTGGAACTGCTCTTCAAGAGGCACATTTGCTAACAGCTTTCAGCAGGTATGAGATCAATAAATAACTGCTGAATTGCAAACAAGGTGTAGCAGAAGAGGTTAAAAGTTTGAAATGAGATCTACTAGTGTTTCTTAACAAAATTATTATATTGATCACTTCTTGCTTCTGAAGTGTTCAAAAATGTCTTAAAAATACAATCAGCAAAAAAGAATCTGTATTACTTCTTTCTGTCACAGAAAAGATAGTCATATTGGATATTCCATTTGTGGTGTCTGCTTTCTACAAGACTTCTGTGTTTCTCTGTTAATGTTTCAGGTTTTTGTCTAGATAGTTATTTAGTCATCCTTTCTAGATAATGATAACTTTTTTTTTCTTTAGTAGGACAGTACATTATATAGTCAGGAATTAAGAATTGCAGTTCTTTTCAGTTCTTTTTACAATTTTCTTCTTTAGATTGTATGCAGTATTTTGAGGACGAGCCAGATCTGTCACACTAAAAGAGAGTAAAGAATGATTGCCATATTTGGGAAAGTACTGGATGATAGATCTTAGTGTTTCATTTCATGTTTTAAAGAAGGAACCACTTCAAAATGGTCTTCAGATTGTATTTCATGTTTCCACTTGCATAGGAACAAATTTTTTCATCTGTACAAAGTGTTTGGAAGTCCTGAAGTGAAGCATGAAAATTGGTTCAGTTTTTCTTAAGGTTTTCAAGAACTTTTGTAGTTGCTCTTCATACTGCAAAAAAACCCCCAACAATTAAACAAACATATGCCTCCCCCTCCCCCAAGCAAACGGTACGGTAACAGCCATTGGATTTTGTTAGTCTATTTTGAAGCAACTCACTGCTACTACAGTTGCCACTGAAGAGACGTACTGCTAAACCCCACTATTTTAAGAAAGTGTTTCATAATTTTTTTTCTGTTGATTTAAAATATTCTCCTCTATCTTGGGCTGCATCAAAAGGAGTGTGACCAGCAGGTCGAAGGAGGTGATCCTGCCCCTCTACTCTGCTCTTGTGAGACCTCACTTGGAGTATTGTGTACAGTTCTGGTGTCCTCATCATAAAAAGGACATGGAACTGTTGAAACAAGTCCAGAGTTGGGCCACGGTGATGATCAGGGGACTGGAGCACCTCCTGTTTGAAGACAGGCTGAGAAAGTTGGGGCTGTTCAGCCTGGAGTAGAGAAGGCTGTGTAGAGACCTCCTAGCAGCCTTCCAGTGTCTGAAGGGGGCCTATAGGGATTCTGGGGAAGGACTCTTCATGAGGAACTGTAGTGATAGGACAAGGGGTAGTGGATTTAAACTTAAACAGGGGAAGTTTAGATTGGATATAAGGAAGAAATTCTTTACTGTAAGGATGGTGAGGCACTGGACTGGGTTGCCCAGGGAAGCTGTGAATGCTCTATCGCTGGCGGTGTTCAAGTCTGGGTTGGACAAAGCCTTGGGTGGCATGGTTTAGTGGGAGGTGTCCCTTCCCCTGGCAGGGGGGTTGGAACTTGATGATCCTTGGGTCCTTTCCAACCCTAACTATTCTATGATTCTATGATTCTATGTAATGTTAAATTATTTGACTGTTTAATTATTTAAGTATATTTTTAACCAGCTTTATTTTATTTTAGTCTCGTAAGTGCTAATCATGTTGAGAGATGTATCTTGGAACTGAAAGCTCCATTGGGTCATCCTTGCCATATAGAACATGTAAAAGCTCAGGTTAGAGAAGTGTTTGTTACTTTATTTTTTTTATTTTGAAAATATTTATGTTTTCATAATCTATATTCATTATCAAAGTGCAGACACTGACTGCTATAGGCTACATTCATGTGAATCTGTACTTTTAACAAGCTTTAAGAAAAAATAAACTGTGTTTTAACAGAGAAATTTCTGTGTTAGAACTATACATAGAACCATCAAACTGAAAACCAGTGTTTGAGAAATACAAGTTGAATTTAGTGGTTACAGAAATCATGTAATGGAATTTCTTTGAACAGTATTGAAATATGAGACAGATAGTTACTGACACATTTCATATTTATTTTCTGCAACAAAACAGGCAGCTTTGCTTTGTCTCGAATCCTGCAGGCATGTAGTTCTCAACTAATTTTGACGTATGCAAAGCATATAGGGTTACTGCCAATGGAACTATTTTTTTATCAAATTTAACTCTCTTTATATAACATATAGAACATACTATGTTCATGGGTCAGCACTATTTTAAAGCTTCTGCTGCTTTGGATTCAGATTTACTTCGAAAAAAGTTGCACAGGTTGTTAAGAAAATGTGTTTCTGCAGAAATCTGGGAGAATAAATAAATATATCAGGAATATTTTTTTCCCTAAAGCTTCAAATTGAGTTTGTTTTCAGAAACTACGTGTATTTGTCAATATTAATGACCATTTTTAAGCTTTTCCTTGTGAGCTTCCAGAGAATATGATGCTGTACATATAACAAGAGTTATGACTTTCTCGCAAGGAACTCTATGCTTTATCACTAGAAAGGAGCGTGACCAGCAGGTCGAGGGAGGTGATCCTGCCCCTCTACTCTGCTCTTGTGAGACCTCACTTGGAGTATTGTGTGCAGTTCTGGTGTCCTCAACATATAAAGGACATGGAACTGTTGGAACAAGTCCAAAGGAGGGCCACAAGGATGATCAGGGGACTGGAGCACCTCCCATATGAAGATAGGCTGAGAAAGTTGGGGCTGTTGAGCCTGGAGAAGAGAAGGCTGAGTGGAGACCTCCTAGCAGCCTTCCAGTATCTGAAGGGGGCCTATAGGGATGCTGGAGAGGGACTCTTCATGAGGAACTGTAGTGATAGGACAAGGGGTAGTGGATTTAAACTTAGACAGGGGAAGTTTAGATTGGATATGAGGAAGAAATTCTTTACTGTAGGGGTGGTGAGGCACTGGACTGGGTTGCCCAGGGAAGCTGTGATTGCTCCATCGCTGGCGGTGTTCAAGGCTGGGTTGGACATAGCCTTGGGTGGCATGGTTTGGTGGGAGGTGTCCCTGCCCCTGGCAGGGGGGTTGGAACTAGATGATCTTAAGGTCCTTTCCAACCCTAACTATTCTATGATTCTATGATTTCACACATGTATTTTCAGACTAAGAATTCTGTTTCATCTTCTACAATAAAAATCGGGAACAATTTTAATTAATATCCTATTATTTCTTATAAGTCTTGTCTATTCAAAACAGTAAGAGTCAGTTGAGGTGATGTATTTACATTAAAAAAAATGTGGAAGGTGCAACTATATGGCTTTATTTCATATATTTTAAAAAATATTTAACAGGTGGTGTTACTACTTCAGTACTTGTCATCTGTGTCCAGGCTTCTGAAATCATGTTTATTTGTGGACTCTCAGCTTGTAATCCAGGATGAAGTGTTGAAACCTCTCTTGGGAAATACGTTTATGATTCTCGCCATTCGCTCCAAGGATGGGCTAGGTAATGAATCACTTTGTTCCCAGTGTTGCCAGGCAGAGTCAGGTCTTTATTTGCATACCACCTTCATTTAAATTGGTAGTTGTTGTCAGGCTTAGCTGTCCTGGTTTGTGCACACGTGAATGGTTTGATTCCCCCCCCCCCCCGTTATCTTTGCAGATACCGAGTTAACATCTGTACTTCATGAAACATGGGTCGACTTTTTCAACCTTCTGGCTACGTTATTATGGAAGAGTGGCCAAATATCTTTTCCGTCTGTGACAGCAGCCCTTGCAAATCATTGTACAGCAATAATTGGTAATGACTATTCCTGGATGGATTTTAACCTAGCAACTAATAAAATAAATAAACAGAAAAGAGGGACATTCCTGTTTAGATGCTATTAAGTAATTAGCAATGGCATGTGCAAAATGAAAACCAGATGTGTCCAGAGCTTGACTAACTTTTCCCCTTAACTGGATTTTTACAACTCTTTCTGATCTCATCAGACTAACCTTTGAACTGTTGGATAAATTCACAAGTTCTGTTTGCATATATGGGTTAGTGATTCTAGTTGTAAATCTTAACCAAATATGTCACCTGTGAGTAAAGCCTGAAATAATCCATTAGCACTTCATTTTTTTCCCTTATATGTTATGTTGGGTTTTTTGTTTGTTTGTTTGTTTGTTTTTTAAGTTTATTATAAAGGGAGTTGTTGGGGGTTTTGGGGTGTTTTTTGGGGGTTGGGGGTGTTGTTGGTTTTTTTTATTATTCCTTCATTAGTTACTTGCCTAGTTAGGGCTCTAGGTCACCAAGATTCTCTGACATGTTTCAGTACTGAATTATGAGCGTAATCTGTTCAAGCAGTTGCATGTTAAGTGATCTCATGAATCCAAATCCAATTGCACACAAAGCAGCTGATGGGTACTGTTGGCACCATGATGTAAGCAGTTGAATAAAGTGAGAAGAGTTCAGAAAATTGTTGAACAAAATAGTGATATAGCAAATCAAATTTTTTTTTTGTTCTTTTTTTATAGTCAAATCAATGCAGAGGAATTAGTTCCTTCAGATGTTATAAACTCCAAATTTTTCTTTCTTAGATTTTTAAAGGCTTGTCAAATGAATAGAATTTGTAAATTCCTTGTGTAGTGAACAGGTGTAACTGCTTCTTGGCTTGCATGCTTTCTTTTGATAAGAATTTCTGAGTTCCAAATCACTTAAGCTTTATTCAGAATAAAATATAAAATTCTTTATTTTTCTGTTTAACCTTTCAGATAACATTTGTGATTGTATTCTTTTGTCAACCACATATCCTGCATTATGTATGACTAGTTTACAGTTCCTCTCTGTCCTTTTGAATGAAGAAAGAAGAAGATGGATCCAAGATAAAGAGAATACATGCCAGAATCCATCTATTAGCTTTCTTCTGGATCACACTGAAGGATGCCAAGCATCAGTAGCTCAACTTACTGCATTAATTATTCAGGTATTTAAAATTTCAAGATGTGATTGCAGGATATATTTTTACATTTTTGTATTTTGTTGAAAAGGAATGTAGTTACCTAATAAAAAATCAATTGTTTCCAGTTATGAACCAAGACCTCTTTAATTTGAGACATCTATTGCACTCATTTTTGAAATTCAGGTAATAAGCTGGAACAAATGCAAAGCAGCAACTTCTAGGAAGGGCCTTGCAAGGCAATTGTGCTGCAGCAGAATGGTAATATTATATAGAGGAGATATAATACATAGAATATATTTGGGCAAATACACACACTTTTATTTTCCTGCTTTTCCAAACATGTAATGAGATTTTTTTAAGGTTTCACATGTAGTTATCCTCACTGTAAATTACAGCATTGTTTTTTATAACAGCTGCCTTCATAAAAATTGTGAACGAAAATGAATCATTAAGCCTTCTAGTTCATTCCCTGATAGTGTAAGATCAGTGTTGTTGCATTTAAGGAGCATATATTAATGTATTTTCCAGGCTAGTTTTAAATTGGCCAGATAGTGTATTTTCACAACTTCTTTTAGGAACTTTGTTGCCTGACAAAACGTATATTTTGGTGACAAAATGTTTTTTTTCTAGATACTTATTCTGAATGTTATGTCTTGCGTAGTGTAATCTCATCATAAATTCTTATTTATACTTTTATATACTGTCCCAACTGATTCTTTTTACCTCCTTTATATTTACATCCTTCACTTACATACAGACTTTTAAAATATCTTCCATTATTTAGTAAGAAAAGAAGTAATATGTGAAATTTGTCTGATATATTTTTCCCTCGCAAATTGGTTTCTTTATGTACTCACTGTCCTTCTTTAAATTATGTGCATTTTGTCGCTGTAACAATCATAGTGATTCATGACTGTGCTTGTCTAAAAGATGCACAATTCATATAACACAGCTTATGATTTCTCGTGTTCTGGAGTCCATGTCTCATTTGTTTGGGGTTTTTTTTTGTGTGTTTGGTTTTTGTTTGGGTTTTTTTTTTTTTTTTTACGAATCATATTTAGTATTGTTTTGCTACGTAAAACATTAGTTTTTCAACTTGTATGAGTGTGTATTGGATCGTATGGCCAAAATAATGCTCATAGTATCACTTCATCTCCTCTCTTCCTATGGTTGCAAAATTCTTGTAGAGTAACCTTTATTCCTGCCAGGACTTCTCTTGATCTAGCTGATACGTGTCACACAATGTGTGTTTCTCTGCTGCAGTCTTACACCACTGTGCTTCTATAGCATTTATTCGGGCATAATTTCTGTCCACTGAGAACCTGGTGTCTTTCAGGGAGGAGAAACTTCATGAGAGGATATTCCTTACTGTCGCTATATAGGCCACTAAAACTAGAATTCCTTGGGCAACTAATTGCTGATAATTTGAGTGCATAGAGTTTTCTTTTAAGGACATGATTTTTCAGAGATTCACAGCAAAACAGGGACACTTTATTGAAATCCCATAATTTGCTAAATATCCTATTAGGTTTTTGTATTTAATGTTTCTGTATGTGCCTAAAACTGAATTCCTTGGCTCTGGCACAAGAAATGCAACTACATGGAAGTATGTCACATTCCCTTATTTTCATACAACTATACATAGCTGATTACCAGTCTTTGCTATCAAAAAGTGATGATTCTTATGGTGACAGCAGAAGAAGTCTACACAATGATGAAGTAACTGCAGCCAGGCCAAAAGTACATCAGACACTATGACATGGTATTGTAAGAGACAGCAGCTTTTTAACCTGCTCTTTAACTGTTCAGAACAGTAGATAGACATTGCATTTTGTTCATAAAATAGCTCAAAAGATAACTTATGCTAGCTGAGGCTTTATAATGCATTAAAGGGATATAGCTGCTAAGATTCCCTCAAAAGAACAGCAGAATTAGGAAAAGAGCAGCTTCAATTTTTAGAGCAAAGTACATATATTTATTTACTTCTTCCCTCCTTCCCCCACCGATGGTCATTGAGAGGCAGTTGAAAGAGGAGCCTTAGGATGTAAAGTTGGCTGTTAAAAAAAGCCAAACGCACACAAAACATTACACACAAAAATATCAAACCACATAAGGACTGAAAAATTTAAATATAACCTTCCTTCAAGAGAAGCACTTAAGCAAATAGCTGACTAACATAGAAAAGGCAGTGGGAGAGAGTTTTCAGTCATCTCCATTAATCATCCTAACTACATAAAATCTGCAGAGTAGTTGATATGCAATGGCAAATGCTAACTTAGGACCTTGTCTGCAGGTGTGAATATTAGCAGACCAGGTCCTTAATTAGTATGCATTCTTGCATATAAACACTTTAGTAAATGCACATGCTGACTTCAAAAGGTTTTGGTGCTTTTGTGTATGTCAACTTTAAACCTTGTATTCATATTTTCAAGATCAGAAGTAAAAGTAATAAGGAAACCATAATCTGTACATGTCTCAAATTTAGGCCCTAGCTTTTATTTTCTGCATATAAAATATATAATGTTTTAGAAAGTCTATCATCTCCCCTTCAATTAACTTACAGAAGGTGCAGACTAACATAGCTATGTCTGCTGTGGATTTATGGGACATCTTAAATTTATTATACATCATAGTTTCAAAAAAGGTGTTGAAAGTGGCCTTTCACATTTTAATACTTTAATGCTAGTAATTAAAAATGATAAAATCTGCTTGCAGAATAAATTATATATTTACAGTAATTTTTTTCCATTCAACTATTAGTTACTTGTCAATTATTAATTATTTTAATGTTCCCTATGACTGACTTTTTTCTTAATTAAAAACTACAATTCTTGATTGAAGAGTAAACGAAAAAAAAGCATAAAGAAGCATGCTTTAAGAAATAATGGAATTTTGATGCTTTTAATCTACAATTTAGGTTATGCAGGATTGAAGTAACTCAAAATTTTGGTTTTTTTCATAGAATCATAGAATGGTTTCGGTTGGAAAGGACCTTAAGCATCATCTGATTCCAACCACCTTGCCAGAGGTAGGGACACCTACCACTAGATCAGGTTGCTCAAAGCCCCATCCAGCCTGGCCTTGAACACTTCCAGGGATGGGGCAGCAGCAGTTTCTCTGGGCAACCTGTTCCAGTGTCTCACCACCCTCATAGTGAAGAATTTTTCCCTAGCATCTAATCTAGATATACATTTTTTCTGCTTGAAGCTGTTCCTGTGTCCTTTCACTACATGCCCTTGTAAAAAGTCCCTTTCCAGATTTCTTGCAGGCCCCTTTAAGTACTGGAAGGCTGCTGGAAGGTCTCCCCAGAGTCTTCTCCAGACTGAACAACCCCAGCTTTCTCAGCCTGTCTTCACAGGTGCTCCAGCCCTCTGATCATCCTTGTGGCTCTCTTCTGGACATGCTTGAGCAGGTCCATGTCCCTCTTATGTTGGGGGCCCCAGAGCTGGATGCAGTACTCCAGGTGGGGACTCACAAGAGCAAAGCAGAGGGGAGAATCACCTCCCTTGACCGGCAGGTCAGCTCCTTTTGATCCAGCCCCGGATGTGATTGGCTTTCTGGACTGCAGGCACACACTTCAAAGTCATGTTTTTCTGGCTTGTGTAAATTAACATCAAGCTTAAAATTTGATTTTTATATTTTAACTACTCAAACATCTAAATTATTAAATTTGAAGAGAAACCACCACTTATTAGTACAGAAAAATAGTTAATTTACTAAGAATATTCTTGTGTTGCTGGTAGCTTTGGGATCTAATTAGGATCTAATTTTGGTATCTAATTGGTAACTGGTTTTATTAGATCACGTGTAATCTAAGAAAACCAATTGTAGTCTAAATGTGATTATTTTGGTGTTTTTTTTTTTTGTAGCCATAAATGCAGAACCCAGTCCATGCATTGGTGCTTTATTTTGGTATCACTTGTCCTTATCTATGAGTTTTGGCTGTTTTTTGTTTTCAAGTTGTTAACTTAGTCTTCATCCCTCGACATTTTCAGTTCTGATTACATTGAACACATAGAATCGCAGAATCATAGAATAGTTTGTGTTGGAAGAGACCTTCAAGATCATCTAGTTCCAATCCTCCTGCCATGAGCAGGGACACCTTACAATAGATCAGATTGCTCAAAGCCGTATCCAGCCTGGCTTTGGTAACCCTAGAGCTTAGGTTGAGATTTTATTGCGTATTACAATTTGAAAAATTTGTGCAATTATTAACTAAAGGGCTAATGACAATAAAAGGTGATCTATGTGATGTATGTAGAAGTGTAAAATCTATGAGGTCCTATGGCTAAGGTACTCATGAGATTTCTGTCTGAAGTATTAAGTTTTTCTTAAGATGCTGTATTTTTGGCTAACTTTAAAATGTGTTTCGCTTTCTACTATGATCCAGCAACAGTTCTTATTTTATTGCATTGCACTGCTTGCCATTTTCTGTTGTACTGGATATCAGTATTGGAATGATAATTTAGGAAAAATTGCTAGATAGACAAAATTCTCAAGTGGATAATATATAAAGCACAGACATATCCTTGTCTTTCAACTATCTTGTTATATGACTCCAAATAAATATTCCTATGAAGGCACAGAGGTTATATTTATATTATTAGAGATACTGTGATGGTCACAAAAATAAGACCAATGACAATTTTTCTCTGGTTGGAAGAGTATCTAAAAAAAGCCCTGGCTATCAGTGTGTCAATGATATTTTTATTCTAAAGAATTTCACTGATATTTAATGTCTTTTCTTCATCACTATGTTGAAGGAAAGTGAGATTGCACTTGACGGCATGTCAGTGAGTTGACTGCAATAGCAAGCCTGAATATTAGAAAAGGCCTGGAATGCTAGGGCTGGGAATCTAGGCTTTAGGAATGTAGAATGTTAAAAAAGAGGAGTGAGCCTAAGGGAGGGAGGGGGGGAATCTTAACATTGTAATTAGGAAAAATAATTAAAAACTTCAATGCAGACAGGCTGTGAACATGAATATAGAGAGGAAGAACTCTAGACGGGAATATAGTGATGAATCATCCAAATGAAAATATAGGTCATGATAACATATTTATAGATATGAATACTACTTTGGTCACTTTCTCATTTTGGTAATAAAATTCCATTTTCTGTAGATCTGTGAAAGAAAATCTTCAAAGGATGTGCTGAAAGAAGCTGCTACGAATGCACTGCTGTCTCTTTTAGCTGTCAGTAAAAATGCCCAGAAATCTGCTATGGAAGGTAAGCATTTCAAAATGTATGTTAAATGATTTATGAATCAAATGCTTGCAGGTGTTTCACGTATTTTTTTAAATTGTAGAGGTTTCTGTCAAACCAAAAGTCCTAGTTTTCAGTGGCATTTTTTTGCAGATTTTCACGGAAAACATTATTTAAAATTAAACTTTTGAGCTACAGATAAAATATTACATTGTAGCCAGTGTAAAAACAGCTCTGTGTTGGAGTGAGAAGAAACCTGTGAGCTTGTACTGCTAGTGGCATATTCATCCATTCAAAATCAGAGATTTTGCATTTCTTGTTTCATGCTATTCCAGTACAGGTTTGTAGGTGAAAGTATGCCCTGTGTTCTCAGTTCTGACTAGAACCTTAATGACCTAGACATGAAGAGACCTTTTTTTTAGCTTTGTTCTTCCCTGCCACTTTCTTTCTTTCTTCCCGTTTTATAGTTTAAGCAGGACCTTCTTCCCTTGCAATGCATCATCTTTCATGCTAAGGTTTTGATTTTACAGCAGTAAAACAAAAGTTAAAAACCTCTAATCAAAGGCTTTTTGTCTCTAGTAGAGCACAGGGGAGACTGGTTAATTTGTGTTTTTGTTGTGTCATACATTAAATACCTTCTGATCAGCCCAAGTGCACTTTGTCTTGGGTGCTTTCTCATTACTTACATCTCTCTGTTGGTTTGTTCAGTACTTTAAAACTACACTATGCTGAAATACATAGCCTAGACATATCTGCTCAATGTCTTGTTGCAATAATGCAGAAAACTCTGAACTTCAAATCCTGTGCTATATCCCTACTTTCTGTTCTTTCACAGTGAGCTAGTGGTCTACTCAGCACCTTGCTTTAATCAGGGCTCTTCTGCTGATGATGACCCTCTAGATCATCTAAGACCTAACTTCCTGTGAAGGCACTACCAGTGCATGAAGTGCATCACATTTTACAGTACAGAAGCCTTCAAGCCATCCTTGCTGCGATGCAACAGAAACCTGAGAGAAAAGGAAGAGAAGTTCTGAGGTTCAAATCAGTGTCCTGAAGATATCTGTAGCTCTAACATCACCTATTCAGCTGTTAAGGACTACTTTTTAAGATATCCTGCACCTGGAAAGGAACAGCCCCTTACAGCAGTACAAGCTGACTGGGGAGCTGAAAAGGACCTTGAGGTCTTAGTAGGCAACAAGCTGAATGTGAGAAAAATAACAGCGTACTGGGCTGTATTTGCAGGGAACACAGCCAGTAGATCAAGGGGAAAGGATTATCTTTCTTCTACTTAGCACTTGTCAGACCAAACCCAGAGTAATGCATCCAGTTCTGGCCCAGTACAAGAAAGACATCAACAAACTGGAGTTCAGCAGAGGGCCACCAAGGTGGTTGTTCCTACCTGTCCTTAAAGGAAAGACTGAGGAAACTGGCAGTGTTCAACCTGGAAAAAATAGCATTTTGGGAGGACCTAATAGCAGCCTTCTTGTACCTCTGGGATTTTGGAGAAGACAGAGCCAGATTTTCCACAGCAGTGCATGATGTAGGAGGGCAAGAGAAAGTGGGCATAAATTGAAATGTGTCAAACTGGCTATTAAGAAATATTTTTCATTCAAAGGCAGTAAAACAGTAGCTGGACATACTGTGCAGTCTCTGTCTTTGATCAGTTTCAAGACCCAACTGGATAAGACCACAAGTAAACCTTTCCTGATCTTATAGCTGATCCTACTTTTAGCAGGAGATTGGACTAGATGGCACCTAATGGCAATCTCATCCAACTTGAATTATCCCATGAGCCTATGGTCACAGAATCATACAATAATTTGGGTTGGAAGGGACCTTTAAAAGTAATTTAGGCTAACCCTTCTGCAGTTAACAGGGACATCCTCAGCTAGATCTGGTTGCTCAGAGCCCTGTCCAGCTTGACCTTGAATATTTGTACAGATGGGCCACCAACTACCTCTCTGGGCAAACTGTTCGAGTGTTTCACCATCCTCATTGTAAAAACTTTCTTCCTTATATCTATTCTAAATCCCCACCTTTTTACTCTAAAGCCATTACCCCTTGTCCTGTTGTAATAGGTCCTGCTAAAAAATTTGTCCCCATCTTGCTTGCAACCCCCGTTAATTATTGAAAGGCTGCAGTAAGATCTTCCCAGAGCCTTCTCTTCTCCAGGATGAACATTCCCAACTCTCAGCCTTTCTTCATAGTAGTGGTGTTACATCCCTCTGCTCATTTTTGTGGCCCTCTGGGCTGAGGACCCCAGAGCTGAGCAAAGTACTCTAGGTTGGTTCTCACCAGAGTGGGGTAGAGGGGGAGAATCGCCCCCCTCAACATGCTGGTCACGCTTCTTTTCATGCAGCCCAGGATGCAGCTGGCTGCCGGGGCTGCAAGTGTACATTGTCAGCTGCTCACCCGCCAGCAACCCCAAGTTCTTCTTGGCAGGGCTGGTCTCAATCCCTTCATCCCAGATTGCATTAATACCAGTGGCTGCCCTGGCCCAGGTGCAGGATCTTGCACTTGGCCTTGTGGAACCTCATGAGGTTCACATAGGCCCAATTCTCAAGCTTGTCCAGGGTGCTCTGGATGGCATCCCATCCCTCATATGTGTCAATACTGGTCCCAGTATGAACCCCTGAGGGACACCACTTGTCACCGATCTCTGTCTTGACAGTGAGCCATTGACCAGTACTCACTAGGTGTAACCATCCAACCAATTCCTTATCCACTGAATAGTCCACCCATCACGTCCATATCTCTCAAATTTTGAGAGAAGGATGTTGTGGGGGACTGTGTCAAAGGCCTTACAGAAGTCTCATATGAGATCCCTAGTTCTTCCCTTGTCCACTGATGTATTCACTCCATGATCTTGTGGTGAATTAAAGACTCTAGATCCCAAGGAAAGAGCCTAATTCAAAATTTTGCACTTCATGTCACCTGAACATTTGCTTTCCTTCCGCCTCAGATGCAGCAAATCTGCTGCTGTTATGGAAAAGTTGGATAGGATAAGATAAATGCATGCCATGACCTCTTGTCTCTTCTAGGCAGCATCGTTGAAGATATCCTGAAGAGTTATGAGTTGCTATCTTCTTCCCAAATTCATCTTCCCCTTTCCATCTTAGTATTCCTTCCTTTTGGCATTCTTCTCACAGGACTCTCTTGCAAAAGGATTCAAATGTATTCTTGCTTCTTAAGATCATTCAACTAGATGCATTCTATTTCAGAGACAGTTACTCCCTGATAATCAAGAAGATAATATATGGTATGAACTCACACAATTTGAGCATCTGAATCCTGATCAAGATCATTGCAAGAAAGATATTTTATGTTTCATAAAATACTTTTGCTTATAAATAAACTTCAAAATGTTAATATTTTTTGTCTTCCAGTTGACTTGATAAACACCTGTATAGAAAACATGAAACATATTCATGCGCAGCTGAATTTGGATTCCTTAAAGGCTGGGAAAGCACAGAAAAAAAAGGTAACTATAAAAATCAGAAGACTGATATGTTAAGGCACTTCCAAGCTCTTGTTTGTTTGTTTGTTTTCTTTCTTTGTTTTCTTGAGGCCAGTACTGTTATTACCTGTCACAGGTGAGAGTAAATGACAGCTTGTATTGGATCTGGATACTAGGGTTTCTTAAAGATTCAGTGATTGTAGAGCTTTTTCCAACTTGCTTACCGTACACACTCACTCTCCCACCCAGAGTTATGTTCATTAGGTCTCAATTTCCCTTTCCAACATGTAAACGTCTGCTGGTTCAGGAAAGTCAGGCAGAAAATCACATCACATGGTGCTTTGCAGCTGCTCAGTTACCAGTGTTACTGGCCAAAGCCCCTGGACATGCGCTGATGTTTGTCTCCATGTGTCTCTCTAGTTTCCTGGATCTTCTCTCACTTGCAGAGTGACCCTTTGTTGCAGAAACTTTCTTTTCAGAAATCCTTGTTGCCACCAGCTTTTCTTTCCAGAACTCTTAAGCTTCTGTTTACTTAATCTAAATATCCTATATGCTAAATACAATGCATGATAGGCCTCGGAATTAGTGGTTCTTTCTCGTGTCTTTTCAGTAATTGGAGGATTCAGGACTTCCCATTTTTAGTCCAGGTTATCAGAATTAGCAACTATCCCATTCTGGTTGAAGCCACTGATCCACTTCCACCACTTGTACTCCCAGTTTCTTCTTTACATTCACAATTTCTTTAGCTTTTTTTTTTTTTTTTTATAACTTGCCTTCTAGTTGTTCCAGACTCACATCAGCCAGCTCTTGCTTAATGCACCTAGACATAGATTATTTCTTACCATCAGACAAGTGTTTCATAAGATTTTTGTGGCAGTCTGTTGTTTTCTTCCACTTACATCTAGAAGAATTTTTAAAATACAAACAATAACCTCTGCTGTCAACTTTGATATCTTGTCCACTTCCACATAAAGCAGAAACTGCAGAAAGCATCTTCCTGTAGGATATTTATGCATTGTTTGAGCTCAATAGTATTTTTCTCCAAGACGTTGGCAGATCCAGACATTAGCCTTGATTTGCAAGTGTGAAGCTGTGTTTTATAACAGTGAGCTCTTAAAAGAATTTGAGTTTGACCCTGCCATTTGAAAGCTACCATATTTTTTCTTGAGATCTCCTAAGCCCATTTGTTATCCTTTGTTCAAGGGGTGGAGGCTGGAAGGTTTCCTGCCCTGGATATGTCCAACAAGGTTAATATTTCTTAGGTTGAGAAGGGGAAATCTGGGAACGTTTGTTCCTTTCCTAAATGTAGAAGGAATTTAAAACCTGAAAGAAAAGAGCCTCTGAGAAAGGTCAGAAACACTGTTTAATGAAGAATTATTTGAAAGAGATTTGCAAAAGACTTTGTGGGAGATTTCTTTGCTGAACTGAGACTGTAGGTTGCTATATCATAAGTAACTGTGCTGTTCATCATATGTGGTACATAATGACAAGCAATCTAGTTTCACGTGAGGAAAAGTAAGATTCATCTGACGATTCACAAAACTGCTCCCCAGCCCACTTTGAGGCACAGTCCTCAAAGTGAAGTTATCAGAGCTTCTTTTCTTTTTCTCTTTCCTTTTAACTGTTTTACCTGATGTTCCTTTTTGTTCACAATAATTACTGTGATCTTAACTAAGGGCATGAAAACTACTTACAAATAGCTAAGCTTTCAAAAAAAAAAAAGAAAAAAGAAAAAAAAAGAGAAAGAGAACCAAAACACCTCAAAATAGGATTGTAGTACAAATCAAGATAACCTAAACCAAATAAATACCGACAGTACCATCGACAGTCTGTAGCTTTTTCAACCTTATAGAAGTTTAACATAAATATAAGTTGTATCTTGTAGCATTCTGTAGGATTTAGTGATATTTGTATTTGTTAAATAAATAAACAATGTGGGAGTTCCTTGAAGAAACATCTTAGAGTTACTACTCATGTTTCTTTTTCATCTTACACCTGACTTTCATTAGCTTTTTTGATGTAGGCTTTGACTTCTCTAAATGTCATCAACTCTATGATATGTTTTATAAGCAAGTATTGTTGCATCACCTGGTCTGTGATTAAGCAAGAATTCTATTTTATATTTTTGCTCCTTTATGCTTGATAGAACAGAAATAATCTGTGGTGAACAAGCTATTGGAATTTGATTATCTTTCAGAAGTGGTTTAGTATGTCAACTTTATAGAAGTTAGGTCAGCCATCATTAGCCTTTTAGTGTCACAGCACTGTCACAAATATAGATTTCTTTTTTTTTTTTAATTTACTTGCATATTTGAATCTCAGTATAGGACTTTACTATCCAAAGGTCTGTATTTATCTCTGTAATATTCTTATCAGGATGGAAACTATTCCTATTATTTTGGATAGGGAACTAAGACACTGAGAATATAAGGATGGATTGGTCTGACCAAATGTAGAGATCTGTAAGACAGAGCTAGTTTATCCTTGTTGTTATCCAAGGAAGGAAAATAGGTGCTTCTAGGGAGTGATTCATTTGATTTGTTTTAGATGTCTGCTTTAGGGTGGAACAAGTACTCAGAAAGTGTTCCCAGCCATTCTTCATTAATTGTAAGCGATGTGGAGTTCTGCATTACTGATCTCTGCATTTGGCCGGATCAGTGCCCCTAGAAATAGTATCTGTGGGTTATAAAGAGAGATGAGAATGACTCCAAGTAACTTAACATAAATGTCTTTAGTAGTAACTTGTTATAAATGTTTTTAGTGTACTAGTGTTTAAAGCTAGCTGAGATGAATCCTACCTGAGATGAGAAGGAAACTGCTGCAGAGATGTGACCCGAGTGTTGATGTCTTAAATTTTCATCTCTCCTTTGAAATTACTTTTGTTCTTGTACAAAATTAATTCTGGTCTTCTGCTGATGATCTTCAAATATTTTTCTCTGGATAGGAGGATAACCTTAACAAACAGTTAAGGTGTTCTATGCAGCTCCTTAGAAACTGCCTCTTTCAAAATGAAGAATGTAAAGTAAGTATTCTTACTCTGAAATAATGTGAGCACATTCAGTAAGTGAATAAAGATCTTGATTTTTTTTTTCTACTTTGAATTTATTTTCAAGCTGGCTAAATTAAAGTTTGATATTAATGGAAGAGTACTTTAAATTCCTGCCTCCTAGGAATTTTTCATACATGCACAGGAAGTCAATGTTCTTATTGAAACATCATCTACCAAAGTTTTAGATGGCTATTGTCCTTTATACACACTTCTGTTTGATGAAATTAATAATTGCAATTTTAAAAGCATATAATGTAAAAAATGGATATGGGGAAAGGTATGGGGCCATAAGATAAGTTGCATAAGAGAGACACTTCACATCTTGGAAAGTTATGTTTCCTTTCCTTCTTTACTCTCTCTTTTCCTTTCCCTTTCTGAAAGACAGAAAACCCAAACAAACAAGCAAAAGAAAAATAAACCATAACCCCAAAAAAATGCACAAAAAATCCCCACAAAATCCCAAACCCTAAATAATAATTTGCTATTTATTTTTCTTTGAGTTAAATTACACTAATCTTGCAAGGTACAATTTTAATTTCATCTTGTTTTTTTTTTTTTTTTTCATAATTTTCCTTGCTCAAAATCTTGTTTTGAATTTCTTCATTTCATATTCTTTTTTGTTTTGTTGTTTTTTTTTTTTAGTTTGTGCTTTTCAATTTCTTTTCTACTTTGGTTCTTCTGCTTGACTGTTTTTAACATGGGGAAAATTCTACATTACTTGCTTTCATTCTTTCCTGTATTCTTCCTTTCTGATCACTACTCTGTCTCATTGCTGATACCTTTCACACATTTATTGCTATTTTGTCTTTCACAGTTAAATTTGTCTTGGCACTGTGGTACAACTTGTGCTAGTTTTAGCAAATGCACTGGGGGAAACCCAAGATTTCCAGACTTTCCAGAAGTATCCCTATTGTGGGCATGTGTTAGCACCACTTTTGTATATAGAACACCATGTGAACTATGGACCTCATTGTCCTTAAGGTCCCCATAATTTTGTTGTGTTATAATATCAGATAAGAGATATTGTAGAATATTCTGTTTTGTTTTGGTCAGGGGTCTGCAGAGACAGTTTCTTGGAAAAGAGAAGGAGGTTGCAGTTGGTAACTGAAGTTTTCTATCATTTGCTCTGTAGAACTGCAGTCTTCTATTTCCATGCATTTTGAGTTCTAATAATTAGTTTAGTTGGAGTAGAACAAAACTTTAGAATAGGGAGCTCTTGAACAACCACAGTTGGAATGAATAAACTTTTGTTTACATGTCTCAGTAATTAAAATGAGTGCTGGTTTTGACTGGGATAGAATCGGTTTCATTACTGTTGAAATTAGGGTGTCAGTTCTCTCCCTACAATCTTTTACAGCAAAATAATGGGGCACAGTAAGATAAAAATATGCTTTTCTCATTCTGTTTATGCTTCATTTTCAAAGTATTTAATAGTATAGCAGTTTAAATTCTTCCTCATGTTCTTGTAGATGGCAGCACTCAAAGCTCATCTTGTTCCTGTTCTGCATTCACTATGGCCATGGTTTTTAATGGATGACTCCTCAATGCAAATAGCTCTGCATTTGCTTTGTGTCTACACTGCAAACTATCCTGCAGGTAGGAGAGTTGCTTTATGATGTAATACATCAAAATATTTAACCAGAATAATTAAGACAGAAAAACTTTTAGAATGTTTATTAATACCATAACAGGGAAGTATAAAAGCCCTGATCCATCAAAGGCTATCAAGAATTTTTATTTTAATACATTCAAGACTTTTTTTCAGATCCTGTTTCAGTCTATTGGATTTAGCAAGAGTACAATTGTATTAAAGGATTAAATAGCATTAAATTCAAACCATTATGTTTGAAGGTTACAGTGAAAATCGTGCCAAACTCAATAGTATTCTATAAAAATACTACTCTAGGAATTCTCTCTTGGAGAAGAATGTATCAGTACTTCATGTAGTTTGTACTTCAGCCCTTACCGAGAACATTCTGGTTTTGATATATACAATAATATAATTTAATTGCGTACTAAATTTCTTCCATTTATTTGTGCATTGGTCTCACTAGCTTATATTTGTGTTTTTTTCATGAGGATTCTCTTTGTCATTTGAATAAACCTTTTATCTCTATTTATGAGTAATAGGTTTTGGTGGGTTTTTTTTCCACTAATATGAATTTTTCTCATTCCATGTACTGGTTATTGACTCAGGTAATGATTTGCTAGTGGCTTTAAGAGACATATAAGTATCTGTTGATTTCTCCCTGTCAAAATACCATAAAAGAGTTACCATGGTTAAAATATACTAACTGAACAGTCTCTGAGCTTTTTAACCATCTTTTTAGTTAATGTTCTCACACCTTAAATGAGCTTGTGATGTCTTTTTTTTTTTTTTTATTAAAGACTTTTTTTTTTAATGTGGGCTGAAGAATGTTTAAATATGTGTTAGTCAACCACAGGATATAAAATTAAAATGTAATGTCCTGTGATGTACTGGAAGTCCTGATGGTCGTTCTTGTTTCTTAACTCCTCACTAATAAGGACAAGTGGTTTTAGCTTCATCAGATTTTTTCTTTCTGTTCAAAATAGTTAATTTATGAGGTGACCCAAACTTACCTACTCTGAACTGGTTAACCACTTCCCCTTAGTGTAGTCAAAGAAAGAAATACATGTAGATGTTTTCAGTGATTAAAAACTGCACATTTCTATTCAAAGCATGTCCCACTGACTTCACTGTGGTTCAAAGAGAAAATAAAACACACTCCTTTCAAAAGTCCCATCTCAGTCTTTGAGCTGTTAGACTGCCCTTTCTATAGACTTTTTTTTTTTAAATATGTGTGCATTTCTCACATGATAAACATTCATTTTTTTTTAAGGTTGTACTTCACTTTGTTGGGCCAGTGGTGGACAGTCGTCATCACTTCCATCTGCACGAACTGCAGCTGGCAATTCATTAATGCATAACGTCTTGAAATTGGCTTCCCAAGTGTCAAATGATAACAGCCCAATTCAGCAGGTGGTCTTTTGTCTTCTTTCTAACCTTGCTTTGTCTCATGACTGTAAAGGCATTATTCAGAAGGTAAGTACATAGTATTCTTGATATTAGGAATGTGATGGATGCATTTTCCTTTTTAATAAACCCTCATATTTCAGTATGGAATGTTCTGTGATCTTATGGAGATGTTTCTGCAGAAATCAAAGCCATTGTCTCCTCAGTTGTGTTACTATTCCCAAAGAGAATCATGTAATTCGGTCCTATTCATAGTCTGAGCAGAAACAGCATACAGAGCCAATTTTTGCTAGGGCTTTTTATAATCTCTCAGTTTCAGTGAAGTGTAAAAAATTTAATACCTATATATATTGATAGCAATCACTAGTGGATCGTGCAAATGAGCATACAGTAGAACAAACTGCATGGGGGTAAATAAGAAATTACACATTGTATAAATCGTTAGGCATACTGTACGAAACAATCTTTGTTAAAATTATAGTTTAAGAGATGTCCTGCATGTCTGTAATTGGCTGTTAGTTAGGAATCTATTTTTATTTTATAAATAAGATTATATAAGTACTGTCTTTTCCCTTTTTAATTTGCATATTGAATGAACCTCGCTCTATTTTATGAAATTTTCTTTGAGAAATCTATTTTGTTAAAATTTAACACTGATCGTTTAAATAAATTCAGCACCTTGAGAAATCAAACCATGTAGAATATCAACTACAGTGGTAATATGATAAAACTAGCTAACACAGTAGAACTTGTAAAAAGTGTGTTTGTTTTTAGGATCTTTTATAGTAATTTAATAATTTCAACAATTTATTTCAATTTACATTAACAATGTTCTGTGCTTGGACCTAATCAGCTGTTAGAGAAGGCAGGGAGAAGTATGATCTTTTTGTAGTGCTAATTCTGTAAAATTTCGTCATGCAGTTATAAAATTGCTGAAACTCAAACTTTGTGATAGAAACTAAGAGTTTGAGTTCTTTTCTATGGTAGTTGGTCTGTGAATTGGTTTGGCTTCTGCTGTGTTCAGAGTTTCACTGTAGTGTGATAATACTTAGTCTTCATTCTCTCTCCTGAGCTCTGCTTTCATAAGTGTAAGCAATGCTGAATTACTAATTTCATCTGTGAAAACTAAATTCCCAATATTATATTCACATGAAGAAAACCACAATGAGGTTTTATGCTAGATTGTTTGCTTTTAACTAGGTGCTTGTATGTGTTGTTGAAGGTCAGTAAGGTTAGGAATATTTAGTCAAGGATTTGTTTCATCATAGTCATAGGAGTGTTATGTTAGAACATCTCTCCCATGCGATAGGGGAATAGGTTTTCATCTGCTCAGTCTCCTTAAAGTGGGGGCAAACACTGAGGTTAGGAAGGAGTAGTGTATGCCACATCAACACACTGATCTCTTTCTTCAAAGCTTACAAAACCAGACAGCATTCCTATGGCTGTCAGTGAAGGGGGGTGTGGGACTACAGATCCTTATAAGTCCCTTCCAACTTGAGATATTCTATGATCTCTTTAACATTTGCTAATAATGCAAGCAATAATAAGTAAGGAATCAAGAATATGTTAAGTAGTACATTGATTCAATTAAATTTTTTCTAGCTTATTTTTGGGCATAAATGCTAAGTGCATAGCAGGAAGCTTAGGTAGTGATGGGAATTAGCCTTTAAAGAAATATGGTCAACTCTTCTGTAACTACATTGCATACATTATTCCAGAAGAAAATGTATTTTTACCTTATTAACGTTTTAACCAAGATGCGGATACATTTTCATATGCAATTCTTTCAAAAATTCCTGACTATAATAATGTGTTCCCTGAAATATGTGAATGAAACATTAATACTAGGTTTTGGTCAAGTGTGTAGACTGGAAGGTCAGACAGCAATGACCAAAACATGGACTACTATAATTTCTGACATATTTTTTCTTCTGCCTGACAGAGTAACTTCCTGCAGAACTTTTTGTCTCTTTCTTTACCAAAAGGAAGTAATAAAAATCCTGGTAATGTGCCTACTCTTTGGCTAAAGCTGCTACTGAACATATCTTTTGGAGAAGAGGGGCAGCAGATGATTATGAAGATAAATGGGTTTTTAGACCAGATTGTGGAGATGTGTAAATACAAACACAAAAGCAGCCAACATCTAGCACTTCTTATTCTACATAACATATGTTTTAGTACAACTAATAAGCCAAAGATATTAGCTAATGGTAAGTATCTAAAAGGTATTCAAGCTATTTTACTCTAAAAATACTGGGCCTTCCAGAATATCTTTTTTTCGTTGCAATTTCAGTTACTGACCAAGAATACAATATTGTTGTTTAGAAAAGCATTTTTTAAAATTTTTTTTTTGTAGAAGTAATTGCAGAACATATATTTCAGCAGAAAATCAAATAATATAGAGCAAAAGGAAAAGCAAATAGTTAAAAAAATAAGAGATGAGACTGATAATATATAGCAACACATGATGAATAAAAGGATTTTTGCTGTTTTTTCAAACAGCTAATTTTCAGGGAGGTTTTGAGGGATCCTTTGTGTCAGTCAGTTTGAAATAAGTGAAGTTCCTATCTTTCAATTGGACAAAATATATTAGCTCCTGCAAGTCGCAAATGTTGAGACAAACTATTTTGTGTTATGTCATGGCATGTATATTTAATGTAACAACATTCACAGAATTTTCTCATTTTTTTTGTAAAAGGCCTGTTTCCCCTATTTAACTGCAAAGAGTGCTCCTGTCTTTCTCAGCAGGTTTTCCATAGTGTCCATGCTTTTTTTTTTTTTTTTTTTCCTAAGGTGCTGATTTGCTGCTTAATTAAACATACATTAATCAGTTCCATAATCTGTGAATTTTTATTACAAAGTGAGTAAGCAAACTTGACGAATCTGGCTTCAGAGCAAAGCTAGGAAATTAAGGCACTTACCATGGGGTCGCAAATATTTCTTATTGGTTAGAAATCATCTACATAATAAATACTAAGGAAAATAAAAACATTTTAATTTCCATCCTGATGTGACTCTAGTTGTGGATACTGGGAGTTATAAAACAGTTTCATGCCTTACTCAGTCTCTGTGCATAGCTGATGCCTGTGTATGTTTTATTACCGATGGCTTAATGTTTACCTTGCTTAGTTTTGTTTTGCTATATTCTTTTTAATGCTTCTTTGAATGCAGTCTGCCAGTTTCATAAGCATGTTTAAATTTAATTGGGTAATAAACTTTGTGTAATTCCTCTGACATACAATACTTGTCATAAAAATTAGTGTGCTCCAAAATACGGAGACATGTATATGTATTTGTTTGGGTTTGATTATATTTTCTAGGTGCAGTTTGGGGTTTTTGTGGTTTATTTTTTCTGGGTTTTTTTTTTTTTTTTTTGTTTTGCTATGTTTTATTTTCTTCATTAGATAAAGCGATTGCAGTCCTGTCTGGCTGTTTGGAAAGTGACAGTTGTGATGTTCAGAGAATAGGAGCAGCTTCGTTTTGGGCTTTGCTTCACAACTACCAGAAGGTTAGCATTTTGAGAAATACTTGAAAAAGTTGTAATGTAACTTTTATGCTGTAAACAATACAGCAAACTTCAAGTAAATAAAAATGAAGTTTATAGTAGCAGTTCCATTTTATTTTTGTATTCGCATAGGTGCTCAGACTAGGAGGTTAAACAACATGGTAAGGAAGCAGCATCTGTATGATGATACCGTCATATGATAATTCTAAGATTCTGCTGAATTACATTAATTTTCTAAGCTTCACTGTTAAAGTGTGAACATGTGGGGAAGAAAGCCATGTCACTATTTTGTGTGGTTTTGTGTGCTACAGGCAAAAGTGACTTTGAAGAATCCATCAATAAGGAGAATAATAGATGAGGCTTATTCTTTAGCGAAGAAAAGTAAGTCTTATTTTCAAATAATACCAGTTCTGTGGTTTTTTGTCAATCAGATTGTGAATACATTTCAATTTATATAATCACGGTAAGTTTTTGTTGTGCTGCAGTTTTTTGAAAGGATACTTTTGTCTCTAAAATCATGAGTAATAATACGGTTTGTGGTTAGGGGTCTTATAAATACAGACATAGAAAAATGCCTCTTGGTTAACAAATTATTAATTATATGTCAGGTAATTGCTAAGGTTAGTTTGTAGCAATAATTCTGATCGTGCTTGCAGCAAAGTTTGCAATAAGTTAAGTTGTTCATTTAGCAATGACTTTGCTTAACAGTGCTCAACCTCACTGTGTTCAGCCACAGAGAGGAGGCATCAGAACAGACCGTTGTGCCAATCTTAAAACACTGTACCATGAGTTAGCTGACTTTCTGAAGATTTGAGGTTTTTGCTCAACTAACCGAATATAGCTATCATTTGAATAGCTTTTATACGATACATTGCCATCTTCAGTTCAAGAGCATTTATTCTGAAGGGTCTTCAAACACTGGTCTATAGCTGGGGTTTATTGGAACACTCTCATCTTGCAGAAATATGCAAATGTCTCATTTTAATTGCTCTATAGATGTAGTCAAGTAAGTTTATCAATTTGGGGAGCTCATGATAGCAGGTTTCCATAGTACTTTGCACAACCGAATTGCCACAGAATTTCTGCACACATTAAACATTGTTTGTTAGTATACTGATAAGGAGACGTATTCTTGCTAGACTATCTCATGCTAATTCTTCTGTACTGTCACCCAAATCCGTTGATTTTGTCAGTGTTCTGTTTCAAACTCATCCTTTACTAAGTCAGTTATTAAATACAACATATGCAAAATTTCATATATTCATAGTGTGTTAATTTATAGGTAAGTTTTTGTTGTTCTTTATAGCATAACTACCACTGATCAGGGAATTTTCAGAACAGTATGTTGAATGAGCAAGGTAGAAATATGTATCTTTTTCAGGTGCTTCTCATAACATTAATCCCCATTTATTAGGTGCTGCTTTAGAACACAAAGTTCTAGACTGAAATAGCAATTTTTAATTCAATAACCATTGAAGTATCAGATATTGAGTATGAAGTTATTGAGTATGAGCTGTAATTTTTACAGTTTAGTCATGTGAAGTTGCAATCTCTATTTTCCTACATTAAGGTCCTCAACTAGCCTACCCTAGTAAGTACCCTTTGATCACATTACAGTAATAATTGGGCTAAAATGGTAGATTGTTCTTCAGAGTGTAAATGGGGGATTTTTTCAACATGGCTATTGTTATTTTACATTTCTCACTTTGTTGCGCCCAAGGAGAAGTTTGAGGAAGACAAAAGCATGACTTCATTGTAACATAGCATAACCAAAAGGCAGTTCTCACTTTTTTTGTCACAAACAAGTGGGGGCTTGGAAAACTGTGAAAACCTAGCCTTTGAACGAAACAAAACAAAAACCCAGAATTTGCAACATAAGGATTTGCAGTATGAGTACTTGATTTCCTACTCATTAGTATAGAGGTTAAGATCATAAACAAATTCTAGCAAGGCATTTGATGCAATCTTTGAAAAAGTAATTTTTTTATTAAGAATTAACTGGAAGTTCAAATCATGGGTTTTTTTTTTTTTATTTCCTTTTAGCTATTCCACAGCCAGAAGAAAATGAGCTACATGCCTACTATTTAAAATGCTTAGAGAATATAGTGCAGCTTCTTGATTGTTAATCATCATCAGATGATGACTTATGTTGAAAGTGGACAGCTTACTCAGTGAGAAATTTAAAGAAAACACTTCTGATTCATTGATCTGTAGCAGCAGCATATATGCAATGGAGGAAGTTTATGAAGCCTTTGAGGAAGAAGTTCATCACTTTGAACTGAAGAAATCGCACTAAATGCGGTAATGTAATCCCAATGGGAAATCATAATGATGCTATGTATAGTATGCACACAGAAGAAGGAATGTACAGATGAAAAGGATGTGAAAAATCAGTAGTTTTACTACATTATGCATTGAAATTGTTACTGTAAAGTATTAGAATTGCTGTTTTGGATTGGTCTTAATAAAGAGGTTTTCAATTGAAATCGGCACTTGTCAGTGGATTGTAATTTGTAATGTTGTACATGTGTGCAGTGCATACTGTGAATCAAGAAATTAAAATGTTGGCAGTCATGGTATGTTATACCTATTAGGTATAGAACAGTAAGATGTGTGGTTTAGTTTTGACAGTTTTCAGTTCAAAATGTTGCTTTTTCTTTTTTATTTAAGATGCTAACAGTTGAAAAAGATCTCTCAGTTTCTGGTATTACAGGTGACAGTTATGTTAATACAGCAGTTTACTCAGGATGGGAGGTATGTGTATCAGTTTTAGTTATGTTACAACATGGTAGAAAATACTTGAGACATAATCTGTTGGTTTCCAATTTATAAACTCTTCAAATATTTTCCCTAAGGAAAAAAAAAGTCTGATATCCAGACTTGTGTTATCTTTGAACTGCTACTATATAACTATTGTCATAAGCTTTCTAGTAGTCTGTTCTGAATGAGTTTGAAAGAAAAACACATTGATGCCTGAACACATGACAGTTTTGCTGAAGGTGCTTCTGAAACATTCTAGCAGGGTGTTTCCATTTCCTTCAACACTTAAAGTTTTTTGTTTTATGTCAGGGACAGCTTAAAGGGAGCAAATAGAAAGCACAACTTTGAGAACATCCCTAATAGGGTTGTAGCAAGGTCATGTCTACCTGCAATTAGTCTTTCTAACCAGGTAGTTATTAGGTCTGAAAGTATTTTCCACCGATAGAGGGGATTTTGTTTATTTGATTTGTGATGCTTATAAATAATGTGTGACTTGAGATTATTCAGCTGACATAAGTGTGACAGAGTGGCTGGATTAAATCATTACTAGAAATGTAATTATCCGCTAACCTCCTGCTCCTCCACCAAACAAAAAGCACCACCAAAGCCTGATTCTTTCCCACTTGATACATTGCATAATTACTGTAACTTGCAAAGCGTTTGTTGAATGCTGTCGTGCTCATCCCATAGTATTGCAGAGCTGTGAGCTTCAGGGGAGGGGAACACTCAGCAGACATGTCTGCAAGGCATTGTTTGCTGTCTGGGCTTTGGGGGGGGGGGGGGGTGTGGGGGTGTGTCTCTTCCCCTCGGAACAGCAAGTGCCAAGTCTCTTCAGAGACTATGTTTCAGCATACTTGACTGACCCTAATGATTTCTCCCATAAATCAGGTTACAAGTCAAAACTCAGATTGTTTGCCAGTTTCCTTTCTTTTTTAGAGACACAAAGAGTGAAAGTACTTAATGCCAAATTAAGTCTAATGGAGGTAACCACTCAACAGTCTTTCAAAGTGTAGAAATACACATGCACCTAGTGAGGTGAAATAGGGCTGCATAGTTGAATGGCTTTATTAAATGGATGTACAATAAAATAACATAAAAGAACCGGATGCTTGTTTTCTATAAAACATTTCAATTTTACTGAGCTGAACAAGTTCTTGAAGGAATTATTCATATTGAAAAATCCAGATAAATTGTGAATACACTTGCTGTTACAGTAAGCATTAGTGCAAGTGCTCTGTTTATCCCAAAATGAGCATAGATCTAACCAGTATTTTCTCAGTATTTTACAACATTTTATAACTTTGGGAAGCACCTGCAGCAATGGCAGAAGTAAATTCAAAAACCCAAGAGTCGGGCCCCATGTTGGGTGCCAAAAAGAACTGTTGTGGTTTAAGCCCAGCCGGTAACTCAGTACCACGCAGCTCCTCGCTCACTCCCCCCCTTCCTCCCCCCTGCTCCTGGAGGGATGGGGAGGAGAATTGAAAGAATGTAGCTCCCACGGGTTGAGATAAGAACAGTCCAGGAACTAAGGTATAGCACAAACCACTACTGCTACCACCACTACTGCTACCACCAATAATAATAATGATAAGGGAAATAACAAGGGAAGAGAATACAGCCGCTCACCACCTACCTACTGATACCCAGCCCGACCCAAGCAGTGATCTAGCCCTTCTGAGTAACTGCCCCCAGTTTGTATAGTGGGCATGACGTGCTGTGGTATGGAATACCTCTTTGGTTAGTTTGGGTCAGGTGTCCTGTCTCTGCTTCCTCCCGGTTTCCCCTCCTCCCTGGCAGAGCATGAGACTCAGAAGGTCTTTGGTCAGAGTGAACATTACTGAGCAGCAAGTAAAAACATCGGTGTTATCAGTGCTGTTCCCAGGCTGAAAGTCAAAAACACAGCACTGCACCAGCTACTAAGGAGGAGAAAAATGACTGCTACTGCTGAACTCAGGACAGTATGAAATAAATTTCTCATTAGCCAGGCAGGATGCATTAACTTGCAGCAGGTTCTCATGTCCAGTGGAGTAGATCTGAACCCACAAGCAATACTTATCCATACATACTTTCTGCGAGAGCTTTTGCATCTTACTGGCACGTAAAACTTATGTTTTACTTCTCTTCTTTTTCCATAGGAAAAGTGCATCTAAAAACAACTTGACATGTAGGGCAGCATGACAGAAGAAACACTGCTAGTAGGTTGAATGTCTGAAGCATTTAAAGCCATCAGAAAACAGGCTGTCAATTCCCAGTGCTTCACGTCGCTAATACAGGATTTTGTTCACTAGAATAAGAAACTTGCAGTTTTTCACTGATATTGTCTCTCTTTCTTTAGAAAGCTTCCTATTTAAGAATATTTTCAGAAGACTGATCTGGGGTTGAAATACATATGATCAATTGCCTTTTAATCCAAATATTTTCAATTCTTACTCCTTCAATAACCCTATGTAGCAGTGCAGTGCCTCACCGGACAGAGCAAAACAGGAGAGAGGGTTTGACCTCACTACCTGTGACCTGGTACCTTACTGTCGTGGTTTAAGCCATAAATCACATAGCCCATTCGCTCACTTCCCCCTCCTTCTTCCCCCCCACTCCGATGGGGGGGGAATGGGGAGAAGAATTGAAAGAATGTAACTCCCATGGATTTAGATAAGAACAGTCCAGTAACTAAGGTATAGCACAAACCACTACTGCTACCACCAATAATAATAATGACAAGGCAAATACAAGGGAAGAGGATACAACTGTTCACCACCCGACGACCGAGCTGTGAACTGAACTCTTCCGGGTTCCTGCCCCCAGTTTTACATCCTGGGCATGACGTGCTGTGGCATGGAATAGCTCTTTGGTCAGTTTGGGTCAGGTATCCTGTTTCTGCTTCCTCCCGGCTTCCCCTCCTCCCTGGCAGAGCATGAGACTCAGAAAGTCAGGCCAAAACATTCTAAGCCATAACTATAAACATCGGTGCTATCAGCGCTGTTCCCAGACCGAAAGTTGAAAACACAGCACTGCACCAGCTACTAAGAAGGAGAAAAATGACTGCTGCTGCTGAACTGATGACACTCACACATACCGGGAGTTAAAAGATCACCTGTGTCCTTGTTTTAGTTCTTCAAGAAACTGTTCTGAGAGAATATAGTTGTCAACATCTAGGTGGGCTGAGAAAGATGCATTCTCAACTGCGGCAACGGCAACCAACATACTAGCATCAGAATAGCAGCACTCATCACATAAATCCAAATTTAGTGTTGTAGAAAAGCTCAAAGTGTTTCTGCTTCAAAAGTGGATTTCACCAAGTCAAGAAGGGGAAAATTGTCTTTCCTCTTGGTTTTTATTCCAGGACTTCCTGTAATTGAGGATTTGAAGAGGGCCATTTTCCCATCACTATGGCAGCTGGAGTGTGACTGAGTCCTCAGCCAGAGTTCTTCATGCCCAGCAGGAGGTTTTTCCAGAAAGGTGTCTTCCAGAGTTGAATAACAGAACCTGAATAAAAACTTTTAAGTTGCTTCTAATTAAAGCTACTTTATCTGAATTTCAGAGCCTTCTTGAACCTGAGATTTGGTGAATCCTAAGACTATGTGTCTTTATGAAATGATACTCTGCACTTTGAAAGTTTTTTATAAATGGCAAATAACCCTGAAGTGTCAAGGGCTCTCACAAGCTTCTGCTGCAGGGAGAAGCAGTGTCATTGGAATTCACAGTTTTCCTGAAACTTTTGGTGTGATGTTTAATCTGTTTGTGTAAATTAAGACACTAGCTGCTCATTAATTCACAGTTCAGGAAGCTGTTCCTTGGACTGTTCCTTTGGTGTGGTTGCTTCATGCCTGCAATATGTACAGCTTCCAGCATTAAAAATAAGTTTAAAAAGAAATATTAAATTCACCTGCATGCTGGTTTCTGACCTAATAAAGATGCTACACTTGAGTGAAAAATCTTGCATTTCCTGAAATTACTCTGCAATAATTTAAGGTTTGCAAAGCATCCCTTCATAAATGTGTATTAATACAGAAGAAGGAGTGGAGCACTTCTACAGGAGGTTGTAGAAGCCCTCCTCCCTGTGCTGTACCCACGCAGCAGCCAAACCAACTAGAAGTACTTGAAAGTGAGTGGTGATGTTTAGTGTTAAACTAGTGAGGGTTTCTGAAAGTCTTTCCTTACTATTTTCTGCATTTAACAGATAGAGAAAAACTATCTCTGCTCACATTGCGTGTTTGTTGACAGTATTATAGTATTGCATTATTTATAGTTATTGCACTTATTGTGCACCCACAGGGCAACCTTCCTTCCAATTTGAATAAAGGAACTTTTTTTTTTTTTATAGTTTTAAATGGTAATATGACTGAGGCTGGAGTCACAAAAATGAATATTGTTTATAAAGCCGACTTTCTTAGTGACAGGAAGTTTGTATCCTGTAAGAACAAAATATTGTAGCTCAGCAATGGATTGTAAAGATTTATATTCGTCTATTCATGTTATTCAGAGTGTCTATATGGTTAAACACAGTTTAATGTGTTTTTTTTCAAGTATGCTTTTAAAAACATGACAGAAAAATTATGTGGGAAAAAAATGTTATAGGTCTAACAGCAATTGATTTTAAGAAGCCAAAGACCATAAAAATCAATAGAAAAATCTAATTTTAGGTGATGTTGGATTAGTTTCCAGAAGGGGGAAACATTATTGTACAGACAAATTCACTAGAGAATATAGCAGTGAAACATTATTGTACAGACAAATTCACTAGAGAATATAACAGGAATTGAGGTCAAAATGTAATCACCCAGAATGTAGCTCTTCAGGGTGGATTATTTTACTCTCCCTCTGAACTGGAACATCTCTTAATGTTAATAAATCTCCTTTATGCTGGGAGTGCATTTGCAATATTGTATCAGAATAAAGATCCTTAACAGCCTACACACTTTTTCACACGACTCTTAAAATATTCCGTGCTTTCTCCCCAACATGCTGTCATAACTTTATTTTCAGTTAGAGATAAAAGAGCCGACTGGAAACACTGGGAGGTGGCAAATGCTAAAACCAAAGGTTCTTAAAAAAGTGAAAGAGCCAAAAAAATAATAGGTAAAATAGCCTGATCTTGTAGTAAACAAGTTTGAAAGACCACAGCTATAAACACTTGTGAAAACAGCAGCTGTCTGTGCCATCATAGTTTGAATTTCATGTTTGATCTTTATTTTCCTCTTTTTTTCTTTTGTTTTTTTTTCCTTTGTGCTTAGCAATTACCTATTTTGGATGTTGGAACTTGATGATCTTAAGGTCCTTTCCAACCCTCACTATCCTATGATCCTATGTTTCTATGTTTTCAATTGCTACAGTTCAAGAAACTTTTGTTGAACCTTTCTGTATGAATTGCAGTTAAAGCACTTAACAATAAGTCAGCAGATTTCGTGCAACAACTTTAATGTTGGTTATTTTTCTACCAGCATAATTACAGTACTTTTATGTGGGTTTTTTTTTTTTTTTAATACCAGTGCAACGATATTATTAGTGACTCTTATGGTACATAAAGTTGACTTCCATGTGTACATTCACCTTCTAATGTGTGAGTGAATCAGTAAGTGATGAATAAACAGAATTTTGTGTTGGTATAAATGCACCTATCCAAGGATGATGATGTTACTCGAACCATCGGCAGTGTAAAGGTACAAGATGCTTGAACACCAAAGTCCTTGGTCTTTTCCATTGAAAACAGAGTATACCACAAACTGCTTTGCCTGTTCTATGTTTCTTCCCCTTAAAATGTTTCCATTCTGCCATTTTCCTATTCTGTGATTGTAATTGTTTCTGGTTTCAGTTAGAACTTTTCTATCATTTCTTCTGATTTCACAGGCACTAGCACAGCCTCTTTTAGAGTTACAAATAGTCTGATGCTGACCAGCAGAGAGTGAAATGGTGCCCAAGCCCACTATCAGCTTCTGTCATGGGCAAGAAGTCCTCCCACAAAAGACATAAAATCTATGTTTTGATGAAGTCACTGGAAATGCTTGACTTGGTCACTAACAATGCTAAACATAAGTTTTGTTTTGTTTCATTTTGTTTCGTTTCATTTTGTTTCATTTAATTTCCTGGGGTTTTCATTGTATATATGAGTACAGCAAACATGGCAGCCTTTTTCAAATGCAGCAGAAGGTCATGTGTCAGAAATTTCTGTTAGCAGAAGTAATTAACACTGTCAAAATCGTTTCAGCAAAGTAAACTGAAAACTATTTCAGATGCTTTTGATGTTACTCATCCCACACGAAGAATGGCTAATGTCAGAATGACAGGAAATCTGTACCTTTGTTCTCAGAAGAATTTATTCACCATTTGATAAGTTAAGTCAGCTGCTGCATTCTGTACATTATTATATACAGAATATATATTATATAGTTTGTTAACCAATAGATTTTTATATCATTCTTATAGGAGGATGTATATGTGCTCATCTCAGGCTTGCTAAGTAGAAAATGCAGTTGATTCAGTTGTGGAAAAAAAAGCCCATTGAGACTGGAACATAATATCCAGGAAATATCATTTACCGTCATCTACAACAGAAGCAACAAAAACCAGCACACAACACTCTCAATCCCAGGAATCCAGGAACAAAACACAACTGTAAGAACAGGGTATCTTTCATTTTATGCTTTTCAAAGGTATCGAACAAAAAGTACTAATGGTATATAGTCATGTTTCCCATTGCAAAATACTTGTAGTTTGCAATGGATACAAATGCTACTGCAAGGAATCTGGTAGATGCAGTTTTGACCTTGGAGCTCTTGGTCTGGGCTATTAGCTTGAATAACCCAAACCCTGAAGTTGTATGTTTGACAGTCCAATTTGTGCATGATGATCACTCTCCCATTAGATCATTAAGAATTAACTGCCTGCAAAACCAAGGTCTCTGATTATTTCTGATCAGCCTAAATAGGTCAAACAGCTTTTTGAAATTAACGTAGCAAGGTTTACCTGGGATTATCTATTTAAATTCCTGTCTATCTAATGCACTAAATTATTCTGGTAAACCTTTGAACACTTGCACATCACAAACTCAGACTGCTGCAATTTAAAAAAAAATCTTTCATATTAGCAAAAAGAAACAAGTCCATTAAAAATAGAAAGACATAATTGTAAGAAAAGAAATATCTGCAGTTCTTAATTTTGTATATTTCAAAATGAGTTATACTTCAAACTGGCAGGGGCTTTACACATGATTTCAACTAAAAGAAATTGAACCCAACCATAAAAATAGAAGCATAATACTTTTAATTGATAACAGCATCAATCTGTTAGGATAGTTGTATTAGGATAGTTGATAAGCATTTTTTTGAGCAGATATGCTACCTTTAATTTCATGATTCCTGTACGTTACAGACATAATTTAAAAAAAAAAAAAATCTGTCAGAGATCAATGCCTCTTTTTATGAGCATGTTAATGAAACAGAAGATCTATGCCAGCACAACTCAATTTAAAAAAATGAATCCTTATAAAATAACTTGTAATGATTCTGCAATGAAAGTTCAGAAGCCCTATAGATGTAATTAAACTTTCAGGTTCTTAGAAATCTGTGAACATGTTTACAGGCTAAATTTTGATCAAATAACAAAAAAAATCTCTGATATTCCTTCTTTAACTGAAGAGTCTAATTGAGAATATGACTCATCGCTGTTTTATGTCAGTATAAATATCATTGATTTCTTTGGAACTATGTTACCCTAAAACAGATTTAGAATGTTGCAGTGCATCTGGCAGGGGTTTATGATACAATTATGCTATTTCTACTAAAACAAATGGTTGTAGCAGATATTCCCTGGTTCCATTACTTGACAGTTGACTATGATACCTTTCTTGAAAAAGCTCTACTGTTTTGTTGGGCTTTGCCTAAGCAAATGAACTGCAAAATAACGACATGCTCAAGAAACATCTGTTCTAGATTTTACTAGGAAAGGGATTTTTATTTGAGGAATTTCTATGTATCAGTATATGGTGATGTAAATGTAAAAAAAATACCCAAACTAACTCCAAACCCAACAGATTATCTGAATTCATTAAAATAGAATAGAATTCTAAATTTTTCTTTAGACTTTGTTGATTCTTTAGTTTCATGTGTAATGATTTTGTGCGAGGTAGTTGTTCTTACATAGTTCTCTGTCCTCCCTAATCCCCTCTTGAAAGCTATTTCCCCCCTAGACTGAAGAGAGTTTAGTTCATTATTAATTCAAAAGTATGCTAGAAAATGTTGGGGGATTTATTTGTTTCTATTTTTAATATATTTAAGTACTTGTAGGGGAAGATGATGTTTGGTTTTTCTGAAGTACGCTTCTTTTGAAGGGCAGTTTGAGTTGGGTTGGTACCTCTTGCAACATTTTAAACCAGTCAAAGGACAAAAAGCAGAAAAGAAATAAATGTTGATGCATCTGTGCCATGTGCATCTGAAAATCTGAATACAACCCTTTCTATGTAAAGGCCCACTAAGTAGCACGTAGGAATTACTGCTGCTTTCCCTGAAGCTACTGTACCAACGTACAACCTTGGTGTACTTGGATGAGTTTCTTCAGAACACAATGACCCAGAACAAAACAACTCTTTAAAAAGTCAGATCTCCAGACTAAATAAAAGAGTTTGAAAATACATTTTCCCCAGAAGCCTGTGTCCTCATGGGAACAAGTGTGTCCCCCCACTTCTGCTGTGAAGCCTCTGCACTGTGCCTGGGTGAGTAGCCCACTCCAAGCCTATAAGGCAGCCTGACACTGAGCCCATAGGTCTTGTCTGCTTTGGGATCCCATCTCACCTGCTCCTGTCTCCTCCAGTCAGTACCCGCGTGGTGAGCGCATGGCATCTTCCCCTATCTTCATCTTGATGCCTGTTGGGATCTGTACCCAGCTCATCTCAGCATCAGGGCAGGGAAGAGGCTGGCCTCCACTGGGGCAGTCAGGCCAGCACCAGCAGTTTCTATCTCTGTTGCAAAATGGCAGCCGTCTCCTTTTTTAAAACAGAAAAAACAATATTCAGAGCTCATAAAACTAGAAATACCTATCAAAGCAAGAAGTTACCTGGTTTTCTGCTTTATTTATCATCACTATTAACTCCAGAATATTTGGGTTTGGTGTTTGGGGTGGTGTCATTTGGTTTGGCTTTCTCTCTTTCCTTTTGTGTTTAGGGAGAGATTTTAGATAGCATTGGCTCATTGAGCTGATCTTATAGGAAAGAGAAGTGCATTATCAGAAAATAATTCTCTGTCATTTTGCTGTTTACCAAACTTTTTCCAAATGAAGGGACACAAAAAGAGCTTAAGAAAAAGAAGATGCACAAGATAACTTTCTTTGCTAGAAAGGTAGGCTCTGTCAGGTCGTGGATGCGTCAACAAAAAAGGTTAAAAGATGCCATATGTGAAAAATGCATTGTTTTCTCTCCTTATCTTTCTCCCTGGATTTTGAAGGCCATTTTAAAAGTCGGAAGCTTCTTTGCCATATGAAAGTTACAGATTTTTCTTGGAGACATATCTGAGCTGACAACATCCTATAATTAAGGATAGCCTCAAGATTAAATGAACCACCTCTACAAAAAGTTTTCACATCCGGGCTGTATTTGAAGGTATTGTGTAGGAAACAGCTCTATATGCCTCTGCCAGCAAAAGAAAAAGTCCAGCAACACTCATTTCCTTAAACTGACTTTTAGTAGGGGTTTTTTTAGCAACATGATGGACATAAAAAGTAGGGTTGAACCAGGAAAAGGATCATTCAGGAAAAGTAATAGGTGTATGAAAATGGCTGTGTTCTGAAACAGAAAAGTCCATTTCCTGTCCCAGTAATGAATTTGTGTGAGAACCTTGAAGCATTTCTGCTTTCACTTTTCTTCTATTAAAATGAAACTTTAAGGTTTCTGCAAATAATATCACTGGAAACTAATAAAATCAGAGACTTCAACAGGAAGCCAAGAACTAAACTGAAAGAAGTAAACACATTATTAGTACATTAAATTCTTAGATACACAAATGTAATTTACTACTTTCCTTTGCAAATTAATTTCATGTTTTCTAATGCTGTCTTCCATGTTATTACTGGATGAAAATGTATAGATTAATTATCAACAAAATGTGAATAGAAATCCAGTACTACCTTCTTACTATAAAGGTGTCCTGAGTTCAGCAGTAGCAGTCATTTTTCTCCTTCTTTGTAGCTGGTGCAATGCTGTGTTTGTGACTTTCAGCGTGGGAACAGTGCTGATAACACTGATGCTTTTAGCTGCTGTTTAGAATGTTTAGTCTGACCAAGGACTTTCTGAGTCTCATGTTCTGCCAGCAAAAAGGGGAAGCCGGGAAGAAGCAGAGACAGGGCACCTGACCCAAACTAGCCAAAGGGGTATTCCATACCACAGCACGTCATGCCCACTATATAAACTGGAGGCAGTCACCCGGAAGGGTTTTTTCACTGCTCAGTCAGGCTGGGTATCTGTTGGCGGGTGGTGAGTGGTTGTATTCTCTTCCCTTGTTATTTCCCTTATCGTTATTGTTATTGGTGGTAGCAGCAGTGATTTGTGTTATACCTTAGTTCCTGGACTGTTCTTATCTCAACCCGTGGGAGTTACATTCTTTCGATTCTCCTTCCCATCCCCCCGGGAGCGGGGTGGGGGAGGAAGGGGGGAGGGAGGGTGTGAGCTAACTGTGTGAGTTGCGGCTGGGCTTAAACCATGACAAAAGGTAAAACAATTTATGAAATATTTTAAGGACATTTTTGATGCCTTTTTCATCTAATATGTGGCAGACATTTACAACCAAGATCACTGAACAAAAAAGTTTTAAATGGAAGAAAAACTTTTTTTGTTCCATTTTCTATAATATATATTTTTTTTTTTTGTTCACTTTTTTGTACTATTTTCCACTTTCATTTTATTCAAATGGGCAGAGGAGTACTTTGAATGGCTACTTTAAGGATTTACCCCTCACAGGCAGACATGCAAACTTCACTGAAGTTCAGGAAGTCTTCACAGGTGGACTCTCCTCCTATGGACACGTCAAAAGAACAATACTTACACAATGAACTTAAAAAAACCCACAAACCTTATTATCTTCTGCCAAATGCATTTTGCTTGACAGGTAGCAGCAATATTGCTTGTGGCATTCAACATTTCTTCAGCATTGGTGTTTCTTCCACTTCCTAAATAAGACCTTTATACCACTAGTACATCTCACCACTGGCCTACTCTGTCACTAAACATAGCTTTCTATGTTCCAATGGCATCCATTACTCACGAATAATCTCCCTGAAAAAAACTGTGAAAATACCCTTCCTGATTTTCAGCATTTAGTCTTATCTTGCCTCCCTGTTACAGCTGTGTTTTTTATCACTAGTAGTCTTTAACTTCCTGACCCACTTAGGTGTTATGTTAGGATGAATATCCAGTTAGTGATCCAGTGCCAAATATGTAAATAATTTTCCAGCTCCAGAAATGTAGAAACATAGTCTTTATCTAAAGATTTCTGAATACATATCCTCTTGAAATGATTGATTTTTTGGGGTTGAAGCATTTAATCATAGAGCTATAATTAATATAACATAGCCTCTTGGAGGCCAGTGTGTTTAACAATAAAAAATTATTAAGAAACTTGAGTATATAGATTACATTTTCCTTACTTTTCTAGATTTGGGAAAGACTCTTCGATTTTTTTTTTCCTCTCTGAATCATCTTTACCAATATATGCCCAAAATGCAATTGTATCAAATTCACAACTTTTTTCTTTCTATTTGAAGGGAAGAAAGAATGTGTTACAGAGAAAAGATGGTGTTAACATTGTGGAGGTTAACGAATGCATACTGAAGAATGCTATCCATTATGTTGCTGAATCAAGCATAAATCTTATTTTGGGGACTTTACTGCTTCTGTTAGATTAGGTGCAGAGTACAAAAAAATGATATTACTTGTTGAACTGTTTTGGGTTGGTTAACCCGGCTTCTACATGGTTAGAGTTCATGTACAAGGATGCTCATACCAAGTGCGAAAGAGCTAAAACCTTCCTCTTCCCAGCCCATTTATCTTCACTGAAACTAAAGATTTTTTTTGCTGTGTCATTTTCCAGTTAGTCACTTTTGTATATAAAGAGGTGGTACCTGGAGTGGTCTCCTTTTTAGCTGTTCCTGCTTCACTGCCACAGTCAAGGCCTTTTTTGTTCTTGTGGCAACAGCAATCTGGAAGTATATTTTCTACTCTTTTCTACTCTCAGTATTGCTACAAGCCTATCTGTTAAATCTTAAATACTAATGAATCATTGAAAAATGTATTAACATATTGCGCTGGCCCTGTATGTATGTCTTTTTCTTCATACTTTTATGGCAATTTCCATTAAAATACCTCATTACAGAGATTATTGTGACATGTTTTGAAACAGTAGCATTCATTACATGTTATCTATATATTAGAGTTTGGGAAATTAATGCACCAGGAAATGAAATGACTTACCCAGGATCACCGAAGATGTATGTTCAAGTCATGGATAAAATACAAGCTGTAGACCACCATTGTGTTTGCTGCAAAATCTTTCTTCCTCTTTCTCTTTCTAGCTTTTTATTTATTTTTTTTAACCACATCCTGCAGTTGTACATTCAGCTGGAAAAATCGCACTGTGCTGCTTTTGGTGGCAAACTGTAATTGGCATTTAGCCAACAATTAGTTAAATGCAGCTTGTTTTTGAGCCTTCCCTTCGTTTGCCTCGGAATTCAAAGGGCAGAGAGAAAGTGGAGTTACTGGGAAAGAAGAGCCAGGCTGTAGGGAAAGATAAGCAATGATCCAGATATGCAGAGCCCAAGGAGCTGCTCAGGTGATGGAGTGACCATGAGATGTGCAGCTGCTGCTGTTGTTGTTTCTTATGCACAGATGATCAGAGATATGCAGATTTTCCAGCCTTTCAGTACCAGGGAGTAGGGAGAAACAGAGGTTAGAGGTAAGGGAGGTATGAGGAGTGGCTGGAAAAGAGGGGGCTGCATGATGGACCTTTCCTTACACTGCCTGTTTTGGTAGGTCCACAGCCAGAAGGGCAGGGCAGAGATGATGCGCATTTTTCTTTTTATGGGTTGCATCTTCTGTGAAAATATGATGCTTTAAGTGTGCGCCTGCTTCCAAATGACACCAGCAGAGTCAACTTCTGCAGTGCCTACAGCTTTCTAATTTGGGAATTGCAGGTGTGTTGCCCTGAGGTCTAGGGGAAACTTAACACTGCACTCCTTAGAGGGAGATGTAAGAACACTCCAGTTACAGGCTGCTTTTTTTAGCAGGTATGACAAGGAGCCCTGTTCTTGGGGTTAGGTGACCAAGAATCCCTGACATCTGTAGTAATTGTGCCTGCTGTACAACAAATAAATATCTTTAGACATTGACATATTAACATTGATACTTAGCCATCATGCAGGGTTGGGCATTAATTTCTTAACTTCTGTTTTTCTTTTAATGCCAGATGGAAAGAAACAAGCATGAAATTCAGAGTAGCAAAATTGTAATTTATATATATTAATGGATGAAAAATAATTTTAAGCAAATTTGTCTTCATTTCTGAGACTTCCTGAGTACTTCATCTTATCTTTAATTAAAGAAAAAAGATGTGTAAAAGGTTTCATTTTTAATATTAATAGTAAAAAAAAGCCATATATGCTTATCTTTTTCATTCCACTTTACATTTCGTGGAATACCACTCATTTGTAAACTGCTATATACATTTGCAGTATGACATAAAGAATAATATTTCAAGCTACAGAGATAGTTTGTCTTTTTGTTTCTTTTGCAAATGCAGTTTAAGAATAGCCAGCCATGGAGGTTGAAGATTTAAACCATAAATCTGGAATAAATTTAAATAATTTCTGGAACCATACAATCCTGTGTAGTGGGTTTAAAGTCTGTGATGCCACACAGCGTCCAGGAACTGGACCTCTTTGACTCACAAGATCTTTTATTTTCCAATACAAAATCCGCAGTTCAGTTCCTAAAGTTTCCAATTTCCTGCTTTTCTTATCAGTAATACTTCTGTTTCCTTAGACAAGCTAAATATAGGGTAATCTTTTGATCTGCTTGAAAAGATAACTTTGTGATGCAAATAAAACAAGGCTCATTCTCCAACTCAATTCTCTTCTGTTTTGATTCTTACACTCAGCACCAGATAGGTTACTGACTGTCTAGGAACATGTACTTTGTAAATCCAGATATTAGTTCTGCTGGGACAATACCAATTGGTCAATTGAAATCCAAGTAAGTCCCAATTTTAATAAATGTGAAGTTGCTTGAAAGCAGCTTGTTGTGCTGTAGGACTTCTTTATTAGTCCTCAAAGCTTGTGCTGCTGTGAAGTTCTAGTACTTGCAGAAATTCTCATAATATTGAAATAATTGATATAAAAACAATACACAAATGAAGAGACAAGGTCATTAGAAATTTTCATGAGGAGTCATTTTTATTAAATATTATTTAGAAGGCTAAGCTCAGCTTTCCAGGAAAAGATTTTGCATATAATATATTCTATTTTTTTTTTTTTAAGAAGTTCTGATCTGTGAGTAATGTATCTGGTGAATTCAAAGAATAAAACTTCTTCATAAAACAAAAAAAAATCCCGTTGAGGGGGAATACATTACCTACAATGAATGTAATTACCTACAGCTGAGAACATGATTTCTCATACAGGAAAAATTAGGAAGTTGCTTGTAAAAACGGAAAATCATGAGGGATAAAAAAGCCCCCAAACTTTATTGCCTTTTCACATCAAACCTCAGATCTCCTCCCTTCCATGGAGAGGCCATCCAGAAGAAGAAAACTAATAAAATACTTGAATTGTTAGTGAAAATTATTCTAGATAACAGGAATACAAGGGTCATGTCGGCTTAAAAGATTGTGGAAAGTAACCTTTATGGTTTTTTTTTTCCCCAAATTTTAACAAAACCCACATTATTATTAATGTATTTATATATTTCGAAGAGTACATCAGGCTCTTATTCAGGTAGTACATCCTCTTGAGTTAAAAACTGATATAGAGTCCAGTTTTTTTATTACTTCACCGTTTGGTGGATTCTGTGTTTATTGATAAGGTAGAATAGAAATATGATTAGCCACAACAATGGAGAATCACTGATCTAACTAGGAAGTGTCAATATGAAGTAATTGCAAACAGTAAAAGTATTGTGTTATACAAAAACATGCAAAGATTAATACAGATAAATATACTTAGATTTTGTTTTCCAGACAGGCTGTTGCATTGTGGAAGATGTTTTAAACAGATCTAATGCTAAGTCCTGCTCAAGTTTGTGCAGGCTATTACTCACCTCAAATATTCATTTCTGTTGTCAGCTTTAGTTCAAATTACATTTGCTTTTTTATTTGAAAATTTTAACCAGTTGATTCAAGCTTAGTTTTGCCTTCAAATCAATCATATTCCAATTTTAAGCAGCTCTGTAAGACTTAGGTTAGGTTTCTTTCCTAAGAAAAATACACAAAAAGTGTAACAGTGTGGGGTTTGTTTTGACAAATTTCAACATGAGTCATGAATACTCAGGATTCTTACACCTTTGAACAAGAATTTTCGAGCTGCATAATTTTGATCCCAAAATACTATCTCATGACAAGTTATCAAAAATAAATTCTCAGCCCTGAAGACACTATTTTTTATAACTAGTCACAGAATTATGACCTCTTATGCATAGGAACTGTCTTGTCTTCCCTTTAGATTTTATACTGCCTGAATAATAGATAAATGTTTAACTGTAGCGTCAGAAAAATTGAGAAATTCTGTTGATTTTGGATACATGGCATGATAGAATTCTGTTTGCTTCTGCTGATGAAACCTAAAGATCCGGGCTTCATCAGTTGTCGTACTACTCATGCATGCTGCTAAAGAATCTTTAGTAATGAAAACTTTACTCTGGGGTGGATTTTGATAGGATTCTAGAGTCTTTCTGATGCAACTGCACTGAGACCTCAAACCTGGTGTTTCTTGGATTGTGAAAGTAAAAAGTGCAAGATGTTTTGTTTATTTCAAAAGAAAACCATCCTTTTTACATGAAGAGCACATGATGCACAGAGATTGCATAAAACTGTGTCACACTGTAATCACTGATTCCAGTGGTTTTTGAGATGGACCATACAGCTCTCATCACTGCTGGTCTCCAGCTTTGTGGAAGTAAGGTTGCTTTCTTATTTCTAGTTAACATCTTTCCTTTTTTTATGGCATCATGACAGATAACGACTGCAATTCACAAGTGCGTTACTGTGTGGTTCAAGCAAGTTTTAACTATTCAATGATATTCACAAGTTAGAAGTAATAATGATTTCTAGGGTTTGCTTTTTTTTGGTTTTTAGAGAAAATTTTCTGCAGAATTTGTCTTGTAGTGCTGCCAAAGATGTTTCTGAGTTATTCTATGATTTCAAATTTCAATTATGTTAATTCTGATACTGAATTTCTATGTGTGCTTTAACCAGCATAGAAGAAAAGTTTGTGGATTCAACTGTAAAACTTACTTACTGTGAACTGGAATGCATATATCCAAAAAAAGCCATGAAAATCCAGGCATCCTGGATGAAATTTAATGCAGCTCATAAAGAAAATATAGCTGTCTTGCATCCAATCTGTGGTATACATATTGAAGACAAATACAATGGAAGAATTTCCTTTGGAAATACTTCCAGTGAAGACAAGTCCTTATCTTTCATCAAGAGCACTTTGTAGAATATTGGTATATACTCTTGCTCCATCATAACTTACCCACATGGTATTTGAGAAAATGTAATAGAAATTGTTCTGCCAGGTAAATAAATCTCTCATTGTTTTTTAAATTTCTGATATATGCAAAACAGAAAGCCATGCCAATTTAAGAAGTGTCTGGTATTGTAATGTCTGGTCAATGTAATGGTGATATTTCCATTGGGCCAAGTTTCTCGTAGCAGTTCAACAAGCTATAGGATATCTTCAGAGGATGAAATTGCGACTACCCATGAAATTACAGGGATGGACCTTGTAACCCATGAATCATTTTTATCTTTATGTTGTATGGTGAGAGAATTCCTGGTCTGCAACTAGGACTGTTTTTTTCTGGAAGCTCTTCTGTACGTGCTTGTTCAGGAACAAAATTACCATTTAGGAATGGTGTTGCATCAAAAGGAAGATAAGTACAGCGGTTTAAATTAAGAAAAAAAAAAAAAACTTTTATTTTAAAGGAGACTTTTTTAAAGATGGAAAAAGGAAGGAGGAAACAAAAAGATTCAACTATGTCCATGTATATTCTGTGTAGCTGTCCATGTACTTTCCAAAGGCTCTGTAATTACCTGATCACTCTTCCAATTTGATCTCTTTTCCAGCTCTATGAGTAAGAGGAGAAAGAACCTTTTTTAGTATTTTCCCTTGTGTGTCTATCAGCATTGGTTAACTAGCAGCTCTGATGCAAATAATGAAGTTTGCCTGACAGGAGGCAAGTCCTTAGAAGATCATTTTGTACACACGATAGAATAGTTTTCAAAAGATAACTAGTTTTGCATATTGGTTTATTGATTTGGTGTTGTGAATGTAGAAAAAATTTGTTCCTCTTTCCCGTTGTCCAGATTGAAAATAAACTTCATTCAATACTTAATTTTATTTCCCAGATGGGGAAGAATGGGTTAAAAGAGATTTACTTCCTAACGTTTCAAAATCCAGAAGATATAAGTAAGTCCCTTCCTAGCCTGATCCTTCTGAGACTTCATCTCAAACTACAACTCTGTAATTTAAATGTTACAATGAAACGGCAAACCTGACTCTTGTAAGACATACCTGAACTTCAAAAATTCAAAATAGATTGTTTCTGCCTGCACCATTGTTTTTGAAACTTGATTTTAGCCAGTACATTTGTTGATGGCACAGATGAAGTAGGAATCCCACTATATCTTCCTCTCTCTGCCAGCATTTTATTAGTAAACTGCCGCCCATCAAATCAGAAATTGAGCCCTGATTTTGAAAAAAAAATTATTCTGTCTCCCTGGATTGTCTAGTTTGGTAAAATAGTTTGGAATTTAAAAGATTTCCCCTGCGTGGCACATCAGCATAGCCATACAATTCACAGCCATTCACACATAAGAATGTCCTGCTAGTGAAGGAGCTGATCAAGGTCCTTCAGAGTAGGATGCTGCAGTCCGGGTCAGAGTACCCGAACTGTGATCCTTTAGTGGCATCTCTGCATGCCTGCTTCACTCTGGCATCTTTTTTATTATATAAGGAATAACGTTACTGAAGTCATGTCTCCTTGGTTTCTTTTCCTCTGCCAGACCATTTGTGCGCAGTATTATTGCAAGTGTAGGTATTAGAAACATACATTTTTGTTGCATCCAGGTAAGCTAAGATCTGAAAATTCAGGTTGCTGATTGCAAAAAGGAACAATCAAAGGCAAAACAAATCTCTGTTCTGGCAGTGCTGAGCCCTTAGTTACAGAGGGTTATTTTCTATAAAATCCTAAAAGTTGAATGCAGTAGAGTTCTGCAAATTTATTTAGTCCCTTTCCTGGCCAAGGCAATACTGATCTCAGCTATTTGTTCCAGGGTCTACTGGCTAGGGTTAATCTGAAATGATGCAAGAAACAAGGCAGTCACTTTCCTGTGGGATGTTGACCTTCAGTCCAATACCCTTATTAGATAATCCACTTACAGATTTCAGCACGCTGTATACCACACAAAGATAAATCAGTTACCAGATGTATGTTTTTTTAAATGATACTGTGGGATTCAGTATTCTCAGTAGATGGGATTTCTGTCTTGGTTTGAGCACACTAAAACAGAAACCTAAACTAACATCAGGCACACCCTCCCCACATCCCCCATTTTTTCAAGTATATCAATTAAATCCTACTATAGAGGGAGACCATAATGTTGGAGAAAAATTAATCATTTTCCATTAAATGAAACAAAGTTTTTGAGAACAATCCTATTCAGATCTTCATAGATGCCTATAAACATGGTTTTTATAAACACTGATCCAAAAAAGAATGAAGTGTATAATTCGTGAAGATAAAGTATTACAACTTCAATCTACAATGCAAATTAAATATGTGACAATAGTAAAGTAGTGTCACTAGATCCAGCAACACAAGTATTAACAAGCCTGAAATTACATGATCAATCAGTTAAAAAAATTTGGGGTCACAGGAAGAGAAGAAAGAAGAAAGTCAAGTATCTGAAAAGCATTAAGCTGTTTTTATTAATATTTCAACAACATTCCTATTTATTTCCCTTTATAATAAAGGTGTCTTTATAAACAAAAAAGTCCACTCTGGTTACACTCTTTCATATATGATTAAAGATGTTATCAAGTGGTTTGCGGTGTATGAGGTGGCAAAATAATTCTGGAGAGACTCTACTTAGGACTCTGCTCCTGGCTAAGTCTCTGGCTGGTGATCAACAGCTCAGCCCCACCATGGTCTGGGTGGGGTGAACACGATTCTTTTTCTAGCAGGGACAAAAGTAAAAAAAAAAAAAAATATTACTCTTGGAACAGCAATGGTTGAGCTGTCAAAAGGATCTGAGATCCTAAGAGAAAGAGAAGGCTATAGAGGTCTTTTCTTGGTGTACTATCCTTGCACCACTGGAAGATGGAAGACCTTGGAATTGGTAATAAACTACCACTTATATAAAATTTTTGATGGAATTACTGTGGTGATTTTTTTGTTGTTGCTTTTTTAACTAGGTGTGGGCACTGTATCAGAATACATAATAAAACTTTTTTGTTATTTTTGCTTTAAATTTTGGATAAAGATTTCCTAAGGCATCTATGAAATAGACAAGAAAGTACTCTTTCAGACAGCACACCATTATCCCTGTGTCGTGGTTTAAGCCTCTATAACTCACGCAGTTTTGCTCACTCACTCCCCCCTCTTTCTTCCCCCTGCTCCTGGAGGGATGGGAAGGAGAATCGAAAGAATGCAACTCCCACAGGTTGAGATAAGAACAGTTTAGTAACTAAAGTATAACACAAATCACTACTGCTACCACCAATAATAATAATGACAAGGCAAATACAAGGAAAGAATACAATTCTCACCACCAATACCCAGCCCGACCAAGCCGTGCACACACACCCCCCCCCACCCCCCACCCCCCTTCCTGGTCTCTGCTCTCTGTTTTACATCCTGGGCATGACGTGCTGTGGCATGGAATACCTCTTTGGTCAGTTTGGGTCAGGTGTTCTGTCTCTGCTTCCTCCCAGCTTCCCTTCCTCCCTGGCAGAGCATGACACTCAGAAAGTCCTTGGTCAGACCAAAACATTACCGAGCAGTAATTGAAAACACTGGTGTTATCAGTGCAGTTCCCAGGCCCCAAATCAAAAACACAGCACTGCACCAGCTACCAAGAAGGAGAAAAATGACTGCTGCTGCTGAACCCATGACACCATGCTTCCTTTATTGGCAGTTACTGAAACATGCTGACAGAAAAGCAGTAATACTTCGCTACTCAGGATATCATATTGGAAACTTCACATGTAACTTCAGGATAGTCTTACAAGTGGATGCAGTGCTGAAATTGTGTGCCATAATTGCAAAGAACTCAAGAGTATGTTCTGGCACTGTTACGCATGAGCATATTGGCAAGGAATAGTCTAGCTATCCCACAGGAAGGTACTTGCCAGCTGGGTGATACTGTTGCTTCTTTTTTTCCTGTAATGTGAGCATACACCCAACAGTTTTCAGAACAGAATTCAGGGGTTTTTTTTCTCTTAGTGTTCCCACATTTTGAGTCACAAATACTCCTGCACTAAGCAAACCTCATACTTTCAGAGAGAGCTTGTACATTTTTTATAAGATGTGAAGATGTAGGAATAGTTTTATTTCACCTTTATTTCTCATTCATGAACAGCTTAAGTATGATCTGTAGTTTCTTATATAGAGTGCTTAGAGATTATGTCTGAAGACTGATTTTGCATGCAGTATGAAAGTGAGGAGCAGAGACAGAAGTCACTACTAATAGAGGAAGCGTTAGCTTAGGAGACATCATGCAGAAATTGATCATCAAAAAGATGCTATTTTATACACTTGCTGCCTCGAAGAGAAGGCGTTTGAAGCTGCAGGTGCTGTAATTTTACTTTCAAATGAAAGAGCATTGAGAGAGCGGTGTACTCCATCAGTCCATTGGGCAGGAGTGCATGGTGTTGCATGTTTAACTGTCACCCCAGGTGGCCACTCAAAACAGAGTACTCAGCTGTGCCATTTTGCCATTTGCTATCCATGTACCTAACAGCAGCAAAGCAGCAGCAGGAACTCTGCCTACTTTTTTTTATTTCAAATTATAAACTTTTGCAAAGAAATGCATACAGAGAAAGGATACGTTTCCAGTCTCTAGCACTTTGGAATGGCTATTGGAATTACTTCAATTTACAAAGGAATTAGAAGAGGTATTGGCAAAATTCCTTTTTCTTCACACTGTATCCTTTGTCTTTTTCTGGTTTGCCCAGATCTTTGCTTACCTATAGCAAATTGAGTCATAGATCCATTTGTTTATTTTGATAATTTTCCAGACCTGTGTTCAGTCCTTTGGTTCTTTTCTCTTTAGTTCAATCCATCAATACAAAAGTTATCCATCTTTGAAGGGATATTTTTGAGTAAAGTATCAATTCACAGAAAGAGTTTAAGGAATTATTCTGGTCTCTTCATCATTTATTCAAGAGAAATTAAGGTCTGGCCCTGTCATTCTTAAAGGCATATCTGTCTTAAAGTTCCTAGTCTGTTCTTTTTCAGCTATTCCTGATTCCATGGAGCATTATAATGAGTATACATCAACATGAAAGGTTAATGTGAGATCAACAGACAAATATTTGGTTCAAAACAGTATTTCCATTGATATCTGTACATCAAGACCTTAAGACTTCTACAACTCTGAGGTAGACTTTTGTCCTCTTCCCAACCTCGCAAAATAAATTTGTGACAATTTACATTTAAAATGTCTTCCAGGTCCAATAACTTGTTGGACTCTAATGGGTTTAATATAGGCTTCCTATATAGATACCATGTAAAACTTATTTCCTATCACACTCTCATATCTCTGATGACACACAATGTACCATTGGTTATAGTTTTGTATTGTCATCGCCTGTAACAATAATCTTGCCCTTTTCTGTCTTGCCCTTGAGAAAGTATGAGGCATTTCTTTGTTGGCTGCAGTTCAGTGAAATGCTTGCACATTACCAGACCACTGTATTAATGCCTCCCACATAACTGCAAGTTATCCTCTGAGTCATTCTGATTTAAGAAGTCCTGATATGTACATCTGGCTTCGTGGGCTTCACACATCCTCCCAGACTACTTGGCCTTATTAATAGTTAGTTCTCTAGCTTGCATTGCATTAAAATGTAGCAATCCCTGGATTAGGAGGTGTTGTTTCCATTGAAATGTATAATTAAAACATTATTTTAAATTTAACAGAATCAGTGATGATTGAGTGTAGGCAAAAACTGTCTTAGAAGCAAAGTAAATTAGCTTTGTGATGCAGAACTCAATAAATTGAAGTTAGATCAGCAATCCTAAAATACATGATAGACAAATTTACCATGTAAATTTAACTTAAAATATAGACTGTAATAAACATCATTAGAGAGATCACAAAATGATATTGTTCTACTCCCATAGACTACATCTTTGTTAAACATCTAAATAGAAAGTAAAAAGTCTTCAGCAGTGAAAAATTATATGATATATATGACCTGTTTATTTGAAAGCTGGCCTCTATGACACAGCAGTGTTGTATGTTTATTTACATAAAGAATGGATGTAGTTAAAATTGCCTGGAATATTTTTGTCCTGCATTTGTTTATTTGTCTTTCAAATCTATTGAATTCTAACATGAATTTCTGTATATTTTGAAACTTATGTTTATTTTTTCAGTCATTTTATTCCAGTTGAGTTAAAATTAATACTAGTTTGATTTAAAAATTCCCTTGATGTTTATAGTGACTTTTACATCCATTATGTGTCCATTATGTGAATTATGGAGAGTTGCATAATTGGCTGGGGTGGTGTTGCTGTTATATGATTGGAAATTTTGTTTCTTTTTTTTTTTATTATGAAAATGATATTCATGAGTAAATTTGTGTTTCTGTCAATCACTGACAATGGACCATTTGCTCAGGGAATATATTTTGCTAGCAACTCTGAACAAGAATGGAAGTTCATTAATAGAGTATTTAAATGCCAGATGTACCATGAAGTACTCCCGTATTTTAAACAGAGTGATCAACCTCTTCTGTGATAGCAGAGACAGAGCTTTTCTATTCTTAGCTAGTGTGATGATATCCATGCCACTCAGCACTTACTTCTATATTAATATTCTTCTGCCTGCCAAAAGTAGCACGTTGCCTAGATTTTTTTCAAGTCCCTATTCACCTGAAATAGCTTGCTTTCTATTTATCTTTGTCTCAATTTAGAATGTGATTCATAGGTCTAACAGTGAAAAATTATCAACCCTTTAAAGAACGTGGAAGCAATAACTAATCCTGAGGGATCTTCATTCTTTGGCTCTTAGACACTGAACTCCCCAGAGAAAGTATTCTCTCTATATCTTATACAGTGCCAACCACATTGTCAGCACCTAATTAGAAAGCAAGAAGATACAGGCAAGTGAAACTGCCTTCTTCACACCTCTGCTGTGATTATTGACCTGCTAATGCTGCTTTTCTTACTTTTTATCTTCTGTGATGAACTAAGGATGTCCATTCCGTATAATAGACTAGGGAAAAAAAACCCAACAAACCCAAACCAGCTGTGCTGGGAGCAGAGTAGATATCCTTTCTGAAGGAAAAGCTTAGATCAAAAGGAATTATGGAATCATGGAAAACTCAGGCTGGAAGAGACATTCCAAATTAATATCATCCATCTCTGTGTCCTGAGGCAGGATAAGCATATCTGTATCATCCCTGACTGATTCTCATGTTGGAAATGCATGCATAAAACTCTTGTGTAGTCATTCTAGTGTTTAACTAGCCTTACAAGGAGATTTTTTCCCCCATTATATCTAACACAGATATCTCTTGTTTAATAATGATTGTTTAATAATTCACTGTAGTACTTCCTTTGAAAAAAAGGGGAAGGCTCTCATGTTGCCAGCCTTCAGTCATCCCTCTGTACTAAACAAACACAATTCTTTTAACTTTTCTTATTAATTAATGATTCTAAATGTCATCATTCTTATTCTCATAGTTTTCTCCAGTTTGTATATAACCTTATTAAGATAAGATACATAGAATGAAACACCATATTCCATCTAAGGTCTTACCATTGCTAAATGATGCAGACAAATGCATTTTTTGTCTTGTGTATGACTATCTGTTGTTACCTGAGAAAATTTGTCTTTTTAGAAACAGATAACGCGATAACATTTTTGATTCTACTTGGCTGTCAATCAGAGCATCCAGATCCTTTTATTCAGCACTGGGGATTTTTTTTTTTACCTTTTTTTTTTCCCTCCTCTTTTCTTCTTTTTACTACTTACAATTTTGAATGTTCAGTTAGTTACTAAGACTAAGGACGCTTTTATGTATTCTTGGTTACTTTGCTTGCATCAGAATATACCACAATAATTGTAGCAATCGGTACTCATGAGGACTGCTTTGTTTTTACCAAAACAAGATAAAATTAGAAGGGTTGTTTTATATGTTCTCTATGAGCACTGATTGATGAACATGCATTGTGTGTCAGCTGGTTACTGTAGCTATTAACTGACTTGCTGTGGTGCGATAATTTGAGGATGACTCACTGTTCAGCTGCTGACCCAACCTGCTGTCTAGGGAGATATGCTGCTTGCCAGGGTAGACTCTAGGATGCTGCAGTGAGACTGCCAAGCCTTGCCCAGTCCTTGGACTCCTAACCTCTGTTGCTTCTTCATATGTAGGAGAGACCTGGAGCACATCAGGCATAACTACATGGTGCTGGAGGTGGTGGTCAAGGAATGGGAGGCTTAGGTTTTTTCTCCTTGAACCTGCTAAAGTAGGGAAAATATGTAGAAATAAAGGGTGGATTCCATAGGTCCAGTTGCATGGCTGGTGTCAACTACACGGTGTTACCTTTTTATAGAACTTTTTGATGATCAAGGACTGCTAGGAAGAGACAGGATCCACCTAATCACATGGGGAAAAAATGTCCTTTCCAATAGGCTATTGACGGGAGCTTTAACAGTAAAGTGAGAGAACAGCCCATAAGTGAGCAAGAAAGTGGACTGGGCTGCCCAGCAAATGGCATGGGATTATATAGACAGTAAACATCCTGAAAACAGCAAATCAGGGCACAATGTGACCATTCCAAATATGTTCACAAAAAAGAGGAAACGCTAAGTGGACACACTGAGGGGGGAAATAATTTCTGGGAAATAAACATGACTGGATGATTATATGAAGTGTCTGTACACCAGTGAACACAGCATGGGCAACAAACAAGGAATTAGAGCTCTGTGTGTAATTGAGGGGCTATGATCTCTTTGGATCACAGAGGCACAGTAGGATGGTTCATGTGACTGGAGTGCTGCAACAGCCGGATATGGGCTCTTTAAGAAGGACAGTTTAGGACAGTAGGGAAGGAGAGCTGCCCTTCATGTGAGAGAGCAGTGGAAATGCGTGAAGTTCTGCCTGGGGATGGATGATGAGCCAGACAAGAACTCATAGGTAAGGATTAGCAGGTAGATTAACACAGATGATGTTGCGGTGGGTGTCTGCTTCTGACTGCCTGATCAGGTAATCAGGCGTGATACAGATAAGACCTGACAACTGGAAGAAGCTTCACATTCTGTGGTCCTCATTGGAGAGTTCAACCACTTGCTAACTGTAGAGGAGCAACATAGCAGGGCACAATCTATTTGGTAGGTTTCTGAAGTGCTTTGATGATAACTTCCTCAGTATGTGATTAAGTAGCCGAAGAGAGGAGGCACTCTGCTCAACCTCTGACTTACAAAAGGGGAACTTGTTGGGGTTGTGAAGATCAGGGGCAAGCTTGGCTGTGTAGTACAGTTCATGATCCCAAAAGGGGGGATAAAAAGAAGTGGGATCATAACCCTGGACTTCTGAAGAGCAGACTTTTACCCATTCAGGGGTTTTCTTGGAAGAATCCCAAGGTTAACAGAGGAAAGATTTTTAATGGAAACTTCCTCCAATTGTCCATCCAGACAAGCAGGAAATCAAATGAAAATACTGGAAAGCAAGCATGGATGGACAAGAAGCTCCTAACTAAACTCAGGCATAAAAAGGAAGCATAGATGGGATGAAAGCAGGAGCAGTTAACCTGGGAGGAACCTTGAAATACTATCTAAGCACAAATGGGTGCAATTAAGGAAGTAAAAACTGACCTGTAGTTGAATCTAGTGGGTTAAATTTCTTTTTCAGGGGGCAAGTATCCCCCAACCTCTATAAGCCAAAAATACTTCATCTTTTCAGCTACTTTTCTATGCCACTGCAGCTATCAATGTGAAATTGATATTTACTGGAGTATGGTATTTCCTCTACTATCAGCCATAGCTACAGTAATACCCAGTAGTTAAACCAACACAAGAGTTTTATAACGTTGAGTTTTGCTTCTCAGTGTAAAAGTGATGCATGAAATTTTGAGATAATAGAATTTGGAAATCATTACAGGATGCAACTGCAGGGGAAATGGAAAGCATACAATGACAGATTTAAAATATTTCAAATTTAAGAGACAGTATTAATTTACATAAGACAGACTGAATAATATTTTATTGGGGGAATGTATGATAGGTTATGGAATGAAAAGAGATAGGTGAAAACCAGAAGGTAAAAGGAATTACAGATTCAGATAGTTCAACTTCCAAATACTTTAAAGGAAATAACTAAGAGATGATAAATATTTTAATTTCTGAAATGTTATTATCTGCAGAACTTATTTCTGCTGCTTGTATTTCTAATGATGAATGCTTCTTTCAGCTGGCTTGTCAGACCAGGAATACAATTTATAACTTAATAAGGTCAAAAAGAAATGGAAAAGAAACATTTGCTTTCTTCCATTTTCTTACCTGTTACAAAGCTGCCTAATAAATTCATCAAATAAAATGTATCTTTCCTTCTCCAATATATTTTAAATCCATAAAACAATACATTAAAAGTAATAACTAGGATCTGAGATATAGGGTAGAAATTTCCCACAGGGCATCCTCGTGCTTTACTCCTGAGCTTTAGTTACAATGCTTTTGGGGCTGGGCAAGTTCTTGCATGCCCTGTCCATTGCTTTGGCACCCACGGCTTTCCCTCCTGAGAAATGTTGGTTCAAATAGTTGTCCTTAGTATCCAGTTTGATTCTTCACACCTTTTCCTTCCCTACCTTTTTGTTTCTGTATGGCTTAAAACATTATATCCTCTGCCCCGGCTAAAGTTCAGCCCTCAAGAGCCTCATGGAAGGTATGAGCAGGTAGGCATATATGCACACACATACACATGCTGTAACATGCAGTTTCTCAGTATAACATTTCTCTTCATCCACTGTGAGACAATATAGGTTATTTACAAAAAGTGAAGGGTGAGACAGGCTGTGTCACTCCTGTCTGCGCACTGAAATCCTATTGCTGGCAAATTCACTTCATCCTGAACTGATGAAATTCCAAGAGAGAATGAAAATCTGATATTCTGACCTCTCATATCTTCAAGACTGTCCTGCAGGTGAATCCTGACATAATGCATTATTTGCTTTCATAGTATGACTTCTTCCCCAACAAACAAATCCCTTTTTCTGGAAGTTCGTGAATGTTTATACTGAAGAAAGCATGTGTTTTTTCACTCTTACTAGCACTGTACTCTCTCTCTCCTTGTCTTTGGTTTTTCCCTTTCCCTGCACTCTGTGTAACTAAAGTTCAGCTTAAAAGAGTAAAATAAAAATGAAGAGCAATGGAATATACCTAAACAAAGTTCCATTGTAGGTGAATTACAATTGCATGTTGTTGATAACACCATGCAGAATTCATAATTGGTACAGAAAGATTCACCAAATTGTTGCACTATAATTTAATATACATATAAAGGGATGTTTTAAGGGTATATGAGCATAAATATATTTATTTGAACATTTATGATTCAAATAGTTGCTATTAAAAAAATGCATTCTCTTCAAACACAGCACTGCTGCTGGTTTATGAGTCCAACTGTAGAAAAAGTGCCAGTGGCTCATCAGAAATTAAGATCCTTGCTGTTCTGGAAGAATACAGGGATGTTGTCCGGGAAGCTAGTGACCAGGTTAGGAAAGCTAAGGCCCACTTAGAACTAAACTTGGCTAGGGATGTTAAGGATAACAGAAAGAGAATCTATAGGTACATTGCAAATAAAAGACAGACCAGGAACAACGTGAGCCCTCTCTGGAAGCTATGGGGAGAACTGGCTACCCTGGATTTGGAGAAGGCTGAGGTTCTTAATGACTTCTTTGCCTCAGTCTTCACTGGCAAATGCTCTGACCACACCACCCAACTCTTGGAAAGCAGACACAGGGACAGTGAGAATGAAGACCCTGGGCCCACTGTAGGAGAGGATTTGGCTCGAGACCACCTTAGGAACCTGAACGTATACAAGTTCATGGGACCTGATGAAATCCATCCTTGGGTCCTGAAGGAACTGGCAAATGAACTTCCTAAGCCACTGTCCATCATATTTGAAAACTCATGGCAGTCAGGTGAAGTTCCCGATGACTGGAAAAAGGGAAATATAAACCCCATTTTCAAGAAAGTGAAAATGGATGAGCTGGGGAACTACAGACCAGTCAGCCTCATCTCTGTGGCTGGCAAAATCTTGGAGCAGATTCTCCTGGAAGGCATGCTGAGGCACATGAAAAACAAGAAGGTGGTTGGTGACAGCCAGCATGGCTTCACTAAAGGGGAAATCCTGCCTGACCAAACTGGTGGCCTTCTATGATGGGGCTACGGAACTGATGGACAGGGGTAGAGCAGCTGATGTCATCTACCTGGACTTGTGCAAAGCGTTTGACACTGTCCCACATGACATCCTTGTCTCTAAGTTGGAGAGACATCAATTTGATAGGTGGACTACTCGGTGGATAAAGAACTGACTGGATGGCCACACGCAAAGAGTTGTGCTCAATGGCTCAATGTCTAGCTGGAGAACAGTAATGAGTGGTGCCCCTCAGGGATCACTGTTGGGACCGCTCTTGTTCAACATCTTTGTGGGTGACATGGACAGTGGGATTGAGTGCGCCCTCAGCAAGTTTGCCCATGACACCAAGCTGTGTGGTTTGGCTGGTAAGTTGGAGGGAATGAATGACGTCCAGAGGGACCTTGACACGCTTGTGAGGTGGGCTGATGCCAACCTGATGAAGTTTAACTATGACAAGTGCAAGGTCCTCCACCTGGGTCAGAGCAATCTCAGGCAAAGCTACAGGTTGGGCAGGGAAGATATTCAGAGCAGCCCTGCAGAGCAGGACTTGGGGGTTTTGGTTGATGAGAAAATGAACATGAGCCGGCAGTGTGCGCTCGGAGCCCAGAAAGCCAACCATATCCTGGGCTGCATCATAAGGAGCATGACCAGCAGGTCGAAGCAGGTGATCCTGCCCCTCTACTCTGCTTTTGTGAGACCTCACTTGGAATATTGTGTGCAGTTCTGGTGTCCTCAACATAAAAAGGACATGGAACTGTTGGAACAAGTCCAGAGGAGGGCCACGAGGATGATGAGGGGACTGGAGCGCCTCCCATATGAAGATAGGATGAGAAAGTTGGGGCTGTTGAGCCTGGAGAAGAGAAGGCTGCATGGAGACTTCCTAGCAACCTTCCACTGACTGAAGGGGGCCTATAGGGATGCTGGGGAGGGACTCTTCATTAGGGACTGTGGTGAGAGGACAAGGGGTAACAGGTTCAAACTTAAACAGGGGAAGTTTAGATTGGTTATATGGAGGAAATTCTTTGCTGTAAGGGTGGTGAGGCACTGGAATGGGTTGCCCAGGGAAGCTGTGAATGCTCCATCGCTGGCGGTGCTCAAGGCTGGGTTGGACAGAGGCTTGGGTGGCATGGTTTAGTGTGAAGCATCCCTGCCCATGGCAGGGGGGTTGGAACTAGATGATCTTAACATCCTTTCTAACCCTATTCTATGATTCTATGAAGTTATTCAATAGCTATGCATCTTTGTTTCTGGGTGTCATCCAAAAAAGGGAAAACCAGTTTTTTTAGAAACTCAAGAAAACCATGCTGTTTGTCCTAATACAGTTGGAAGACATTAGTTTAGGATCTAGACATATTTCCATATTTAGCATATTCAGGAAGGGTAAAGGGGTCACTCTTGAAGTATTTCCTTACCTGAAAGTTTATTTTCTTGGTGCAAAGTAGAGCTTAAGAGAAAGTTCATCTTCATAAAAATTTAAGCCTCCTTTTCTTCTGCAATTTGATTTCTCTCTTCTTATTATAGGCAGAAGAAGAATATTGTGTGGATGTAACACTCTTTGTAAAAATCCAGCTCTGATTGTACTTAACCTCTGCAAAGCTTTAAACCTCAACAGAGATGTAGAAACATGTTAAGCCAGAGAGTGTTTCTGTACATTTTATTTTACCGTGTTGAATTTTGCCTTTCTGAAATTGCAGAACTAGATTTTGAGGTATGAATATTGGTTTCTTCATAAATGTTTTTAAACCAGGAGGAATGTATGAGATTTATATGCTGTCCAGAGTGAGATTCTTGAACCCTGGGTAAAATTATAAATCTGGGACTGGTTAAACTTGCAGTGTACAGCCCTTTAAGTGTCATAGATACCTGACTTTAAAAAAGAATAAACAAACTGTAGACTAGTGTAAAAAAAAAAAATTGAACTGCATAGGACAGGATAGGTCAGGAACCAAGAAGTAGAAAGTCTGAAAATCTCTACCCAAAAGAATGGGGACCAAATTTTTACATAACATTCATTTTCACCTTTAATTGTTTGCAGCAAGGGCAGGAAAGGGAAAGGAAACAAAAATAATAAAATGACTACACTATTATTTTATTTTTTTCTCAGAAAGTATTTCTTAATTCCAGCAATTTGTGTGCTGCAAAGTTTGAGTTTAGGCGTTTGATCCTTTAAATCCTGGGAAGCTGGTTTACACTCTTTTATAGCTCTATATTTCTGATATCTGTTTTCCAAGAAAAATATTGAAAGATTGTGTATTTAAAGAAAATGAAAACTCACTTTTTTTTCTTTTCTCCTTTAAATGTCTAATGGTAAATAGAAATATGAATAGTTGTGGGAGGATATCAATCACAGAACACTTCTCAAAGCAGAGGCAAATGCACTTAGAGTGCATTCTGTCACCTTCTCTAGTATTTTCTGTCCAGGAGGCAAGATGACATGGCCATGGAAGGGGCAGAGCAGGCAGTAGTGGCAGTGGCTGGAACGAGCAGCGAGCAGGGGAAATCTATTTTTATCAGATGCAATGATACATTATTTTTTGCATTTCTGAGATATTCACACATCGCGTGCTACCTTGAGCCGTGAGTGTGGGGGGGGGCTGCGGGGGTTGTGAAGGTGTGTGGGTCTGCTTTTTTCCCATAGAATTATTTCTCAGAGTGGGAGGTTCTCATCCCATGTGTACCAGGCTGAAAGCAAAGAAACTGTGTTCAGGAAGGTGCTAAATAAAGAAAGGGGTTGAACAGAGAGGGAGGATGAAACAGCTATGCTGGTGCTGGTGTCAAAATAAAATGGGACAATCGTTTAAAACAAAAGCCTGGAACACTTTAGTATACTTGGAAGGTTTAATTAGAACTATGTAGGTCTCCCCTGCTTGTGCCCTACTTAATCATTTAAGTTGTGCAAGGTATCATGCTGCAAAAAGGGGAGAGGTTTACATCTTTTATTGAAAGTACCTGAATGTTGCTGCCTACTGAAAAGTAAAGTAGAAATGCAAGGCAAAAAAAAAAATAAAAAAAAAAAAATCAGGATATCTGTGCTTAAAAATGATTGTGATAGAATGTATGGGAGCTAAGAATCTCAAACCTGTTTCTATTTTAACGTGGCTGTTTGTACATAGTTCTCATTATTAACATATTATTTTTTTTTGTACACCAGAAGGTTATATAAATATATCAAGATTTGTACCTGCAAATTCTTCACTGAAGTTGCAATGCAACCTTAGCTTTGTAATGTGCCTATGACAGTATATTACATTATGTTGTATTATATATTATTGGGAAGCCAGGATATATTTTTTCGCAAATATAACACAGTTAACAAAGTTAATTAATAAATTATAAGGCAGACGGGATTTTCATTATTTTGGTAGGAAATATTTTATCTGTTTGTCTGCAGCTGACCATATGTGCAATGTACATTTTTCTAGCAAATGTATAGCAGAGTGGCAGGGAACTAGGATGGTTGTTACAGAGTCCTGGATAGCTGCACTTTGGGTCAGATGGGAATCATTTAGAAGGTGGGAGATAGTATCATACACATAATTTCCATGAAAAACATGTTTAGGTGGGAGAAATACCTGGAGTTCAATATGGCATCGGCATGGAATAATTAAGATAGCATGGATGGACCCAGGAGAGGATGGAGAGACTTCAAGGTTCCTAAGGCGAATGGGGGTAGCAGTAGGGCTTGCTCGTAGGAGAGGACAGGAAAGACTGCACACTTAAGAGGAAGACACTTCTCAGAGAAGAAATGTGTTTTACCATAATGCAGATAGTTGCTAGAATTTAGTGGCCTGATACGTGGAGCAGGCAAAAAGGGTCTGACCTCTAAGAATGTGATACGAAAGAGAGAGAATTGATTTCAATCACCTTTTCATTTACTCCTCTTCAGCGGCAGACCTGAATCTCAATCTGCAGATCTGACTCTTCTAGATATAAAAAATATTACCTGTTCTAATGTACTGACTTTTGAGTGACTGCACTTGAAGGAGCATATTTTGCAAGTGTACGGTCCTATCACAGTACTCATTTAGTCTAATTTGAACAATCTTTAGGCTTCCATGAGTAAATTCTTGCTCGAACTAGCATGATATCTTAAATGATTATCCAGCCTTGGCAGTCATCTTCTGTAATAGAAATTTAGCTGTCTTTGGCAAGCTGTCCAAGGACTTAATTAGCTTCACTGTGTTGTACCTTCTGCTTAGCTTAGTGAATTTATCTCTCTTCTGTTCTTGTCTGTCATTAACTTTTTGTCTCCTCGATTGCAGTCTAAATGGGTCTTCAAGTTCATTATTACTTTTTTTTAGGTAAACTCATTAGACACAGCTCCTTTTGTCTTTCAGCATTTCAATGTTTTAACCATAATTTTGGTCTCCAAAGGAAGAGGGAATGTAAGTTTTCTCTGCTGCATTCTATTAATAAAAAACTGCAGGCTAGACTTTTTCATTCATTATTTCACAAAGACTGCAGAAGTCTCAGAAGTCAGAGATTTCCACAATGATTTCTCTGTCCTATCAACATGAAAGATTATTCCTACATTTCCAGTAGTATACTTTCCCATATGAAATCCCACTTCTCTTTGCACCTATCTTAGGAGGTGAGTTAGGCCACCCTGTAATGATGATTTCTTTAGTACCTATGATATAGACAAGCCTGGCACTACCAGCATGCAAAGCAATGCAGTTTATCAGCATTTACTCCCTTTGTTTTTGACAAAAAAATATATCAAAGAGAATTTAAATCTAGCTCAGTTCTAAAGTGTATTCAGTTGCACCCAGAGTCCTACTGCAGCCATCCCCATGAGTCTGGTTCCATCTTCATTTTAAAATTTATTTATAAACACATTTTGATGCCTTTAATGACTATCATTTTTCCTAAGCAATTTTAATTTTGTCTCTGCTTCCAGTTATTGCCATAGGTAGAGGCAAACACATTAAAAATACACAGTAGTGACATTTTTTTACTTAAAGACATCTAATAAAAAAGAAACTATTTGAGAAGCTTGAAAGATTAGTCTTTTTATAGTATAAGGAAAGCACTCTGATCATTAACCTTTTCCAACATTAGTCTTCAAAATCATGAAACTCCTAACTTAGGAGATATAGGCATTACATAGCTGACTTTAGAAACCAAGTGACTATTGAATGCTCTGAATATCAGAAACATTGACAATGTTTCCACTGAAGAGCTTTTAAATTTATTTTTAATTTTATTTATTTATTTATTATATCTGTAAGCAGTGAATTCTATTACTAAAAGCAATAACTCAGAGCAGGGGGATTTAAGTCAAAAATAAGTTAAGATACATCTATGGTTTATATGTGGTAGAACTCTTGAATTTGTCTGGAAGTCTCCTTTCATACCGCAGCCTGACTATCATGCAGGTTTTTCCCTAGGAGGGTATATGAACGGATAAGAATTTTTATTTTATTTAAGTGGTGAGGTTTGTGAATGAGAGAATTGTAATTCGTAGGCTGGAATATCTTTTAACATAATTTACTAATGGATGTCCTGAGGGTCACATCAAATCATTTTCTTATTCTAATTAGTGTGAAAGCAGAACAACACTATTGCAAATTTAATTAGACTAGTCCCACAATTTATTCAGTTGAATATTTGCTGAAACTGTTAATAAAACACTCGTGTACTCAAAATTTATAGAAGTAGTCTTCTTGTAATGTCATCACAGACTCATGGTTCCATAGATTGTTTTGCCTAAATGTGCACAAAAATATAGTCACAGATATTTTACAATATCAATATATTTTTCAATATTTCAAATGATCTGAACATCTTTCTGCGGTAAGTCAATTTCATCAATATTTGCCAAACAGGAATTATTGATACTAAACTACCCTTGAATGAATTATAAGCCTTTTTTGTTGTTTTTTGTGTTTTTTCCAACAAATGTTTTTGGAGAATCTCAGAAACAAAACAGTCTTATGTTTAACAAGCCAGGAGAAAATGTTGCTTTTACTTGCCCTTATAAAATTAGAGATTCAGTGCTGCAAGTGATGTGGGAAAGGATTAAAGCAGATCAAGTAGATATCGTTGTTCTGTGCAGCTCATCAGGAAAGCAAAGCTTTGGTTCAGATTTCAAAGAGCGTACACTGGTGGATTGCTCTGATCAGGCAAACTCCAAAATTGTCATCCCAAACATTACAGCCTCTGACTTTGCAACTTACTGCTGTGTAGCTACTGGGAGAAACAAAACCCATGTGATGATTTTTACTGTGGCTGGTAAGTAAAAGAGGAAGTGGTAAATGTTTTCACAGTAGGACCTTCTGAGGCATTAACACTTTCACCCTATAAAATAATTCTTCCATAACAAGTGAGGGTTAATTTAAATAATACCATACTCCAATTAGCAGCATGTGAAAGATCACAAAGTTAACAATTAATCATGCTTCCACAGAAAGAAGCTTCTTTTAAGCTTGTCTGATCTCATTATTGAACTTGACCTGTTTGTGAAATACTGTTTTGATGTTGGGAAGAAGATACACTGCATGAGTTTGCAGGGAGAGGAGGCCATACTCCCAAAGAAGATATGAGGGGAATTCCCTGTTAGCACAGAGTGCCACAGGGGCCCAGAGGCAAGACACCCTCCAATGATGACAAGGAGCACGCTCAGCTGAAAATGTAAATATATACTGGCCTCAACCTTACTCTTGTAAGGAGTTTCCCTGGGGGTAACTGAGAAGTTCAGTAGGTTTTACTGTGACTACTGTCACAGTCTGATTGTAATGGGAGCTTAGGTCTGCACATGTAGTTTTAGTTCTTCTGTGTAGAATCCATTTTGAAGATACGGTTCTTGTTCTACCCCAGTCCTTCTGTTGCCGTATTCAGTCCAGCTTTTGGTGTACTGCCTTGCTCCTGGTAATACATGAGTGTTCGTAGACATATCTAAGGGCTGTAGCATGGGGTATAAAACTTCAGAATATGCTTAATCTGCAATATGATTAATTGAGAAGTGGAGAATGTGCTTGGAAAAAAATGCTGATCTGCTTTACTCTTGATACATGACCACGAAAGTCCATGAAATTGAGCAGAATGTCATAAAGAAAGAGGCATCAGGACAAAAATTCCTCTCATCTTTGACAATTTTAAGCATTCAAATTTCAAAACATATACTATATTGGTGTAATCAAGCATATCCAAATTGTAGAGTAATAGAAATATTTTCTGTTTGCTCCAAGTGCTTTTCATAGCAAAATGAAAGCATATGAGTTGCAAGCAGCACGGTAATTTTAAGAATTACCAGAATTACCTACACAAACAATTTTTTTTCAAGAAGAGTTTAGTTTCCATGCTTCTTAACTCTTGAAACAAATCTTATTTATAATTTTTTGTTCTAACAATGCCAGCATAGTTATGCCTGTTTATTGGAGGAAAAAAAATGCATAAAACCACTGCAGAAGCTGAAGTACAGTCTGATTCAGAAATCACTCCCTTGTCTCCCTTTTAAGCCCTCACTTGATATTATGAGGTGGGTTTTGTTCAGTTTTCACTAACTTCAAAAGAAGTGAAGTCTCAAGGATTTCCAATTATTTCTCTTTAACGTTCAAAATGTTTCATAACACAGTATTTGCAGTGAGATGTGGAGAAACACTAAGGCAAAAGAAGCAACAGGCCAGGCGCCAGCTCCCCCTGCAATTTGTGGTGTAGCCAGTGAAGTCTCTCACAAATTCATGAGTGCCTTTGCTTGATGCAGCAGCTGTGGCTTGAATAAACCAAGTGCTGACAGAAACTTGCTAAGCTAGTTCTTTGTGTATGTTCTATAAATTCAGTCACATCGTTTTCTTTGGCTTAGCATTACAGTTAAGCCACACTAGAGCTTGGATTTGCTACCAAAATCCTCCAATTTTTGTAGTCTGTCAGTGTGATTCTGCATGCTTACTGCAAATCTTCTTGCCTTGTCCTGTTCCAGTGATGTTTTTTGAAATACTGAGTCTAGGAGCTGGGAGGATAGCTGCACTGTATGCAGTATGCAGTAATACAGCAAACTCTGATTAGGTAGAGAGAAAGTAAAAGAAAAGAAACTTTTTATTGTTATTATTTTTTGAGAGACCCCAAGAATGTTTGAAGAGGAGGAGTCTTGGGTGAAAGGCAGTAGAAATAAGAGCACAGTATTATTTGCAGAGCTGATAATAGCTCTAAATCTGCAGACTCTGAGAGGTGGTACTGTAGAAAGAAGTAGATTGCTTCTTGTCTATAGGTGAATGTATTTTTGCAAGGAAAACCAGCATGGAATTCCTAAGAACAAAAAGGGAAAAGAGGAGGGAAAAGGTATTCAAATGTCAGGAAAGCCTGCCCTATTCTTGCAGTTGTATCGGTAGAAGTCAGCATGCTGCATTTAACGTTTTTCAACATGAGTGAAGTTAAAACCGTAAGGTGCTTTCAATATCATTAAGTTCATCCATTCTATCCAACTAAATATTGTGATTGTTGCTTTTAGTAACAGGAATTTCCATCTGAAAAGGGCCTTCTGCTAATCTTTTTGATCTCGAAGCCTGGCACACATAAAGCAGCATGTGTATGCAAAGGAGTGTAGCTTTTGTTGGACAGCACCTAGAGAAACAGAAGGCTGAATATTATGTAATAATGTAACGTATTCAAGAGACTTTGGATTAATTTCTGGTGTGTTCTTCACCATATTTCTTCTTCTAAAAATTCTAATAATATGGAGATTGGTCATGTCACCAGATTCCACATCTGAACCTATGTCTGATTTTTACTTACCTTGCCTTTTCCTTCGACTAGATTTCTTTTTTTAAGCATGCTTTTGAATGAAGGAAACAGACTTATAATCCATGTATTGTTTTGATAGATGACTGGGAAAGAAGGGGAGATACAATATGAAAGAACTGAAAAGTTAGAGGGTTGAAAAAGAAATGCTTATTCCATCACGAAGACTTAACCATTTTTAGAAAGATTTAATAAGGTTTTTTTGTTTCAGTAGCAAGTGGGATAGCAAGCTCTCTTGCACAAAGTAAAATAGAAATGTTTTGTGCTTCTGTGTGTTTCCACTAGGTCTGAAAAGCTGGGTGGTGCTTGTATTTAGATGCATGCTTAGGGTCAGAATTACATTATGGCTTGTACTAGCCTTCTCAGCAGCTTTGTTGCCCTCCTCTGGACGCCTAGTCAAATACCTTAATATCCTTAAATTGTGGGGCCCAGAATTGCTCAAGGTGAGGCTGCATCAATGCTGAATACAGAGAGATAATCACTTCTTCTGACTGGCTGCCGATGTTGTGGTTTGCCTTTTTGGCTGCTGACTCCTGCTGAGCCTGCTGCTGACAAGCACACCCAGATCCCATTCTGCAGAGCTGCTCTCCAGCCACTCTTCCAGTTTATACTTGCGCCTGTTGTTACTCTGTCTTGGATGTAGAATCCTGCATTTATCTTCTTCATCCATTTGGCTGGTTACCTTACCATAATAGAAGGCTTTCACATTAGTTGGACAGGACTTTCCCTTTGTGAGCCCATGTTGACTGTGCCTTTAAATGCTTTTCAACAGCACCCAGTATGATTTTCACAGCAGCAGATGAAAAGCAGGTTACTACTTGTCCAGTCATTGAGGGTTATCTATGTCCTTCTGAGCTGGGAGGAAACAGCAGCACTTCTGTGCCACAGAAAACAGAAGATAAGTCTACAGTTGGTGGTGAGGACAATCAGGGTAGGAGTGAAATTAACTCCTTTCCTCATGAATTCATACAGTGTGCACACAAGATATCAGACTACACTGTGGGTCTCTACTCAGAAAATCACCTTTCTCTGGGCATGAATGCATTCATGCTGCATTTTTGCCTTTGAGATTTGGGCAAAACTATTTCATATGTCTAGTTAGCATACCATTTGTGCCAGTCCAGCAAGGCACGTGGCAAACTACATGCAGATCTTTACAGTGCAGTTCAAATCTCTTGTTAGAACAAATTGCTGTTTGGCCTATCAGTGCTTCCTCCTCAAAACCAGTCAGTGCACTGAAGGTCAAAAACCTTCCTGCAAAAAAGAAATAATTCACTATATATACATATATATAAAGTGCCAAGGCTAGAAAGATGGCAGAGAGAGAGACACATTGTCTAATACTTAACAGAAATTGAACTGATGCTGAAAATACACTTAATAGCCTGCCGTCAGCATGCTATCTTTGATGAGAACACAAGAACTAAAGAGACACATGACAAGCCTCTGACATGTTTCTGCACTTTTGAATGTTACATTAAAGTCAGTAATTACAAAAGATTTTATTTAGTTAAAGAAAACAAATGCTTCGGGAAGGCTTTAATCACTTCAAATGAGAAAAGGCAAAAGGGCTTTGAGCTGTTGTCAGTTCTAAAAAAAAAATAAAAATAAAATCTAATGATTTTTCTTATCCAAATTTAACTGACAGCTGATAACCTCAGCTCTCAAAGCCATTAACTCCTAGATGATTATCTTAACCTGATAAAGCTGAGGGTGAAAATTCAGGAAAAGAAAAATAAGGTCTGGAGTGAAGGATGGGGATGCTGCTGAAGTGTGAAACTCTATCCAGATTCACCCATCCTTGATGATAAAATATAGGATTTTAATTTTTTCTCTCCATGCACACAGAATGTTTTCTCCTTAAGCACTCATGGCAGAGATAATGATTTTCTGTGGCAGGTAGCAGAATACCTGGAAAAAGACATAATTTTTCCTGAATTTGATCATAATTATATGCACTATCCTGTCATTTTAAGTACACAGCAGATGAAAACATGCTGGTAGTAGAGTGATTTCATATGTGATTATAACACAGAAGGCATCACTTTTTGTTATCAGGCAGCCTTCTCTGTTGCGTCACGTACGTTCATCAGCGTAAACTTCTGAGAGAATTTTCTTTTTTCTTTCCAGTAAAATAACATCGGAATGCAAGGATACAACTCTTCTGCGATCAGTATTATTTTTTTTTTTATCTTTTCCAATGAGCACATTAATACTAAAGAGGTGTACCTGAGTATGTCTCAGCTGGCACGCAGGATAGCCCGATAAGAAGCTGTGAGCCTTTTTGATCCCAAAAGGAAAAGATGTGGTGATGGCTCAGCAGCTGGTTAGCTTGGAGTACAGTCCTGAGTGATACTGTTTTCTTTTGCCTAAGAACTGAGCATGTAACTTTCTTGTCTATCCAGAATGAAAGCTCTTCAGGGAAGCTGTGGTTTCATCTTTGAATGCTATCTTCCCCCATACAGGGGGCAGAACATCGAGGAGTGACTAATCTAACAACAGTTTTTTAGTCCCTGTTCATCAATGAATTGCTAGTATTTATCTGAAATACAAGAAACAAGTTTGCTGCCATGAAATACGACCACCATCTCTTGCGCTAAGTAATACAAGCAGCATTACTCCTTTTCCATCCCAGGGCATCCTCACTTTTTTGTACCTTTTTTTGTTTTACTCCTACATGTTGAGAAACTGAAGAAAGCGCAGAGGTGCAACACAGAAGGAGGAAGCAGGGCCCTGTGGTGGGCTGCAAAAAGCTGGCTTGAAGTTATGTGGTGTAACACTTTTTTTTTTTTTTAATTCTACTGCTACCCAAGTTTAGAATTGTGACAAGAGAAAAATTCCATCTGTTTTAAATGCATGATAACTGTACTGAGGACTTCTGTCATGGCTTCCTATGTGACTTTGAGTATATTACCTCTGGTTTTTCCTCCATCTTTTTTCACCTCAAAAATGAGAATAATATCACATTACCACACCACAAACTTAGGCACTGTAAGAATATATTGACTTATAGCTAGAGGCCATTGTCTTGTCTGTCTCTATGCTTTAGTTATCACATCTTTTCCAGCCTAGTTGTTCCTTAGCTTCATTTGAAGATGTGACTCCATACTGAAGAAGTCAATGCATTTTAAGCAACGTTACCGAAAATGTAACTTTACCTACCTTGGTTGTAATTCTCAAAGAAATTATTTTTGCTTAGGCTAGAACAAATAGGGTGGGTTTCCTGACTACCATCATCAAAGCATGTACAATAATATGTTATTAAAAAAAAGCAACCAAACAGAAGAAATTTCTGTGGAAATATTTTTGTTAAAAAGTGAAGAAATTTCTTTTTGAATTAGAGCAGAAAATAACTGGTACTGCTGTGTGTAGTACCGAGTAGAAATCCTCTTGAGGACTGAGGTGTTCTTCCTGGTACTCTGAGAAGTATCTTGTTGCTTATGGACATGTTGCAAGATTGTTGGTTATCTCTTACAGGATAACTTTTACGATGCCAATACCATTCACTTAAGTAGCCAAGTGCTTTTATTATCCATATATCAGGTCACTTACGAACACAATGCTTTCTTACCAGGGGAGGGAAGGGAATAGGAAACAATTATACAAGGCAGCAGGATTTTTTCATATGACTGTGCTCACTCACCTTTCACAAGTTTTATAATAACTAGCTTAGCAAAACAAAGGTGTTTTAGAAATGACAAAATGGTTGTGAGGTCTGAATATTGAGCAAGAGCTGTCATCAAATAATGTCTCTACATGATCATTGATTTTCAACTTACTTTGTCATAAAAAGTTCATGCTGGTTTATGCAAAATACTAATCATATTTATTACTATTGTATTTTAGCAACTTGGGATCACAAATGGTTTATTGTCAGCATAGCTGGAGGAATTTCTGCTGCTGTTAGTTTTTCTACTGATCTGCATCATCACTGCTTATCACAAAAAGTGAGTAGCAAAACAATTTGCTTAATATATTGAAGCAGGTAAAAGTGAAGGTGTTAACAGCTTGTCTGGTTTAAGCCCCTCAGCCATGCAGTTTTCTCACTCACTCACTCACCCACTCACTTCCCCCTCTTTCTTCCCCCCCCCCCCCCCCCCCCCCCCCCCCGGCTCCCGGAGGGATGGGAAGGAGAATCGAAAGAAGGCAACTCCCACAGGTTGAGATAAGAACAGTTTGGTAACTAAAGTATAACACAAATCACTACTGCTGCCACCAATAATAATAATAACAAGAGAAATACAAGGGAAAAGAATACAATCGCTCACCACCTGATACCAAGCCTGACCACGCAGTGCACCCCCACCCTTCCCGGTCTCCGCCCTTAGTTTTTTACATGCTGGGCATGAAGTGCTGTGGTACGGAATACCTCTTTGGTCAGTTTGGGTCAGGTGTCCTGCCTCTGCTTCCTCCTGGCTTCCCCTCCTCCCTGGCAGAGCATGAAACTCAGAAAGTCCTTGGTCAGACCAAAACATTACCAAGCAGTAACTGAAAACACCGGTGTTATCAGCGCTGCTCCCAGGCCAAAAGTCAAAACCACAGAGCTGCACCAGCTACCAAGGAGAAAAATGACTGCTACTGCTGAACCCAGGACAGTATCCACCCTTATTCCATACCATTCACATCATGCACAGATCCCACATGTTCAATATACTATCACATGCATATATATACATCCACACACACACACAGAGCGAGAGATCATCTCTTAGTGCATAAACCAATCCCTACAAAGCTGCTGAGTCCATTCGGTCCGTGACGTCAAGCTCCATCTTTTGTAACAGCCTTTCAGAGCAGGAGAGGCTGTGTGCAGTGTTCACACTTGTGAATAACCTGGGCAATAATGTCCATTGCTAAGTCCACCCCTCGATCATGAGTCCATCTGTATGCTGCATCTCTGCCCTGATGGCCTGAGGTGTCATGGGCACACCAGGCTCAAAATAATTCACCCTCCCCTTCAGCAGTTTCTGCAGCTTGTCACTGGGGACTCCATACAGCTGCCTTCCATCTCTGACGCTTCCAAAGCACTGGAGGGGCCCAGTGGACTAGATACTCGCCCATACTGTCCCACACACCCTGCCACTCATGACTGTCCAGCCTCAAGGAAAATCTCTTGGTCATCCTAGATCGTAGTCTAACCCCAGACAAGGCCCACACCCCACTCTGCTTAACTCTCGGGACCAGACAAAATGGTTGTGGGTAAAACACACTCTGTATGCATGCCCACACTGTGATCCCCATCACAATCAGCAGGCAGGACTCAAGGGTACCCAAAGGCCATTCAAACCCTTCAGAACTCTCAAATGAGGCTGCTGTACTTGTCACTGGGGCTGGTGTAGCTGCTGTGCTTGCCGGCTCTCTCACCACCAGCTGCTCTTTGTCTGAGTCCAGATCTTCCTCCTCTGCCTTGCTGGGAAGTGCTGCGTGGTCTCCTGCATCCTTCTGGGGCTCAGGCTCACGGGGCTCTGTGGGCGGCTGTTGTGGGATGCTCTCGGCCACCGCAGGGCTGGGCTCAGCTGCAGGGCTCGGCTCCTCCGTTGTCTCTTCCCTCTGCTCGGCAGCTGCCGGGCTGGGCTGGGGGGGGGGGGGGGGGGGTGTGTTGCTCAGCTGCTCTGCCGCCTCCTCCCGCCGCTCAGAAGCCGCGGGGCTCTGTTCCTGGTCCCGGGGGCCGCGCTCCCGGGGCGTTTCGGCTGCCGGCAGCTCCCGGGGCCGCCCCCCCTCAGCTCCCCACAGCCTCACGAAGATGGAGGTGAGGAAGAGGGCCAGGATGGTGAAGAGCAGCTGGACGGCCAGGTACAAGTCCACATCCACATCCGCCCCCCCTGCTTCTGGAGCCCGCCCATATTACAAGTCATTCCAATAAAGAACAATGAAACAAGAACCTTAACCCAAAACCCATATCCGAAAAATGCTAAGCTAACAAATATCGGCTGTAAGTAAGGTAAAACAGGCTGAAACCATGAACTCAAGAGAATCAAGAGCAACAACTTTGAGAGCCAATAAATCAGCATTGTGACGAGTGGCTATTAATCCTGTCGTTATCTCAACCCTTCCTGCCCCATGTTGGGCACCAAAAAGAACTGTTGTGGTTTAAGCCTCTTAGCCACGCAGTTTTCTTACTCTCTCACTTCCCCCTCTTTCTTCCCCCCGCTCCCGGAGGGATGGGAAGGAGAATCGAAAAGAATGCAACTCCCACAGGTTGAGATAAGAACAGTTTAGTAACTAAGGTATAACACAAATCACTACTGCTGCCACCAATAATAATAATAACAAGAGAAATACAAGGGAAAAGAATACAATCACTCACCACCTGATACCAAGCCCAACCACACAGTGCACCCCCACCCTTCCCGGTCTCTGCCCTTAGTTTTTTTCATCCTGGGCTTGACGTGCTGTGGTATGGAATACCTCTTTGGTCAGTTTGGGTCAGGTGTCCTGTTTCTGCTTCCTCCCGGCTTCCCCTCCTCCCGGGCAGAGCATGAGGCTCAGAAAGTCCTTGGTCAGACCAAAACATTACCAAGCAGTAACTGAAAACACCGGTGTTATCAGCGCTGCTCCCAGGCCGAAAGTCAAAAACACAGTGCTGCACCAGTTATGAAGAAGGAGAAAAATGACTGCTGCTGCTGAACCCATGGCACAGCTCATTCTACTATCCTCTTCAGTACCAGTTCAAGAAAAAGGTAGATGTGAAAATTGAATTTTCTTGCCAACATCTTTAACTTGAAAAAACCTAATCCATTCTACAGCCTATGAAAGAAATGACAGTTTATGTCCATGTTGTTGTTGTGTTTCCTCCCCTCCCCCTGCTTATTTTTCGCATTAGAAAAACAAATGGCTTACTCAACTTCCTTAGTCAGCTAAATGCTTACAGTGGTATTAGCTGAAATTTCACACCAAAGGTGATTTGTCAGGAATAGCATAAACCTAGGCATAGACTTTTCCTATTCTGTGAATAGAGGGCAGGTGACATCTTGGGGGTTTCTACATCTTCTAGCATTTTTTTGTTTTCTGATTTAATGTTCCAAATTTTTTCACAGCTGGATCCAAACTAATCGTTTAAACCATTATCTAAGTTGGCTGTATTCCTTGCCAAGTATACACTATTGGTGTGATCCAGAATCTCTGTTTCCAATGAAAAGAAAGATTGAGCAGAAAAAAAAATTCTTTGTCTGCCACAGTATCTGGAACTTGCTGGCAACAACTTCCCGCATTTGCTCTTGAATCAAAGGGCTTCTTTTTCTCTGTCCAGGCTTTTAAGAAACACTGCTAATCTATTTCATACATGTTACAGTTTGCAAGTCAGAGGAAGGATTACTTGGATTTTTTATTGTAATTACTGGTTTCAGTGGGAAATACCAGCATTATATCTTGTATGCTCAAATTAGATATTTTGGAGTATACTATCACAAATGATGCAGTTCCCTCCACTGTTTTTCTGATTGAATGTGTGTCATCAGAGAGAAGAGGAAGAGGATCACAGAGGCCTTCTCAAATGATTTGTATCCTACTCAGATGCAGGTGGAATTAACTCATATCTTGTAATGTATATTTCTTGACACCTTTCTCTCCTGTATCTCATCATTATATCCCTTAAATCTTATAAATCTTATAGTCTAATCTTAAACTATATAGACAGGAAAAATGTAATATTTTAAATTGTGATTATTGTTATTTACTCTTTTTTGTATGATTTTTTAAAATGTTTTACAGGTACATTTAGAGTTGTAACTGCATTCTATGTTATTAACAAATTAGCTCTTTTGGTTCACTAGCATTTGTATTATTTATTTTCAAGCCACTACGTGCAAAGCTGAAGCAAACAATTGTATCCTGTGATAACCTTTGTCTTGATCTATTTTTTCTAGCTGAGCTTCACTGTTATTTGTTGGGACAGATGCTTCAGTGCTTCTTTCTTTTTGTACTGTCATAATCAATGTTTTGCAGCTCTTAGTCTCCCCCAGCCCCCCTCCTCCTCCCCCCTCCCTTTAATAATCCTACTCAAGGTCTTTAGAAGTGTAAAACCAAGACAATTTCACTGCTTCTGCCTTGTCTCTTCATATTTTAAGTTGGGGTATAAAGTTATGCTGTACTTAAGGAAATGATCTCATTTTCACAGTGGATGTGAGACTGGCTTTCCACTTACTTCCTCTCAGATGACCCTCTGTATGATCCAGTGATGAGCTCCACTGTCAATATATCCTTATAAAGCCATTTGACCTCATGCTATTTCCATTTGTCCCATTTTGACTGTTGGGTCACGGTACCAGAATGAAGCTCTTACTAGTGATCATAGGCTATGCACTAGTCATTTGCTTCAGAAAACACCTTTCCTCCCATGCCAGTTAAATAGGGCATGGTCACATTAAGTTGTCTTAATTACATGACTAATTCTTAGCATGGTCAATAACTTCAGGGTAATTCATGTTTTAAGTTTAACATAGGAGAGACAACTTTATTACCTGTAGTGTGTATGTGAGGGGAAGGGGGCATTCCACTAGTGCTTTACCAGGCACCTGATTCAGGACAGCTGGGAAACATTCAAAGTGAGACTTTTTTCATATGTTTTAACATGAAATGTATCTGTAGCATACATGAAGACAAAAAAAAAATAAATCAATTGATGGTTGAATATTTCCCAATAACAAATCAGCATATGAGGAAAATGTGGCATTTTTCTCTTTTTTCAAAGTTGCAGCTGTTTTGAAGAAAATTCTGTAAGTGTTTCTTTTTCTTTTCTTAACTTTTTTAATGTTCTTCTAGCCTGGTAACAGTTATGGAAGTTCTAATTTTCATGGCACATGGAACACAGGAAGAAGAGAAGAAGAATCATCCCTTGAGCAGACAGAGATTTATGTCAACTGCAACGATGTCTCCTAATGAGATGCAACCTAAGGAAAGACCATTAGATTCCTCTTTAGGAATGAAGTAACCAGAGTGCAGGCCTTATATTTCCAGCTTATACTTCATTTTCTTTGCACCATTGTGAAAGGTCAAAGTGGCTGTGCTGAGCACTGCCTGAGCTGCTTTTGCTGGACACCCAGCCTGGGCTAGCATGCATCAGATACAACTGTGCTGTATGGCAGTCTGCAGCATTGACATATTTTTTTTGATTCATATGTAGAGATTATTTGCACTTCTGCAATTCAAACAGTGTTACCCAGTAGGTGTACTCTTAAAAATTTTAGATAAGCTCTGGCATACAGAATGGAACCTTCACACAAAGTTAATTTGGTCTGAGGTATCTATGCTTCTGAAAAGCCTTTGTGACAGGGTTAAGAAAGAAAATGTGCTTGATGTTGTCTATATCCAAGATTATTGCATCTCAAATTGAGTGCTCTATAGAATAATAAATATCCATTATTTTCCACAAGGGAGGTGTTGGTTTGTGGCTGGGCAAACAGTACTATTCAGCTCAAAAAAGCAAATATATCAGGGATCCTTGAACATAGATTTAAAAGTATGAACAGCAGCTTGCTGTCTGACAGCTGTGTGGTTTTACAGGTTTCTTGCTGCTCATCACAGTTATTTCAGTGCTTTCTATTTGTGGATGGAATAGAAGTGTAACCCCTGCTCTCCTCCCTCCCTCCTTCCACCCCACCTCTCCCCCCATGTTCAGGAAAAAAAAAAACAAACCATGAAGACTGTAGCTGTCAGGTTATATTTAATAATAATTTATTATAAGGTTTAGTTGCGCAAAAATAAAAGAGAACATGGAAGATATATGAATAAATGATGCAAAGCAGAAAAAAGCGTGATTGAGAACATTTACAAAACAATACACATACATACTAGTTGCATGTGTGCATATGTATATATTCAGCTGAAACCTACAAAAGAAACCACACAGAAGTTAGACGAAAAAAAACAATCAACCAAACAAACAAAAAAAAAAGAAAATCCTTAAAGAAACAGAACTAGAAGGCAGACCTGAGAATTAGGTTCTACGCATCTTTTGGGCTTTTACAAATCTGCTGTATTACTGAGGGCAAAATCCCAGTAGATGAAGGTGTTACCATAATGGCTGATAACCATATACTACAAACTGTGTGCCTGGCCCTCCTGTGCTTGACTCCCCTTTTCATTTGAAGCATTAGCAAAAGTTGCTTTGTTTTTGTTGGTTTTTTTTTGAGGTGGAGGATTCGTGAGTCTGTCTATGGCTCAGTTACCTGTTCCACTGGGCTCTCTAGGAAGGAGCATCAACAGCCTGACAGTGAAAAGCACATTTTGCATAGCCTTCTGGGATGGAAAGCTTTCTTCACGTACACAGAAAAATAGGAGTCTCGGTTCTTCCGAGAGTAAAGTGGTCACAAGGCTTCTCTGAACTATTTGAGCTATAATAGCGTTGTGTGGTTACCCTACACCTCAGCTAAAAATGTAAAATCCTAAACCAAAATGTCCTTCAACTTTTAGCTGAATACTTGTGTACAATGTCATGCAACATTAGAAAACTTCTCATTTTTTTTTGTGCGCCCCTGAACAAGGACACATACACATTGCAAGGGCTATTTCTATCTCTTTCACTTTGAGGGCTTTCGAGATATATAAATGCTTGCATATGAAGTTGATGAGGATACACAGAACTGTACTATTAATAAGTTGGTTTATTTCCTGAGTTATCAAATATTATAGCAGATAATTCTAAGTTGTGCATCGCATTACAAATAAAACCGTGTAGTACAGGGTTTCTTTGATGATCCCATTTATTTTAAAATGCTAAAATGATAATGTAATGAATTTGATTACACTGAAGTTCTCAGATGGAACCTTGATACAGAAATATTCGTAAGCTGAGAAGCTGGTAATGTTTTGCTGCTTGTGGAGGCAGTCAAAATATATCCCTACTTTACTAGGGATAAAAGCGGGAGAGGTTGAGGTTGAGTAGCTGGAATACCAGATAGTTTTGTTTATTTCTGATAATACTCTTATTTCTTGCCTCCATTGGTACTTTTAGCTTGTCTTTTCAAAGTAATCACTTATTTTTGAGGTTTGAGGAAGAAAAAAAAATATGTAGTGCACATCTTTGCAGGTATTTAATCTATTTTAATTCAAATTTCATAGACATATTACTTCTACCAGGATAGTCCACAGGGAAAATCACATCACACATAGCATAATAAGAACAATATATTATTTCTTTTTCTAAAAACAAATGCAAAACAACAGCTTAATTTTTCTACGACGGAAATATCAGTGAACAGCAGCTGAACATGAGACTGATACTAATGAAAACCCAAGAGAAAACAACCCCAAATGTATCAATGTTATAATTTTCTTAAAAACTACACACAAGCTACACATAAAAGAAACTTCTGAAAGTGTAATTTGAAATGTAATACGAAAACTTTGGATATGAGTCTGACAAGAGGGTAAAAGTCTGTTAGCTGTGACGGCGTTTGGATTATGTAAGTAGACTTTCTGGTGTAAAATAGTACAAAATATTGCTGCTTATTGCTATTTATTTTCAATACTTTCCATAGATTTCCCTTTTTCTTTTGCAAAATTTTAGTCCCTTTTGAGTTAACTTGATGAATTGTAATTTGGAAATTTTATGTTGAACAATTATTGTGCTATTACATGCTGTATTGCTTGCCCAACTAATGAAGAGCAAGAAAAAAGAAATCAAGGGAGTAACACGACACAACTATGGGTAGAACCAGCTCAGCAAGCTAGCTGAATTCCAAGATAATTCTCTCTTTTTTATTTTTTTTTATTAAGGACTTAGAAACTTTGATGAGAGGTAATAAACATAATAAAGCATGTTACCATTTAAAAACTGAGCCTTGAATTACTGGGTAACTACCTGTGTAACTGGAAATTGAATCGATGAGCTTTTAAGAAAACCAAAACCAGTTTTCTTTTTCAGAATAATAAACTTCATCTTTTATGGAGGATGAAAAAAGGTAGAAGGTTAATTCCCACATTCAAAAGAGAATTCCATGATTAATAGTTTTACTAGATTTTTAAAGGGTGTAAACTCGCTTTTTTTTTTTTAAATGAAATCAGAGAAAACAGTATTTGTAATCAGTCCTTGATGGGATTTTTGAATGTAGGAGGGGCAGTCACCAGAGTATGGCTCAACAGGGCAAATACAAAAATCAGTCTGTGAAAGCAGGTGAAAGAATGGTAACATACATTATCTCCTACTATTTTCTTTATCTTAATTACGTTCTTTTACTTAAAAGAGCTTCTCTGGCTCTTTAATATATGCTATTCTGCCTGTTTTCTGCTCTTCCTTGGGCATTTGGGGGTAAAACAATGTTTCTGTGAGGAAACAGCCTCCTTTAAGGGCAGGACACACCAAGGAACACAAGAAGCTGTATTCCTCCAGATCCCCCTCTTTCTGACCACCACCTGCCTTAAATTTCCAGGCAACTTTTCAGTTCGGCAAATAATCTTTTTCATTTAGCAGCAGCTTGATCTAACTGTGCTGTGCAACTTAACCAACTACTTCCCATCCAAATCTTATCCGAGGACTAGGGCACAGGACCAAGGCAGAATAGTTAATGCATAGGTGCTACCTGTTTGATGACAGGTGGATGCTAGCCTGCTCCTGAGAGATCCAAATAAAAAAATCTTACATTGGAAAAAGAAAAGATTTCAGAGGACTAATCTCACTATCAGGTAAAGCTAGTGAGGATTTCTTTGTAATCATAAAGACATGGGAACCAGGGCTCTGACTCTTTTATTTTTTAATCTTACCTGCATCACTCCCCTCTAAATCTTCTATGTTACTGAGCTATGCAAAAGTTCAAATCAACAGTAATTATTTACAGAAGTTGAAACTGTGCCCCTGTGCATACTCCCCTGTGCAAGTGAAAGACATATTTCCTTTAAAGCCTAGATGCCCGATAGGACTTGATGCCCTAAATGGCTTCGCAAGTCTGACGCTAAGGGCTAGTTCCAAAAACAGACTTGTCTGTCTACAGGATAGGTGCTAAAATGCTCTTTTAGGCTGTGGACCCCAGGAGCAGAAACTATATGTCAGGTTCTTAGTCTATTATTTAAGGTCTTAGTAAGGCATAATTAGATAAAATAACTAATATGAGTTACTAGCAATATTTGGCATATTTCTTCTAAACTTATGCTTATTTAAAAAGATAATTTTGTGGTCTTAGGCAAAAAAGTGTCTCGGTTATTCTAAAGGATATTTAACAACTTCTTTAAAAGCTTATTTAATTAGGTTCTTACACTAAATATTTCATTTCCAGTATTAACCCATAAATTTTATAACATGATTTAAGTTATCAATAACTGATCATACTAAGATACAGCCAAATACACAGTATCTTTCCTTTATTCTTTTTTTTCCCCCAATACTTCTCTCTGTTTGTGCTGATGTCTATATGTGTTCTTGAAGAGAGGAATGTATGTTAAGAAAATTTATAACTCTTTGTTAATACCATTTGTCCTCTGAAATAAAAATGTCTGAAGCAGACACAAAATATCATTCTCAGCTCCTGTTAAAGCCAGAAGTTGAATGTTCTGGGAAACTGTTTTGCACTCAACATGACCCACTGCTGTGTGCTTAAATATCTGTTAAATTCTTCTAATCTTTTTTTTCTGCATTGTCCATTTTTCCTTGTAACTATCTTAAATCAGTGCAACGTACAAACAGCAGTTCTGGATATTTCCTGTCACAGCCTGTCATCTATAGAAATTCAGGAAATGCAATAATTAACATCAACTAGGATAGCTTTATTTTACATCATCTATTCTGTTTTAGCTATAGGAGCAGTGATGAGAATAAATGTTTAACTGAAACCTCTATTTTTGTTACTGGTATGGTATTGCCAAGACAGCTGATGAATTTTGTTCTATTTCTTTATGTCTATTTCAGTCTTGTTATCATGTGATAAAAAAAATGGAAACCAATATGTAGCCTATATTAAAAATGAAGGTTAACTTTGTTCATGCCAATTACTGTCACACAAAAAAAAATCTACTGTGTAATCTATCTATTCACTTGACAATTCCAGGATTGTCAGAGGATGCAGTAAATCTACTCATTTTCATGAGGATTTCTGTACTGAAGGAAAAAGAAACCAATGAAATCCATACTTTAGGACTTTCAGTGTAAGATTTAAAAAGATTGACAACTTTATCTTACAGAGAGTATTAGATTCTGAGCTTGCATTTAGTGAAAAAGAAAATATTTTCTCCATTACAACGTGCAATATTCATAACAATATGGACATTTTAAAATGCTTTAATTATATTTAGCCATACTTAAACCTCAGTTACTTTCATATTTGTTCCAATCATATCCCCAAAAATCTGTCAAGCCGTATACACATGCAAAGATGCAAAAAGCATCTTTGCAAATTGAAACTTCCATTTTCCTCAATAGAACCAGCTCACCTGTGAATTCTAACATTTAAGTTTCTAAGCATAATACCATTGAAATAATTGCTGAATACACAACACCTTCACCTATCACCTTTTACTGTCTTGTAAGGGTCTGGACAGAAAGACTACTTCTTGTTACAACAGGTTAGTCAATATCCTTTGGCGTATCTTTCATTCCACCATATGCCTGTACCTGCTTCCAATGTAGCACACCTTTTTATCTAAAATTGAAAGTGAAGAGCATTTATTCGCAATATAAAGAACAAAACAGCACCTTTTATGGAGTGCAAGACTTCATATCTGCAGAATTAATATAACCAACCTTATACCCTTTGATTTTAAAATTATGCCACTACAATGGTGTTGCACAGTCATTATTTTCTACTCACAAAACATAGACAGGCACCCTGACCAGCTGTCTGTGGTGAAAAATACAAGATGCTGATATATACAATAATAAGTTGGTTTGGAAAAAGAGTCACAAATATTTGGACAATGTATGGAAAAAGGAAACACTGGTACTGCTGGATCTGCTCTTGAAATGAAACAACAGCTTTTCACAGTTTCTCCACAATCCGCTCTATTCTCTGTGTGGAGAGAAGCTGCCTTTATTCCTTTGCAGCAGCTACAAAAAGAAGCTAAAATACGCTGATATTAAACACTAAGAAAGATATTAATTGGAACATCATTCTCCTTTCTTTTTAGGAAGAAACAGTTGCGAATAATTCTGGGGTTTTATGATAAAAAGTACACCCATTCAAGAGACATATTTTCTCATGCAAACCCACCCTGTAGTTTCTATGTTACTACATGAAAACTAGAAATGTGGCTGGTGAGCTAAGTCTGAGTTGAGGCTCATACGCGTCAGGCTGATGGTCTTTGTTAGTTCCGAGAGATCAAATATCTCAAATTTCACTACTCCTCACAGTATTGCCTGTTAGGCTGGAAAGCTGAACAAGAATGAAGTACACTCATTTTCTGATAAATGCAATACAGATATTTGATTAATGCTCTTTTTTTCTCTTTGCCATGAACAGTGGGATTGAGTGTGCCCTCAGTAAGTTTGCTGATGACACAAAGCTGTGTGGGTCAGTTGATACGCTGGAGGGAAGGAATGCCATCCAGAGGGACCTTGACATGCTTCTGAGGTGGGCTGATGCCAACCTGATGAAGTTTAACCAAGCCCAGTGCAAGGTCCTCCACCTGGGTCAGAGCAATCCCAGGCACAGCTACAGGTTCGGCAGAAAAGAGATTAAGAGCAGCCATGCGGAGCAGGACTTGGGGGTGTTGGTCAATGAAAAAATGATCATGAGCCGGCAGTGTGCACTCACAGCATAGAAAGCCAACCATGTCCTGGGCTGCATCAAAAGGAGCGTGACCAGCAGGTCGAGGGAGGTGATCCTGCCCCTCTACTCTGCTTTCGTGAGACCTCACTTGGAATATTGTGTGCAGTTCTGGTGTCCTCAACATAAAAAGGACATGGAACTGTTGGAACAAGTCCAAAGGAGGGCCATGAGGATGATGAGGGGACTGGAGCACCTCCTGTATGAAGATAGACTGAGAAAGTTGGGCCTGTTCAGCCTGGAGAAGAGAAGGCTGCGTGGAGACTTCATAGCACCCTTCCACTAACTCAAGGGGGCCTATAGGGATGCTGGGGAGGGACTCTTCATAAGGGACTGTAGTGGTAGGACAAGAGGCAACAGGTTCAAACTTAAAGAGGGGAAGTTTAGATTGGATATGAGGAAGAAATTCTTTACTGTAAGGGTGGTGAGGCACTGGACTGGGTTACCCAGGGAAGCTGTGAATGCTCCATCGCTGGCGGTGTTCAAGGCTGGATTGGACAGAGCCTTGGGTGGCATGGTTTAGTGTGAGGTGTCCCTGCCCATGGCAGGGTGGTTGGAACTAGATGATCTTAAGGTCCTTTCCAACCCTAACTATTCTATGATTCTATGATTCCCAGACTGCCTGCACTGAGCAACTCCTAAATGACTGGGTGTCTGAAGACTGTATGTTGTACTTATATTATTGCTATAGAGAGCACTTTAAAAGACTTTTGAACTCAGATATTCAATTTTAATCCCTCCTTCAGCAAAGTCTTGTTAGCTTAGAACAAGACATTATTAGAAATGTTTGCTGCTTTCCAACATGGTTTCTATTCACATCTTGTGAAAGGAAGTATTTTCCCCAAATGTAATAGTAGACTTTGTCAAAACAAAAAAGAGCACCTATTGTTGCTAACAAATTTCTTTGGTTTGTCAACATATTTCCAAGCTTTAATTGCTAGATTTTGGGTGGTGGGAGGAACCAACAGAAAGAACCCCCAAGAACAGAACTTTGAATGGACCAGGTACATGTGAGTAGCTGAAATCAGAGACTACCATAGAAACTAAAGCCCAAACATTTCCTCAGTAAATCAGCAAAGCCCATGTTACAAGTTACTCGGCTCTCTTTCTTCTTTACATATGTAGGCAAAATAGTTTCAAAGGAGTATAATCAAAGATGATTTATAATATCAACAATAACATGTAGCTATTTAAAAAATGGTGCTACCCAAGTACCTTAGCACCGATGATTTATTATGAGTCTCCTTCAGTTTCTCCTTTCCTGCACCAAGTGACTTACTTACTTATAAATCAAAAGTACCAGCATGCACCAGTCTGTAATATTCATAGTTAAGATCTATCATCAATAACTATATTTAGTAATGCTGTGTGTTATTTGTTCATAGGGGTGAATTTACCAGGGATCATTAAAAAAAATAAAAAATCATGGTTTTGGGTATATATTCCTACTGCATCCCCAAAATCCAAAAGAAAGCAACAGCCTTGTATTATTTCTTCTGTTTATAATGTACTAATGCTAAGTTTCATTTGTACCAATTGCATCTAGTTACCACTGAAGACACTTTGTTGCCCTCCATCTCTTCACAGCTCATTAGCTGAACATGGAGAGCTCCTCTTGGGTCACGAGTCAATGTGTGTGCCGAGACTTAAACAGGGTCCCACGGGGTCCCTGAGCCTATTTAAAGACTCTTCTAGTCTCTAGGCAGGCAGCTCTACCATGTGTGCCAAAAGAGAGTTTTCCTTCTGGCAGAAGCACTAGGAGCTGTACAAAGTAGTCTCAGTGGGGAATCACTCAGATTACCTACAGGCATATGCCAGGAATTAAAGCAATTCCCTGAAAACAGGATTTGCTGGCAAACTGCTGGTGCAGTGCCTGTGTGGTTCTCATGGAGCTTTTCTGAGGAACATTTCTGGAAACTATGCAGATACACAAATGTTACAGTGAAATCATCTGATGTTCTGGAGCAGTACAAATGGCAACGTTTACTGGCTGCTGAATACTTTTGTGTCAGGTGCACAGTTTTCTTAGATTGTGGTACGGTACACTGTGAAGCTGCATCCTTATTTTCAATTTCCAATGAGGCTGTGTTTACTCTCTACAAGAAATAGATTCCCAATAGGTCAGGTGTGCCTGTTGTTGGTTGCATTCTCCAGCTTTGTCCTGGAGTTTTTGCATATTGCTACAAGATGGGACTTTACAGATATTTATAAATACATGAGTTAAGAAGGTAGTTGTATTCACACTGAAAGCAAATATTTTGTAAAGCTTCTATACATGACAGATCTTTCCTCCCTCCCCCCTTTTTTTTGGTGTGTTTTCTTTGGAAATAGCATCTACATTATCATTAACTAGACAATATCTGAGCCCTGCAGGGGAAGACAAAGCCATCTGTGACAGACAGCAAACACTCCCCAGGAAATGGAAAGAGCACACTATATAGACCTCATGCTTTTTACCTAAGCACAGCTACAGCACTAGCTATATGATTTAGGTAGTTTGTTAAAGTATGCAGGCACTGGAACCACAAAGCAGTTCTTGATACTCTCTTGTTTTGCCTTTTTCTTACCTTTGGACTGTGTAGAATATGTTAGTATTAAATGACTTGTACTCAAGTGACAGAGGAAAATAGATGCATGGACACAGCATACAAATCTACAGAACATAGGGGAAACTTAATCTAAGGAATTTTAAAGAAAATATATAATTTTAGGGCACATGAAAGAACTGCAGTTGCATAGGAACACAAATAACCAGCCAGTTCCTCAAAAGGTTAATATTTAGCAAAGCTGTACTGAATAATGGAATTACACCAACAAAGCATCTATCCTTTTGTATCACATTTTGCACATTACATTTGCAAACTGGAAATTTTCCCAAAGCAAAATGTCAACCACATTTTTTTCTTAAATAAAAGTGTGAATGAAGCTTCCCTGATGGGTAAAGCTCAGAAAGCACTAAAGGTACACATCCCTGACAGTGTGGAAGAGCAGTTTTTCATTTAGCTCATCAAAATACACTCTCTAGGGTGCTGTTCTATTCCTGAGTATGGCAGCACTGTGAAAAGGAGAAAAGAAAGTGAATGAGACAGGGGAAAAGAGGAAAAATAAATAAACCTGATTGTGGTGGGGTAGAAGTGTTTCATTCAAGCGGATCACAAAGCTATTTTATTCAGCAGCTGTTCACTGAGGTGTAGAAAGCTGTAAGTCTGCAAGGTCTCTTAGCCTGGAAAATGGTTGGAGAAAAGCTGGACATACTGTTTAATCAAAAGCAGAAGTTTCTTCTGTACTTTTTAATACATATATATGTGCATATATAAAACAGCCCAGCAGAACTTTTTCAGTTAACTTATGGTACAGAAAACTGATTATTTCATTGGAAAAGGGTCCACGTGTCTCTTCCTTGATATGCTGCCTGAACCTGTCCTGAGAAACAACTAATGAGATGAATCCCTCTGGTAATCATGGCAATCATTTCACACTGGGAACAGAACACAAGGCTGCTAGGATCATAACAAGAGGGCAGATTTTTCTCCCCACAATTTGAAACATTTCAGGGCATTGTGAGGAGCACATAAATATTTGATACCACTTACAAAAGTCTAAATGTTCAGAATAGATAAAACTTGTTGCCCAGCTACAGGTATGCCTTCCAACTTATTCCCTCATTTTACTGATTACAAACACACCTACCACAGTTCATATTTTAAAGAGGTCTTCCAAAGACAAAAAATTTCCATTGAGAGGTACTCAACCTCCTTGTCAAAGTAAATCAAGGCTTGACACATGATCATACAAGATACAATGTGCATCTAAAACAGAAATCTGAGAAGGAAACAGAGGAAATGAAAGTAATGCCGATAAGAAAGACAAGACCAGAGCTCAGCTCTACCATATCTGGCCCAGCCATGGTACAAGCAGTCATGAGCTGGGGGTGTGTCCCACTTACAGTTGTCTGAAGAACAGTTCTCCCACTTTTTAAAGTTAGGCTTGCAGGCATGGTTACCTAAATAATTTGAAAATAAGATGACTTTGCAGCAATTCTGAGGATGAGACACTGCTGCTGCTAGGGACATTCACAGCTGTCAGGGGGGCTGTGAGAATTATGAGTGTATTAGTAAGGGATGAATTTGTGCCCTGGGAATTTAAGATTAGAGCTGTATCAGGCAATAACCTTACCTTAACACATGAAACTCTATTCCCAACAAACCATATTAGCCTGCTGCTAAAGTATCTGCTGGTGTCTGGCTCAAAAACCACCCAACCACCCTCTAGGGCATTGAGCGAACTTGCTTGGATCTGAAGGTGACCCCTGCAGTGCAGATGCTGTTTCTCGAGTAGGTGACATTTCAATGACTGCAGCAAGAATCAGTGGGACCTAAAGATATTACAGCTGAAGATGGGACAGCCTGATGGTGGAGGTGGGAAGGAAGGCCTTAGTGTCAAACGCGCCATTGCGATGGAGCCCCAGAACAGCCCTGCTCCGGTCATGCAGAAACCTTCACATCAACACAGTTTCATTTGTTTCCACCACTTTCTCACAACACGAAAGCACCCCCTCCCTCCCCTCCCCCACAGCCCCCCTCCTTTCTGAACGTATCGACAAAAGGAACAGCAAAATAAATAAATAAAGACTTAGCCTCTGCTTCAGGGAAGCCGCCTCTCCGGGTTTCCCCACTGGTGGGGACCCGGCTGGAGCTGGTAGGCATCAGTTTTCACTGCAAATAGTGGGTGCGGAGGGGGTCAGTGGCTCCCTGGCTCTGGCCGCAGGCTCCAGGCTCGACTGTTTTTCTTGGCCGGCTGCCCCCAGCTGTCATTGTACCAGGCCTGAGCCATAGCTGAAGGCATAGCTGCTGGCCAGTGAGAGGGACTGCTGGTGCTCCTCACCCTGCTCCTCCTGGTAGCTGGGAAACGTCTGCGCCCGGGACACCTTCGCTGAGCTGAGGCTGTGACCTGTGGTGAAGGGGACATGGACACAAAAGATGTAACTTGTATTTCATTTAATTTACTTTCACCTTGGACACGGACTTTGATAGGCTGGCTTCATACTGCCCCATGGTGCCAGGGTGCCTGGAGAGCAGACGTGCCACATTGGGCATTTTTGGATTTTTAAAACTGCATAATATCAGTAATATCTCTTATATTTGCTACTCTAAATCTCAGTTGTGTTTGTCAGTTAGAGCTGATAAAGAACTAATGCACCTCTTTTTTATCTGAAGCACTGCTTAAGTAGTGGAAGTAATGCCAGCAGTTTCAAAGGGATTTGTCACACAAATGCCATTAAATATACTTACTGTCTTTGAATAGGATGCCAGCTTGTCACGCAAACACAGCATCATTGTAATTTCAAAATGAACTGGAGGTGGTGTATAGCCTATGTGGCAGAATACTAGCTGGGAAGAGTATGTGTCAGGTGTTTCCATAGATGGGCTTGTGAATCTCATATAACCATGGCTTGCTCAGTCACAGCCAGCAAGATGGGAAACCAGGCATGAAAAGCCAATGACCAAACTCAGAAGATGACTCCTATGACCCAATTCTGTAACCTGATCATTTTTCTACCTCTAAATTCCCTTTTGAAATTGACATTTAATTAGTAGCACAAAGCTCATTTCTGAAGTTCATATCTTCATGAAACACACATTCTCCATTTTTTGGCAATGCATATTGAAGCCTTATTTAAAATGGCATTGGATTTATGCTTTTAAACATGTCTTTAATAGATGTATTATATGTAAGAATGCAAAATCATATTTCTCCTTCAACCACAGATATATTAAGGAATAGAATACAGACTCAAACACTGAAGAACTAGGCTCATGTTGAAAAGTTTCAAAACAGCTGGCAGCTTTCTAGATTACGCAAGCAGTGCTGGAACTAAGAATGATGTTCACCAGATTTGGCAAAACTGTCCTAGCATGTATTTGGAAAAGTTTGGCTATAAAATGCTACTGATGGCTTCATGAAAATAAAAAAAAATCATTATTCCCTTGAAGACAAGAGAGCAATACTGGCACCAAGAGAGAAAAAATACCAACTAAATGAAAAATAGAATAAAAGGTCCCTGTGACAACGAGCAGGAGTAAAGACACTCACTAATCAACGAAGTCCCCTAAACTCAGGCCTATTTGTATCATGTGCTGTATCTCATACAACGAATTCTGAATTCACTTCTGTTGTATAGTGTAGCTTTAGTACAGTGATGAAGAGTGCCCCTACTAAACTAATTTTTTAGCTAAGGTATTAAGGCAGTCTCTTAGAATATAAAAGATGAATTTAATCCTATTGAGGATAAAAAGGAAATTATATTCAAGTCTTCTATTTCCTGTATGTATGCCTCAGCTGCTACCACATCCTTACTGTTCATTAAATGAATATTTCTAGCTGCTAAATCTTACAACAGGGCTAATATTAGCTATTCTCTAAACAAAAGGATGAATGAAAATAAGTGGCTTTTACCCTGACTGCTACATTACATAATAATTAGATCCAATAAGACATGTTCAACAGACCCTAAAGTTCAAAGACACCTTGGCTCAAGCCAAACTGTGACATCCTTCTATGGAAATAATCAGAAAACAAATAGAGGACATCAGTTCAAATGAAATGAGAAAATTATGGGTAACAGAGAATTTGCAAGTTTAGGAAAGAATGGCTCTTTCAATATGCTAACTTTCAACTTATATTGTTTTTAAAAGAATGAACTATATTAATGTATTTAAATAAAATTAATAAAAAAACTGGTAAAAACAGTGATGGCAAAATAATTAAATAGTACAATGGTTTTGAGTTGGTCTAAGACTTCTGAGTAGCAAATGTCCAAAATTTAGAGGTTTGTTCAGCTTTATTTATTTTATTTTTTTTTTATTTGGTGTATATATATCCCATACTGGAAACTCTAAATTGTAATAAATTCTTTTATTTGCATTCCTACTAAATATTATTTTAATATTCATACTGATATGCCTTATAGAGTCCTGGGTACTGCAGTGTTTCCATAGTTTGACTTTATGTCAGCAGTAAGGATTTTGAAATTCAAGTTTCAACAGGAGAAGATTTTACAGTAACGAATTTTAGTTCCACTGTTTTCTAAGCTTCCTCCTTCAATAGTATTTTCTGTGTCCCATTTGGGTCTTAAAAGGTTAAGAGAGAAGAAGAATGCTGTTTATGGATCTTGCAGCACTTTGGTACCACAGTTGTTTTTGAGAATGCAAGACCAACCTTCTCTACAGTTCTTCTGATGTTGGCATAAGATGAATTTGATTAACACACACTCAACGACCTGAAGACACCAACAGAACCAGAAGAGGCTTTTTTCCTGTGGCTTACATGGGAAATATCTTTCCTTTATTTAAATTTACTCTCTGGATCATAGAATGCAATGAAGCTGTAGTCCAAAGCAATTAGGTATGAATGATCCAGCAAGATAATTTAATGCATACTGGCAAATTACACCAAAATTAGATTTTTCCTGATCTTAGTTATGTTGGAAGCAGAGGCATTATACACAAGGATCTTATTTCATGGCATGGTGCTTATTTATAACAATTCTTTAGAGGAAAAAACCCAATGGTTTCCTAGTAACAGCAGTGATTGATGAACATACAAGTAAATCGATCACAATTTCTAAGAGAAAACTTGCAGTACTCAGCTAAATGAAAGGAAAAAAAAAGAAAAAAAGAAGAGATCCAGGAATAAGCTTTAAAAGCTCCCTGACTGCTGCTCACTGGGAAGTGTTTCTCTCTGATTTTGATTCAGAATTCAAATTCTTACCCAGAAGACAGATGTCAAACCTTTTTCTTTTGCAAATGAAAAAAAAGGTCATGCTTTTCATTTCCAATGCAAGAATTCAAGACACTCATCTGCTGTTCTTTGGTTAGAACACTCATCTCTGATGTACAAGGTCTGTGTTAAAATTCCTCTCTGCCTGTGGGTACAGTTCAACATTACACTTTCTGTAACAGAAAAAAATTCAGCTGAAAATGTTCCCTTCTCTCTACCAACACTACTGTTCACTGTCCCTCAGTTGTGCCATTGCAACTGAAAGGCTGAAGCACTTTGGTCATCCGGTTTGCAAAAGCCCTACAAGCCATAATACTGGCATAGGCAAGAAGCAGCCAAGGGTAAGAGACAGCAGGGTTTTTGTCAGACTGGCTTTGGTACCAGATAGATAGTTTGTTTGGGGAATGATGACCTGTGAGCAATATACAACCAAATGCAGGTGAATGGTATTGCCAGCAGACTACTCACTTCTCTTATGCAGGATCACTTTTGAAAACCTGTGACTAAGCTTTTTCTAATGCAAGATCTAATATAAGTGCATAGGTTTTGCAGTACAGTGATTAAAAATTAATAGAACCAGAGACTCCTATGTTTCAGCTTCAGTTGCAGATCTTGAAAGTACCTCATATTAGATAGTCACTAGGTAAAATAAACAGACTTTCGCAGCTGCACAGCAAGCTTTCATCTGGGATTTCTTAACCTCTGAACAGATGACTTCACAAAAAACCCAACATTATGTGCTTCCAATACAGTTTTACTTTTTTAGGTAATAATAATAAATTTATTTTTGAAAATATAATTTTGCATTTACATTCCTAAGATTATGAGCAGAAATCAAAGCCATCAAATTAAAGCCCATTTGATATCTTTATTAGTATTATGTTTCGTACTTGGGAGTGCTCTCAGATTTCATGAGGACAAGAGCACTGTGATTGCTATAGATGTTTCTATAAATGTTATAGAAAACCACAGTTGTTCAAAAGAAATTTCTATGAATCAATCAGTACAAGCAAAAACCAAATAAAGTGAATCACTGGTTCCATTGTAAAGCAATCTTTTCTTTTTGGAAATATTCATTGGAAAGTTCTGCTGTTCAAAATAAACACAACAGTCTGAAAATCAGTGAAACAGAGACAATGGGATTTTATCTACAAAGGATGGTGCAAGGAGGTGGAAAAAACCCAATTAGCAAACAGATGTTTCAGGAATGAAACACTAGTAAGAAGGGGTTAGTTGTATGTTGTTCCCTCATGCAATTCTCACTGGACAGTAAATGCAGCCCTTCAGCCAGAAAAGTTCACAAAAATAGTACTAGCCTTTAATCTAGATTTATGTTCTCTAAGACCCATTGCTGAGGTGACTGTCTCGAGAGGGGACGCCTGCAGCGCGCCTGATCGGGGGGCAGCTAGGCGTCTAAGAGCTTCAACTCTGAGCAGCAACAGGCACCGAGGGAGCCTCAAGTCCTCGACAGGGCTTACCCGGAAGCCGGCAGCTCAGCGGACGCGAGGAGCTGACTCAGAGGGGGCGGTGCCAGGAGGAGCGGTACCAGCCCTGAGTGGGTAAAAACCTGCCCCAGGGAGTGCGAGCTACCAGCGGCGCGGCGACCAGGGCCAGCGAACTAGGCGGGTTCGAGGCAGTTTGCGCGGGCAGGCGAGCGGGACGGTGAGGGGAATGGTGAGCACTCGACGTATGACCAGGCTCCGGTCTGGGAGCTCGGCTCTGGCTGCCCCGGCGGTGGCCAGTGTAGGCACCCAGACAGAGCCGATGAGAGGGGAGGCTGCAGTGCAGAGCTCGGGGTGTAGAGAGCGCCTGCACTGCTCTCCTGAGGGGAGGGTGTGCAATGGGCAGGGCTGCACTCTGTGCTCCCTGGTGGAGGTCCTCCTGCAGCAGGGGCTGAGCTGCGGGACGCTGTAACTGGGCTGAAAGGTGTCAGGGAAGCTGAGAGGAAACAGCACTGCTTGCTCCAGGACCAGGCTGTGCAGGGGGCTCAAGAGTCTACTGTTGCTCATGCAAGAAAGGAGGCCGCTAACCCAGGAAGCTGGGAAATGGTAACAGAAAAAAACAAGAAAAGGAGGAAGAGGACAATTAAAAGCAAGGGGCTTCCTCCTAAATCTGTTGTACCCATCCAGAACCGCTTTGCTGTCCTGCAGGGGGCTGATGAGGAAACACACTCCCACCAGGAACAACTGGCTGATACACTGCTAAAGAAGATCTCTACTGGTGCTGCCAGGAAAAAGCAGAGGGCCATGGTACTAGGGGACTCTACTCTGAAAGGAACAGGGGCACCCATCTGTTGGCCTGACCCAGTCTCAAGGGAGGTGTGTTGCCTACCAGGGGCTTGGATGAGGGATGTTGCAGAGAAGCTGCCTGGCCTAGTTGGTCCCACTGACTATTACCCCATTCTAATGATCCATGTGGGTGCTACTGATATAAATAGCAGTAGCCCGGACAACATAAAGAAGGACTACAGTGCTCTGGGAGAGGTGGTTAGGGGCTCTGGATCTCAGATTGCCTTTTCGTCAATTCTCCAGGATACAGGGCAGGACCTCAAAAAGGCAAGGAGGATTGGTCAGGTTAATAAATGGTTAGAAGGGTGGTGCTATAGTCAGGGGTTTGGGTACCTTGAACATGGGACTCAGTTTAGGAGGCCAGGTCTACTGGGGGCTGGTGGAGCTGGTCTGACAAAGAAAGGGAAGAGTGAGTTTGGTAGGAGGCATGCTAGACTGGTCAAGGATGCTTTAAACTAGATGTGTTGGGGGAGGGGACATCATTCCATCCCAACGCACCCCATCACTGGCCAGCACCTATAGTAAACGTTCAGAGCAATGTAGAGATATTGCAGCTGCTCCAGCCAATGAGCCAGCTTCAACTGGAGCTCGGCTCAGATGTCTCTGTACAAATGCCCATAGCATGGAGAACAAACAAGATGAATTAGAGATGTGTGCACGTCTACGGGCGTATGATATCATAGGCATCACAGAACCATGGTGGGATGGCTCCTATGACTGGTGTGTTGGAATGGAAGGTTACAGGCTCTTTAGGAAAGACAGGCTTGGTAGGTGGGGAGGGGGAGTTGCTATTTATGTTAGGGATAGGCTGGAGTGTATGGAACTCTGCCTGGAGACAGGTGAGCAGTCGACAGAGAGTTTGTGGGTCAGGGTTAAAGGGAGAACAGCAATGGGAGACATTATTGTGGGAATCTGTTACAGACCACCTGACCAAGAGGACTTTGTGGATGAAGCGCTCTATAGACAGATAGGAACAGCCTCACTCTCGCAGGCCCTTGTTCTCATGGGGGACTTCAACCACCCTGATATCTGTTGGAGGGATGGTACGCCCCGGCACAAGCAATCCAGGAAGTTCCTCAATTGTGTGGAAGACAGCTTCCTTCTGCAAATAATAGAGGAGCTGACAAGGAGAGGTGCCATGCTTGACCTCGTCCTCACCAACAGGGAAGGGCTGGTTGGAAATGTGACACTCCAGGGCAGCCTTGATTGCAGTGATCATGAGATGGTCGAATTCGAGATCCCCAGGACAGTGAGAAGAGCATGCAGCAAGCTCACTGCCCTGGACTTCAAGAGAGCAGACTTTAGCCTCTTCAGGAACCTGCTCAGTAAGATTCCATGGGATATAGCTCTAGAGGGCAGGGGGGCCCAAGACTCTTGGTTGATATTCAAGGATCACCTACTGCAAGCTCAGGAGCGATACATCCCTACTAGACAGAAGTGCTGCAGGAGGGCCAGGAGACCTCCTTCGATGGATAAGGAGCTGCTGAGGAAAATTTGAAGGAAAAAAGAGGCTTATAAAAGGTGGAAGCAAGGACAGGTGGCCTGGGAAGAATACAGGGATGTTGTCTGGGAAGCTAGGGATCAGGTTAGGAAAGCTAAGGCCCAGTTAGAACTAAACTTGGCTAGGGATGTTAAGGATAACAGGCAGGGATTCTATAGGTACATTGCAAATAAAAGACTAGGGATAACATGGGCCCCCTCCGGAAGCTATTGGGAGAACTGGCTTCCCTGGATTTGGAGAAGGCTGAGGTTCTTAACGACTTCTTTGCCTCAGTCTTCACCGGAAAATGCTCTGACCATACCACCCAAGACTTGGAAGACAGACACAGGGACAGTGAGAATGAAGACCCTGGGCCCACGGTAGGAGAAGATCTGGTTCGAGACCATCTTAAGAACCTGAACGTATACAAGTCCATGGGACCTGATGAAATCCGTCCGTGGGTCCTGAAGGAAATGGCAAATGAAGTTGCTAAGCCACTCTCCATCGTATTTCAAAAATCATGGCAGTCAGGTGAAGTTCCTGACGACTGGAATAAGGGAAATATAACCCCCATTTTCAAGAAGGAGAAAATGGATGAGCCGAGGAACTACAGGCCTGTCAGTCTCACCTCTGTGTCTTGCAAAATCTTGGAGCGGATTCTCCTGGAAGGCATGCGGAGGCACATGAAAAACAACAAGGTGGTTGGTGACAGCCAGCATGGCTTCACTAAGGGGAAATCCTGCCTGACCAATCTGGTGGCCTTCTATGGTGGGGCTACGGAACTGATGGACAGGGGTAGAGCAGCTGATGTCATCTACCTGGACTTGTGCAAAGCATTTTACACGGTCTCACATGACATCCTTGTCTCTAAGTTGGAGAGACATCAATTTGATAAGTGGACCACTTGGTGGATAAAGAACTGGCTGGATGGCCACACGCAAAGAGTTGTGCTCAATGGCTCTGTGTCCAGCTGGAGACCAGTAACGAGTGGTGTCCCTCAGGGATCATTGTTGGGACAGGTCTTGTTCAATATCTTTGTCAGTGGCATGGGCAGTGGGATTGAGTGTGCCCTCAGCAAGTTTGCTGATGACACCAAGCTGTGTGGTTCAGTTGATATGGTGGAGGGAAGGAATGCCATCCAGAGGGACCTTGACACTCTTGTGAGGTGGGCTGATGCCAACCTGATGAAGTTTAACCATGCCAAGTGCAAGGTCCTGCACCTGGGTTGGAGCAATCCCAGGCACAGCTCCAGGTTGGGCAGGGAAGAGATTCAGAGCAGTCCTGCAGAGAAGGACTTGGGGGTGTTGGTTGATGAGAAAATGAACATGAGCTGGCAGTGTGCGCTTGCAGCACAGAAAGTCAACCGTATCCTGGGCTGCATCAAAAGGAGCGTGACCAGCAGGTCAAGGGAGGTGATCATGCCCCTCTATTCTGCTTTCGTGAGTCCTCACTTGGAGTATTGTGTGCATCATGGTTTAGTGTGAGGTGTCCCTGCCCCTGGCAGGGGAGTTGGAACTAGATGATCTTAAGGTTCTTTCCAACCCTAACTATTCTATGATTCTATGACTTTCCTAGTATCAGTGAAAGTGCCTGTTTGTACCAAAGGAGACCCTCAGATTACACTGAGGATATGGTTTTGATGGGAAAGAATGTCCCAAAGTGCTTCAAGCTCTAACAGTCTTTGCAGCATTTTTGTTAAGACACAGGAGAAAATGGGAAATACACTGTAGCTGTGCATCTAAAGCCCACTAGGGAAAATGAAAAACTTCCTGCAATAAACTAAATTACTATGACTACTTATTTCGGATGGACGCTTTTATCTTCTAAGAGCTTTTATTGCAAAGAAAGAGAGTCCACATTTCACTCTGGGTAAAGAAAATGTTTCTCAAAAAAAACCCATTACTACACTCTCAAATCAGTTAAGTGGCTATTATTTCATCAAAAGAGATACTTTCATTTAAGGCAGAAAATAAATAATTGCTGTTATCCTATTTTTAAATCGATACTGGTTAAAATTCTGACAACTCTCCATATCGAATATACAGTGTATTCTATTAAGGTGTTGATGACAAAGCAGCTTTTCCTTTTCTGTTGTTAGATGATTGGAATAACTAAAGCAAAGTTTCATAGCAGGACAAACTGCTATAAAGCAAAACACTTATTTTGCAGTAATAATGCACTTGGATTGGAAGGGCATTACTTGCTACAGCAATTATTATGCTGTCACTCAAAAAAGATGCAATGGAAGGAAGCAGATGGAAACTGAAAAATAGCATAAACTACATTACAGCATATTGATTTCCATATACTTATTGCACATGGAACTGTGGGCCCCTTTCAGTTTTAAATAAAGAAATACAAGTCTTCCCTTGAATTTAACTACAATTGGAATTAAAACTGCAGGGAGCATAGGTGTGCTCCAAATTTTATACTTTCTAAAATAATTTTGGATTCCATTTCATCAAATATTCATCTTTCTGAAGGGAAAATGAATACAGGAAACATTTTTTGGACACAGATTTTTTAAAAATTGTTTATTAATTAGAAAAAATGTTGAATAAAAAATAAATTGATGATAAAATATATAGGAAATATATTGAGAGTGACTGTAAAAAAAAAAAAAAAAACCCAAAACAAAACCCCAGGCTACTAGCATTTTAAAATATTTTTTATTCTCAGCTAAAAAATATCTTTATTTTCTTCAGAATTTGAAATGAAATTAATAATTTTGAGGGGATTTTTTGACCAGCATCAAGATTAGTTAAGTATCTAAGGGGAATATACATGTTACAGAACGCTACCACTTTTCAGAACTGGAATGCTATTATTTAACTTGAAAGTTTGGGGCATTGTCATAAAGTTCTCCTCTAGAAAATAAGAAATTTTATATGTACATGGAGAAAAGATTGCACGATTGCCAATTTTAAATCAGTAAATTTACAACATGTCAAATGTTTGAGTCTTACGGAAAAAGTTCAACATTATAATTTTGGCACAGGAATGCTGGAGTTTTATGAAGAGTACCTTTACATGTTAATATTTTGAAATACAGAAAAAGCATGTTCTTACACCACTGCAATAGTGACAGTTGTTTGTGTACTTATGAACGATGTGAATTTCTTGTAAATATTATGTACAAAACAAACAAAAAAAGAGCATTATTTAATCTGTACCCCTGCCTAAAATAAAAACTGTTTAAGAGCACTATCTTGAATCACATAACTAAAACTAATGTACTGACTAAAGGTCAGGTTGGTTCCATTGCAGTTGTGTGCTTTCAGATAGTGCTTTTAAATACTTTCTCTCCTACTGCATTTAAAGTCTGTATTACCTACTTAGGCTATCAGAAGCTGATGCAGCTCCTGTGGTAGAAATATCAGAACATCAACCACATCTTTCTCAATGATAAGTATGTTTAACTTTTCCTCTACTTTTAATTGATTATCTTTATTTATTGGGGAGTTTTTCTAGTCGTGCATATTTTTATTCATAGTACCATCTTTCTATGCCTCTGTGTGCTTATAAAGGAGACATACATAAACACTTGCTACCTAACATCTCCACCAAGGAAATGGAAAAGGAAGCTACTTGCACAATCTGATATTACCCAATAGTCTTTCCCCTGTCTGTGTGCATTCCTGCATTCAAAATACAACACTCTTGGGAAAAATAATCTATTTTAAATATTAGATCTCTTTGACTTGTGCTCTTCCATTTGTAACATGTAATTGTGTGCCCGCATGCCTGAACTATAGAGAGACTGAATAAAAAAAAGCATCTGGCTGGAGTAGTGATTTTTTTTTAGTTCTGTACTCTGAGCCAACATGCAAATAAAGACAATAAGATTTTAGCTAGCTTTCTTATGTTGTCTTTCATATATACAGGCTGCAGCGGTCCTTACAGAGATTAACTGATTTCAACTTTACAGCTTTTTACCCTTGTGCTAATGTTGCAATATGAAACCAGCATCCTCTCTGTCTCTGTTCTGAGTTCAGCTCCTCAACTCTGCCAGCACAATTGAAGGAGGTGTAATCGTGTTCTTGCTTAACATAAAATTAGGCAAAGGTCCAACTTTGCTTCTAAGCAAAGAGATTTTTCCAGATGAAAACTCCAGAAGGAATCTGTGCTAGCCCTGCACTGAGCAAGCAGGAGGGATGAATCAATTCCAAACCCATCTTCAAACCCAAGCTTTTCTGTGATGTCGTGCAATACTGTATTTTCAGCCAGTTTGCTTTGTGAGAGAAAAAAAATTACTTTGTTTTAGATCAGTTAAAGAAAACATTCAGCTGTTATTCCTGACTGGCAGACAGTATTGGGAGAGTCACAGTTTTCTGTGAATCCCTAAACAGGTGATACAATTTGTCTATGTTAGAGAAATGACTCTGGTCAAGGATTTTGTTTTATAATGAAAGATACAGGCATCATAGAATAGTTAGGGTTGGAAAGGACCTTAAGATCATCTAGTTCCAACCCCCCTGCTACAACCCTGAAGAAAAGCTTTTGAGAGAAAATATGTGCAGTTTAATACAGAAATGTGTCAAAATATCACCAAGTTAATTAAGACTTTAAATAAAATCTCGAATGAGTGCCCTAAAAAAGCTACCTGAAAAAGCTGAGCACCTTGTACAAAGTAGCTAAGAATTCCGGCCTAATTTATCCTTTCAACCACAGACTCAATCAACCAGAAACTAATGTTAAACATGTCCACATAATTTGCAAAATTAAGACTTATTATGAAAATAATAGCTCTGTTTTTAAACTTCACTTATCCAAAGTAAATTATTTAATTTACCAAAGATGCAGAAAGGAAGCATTTTTATACAAAATGTAAGTAATTTCATTTTCCTATTCAAGCTCGAGGTAATGAACTTTTAAAACAGAAACTTCAGCGAACTGAGACATTCTGTGTTGGTAATATTAAGGAAAGAAAAAGAAAAATGATGGAGGAGAAATTCCTGCAAGTGACGATTTCTTTCACTTCAAGGAATATTTGAACTGGATGAGAATGCTGACAAATGATAAGATGATAGCAAAATGCAAGAAATAAGCAGACATGAATGCTCTGATCCTAAGTGCATATGGGAAAGGCTAAAGTGGGGGGAAGAGATAACAGCTAAGGAAAACTCCAGTAGCAAAATTATTTTATTCTTTATAGTACTTTGCATCATGGGGATATAATAAACCAACAAAAGGAAACATAATAAAATTACCCTGCTCCTGGAATAACTGAAAAGTAGAAAAAATACAAAGCTAGTGAAAAAAGAAACGAATGCGAAAGCTAGATGAAATTGCTTGGATTCAGTTACTTTGTCTCAAGTAACAATTTTTGCTGTTACTTAAGTAGGTAGAGCTACACACTTTACTGTTTTTTGCTTTTGATTCCTGTGTAGAGTAGCAAGTCGATATGAGAGTCAACTGATTGTTGATCTCTGTGCAGAGATTGCGAGCATAATTTACTTTTTCTTTTACACCCTTGAAAAATTACATCTACCAGAGTAGAAGTAGGTAGCTATGTATGCAGTGTTATCATCTTGATTTACCAATTTGTTAGCTCATGGCTCACTCTTCCCTTCCTCAGAATGTTTTCATTGCATTTTTATTACAGCCAAACTAGATGCCTGGTCAAAATACAGATTTTATCAGACAACTTGTTAAAAAAAATCAACCCCTAAATCTGTTACTGATTTAGCATGAAGTATCTTACTGAAAAATGCAATGCAAAAATGTAAATTTATACATTGCATTTCACTTTGATGATATGGAATATCTCACTGTTAAATATTTATTGCATTTCAAATCATGTTGACATTTCCCCTTGGATATGTATTCCACAAAACCCTATACAGGCTTCATGCAATTCTACTGATAATAAAGAGATTAAGTGAAACAGTGAATTTCTATTATCATATTAGAGTATCTAAAGTGAAATGAAGGAAAAAAATACATCAACAAAGTGTATATAATGTGGAGATAGTACACTCCACTTTGAAATGGATTCTACTGGAGGCTGAGTGATTAGTACTTTTCAGTCTTGTTGTTGTCTTAATTCTGCTGATCTTTAGTGTGGCAAATATTTCCTGGCCCACTAGTATATTCATTGTAAATCACAAAGATTTATAACTAGCCCATGAAAAATTGCCATAAAATGTAACTCAGCACATGAGGTCTGAAGCCAGAGAGCAAACTTGGTCTGAAAGGATGGAGGGAATATGCTTTTCAACACATTTTTATGTAAGTAAAATACAGCTTTGATTTGGAAAAAAATAAAATGAAAAATTTGGCAGGGAGTATAGTTTATACTGCTTGACACAGGAAAAGATGGGGACAAAGGATTTATGCAACCCCAAATGGATACCTAGTCTACAAACACTAATTTTAAAAGACAATTTTATCATGTGAATATAACATGAGAACTAAACACGTATAAAAATATAAAGTCTAAGAGAGTCAGAAGATACAGCCGAACCCTTCCTTTGGCTCTCCCAGGCAGTTTCTTTGCTTACCTGAAGAGGCAGGGAAATAGGCAGATACATGGCAACAAAACTAACCCTTATCAACAACAACCAAAAAAGCAAAACCAAATCCAAAATATGTTTTATGCCTGTTTCGCTTTTGCTGTGGAGTCAGATGTGAGCCACTTCTGGCCTGTTCAAAGAAAAGGAATGCCTGTCTGCTGAAAATTGTTATGAGGTGCAATTGCACCACTCGTTTTAGCATCAGCTGTGTCTTAGATTACTTCAGCAAATTGTTGCACTTCAGTCTCAGTCCTGTTTGAATTCTGCTAGCACTCCTTACTGCACGGAAGCAGGAAAAATCATCATCTTTTTTGATCATATTCTTGTACCTCTGCTACAGAACTTGGAGTCATTTAATTACTGCACTTCCCGATGGGTATTTATGGACAAAATATTGTCCAAACTGAAGGCAATGCCTTCCAAAGACAGGAAAAAGTCTTGGTAAAACATCTTTCATTCAAGGAACTTTGAACCTGGACAATCAGTCTTGCTTATATGTGTTTTGTTTGGAAGGGGAAGAGAAGGGTGGCTTATCAGAGACAAAAACATAGTTCCTAATTTAATAAATAAGTTATATAAACTGATTAAAGATTTTCCATTATTTTCTTTTCTGTCACCAATGAATGAATTTCAGAAGAGACAACAGATCTCACAGTAATATATGCAGGGATGAAACACAACTTTTAGAACTTAAACCTATCAAAACGTACTCCATTTTTTAGCCATACAATGAAAACATTTATTAAATCATTTGTTACTCAGACTTAAGCTTTCTATGAAGTAGCTTTCTGTGAAGTTGTCCTTAGAAATATTCTTTAGAAGGCTTTAATGTTATTTCAAGCCACAACCAGATAGTAATAGTAGATACTATATAAAAGTGGAAATATTGTCTTAGCTAATAATTAGCTCTCTGGCAATGATTAAGAAGCTTCCCCAAATGCTTGAAGACAGGAAGACACACATCTCCAGCAATTTTAAAGAAGAAAGGACAATAGATTTTTACTTTTTTTTTTTGCAACAATTTGAAATTGTAGGCTTGTCTTAAACTTACTTAATAAGACTTGAGACTGCAGGTATTTTATCTAAAACGTGAGCTTGCTTTACTTACTTTAAAATTGGACTTCACCTTTCACTGCACCTGCTTAGAACAACTTAAAAGGATAGACTGAGTTAGCGAATTACTGAAAAACAGTAACTACAGATTTAGGAATGCTTTGATACTTTCCCACTAAAATAACAAAGATGATCTGTCAAATGGCATGCAGTCATTATATATATTTGCAACTTAAAGATGTTTCTTAGACTACACACATCACTGGTTCTAACCCAATGAAAGCATGGTGATAGTTAATTTTAATGTTAGAAAAGTATAATCTTTCCAGGGAAAACTCATCTTACACACTTCTGGAAGTAGGAAACCAGCAGAGAGTTTTGAAAAGGAGCAGTAAACCAAATAAGCTTATACACACAAGAGGGAATCTTCTGGTTGAAATGATAGTATCATTATGAGTTTAATATATGTCTGCAAGATGAAGTTGCAAAGCTCTACCAGAAAAAGTAATTGTTTTTTAGTAAGGAATTTTGCAGGCTACAATTATGCTATTGTAATTTAGGATTTTGAGCATATTTTATATTTTAGAGAGAAAACTTAAGCTGAGATTGAAAAGACTGACTAGAAGAAACTAGTATTTTTTTTAAGGTTTAGATATTTTTCAATCATTATTCCATCTTCCTCAAGCAGACCTCTAAAATATTTTCTGAAGGATGGCAACTTAATGCTCCCTTTATTTTTACAGGATTTAGTTCAGATTTCTCACATTTAGCAGTTTATTTAGGATAACCCAGGCATGATTCTTTAAAACAGAAATAAAAACCCTTGCTTATTTAAAATATTTCAGGGCTCAAACACAAGGACAAGTTCATAGTATAACAATTTGTCATTAAAAGGAGAATTTGAGATCCGTGCGGTAAAACTTGAACAAGCTTGAAATAAGTATTACTGGATCCCATCCTGAGCTAGCCCAACAGAATTGATACTAATTGCTGACATGGTAGCAGAGAACATTTCCAGTCAGTGGAATTTAATTGAGTATCTTTCCATCTTCATATTCTGTTCAGTATCCAAACTGATTTTTTTTGTTTCCCTATGAATGGAGATTGTACTGTACTTTCTAAAGTTAGTTTAGCTATGACCATTAAACACTCCACTCATCTTTATTTAGCTAAATATTATTTTGAAATAAACAGACATGCATTGATCTGAATTGGAAATCAAATTCTACAATTTTCAGATGAGAAACTTGTATACTGTACACAAAAAATACAGAAACAGATTTTATGACAGATACTTGAGGTGTAGTCTGAAAAATTCTCTAACTAATAGGAAATTGTATAAACCTACTTCTGGGGACAGATAAACCAAATCTCTTGCATGCTTCCATGCTGTCTTCTGAGGCATTCGTTATTAGCCACTGCAAGTGATTGGACAGTTTATTAGCTCTAATCCAGCAGGGAAGCTCCTAAATTCCTTCCCAAAGTTTCTGTGCAGCCATTGAAGGCACTGGGAATACAGAAAATGTTATTGTCTGTATTGAATGTAATAGTACTTTGTGCTCTTTTGTTCCTTGCAGAGATTCTCTATATAAAACATGTGGAAATAAGGCAGTTTACAGAGGCTAAACAAATTATTTTCCTCTATAATTTAATCTGTAAAATAAAGAAGCTCATTGATTTTAGGTTATATAAGTTTAATTAGAATAAAGTAGATGCCTAAAACATCAATGAAGCACTCAGGAAAGTTAATCCATTTTTCGTGATACTATAAATATTTTTTTTCTAGCTGTGAAAGCCCTCAATTACCCACCAGGAAATAAAAAACAATGGCTATAACTCACTGAGGGATGTAAGTGATGTTCTTTCCCATTTTTAACCTGAAAGAGAAATTCATTGTGATTAAGTGTGAACAAGCTGTGCCATTTTCCTCAGACTTGTGAAAAGCTAGAGGAAATGAGTGAAGGTAAATCTTGTGAAGGTGTGTCAAACTGCTTGATCTGCTTGTGTCTGGAGACAGGAGCCTCCACTTTTCTTTTACTCTCTTGGATGACTGAAAAAACAGCTTAAGCTAAAGCACTTATTTCTCCCCCTGCTCCCAGCAAATAAATAAATAAATAGAATAGAAAACCCAATGGTAATAGTATGACACACTGAAATTACTAACTACATATATTCTCTCTGTAAAATTTGTTATTAAATCTGTAAATATTCTATCCTGTTTTGTTTTTTCTGTTCCGCAGCTCCCTGAGGCTGTTTTTTTGTTGGTATTCCTTTTGTGGCCTCTCAAGTCACAGAAGCTGTGAGAACAGCACAGCAGCAGTCCCTCCAACAACTTTCCTTAATCCCAGCTGCTGGGAAGGGATCTTGACAACCCCTGTGCATTCTGGCAAATCAATTGAATGATCCGCTGAAGCAGGAAGGGGTAGAGAACTATTACATCTTAAGAGACATTCATTCTGTCCTCTCTCACTGCATATTAGTTAAGTGCTACTAAAGAAGCCAGGAAATTGAAAAAAAAGTGCCTTTAGCACAAGGCAATAACCAGCAATCATATGCAGAACATGACATGTACAAAGTAATTATACTTCACACAGAGATTTGGAGAAAAGAGTGTTTTACATTAAAGCAAGGCATTTTCCCTATGGCAATTTTGCTACTGGCTTGGACTGGAAAGAGCTCTAATGTATGAGTTAAATTCATTATGAGTGTCTGCAGTTGTACTATACAGATAACAAGTGATGAGGTGAACAAAGATGAATCTCACAGGGTGACTGAATGTTAAAGATATTTGTGCTGGGTAGTAGTTTAGCTAAGAGCATGAAGAATGGCATGGAGCCATCAGCAGTAGAAGGCAAAGAGAGCTACAAAAAGGACCCACTGCATAATTTCTGAATGAAATCTGAGGAATTTCTTGTGCATGTCTAGACCATCCAGTGCTCCAGTCATTTTCAACTATTGGCAGCCACACAGCGGCAGGTGAAATTCAGAGCAGCCTTTCATGGAATGATGCTCAGAGTATATTAGGACACAAAAGAGACTAAAACCAGCTTTGCCTTCCTCCACCATGGCTTGCTGCTTTTTGTGCTGTTTCTACTCTCACTGCTCATTCTGCCAGAGCAGCATATAATGTAAAAGCATACCATATGCAATGGTATTCTTGAGTTATTATGCTACTTCTTCATGAACACTGCAAAAATTGTTAACTAACACGTAAATCTTTAGGTTTATCAGTTAAGCTCTAAAAGGAGAGAAATTAATAATGGAATATAAGTAGCTTTCCAGAAAGACAAAAATGGAGATTTTGAGAGCTGTGATTGAAAATGAAGTTAAAGTATAATTTCAGCAGAAACTCATGAAACATGACGACATACTTTTACATTAAGGCAAAATGGCAGCTTGCAAAACTGTGCTGTATAAGGTACTGTCTCCAGGTTTCAAAAGTAAAGCTAAACTAAAATTAAACATATATATCCTCTCCTTTAAGGCCATATTGAGGGCAATTTTAAGGGTAAAAAAAAAAACAACCCACAAAAATACCTAATGAAGCAATTTCATGAAATAAAGAAGAAAGCTGATTACTTTTTCCAATTATTTCTGGCGTATCTCTTCATAGCCTCCTCCTCCCTGGAGACACAATAATTAAAAATCAGTAATTGTGAGGACTTTTACTCATCACTTGTTCAAGAAAATAAAGCAGTACTGAGGAGTCCTTAGCTGAGTCCTCAAGCTGAGAAGTGAGATAACTCTCGTAGGACAGGTATGCTATTATCAACAAAATATAAGTGATTTATGTCAGAAGAAGAAAGACAGTTACAATCATTTATGTTATAGCTCACACTAATGATGACTACACCATGCTGATTACTCAGGACACTGAATCTGCATCATAAAATCACCATATTTACAGTCCATAGCTAGAACTTGTAGTTAAAATAATTTTCTTTATATAGTCTTGCAGCTGCAGACATGAGCATTACTAAGGCACAGAGGAAGGAGTATTTTATCTTTCTTGGAGAGTTTTGTCTCTCATCAGATGAGAACTTTGCATTCTTTTATGATATTACATTTTTCTTCATCAGTGGGAGAATGGGATTCACATAACAGTTACTTTCACCTTTCTTTATAATGGATATTTAATGAAATACACTAATAGGTATAAAAGCCTCTAAAATAGCTCAGAAACTGATGAACCAACTCAAAATGTCTGCCAGTCACTGCTCAGTACAACAGTCCCTGGCTTTATAAATTCACTTTGAAAGGCAAAACAGAAACAGATATTTCTGTCTTTTTAAAGAGGTTCATGAGAACAGCCATATGCTAGAAAATGAATTTTTCTGGGGTGTAGGTTCTGCCTGTCCATTTACTTTAGAGGATAGTCAAAAATTGAATTTAAAAGACAACTGGGGAGCTATGAGAATTTTAGAAGACATCCAGGCCTGCTGCTGAAGGCTGTGAGACCATATGCTTTGCTCCTATAAGTGTTTTTCAGAAGATACCTGGGGATTTCAGTGGAGGCAACGAGGAAGGGGAGATCCAGTTTTTACATCTCTGGTAGAATGGCTAAGTAGCAATGACTCAGGCAACTATACTGCCATGATACATTACAAAACCATCTCATCACTAGTAAACTGTTACTTTAAGAGCAAAATTAAGGAAGCAGTAGCAGCAAGGAGCACACTGAAAAATGCAGTGTTACTATTTATACCAGCTAGCTTTTATTCTTCTTCATTTAAAAAACTAATTGCCTTGAAAAAACATCAAAGATGTGTCACAATATCATGAATTTCCTTTCCCCAAAAAGTAAAGAATTATAATTTGAAAAGAAAGAAAAGAAAAACCTCCACAGCACATGCTTGCTTTTTTCTTTTTTTTTCTTTTTTCTTTTTTCTTTTTTTTTTCTTTTTCTTTTTTTTTTTTTGAACTTGGGCCATGCAAAAGAAAAAGAATGTGAAGTGGTGTGAAGTAGTAGGAAGTAGTATCTATTGTGCTTGGGTGATAGCACCTTTGTAAGAACTGGGGTAGAGGAAAAGTATTATCTCAGTATTTTAACTTAGAACCAAATAAAGGAGGTGAATAACATTCTTCACTGTTTAAGAATAGACATCTGACAGAAAGCATTTCCTCCTCAAAGTAGGATGCGATTTTTGCTCCACCTTTTGATCAGAGACTTTACATTTACTGTAGTCACTTTTGTGAGTTCACACAAAATCCATATTTTTCTGTTCTTTTAATGCCCCATTTTTGCCTAACAAGAACCTAGTATATATATGTGCATATTTAAGTTACCAACTCGAAATTATGAAACCAGTGAGAATAATTTCAAATTATGAGCAATACCAAACCACTAGGAGGATCTGCGTGTTGCACAACTCACTCGTGCTATAGTAAGAATAAGGCTGGAAGGTCTAAACCACTCTTTTATTTTGTTGTACGCAATCACTCTGCTACGTGCGTTACTCCTTGATGATCAAATTTAGGCACAGGGATGGAGTACAGTCCTTTTTAGTGAGACGGAGAGCACCTCTTCAAACAGAGCCTTTTCTTATTTTCCTCCCATTAGTATCATTGTTCATTGCATCTAGCTCCTGCCTCACTAGAAATTACTATAAAGCAGAGCTATTTTATTAGGACTTGTCTTTAAATTAAACAATAGTAAAAGAGTATATGCAAAAGAAAGGGAGACTTGGCTGATGTAAAGTATGCATTTGAACATTGTTTCCTGCGTCTCTCTCAAGTCTGCTATTTAACTTATTTCTGCCACTATATATATCATTTGATATTATTTATTACATAAGGAAGATTTTTTTTCCTAAGAAAAAAATAAACCCAAATACGTCCAGATGTTAGTCTTTTTACAAATAATTTGAATTTGCATTACTGTTAATTTTAGATGACAAAATATTTATTCAGCAGTTCCATCAAATGGAGCAACTTTATCCCTTTTGACATGCATACATACTTCTTTGCTTATCTTAGAGAAATCTTTTAAATTATTAGACTTCCAACAGAATTCAAACCATACTTTTTCTCTGGTGAGAGCCAACTGGCATTAAACCACTCATCTTTGTTCACCTTAATTGAATAAGAATTGAAAGAGTGGTTTATGATAAATGACAAAAAAGAGACATATATGACTTTTTAAAATTTGGAGAAATAATAATTTTAATATTAAGCTATTTTTCCCCCTCCAAATATCCTGAAATAATTCAAATATTGTCAAGGAATAGATGATGGAAAATCTTCCGATGAGATGATCACATATAACTGAATTTTTCTAAGGATTCATACAACCACTATTTCCATATCTTGTTTTTTAACTATCATGCATAAACATTTTCCATCAAGCATTACAGAGTGATCTGCAGAAAATGTATAATTTATTACCAAGAATCTTAAAAATATTCTAGTAGCTTTTGAATAGTTTTGATTTTTACTATTTTACTACTTCTTGTCTTAGGATTTATTTCTATTTTGGATATATACAGTGCCAAGAGCGTGTTAGCATGAAGAAGAACCAGGCTCAGTATGTGCTCAGCTGTAAGCATAGACCTGTCGCCAGTTCTCAGGTCTGCTAGGTTTACTTTTTGCCCGCTAAACAGCACAAAGGGGATGTAGAGCAGGCAGAGGTTGCTGCTACAGAATTCCCCCCAGCTAGGCTGCAGTTCTCTTGCCCTAAGTCTTGGGGGTGTAAATTCAGTGCTGACTCTGCAGCTTTTCTGTACATTAGAAATAGGCACAAAGAATCAAAAAGCTACAGCCAGCCAGGCTGGATGGGGCTTTGAGTAACCTGGTCTAGCGGAAGGTGTCCCTTCCCACGGCAGGGGGTTGGAACTAGATGATCTTTAGGGTTTCTCCCAACCCAAACTATTCTGTGAGTCTATGATTCTTTTTCATATACCCAGATCATGTCTCCAGTAAAAACTCCCCTCTCTCTATGAGGTTTTCTCAAGTGCCCACATATTTAGAGGAAGACTTAATAAAAAAAGGCTGCTTTATAGAGCATATACTAAATATTATTGAGGGAAATGAAGACAAATATATGGAAATATAGTAAGCTGAGACACACCGTTAACCATTTATCACCTGTCATATGTCTTGCTGGACTCCTTTGGCTGTTTACCTGTCCTAGAAACTCTGAATTCGTTATTTAAACTGATGCTTTATCAGCTGGAATACCACTGCTGCTTAAAAGATTTTGATATCGTTTGTCAGAGCTGCTGTCATTTCACAGCACTTAGCAAAACGTCCCACTGTCATATGAGAAGTCAGCACACCTGCTGAAAACTGTGAATATTAATTAAATCTATAACAATGAAATAAAGAAAAGTGTATCATTTGGATATAAAGCATTCGATGAGAACGACCTGGACCCACCTTAAAAGTAAAAAATTTTCCCCAAAAGATTTAATTTCCTGATAAAACAATAGTGTGTTATATTTCACATTCTGTTTCACTTTACAGCTGACCAAGTTAATTGACAAATAACTACCCCAATCCCTGTGCTGGTTTAAACATTCCTGATGATCTGGATTATTTTTTCTTCTACCAACAAAACAAAACTGAAGCAGAGCATAGCTTTTAGTGCACCCAGGCATCAGTCCAGTCTCCATCACTGTTTCAGACATCAGCTGCAGCTGTGCAATTCCATCTCCTTCAGGAGAATTGTTCCCACATGCCATCAGAATGACTTCTGGGTTTTTAAATCAAAGGCTGATTTAGGCCCTACTCCCCTCCACGTCTCCTTTAAAGGCTCACAACCTCATCTTGCTGCAGTCACATATGGTTACCCCACGTGTACAGCGGTCTGTGGCACGCAGCGTGACAACTGAGTGTGGGGCCAAGGGCATAACAAAACCTCTCAGCCTAATTCAGTAACTTGGGTTCAGTCTGCAGCTTCACAAAGAGGCCAGTTTTCCCTACACTGTCCACTGCTCAGATAATTGGACATTTAATTTCTCTTCTCACTAGGACAAGACACTTGGGTGGAAAGATCTCTTCCAGCGTGTGCCTCCACCCCCAAGTAAAAGCGCAATTACGTTCCATGGTTCAGGGGCTGACACCTTTTCCAGGGTGGTCAAGAGCAACCTTCCCTGCTCTATCACTCTGCTGAAAATGAGACATGATGGAAAAAGAGAGCAAACATGCGTCCCGTAAATTTATGTTGTCAGGTAGTTATATACAGATAAAAACTGCCAGTCACACTATTAGGTATGATGCCTATGCCATTTTTCCTTCTCAGACTTGATGCCTAAGCAGAATTGCTTGCCAAATATGTGGCACATAGGTTTAACCATTTCAGATAAACCAGAGGTGTCTATGGATTAACATTGACCTTCTAGGTCAAAAGCTGTAGCTCTATTTGCCGTTTCTCCCTATGTCACCTTTGCTTTGTTAGTCCTTCAGAAGTAAGACAGCTTATGCCTCTGCAGTTCAGTTTCATATATTGGTTTGTATCTTGAGTTTCTGAGAGCTGTCCTTTATTTCAGTGCAGAAGAAATCTGTCTTGAAATAACACTGCAGGGGACTACAGAAATTCTGTAAACAGAGTTAGACTATTGACCACAGCATTAGCAAAGATATTGTAATCTTATAAATTAGGTGTCAGTTATGAGAAGATTTGTTGGATATGAAACTGCAATAGTACTCTTTTTGCTGCACTTACTAGCTGCTACAGACAAAAGACTACAACTCTGACAGAACAACAGATTCAACCCTTGCAAGAAAGTTATCTTTTATATTTTTTGTTTATTCCATGCTAATATTATATGGTCTGCACCAATTAAAGAGTATGATTTAAATACATGAGTTTAGGAATATTGTTCAAACTGAGCATTTTTACAGACAAGATATCATAAGAGCAATGGGATGCAATTAAATGAATAAGCAACAGTTAAAGATTATCAGCTTTGTGGTTGAGCCTCTGTAGTATTGTCTTTGAAGAAATCACACACAAGTTTCCTCAAATGAACAAACAAGCTACTAAGGGAACGGTTTCACCCAGTAAACTATTAAAGAATGTACAATTAGAGACAAGCTACATTCACCAGAGAGAAACCCAACCCTTTCCAGCATGACAAAAGACTCTGTTTTATAAATATTCATATATAGGTAAAACAGCTATAATCAGATTCTCCAAAGCTCATAAACAGAACAGCTATAAACATGGCAGCAAGTTATTTCCAAATGAAACGAAAATAGCTTCTCAGAACAGTGCCTTCAAGGTTTAAAACAGCGTAGCAACATTTAAATCCTTTATTTCCTTTACTGTTGCAGATATCTGTAAGAACAGATGGTTTCAAAAGATGTGTTTCCATTTAGGCTTCTGCTGCACTGTATTTATGAGAGGGTACAGTCACAAGACATAGGCCACCTGCCTTTGAGCTGTGATTCATTCAGCTGCAGAACTGGATTAGGTGAATATCTTTTGCAACGTTTAAGAAGTTGCTGGAATTTGGTAGGAATAAAAATCCTGCAGTTTGAAAAACTCTACCAAGTCTCTGTAAGAAGAACTATATCTGATACTCTGTTTAGAAAAAAGAGTAAGAAGAAAGAGTAAATGATTCTTTTAGATCCAGCAGGTAGCCTGTTATTCGGCTGTCACTGACAAAGACCGAGCAACAAACCTCCCAATTTATATGACTAGTGAGAAGAAATGAGTTCATGAAATCTAGTCCTGAAGTCTTATTTCCAACTGCAGAGCTAATGAATGATCCATAAAAGTTATTTATTCCCTTCTGCAAAAATGTATGTGGCTGGGTACATGCACAGTTGTTTACATAGGAGAACTGAAAGTGCATTTTAAAGACATGCTGTGTTTTATCCTTTCATCCACAGTTTTTGAATGATGTTTTGTGAAACCTATTCATTCTGTTGGAGTCCTTCTGGAAAAGAGTAGAAGATGACAGAGAATTAATCAAAGACTTCTCTTGGTATCGATCCATTCAGGGGCTGGATACACATTTTCTAAGGGCTGAAGCACAGACACCTACATGTGGTAGCTGCAAAATTTGTTCTGGATGGATATAACCATACTACTGACAGAAAGAAGCAAGGAGAAATGAAAGCAACCTATCTTATGAGTCTGATGCAATGTAAACTGCCAGCAAACCTCTTCTCTCTCATGCTCAGCGCTCCTCACTGTGAATCCTGTGGTCACAGCCAAACTATGGCTTTGGAAATATGTAATGTAGGAAAGAAAAAAAAATATTCTCCACACACTAAAGTACTCACCTGAGAACAGTTTAAATTCAATGACCCATTTAGGCTAACACAGAAGTTCACCGCTGTCTATTACATGCACCTACTGCTGTGGTCTCCAGATTCAAAGAAAGTAAAATACTGGGGAAAACAAAGCAAGCCAGAAAGCTTAAATTAAATGAAAAATATCCTTTACTTATCAAAGAGTGAAGAGACATTGTCATCCTTCCATGTGAAACAGCTAGAAATTTAAAGAACTTTTGGTTTTCTTATCCCTGGTTAATATAATCTAGTTTATTTCCTCAGTCTTGCAAAAGATTTCTGCCTAATATGACTCTGAAGCTCAACAAATCACAGTTTGAAAAGGGGAAGATGCTCATGTTTCTGATCATTGATCATTGTTAAATGTACTCAACCAAATTTTGAAGTGAAGAATGTTTTCACTTTGGAAATATTTGTATATGTGCTTCTTTAAAAGCTTAGTTTGCCAGAAAAGTGTCAACACTTTTTGAGACTCAGCAAAGGTATTTATAGCCATTCTAAAAAAGGGAGAAGTTTGTTTCTATTTTAATACCAGATAAGCATAGGCAACCCACAGAAAATTTAGCAGATAAGCTACTGACAAGGTGATTTGCTTTGACTGATCAGCCACATAGGCAGGTCTTGCCAGCCTTGGCAGGCTTGGTCATCCTTTACTTCTTCACTCCCCTCATCCCAAATCACCAATTTTGGTGACATTAAATTCACCAAATTTAACTCACACAAACTGAAATTGCATTGCAGTATGGTTTCTTGTAGGATTATGAGCCGGCAGTGTGCACTCGCAGCCCGGAAAGCCAACTGTATCCTGGGCTGCATCAAAAGGAGTGTGACCAGCAGGTCGAGGGAGGTGATCCTGCCCCTCTACTCTGCTCTTGTGGGACCTTACTTGGAGCATTGTGGGCAGTTCTGGCGTCCTCAACATAAAAAGGACATGGAACTGTTGAAACAAGTCCAAAGAAGGGCCACGAGGATGATCAGGGGTCTGGAGCACCTCCTCTATGAAGATAGGCTGAGAAAGTCGGGGCTGTTCAGCCTGGAGAAGAGAAGGCTGCATGGAGACCTCATAGCAGCCTTCCAGTATCTGAAGGGGGCCTATAGGGATGCTGGGGAGGGACTCTTCGTGAGGAACTGTAGTGAGAGGACAAGGGGTAACGGGTTCAAAGTTAAACAGGGGAAGTTTAGATTGGATATGAGGAAGAAATTCTTTAAGGGTGGTGAGGCACTGGTTACCCAGGGAAGTTGTGAATGCTCTATCCCTGGAGGTGTTCAAGGCTGGATTGGACATAGCCTTGGATGGCGTGGTTTAGTGCGAGGTGTCCCTGCCCCTGGCAGGGGGGTTGGAACTAGATGATCTTAAGGTCCTTTCCAACCCTAACTATTCTATGATTCTATGATTATTTTTAAAGACAGCAGATCCTCTGCCCCAATTCCTGCTCATGTTAAGGGCACTTTCAGGTCTTCCAGTTGTGTACTGTACCAAACACTGGATCTTAATTCCCTGGCTCTGAAGCCACACCATGTTTAGCTAGGCCCATAAAAAGACAAACTGCCCTAGAAAATGTTCTTTATTTCATTTTTTTTTAATTTAATTTTTTTCCACATGCACAGTATTCCAATTTGAAGCGTGTTTGTTACTTGGTTGCATTCTCTCACCCAGACATATGCAGATTCATCCAACACGTATATGTCCAGAAAGAAGTTAGAAAGTCTGAGAACATATTTAATAAAGAGGACATTTAAAATGACCATTTACTAATATTAATGATGGGTGATAATTTGGCTGTATGATATCAGATATTGCACAAAAGTACAGCCTGACAGCATTATAATATCTATTTTTTACCGTGTCATTAAACAGGCAAAAAGAACAATTAGAATGAGTTGTGTAATGGAAAGTAATGAAAAATAGCATAGATGTTTTCCCACCTACATACTTTGCCTAACACTGAACCAGGAGCATTGTGTGGCCACAAATAGAAGAAAAAGTGCTAAAAATTAGCAGTGTGGGAATGAAACAAAGCACCTGCTCAACAACTTCTATGACAACTTCACAACAATTAAAAGGAAGAATATCATGCTAAGAAATTTAAATAATCATGCTTATGCTCTATTTTTCTGAATTTAAACCAAAACATGCACTGGCATTTGGATTCAGATTTGCAACCTGTAGTAAAAGGAATATTTTAAACTTCTAAGAGTTACACCAGAAAATTGATGTCCTCACACTGCTGTTATACTAAAATTATGGAAAACGAACCCAGGACTTTAGGTTTCATATTGCTAAGGAAATAGCAGTTCTTCCACTGTCAGGACTACATGCAGTACTATGATAAGCTTGCTCAAAGAAATGCCTACTTTCATTTAAAAATGCATAGAAAATGATTTCTCCAGGAAAAAGTAATAGACCATCATAGTGTCAGAAGAAGGAAAACATAAAGATACACATATGAAAGTTCTTCCAAACAGTAAAAATACATACAGACATGAAATACAGCCCATCTCAATAGATACTCTTGTTTCAGTTAGCTGAACAGTCTGGACAGAATTTTGTTAGAGCAGTAAAACTAACAACTCTGCTCCTCTGTCACAACACTTTAGTGAGTACAGCTCAACTTCTCTTATCAAATAAGTGACCCTTGTGCTACAGCATTGCTTTCAAGTTGTCACTTTTGATCAGGAAGGGGTTCAGCACTTGGACAGACCGATAAAATTATTTGCATGCAGTCATCAGCACTATTTTTTTTCTCAAAATCCTAGATAGATCAATACAATCAAGTTTATGAATGAGTAATTAATAATGGTTAATACTGAATCAAAGCAGAAGTTGCTTCAAAGATTTCTATTACTCTGCAATAGATTTAATTTGTGGCATGCAAAATGTTCTGTTTGCGTATGCTACACAAAAAAAAAAACATCTGAAAAAACCCACCTGGTTTAGCCTATTCCATTTTCTTTCATAGACTCAATGTCTAGTGGTATGAAGCTCTTTCTGGAGGAGTATTTATGTCACCTTTTTCCTTAACTGTGATATGGTTGCACTGCAGCAGTTTTGTAACTGCAGTCCCTTCTGATCACAAAATGGCATTTGTTCTAAGAGTCAATGAGTTTTGCCAAGTTTGCAAATTACCAGAGGGACAACATCTGTAGTCTTTAGAAACTGAGCATTTCATACATTATTTTGATGATTTAGATGTTAGACATTATTTAGATTTTTGAACCCTCCATTACTCATTGACAGTTAAAGGACTGGGAGCAAAGGAAACAGCTAACATTTACATAATAAAGCCATCTTTAATGAGAAGCTCTAGTAGTGGACTAAGATCAGCTAAATAAGCGAGAAGGAAAGTAAACTCTCTGAGAAAAATATAACTTTTTCAAATATGATAATAAATAATCCATCCAATAGCTAGCAAAAGTAGTATAAATTATAGACTAAGAAGTTATCCTGATCCTGCATATTCAAATGCTTCTCTGGTTTCATTTTGTCCTCCACTGATTTACTCTAACATCTGAAATTTGCAGAATAGTCCATTCTCCTTTGGGTAAAATCTAGTTGCCTCTGTTCCAAGGAGTTGTTTCAGCCAGCTCAGTAATACACTGAACTACGTCATTACCCCACTGTTCTCATCATATTTACCCTTTATTTTTGTCCAAAACCATAGAGATGCTGATGATAGATCATGAGTTTAGGACATATATGGGTATATTATATCATCTCATTGTAAACTAATTACATTCAGAAAGGCAAAGTAAAAACCCTATTTCTTGTATAGATACTCAATGTGAACAATAAAAAGTATACTTAGTATTAAGAGGCTAAATGTTAAGATAAAATTTGCACAGAAATGTGTATCACTATTCTCACATTCATTCACTCTTTCATTGGAGTCTTTCACTACAGTTTTTCTATTTGTCGTATAACAAGCTCAATGTGCTGTGAGAGGGTTTGGTTGGCTTTGTTTTTTTCATTTTCTTTGGCTTAGTTTTATAGCAAAAAGCGATGGTCTTTGCTAACACAGTGAACAGAATTATAATTCTATCATCCATTATATTTATACTTCCAGGAAATTACAGATCAAATCAGTGGATCACATGTCTCAAATGATAGCGAGAATACATGGTGGAAATCAGTATGACCTTTTTGTCCTCTTTGCTGTGAAATTTCAGTTGGAAAACAAAATAATGAACTTATTTAAGACAAAGCTGATTAATGATCCGGATGTTCACTGAAATCTATATGTGTGAGCTAATCCTTTAAGAATGATTACTGATAAGGTAATTTGTTCACAGAGTTCCTCTGGTCTGATTATAGAGCTTAAGCTCCTTGGCATGTAAAATACAACCGTGAAAATAACAAAGCAGTTATTAATAGAAAATATACTAACAATAGATTAAATATATCCATCTGTACAGAGGTCCAAAACTGGTTTTGACTGTTGTTGCTAGAAGAAATACTAGAGAAAAAATATGAATGCAACTGCAGTGTGAAAAGATCAAGTAAAAAGCCACTTCTAAGTATCTCTTATTTCAACAAATAAGAAAATGAAGCGATACAAATATAAATCTAGCCAAATACAGATGTAGAATTGAGTTAGCTTATGCATGCACTGTGAGAAAATAAGGTTGTAAGCAGATCTATATAACCAATATACAAGCAGTTTTCAAAGTTAAAATCCGGTTTTGAGTAAGTTTTCTTCTAATTTATTACATTAATTTTATTTTTAAAATTAATAAATATAAATTTGAGTAAACCAAATGATTAGTGATAGAATACACTCTTTGCTTAGGTTTCTTTTTTTTCTCTAAAATATTTTAGAAAAAGTTTTTAATTTCTAACTGTTAATAGTGTGTTATTTGATATTGACTGTACTTCTCAAAATATTTGAAAATGTGGTACTATTTGTGGCCACTTTCTCATAACAGAAAGTCAAAAAAGTAAGGTCTCCCATGAAATTTGGAAAATTTATACTAAAACTTCTAGCTTATTGTAAGAAATCTAGTAATAATTTTTAATATGCAAAACTTTCTGTCAAAATTGAGCTATTTGATAGTCTCTTAAAAAAACTAATTTCTTCTTTGGACATCATCTGTATTATTTACACAGTTAAAAACCCTACTTAATATTTAGGTAATGTTTATAAAATTAACATCTAATATTCTTCTTTTTCCTAGATATACAATTCAGAACATATTTTTTATTTTCATTGTGACTTTGGTTTGTAGAATTGTTCCTTTAAGTTTCACATATTTCAGAACACATATACTATGTTTCTAGAAGCATTACATATACACATAGAGTTGACAGATAAATGCCTTACCATTGCTCTTGCCAGAAGGCAGAACATACGTTTCTGTTCCTTCCATCCTGGAAAAGGCTATATATTATTGTTACTACCGTGCTTTTTTAACATTCCATTGCAGAGAACAAAATGTTTCAATCTTTTGAGTCACTATAAAATACAGCTTCACCTTGTTCTTCCCTCTCTATTTTCAATAGGATTACAAAAGTCTTAAACACACTACATTAAACACACTCCCTTCCTCTAGGTCAAATAAATGATAGACTATAAATCTTGCTACAGTTTGATCAGAACATAAAGATGCTCATTTTTTGTAGCTATGAGTGTAGATACAATGTACTGTTTTTAAGCAATTAGTAATCAAAAAAAGAGTTTAATGCATTTCTGCTTTTTCCAAAGATGCTCAAGCACAAATCCAAACAGAAACTGTCCAGACATGAAAATACAGCAGTTATTAAAAATAACCTTAAATCCTGGCACACACCTTCTTTTGTTGGAGGGACCCAATATATTATTCACTTTTCAAAAAGTTCTCTTTCCAGAAAAAAAACTCTAGAAAACGTGCTCCCATTCCCACCTCCCTTTCCCTCCCATTCTGAGGTATCTCAGCTATTTTCTGCATATGTCTGGCTTCTTGAATTGAGTCAGATTTTTCAAGTAAAATGATGAAACTGAAATTTCACATTAGTGAAAAAAGTATTCGAAATAAAAATGAAACTGTAAAGCAAATAAACCCAAACATTTCTTGAGGAATCATGATAAGACATTAAAGCATAATTATTTGTTTGATTTCAGAATCATACATTAGTAATGTTTAATGATTAACTGCCTTTATCTTAATCATGTACATAAAACCACAGTGGTGATTATGTATACTACTTCTCCAAATCATCCTATTTCTCAGTGGGAAAAAACCCCTAATTTCAGAGGTTAGACAAGCTATTCCAAATAATTTCTATGGGCGGTATTGACCACTCGCTTCCAGCAGAAAGAAACTGTTGTACGGTCTGTGCCAGATTCTACTTCATAACATAAGCTATGAGAACTGAGAAAATGTTTTATTAATTGACAAAAGGAAAAGATTATCACAGAAATGTGTTATTGAAGAAACAAAAACCAACTCAAGGAACAAAACCCAAACAAAAAAAAACAAACAGAAAATTACAAAATATTCAAAATGTTCAGATTTTCATTAACATGGTCTGTAAAAAAGCCATGGACATAAGTATCTGGAAATATTCATACTGTTTTATAAAGCCTGCGTCAGGACACATGGTCTTGAGAAGAACTGAGAGCTGTTTTGCAGTATTTCAAGTACTTCCCGTACTAACACTACTCATAGCTAGTGAGAATTCAGAGCATTTGTCGGCTATCCCACGAGTCACACCTTCAGCTTGCATGAACTGCTATAATCATATCAATATCAGTGCTGACTTCAATTTAAGAATTCATACGTTCCAAAGGGCTAAGGAAACATACCCCTGCAGTACTGAGGAAGTAGTAATCTCTATCTGAAAGGCAGACCAACTGATTTAGGGCAATTTACATGTTAGAGTGGTTCCGAGCAGGACAATTACATTTTGTCCCAAATGTTTGTGTCATCTCTGCATCCCTGCTGAACACTGACCTGAGCCCCACAACTGCAGCAGGGAGGAGAAAAATCCAAAATGGAGATTTGGGTCATGTTGCCTAATATCATTGAGGCACAGACACATCATTTGATCACACAGACTGAATGCAGATCAGGCCTCATAACATGAGCTTGTTTATGCTGACTAAATGAGAATAAAGAGCAGAGTGTTTATGAGAGCCATATGCCTTTAAATTGGTGTCATGCCAGCAAGTGGAGAACAGACGATACCTGATTTGATATAAAGGTCAAGGGATATCTAATTTGGCGTAAAGTTTGCCTTCATAAAGCTACCTATCAAAATATTTTGAGCAAATTTGAACTGTTTTAGTAAGTTTGTGTCAGTTCAGCACACTGAATCAAATAGCCACGGCATATCTTATCAAGCAGTAGGCACTTTCAAAGTGGCTTTATTGTTTTATCAAATCACAGTCCTATTCCATGCATTTGGAGGATCATAAAGAAACAAGGCAATATTTTAATCAAGACACTGCTATCACTTATAATAATTTGTATCTCTAACTTGTGCATTAAAATCCATGCAGGTATTCTCCCATTAAAAATGAGTTAGCAAAAAAACCCAACCATGAACATCTTTCATTAAGTTAGCAGTTGAAGATATGAAGTCTTTCAATTTAACAATTCTTATTAATACTACAGAACGTGGACAGCTAGGTAGACTTCCTTCTTGCTCCATCACTTAATTTTTCAGTGTACTGATGGTCATAGTGAATATGAAAGACTCAAATTGCTATCACCTTATAGGAAACTCTTGCTAAAGGCATCTGCATTTCGGTCTAATGTTGCAATATTGTGATACCATAATTCTTTCATAGTGACCATCCAGATCAGAAAACTTTCTTTGTGTCTTTGTGTGTGAAGGGCAGTTTCCTCCGGAAAGAGGCTTCCAGCTATCATGTGGCAGTGAATGTGCCTATTACATTCTCCACAGACACTAGATTTAGTGCACAGCAAATACTTACCAGCGATACCATTTTGCACATAGCCATAATGCCAACATAAAAACTTTTAAGTCATAGTCTGGCATACAAAACAAAACATAAATCCATATGCTGAGCAAAGGAAATTTTAGGATGACAAGAAAAAGTTTCAAATGAAAAATATTTGTAGCACATTAAAATGGCAACCATTAATGATTGCAATTATGATAGCAGGTAGTACAAGTATAGAATAATAACACATATCAGACACCTAACTGTGGTGAGATAAAAATTTCTGATATATTACCTCAGGCAAGAATACAAATATGAATCTTTTTAGCAAGCACACTTGGAGGTCTCTAGCAGAGCTATCCAGATCTATAACAGTTTGGGATCTGGTACTCATTTTGTTCTGTCACCAAATCTGGAATACTGGATAAAATTGTCACCAACTATGTGGATATCACAAACATTTGAATAATAACGAATAAATTTACTTGTGATCTATGAGAAATTAAAACAAAGTTACGTGAGAAATAGAGTAGAAAATATTTTAACAGGAAAATAATGTACATTGGGCAACTCATAAAAGACAAATGTCTGACACAGAAGGTGTAAAGAGATTTATAATATGCTTTACCTGGCCATGTATTTTATGTCTATGAAGTCTGCTAAACATGTAAAAAATATGATAGATAACATGGCTTTTTGTTTTAAGTCCAATTTTCACAAAATGATATTTTTTACCTAATACACAATTCTGTGAGGAAAAAACTCTTGTACGTCAGTTGGATTCAAGTTTACAGCTATTTATATTGAATATATAATTTACAAGACTTATAAGGTGCATATTCAGGATCAGGCATATGTTGATATATTTTAGCTATGCTCTTCTAAAGAAGATATTTCAAATTGAAATAACATCTGTGCTACAACAATGCATCCAAAAGTAAATTATAATATATAGAACCACAGAATCATAGAATCTCAGGTTAGAAGGGACTTCTAGGATCATCTGCCCCAACCTTTCTTGGCAAAAATATGGTCTAGACAAGATAGCCCAGCACCCTGTCCAGCTGATTCTTAAATGTATTCAACACTGGGGAATTCACCACTTCCCTGGGAGATTATTCCAATGGCTGATTGTTCTCATGGTGAAAATTTCTCCTCTAGTGTCCAACTGGAACCTCCCCAGGACTAAATTGAGACCACTAGCCCCTGCCTTTTCCATGTGACTTCTTGTAAAAAGGAAGTCTTGGTCTTCTTTGTAGCCACTCCTTATGTGAAACTCTTCTTGCTGAAGTATCATTTTATAACACGGTTTGTCTTAACGCATGTCTTATATAAAATCATATATCTTCTTTTGATCTGCATAATACTTTTTTGTTTGCTTATTCACTACGTAGATTTAGAAATCCTGAAAATATTTATGCATGAGATATTTGGGGAATGATATACTCATATCTGGGGATTTTGTATTCAGTGTCTGTTAGGAAAACTCCAGGCAAAAACACCCACCTGTAACTACCTGGAAAAATGTTATGCTTATAAGCACATTTGTGTAATCAAAATACATATAACTATTTCCACTCCAAATAAAATGCCATGAACTAATTTTGAGTAATTTTTGCCTAGGAAAAAATTCTCTTGATGGGCTAATGGCTTCAGGGGCCATTTCAAGAAACAACAAATTTGTACTAAAATTGTATGCATACTCCAGCACCATGGTTGAAGAACAATGCTTGTCTGTCAGATGAGAGATGCCACAATAGGTTTCATATTTCGGTGTTTCTTCCCCAGCCAGGTGAAAACTGCAAATGCTGTACAAACAGTCAGACAGTGAATCATACTGACTCTAAGAGTAAGGTAATTTACTCCACCAAGGTCAGCAAAACCAAGGTTCAAAGCTAATTCTGTCTATCACTTATGGATAAAAAATACTTTGAAGTAGCAACTCACAGAGCTTGGCTTCAGAGCTCCTACTGACTAAGGGCTGTTTTTGGGGAGATAAGCGCATTATATCATTCCCCTACTGTTGAGGCTGAATATTGCTTTAGTGACAGTGTAACAATATTCTCTAGGTATTAACCTAGAGTATAAGTGTTGGGACAATTTCATGCTATATGATGGTTGTAAGAAGGTTTTATTAAACCATTTCCACAGTTAAAATGATATTCTCAGTTTATTTTTGTTTTGTCTAACACACCAGTGTGAAAAATAATAAGAAGAAATTTCTTTCATGTAGATGATTTTTAAGTCCAATGCAAATGTGCAGATATTTTATCATATAAAATGTATCTATATTATAATGCAAAAATCTAACAGAAATCCATGCCTATCAGAATAAAGATTAACTTCCGCAAAAACGGCTCTACATAATTACATGGGCCACTGAAGAAGTGCTCAGAAGTGGGAGACCCATTTACGCTACAGTGATCTGTGGACGTGAGTTATGGGGAAAGATTTTCATGTTGTCTAGGTCAGCAGAAATTTTTCTGTTTTTTTTCATGAGCAAGGATGACCTGCAACAGCTGAAGACCAGTGCCTTAACAACAAATTAACTTCTCTTTCTTGTCTATTTATGAAGGTTTTCTTTTACATTGTGCATGGTTTTGAACACTTAAATAATCAAAATGAATAAGCAACTTACATTCATAGCAATGACACCATTCAAATTTTCTGTACATTCTCCCTTTTTATAATAGTTATACACTAGCATTACTATCATTCATGTCCCTGGCAACATTCCTCATTTACTGCAGCATAAGCAAAAAAATCAGTCACACCTTTAAGATAACAACTTTAATTGTCCCCCTCTGTGGTATTTTATTACACAATAAACACCAATGCAAAATTTATGGCTCATTCCTATGGCTCAATACAAGATTTTAAGTACAACTAAGGTAATAAGAGCATGAAAAGATGCCTTGGTGCTAGTCCAAAGTATAAGCATAAGATGGAGTAATTAAATTCTGGTCAGCAAATCAGGAAATAGTATAAAATGATAAAGAGGCTCAAGAAAAAATCCCCTTTTCCTCATTCTTACACTAGATGAACAGAAGATCTATGGTCTAGAAGATACAAGAACCTTGCAGCCACAGGCATTGAGAAGAGACCTACTCACTAGAGAGTCAAAAGACATTACTTTTGCATATAATCCAGTACATATTAGGATTGAAAAATCACTCACCAGTACAGGCAATGTTCAGTATTTGCTCGCTCTGGACCTGTTATCCCACCCCCGCACCCCATTCATTTGTTAAGAATGGGTTGTCTTAGTTAATATATAGTGACAGGAGAAAAACAAGACATTTCACAAACAGATTGACACTTAAAACAAAATGCACATATTTGATCAGAGGAAAGTGTTTTTATGAGGCATGAAAGGGATGAAAAACTGCCAAGCTATTTCTCAGAATTAAATACCGGCCCTGGTGAATGGCGAATAATGAGACAGTTGACAAGACTGAACGAAATACATTTCCATTTCCTCTCCCAGAACAGGTTATCTTACCTATCATAAAAGGCTTGTGACATCAAATGTTTGGTGATGATAGAAATGTTATCTCACAAACAGAAGCCCTGCAAATATGCTGAGACCTCTTGGAACAGTATAACAGCAACAGCGGATAAAGAAAAAAGTAGCCAAAGCTAATTTCCTTTTGCATGTAGTAGAATGAACCTTGTTATCGAATTCTGTTGAATCACACTTTAATAAATGTCTATTAAAATACCTTTTGCTAATATCTCTGATGGTGATTCTCCGAGTGATGCTAACTGCTCATTTTTGTGACAATGGAAATATGGGAAAATGAGTTAAAAATGAAAACTTGCTTCACGCAGTTTTCACTAATTTCCATGAAGAAAAACCATACCCAGCAATGACAATTTTAGGTAGGTATAGTGTGAAAAGAATAAAGGCAACTGCATTTAAATGCTGAATTAGTGAAATGCGAAAACAATAAGCAATGTTCAAAGCCAGGAGAAGAGTAGTATTGTTCTTAGAAGCTGAAACCAAACGACTGATCAAAATTATCCTTTAATTTTATTTCATTCAGAAAAGATAAAAAGAGTGGTATAGCTATAACTAACTAGCCATGTATCTTCTGTAGGTTGAAAACACTTATGCACAATTAGCTAATTCTCAGCTAAGTATTCATTAATAAAGTAGATGCTTTGCTTTAAGTGCATGATGATAGTGACGGTAAGTTGCACCTGGTTCAGCTCATATCAAGCAGCTTTGGGAACAGCCTGAGGTGACTATACAGAGCTCAACAAGAGTTTGCAGAATAAAAAGGAGACTCATTACTGGCAGTAGAAACCCCCACCAGGGATGATTCCCTGTGATAGAGGTAGGTTGGACAAGACCCTGCCTTCTACCCTAAGTGAGGATGAAAGTAAAAGGGGAACAAGAGGCAGAGACAAAATACATTCTTAGTTTCTCAGTCAACACATCCTGGGCAGAACTGCCACACTGGCACAGGATGATAAGCTGTGCCTCCTCATGCAGGCTGCTGGTTTTCCATCACTTCCTTGGGCTGGGATAAGGGATGGCATTATTGCACATGGGAGGAGGCAGGATGCTTCTGGGAATACAACCACCCATGCCACAATATGTCACATGCAGTACCAGGTCAGAGAAAATAACTATACTATAGCCCATCTGCGTGTAAACTTGGCCTAGTGACAATAACATAAATATTAGAGTCATTAAAGAAAGTAAAAAGGACCCTTTCATTTCATCCTCACTGTCCAATTAAGGCTGAACAGTGAAAAGCCTCATCCCACTTAGGACCTCAGTTCTCCCTGCAGCTAGGATAGGTACGGCTTTCCAGTACACTGCTTTGCTAATCTGCACTGAATCCTCATGTGGACATCTTTTGTTAGAGGTAGGGAAGTACAGAACCTTTGATATTTATAATGTAAATTCCACAGTGTACAACTCCAGTTTCTACCAAGTCCTTTTTCTTTTATCTCTCTCCCAGTCTGGTACTGCATTTTCCTTTCTTCTATGTAGCTTTATAACAGAGTATTTAATTTGCTCTTAAACTCAAGACAATGAACCTTTGACTAAAATCCTTTCCAAAAAGGCATCTTCAAAGAATTCTAAAGGATAAACAGGTATCCAGCAGCTAAACAGGAAACTCACTTCTAATATTCAAATATGGAACTGCAAGAAATTGGCAGACTTCAGTTTTGGAAAAGATGAAAAAACCTTCACTTTGTTGAAATCTTGCTAACTCTGTATTGGGAGGAAATTCCCATTGTTATTCACAGTTCTTACTTCTGTGAAATTTATCTTAGTTTCTTACAAGGTATCATTTTGATCAAGGAAAAAGTTGGCAGGATATAAGAATTCACCACAATGAAAAGGTTTTTTTGAACATATAGAGAATGGAAGCTATTCTAAGATTTTTTTTTAGCACATTTTTTAATCTCTGCTGAATAATACCATAATTTTTTAATCAGTTCTGCACAGCTGAAATTCAGTATGAAGTTATAAAATATATTCTTAAGGCTTGATTAAACTGAGCATACTGAGTAGGGTGCCCATTGTGATTAAATCGGCCTTACCACAAAAATACATAGGTCTGTACTAACAACAGACAGCATGGCCTGTGCCACAAATATTGTCACCATAATATCGATGTGTATTAGTAAAGTGAGTTTCACATAAAAGACAACCTTACAGAAACTTAAGATTAATGTATTTGAGATCTTACAATATTCTTTCCATAACAAATGTATTTTAAACTTCATAACAATCAAACAACAGGCAGGTAGGCCAATATTAAGTCATTTCAGACAACCTGTTAAATATATATTTATATGATCCCATTTGATGTCATAAACATTAGAACGTGTTTGGGGTTGGATCTTTTTTCCACTTAAAGTAGAGCACAATCAATTACACTTGAAATCCGCACGCTTGGCTTCTTTCCTCATTACTCCTGGCAAAGCTGGCACAGTAAAATCCCCACACTCTTCCCATTACATAGATTATTTTAAAAACTTACATTGTGTCATGGGTTCAGCAGCAGCAGTCATTTTTCTCCTTTGTAGTAGTGGATGAAGTGCTGTGTTTTCGACTTTCTGGGAAACAATGCTGATAACACCGATGTTTATAGTTACGGCTTAGAATGTTTTGGTCTGACCAAGGACTTTCTGAGTCTCATGCTCTGCCAGGGAGGAGGGGAAGCCGAGAGGAAGCAGAAACAGGATACCTGACCCAAACTGACCAAAGAGGTATTCCATACCACAGCACGTCATGCCCAGGATGTAAAAACGGAGGGCAGAGACCCGGGGGGGGGTGGGGGTGGGTGCACTGCTTGGTTGGGCTGGGTATCGGTAGTGAGCGATTGTATTCTTTTCCCTTGTATTTCTCTTGTCATTATTATTATTGGTGGTAGCAGTAGTGGTTTGTGTTATACCTTAGTTACTAAACTGTTCTTATCTCAACCTGTGGGAGTTGCATTCTTTCGATTCTCCTTCCCATCCCTCCGGGAGTGGGAGGAAGAAAGAGGGGGGAGTGAGTGAGCGAGAAAACTGCGTGCCTGAAAGGCTTAAACCATGACACACTGTTTGTAGATTATTAAAAAAATGGTGAACATATTCTATAGAAGTGTCAATTTCAGCAAGTTTTACTTTCTTTAAAAATAATTAACCATTGCAAGAAAAAAGAAATACAAACATTTTCTGCAAAATAGATACTGAAGAAAATACATCAGTGTTACCTAGGTATTGATGGGGTTCTAAGCAACCTGATCTAGCTGAAAATGTCTCTGCTTATCATAGGGTGGTTGGTCTAGATGACCTTTGAAGTGCCCTTCCAGCCCAAACTATTCTATGATTGTGTGATTTATTTATTTATTTAGTTCACAAATATGGAGGCTTCCCCTGCCCCAAATTGTTTTAAAGGGGATTTAATCATCCATGACATTGAGTAATAAGTTGGTTAGAAAATCTGGTTAGTCACATATAAATATTTCATTTAAAATTACAAAACTGAATTGACGATTGTCTTGATTCTAACACAAAACAAGACAGTCATAGTGGTGAAATGATTTAATAGAAAAAACCCAACATTTTTCACAAAAAATGACCTTTGACAAGCATTTCCATTTTCTTTTTGATGTAACATAGCAAACCTTTCTTGTTCAGACAATCCCATACCAGCTGACAGTTAGCATCCATGGAGCTGGTTACACCTGTTCTCCCACTACACTACAACTAACTACTGCTGTCATGATACAGACCTTGAATTTTATGATACAACAGGGAAATCAAATGACTGTAGCATAACTATAATTAGTCTTAAGTTAACTGAGGGTAAAGGTTCCTGGTTTCGGTTCAGTTAAGCTAGGGGCAAAGGCTGATTCTCTTCTCATACTAACAGTTAGTGAGAAATTAGTGTCATCACATACTCATGAAGTCATTAAATTAAGATATAAGATAATTGTGTAGTTCGCATTGAAGAACTTATATTTGTTGGTTTTTGGAGGGGAGAGGAGGTAATCAGCCAATATTTAGCTGCTGTTCTTACACTGTTTGGGCTTTCGGTTGTAAATTGAGACTACAGAGACTACAGACTACGCTTTCTGGTCTAGCAAAGAATAACCTCATTGACAAGCGATATCACCAGAGGATCGTCTTTTGAGAAAAAGAGCATCACACTATAGGGCTTAAATGAAATCAGAACTTTTGAATTTGACAGCAGAATATGTTTTATCAATCTTTTTGGCTCCCCTCCCCCCATTTTTCGTGGATCATAACTGTAAGAAACTCTTACCTCAGCAACCATTTATCAGAATAAAAGGGAATCTGTCAAGATATTCTTCAGAGCTTGTCAGTAATGCTTTTAATTAGCTATAGCAATCACTGTTGAACAAAATGAGGTTCTTCTTTACTAGTTTCTGAGTAAGACACTTCACATTTCCAATATGCCATTTAAAAATCAGTCTAGTGATGCACTATTTTGCACAGAATTTCAAAGCTTAAAAGAAAAGAATCGAACCTACTCTATAAGACTTGAGAAGCCACATTATACAGCCGTTTTATATAATGTAGTTTCTACTTAGTAAGTATCTTGTTTCAGGTGTCCTTTATTCATACTTCAAATTTTATAGGCTCCATTTACTAATGTGAAAGCCCTGATGAGATTCAGCAAAGGAAATGGGAAGGTGGCAGGGTATAAAGCATTTCAGCTTTAGCTGCTGGTAGATGCTTAGTGAAACATTACTGAGTGATCAGGTTTATGTAACAGATATTTTCTAACATTTTATGTCATTCACATTATTCTGGCATCAAGATTAGACTGGAAATGAATTCTGTACTCTATTGCTGGGCATATGAACAAACAATGGAAATGCCAAAATGACAAATGTCCTCCAATTCATTTTACATATTTAATTTGCAGAGAACTGCAGAAGCCCACACTGGAAATTTCTGCAGGATTAGCTTAGGGGGGTTGAACAGGATGATTCAGACCCTTCTAAATATTTAGCAACTCAAATATTCTCTCATTATTTTTAATGACACATCAGAACTTCTACTTCAAAAAGGCAGGAAACTTGTGTAGCTGGGAGAAATCATACGTGTACAACTGTCTCCCTTGTACATGCAAGACCTTTCAGCTGGACAGGTTAACGCTATATGTTATTCTACTTAAAATATATTAAAAAAGGAAGGAATGATGAGCTCCTACCTAACAAGGCCAAAAGACAAAGTGCAATGCAGGCTTGCGCACTGAGGACAAAAACAAGCCAGAGTTTCCCCCTGTTTTGATTTGCAAAAGCAGATTCATGTTTCTTGCATTTTTAGTGTGAAATACAAACTGTAATTGTATATCAATGGCAAAATTCCTACAGACCTCATCAAGGTCAGTGTTTATTTCAGTCTAGTTTTGGTTTTGATCATGTACTTACAACAAACATGTAAGATGTTAGTGATGGAATTCTGATACAAACACATTCCTTCACATGGTACTCAAACGAAAATGAACGGTCTTGCTTATGTGGGTAGGCATTCATCACTTTAAGGATGGATTGCAAAACCAAAGTCTAAATAAGGAATACAAACCAGATTCAAATACAACTTGGGTGACTGAAAGCAATTCTTAATTTTGAATTTCTTGGAGAAAGGCCAGACTGTAATTAGATTTTCTGAACATAATTTCCTCAGGGTTTTCAATAACTGCAATACAAAAAGCTAATGCAGGTTTCCACACCAAAATTTTATTTGGCCTTATTTGCTTAATAATACACAAACTGACTGTGTGTAAAATTGGTACTATCCAAATTCCCTAGAGCAAAGACTACAACATTAAATTTCAGCTAGCTGAAAATTCAGTCTGCAATCCTTTTCTTGTCCTAAGCAAATATAAACTCTCAAATGCAAAATTAAATAAATGCCATGTCTTAATGCTACCTGTTACCTTGGGCTGTACAAAAAGACGTGCTTTGTTTGTCAATATTTAGTATCCTGTGAAACAGTGCTAATTCTTATGCCAAGAAGTAACCACAGACAATGACTTGAGGATTCATACAGTTTCTTTTTTTTTTTTTTCCATGCTTACATGGCTCTTGTATTTTTCTCCTGAAAAATGATTCCAGTTCACAAGGTTACTCTTGACTCGCAATTTTTGTGCTTTTGTAAATCCTGAGGTATAGAAGCAATGAATGTTTATTTTATTTTGGGCTTGAATACTTTACAGAGCTGTCTATTATTAGTGAAAATGTACAATGCATTTAAGTTTTACTCATGCATGCACAAAATGGTGTGCATATATATAATGAATAATAAATAAAAATATTTTTATTTTATAAGAAAAAATTATATATAATTTTCTATTACTTAAACTATGATTAAAAGTCTGTAAGGATTTTTTTTTCATTTCTTAACTACAATTAAAGGCAAGATATGGATTATCAATTTACACACTTTAGAAAGAGGCACTGATTTATAAAGCCATGGGTATCAGCTGGGATTTTAAGTGAAATCACTTCAACACAGAAGTTTAGACTGCAATTTAACCTGATGCCTTAAAAACTTGGTGCTATTTTCTGGCATGGCAGCAATTCCCCTTTTCTTTTTATTATGCGGCACTGGGGCTTGCCACATGGCTGGTGTCCCATTGGACAAAGAGGAGAGGCAATGCACAGCTCTGAAAGGTCACTGTGTCAGCTAATAAGGCCCCACACCACAACCTCTACAGTGGCTGCAGATCATAGATGGAAACTGTCAGACCTGCAGCACTATCTGCAAAATCTGAAGTGAATACTTGTAGTGATTCTGTGTGCTGCCACCCACCAAGTTATTGCTATTGACAATATTAGTTAGACAATTAAACTACGATTTTTATCTTGGCAGAGCGAACAAGAACTGAAAGAGCGCAAGGAAGACGCAAATAGAAGGAAAGCTGCATGAAAAGAGAAACCACCCCACCTCATTTTAGGATATTTTGTGCAACCTGTGTTTCTTTGCCACTATTGTTCTGTGTTTTAATCTTTTCAAGTCTTTACATATAAGTGTTTTCATGGGCAAATGGAGGATGATAAACCCAATACCCATTTATTGAATTGCCGTTTCCCATGTGAAATGCAGTCTTTAAAAAAAAAGAAAAAAGCAAACCACAAAAGCCCCCACTTTTTTACTCTACAGCATATTCATTATCAGATCAACTCACACTACTAATTAAGTTAAATTTGACTGCTAAATAACTCCTGAAGAGCCAATTTATCTAAGGTAGTATGAGCTGTTATTAATTCAATTCTAGTCACTTCAGATTGCAAGTTTGAAATAATTGCCACTATGGAAACACTTTTAGAGTATGCTTAAAAGGGAGTTAGGGTGTTACTTTACTGGTATTGATAGTAATCTTAATATAGGTAGGTAGAGAACACTCTAGTTATTTCATTTTAGAAATTAGTTATTTGTGAGATATTCAAAAGAATGTGCAGAATTTTCAAGTTTGTTTCTTGAATATGAAAAGCTTCGTCATAAATACACATGAAGTGCAGATCTGAATTTGACAAATAATCTGAAAGAGGGTATATTTAGATTAGATAGTATGAAGAAGTTCTTTACTGTGAAAGTGGCGAGGCACTGGAACAGACTGGAACAGCCCAGAGAAGTTGTAGCTGCCCCATACCTGGAAATGTTCAAGGTCAGGCTGGATGGCTTTGAGCAACCTGGTATAGTGGAAGGTGACCCTGCCCATGGCAGGGGGGTTGGAATTAGATGATTCTGAAGGTCCTTCCCAACCCAAACTGTTTTATGATTCTATGATTATTCCCTAAAGAAAACATAGCCTTTCTGAAGGTGCAATTTACCTTTTCAAGCTCACAGTGGTAGTAAATGATTTTTCCATCTGCAACAGCTCCTCTCATCTGGCTGCTGTACTAATATGAGAGTTGAAGGTTGCTTGCAACCTGCTCCCTCACTACCTGCCTTCCACCCACATCTATGAAGCATCTGTGGGCTGATGCTTTGACAACTGGTAGATATCTGCTGTGTAGACTATCTGTATGAACAGGCATTAGGAGGAAAAGGTGTACTTTGCTCTCCTTTCAGATTCTGTACAAACACATTGCATTTAATTAGTCATTGTAGCAGCAAGGTTCAAAGAGATCTTCATTACATATAATGAATAGTCTTGCTTGTAAAAGGTTTGCAACCACAGGGAGACAAAATTGTCCTCTGGATGCATTTCTTAGCCCACTGATAAAACTAAAATAGCCTCTCCTGAAGTCAACAAATTTTCTCAAGTTTCAGTCATCATAGTACATGTAAGAGAAATGAAAATCTTACGTTCTGAAATATTTATTTGTCTCATGAATAAAATCTGCATACTTACAAAAAGTAAAATACTTGCATTTTTAAGTAATATACTTCCAGTATTTTGCACCCCGCAAAGCTAGTTGGTGTAGATAATAAGCTATTACTTGATATAGCTAGTTTTGCTTTCCTTTATGGCAAAGGCCATTTATATGAAACAAAAGATTGCGAAAACGAACAACATTCCATTTATTTATCTTCATGTATATCATAAAATATTTACTACCTTTCTGCCAAAGGCACGACCTATCAAGGTCATAAGGAGAGGAACTCTAACATCTCTACAAAAAACCTTTTTTTTTCTTTTTTATTGTGATCGTGAAGAAATACCAGTCATATGATGAAATATTTTTAAGGTGATCTGAAGCACAACTTTTTTCACCAACAACTTCTGGAAGGTCATTTTCTTTTTTCCATTACTGGTATTTAACTGTAAGACTATAACCACGATTAGAAATTAACTTTATCTTTATTATATGGGGGATGATGGGAAGTACATGTTGTACCCTTTAATGAGTCACCCACTGAATTCACATCTCCCCTGCTGATTTTAATTTAAGTGATAATTTACAAAACAAAACAAAACACTTCCTGCCTTTCATTTTGATACTGCATTTAGCTTATTTTAATGAAAATATGTATTTTGTTTTCTTGCACTGGGTATTCTTATTTGTGAGCAGTTTCTAACTTCCTATCTAAATAGAAATTGTTTATGCAAACATTACTAAAAGTGAAGTCAAATGAAATCCTTAAGCCCCTTTCAAGTAATACAAAACAACATGTTTATGATAGGTTGTTATTTTTAAAAGTGAACATAATACCGTTAACCGAGGTTTACATTTTAAATGTAGCAATGATTTCAGTTTCCTAAAAGGTACAAATCACTTTCATCTTAAACCCAGTGAATCATCACCATCACCATCAAATTATATTAACTATGGCATTTAAAGTCTTAAGCAAATATCTTAGAATCTAAACAGATGAAAAAGAACTGGAAGCACAAAAGGATGGTATGCATAAGGAAGAACTGCAAGTCAGTCAAATCAACAATTCCTACTTATTAATCCCAAGCAAATTCACCAATAATAGCTCTTATTCCTAGAATTATTTTGCTTAATCTTGCAAGTCATAGCTACTTTATGTAGATTTAATTGGGCATCCTGAGGTTGCCCAAATACATACACAAACTCATTGGACGAAAATACTAAACCAACCTGACATTCATTAGCCACTGAGAAGCTACATTGAGCCAAATTGTCTACCCAGCTTTATGTGGTGATTCTGGGAATTATTTTCACCATTACTTTGCAAAAAGACTAAAAGAAACCAGTTCTATGTAAATTTGGGAATCCTGCTGAGGTTCCTGACAATTGATAAAATGAAATGGAGACAAAATAACCAGTGCAAATAAAAAGCAATTTGCATGAATTCTGGTAAAATAGAAAGAAGCTAATGGACATGGCATTTATGCATAAAGAACTTGCCTTGTAAACTGTAAATTTCTCCAACGCTGTTCTGCCGGGTGATATGATGCCAATACGCACTGCGAGGAAGTGAGATCGACTTGGATAATGTCATTGGTTCAGACAGACTGGTCTGGAGCTAAAAAACAAAGCAAACATTAATGGAAGATCACACATAACCATGCTTGACAGAAAATCTCAAAACTGTAAATTGAACCAACGTTGTTTTGAAGATAGTATTTCCTGAATCTCCATTGGTGTTATACTGTTATTTAAGCTGTGTTATAAGCATCAGCACTGTGAATGCTCAGGAAAAGGCTACAAAATGTATTTGGGTATATAGGCTCATTAGCACAGATTACTATTAAGTGATAGAAATATATTCATATTGATCTGCAGCTATTCTTGTTGCTTTCAGGATTTTGCTATTTTCTTTATGATAACGACAGTTTAACATATACCTGAAATCTTAAACCCCTCTACAATCACATTTCTTTTTGGTCATCTAACCCACATATTGGATTGAATACCCAGAAAGATTCTAAGAGAGAATCTGAGACAACCAGCAAAGAATTAACAATGAAGTCATTAATCCTCTAATCTTCCACTAAATTGGAGGCATCTCATCACCAGTAGCAGGATATAGCCTCAGGAGCAAATTTTCCCTGTCCTGGGGACTTTGTGTAACTGGAACTGTGAATTGCATGCTAAGTGTCCATTTGTGCAAGAGCTATGGCACAGAAACCTGACAGAAGGAATATAAATTTATTAGAGAGCTCTCTCTCCAATGGACTATGGATGAGAGTGAAAGACTAGGCTAACCTGTAAAAAAAAAAAAAGGATGGAGGACTGTGCATCCTGACAACCTCTTTGGATATACCTGTATAACTTATATTTTTTCTGTCTAGAAGAGAATGCATCTGCAAATTCTTTGTATCAGTGTCATTACAGAACATAAAATACATAAAAAAGTGGTATCTAACAAATTGCAGTGATTCTGTGGGGCATAATTTCTTCAGAGGATGTTGGGAAGAATCAATACTGAACGATTAGTTACATCTGCAGATTTACAGTGGAAAACCTCTTAAGATCAGGAAAGGCACCAGGATGGTGAGGGTAATACTCTGAAAGGGTGTGCCTAAAAACCCACATTTTCAGAGCTCAGCTATAGAGTAGAAGGTATTTAAGGTCTGGATCCTTTACCTTAGACTAATGATTGAGTCCTAGGGATTCCTCACTCAGGATCATGATGCCATATTAAAAAAAGCCATTTTTATGTGTACAATCTCATGTCATTTTGTAATAAAAATCTCCCAACTTGTAGTGACAGTATTCACCCAAAGAGCTTTATTTAATTTTTGAGTATTAACACCCACTGACGTGTGGCAGATATTTTGCTTCAGATCAATCTGCGGTAATACTTGCATTGTTTTCTTAAGAATTGTAATCAAAATTACTTCCTGTCTACAGTTAATGTCTCTTCTTCTCATTTAATTTGTCAGTGATGCAGATCATTACTGGAAGCTATTCTATATGAAGTGAAGAGCTTGCAGAAACATTTCCTCCATTAAAAAAGTTCCAAATTCTAATCACAGGAATTCTATTTTTAGGGAGACTTGAGAATTTAAAGTTTATTGATGCAGAGAATTTCCTTTATTGTTGAGATCAGGGTAATAAAAATCTTCTAAGTTATCTCACCATGTTAGTACATTAAAGGTAAAAAGGGTAACTTTGTCGAGTAATAAAAATAAAATCATGTAACTTCAACACACAGATGACTTATTAATAATTTATTCACTGAAAAGGTAAATTACAGTTCTGAGTCAATAGGCAATATTTTCTACTGGAATGCATTCTGAAAATAATAATTAAAAAAAAATCTAGCAAAAGGAACCACTGTGAATGTGGTTAATTATATCAAAGCTAAATCCATGGACTGATCTGGTGCTTAAAGTTATATCATTTTTCCTGGTCTGAGATGATTAGTTCCTGCCTGGTTTGATCTGGGAATGAATTTGAGGCAATTCTCCCCCTTTACTCTGCTCTGGTGAGACCCCCACCTTGAATACTGCATCCAGCTCTGGAGTTCTCTGTACAAGAAGGACATGGACCTGCTGGAATGTTTCCAGAGGAAGGTTACAAAGATGATCAGAGGGCCGGAACACCTCCCCATGAAGACAGGCTGAGGGAGTTGGAGTTGTTTAGCCTGGAGAAAAGAAGGCTCTGGGAAGACCTTCTTGCAGCTTTCCAGTGTCTAAAGGGGGCTTATAAGAAACTTGGGGGCAAGCTTTTAGCAGGGCCTGCAGCGATAGGGTGAAGGGCAACGATTTTAAACTAAAGCTACATTCAGACTAGGTATAACAAAGAAATTTATTACAATGACTGGTGAAACAGTAAAAGAGGTTGTTCAGAGAAGCTGTAGATGCCCCATCCCTGGAAAATCAAGGTCAGGATGGATGGGGCAACCTGTCCCTGCCTGTGGTGGGGCGGTTGGACTAGATGACCTTTAAAGGTACCTTCTAACCCAAACCATTCTATGATTTCACTGAAGGGTTTTTTGCAGTCTTGCATGTATGAACTGACCTTATCACTAGGTATAGAAACATAGAGAAAAGCAAAAGCATTATACCCGACTAAACATATATAATACATTAACATATATAATATATTAGCATTAAATAAAACATGCATCTAGAATGATTTTGCTACCAATATTTCTCAAATCTGATTAGACGTTAGGAAATGAAAAACATTAGTCAGAATTTTTTCCCCAGTTTAAGAAGGAGAAAATTGATAATGCAATTAGAACTTGGGTAAAAGAAAAGTAGAAATGCATATATCAAACTCACATCAACACAAGGAATTTTATTTTTGTGTGAATAGAATCACAGAATCATAGAATCATAGAATAGTTTGGGGTGGAAACGACCTTAAGATCATCTAGTTCAACCCCCCTGCCAGGGGCAGGGACACCTCCCACTAAACCATGCCACCCAAGGCTATGTCCAACTCAGCCGTGAACACCGGCAGCAATGGAGCATTCACAACTTCCCTGGGTAACCCATTCCAGTGCCTCACTACCCTTACAGTAAAGAATTTCTTCCTCATATCCAATCTAAACTTCCCCTGTTTAAGTTTGAACCCATCACCCCTTGTCCTCACACTACAGTTCCTCATGAAGAGTACCTCCCCAGAATCCCTATAGGCCCCCTTCAGATACTGGAAGGCTGCTAGGATGTCTCCACGCAGCCTTCTCTTCTCCAGGCTCAACAGCCCCAACTTTCTCATTGTATTTCCATACGGGAGGTGCTCCAGACCCCTGATCATCCTCGTGGCCCTCCTTTGGACTTGTTCCAACAGTTCCATGTCCTTTTTATGTTGAGGACACCAGAACTGAACACAATACTCCAAGTGAGGTCTCACAAGAGCAGAGTAGAGGGGCAGGATCACCTCCCTCAACCTGCTGGTCACAATCCTTTTGATGCAGCCCAGGATACGGTTGGCTTTATGTGCTGCAAGCGCACACTGCTGGCTCATGTTCATTTTCTCATCGACCAAAACCCCCAAGTCCTGCTCTGCAGGGCTGCTCTGAATCTCTTCTCTGCCCAACCTGTAGCTGTGCCTGGGATTGCTCCCACCCAGCTGCAGGACCTTGCACTTGTCATAGTGAAACTTCATCAGGTTGGCATCAGCCCACCTCACAAGAGTGTCAAGGTCCCTCGGAATGGCATTCCTTCCCTCCAGCATATCAACCGAACCACACAGCTTGGTGTCATCGGCAAACTTGCTGAGGGCGCACTCAATCCCACTGCCCATGTCACCCACAAAGATGTTGAACAAGACCTGTCCCAACACCGATCCCTGAGGGACACCACTCGTTACTGGTCTCCAGCTGGACATCGAGCCATGGAGCACAACTCTTTGCATGCGGCCATCCAGCCAGTTCTTTATCCACCAAGTGGTCCACTTATCAAATTGATGTCTCTCCAACTTAGAGACAAGGATGACATGCGAGACAGTGTCAAACGCTTTGCACAAGTCCAGGTAGATGACATCAACTGCTCTACCCCTGTCCATCAGTTCTGTAGCTCCATCATAGAAGGCCACCAGATTGGTCAGGCAGGATTTCCCTTTAGTGAAGCCATGCTGGCTGTCACCAACCACCTTCTTGTTTTTCATGTGCCTCAGCATGCCTTCCAGGAGAATCTGCTCCATGATTTTGCCAGGCACAGAGGTGAGACTGACAGGTCTGTAATTCCCCGGCTCATCCATCTTCCCCTTCTTGAAAATGGGGGTTATATTTCCTTTTTTCCAGTCATCGGGAACATCATCTGGCTGCCATGATTTTTCATATATGATGGACAGTGGCTTAGCAACTTCCTTTGCCAGCTCCTTCAGGACCCGTGGATGGATTTTATCAGGTCCCATGGACTTGTGCACGTTCAGGTTCCTAAGATGGTCTTGAATTAGATCCTCTCCTACAGTGGGCCCAGGGTCTTCATTCTCACTGTCCCTGTGTCTGTCTTCCAAGTCTTGGGTGGTATGGTCAGAGCATTTGCAGGTGAAGACTGAAGCAAAGAAGTCGTTAAGAACCTCAGCCTTCTCCAAATCCAGGGTAGCCAGTTCTCCCCATAGCTTCTGGAGAGGGCCCATGTTGTCCCTAGATTGTCTTTTATTTGCAATGTACCTATAGAATCCCTTCCTGTTATCCTTAACATCCCTAGCCAAGCTGAATTCTAACTGGGCCTTAGCTTTCCTAACCTGATCCCTAGCTTCCCAGACAACATTCCTGTATCCTTACCAGGCCGCCTGTCCTTGCTTCCACCTTTTATAAGCTTCTTTTTTCCTTCGAATTTTCCTCAGCAGCTCCTTATCCATCGAAGGAGGTCTCCTGGCCCTCCTGCAGCTCTTCCTTCTTGTAGGGATGTATTGCTCCTGAGCTTGCAGCAGGTGATCCTTGAATATCAACCAAGAGTCTTGGGCCCCCCTGCCATCTAGGGCTATATCCCATGGAATCTTATTGAGCAGGTTCCTGAAGAGGCCAAAGTCTGCTCTCTTGAAGTCCAGGGGAGTGAGCTTGCTGCACACTCTTCTCACTGTCCTGGGGATCTCGAATTCAACCATCTCATGATCGCTGCAATCAAGGCTGCCCTGGAGTGTCGCATTTCCAGCTGGCCCTTCCCTGTTGGTGAGGACGAGGTCAAGCATGGCACCTCTCCTTGTCTGCTCCTCTATTACTTGCAGAAGGAAGCTGTCTTCCACACAATTGAGGAGCTTCCTGAATTGCGTGTGCTGGGCCACACCATCCCTCCAACACATATCAGGGTGGTTGAAGTTCCCCATGAGAACAAGGGCCTGCAAGAGTGAGGCTGTTCCTATCTGTCTATAGAGCGCTTCATCCACAAAGTCCTCTTGGTCAGGCGGTCTGTAACAGATCCCCACAATAATATCTCCCATCGCTGCTCTCCCTTTAACCCTGACCCACAAACTCTCTGTCGACTGCTCACCTGTCTCCAGGCAGAATTCCATACACTCCAGCCTATCCCTAACATAAATAGCAACTCCCCCTCCCCACCTACCAGGCCTGTCTTTCCTAAAGAGCCTGCAACCTTCCATTCCAACACACCAGTCATAGGAGCCATCCCACCATGGTTCTGTGATGCCTATGATATCACACCCCTGTAGATGTGCACACATCTCTAATTCCTCTTGTTTGTTCCCCTTGCTATGGGCATTTGTATAGAGACACCTGAGCCGAGCTCCAGTTGAAGCCGGCTCATTGGCTGGAGTAGCTGCAATATCCCTACATTGCTCTGAACGTTTACTATAGGTGCTGGCAACTGACTGGGTGTGTTGGGATGGAATGATGCCACCCTCCCCCAATACATCTAGTTTAAAGCATCCTTGACCAGTCTAGCAAGCCTCCTACCAAACTCACTCTTCCCTTTCTTTGTCAGACCATCTCCACCAGCCCCCAGTAGACCTGGCCTCCTAAATTGAGTCCCATGTTCAAGGTACCCAAACCCCTGACTATAGCACCACCCTTCTAACCATTTATTAACCTGACCAATCCTCCTAGCCTTTTTGAGGTCCTGCCCTGTATTCTGGAGAATTGATGAAAAGACAATCTGCGCTCCAGAGCCCCTAACCACCTCTCCCAGAGCTCTGTAGTCCTTCTTTATGTTCTCCTGGCTACTGCTATCTCTATCAGTAGCACCCACATGGATCACTAGAAGTGGGAAAAGTCCATAACTGAAACATTTTTGTTATCTGACATGATAGTATTTAGGTTTCCTCCAGTTTCCTCCAGAGCGTTTCTTTGGTAAGATAACTTTCACACAGTGAACATTACATTTGTTTCCTGTATCCAAATCCAAAATAACAAATATATTATCCCATATGAAGCCTTTGCATTGTTAGTAATAGCTTCATAATTCTTAAGAACTAGTTGATTAAAATAGAAATAAAAATATAAATCTATTAATGTGCTACTACTTAAAGTAGCTCCCCATATTTTTCATTATTGCTCTTTTGTGAGACAAAGCTTAGGGCTAAATTTCCTTTTAATTTCCATAGGCTATCTCCATTGACTTACATAGATTTTTCACTCTGATATCAATAATGAATACAGTTCCAAGAACGGAGCCTGTTAAATGTATTAGGGTTCTGAGCTTCAATCTGTTTAGCATATAATTCTCTCATTTTACTTTTGCATTAAAAAAGTCAAAATGCTGAAGGTGACAGAAAATACATTTGGCCTGGGAGAAGAACTGAACAATATACAGTTCATTCAATTTTTTAGCCTGCAGCAGACAGTTTTTTTACAGATATTTTCTGAAAATAGTTTAGTTTATTATGTATAAAACCCCCAAAACAACAAAACCCAGCCAATTTCACATTCTTCTGAAACATGACAAAAGAACTAGGTCACATAAGACTAATAAGAATTTTAGTATGGAAATATTAATTAAATATCACTATTCAGATTTTTAATTTCTTTATAATTCAAAATAAGGTTGCTTTGTGTGTTATCCCTTGAAAAAGAAGAGGGGTCAAAAAATGTATTTAATTTCTCAAGTGTCCATTAGCTGATAGTGGAATAGCATAGACTCTTTTCACTGGTGTATCCGCAGTGAAAAATTACTAGAGTTAAAGAATCACAAAATCTAAGAGTGTAGCACCGGCTGAGGCACCAGCTCAGCTATCAATCAGCTCAGTTACAGAACAAGCACGATGAAAGAAGTTTGTGCACTTGTTTTAATAAGTTTTCAGAAATGACCAGGAAAAAAGTGTCATGTTTGCCTTTTTTGTAAAAGCAGATGCTGTTGTCCCATGTTCGACTTTCTTGCTATGTCACATAAGCATATTCTCCAAAAAGCTGTTCCCACCCAATACTATGAAGCTGATTGTTTATTTCTTCTTTAGCACAGTGTTTTGCCCAGGTTTTCATCAAATTTGATTCTGTCATTACAAACATTTTTTTCCAACTTGTCATTTTGAATGCCATCTCTTCACTGACCCACTTTCATATTTTCTTGTAACTGTAAGTTCTTGACATCTAATAATTAGGTTGTTCCTTGATTCAGAACTTCTATGAAGATATTGAAAACTGGATCCAGGATATATTCCTATGCAAGTCCAATGAGAATATTCTTCATTTTGGTAACGTGTTACAAATAATTACTTTCTGGTTATAATTTCTCCATAAACCTTTGTTCATAATCCTTTAGCTTGCTTAGAAAATAGTCATGCATTATTTGGACTGTGTTCTTTACTTTAAAGTGCCTACTGTTAATAGAAAGAGATATAGGCATCAGCATATTATTTATCTGCTAAGCATTGTGTATGTCTATTTTTACATTTTTATCCAGCTTGCTGGATAACAGTCTTGGCAAAAACCCCACCAATACATGACCTCACAAGTCTTCTGAAAAGACTTATAAGAAAGTTAGCTGTGAAAGTAATTTCCGTGATTTCAACCTTTGCATTTGTAGCGTTCAGGTTTTCAGTATCTATACTAAGCTTGTTATGACCTTTTAGAGAGGTTTTTAGTCAATTATGGAGGAGAAGATCTCAAAATAATACCACCACTTTTCAGTGCCAAGGTGGATGATGATTATTCTTTGGTGGTGGAATATCACTATTTATGAATAATAAAGCAATGGTGAAAGGAAAGCGTTCTGAAGGAAGATTCAATGGGACTAGTTTTTGGTTGGTGTTTTTTTTCTTCCTTTCTTAATCTCCTCGGCCATACTCTAAAGAGAGAGGATTGTGACTCTTATCTCCCTTCTTTTTCTGGCAGAAATGAATTTGGTTTCTTTTCTTTTCCTTTTTTTTTTCTTTCCTCTAAAAGAAGCTCATAATAGATCACTGTTGTCTGACAGGATGGATTAATGTTGGAGAAAATTAGCTGAATTTTACAGTGCATTGGGATTATGTTTGTTGAATGTTAGTAAAATATGTGTTTTCACTCATATTTTGTCACAGAATTGTGGTTCTGTTTAATTCATGAAAGAAGTTTCCTGTCAATGGAATCTATACCAATTACTGTGAGGGGAGAAGGTCAGGTTCTTAGATCATTACAAGGTTTGAGACAATGTAATATACATAGGCAATATATGAAACACTTTATCCAGCTTTCATTGCATAGAAGTGCTCATTAATTTCATACAAGATGATGCCAACATAAACAGAAGTGAGACTATTTTAAAACTGACTATGCATTAGGTCTTATTGGATGCAAACACAACTAAATAGTAGGAGTCTCTAAGACGCAGGAGTAATTGCAAGGAGGTTGAGCTAATTTCTTCAATAAATACATATATATGTGTGTATACATACGATAAAGAATCCTGTATCGCACAGACATTATTTGTAGATATTGATCGTCCTTTCTGGAACTATAAAATGGGAGATTTTACGAAAGAAAGGTGCTAGATCACATGAAGGAAAAGATTTTGCATATATTGCTGATCCAAAAATAAACAGCATTTGAAGATAAGACTGTGGGGAACTATAAAATTTCTCTCAGTGGTATCACCCAGGGAAAATTCTTCAGGATTTGAAAGTAAAAATACAGGATTTTTGAAGGTGCGTAATACAGATACAATTGCGAAAAGGCATAGCAATTTCCAGGTGGGAAATGGCAAGGATCAGAGCAAAAACTACTTAAAATTGAAAACCAAAATCCAAAGTAACACTACATCCCTACTCATTTTAATAAAGTAAAAAATGGAAATTAATTAGTTGTAGAACAATTCATCATGTTGACTCACAAATGCTTAAACTAAAGGCAGATGGTATAGAATGCACTGACAGAGATAAGCTTAAACTCTAGGGTATTAGCTTAAGCTTCAAAGATATGTTCTAGGGGTCATTTGGCTCTAGGACTTTATTAATGAAATGTTCATGCACAGTTTTGCCTCATTTCAAAACCAAGCAGTGATTTATGTGCATCATTATGAGTGTCTGCTACTAGGCAATATAAAATACAAGTCAATGATGTGAGGGCTAAGAGGAATTCAGTGAATTAAGGAGTTAATTGTAGCCAGTAGAGTCCAGGAGATGTTATCTGGTTTGCCAAAACAGCCCTGTGACTGGGAGAGGCCCTGAAGATAGGAGGAAAGCCAGTGATACCATTATCTTTAAGAAGGGCAAGAAGGAAGACCTAGGGAGCTACAGGCTGGTCAGCCACACCTCAATCCTTAGGAAGATGATGGAGCAACTAACCCTGAAAATAATTTCCAGGCACGTGAAGGGTAAGAAGGTGACCAGGATTAGTCAGCATAGATTCACCAAAAAGAAGATATACTTAGAATCTCAGAATAGTTAGGGTTGGAAAGGACCTTAAGATCATCTAGTTCCAACACCCTTGCCATGGGCAGGGACACCTCCCACTAAACCATGCCACCCAAGCCTCTGTCCAACCCAGCCTTGAACACTGCCAGGGACAGAGCATTCACAACTTCCCTGGGCAACCCATTCCAGTGCCTCACCACCTTTACAGTAAAGAATTTCTTCCTCATATCCAATCTAAACTTCCCCTGTTTAAGTTTGAACCCATTACCCCTTGTCCTATCATTACAGTCCCTAAGGAAGAGTACCTCCCCAGCATCTCTATAGGACCCCTTCAGACACTGGAAGGCTGCTAGGATGTCTCCACTCAGCCTTCTCTTCTCCAGGCTCAACAGCCCCAACTTTCTCAGCCCATCTTCATATGGGAGGTGCTCCAGACCCCTGATCATCCTCGTGGCCCTCCTCTGGACTTGTTCCAACAGTTCCATGTCCTTTTTATGTTGAGGACACCAGAACTGCACACAATACTCCCAAGCGAGGTCTCACAAGAGCAGAGTGGAGGGGCAGGATCACCTCCTTCGACCTGCTGGTCATGCTCCTTATGATGCAGCCCAGGACACGGTTGGCATTTTGGGCTGCGAGCATACACTGCCAGTTCTTGTTCATTTTCTCATCGACCAAAACCCCCAAGTCCTGCTCTGCAGGGCTGCTCTGAGTCTCTTCCCTGCCCAACCTGTAGCTGTGCCTGGGATTGCTCCCACCCAGCTGCAGGACCTTGCACTTGTCATAGTTAAACTTCATCAGGTTGGCATCAGCCCACCTCACAAGAGTGTCAAGGTCCCTCGGAATGGCATTCCTTCCCTCCAGCATATCAACCGAACCACACAGCTTGGTGCCATGGGCAAACTTGCTGAGGGCGCACTCAATCCCACTGCCCATGTCACTGACAAAGATGTTGAACAAGACCTGTCCCAACAATGATCCCTGAGGGACACCACTCGTTACTGGTCTCCAGCTGGACATGGAGCCATTGAGCACAACTCTTTGCATGTGGCCATCCAGTCAGTTCTTTATCCACCAAGTGGTCCACCTATCAAATTGATGTCTCTCCAATTTAGAGACAAGGATGACATGCGAGACAGTGTCAAACGCTTTGCACAAGTCCAGGTAGCTGACATCAACTGCTCTACCCCTGTCCATCAGTTCTGTAGCTCCATCATAGAAGGCCACCAGATTGGTCAGGCAGGATTTCCCCTTAGTGAAGCCATGCTGGCTGTCACCAACCACCTTCTTGTTTTTCATGTGCCTTAGCATGCCTTCCAGGAGAATCTGCTCCATGATTTTGCCAGGCACAGAGGTGCGGCTGACTGGTCTGTAATTCCCCGGCTCATCCATTTTCTCCTTCTTGAAAATGGGGGTTATATTTCCTTTTTTCCAGTCATTGGGAACATCATCTGGCTGCCATGATTTTTCATATATGATGGACAGTGGCTTAGCAACTTTATTTGCCAGCTCTTTCAGGACCCGTGGATGGATTTTATCAGGTCCCATGGACCTGTGCACGTTCAGGTTCTTAAGATGGTCTCGAACCAGATCCTCTCTTACAGTGGGCCCACAGTCTTCATTCTTACAGTTCCTGCGTCTGCCTTCCAGTTGATGCTTGATCAATCTGATACTCTTCAATGATGACTGCTTGGTATATAAAGGGAGAGCAGTAAATATTGTCTACTATGATGTCAGGAAGGCTTTTGATATTATTTCCCCTATGATCTTCAGGAGTGTTTCCTGGGGAGTTCAACATGAGATTTATGGTATTCCAGCAGGTTCTCTGTCATGAGGTTTGTCAAACCACAGTTAAAAATAGTGAGACTTGCTATCAGTGCTGACTTACAAAGTCTTGTCCTCCTTCCTGTCTGTTTTATTCTCTCCTTGCTCTGGTAGGTATTTCTCTCTCTGAAAAAGCTGCTTGTGTCTGACCTCAACCAGATCTGTTTTCGAGAAGATTTCAAAGTATGGCAGTTTTTTCACAGTATTGCTTGCCAAAAGAAAAAGATATTTGGGACACTTGAAGTCCTCAGTAATTTACCTGACAGTACTGGAAAGACAGTCTTTTTGACTTCATAGAAGCTGCTCTGGCCAGTTTTAGAGCTGGTATATTAAAATTCATGGCATGAAAAATTGTCTCTCATAAGAGAACAGACTTGAAAGCCTCTTTCTACCATGTGGCAAGAAAGGTGAAACAAGGATGAACTCAGAATGATCCCAGTTGGGAAACCTTACCTGAATAAGTTTGGAGCTGCAAAACTGGAATTCTAAGGATTACCTAAGTATTTCGGCAAAGAGTTATAGAATCTGTATTGAGAGTGTTCACTGCATAGTTATTTGAGTTTCATCATTTCTGATAAACGAAATGTCTTGGACCTCACAGGCTTTCTTATGAAGTTTTTCTTCTATTGTCTAAAGCAGATCAGTAGTTTCCAATTACACACATTTGTGGAAATCACATTTCTTTTAGCTATTTCATTTCAGTACATAGAAATTGTTGGTACCAATGAACTTTAACAAAATGACAAGAAGACAATTTTCTGAATACTTGTTGAAACAATAATCACCAATAACCTTTCATGAATATTCCTTATTAAGCTTATCAGTGTGTGACTTTCATATTCAGTAAAACACATAGTCTTGCTGACCTCTACTTTCTGACATTTTCAGAAGTTAGTGTTATATATCATACAAAGACACTTCAATTAAAAAGAAAAAAAAGCAAACCTAGAATACATAAAAATGACTATCACGTAATGAAGTCCGCTTTGGTGACCCTTCAATACCTTCTAAAAATAACACATTTTGTTTCTTTTAACTATTTACTTTTAAACGTTACAAATGCATCTTGAATCATACATTGTTATACATGTGCAAAGCACATGAATGTACATGACTACAAATTATTAAGTTTTAGCTTTGAAATATACCACACTTTTGTAGGTGGGGCTAAAAAAAGTATGCCTGTGCATACAAACACACAAGTATACATATTAGTTTAAAGTAATTTATTCATATTTCATTTAATATTTACTTTAGCAGCTCCATTACATTTGTGGGCTTTTTACAGACTTAAAACTGACTGAGAAGCTGGTATATAAAAATAAAGGGCTATTTTTTCCACTGTGTACGCTCACACACATGGTGATCATATCATGATCGTGTATATAGATAGATACAGCCAGAGAATTCTTGACATTGCTCAGTTTTAAAATTGCAATAAGCAATCATTCAAAAGCAGTGCATACAATTCTAAATAAATACACATATTGGATTTTTTTTTTTTTTGTGGTCCAGAAACAACTTAAAATGAGAGACAAGACTCACAAATCACAGTCCAAATTTGTGCATATAAATGAAGCTAGTGAATTTTTGCTTCCTTACTGATGCTAGTTTACTAATGTAGCAAAAATAGAAGCGAATCAGGAACCCAGAGTGGAAAGTGAGAAACATAGAAGTGTTTGTAAATTGCTGTATCTTGCATCAGCCTAATACATCCCACAACTGGCAACCCTTCTCGTTTAATTTCATTTTCAGACAGTAACTCAGGTGGGTATTAGTGCGGTTTTGTTTTTCACTGGCAAAAGTTGTTTGGTATAGTAGAGGTTGTAGATGTGTGACCAAATGCTGTATAACTCAAGGCTTTTGAAATCCATGGTTGCCATTTAACAGAACAATCCTTTGCCCCTGTGTTGGCAAGTTCCAGCTTCACAAAACAAAGGAAATAGAATTATACCTGTTGCCATGGAAATGTGCAACTCCATCACTTTTTTTCTTCATGTATTACAAAATGTATATAAAGGTGATCACTGAACAATATGTGGGAAACATTACAGAAATGCCATCATTTTACAAATGATTTTACAAAATTTCTCATCTGGTAGCAATTTCAACTTTTCCCACTGTGTCATACAAGGAAATAATGATTAAGAATAATGAGGAGACCACAATTTCATTCATTTTTATAAACAAGAACCTATGCTGATTTGTCAATGGATTTTGAATCAGACACATATATACATATGTAGAGATATACATTCAACAGCCAGCCATATAATCCCATATGAATCTTGTCTGGCTGCTACTTTTATGGAAATGGATTCTGACAGACTGAATATGTGATGAGACTAGCAGCTTTTACCCTGAGACAGTCATAAGTAACAGTGATGTATGCTTCCATGATTGCATGGAAAATCTTCATTCAGTGCTTGCTGCTGAATACTGTAGAAGTGAAACATTTTTTAAAAACCTATTCCTGCAGTTTAGAGAAGCCAGTATGCCAGTAATTTTTAACATCTTCATCATCAACATGGGCAACGGGACCAAACACACTCGAAGCAAATTTGGGGATGACATCAAACTAGGGGAGCAGTCAAACACCCAGATGGGCAAGTTTCCATTCAGAGGGACCTCAGCAAAGCAGAAGAAAGGGCTGACAGGAATCTAATGTTTACTCAGCTTTAGAAAGAGAAGGCTAAGAGAAATCTCTGGGTTTTTTCTCTCTCTTCTTAAAGATATGTTGGAGAGAAGACTGTTACCAGAGATGCACAGTGAAAGGACAAGAGAGAACAGTCACAGGCTATGGCAAGTGAAATTCAAGACAGACTTAAGGAAAAATTCTTCACAATGAGAGTTGACAAGCACTGGAATCACTAGCCATTATCTACATTCTTGGGGTATTCAGAACTTAACTGGATAAGACCCTGGGCAACTTGATCTAGTTTTGATGATACCCCTGCTTTCAACAGAAGATTAGGTGAGCTGACCACCAACAGTCATTTCAAATGCCATTTTTTCTTATCCTATATTCAACAGATTTGAAAATCTGAGAGCTAATGACTTGTGCTATGCCAGTGCGGTGGTCTGACATTATTTTGCTTACTGTAGTAGTTGCACATCTTTACACAATATAGATACTGTAGTAAGTGAAATAATGTCAAATCAACAGTACAGGGCCCATACTTACTGTATCACTGACTTACATTTCTCCTGAACCAGATTCCTGCACAGCTGATAAAAAAAAACCTGTTAGCATGGCTGGAATCATATAGGATATCAGTAACACAAGAACAATGACACACAGCTGGGAGGAAAAAAGAACATAAAGAACCCTATCTGGACAGGCTTTGATTAATACATATCCAAAGACAGCTTATACTTGGAAAAGTGCCTTTATTTCAGATATGGCCTTTTTAGATACTCAATATCTGTTGTCTTCAATCTAAACATAATCAGAGAAATTATTATAAATAATTTTCATGTTAAAAAATCTGTCATCTTTAGAAAAAGGAATGAAAGCAGAGAAAAAAAACCACAAAAATTAAGACAAAGGGTGAACTTCACCTAATTTTTGTCCTACTACCAGGTACCTGATGAGCCAAAGCACAAAATGCACAGGAGGGATTTACAGAGTAACTTTAGGACTATTCTGAGAATTTCTGATCCCCTCAGAGATTATTACTTTTTATGATTTTCCTAGTCTCTGAAAAGCACTGCGCCCTCTGTAAATCAGTGATAAAGAAGTCTCTTATTAATCAGAGACAATGCCTTAACTATTCCCGTGGTGATACAAAGCACTCATGAACAGAGCTGCTGAAACAGAGGAAGGCCTTGCTTAACAGCAGACACAGAATAGTACTATAGTTCAAAAAGACTGATGAAAACCATGTGAAAAATAACTTTTTCAGAAGTTATTTTTCTGTGAATAAGTAATTGACTATGATTCAGGATTTGCTGTGTTGTTCTGTTGCTGTGCTATCCCTAGCATACAGCTGATTACTCCATGACCTTAGGCAATTCATACACAGCTGAATTTGGCCTTATCTTTCTGTGCCTCATTTTACTTATTAGTATAATTATTATAATAATACCTGTCTCCTGAGAGCATCAGGTGCTTCATCAGCTATTATTTTTTATAAAAATAATAGGAGCTCTGTAGGCTAGTTCAGTTCATTTTACAAGAAACAGTTTCCTTAAAATAGCAGATACGAGATTAACAATAATTAAGCCCACGGGAGAACTGGCTTGAGAATTATTTTTCTACTAATACTTAAGTCAACACAACCTGTTCTCTGTTAAGGGAGTTTGATGACATAAACCCATCAGCAGAAGCAAGTTGTTTTAAATATATACAATACAAAAGAAAACTTCCCTTCCATATTAAATGCTTCTGAAAGTTTAGTTTAGGAGAGGGCTGGGAACAGCCAAATAGGGTTAAGTAAGGCACGCAGCAGCTACCATCTAATTACATTTGCCCTTCCTTATTTATCACTCATATCACCCACAGCTTTTAGCAAATAAGACTGCTAATCAAATAATCAATTTTGTTCAGGGAAGGTTCTTTGGCTCTTTCTGTATTTTCTAGAAACAAATATGAATTTCAACATGACAGTGCCTCTCCAACTACTTTCATAGCTCGTAAACATGCAACATTTTGCAAAATATGAGAAAGGCAAAAAAAAAAAAAAAGTTAAAATAAATTATACCTGACTTGCAAGAAATATGCTCTTTAAGAAGTTCCTAGAAATGCAGATAGGTGGTTCCTTGGATTTTTAAAGCTCCTATGTGCTAAATTTTCAGGAGGAGTTGCATGTTCAGATACCATACTATGCAAAATCTTTGCCCTGTTGCATTTAAACAAACTAACCAGACCCTAGCTGCTTAAATGAGAATGCTCACAGTACATCACAATTGCATACAAACATATAAATGACGTGAACAGAATGGGGAAAACAGTGCTCATAGGATTCATGTATGCACAGCTTTAGGATGGATTCATAGGATGGAGCAGGCTCCTTGCAGATAAGAAACTATTGTCACAGTTATGAGACACCTCTGTGAAGCTTTTATTGCAAATTTTGGTTCAGCTCCTACTTAATACTAGGGGGAAGGCAGATTAAAATCTGAGTCTTAGGTAGTACAATAGAGAGAAATATAAAAGAACACTAGCATTATATAAAATAGTTTACAAATTTTTTAGGAGTAAAAAATGAGAGTAATTTCTAGAGTAGGATGCACGACCATATGGTGAGGTACTTGGGTTTTAGTCTCTAAGAGAGATTTAGAGCATCATTTTGCATCCAAGATCATCCAGCCCAATGGCTACAGATAAATTGTGTTAGGCAAGGGAAGAACTGAATTTTCCCCACCATACACTGAATGAAAGCCCTCATGTCTTTTACCACTTCAAGAACATTCAAAACTCCAGTGCAAGCTTTAGGTTTTAAATTGCAAAGCAGCATTTAAATTACATCACCAACTACTAAAATATATGATACACTCATATGCAAGGACTTGCCAGCTTTGCTTTTGCACCTACCCACAACACCTACCTACACACTCCATAAACCTTTATGCTGCCTTTAGTGCTTCTGACACGACAAATACTTCTGTTACCCACCCTGGCTTTATCACTTCATACGAGCAGCTGCACTGGCACTCTGTTACCATAGTAAAGACTTGCCCTACACTGTGGGTTCATTCAAACACACAGCAAACATCTAGCAACAACAACCACCTGCAGTATCCCCTGCAGAAGCTGGGCTTTACACCTCATCCTCTCACTTCCTGCAAGGTGCTGTATAAGGGCACAAAAGACCCCTGCAGCTGACAGAAGAAAAGGCAGTAAAAGAGGTGTTGACTCATTAGGGAAGGTACAGGAGAGGGACTCTAATGGCTGTGGAAGTCTGAATCTCATGGCGGGATGAAGCATTTTCTTTAGGAAGTGAATGGCACCTGCTGCACAGTTTTTGAATGTGAATTATTGAACATTAGCAGTAGTCCCTGCAAAAATGCTAATGAAATAAATCTACATTTAATAAAATATTATCTTTCAAATGACATTAAAAAATAAACTGGCTCCAGTTGAAGGAATCATTAATTGCAGCCCTGTCTAAATATCCACAGATCCCTTACTTTCTTCTGAAGTGGTGAATGTCAGAAATAGAATTGCGATGAAACGTTAGGATTCACTTCATCCAAGTACACAGTTTTCTGAGCCCAAGGACTAACAAAGAGCCTGGCAAAATTCTTTAAAATTCTCACAGAAAAATCTGAGTCAGCAAAATGTCATTATGTGCTTAATGAAATGAGAACCCTATGGGAAATTACTGATACTTATGGGAACTAAGTTTACATAACTCAAACCTGAAAGTATACAGATTCTGACTTAGAAGGAAGAAAAAAAAAAGAAAACCCAAACCCAAGAATTAAGCATTCTTGGGCTTGTTGTTAATCTTGGCAATATTTACAGATGGTTGTGATTTGACATATACTTCAGTGCAACACTCCCAATTTTCTATTATTGGTTACCACCACAAAGAAGGGTGAGCTTTAATGCTCTAAAAGTCCTCTCCTGCCAAAAATGCTGCAAGGCTTTTTCAGTTTTAACCTGTAACTTTCAAAGATACTGTCCCTCACAGCATCCTTATGAAGAAGTTGTCCAGCTGTGGGATGTGTGAAGAACTGGCTGAAAGACAGAACTCGGAGGACTGTAGCAAATGGGGCTATATCTTCTTGGCAACTGCTCACCAGCAGTGCTCTTCAGGGTTCAATTCTAGGGTCAGTTCTGTTCAATATATTTATCAATGATCTGGATGCAGGATCTGTAAGCACCATTAACAAGTTTGCTGATGATACCAAACTGGGAGGTGCTGTTGACTCTCTTGAGGGACAGGAGGCCTTGCAAAAAGATCTAGATAGACTGGAGCATCAGGCAATGATTAATGGGATGAAATTTAACAAGTCCAAATGCTGATCCTGCACTCAGGATGGAGTAACACCAGGCATAAGAACAAACTGGGAGAAGAGTGGCTGGAGAGCAGCCCTACAGAAAGAGAAGTGGGGGCGCTAGTCAGCAGCAGGCTCAACAGGAGTCAGCAGTGTGCCCTGGAAGCCAAATGGGCAAACCATAACCTGGGGTGCATCAAACACAGCACAACCAGCTGGTCGGAAGAACTGATTACCCCTCTGTATTCGACACTGGTGCAAGCTTGTTTTGAGCACTGTGTGCAGTTCTGGGCCCCACAGTTTCATAAGGAAGTGAAGATCCTTGACTGTGCACACAAGAGCAACAACTGGTGAGAGGGCTGGAAGGTGTGATCTGTGAGGAGTGGCTGAAGACTTTGAGCTTGTCGAGTTTGGAGAAAAGGAGGCTGAGGGGCAACCTCATTGCTCTCTACAGCTTTCTGAGAAGGTGAAGTGGAGAGGCGCTGAGCTCTTCTCCCTGAAATCAAGTGATAGGACATGTAGGAATGGTTCAAAGCTGAGCTAGGGGAGGTTTAGGATGGATATTAGGGAGGATTTGTGGCCAAGAGGGTGATCAAACACTGGAACAATCTTCCTAGCGAGATGTTCAATGCCCAAGTGTGTCAGTGTTAAGAGGCACTTGGACAATGCCCTAAAAACCATGTTTAACTTCTGGTCAGCCTGGAAATGGGCAGGCAGTTGGACTAGATGATTGCTGTAGGTCCTTTCCAACAGAAATATCCTATCCTATCCTACCCTATCCTATCCTATCCTATCCTATCCTATCCTATCCTATCCTATCCAGTCCCATCCAGCCCAGTCTATTCTGTTCTGTTTCTAGTTCTAAGTACTAGTTCTATTCTACTACTGTTCTGTTCTGGTTCTAGTTCTACTTTGTTCTGCTCTGTACTGTTCTGTTTTCTGTTCTGTTCTGTTATCTGTTCTGTTCTGTTCTACTCTGGAAATAAACTTCACAACACCCATGGAAACCAAGTAAATTCACTAACTATGTATTGCAGTAAAGCATCCAGCTTTTTATGGGGTTATAAAGTTTCCAAACCAACATTATACTGAAAAATCATATATGGGAAATAAAGTACAAAAGTGAGCTAAATATCTGCATGAATAATAGGCCTATACTTCAGGCTCTACTTTAACTTGCAGAAAATGCATGAAATCAGAATGATCCTAAAAATTCAGAACACCAATGGTTGAGTTTATACAGTATTTGGAAAGAGAAGAAAACATACTAAAATTATTTGAAAAATCATGGCAGTCAGGTGAAGTTCCCAATGACTGGAAAAAAGGAAATATAACCCCCATTTTCAAGAAGGAGAAAATGGATGAGCTGGGGAATTACAGACCAGTCAGCCTCACCTCCGTGCCTGGCAAAATCATGGAGCAGATTCTCCTGGAAGGCATGCTAAGGCACATGAAAAACAAGAAGGTGGTTGGTGACAGCCAGCATGGCTTCACTAAGGGGAAATCCTGCCTGACCAATCTGGTGGCCTTCTATGATGGAGCTACAGAACTGATGGACAGGGGTAGAGCAGCTGATGTCATCTACCTGGACTTGTGCAAAATGTTTGACACTGTCTCGCATGTCATCCTTGTCTCTAAGTTGGAGAGACATCAATTTGATAAGTGGACCACTTGGTGGATAAAGAACTGGCTGGATGGCCACATGCAAAGAGTTGTGCTCAATGGCTCCATGTCCAGCTGGAGACCAGTAACGAGTGGTGTCCCTCAGGGATCGGTGTTGGGACAGGTCTTGTTCAACATCTTTGTGGGTGACATGGGCAGTGGGATTGAGTGCGCCCTCAGCAAGTTTGCCCATGGCACCAAGCTGTGTAGTTCGGTTGATATGCTGGAGGGAAGGAATGCCATTCCGAGGGACCTTGACACTCTTGTGAGGTGGGCTGATGCCAACCTGATGAAGTTTAACTATGACAAGTGCAAGGTCCTGCAGCTGGGTGGGAGCAATCCCAGGCACAGCTACAGGTTGGGCAGGGAAGAGACTCAGAGCAGCCCTGCGGAGCAGAACTTGGGGGTACTGGTTGATGAGAAAATGAACATGAGCTGGCAGTGTGCACTCACAACACATAAAGCCAATTGTGTCCTGGGTTGCATCAAAAGGAGCGTGACCAGCAGGTTGAGGGAGGTGATCCTGCCCCTTTACTCTGCTTTCATGAGACCTCACTTGGATGTGTGTGCAGTTCTGGTGTCCTCAACATAAAAAGGACATGGAACTGTTGGAACAAGTCCAGAGGAGGGCCACGAGGATGATCAGGGGACTGGAGCACCTCCCATATGAAGATAGGCTGAGAAAGTTGGTGCTGTTCAGCCTGGATAAGAGAAGGCTGAGTGGAGACATCCTAGCAGCCTTCCAGTGTCTGAAGGGGTCCTATAGAGATGCTGGGGAGGGACTCTTCATTAGGGACTGTAATGATAGGACAAGGGGTGATGGGTTCAAACTTAAACAGGGGAAGTTTAGATTGGATATGAGGAAGAAATTCTTTACTGTAAGGGTGGTGAGGCACTGGAATGGGTTGCCCAGGGAAGTTGTGGGTGCTCTATCCCTGGCAGTGTTCAAGGCTGGGTTGGACAGAGGCTTGGGTGGCATGGTTTAGTGGGAGGTGTCCCTGCCCATGGCAAGGGTGTTGGAACTAGATGATCTTAAGGTCCTTTCCAACCCTAACTATTCTATGATTCTATGATTCTATAAGAGACCAATGTATCGTGACATGGGATCATCTATGGGTGGATTCCACTAATTTTCTTCTCCAGTTTCTCATTCAGGTATTGACTCGATGCAAATGCACTCAGGCAGCATTAGAACATAAAAGAGCTTTGTCATAGTAAGTAAATCGCAGTACTGAAATGGAGACCAAAAGACGTATATTTTAGCTAAATATATTTTCTATTCATTGCGTTGGCAACATCCACTAGTGTCTCTCTGTTTTTCCTACACTTTAGCACTTGAAAGTAATAGGTGATAGGTATACCATTGCACAAAGACATAAATAACCATAAACCAGACAAAGTTCTGGAGATGCACTGGCAATGGTGGGATACTTTAATTTGAAACCATAATTTTAAATTGAAAATTTAAAATGCTTGACATACTTCTTGATGATATTTGATCCTGCAATGTTTCGATAAGTATATGTTTGTGTTGTGATCAGGTTAAAAATATTTGAAGAAATACATATTACAGACTTACAGGATAAAGCTAAATTAAAAATTTATTATGACACTAACGCTGTTACTGTCTCCAGCCTCAGATTAATTTTTTTTCTTTTCTGATTCAAAGACAGTTTATAGTAATATTCTTAATTCTATTTGCATGCCAATTAATACTTTGTCTGACACCCTGTAATTTATATTTATCCTCAGACCCATCCTATGAAATATTGTTACCCTCCTCATTCTGTTCTGGATAAAAAGAAAGATTAAATGACTCCCAGGCTTATTTCTCAGCCACCTTCCTTTTCAACCTCACCTTAAGCCCAGTTGCATTGTCTGATATTTGTCTTTTTTGGCACATTCATTACTTCCCTCTCAATAATACTTTTTTTAAAAGTAATATATAAACTGATTGATAATATCTGTTTTAAATGTCAGAAATCTATCATGATGACTCCTTCACTTACATTAAGTTGAATATTAGAGACAAGACTTGTAAATAATGATGATGGGAAAAAAATATAAGATGCTATGTCCGTAAAGGTGTTTATCTTCTTGCAAATGTTTAAAGGATCACAATCTAAATGGCATTATTTTTACAGCTCTACTGTCTAAAGCAGAACAAGCGCCATGGAAAATTTCCTACAACAATAAGTTATGAAACTTGTGCCACTATATTTTCTTCATGCATTTATACTTCAATCTTACTGACATTTGATTAACTTCAGCTGGTTAACATTAACTTTAGTGCTATCTTATTTAGAATTATTGTTTTACACATTGTAAATTTTTATATTTTTGAGATTACATTATAGGTTCTTACGGGCAGCTCTTGAGAGAAGTAATTTATAAGGTTAGAAAGGTATGACTATTTCCTTAGCCTCCTTCATATGCGTAGTCATAACATGAGAAATCTACTGCCCTTAACCCCCCCATGTTGTAAGCTTGAACAACAGTGAGTGAAGAAGTTACATCAGGAGTATTTCCAGTGAAGGCCGAGTGGCAGAAGGTCAAAGCTGACATTAGGGATGAAAATGTTTTGGTAAGCATTACATCCTGGTGTAGAGGCTAGGTAGACAAGTGCTCCTAAAAACAACTGTGCTCATACACTGGCATGTGAAAAATACCTTTTAAACTATTTATCTGAAAAAGTTTAAAAAAAAAAATCACCAAAACCAACATCATCTACTGTTTGCAAGGAGGGTACTCAGCATTTACTGAGGGTGAATTACTCTTTTTCATTCTCTCCTCAGGACAGGACAACTGAAGACGTAACAGTTTACTGCCACTTCTGCGACTCAGTTTATCTCAGTAACCCTGCAGTATCCTATTCCTTTTAGCTAGGGTTTTGGTTTTTTTTTCCAAATTAAGAAGCTGAATTGACTCACTGAGTCAGATAAGCACCTAAGTTAACAGAAAGGTAGTGGAAAAATCTTGCAGCCTCGACTGGAGACCAGAGAGTGGTGATAGAACTGGCTGCTAGACACTCAGATGCGCATCTTCTATGCTTAACACCTGACTACAGTTAGTGGGGATACATGCTGTTCTTGAGGCTAACATTTTTTTTTTCAGTAATTCCAAGACTAAGAATCCGATCAGATTTTTAATTATATTAACACCCCCCAACAAAAAAAAAAAAAACAACCCAAAACAAACAAACAAAAAAAATACGCCAAAAAACCCCAGGGGCACATGGAAGGGACAAGAGAAGAGGTTTGTAAGAAAGCATATTATTCAGATGATAAAACCAGAATTGCTGACATTCGCATATAGATAACACAACAGTACAAAATATGATATTGTAAATAGAAAGCCGGTATTGTTTTTTTAATTAATTTGCTATGTGGAAACTGTAATCACTACCAAAACACTCCAATTGCCCCCTCCTCTGCAAAACAGCTGCAAAACAAAATTGCCATCTGTATTACAATGATCTATCAAAAAAGCAAATAACAAAAGAAGTGAATATACAGATAACAATCTCCCTGAAAATAATCTCAATTGAAGTACTAGCACTGGCACAAATTAATTCTTTTCCCAAACACATAAGATCATTGTCCACTTTGCTGTAATATTTGAATAAAATCCAGTCTGCTTTAATGTCAATAAAATCAATAACTAACTCAAACCCACACCTACGCCAGTGACTAATGATCCCATATTTCAGGTCTTTTTCCCAGTGTTATAATTTGAAGGGGAAATGAGCAGAAGATAAAAGTGCGTACATGACTGTCTACTTAAACTGACTGGGCTTCTGCTCACGATGACAATGGAGGAGACCTGGTACTATATTATCTGCCACAGAACATTTTTGATTCCAGTCCATGCCCTTTCAAAGGTAAATGGAAAGGCTTAGTTTCTTCTCATGCCTTTCTCTAACATTTTACTTGGCTTCAGCAACAGATTGCTTAGCATAAAAATGAATGTATCACTTAATACTCTAAAAAAGAATTTTTGTGTCCAGAGACCTCCATAAATGGAGTAAATTTCAAAACCAAACACCAGTAGCTTACTATTTGAAGTATAAAATCAACAGATTTTTCAGCGTCTCTTACACCACCCACAGCTTCTGCACAGCTTATGGTACTCACCGGATCAAACCATACCAACAACAACCATTATATAGTACATACTGAAAATCCCCAACCATGAAAATGCATAAATTCAAAATCTCTTTTGTCTTTGTACACAGGTAATACCATCATTACAGATGAATCCATGGAATGCCGTTGTTCCTTACTTCTTTTGTTCATTACCATTTTTTAATAAAGTTAAAAAAAAGTTTAAACTTTTTTTAATAAGTTTAAAGATTTTGGTCAAAGGCCCTTACCCTTGCCTTCTGCTCCATCTCCATCATTAATCTTTCATGTTGCTCCGCTATTGCCAGTGTTGCAGAATGGACTTTCTGATATATCATTTCTCCTTCTCGTGTCTGAAAGGTGAACAGCCCTTCTCCTGTGTCACACATCCTGCAGTGAGATTTAAGCAGAATGGAGAGTAAAAAAATTAGTATTACATAATTTTTATCTAACTGTTACAAAAAGTGCACACCTTGCAGTAGGAAATTCCAGGTTTTGTAGTTAAACTCTGGAATTCTGAGCATCTGCAGTTATTTTTACCATTGAAGAAAGATATATTACAACAGATGTGCTGAACTTCATGAACATAACCTTTAAATTCAGTTTAAATCATCTTTTTCACAAAAAGTTTTAGCATAGAATAAAAACTTGAATACAGTCAGCTATTTCCTGCATTGTTTAAAATGTCTGCACATGTAAGAGGGAGCTAAATTTTATTCTCTAAACCAATTCAAGCCAAAAGTGCAAAGCACATTAGGACTTTGAAAAGCTGATGTTTGAAGAGAACACTGACCAGTTAAAAATGTTATGGTTAATCACTACAAAGAAGCGATTATGAAAGACATTATTAAATAATGAAAGACAGCATTAAGACGGTTAAATTATAACTGTCTCTGTTAGTGCAGTTATGTGAGGCAGTGTCTAAAGCTATCTTGACACAAAAGCCATTCAGTCTATTTGACAATAGGAAGAGCATTTCTATAGTATAAGAAGATTAAATAGTGAAAAAACCCACCAGAAAAAAAAAAATTAGTTTTTTCTTTTGAGAGAACGACTGCTGTTACCTTTATATGTGATATCATTGTGATATTATTCTGAGGAAGAAAAGTGGTACATAGTAATGCAATGACAGAGGGCTGGGAAATACAGCAAATGGGAAGAGACAACAATGTTTGGTTATTGAATGACCTTCACCCAGAAATCAGGGGGCAAATTGCTGAGTATTTTAGAAAAATGTGTCCTGAGTAGCCTAACATTCTAACAGGTTTTTAAATGCCAATATCTTTAGAGTTGACACCCCAGATTCTGTATTATTTTTCATACATTAAATTTTAAAAATGTTTTTCCATCAAATGAACATGTAGATCTATGCTATTTTAATTAAATAATCATTTGAATATGTTTCCTGCTATGTTACATGCACATAATATTATATTACAGCTTCCTGAAAATGAAATAACGTTTTTCATGAGACATCTTTTTGTCAAATTAGAATGCAGCTTCCCACAAAATGTTATTTCAAAACTCAGTTGAACAGGACTATTGTGCTACAGAATAGAGTACTGGGAGTTCAGCAGTTGATTTTGATTTCAAGGCTGACCACCAAAAATAAAACCTCATTAACACTCACAAAATCTTTGCCTGTCACTGGAGGAGACATGCTTTTGTGAGACTCCTATAAAGAACTTACGCATAGCTATGTTTGGGAAGAACAGAAAGTACTGGAGGCAGAAGCAGATAAAACAGAGGTGCTTCTGGAAACTACCTGGTGAAAATACTTAGTAACGAGGTGTGGAAAAGAAAGTCATATTCTTAAGAATAGATGATTCATAATATTATCCATATGGAGATTATCCAGAATTCTGGAATGAAAATAGTCTTCTCTATCTCAAGATGTAAAGAAAATACAATCTATTTTGGATAGAGGAATTATTTGATCAGTATTAATGTGATGTGCTGATTAATAGATTAAAAAAACCCAACTTTTTTATTAAATTCCAAAAGAGATCAATATCCCTGCTGTGAATATTTAAGATACTTTATATCCTTTGCAACAGTCCTCCAAAGAGCTTCTGGTAGAAATAAAATGTCTCCAAAGTTTTGCAACATTATGGCAACAGCTTTTCAGATCCCTCAGGGCATCATATAGCTGGTACTCTGGTTTTGTGTAAAGAGATCTTAATAAAATTCAAACAGCGTGAAATGGAAAGTCTGGAAAAAATTAGGAGGCTTCAGAAACTGAAGCAAAATATGATTTCTTTGCTGGTTTCAGAGGACAAAAAATCCTACAGGAATAAAAACAAGGAAACAGGAAATGCGGCATGATTAAGATTCAGGAGTTAGGCTGCTTGTTTTAACAGAGCAAAACTTAATTCCCACCACTGCTGATCAGACCAGGGTCTGTATCACCTGCATGAGCCATGGGTGGAGGCAGCGGCGGAGGCTGTGGCAGTGCCCCAGCACCTCACCCACTGCATAGGACAGCACTACAGGGCCCTGCTTCCCCACAGCAATGGGGGACTGTGGTGGACATGTCACAGCAATGCTGGAAAGCCATAGATGACAGCCTCCCTCTGTCTGCACTGTGGGCTTCCCTGGCTAATGACGGATGATACACATGCAGTCACTCCTTCTCCTTCTCTTTCTCCTTCTTTTTCTCCTTCTTTTTCCATCTCACCTTGCCTCCTCTCCTTCCCTTTTCCCTTTTCCCCTTCCCCTTTGTCCTTCCTCCTTGCCTTGCCTTGCCTTCCCTTCCCCTCCCTTCTCTTTCCTTCCCTTCTTTTCCCTTTCCTCTCCTATTCCCTCTCCCTCTCTCTCCTTCTCCTCCCTTTCCCTTCTTTCCCTTTTCCTTTCCCTTTCCTTTTTTCCCCTTTCCCTTCCCCTTTCCTTCTCCTTTCTGCTCTAGTCTGTTCTTTTTTCTGTTCTGTACTTCTTCTTCTGTTCTATTCTTTTCTATTTTCTGTTCAGTTCTATTCTAGTTATGACACCAAGATCAGCTGCATGTTTTAGGGTTAGTTTCAGTCTTTCTAGAACAAGGAAACAAACTAAAATAGAAGCACTCTAAAGCATGATGGAGATGGGGACAGTCAAAGGGGTAAGTGTGCTCTTGTAAGCTTAAGAGTGCTGCCAAAAAAACGAAGGCCCTTTACTTATCTGGGTACAGGAATGGACAAGCCCATAAGTTGAAACACACTTCTTGTCATGTTCTATTTACAGTCAAAACATAGACAGAAAACCAAAGAAACTATTTTCTTTAGAGCCTTCTCTGCTGCCAGATAACTGCGCATTTAAAGCTACAGTTTCAGGTTTAGCCTTGCTAATGCATTGTTTTATTATGAGGGAAAATTAAATAATTGAGGGTAAATAAAATTTTTTCTATGTTCAATGTAGATACGATTGTTCAGCTGCTAATTTATTAACATCTTCATAACTTTTCTATGTACTATAATCACTTTAGAGAAAAGACAGGACAAAGATGTGCGCCTCTTCTTTCCCTGATGCTGCTGCAGTTATGCACTGCAGGTCTACAAACTCTGTATAACCTTCACTGTCAAAAAACTTCACTGATTTTGTATACTTATATTTTTGTATGAGAGACTTAACTGTCTGTGGATGCTTGAAAATTGCTGATATTAGCTTCTCTATTTCTGTGTTTTCCAACTTTAAAACAGGAATGTTATTAACATATACTTTAGGATATTTAAGGATTCAACACATTAAAATGTATCAAGTGTTTTGACAAATAGGAAAGTGCTTTTTTTTCTATGTTATTAAGGATTGATAAAAGAGGGCAGATAACAAAACCAGCAGATAAAACAATAATAAGTTTTACTTCTTAAAATACTTGCACAACTTTTCAAATCATGTTTGTTAGCAGATCTGGCTCAAGAGCCAGAGGAAGGAATAGGAAGATGGTGAGAGCTAAGCTTGTGGCCTGGAAACTGGAGAAAAAGATCAACAGTGAAAGTTCTTGCTTTTACTCAAAGGTAGAGCTTCTGTTCAGGCCAAAGAGATTTTCCCACCAGAACTGCCAGGTTTTTTTCAGCATTTCCCAACCTCCCATAAGGTTTCCCACAGCTCACTACACTAACTTCACCTTTTAGAGCAGAATCTAGACTATATATTAATAATATATTAACCTTGTAAAATTCCCTTCAAAAAAGAAACTGTTGACTTGACCATCATTTATGAACAGCACCTTTTGCCAATTAGAGGTTCATGCTCTCCTGTCATTGTTGAAATATTTTGAAAGTTTAATGGTGCAATATTCAGCAACTGCATAAGAGGACAAGAATTTGACATCTCAGCTTCATTTCACTATTTCACTTAAGGGTAAAATGCATTTTCACAATAATGAAGGTTGTCTGAAAACTGAGATGCTTAGAAACATTATTTTCTATAAGTCCTTGTTTTAAAATAAAGGATAAATGATCACTGTAATGAGAAAAAAATAAGTTCTTCATATATCTAAATCTAAATTTTAATAGCTCTGAATGGCTTCTTTTTACCCACAGATTAGCATTAAAGAAATAATAGCTGTCATATACCCAAAAGTATGTAAAATTACATGCAAATAACTAATTTAAAAGGTAAAGATCCTCAAGTAGGCCCTGAAAAAAACAACATAAAATGTTTATTATTAGCAATTATGGCTATTAAGAGCTGATACATGATAACTAGCTAGTATCCTAGTTTAACATTAACAGTTCTTTGAATAAAAAGGAACTTAAACTTTTCAAAATGAGAACATATCATGAATAGGTATTGTCCAATAATCAGAACGCTAAAATTTAACAGTACCAAACGGGATGTAATTGCTGCTGCATAGTCTGCGCCTGATGAGTGAAAAATTATTTCCTTTAAACAGTGAAGCTGATTACTCAGATACTTCAAGGCCCAGAAATGAAGACTTATTTGCTGGTGAAGGTGGTCAGATGGCACTTATGGGACCAGACTTGATACTGTCACAAGGTAAATAGTAAAGAAAAGACCCTTTCTTTAAAGTCCTGAAGCTGTGGAAAAAAATCTAATTGGTATGCAATTTTTAACTCTGAACTGAAACACTTATTTCTTGTGTTGCTACAGTTTAGATTTTCTAAAATATGGTGGAAACTAGCAATTTTTATTCCAATTTAATTAGATTATCAGTGGAGACACAATATATCTCTTGTGGATATCTAACTTTTATTCTCTCCTTTTTTGTTGTTAACTCAACTTGAGCTAAGTTATTTTGACAGAAGTACTGTTTGTTCTTTGTGTGCAAGGATATTACACACAGCATACACTAAAGACAGGATAGGTAACCAGTAGACCTCACTATAAAATGAATGCAAAGCTCCCCTGAGGGTCCAGATTCTTTGCTCATTCCAGCCTTAAACACATGCTAGCTTGCTTCCTCCCAAACTTGTTCTCTTCTGAGAAAATGAAAAAAGCAAGGAAAGCAAACAAACTGTTTGTGGCAGGGGCATGTTTACATGAAAAGCTCCTTTTATGTCTAGGAATACTTATCAAAGCAACTGAAAAATAAACTATGTATATTTTTATAAAATTGTAAGTCAGACTCTATGTTGAAAGGGCAGAAAAACACAGGAAGAAGTAAGGAAATATTGACAAGAACCCTAACTTACAATAAAGCAGACAAAAAAGGGATAAAATTGGCAGGGTAATCAATAAGAAAAATGGTAACTGTATAAATAGGATAGGTATGGGACCTAGGAAAGGTGTATGGGTGAAGCACAGAGAAGACAAAGAAAGGAAAATGTGCACTGAAGTGTACTATTCAGGTAGCGAACTTTGACAGCAGAAGTTAGAAAGACCTAACAAAGGGCAAGGTTGGTGAAAGTGGGGAAAATGTCCTCTGAAAAATCTGTGAAAGGGAAATGAAGATCATCAACGTGAAGCACAGCAACGATATAAAGGGCAACAGCCAGAACAAGCAGACACAGACTGAGTGTGGCCTGTTACTCAACCCCTATGTGAATAATGAGTTAGATTGCCATGTTTTGCCGTCAGCATTTCAGAGTTTTATCTGGAATGTCAAATAGCTGTCCTGGCAATTTTATGATCTGAGAAGCAAATAATGAAAATTATCTCATATATATGGCATCTGCCTGCCCCCCTTAATGATGCCATTTACTGTCAAGATTATACAACATGAAAAAGTAATTATGCATAATATCTACTAATTGCTGGGTACAGACATTTCTCCATAACATTTACTGCCATGTTATTGCTCTTCAGCTGAGGTAGGTTAACTTTTCACTGTTCTTGCACATGGTCATGAGATAAAGATAGTGTTGAATCTTAAATTAGCTTTCTTACATGTGGAATCTCCTTGAATTTAGGCTGAGCTGATACAGGAAATATGGAATATTACCATACCTCTGATACAGCTCAATAAGTTGGTCATGGAGCTTAGCCCTGAAGATTTGTTTGAGGTCAGATGTTGTATTTCTTGAGTCATCCTCAGCATTTTCAACTAAAAGAACTAAAGGATCCCTCATGCTACCAAAGCAGTTTTCCTGCCACACTTATGATAACATTTTGCAATTCTCAGAAGGAAATGAGTGATGACGATTTGCTATCAGGTAGCTAGGATTCTATCATTCAGAGGAATCCAGGAGTCCTCCTCCAATATTTTCTAGAGGAGTTTATTACTTTCCAAGTTGCACATCTTTTTTAAAATATTATTTGCTGTTGCAGTAACAAAACTCTTGGTGCCAGTCTGATGACTACTATTTTCTAGTCTTTACAAACAGAGAAGGATCTCCTCTAAAAGGGAGATGTTTTGCGTAAATAGTGTTTTTTCATGATAAGATTATTTCTTTTTCTGCCTAAACCAAATGACCATTTAAGTGGCATAATATAAACAAAAAAATTTCTCATGAAAACATGCTTTTATTTGTTTTGTCAGATAGGAAACATTTCTGTACAGTACTAGTGATAATTATGCCTCTTGGGATATTTTTTCTACTCACTGCCTGTGCTGCCTCTACAATCACTGTCTCTGTGCTGCACTCTGTGATAGCAAATTTAGACTAGTGGGGCATATCATGGCCACTGACTGATTCCTGCATGTCAGAGGCTTTCCACTTTTTGCTTAACAGAAGTGAAGAAAGCAAGCTATGTCTTTCTCTGGACTATGTCAATGATTGTCCACTATAACTGTAATTCTTTAATTCGATTACATGGAGTTAATCCCTGTCCATCATAAGACACAGTGGAAAAATTGTATTTTTTTTTTTTCTGAGGTTCAGTTTTGATTAAAAGGAGCATTCTTTCAGGGACTTATTTCACACCACTTTTATTTAGTTGCTACAAAACTTTCCATCTGTTATCATTAAAATGTATTCATTTATGTGAATTACTTTGATATATTAGAATAAATGTAACTACTGCTGCATACTTAAAGGCAGTAAATTATTCTCAATGCTCATTACAGTATAAAAAAGCAGAAGTCACACATACAAAGTAGAATGTGGAGATTAATGTGTAATTATGAAATATAGCCATACATAACAGTAAACATGCTGTGCAGAGGTTCAGTTTTCGACACCCTAGACCTTAGAAACTAAACTAGAGTCGATACGTGAAGCAATATTCTGGAGTCTAAGGAGTTGAATTCCAAATAACTTAATATGACTATAACTACATTTTTCACCCCTTCCTGCTCATAGACAAGCTTCATAAAACATGCCTTAGACATTTTGATGAGGAAGACCAAACTTTGTTTTCTGTGCTTTACCACCTGTAAGAAGGATTCTAGGTTGCACATGTAAATTACCCTCTTGTGTCAGTATTCAGTCCATATTATTTAAGAAATCAGTGTAGGTAATTAATGCATGTGAACGTATAAAACCCAATTTATGGAGATTTTTGCCCCCTTAACATTTTCTTAAAAAAAGAATAAATCAGTTATTAAAGAGAGGGTAATAAACCCAATTGTTGACATGGTCTTAAATACACAAGACATTTGCATTTCCGAGTATAGGTAATAGAACAAACACGAAAATGTTGTTTGATAATTAGTTCTGCTAGTTTATAAAATTCAGGTCTTGCTGATAATGATGAAATACTATTTAACAGCATCTTGGACAAGTATCTATTCTTACCAGCTCTGTGAAAGATACACCAAGAACTCCTATATTATCATTTTAGCACAGAAGCAGCAGTTACAATTGGCTGCACAACAAACAGACCAATGAAAAACCTTAGTCTCAGAAAAGTAAAGGAACTGCAAAGACTAAAAGCAGCTAAATTTTTCTTTAATTAAACCTTTACACTCAGCATGGATTGGCTATTAATTTTCAGCTTATTTTGAATGGGAGAGATATATGTTCCAAATCCTGGAAGCTGGGAACATATTCAAATACAGACATTTGCTACAGGAGATCTGGCACCCTGTTAAAAGCTATTATTCCCCAGTGAAGACAAAAACATCCTATAAAAATATAACTCAGTTAATATTTAGCAGAATACATGTGAAGCACCATTAATCTACATGAATACTATTGACTTTGACAAACACAAAAATGTTAGATATAAAACCCAAATAAGACCATTCATAATTAAAATAAAAGGTTGTGTAATAATACAAAAGCCTTGTGGCAGCACATCAGGGCTTGCTACAACAAGCTCCCTTTTGGAGCCCTAAAATCACTGTTATATCCAGGACTACTCTTTGCTCAAGGTGGTATGGATGGAAATCTTCTCAGATGATACTTGCTATTCTGAATTAATTCTGAATACTATGTGACACAACTCTGAACCTGAGATTTGGAAGAAGGCATCTGTCAGTTAACAGATGTTAGCACAGTAACAGCCAATAAACAAATTTGCATAAATTTATCTGTTCATTTTACTTCACCTTTGAGGAATTTGGGGTGCTTAGAAGCTAAGGTATTGGACACTATTATAGAGGTGCCAATATTTGGAGTAATTGATCATGCTCAACCTAAAAGTAGAAGTAAAAAGAGGCTTTGCATCTGCACATACCAACAAATAAGATACTAAGAATTTAACATGGGACCACATTTGAAATGACGTACAAGTGTATTTGCCCTATAATGACTCATTAATCTGTCATCTATGTATTGAATGTTATTGGAAACACGTTGCACGTAACGTGATGCAGACAGATGCTGTGTTTGTGTAATTGCTCTCCTTTTTATTTTGACAGCAAGCATAAGAAAAAGATATTTCCTGCATTTTGATCATTTTGATCAAAATATACCCAATTAAAGAGGGAAAATTTCTGGAGGGCTGAACAGGAATGAACTAATATAATTAACATTTTTGACGGATGAAAACTGTCAAGACAACAGAAGCAAAAAAATATTAAGGAACTAATATAGAGCCAGGTTTAAAACCATATAACCAGGAAAAAGATAAAAGTGAATTAGTCAATTATGTGTATCCAAAACATTAGTTTTCATAGTTTATGTAAAACAAATGCTACATTCTCTCATTTTAAAACTGGGACACACAAAGTGCAAAGAAATAAAAAAGGGAACAACCTGAGCATTCTATGTTTTGTTTCTTGACTACTTCAAAACAAGACATTTCAAATGTCCACCCCTTTCCCCCCGCCCTGTCCCATGCCCCATCAGTAATGGTTTTGGCCATTAAAGCATTCATGGTCAGCCCCTCTCCTCTCTGAAACTTCCAGTAATTTTATTGTGATGGGGATTTAAACACTGCTGTTTCCTTTCAATGTCACCCTCTCCATCTTCAAGGTATGAGAGCTACTACTTTGACCACTTTGTGGCCACAAAGAAAGTTTTAGAAAGTCATATGCAAATATTATGGGCACACAGGGTTGTCCAGACACACACCAGACACGATATGTACATACACTAATGAGTAATTAACATATGCTAATCATATCCAAGGACTCATCAACAGTAATCTCAAAACTGGCAGGCTGTCAATTCCAGTTTGGGAGCAACCTGCCACAGCAGCAAGCCCTGGCACAGGGCAAAAGCATCACGGATGAGAAAAGGCAAGGATTTGCATTAAAATAAATAAATAAAAAAGGAGCTGTATTTCTCGGCTGCTGACAGTAAGAATTGAAGGTCTTAACTGAAGTCCATATTTCTGGTCTAAACTTTAACTAGTATGTATACAGACACACGCGATCAAATAATGTCTTCAGTGGTAATCTGGATGTGCAATAGTAACATAACATCAAAAATACTTGCAGAAAATATACAGACCGCACTGCAAGTATAAAATTTTCATTTAACTTCTACCAGTTTTCCACATGCGCTGTGTAATTTACAGAGGAAACATGACTTCCACTTACTTTAACTTTTCCTCTTTGACATAAGCCAGGCAGAAGTGGACAGATTTTCCCTGTTCTCCCAATTGCAAACAGCCCCAGTTCTGTTATGGATCAAACAACTTGCACTGCATTCACCTGATATCTCTGACTGTAACTTTGATTTTGTATACGATATCCTTGTGTTAAGTACTTCCAGCAGTAGGAAAACTCTCTGTAAGGACTCCTCATTAGCCTGATAGCTAAAATCAATTGTACTTGGTGTTTAGGTAAGTAGCAGCTTGATAATGTCTTAAGGACTCTCAAAATATTTTTTGCTAAATTTTGCTACGTTAAAAAAGACACTCCTTTCAATTACAAAAGTAAGTGGGTTGGAAAAGGTACAAGTGGATAAAAGAAGTGGATAAAAACAAAGAAATAAGAAAAGAGAGTCCTGCAAAACAAAATCATCACAAAGAATCACATATGTCAAATAATAAAGAAAAAGGACAGGAAAAGCATACAAAAGAATGGAAAATCAGCAGAAAGTATTCAGAGCTTATAATTACATACTTGTGCTTCCCACATATTTTCTTGTAATATCTCATATAATATCTTTTCTCTAAAACTTCACAGGATGCAATGGCCAGCCATTTTCTGATGTTTTGATAAACGTGTATTTTTCACCTCTGATAAACAGCAATCAATTATGCTGATTAGTTTCTTTTAGTAGAATACCTATGACGAATCTTGTGTGAAACTAATGATGCCGTACTAGATAAACACATGGGTTATGTTATCTTTATTGAGGATTTTGCTTAAAAAAAAAAAAAAAAGATTTAAGAAAGGCAAGAATTGTGGCTATTGTGTGTATGTGCCACTACCTATTTTGGGCAAATATTCCCTTAGACCAGTTCTCTGCATAGCACAAGATGCTACTAATTGACAAGAAATGCACAAGTCAAGCAGAAGGAAAAGCAAAGACTGCTAAAAAAATTTGAGAGAGTAGAATCTAAAAATATTAAATGCATTTTCTCTAATGCATAAAATCTTAAAGCACAAGCCTGCCCTCTTCCCAGGGAACTTGGGGCATTGTTAGCAAGCAAAATCAAAAATGCAATCGTCCTTTGCTGTGAAAAAACACAAAGAAACTACTCTTACACTGGAGCTTACTCATCTAGCTCAGTATTTTAGAGTTGAGGCCTCCACAGTTCTACACTGCCTTAGTAATATTTTTGTAAGAAATTTTAACAGCCATGGAACTGCTCTGAACGCTGGAATGTGTCAATCCTTTCTGTCCACAATCATGTATGGCAGGTTTAAAAAAATCCATGAACTATATATGTAGTACCTACTGGCTTCATCAAATATTTATATATGGCTATCCAACAAAGAAGCACTACAGATGGCAGAAGAGAAAGGGTACAAAGCCCTTATGTGCAAAATGATATGCAATAGATGTTCTTGGCTCTTATGCAGCAAAAGGTGACCATGCCTTCCCTGGACATTTACACATAATAGCTTGGGCATGTGTGTGGCTATTTCACGTATGCCATTTAAACCATTTTGAGTATCCTAGGTAACATTTAAGAAGCCTTTTGAGGTAGTTCTCCACTCTGTCATTCTGGACCCTTCATTTTATAGGTATCCTTCATTTCACAGACTGATAGTCCCAAATGCTAATACATATTTCTATTTCTGTGAATTACTATTTCTGCTCTAATTTCTCTGATGGCCTCTTTTACCAGCTATTTGATACTACTTCTGAATGCACTGAACACTTTTTTCTTTGTTGCCCTCTATTTCATCTGTGCTTCTAAGACCAAGAGCTAATCACACTGCTTTTTTTTCTTTTTCCTCTGAGAAATTGGTTCAAAAAAGCTTAAAGAAGCCTCTCATAAAAAGGCAAAAGTACCGGTGAAATTAATATTTGAGATGGTGGTGTCAACATCTGCCAATAACAAGCACTTATCCTGGCCAATCTCTTCCTGCTGCTTTTTGTTCAAATCTTCCACACTTTCTGATAAGATGTTGTTCCTAAAATGTTATACGTATTCTAAAAGCTGCTACAGTCTTCCATCAGAAAACTAGCAACCTTTTGCTTCTCTCTTACCAGCCCAAGTATTTCACCACTACATTCCTTTCTCTTCCTACTCCATGTGCTTAGCCCATTCTTCCCTCCCGACTTTGCTGACCTTCCCTTCTATGTTCATCTGTTCATTGAGACTCCTTTAGTCCCAGCAAGCTAGTTCACATGATGGCCAACATGTGTGTGCAAAACAGCTTTAACACACACGGTCCTCTCCAGACCGGTGTTGGTTTGCATCACTGCTGTCACTCTTTATTCTCTGGTGGTGGTGACAGTACTCTTAGAGAAGTCACCAAGAATGTAGATGATCCAACCTGTTCTTTCATTACATAAAACTCTGGAACCATCAGTCATCATCTCAAAGAACTTCAGGGTTTTCCACTGAATCATCACCAAGACTATAAAGTTTTCTGCCCTTCACTCCCATTCCTAACAGTAAATGATACTTATGGTCAGACAGTTCATATTTTTTTTATGTTTTAAATGCTGAATACAAATAAATGCATTTTTACAGTAAGTGATGATACTTTTTATTTAGCTTGATAATCAATTTGATGATATTTCGGCCATAATAGCATAGATTTCAGGAAAATAAAATCTTTTCTGTCCTTCACCTCAAAATACTGTTTTCAGAAAGAGTACTAGGGATCATTAAAAATATCATTTTAAAAGATGAATATTTTCCAAGTTGGACAGAGAATTTAAAAAAAAAAAAAAAGAAAAGAAAAAGTGAAACAATGTGAAAATCTGTGTGAAAAATCTGGTTCAAGCAAGCCATGCGAGTACAATGCTATATTTGACTTTTTGGCCACTGACAGGATAATCAAGTAGATGAAGTATCTCAGTGAATTATAGAACAGTACTGAGTTTTATTCAAAAAAGTCAGAAAGATCAAATGATGTTTGGAGTCACTGAGATTGAGGGATTCCATTAGACGCTGCCTCTCCCTTCCTTATTTCTAATAAGATGGAAGCTTTTTAGAAAATGTGTGACAAATGACTACTCACAGCAGAAATAAATCACACACCACAGAGTACAGCATTATTAATAGTGCGATAATAGTAATAACTTACTGTGATGGCAAAAAAGTTCTATTAGGAGGGACACAGTAGCTAATAGCATTTCCTCTAACAGGGGCTAAGGGACAAACCTTCCTTCAGTACCTTATAAATAAGGGGAAGATAAAAGGAGTGTGTGGGACCAGTCAAACACACCTCTAAAATAGCCTGACTCTTCTAGAATGCTGCTAAGTAGGCACTGCCTGTAAAGTGCTCTCCATCTCCCCTATGTGAAAAGAGCTTTTTAGCATGTTTTAAAAATATCCCAGGTATTCCCTGGTTTGTCATGTTAACACAAAAAGCAAGTGAATGCAAACTCCTTGTTAATTTACTTTCAATAGTATTGTCTTGATTTTGTTTATCTACAGCACTTTACAGAAGAGTAGATTTTTTTCTAATTAATGTCAAAATTAATGAAATTAATTAATGGATGAAAATAATTATTACTCATGATCACCGAGTTTTGCAAACAAAATTTGTAAAGCACTAAAGCAAAAGAAAAATATATTAAAAAGTAAGTAACGGTTACTCACATCTTCCAAAACAGTCATGTGTGCACTGAGACCAATATTTAAGTTTGTAATATATATATATGTTTGGAAATATGTATCTAAAATATACATATATACATATATCTAAAAGGCTCTGTTGGTAATGGTATTCAACTTGCTAAGCCAGAATACAGCTACTGAAAAAAAGAATCACCATGGAAATTTCCACACTAGTTTTTGTTCTCACACTATTACCATATCCAGAATACAGAAGTATTTGCAGAACTTCTATACAACAGTGCATGACAGGAAAGGCCAAACTGACTTCATTGACCTCTTTTTGAAGCAAAGAAGTTACTGGGTACCCTTATCCTCCAGAAAAGCTACATTTTAGTAAAATTAAACAAAATATGCAAATGTGCATTTTATAAGTGATTTTATTATTTGTTAGAACAATGAATTAATGCTATGTGAAAGAACAGAGGGAATTAAGCAGATATTAGGTAGCTACTAGGCTGCATCCAAACTAACATAACCAGCAAGTCAAAGGAGGTGATTCTCTCCCTCTCCTCTGCTCTCATAAGATCCCACTGGCAGTACTACATTCAGCTCTGCGGCTCCCAACATAAGAACAACATGGAACTGCTTGAGTGAGTCCAGAGAAGGGCCAAGAAGATAATCAGAGGGCTGAAGCACCTCTCCTATGAAGACAGGCTGAGACAGTTGGGCTTGTTCAGCCTGGAGAAGAGAAGACCTTAGAGTAGCCTTCCAATACCTAAAGGGGGCCTGCAAGAAATCTGAGCGACTTTTTATAAGGGCATCTAGTGTCAGGACAAGGGTGAATGGCTTTAAACTGACAGAGGGAAGATTTAGATTAGATAGTAGGAAAAAATTCTTCACTATGAGGATAGTGAGACACATGAAAAGATTGCCCAGAGAAGCTGCAGCTGCCCCATCCCTGACAGTGTTAAAGGCCACGCTGGACAGGGCTTTGAGCAATCTGTTTTAGTGGAAGGTGTCCCTGCCCATAGCAAGGGGGTTGGAACTAGATGATCTTTAAGGTCCCTTCTAACCCTGCTGTTCTATGACTTTATGATTTTCTGAATCCTTCCAAGACAATCCTGCTAAAGCAGCATTCTCAGTTCACAAGCTGCGATTGGCAGTCACACTATACTCAACTTGATTCCAGTATAACCGTCCCAAGACTGAGGGAAAAATCAAACTTCCACTGCAATTTCTCACATGTGACACACCAGAGAAAACCATTCAGACACTAAAATAAAGTTTAGAATAAACCTATTTGCCAGCTGAAGTGGAGGAACAAGTGTTCCTGAAAACAAATAAAGCCTACAAACATTTAAAACCATGCCACTTTATGCTTCTGCATAATACTCCACGTGTGTATGTGTAAACAGTGGTTTGCACAGGCTCCTACACATTAATGAGTAAGGTTCTTTTGTTGTGCAAATTCCAGCTTTTGCATTTTGATTACTTCCTTCTATGTCTGTACAGTATATAGCCTGAGCATAGAAGATATTCCTAACCTCCTCCTCAATCGATGGTACTACATTTATAAGCTTTGAAGAAAAGAAGGATTTATTCTTGCTTAGCATGCTTGCTGGCTAGGTGGTACTCTGTGCAAAATATGGCCTTCTGGATTACCCTTGTGAAGTGTTCAACACTCTTCTACTGTCTGTATAGATAATTAGGTGCCCAGTTTCAGTATTTTTAATTAGCTCATGCAAATAGGCTTGGTGAGGGAGCTATGCAACAGTATTTACATGCTAAAATAGACACTCTGGCTCATATTGTAAATTGTATTAAATAAAAAAGGAAGTATATGAAAAAAATTACACATTTTGTAAATATGTGGTTTTGAGTTTTGCTGTTGATTTATTTGTTTAAATGGGGATCTTTTATGCATATTTTACCTTTGAAATCTGACATATTTCAATCTTCCTGTATTTTGAGTGAGAAGGTTAAATGTTATTATGTTATTATGACTCTTGGAGAGAAAAGAACCTGCTGTTGGGGCAGGTTATTCAGAACTGCCATATGAGATTAATTACTGCTATTACTCAGTGTGGAATTCAAAGGTTAAAATGTGGAGTTGAAACAATAAGCAAGTCCTGATGTGATTTAGAATGTGTGAATTATTTCATCTGCTTCTTCTCTGCTCATACATTACACAGCAATAACCTCATTAATCACACTTGGCAACAGGAATATTAATCCAACAATTCATGCTTACAGGAGAGCATATGTATGGAAAAGAACAATTAGAATATGGTTAGTTAATAACAAATCTTTTGGGCTCAAGCATGGATGTAAAGCCATCTGAAAGCAAAGTGGCAGCTGGTCTCAAAATATAATAAAACAAGTCTTATTTTGATTATGACATACAAATGTCCTATGAAGGGAGAAGGCAAATTGTGCACTTCAACTGAAAAGCACAGTTCATGTTATCTCAGGATCATGAGAAGGAACTTAACATGCTGTCTGCTGATACATTAGGCAAAACCAATGCAATTCTTAGCAATTTCATTAAAAAGCTTTGTAACATTTGAATTAGGCCAATGACACTGGATATCTACAGATCAGCTGAAAGCTCACGCTGCACCCTCTGTATTATAAAAGGCACATATGAACCACTTCTATAGATACCACAGAGATTATGGCTTCACTTCTGAGTTGCATGTCTTCTGTGTTAACTGAACAAACTTCAAGTAACTGGTTTTCTAACTGCATATGTTTAATTCAGTACAAATTCCCCAGGAAATTTACTGGTTATGCAATGGTGAATTAATGAATTAGTGATGTGCTCATTCCTATCAATTTAGTATTTATAAATTTGTTCATGACAATGTTATAAAAATTGAGCTGTGGAGTTTGCTGCTCTGTCCTAGGAGTCACTGATTTGATCTACTTCCGATTAATTCTAGCTTAATAAATGTAACTTTATTATTTCAATATAATCTTTTTTTGAGATGCCTTTATTTTTTCTCATCAAAATTATAGCTTTCACAGCAAAGTGTAATGGTTCAGGCATTCTTTGAGAGTTTAAGAAAATCTTTTGTAGGTGTGTATATTATGGCTGAATTTTCAAAACAGGGATGAAAAATGCAGAAGTTAATACAGAAATTTAGGATAAAGAAGGTTATATAAACCCTTGTGTCTGTTTGCCATGTTCAGATATACTGTGGAGAATTTCACTGTTTTGTGAGTTTTGGTGGAACTCACTCTGATTTACCAATGCTAGAGCAGTCTGATAGGAGCCTTGGCAGAAAGGAAAATGCAATAAGCACTTTGTAAATCACTTAGAATGAGCTCTATTAGCTTCCACTTGTAAAAGATCTTTTAAATTAGGTCCCATGATCTAAACCAGATTAAGAGTCCTGTAGATGAGTTAAACATCCAACTCATTTTTAAGTAGGGTTTAAGTGAATCAGATGACTAACACGGAACTTATTCCAGGTCAGGAATTTTGCAGAAGGCAAACTGAGAGTTGGAATGAAAATGGAATGGAAAAAAAGTAGGAATGGAACTACAATTACAACATATTACAGTATAACCTTGGCACTGCTAAATACCAGGAACTAATTAAACCTTTTCAGTGGTAAAAATGACACTTTTCTTAAAATTGGAGTTCTATGATTACTGAAAAAAACCCCAAGGGGAGGATACATAAAAGAGATTCCTGTTTCTTTTTTAAAGTTATTTTCAGATTTTAGTAATACGTATTGCTTGGGGAAAGTATGAGAAAGAAGTAAAGAAGCACTGAGAAAACGGATCAGAAAATTCACATCATGGGTAATAAGGCTTTTTTTTTAAATTATTTATTAAGAAAGTCAAAAAGAAGAAAAAGATCCTAACAAACTTAGTTATTAAGTGTGAGATATTATGATCTCTCAGTAAATACTTATGAGAAATAACTATTTATTTCAGATATATATACACATGGGTGTTCATACTGTTGCTCAACCCAAAGTGACTTACAAATTCTACTACAAGCTTATGATTTATAATGTTACTTAGTATAATTATAATACATGATTTATAATTCCATAATAAATCTGTGATAATCTTAATCTGCAATTTAGATAATCCACCAGCAATCAGGAATTGAAGGCTTCTCTTCAGGCAGGTATAGACCTGAGTTCATACCTACACATGAAGTCCCAGACCAACTGTCTCATGAGGCGCATACAATAAGGGACCTCTCCCCACATAAAGGAGAAAAGAAGATGTTTTCTGTAGGTTAACTTTAAGGGTTAATTGACTAATAAATTTCATATTAATACAAAAAATTGTCACAAGAGACTGTCAGACAAATGAAAGATTTTGGTCAGATGTAGTGCCTGAAGTAAACACTGAACTTTCTGCATCGAGTGTAGCATCTGGTTATCTACCACTGAGAAAATAGGTATGTCAGTCTTGGGTCTCATAAAGGGGAAAAAAAAGCCCCAAGAAACTCTCATGTCACCACTCTGCAATGTTTGAGATTAATATTTTTCTACACCAAATAAAGATTCCAGATCTTAGAAATGACAGAGAATACCACATTTCATTAGATTTTATCTGATGAACCAAAAATCAAAATCAAAGGCAAATAAAGAAGGAACAGTCTAGTATGGTTCAATGTGTGTCTCTAAATGCACAGCATATATAAACTTGGAAATACTTGAAACCATTTAAATTTCAATGTCCTGTCTACAACACATAAGAAAATATATTTTGGCCAAGAGATTGTGTCATGCATTTGAGGCTCTTGCTCTTGAAACTCCAAGAACAAACCTACTGCCTCCACATTCTACTCAGACGGAAACATACAGTACTTGACAAGGTTTGGCTGGGGTTTCCATAGCCTATTCCCTAATTGTATTTTATCACTGTGTTTAACTAGATTTCAACTTGACTTTGGCTTTTTTTTTTTTATATACTTCTGACCAGTGCTTAAAGACTTGACTAGACAGCTTCCATGCATAGAAAATATTGTTTAACGTAAATGGCAGAATTGCAATAGGGCAAAAGAAAGAACATTTCAAAAGGAACAAAAAGTCCATCTGTGTTTATTTTTCTCAATGCCTCAATTCTGAATTCTTAGGCATCAATTCTTATGCCTCAGTCAGATTGTTTTGCTAAAAGGAAAGCTTGGACAACTGTCTTTTGCAGTTCCAGGCAGTGAATTTTAAACATTGTTTATGGCATTTGTTATGGATTGTTTGGTTTACAACATCAGCAAAATGAATCCTGTAACTTGCATGAGTCTGAAAACACTGTCTTCACACCTGATTTTGGTTATGAGATATTTCATCTGTACCTGTTTTACTACTTTTCTGGTACGTTTCTTGTACTGTGTGCAATTAATGCAATGCAGTGCAAGTTTACAGTACCTTCATCTGGACAGTTAGGTGGGTGGTTCCATAAAGAGCACACTTCCCATTTCAGGGGTTTAAAATCAGAGACAGTCAGGGACTAAAATACCCACATATGTGGAGCAGCAGTTCCAAAAGTCTGAAGAGAAATAAGTGCACTCGTGCAGATCAATTGCATTCTTAGGCACAGTATGTCCAACATATCCAATACCCTAAATAATGAGAATGAGGTGTCTGAACACATTATCCATGTCAATAAATTAAGGAAGTCCTGTTGACTCATCAGTGATTTAACACTAAAACTGTTGTCATGGTTCAACCTCAGCTGGCAACTAAGCCTCACACAGCAGCTCACTCACTCCCACTCAGTGGGATGGTGGAGCAAATTATAAGGGTAAAAGTGAGAAAACTCGTGGGTTGAGATAAAGACAGTTTAATAAGCAAAGCAAAAGCTGAGACTGCAAGCAAAGCAAACAACGAATTCACTCACCACTTCCCATAGGCAGGCAGGTGTTCAGCCATCCCCTGGAAAGCAGGGATCCATCACTTGGTTAGTTGGGAAGACAAACGCCAACACTCTGAACCTCCCCCTCTTCCTTCTTTCCCCAAATTCATTGCTGAGCATGATGCCATATGGTATGGGATACCCCTTTGGTCAGTTAGAGTCAACTGTCCCAGCTGTGTCTCCTTCCAACTTGTACACCCCCAGCCTACTCGCTGGTGGGGTGGGGTGAGAATCAGAAAAGGCCTTAACTCTGTGTCAGCATTGCTCAGCAGTAACAAAAACATCCCTGTGGTATCAATGCTGTTTCCTGCACTAATCCAAAATATAGCCCCATACTAGCTACTGTGAAGTTAATTATCTCAGCCAAAGGCAGCACAATTCAACAGGCCAGTCCAAAGCTTGGTCAGGTAGAAAGCCCAGCTCTTGGAAAAGTAAATGTTAGGCTCCTACCTCAGATGCTCTGAAATACTGTGGAATTCACTGTGTTAGGTGCATATTATTAATCAGTACAAAGTTATTCTAGTGCCTAATGGAGTTATGGATTACTATTTTCTGACTGATGGATAGATCACATGGGATTAGCCCTAATCAGGTACTTTAAATAATGAGAATCTCTCCATCCAGCATTGAGCTAAGCCACACAAAACTGTGCTTCCACAAATCTTGGCAGAGTTTGGATAGGGAAGAATACAAATTAAGTAAATCAATGTGAAAGAAATATTTACTTTCTTTTTTCTAAACAGTGAAAAATAAGGATAGGTCTAACTTCTTTGGTAGTGCAAATTTACATATTTACAAACTCCAATTTAGTGCAAAACTAAACAGAAAAATCTGGGAGTTTAAAAGAATATGTGCTCATTCCTCCCACAGAGGAGAAATGACATCCTCCAAATCATGTAGCTATTATATTTCATTAGACAAGTGAACAGTTTAGTTTTATACATTTGAGTCCATATTCCCTTTAAATGCAAAGTCATATATTTATTAAAAGATATATTTAACTGTCAGGAAGCTCAATTTTGATCATTGTATTTATCGTATTATCTCTTTGCAAATATGTCCATGGATAGAATATATCAATTTATTTTAATGGGAGGGATTTATCTTCTCAAACAATGTAATTCCAAAACTGAGGATGGATAATAAATATATAAAACTGAACTCTTAATGTTCATGCAAACTTCATACACATATAGCACACAGCAGCTAAAACTCTGCAAAAAATAAGAACCTATTAAAAATATTTCCTTTAAAGCAATTGTCTACTTTTAATATTTAAGCCTTAGGGAAAAATTAAAGCAACTACACCTTTACTGCATAACATTCTCATAAAACACTGGTAAGTGCTTCACTTCTGATAAGACAGCATGTATCAGGAATTTACTGCATTAAGGTACTAGCAGATGGACAAAGAAAATCATGTTCAGAAAGATGAGAAAGATGCTGATTAAAAAATAAAAATATAACCCCAAAGAAATCAACAAGATTTCAAAATAAGCATTAGTGTTGCCCTATATAGTCTTCAGATGTTATTGAAGATACTGACTTTTCTCCAGTTATATTCTTTACCTCTACATTTTTCTGTCAGTCTAAATCTAGTTTTTATGCATTTCCAAACCAGATGGATAAAACACTCCCAAGCAAGCAAAAGGGAGGAATCATATCAAAGACAATAAAGCATGACAGATAAAGGCAGTGCTAGCTCATAATAATAAAATACAGGAAAACAATCCAATATTCAACAGGTTGCATGGTCCATGGATTATAGTGGAATATTCAGATACTAGTATGGAATTAAAACACTGTAGGGGGCTTGAAAAAGCAGAGATAAAAGTTACATTTTTACTTGATGCATACAATCATTACGTATACTTTGTTAGTACTGATGTAACATAAATAAAAAGAGCAGTACAGAAAGCAACTATCTTGTAAAAAAAGAATTTCACTATGATACTGTATGACTTTTTCACGCAATTAAAACACTGTAGAGAATGACACACACTTTGAGACATGTATATGAAGTCACCTTTAAGTGACTAATTTGAATTAGTTTTACCAGCTTAATTTTAGTTAATGATGATTTGTATTTCTGAAGATAGCTTCCTTCAGAATCAATTAAAAGAAATAGGTCTACTCACAGACAGATATACTACTTTGAATAAGAAACATTAGTAAGTTTTCAAGCATTACCTTTTTATTCAAAAATAAACTCTTTCCCTTAAATAAAATGCATACTTGTAAATATAAATTTAGCCAAAAAATCAAATGTATGGTTTATTCATAAAGAATGGAATTAAGTTAATCTTAGGGGTTTTGCTTCTTTGCTTGCTTGCTTGCTTTGTTTTCCCCAGAACAATGTGGTGGGTTTCAGGCAGTGGTTTTGAGATTTTAATTGCTTTATGGTATTGTGTAGGTGTGCCACTTGAACTAGTTTCCCATGAGGTAGTTTGAGGATTAGGGGAAGGAATGATCTAGTAAATTATTCTTGCTAAAAGTGTACATTTGAATGAGACCCACAGTATAATTTCATTGAAATTAAATTGAAACAGAGGTCCGCAATTGCTATTTTTTAGGAAAAAAAAATTTAAATAATAAAAAGTAGTGATGGTTATATATGTCATTGTTTAAGCCCAGCTGGCAGCCCAGAATCATGCAGCCACTTGCTCACCCCAAACCCTTCTTCCTCCCTCTGCTCCCAGAGGGACAGGGAAGAGAATCGAAAGAATGTAACTCCCACGTACTGAGATAAGAGCAGTCCAGTAACTAAGTGTCCTGGGTTCAGCAGTAGCAGTCATTTTTCTCCTTCTTAGTAGCTGGCGCAGTGCTGTGGTTCTGACTTTCGGCCTGGGAACAGCACTGATAACACCAGTGTATTCTGTTACTGCTTAGAATATTTTGGTTTGACCAAAGACTTTATGAGCCTCATGCTCTGCCAGGGAGGAGGGGAAGCCGTGAGGAGGCAGAATCAGGACACCTGACCCAAACTGACCAAAGAGGTATTCCGTACCACATCATGTCATGCCCAGGATGTAAAAAAACAAGGGCAGGGACCCGGAAGAGGGGGGTGCTCTGCTTGTTCAGGCTGGGTATAGGTGGTGAGTGATTGTATTCTTTTCCCTTGTATTTCTCTTGTCATTATTATTATTGGTGGTAGTAGTAGTGGTTTGTGTTATACTTTAGTTACTAAACTGTTCTTATCTCAACCTGTGGGAGTTGCATTCTTTCGATTCTCCTTCCCATCCCTCTGGGAGCTGGGGGGAATAAAGAGGGGGAGTGAGTGAGCGAACTGCCTGAGAGGCTTAAACCATGACACTAAGGTATAACACAAAACCACTACTGCTACCACCAATAATAATAATGATGAGGGAAATAACAAGGGAAGAGAATACAACCGCTCACCATCCGCTCACCAATAACCAGACCGACCCAGCAGTGATCTAACCCTTCCAGGTAACTGCCCCCAGTTTATATAGTGGGCTTGACACGCTGTGGTATGGAATACCTCTTTGGCTATTTTGAGTCAGGTGTCCTGTCTGTGCTTCCTCCCAGCTTCCCTTCCTGGCAAAGCATGAGACTCAGAAAGTCCTTGGTCAGACTAAACATTACTGAGCAGCAACTAAAACCAGCGGTGTTATCAGCACTGCTCCCAGGCTGAAAGTCAAAACCACAGCACTGCACCAGCTACTAAGAAGGAGAAAAATGACTGCTACTGCTGAACCCAGAACAATATGGATTTTAGTGGCAAAGTCATCACAGAAAAGTAACAGAGCACTAAAGTGCTCAGGTGACATCAGTCTGAATATACAGTTACAAGCTAAGTGGTATCTCCATCTATAAGGGACTACAGAGGAATTTTGGTCATTACCTCCTTAGGCTGTAGGATTGAATTGATCCACGCTTTTGTCTGAGATTACAAACTGTACTTTCAGGAATATTTGTTAATCGAATAAACACGCAGCAAAATGTATATAAAGATTGTGTGGCTAACCCAAGAGTGAAGAGACACTTGTGATTTCAGATTGTTTCAGAAAACTCAGGATCTACATAAGGGAGTATGACAAACTTAGTAGAGTCTAGAACCATGAAATACAAGATGGAACATCACCAAACACAGAGATAAACACAGAGTAATTTCTGCGCAGAGATGCAGTGTCTCACATGGAAGGCAGTGGCTCTAATGGCAAGATATGAAATGTATTTAAAAGATATGAAAGGGAGGCAAAACAAAGCTCCATGGACATTTAAAACTGATCTGAGGATGGAAATGGCAATGAGGATTAAAACTGCAGGCAGAAAAAAGAGCTAGCCTTTTTATGAGTTCACAGTTTTCTCTGTGCTCCTGCTTCCAATTATACTCCAGGGTGGCAATCAGTCATCAAGAACATCCAAAAAGAGTAATAACTATTGTATGGAAGTTATTCCATTCATACTGTGTGATGAGCCTTTTTCATCATCCAGAATTAATTTATTCTACATCAAAAGTACTCAAATTATACCACACCAGTGTTTAAGCACAGTGAGACTCATAAACCTTCAGAATGACAATTCAACTGCAGTTAAATGAAAGTCAGAGGAAGCTTAAGCTCATTTTAAACATAAGATACGCTAACATTTATTTTGAATACTGGGTTCAATATATTGAAAGGTAATCTTCAACGAACTGAAGTCTATGGAAAGGCCATATATTTAATCTTTCTTTATAATGAAAGGCTAATCTAACTTATCAGACTGCTTCCCCAAAACCACTGCTTACTTCTTCTTGCTGCTTCTCATTAACTCTTACCTTCCAGACTCAAATGTGAACCATGTTGAGTCACGTCCGTATCTCCTCAAAGAGCTCAGAGGCCACATGACCAACTTCACCTTGGCATTGTGGATGTCCCAGAGATAAATATTTTCATGTGTGATCTGCATCGTACATTCCCCATAGATATCTAAATTTGGTGTAGGCATAAGATATACATTGAATCGTTCTGCAAAAAAAAAAACAAAAAACAAACAAACAAAAAACAAACAAACAAACAAACAAAAAAAACAAACAGAGAATAAGACATGGCCAGTTAAAGCAAGATCTTATACTGAGAAAAAAAAATATAAATATGTCTTTAGGTACTGGTGGTTCAGAAATCAAGGTCCAGTTTCTAGCTTTGAAGAGAGGAGAGGATCCACTGATGTCTAAGAAGCCTTGCTAGTGTACATTGCTGGAGTAAGACTGAAATATCTTTTGCAGATGATCTGCATATGTCCCTCTGACATATGTCCCCAGCAACTTAACTGAAGTCCTTTTTCCGCACATTAAGGTCCAAAACTCTTTGCAAGTCAAAATTCACAATGACTTGAACTCTGACTGACAATCCTCTCTCAAAGAATAGAACTATAGGTATCTTGACAAACCATTGCCCCTTAAAATGCCTGTACTTAAAATAACAAACCCAAGTTTACTTATCAAAGCTTGTTAATAATTATGGTCTTTGCGTTCAATTTTTTTTATCATTATCATCTGTCAAATTAATAACATTTTAAATAATTTGTTGCTTTCATGAAAAATCTGATTCAACATGACATATTATTATGGTCATGACATCAACTGCTATCAGCTGCTGTTCCACTGCAGAGTGCACTCATTGCAGTAAGAGGCAAAGGGCATTAACAATTTTCTGAAGTGCCTGAATTGCATTTGATCTAACAAGCAATGCAAAAAGTATCCTTAAAAAAAAAAAAACACAAGATGATATAAAACACCATTAACTCACATAGAAGGAATTACATCACAGCAATAGCAGCAGAATTTTAAATCAAAATGCAATTTTCTTTGAAGAATAACTAATGTTTGTATAGGTTGCTTATATGAAGAATGAAAATGCCAGTTAAATTTCAGGTTGTAGCGTTGAAAGTGCTAGCCAATATTTTAACTCTAAAGGCACTGAAATCTTAAGGGCTTAATAGCATAATATGGGAGATTGCAGCTCATTCACAAATTCCTCTCACAATTTTCTTTCAGTTTTGAAGCAGGATAGAAATGCAAAATGTTAATGCTACTGCACTGAAAGGCATTGACAAAAATGTTAAGAACAATTTAAAGGGCGAGCAAGTGCAAAGCTCACTCAATAATCGGTACTGGGAAAATGTATTTTAAAGGGATACCTGATCAGAAACTTGTCTCTAACTACTTGATAAATGAATTACAGCTTGGTGTGGTACATTTTTATGTCACCATTTGCACCGAATTTTCTCGTAAAAGTTAGGAAGGAATTTAAAGTAACCAAAGAGGAATAAAATGAGAGAAATCTGTCATAACAGTCAAAATTAGATGCAGCTTCCCACTGTTTGACATTCAACGTCACAAATACTATGGCTCTATTTTTAAAACCTTTTTATATATACACACACTTTTCTGAAAAGTCAGTGAAAATATTACAAATAACTGAGTTAATATAAAATATGTTAGAAATGTGAATATGAGGGAGAGAGAAAATACAGTAGCAAAAGTTTGGCTGAGGAATTAATGGAAGCATGGAACTGCTCATGAGCAGCAAGAATCGCGACCCTGCATAGCTAGAAGTAAACTTGTCATCCCCAATGTTATTCTGTTTCAGTCAATTTAATTTTGTCGTATAAATGACTCCCCAATTTATTCATTCAATCTCATAGCCATTCAATCTCTTCTCCCAAGTTCTAATTCTCATTAATCACACTAATGACTGTTTGCCCTAAAAGTTTCATTTTATGACTAAAGTCCAAAGTGCAAAACTCCTAATGTTTTGTAAAACCCATCTGACACAAAGCACAGATAGATTAGCATATGCTTCTGAGATCACTGCAAAGAATTTCCCGTAACCCTCAGGGGACTGCATTGGGCACAGCTCTAACCAAACGCCTACTAAAGTAAACGCAAGGACTCACAATTGTGAATATGAGTCGATGAGTACATTGTGAAGGGAATGGTAGAGAACATGGTAGGTTATACTTTGCAATGATATTACAGATAGATAGATAGATAGACAGACAGACAGATAGATAGAAAGATAGACAGATAGATGCCCTTTTCCAGTGTTGTCATGGTTTAAGCCCAGCCGTAACTCAGAACCACCCAGTTGCCATCTCACTCCCCCCCTTCATCCCCCCTGCTCCCAGAGGGATGAGGAGGAGAATGGAAAGAATGTAACTCCCATGGGCTGAGATAAGAACAGTCCAGCAACTCAGGTATAACACAAATCACTGCTGCTACCACCAATAATAATAATGACCAGGGAAATAACAAGGGAAGAGAATACAACTGCTCACCACCCGCTGGCCGATACCCAGCCTGACCCAGCAGTAATCTAACCCTTCCAGGTAACTGCCCCCAGTTTATATAGTGGGCTTGACACGCTGTGGTATGGAATACCTTGTTGGTTAGTTTGGGTCAGGTGCCCTGTCTCTGCTTCTTCCCGGCTTCCCCTCTTCCCCGGCAGAGCGTGAGGCTCAGAAAGTCCTTGGTCAGAATAAACATTACTGAGCAGCAACTGAAACCAGCAGTGTTATCAGCACTGTTCCCAGGCTGAAAGTCAAAACCACAGCACTGCACTAGCTACTAAGAAGGAGAAAAATGACTGCTACTGCTGAACCCAGGACAAGTATCTGTGTGTCATGATGGTGGTGCAAAAATGCCTAGGAGCTATGCCGGTATGCTTTTATCGTAAAAAAGAAGTTTATGCTCCAGTGTTGCACAGTCATGCTGTTACTTATTGTTACCTACTCTATTTGAAACGAAGATGCAGATGATTGACATATCAGTTGGTTCTCTTTTACATGATATCATACAATATGTCTATGGGGAACAGTGCTACCATATGAGAACAGAAATCTTTCTCTTTCCCTGTCTTCAGTAACAGGGTGCCTCAGACAGCAAAGAAAACGGAAAGGTACAATTGTTTTCTGAAGTAAACATTAAACTGTTGTTTTGAAGGTACAGCATATTTCAACTTGGTTTAGGAATTACCAGGATACTCATGAAATGCTCAACTTCTCTGAAGTGTTTAACGATATTATTGCATGAAGGGTATTCAGGACATATGGTATCCTCAAACTGTCAGGAGACATTTGCTGACTTTGGAAGGTCAGTGTCTAAGGTGAAGTGTCACAGATTAAAGAAAGTATGTCTGATTAAACTGAACAACAGCTGCAGGGCAAAACCTAGTACAGTTGGAACTTACTCACATTAGGAAGAAAACCAAGTGTGTAAATGTATGTGTTGGAGAAGATTGAGGATGGATATATTTGTTTCTGAAATAAAAACTAATACTTTTGAGTAGTGGGAAATTTAGGACATAGAAAGGTGCAGATACTATTAAATGATTTCAGGAATGCAAGTCCAATTTTTCCATTTCAGAAAATATTTAAAAGAGGTATCTAGATAACTGTAATACAATCACTAAATTTTTAGTGGCAAGTTTTGCCCTTGAACTTATCCAGACAAGAACAAACATTCATAGGCTAGATTTGGAAATCCCAGCTGAATTCTTTCATCAGATCTTTTGAATCACATTGAACAGGATATTTTGCTTTTCTGTGGATCAGACACTATGTGCATATGAGCTTGATGAGATAATAACAGTTCACCTTATCAACCCTAACTGTCCTATGATTCTATGATTCACTGGGTAGTAAGATTAAGTAAATAAATATAATTTAATGAGGGACCAAGAAAATAAGGAGATTGAAGATACCAAACAAAGAGATGCTATCCTGTTGGACAAGACAAGGCTGAGAATGAGCAGGTGCAGTTCCTCAGCATCCAGCATCACTATCCTTCTCCCTCCTCTAAAATCTCTGAGAGCAAAGTTCAGGGAGTGGGGGAGCCAGGATAAGAAAAAAAATGCTGATATATTGCTACACTTATTATTCCACTCTTTTCAATGTAACTGCTCTTTCCCATCTCCTTGAATAAGCAGAGCAATACTTCATCATACACTTTCTGCATGTAAAGGTGTTTAGCATTTAGGCTTTGGCAAGAATACGACCTTTAATAACATTTTCCAGAGCACAGGAGCACAAGAGTCTTCATTAAAACAAGCATATTGACTGAAACAGAGACTTGGCAGCAACTCTGAAAAACCCCTCAGCCTTTCAGCTCCAAGTCCAGCTGTACCGGGGAATTAAAAAGTGACTGTGAGGCCCAATGATAATGTTTCTAGCATTTTATCACTGGATTACTTTGCCTAAGTCATCCCACTTAGAAAACTGACCAGATGACATTGAAATCTTGCAGTCAAGATGCCTTGTTTCATTTGAGCTTTAATGGGAGGAAAAAACAGTTATAGAAGAGACAGGCAGGTTGGTGGGGTCTGTATAAGAAGAGTTTAAAAGCAAACATTCAGTTTTTCTCTGGGAAAAAAAGATCTTCCATCTTTGAGACTTCTGATGCTGACCATCTGTGGCCAATTTTCACATGGAAAGAGAGCTTTAAGTCTTAAAGTCAGGGCATTTTGGGATCATTTATATGTCGAGTCTATGAAGATGATTCTGTCCTGCTTTACACAGTGAAGAACCAGGACTCCAGAACTAATTTTATTCCCTTGCTTACAATTTTTCTGCTTTGCTTCCATTAAAAATGAAAGCATTTATTAACATGTCAATGAAAATATAAAGCATATCATAAATAAATTATTTTGAAATGTTTCACTGATAAATAGTGAGGTAGAGAAGAGTATGAACTCTCACTGGATTAACAAGCCATTAAAACTGTAAACACCTTTCTTCTCTGAATAAAGCTGCCTATGTTTGGCTTATGAAAAAGACACCAAACCCAAAACCACAAAAAAAAAAAAAAAACCAAAACAACAAATCCAGCCAAACCCCAAAATATAATAATGCATTAAGGATAACAGAAGATGAATAAACAACAAGCAAAATGCATTTATGCAATAAATCAGTAACAGAGATTTTATAGAGTCTAGAAAACACCCCAAAACAAGTCATATTTGTGAAAGCAATTACAAAGTCTCTATGCTTTGGCTGTAGTCTGTAATCTCAATATGCAGCAAAAAGAAATAACTCATAATCCTCTTCGGAGAATTCAAGGACGTTATTCACTATGAAAAGCTACATTTTTGCTAACAGAAGTTAATGATGGTCTTTCAATTAAAACCAACAAATCAAGACTGCTGCACTGTGGAATATTTAAAAAAAAAAAAGAGAGTAAAACAAATATTACGAAAAAGAGGAAAAACATTACAAAAGAAGTAATTTTATGAGATAATTTAAATATTAGGCAGGGAGTAAAAGTAAGAAATAATTATCTTACAAACTTTACCAGAATTCTAAAGTAAAAATTAGCTTCATAATTCATTAAAAAAATAAATAAATAGGCCAAAGCATCAGTAACACATAACAAAAAAGCATCATATTGACATCACAGGCATGACACCTACAATAATGGAGCTACAGCACCAAAGATGGATCAGGCCTTTTCTTTATGCTGTGGTTTAAGCTCAGTTGTAACTCAGAACCACCCAGCCGCTATCTCACTCCCCTTCTTCATCCCCCCTGCTCCCGGAGGGATGGGGAGGAGAATGGAAAGAATGTAACTCCCATGGGTTGAGATAAGAACAGTCCAGCAACTAAGGTATAACACAAATCACTGCTGCTATGACCAACAATAATAATGATGAGGGAAATAACAAGGGAAGAGAATACAACCGCTCACCATCCGCTCACCGATACCCAGCCCGGCCCAGCAGTGATCTAACCCTTCCAGGTAACTGCCCCCAGTTTATATAGTGGGCATGACACGCTGTGGTATGGAATACCTCGTTGGTTAGTTTGGGTCAGGTGCCCTGTCTCTGCTTCTTCCCGGCTTCCCCTCTTCCCCGGCAGAGCATGAGGCTCAGAAAGTCCTTGGTCAGACTAAATATTACTGAGCAGCAACTAAAAACATCGGTGTTATCAGCACTGTTCCCAGGCTGAAAGTCAAAACCACAGCACTGCACCAGCTACTAAGAAGGAGAAAAATGACTGCTACTGCTGAACCCTGGACACTTCAGCTTAAAAAATTGCCTTACATTTGCCTATTTTCTTCAGTGGTTATATAAGGTTTACAAGAAAAGTTTAATGGAATATGATTTAGTGCAAGTATTGAGCTATTATAGTGTTAACATTAAGCATTCAAAACAGCTAGGAACAGAGTTCACTAAAAGAAGTACCTGTTCTTAAAGACTGAACTTATTTGCACTGTGCACTCATAATGCTTTTTTAACCAATACTGTCTTAAATATTCTGGTTTAATTTCTCAGTAAACATAGTCTGTCATTGTCTTCTGTCTTTTTGGATCACTTCTTTCTAATTACCTCCTTTTAAAAAGAAAGAAAATAGTGACATGTTGGAAATAGTGGTATTTAAAAAACAATCAACCAACCAACCAAGCATGAGCATGGACAAATTCTAGATATGATAACAGGCAGGCAGGTAAATATATTTAAAAAAAAAATTGTTTTTGTTGTTATATTTTGAAGTGTATTACAAATGCTTCTAAATGTATTAAGAGCTAGAAAGGAAGTTTCCAATTCTCCCAAATGAAGACACCATTCTGCATTTGAGATTTCTTTCCCTAGCAGCAGCTTAAGAATGAATAAGGATATGAAATGTGTGTGTCAGTATCACAGGATAGAAAACTACTCGTCAACAGTGTTATCAGATCCAGTGATATTGAATCCAGATTTTCTTTTCTGAAGTTATAACTGTTCATTATTATTTGTCTTACCGTTGTATATACAGCTCCACTGCCATTATACTAAATTATTTATCTGAATAGGATCATTTAGCCTTTACTGATTTTGATTTAATACTATATTTTTATTCTTTATCAAATAATCTAAATGGGCATTCATAAACAGTAAGAGATTCTGGTGTGAAAATAAATTTAAACAGAAACAAAAAAGATTGCTGCTATAGGGCTGAGGAACACAAACAAATCACTTGGGTTTGCAGGAAAGAGAAGGTAAAATGTTTGGAGAGTTACAGAAGCTCCATTCTGAATCTCACATTTATTGGAATCTGTGTATCATTGCAAACTAAGCAGCCATTAGTTGTGAGCCTTAAATGTAAAAAGGAAACCACTTAAGGGTCATTTTCTACAGGACAGTTTACACAGCAAGACTTGCAGTAATACTTCTTGAAAGTAATAACAGATGAAATCCAGTGAGAAGCTTTCTGTTACTGATGCACTTTGCACAAGAATTGCTTAGACGTCTTCTCTGTTCTTCCTGCAAGACACAATAGCTAGAGGTCTCTGCTACAACCAGTGCAGATCTATAGTTCGGTTCTTTTAGCTATCACCACTGCAGAACTGCTTGGTGCTGGAGGGTCACGCAACAGTACAACTACAGTAAAATAGATCTCACTAGCACTTACTGAACTTAGAATTCTAAAAAAAAACCCATCTCTTTCAGATTGCTGCACTGCCATGTTTTTAATCTATGAATGTATAGTCTTTTAGCCACAACATTTGCACTCCAAACAGCAATTTTCCCAGCCTTTGGAAGAGTTTTGAAAACCATATTATTGCATTTGTGTCACAAAGAATCAGGCGTCTTCCCTTCTGAAATCAAAAGCTCATCTCAGAACCACAACAGTGAGAGCAGGGAGATGAATAGGCTCAGACATAACAAAAAGAGGTATTAGACAAATCCAATAAAGTAAATATATTTTCCTTGCCAAGTATTTTCTGAAATGTGAATCATTGGGTATAAAAAATATAAATAGTAATTTTTCTGGTTCTAGGAATATATAATAATAATAATGAAAATCATTACAAATGTTGCAAACTGAAGGTACTGGCTACAGTGATCACATACAGCTGCTAAAACACAAATCAATACAACAGAAACTACACTGTTTTTTCCTGAGATAGCAAGTTTACCTGACCCCTTCAATGAATAGCCTTACAAATACATAACATACATCATGAAAATGTCCTTAAGGACAGGAATAGGCAAGTAGTTAGATGAAGAACATAGCATAGTAAAAATATTATTGCCCATACACTAGGTTTTTTATGATCAAGGAAGTATATAAAATTTTAAACATTTGAGAAAATCTTTAGGGCAAAATAGAATCATAGACTCATAGGATATTTAGGGTTGGAAAGGACCTTAAGATCATCTAGTTCCAAACCCCCTGCCATGGGCAGGGACACCTCACACTAAACCATGCCACCCAAGACTCTGTCTAACCTGGCCTTGAACACCACCAGGGATGGAGCATTCACAGCTTCCCCGGGCAACCCATTCCAGTGCCTCACCACCCTTACAGTAAAGAATCTCTTCCTCATATCCAATAATGATTCAAAAAAAGACAGTGGAATTAGTGGTGGGAAAGAGTGGAACTAAAAGAGGTGGGATTAGTACACCTGTTCTTTTGGGATTGATGTTATTAACACCCTGTCATATCACAGAGATGTCAACAGTATAACATCATTATTCAGTTGCTTTTAGCTCTTAAAATGTAAAAAAAATAACATTTCTAAAACTGAAAAACCACTAGCACTGTAGTCTTTATGACAATGCAATCTGTGGTCTTGCTCAGATACTATGAGACATTTTTTGTTCAGTGACCTGAAAGAAAGCCCTTGTATGGTTCAGGCAACAGAATGTGCATGAAACTAGATGCTGAGGCTTTATGATTCTATCACAGGTTATACAAAGAGTATTCCCACATCTCTGCTTCATGCAAATATTAATACACTGACTAACTCAAGAGGAATTCTATGAAGTTGACATATTTGAAAAATATTTTGAAATAATGAGTACTATAGGTACTATACCGGTGTACAGTCTTTATTTAACACACACACACACACACACACAAGACCCTGAGAGGGACATGTCGGCCATTTTCACAAAGAGCAAGGTTTAGACATTTCATGCATATAGTCACTTTTCATGAATTTCAAATTGGAAAATTAACTTTGACCTTTCAGTTTCAGGTCAGCAAAAAGTCAGCAAAAGCTCAGTATACTTTTGAAAGGTTTTTAGGTATCCTTGGAACTACAATTTTCCTGTTTTCCCTTTAAAAGCTACAATATGGGGAAAAAGTACACAAAATTTTTTTTTTCATCATAACTCACAAATTGATTCCACCCTCCAATTAGTCACCTTTTCCATAATACTGTCTGTCATGTGGGGAATGACACTGCCAAGCTTGCAGAACAAGATAACTCATACAAACTGAAGTCACAGCTCCACTCAACTATTTTACTGAGGGAATCTGCTAAAGAAATTAGAGTTCAACTGCAGCTTCTTACAGCACAGCAAAATGAACAAAATGCTAGATTTCATACAAATAGTCTCTGTACTCTTCCCCCCTTCCAAGCTGATTAAAAAACTCCCTACACAGAATTTGCTTTGCTTCAAACAACTTTGAATTTTACAAATGCTTATTAAAATGCAGAATTGTGCATGAAAATGATGGGGGAAAAATGTGCATAGGTACCAGAATTATTTGTCTGAGATACTGTAACTAATGATTTAACAGAGGATGCTTGTCAAATATTTGAATTATAAATATTCAGCCACTTGATTTAAAAGAGTATGTCTAATAATACCCTTCAAGCGTTCTTATTCATCTGATTTGTACAACAAATACATGCTTTGCTTCTTTGTTTCTTTTCATTTATTTACTTAGAACAATAAAAATGCAAATTATCTTCATACACACTGGTTGATAGCACTGCAATTAATTTCTAGTATAAGGCAATTGAATCAAGACTAGTTCACACAACAGAACTAATCTATGCCTTCTGGAGGTCATGCGTGTGTAACTGGATCTCTTTCCAGAACAAGATGAAATGTAATATTTGCCGTCTATGTCTGAAAGCTGCTGGACACTATATGAATTCACTGCTGAAAGCTTGAGGAATTTCAAGCTATTTTTCTGCTCGCATCACAAGCTTTTGATGATTTGTTCCCTTTTGCATTTGTGAAGGAGTTCCACCTGCTCACATACTTCTCTCTTCAACAGCATGCATATGAGTTTTATACCTATAGCCTATGAGCATATAGCTGATAGGATGCTTTGAGTAGTGTCTGCTCATTAGCACTTTCCTACATTAGTAGATCTCCATTTGCTAAGTATTTTGAGACTACAAATTAAGTCCTGTGTCTCATAGCTGGCAAACAAATTCACAAACATTTTGAACTTCTTTTAAATTGCACTTGAACATGTCTGATGTTTGAAAAAGAATTCTTAAAGATTTCTCTATATTTTATGTCATTAGGTTCAGAGATGTCTGGACTCCTCTACAAAATTAATACAATATAATTAATACAGTGTTATTAATTCAATAATTTACTTATTTTTGTTTATAATGATAGTTGGCTTGATATTTTATGACCATTGAGGCAGCTTGTTTTATTACTTTGTTAAAAGCTATTGGATCGTGTAAAAGCTTCAAGACAGTAATAATCATTGAGAGCTGTAATAGAGAGAGGAATAAATGAGCACATTTTGTGTTGCCATCATATTCATTAATAGGAATTAAATGAAAGGACAATCACAGATGTTCTTTTGTTATTGCAAGTACCATGCACTAGCATCCTTCCTGTACGCATGTCTAATCCAAAGCTCAGTTCCAAATAGTCTTCATATGAAGACTTGCAAGCTCATGCTTAATGCTGACTAGCATCTATCACTGCCCTTTTCATTTGTATTTGACAACATTTAGATGACCTTGAATTCATTATTTAAGACAGGTATGAATTTAAAGCAAATATGTGTTTTGCAGACCAAAGTAGTGTTGATGTTCATGCTCTTTTAAGGGCTGTGGCACAACAGCTGCTGTTTTATTCTTCTGCACAGAGGCCATTGTTTCCAGAAGCAGAAGGGTTATAGTCATCATTTCCCATGACAGCAAAATGTGAATGCAAAGAAGACATGAAGTCACTCTATGTATGCTATCTGGCATGGAATTTAATCATCTTTATTTGTAGGAATAATAGGATTAAGCCTCAAAACCACATTCAAATATTTAGCTATTAATGATATTATGTTTTAGCCAATAGTAAAAATCCTTACTACAAACACGAGCAAACACAAGGACATCACCTCAGACCTGATCTAGGAGCGGTTACAGAGTCACTTACCATTTTGTTCTCTCTGGACTCCCGCAGCAAGCAAATCTGGTTCCCCAAGACTTATATCATTCAGCCTGGTTCCTAGACACTCCATGCAGAGATGTTTGCACCATTCCTCTGCCTCTAGCTCTGGAAAAAAAATAAAAAAAATTGCTCATGTTAACATTTTTCTCAAAAAGTGTGAAGCTAAATCAATACCTTCTTACAGACCAGCTTTATGACAATATGCTTCTGTTGAAACATAAGTTATTACCATAAAGTTGCACATGAATTACTTTGCCTTGATTTATGAACTTCTAAAAGGGTTTATGCTATTAGGAATATTCCATTTTCAAATTTGGGGATAGGAGGTGGAATTAACAAAAAAGAGAAAAGAGTAGAGTTTTCAAGGCTGTATATTTCTAGTAACTCTTCTTGAAAGAAAAATGTGATTTAGAAAAACATTACATATAGTATCTGAAATATTTTCTGCTTTTTAGGCGAATCTGAACTGTTAAAGCAATTTCTCTTTCTAAATGTTCTAGACCATTTTTCAGGCAGAAAGGAAAAGACAGTAATAAAAGAGATCTTCAAACACAAAACATTCTGCTCTGCTGTACTGAATGGCTATGCCTGTCAGATTAGTCTAAATAATTAATTTCTTCAGTTCTGTTCACCTTCTTCTACTCTCAGAGAAATCTGGTCACTAGTTGGAACATTATTAAGTTCAAAACCTCCTAGTACTTTCTGAGTCCTCCATTGCATCCCACTGACATACATCTGAGAGCTTCCTATCTGCCAGTTTACCAAGACATAAAGCCCCCAAAGCATAACCCTCTGACACACTACAACAGTCCTCACTAAGACACCCAGCTTCATCCTACCCACTTCTCAAACTTAACATTACAATATCTCTGGCACTGATCAAACAAAAAATCGCACAGTGTGAAACCACAACTAATAAAAGTCACGCAACTAGGCTAGCTGTCTTTTACTACAGGATATGCTTCACCTAAGGGAAACTTTAAGGAGCACCTTGGCACCAGGCACACACTGAACATCCATTGTCACAGTCAGTCTATATCTGATCATCTTTAGGAGTGTGTAACTCCACTCATCTAGAAATGTCTCTATTAAATTGCCACAGTTCTTTCATTCCTATTTTTGGGGACATATGGAAAATACTTTTCTGACAATTGCTCCAACATAATGTTGAAATTCGGAGAGAGGGAAAAATACTGCATTAAAGCCCTGAAGCATCTAGTGATGATGACTCACTGTAATTAGTGAAAATTTATATCCAAGAAAAATCTTTCCATGCCTAATTGGTACAGTCCTAAAATCCTCGCCTGGTTAGGCATAGGTCTCAAGTGACAGAAACATTTGCTAGACAAGAAGAGGAGACAGGCATGCACTTCCAGGTCTCTAAAAACCTGCATATACCCTCCTTCGCTCAGGACCCTGAATACTCCAGGAACAGATTGCTCCTGAGTTATTCTGCCTATCACCTGACCAAGTTCCCAGATAGACAGTTCAAATGATAGAACCTGTTTTGGGACTTTTGATAGCCAAATGTGGTGGTTGTCCCAGGGACACAAACAATTTGGGAGACCTCTTCAGAGTGCTGAAAGAATAGTGGTTTCCTTAACCCTTCCTAAATTTTTGTGGTTGTTATCCCCGGACACAGATCCCCAAAGTTAGTCTTCTCATAACATGCTCAGCTTCTGGTCGTAAAAGGCAGAACATTCTGACAGTAATATGGAGATGACATTTAACTTTGTGAAAAGAAAATACTGAGTTAACAGTGTACTGGTCCTTAACACTTCTACATTCTACAGGTACAGCCTCCTTGATGGAAGTAAGGAGAGAATAGGCATATTTCTGGACATCAACAAAAACTTAGGGCTTTTAAAAGGTGCAAGATGAATTTGTTTAAAAGTCTACCTCCAAAATCCATCTTCTGCTCATGCATGAATAAATTTCCCTCCTTTTTCCCTTCCTCTCCTTCAGCCTTTGTAATTTCCTTGGATATTTGTGAGGTCTGTTGAACCAGAGCCATATCTTATAAATCAGACCTACCCATGGAGAGGGCTTCATTCCAGGGAGATCGTAAAAGCGGACCACAAGATGTACTGCCACATTCTGGGCACTGAGAGTCAGTGCACCAGCACATGGGTAAGTTAAGTCTCCCTCCCAGGAGGATTTCCACTGAGTCACCCAACATCTGCTTCCAGCAACAGATAAACTTGGGGGAATTAGTGCAGAAAGGCTGGTATCTCAAAGGTGACAGTGAAAAATAGTCCAGTCCTCCCACGTTTCCTTTTCTTATCTCTAGCAATATTTTTTCTGACTAAACCAGAACAACGTATATGCTGACAGAATGCATAGCTCTGTATAAAGCCTGCAATTTTTCATAGAGTGTGGTCAGCATTTAATATTTTACATATTTTACAAAATTTGCAATTTATTACTTTCATTATGCCTCCACACAGATTAAAAGGGTACATTTTTGAAATGCAGAATGAGATTGTTAGTAAACAAACACTAAACTAACCTTTCTAATTTTACCAACATCTAAGGATAAAGGAAAACATATTGGCATTTCCATAAATCCAGCTTAACATCAATATACATTCAAAACAGGGCTCATGTAAAAACAGCATGTTCTATTTATATGTACTCTCACACCACATTTCCAGTAGGGATTTTTTTCTGGAAACAAGCAAAAAACCCCATTGTTCTAGAAAGCTGTTGCTTGTAAGAGTATTTGTTTTCATCTTCTCAGTACACTTGCCTCTCTCTATTACAGGAACATCTAGATCCTGAAAGGCAGGACCCAGAAACTGCCTTTCAGAGTGCTTGGCAGTTTAATTTAAGTGGCTGCTTCTTAACTGCCACACATTGATGATCAGACCCAGATTAGACTTTCTCCAACTGCCACAGAGAAGAAACTTATCTTACTTATCTTACACTGAGCATTATAAGATAATGGCTATATTTTGCACAGTATGGGCTATAACATAGGTTGCATTGCCACAAAACTCAAAATTTGCATCTTACAAAAATGACTGACTTTTAATACTATAGAAAATACAGTTTCAATGCAGAACTGAAATATCTTTCCACAGAACTGTGAGGATTTGTGTCTGCTGTCAGAAGCATCAACATTACCTACAAATGTATTTAGAAGGTTGAGGGTATGAGGACACTGTGTGAGTTAGCTTTACCTAATGCATCCTGATAGTTATTGCCTACTTGCAAGCGATTGTCTTCAACCTTTTCCTTGACAGACATGTGGAATATTCTTTAGAAGCAGGTGAGTTACCTTTCAAAGCCAAAACGATATTTCTCCTTTTCATCCTGTGTATCTAAGAAAGCAGTTCAACACTTTTTTGCAAAAGGTCTATAGAATGCTTTGTGCTTCTGGATAACAAATTAAATATCAATTATTATTTAAAAAAAAATGCTATAATGTATAGTACACAAAGGCATCTCTCATAGTAGCAATCTTTAAGAATGACAGCTACTATGTCATAAAACAGACATACTACAGTTACTTCTTTCGTATATTGAAACAGATGAAATATTATAGTGGCACCAAGTCATAAAACACTGTCAGCAAAATTTTTCTCTTTAATGCATGTAGATTAGATTTATTGGTGGTAAATGCTGAGTTTTTAGTCCTAAGTGCTACTTGTCATTGAAAAATTTAGTTTCCTTTTAAGATAACTGAATTCTTGGACTGAATGATTAATGGTAAAGCATGCTTTCACAGCTACTAATAAAATCCAAATACTTGCATTTTCATCTTTACTGTTATTCAATTATAAAATGCTGCTGTACAGATGTCATGAGGTGAGCTAAAGTACAGAGATGGGAGACCTTAATTAGGCATTGTTTATCGCATAGCAAATATTACTGGGAACAAATCTATAAACTTGCTATCTGAAAACAGACACCTTGTTATTGGCAGTATTTTCCTACAGTTTAACTGATATTTGAGTCATGCTGAGGTCATTTCTACTTCATTTCCCAGGTGATTAAAACGGTGCTGTACCTACTCCAACCACTGAAGTAGTGTAATACAAGTATGTAATACCACAGGATGACCAATGGGTTTGTTAATATAATAATGATGATGAAATAATATTAGCAAATGGTGCTAGAAATCTAAATTTGTAATAGTGAAAGAGCTCTTCTGCCTCTTACAGTTTAAAATAACTCATGTTACACAACATACTCTACAGGGAGGGGGCGGTGTGGCAGAGATACAGGTACACAGATGCATTTCACTTCACTGTCCTTAAGAGATCCTCCAGATCTTTCAGGCTAGGGGCAGAATTGCTTTCAGATTCTTAACTTAGGGAGCATTTTGTGTGTGGACTAAACCAAATACCTTCTAAATTCTGAAAACTTCACATTCTTTCACATTTACCTCCTGTGTTCACATTGCACAATCCTGTCATCTCCCACCACAAGAAGTTGAGAGCATAGCCTGAGAAAAAGCCCCAAAGAGGTGACCACTCCTGCTCAGTTCAGCTTTTGTCTCCTTCAGTAACGTGATTTCCTGCTCTGGAAGCCAGTGCCCTTCATTCCAGGAGATCCCTTCCATCACTTGCAGCAGCAAATTTTTGCATTCATAAAAAAAATGACTCAATTCATGCACAACTCCTAAAGTTTAAAAAAAAAGATGAGGAAGTTTGTCTCTTCCCCTTCTCATGCAGCCCATATAAAGTGATGCGACCAAGGATTTAAGTTGGAAATAACACATATGCAATGTTACAGAGGGACAGCAAACATTGTCCTTGTGCAAATCAAAAACCTCACTTACTTTATGAGCTTTCCCTAATGTCAAACTCCATAAACCTAAAATGTTTGACTCTCCTTCCCTTTAAACTTCTCTAAGAGGTCCAAATCCAACTGAATATTCTTAGTCTGAATGAAAGTGGAGAATTTTTCCTGTTTGGATTAGTCCTGACAGGACTTAGACCTCATAACCTCTGCTAAGAAAGATGGTGCAGAATAGTGCCAATTTATCTCTTCTAAAAATCACTCAGCCTTAATTAGAAGTTAATAGGAAAAAATATGATAAAATTCCCACAGGACTGATGTGCTATTACACTGTGCCACACACAATATATGCAGTAACTTAATGTCTTTTTTTTTTTTCACTAGCAAATAACACTACTGCCTGTAGGCACGTAATTTCTCATAAAAATCAGTAATACCTTAAAACCCACTGTCCTTCATCAGGATATATATCATCCTTTGATGATTCAAATATTATGCTATCTTAGAAATATTTAAAATGTTATCTAATGGTATCTTCATTACTTAGGGCACATCACACACTCAGATACAAATGCAAAGCAATCTTTGCTCAGCAGAATACATGGAAAATTACTTTGTGTAATAACATGTACTACTGATTAACATGGATATGCATGAATTTGGCAAATTTTTGTTAAATGACAGCTAGGAAGCAATGAAGGGGATATGAATTCTATTTAATGTATACGAACAGAACATTAGTCTCTGGACTGAAACTTGCTTTCAAATGAGATAGTAGGCTGCAATTCTGAAAGCAATTTTGTTATTTAAATTATTTTTTATTGATTAATTATATTTTAACATATTTTATGAGATATGGTACTTGTATAGAATGTTTGCTTTCCTTGAGCTTCGACTGATGTTGCCTCCAAGAAATTTTGTTTTATTTTTTACAACTGTGAGAAATGTCCTGCTATTACAAAAGTCTAAATCATGGAAACAAAAAGACAAAGGAAATGCCATGCATTAAAATCACAAGACACTTAATTTTTTAAGTATCTTCAGCTATCAAAATGAATGTTTATGTTTGAATATACAATCAGTTTAATGACTTACTTTTCTCTGTACTATTTGAGTATTACAGATTTTTTTTAATAAGGAAGTACTGAACGATGCATCAGTCAAGCTGAATGAATAGTTATGGAATATGAACACGTACAATTCTGTCACTTTAACTGTTGGTATATTTTGCTAATGTACTTTTTTAACTGAGGGAAGATATAGACTAAGTATTGCACTGAAAGAAACTTGATTTTTTATCATTTGTTATTTTCAACTTGTGTTGGCATAAATAAAGCACAGTTAATTACAATAATTACCAAAAGACATTTATTAGCTATAATAAAATTATAACTGATATTTCTGACAAAAATCATCCACACTTATCTGGAGATGCTGCAAGATATATCACAAACAGGGTTCTGATAATTTGAATTTGTGCATGCACCTGAATTTGCAAATAACCAGCTGTGTATCCCTGTTGGTATCAAGGTATATGAAAACTGACATTTTCCTGACAATACCCCCTTCATTTCTGCAAGTCTGATCAAAAGCGTTGGCTTGAATAACAAGCATTCAGGTACCATCTACTATCTTGCCTATAACATAAACATGTAAAATGTTGTGAATGCTTTAAAGGGCAGTAACAGTATTTAAAAGGATTTATCATAATGATGTTACTCTCCATTAAACTATTTCCCTAAAATAGAGTTTAGTTCCACAGAATATGTACTCTAACCTACATCGTTGCTCCTTTCCAGGGTAAAATTGTACTGAAAGAGCACCCTTCAGCCAACACTTCAAGTAAATGCCCTGCAATGTTGACTAGCAGCCCCTAACCAAAGTTAAAGCAGTATTAAACACAGAATGCTGCTTAAGAATGTAGTTTTCGTGCAGAAACAGAATACAGACCTGTTTAAAAAATTGAGAATGTATGGGAAAATGAAGAAAAGTAGTTACATCTACAGGAAAATTATTTTCTTTGCTCAACACTAATGCCAATGTAACTATAGGACATTTGTTTTATTCTTTAATCACTTTACTTAGTGGTTAGTCCTACATACACTATTTATGGGATAAATTAGTTCTTGAAGGTAGCTTTATAGGTATCCTCACAGCTCGTATATTCCACTTCATGGTGTGGACTAGTGAGTCATTATACCATAAATGTTTATGAAGGATTAGTATGTCCAACAGATCAATAGTGAGCTGATACAGCATCATTACTCAAAAATAGCCCTAGCAAACTTTTGCTCTCAAGTCAAACTTTCTTTCAATTGCAAAGGAATAATTGTGAAAATCTGCCTGAACATCGAAGAAACATTTACATTTTTTCTGAAGCTAATGGGCCAGTTACAAGAATCTGGCATGGGAATTAGACAGCTCCCTAGGACTGTCAATCCATACCTGTTTCAACAGTTACTAACATTAAATGACAATGGCATAAAAGTAAAATAAACTCAGGCAGCCTGTCTGTAGGGGGAACAGACATCAGTCAGTGTCCAAAAAGGGTCTGTCACCAGTAATGTAAGACACAGAGGATGCTATCACATCAACTTATGCAGCTATCCCCTGACTGGCAATCAGCAATAGTATTTTTCTGGCTTAAAACTTCATAGCTTTTCAGAAACAATGGCTTCATTCTTGGAAAAGCTATTAGGCTTTTTTTTTTTTTTTTTTAATGCATGGGAAATTTAATACCCTCTGTGTAAATATTAGTGTGCCTCTTTCCCATTTTCAATTGCTTAATTTACAGTCTAGTAAGAGGATCCATACCCAAACAAACCAGCACAAATCCTAAGGTTCATTTTCATTTACCTTCTTTTCCCTTTTTTCATGTTAAAAATAGTCAGATTCATCTATCAACCAGTGACAGATAACTACTGTTAGATAAGATAAATAATTCAGAAAGTGTTCTTTTCCTATACAAAAATCAAGGCGATGATAAGCACAGTTTCAATACATGGAAATACAAAGTATGTACCATTGCCACTTATGCTTCATTGCTTTTATGCCTTTGACCACATGACTTTCATTCCAGTCATCTGAATAGCTTCTACATTAAATGAGTAGGAGCAGACAATGAGTAACAGACTAGGAGGTCTTTGCAACCTCCCTTTCTTCCTTTCTTCGGCTAAACATGTCTGACTAGAGCAAGACTTCTAGCTGTGAATATTTAGATTTATAAAACAGTGTCCCATTAGGGCTGCTTGTGAAAGGCAGTATTAGTGTTGCCCCTCTCTAATGCTGCAAAAGTGCGAGAAAACCTTTCCTGCATGGGGCTATATGCCACTTTCAAAATAAGAAACCTCTTGAAAGAACATTTTTTCTTTAGTTTTATTGCTCAAGAATTACAGCATTTTCCCCAAACCCTAAATAACCCTAGTGTTGTAAAGATATGAATCCTTGCTATTATTAGAGCTAACAAACATGATTTTATGACATTAGAAGTGCAAAGAAACTCATTCAAAGCAATTACAGATAATTTCTGACTGAAATGATCTGTAAGATCATAACAGTGTAGTATGTGCTTCACTTGCTTTTCAGTTGCATAAAAACTTACTCTCAGGCAGAAGAAAGTATTAGCCAGAGATGACTCAGCTATATTCTTAGTGGATTTTAATGTGATACTACTGAAAGGAAGAAAAAAAACCTAAAAGGTTCATAGTCTAGTGTTAATATCTAAGGAAATATAATGAGAAATATCTTTCTCAAATTTCAATATACAGAATTTAAACCCAAAGGGGATTTTTTTTAAATTATGAATTCTCTGTATCCTTACTCTCATTTTACACTTGTATCTTTTATTCTCAACATTGAATGGGTCCCTATATTTGATGCACGTGACTTTAATAAGAAAATACTTTATATGAAAATAGACATTCTTTGAATGTCTATGAAAACAGATGCTTTGCATTCAGGCAAAAACCTCCTGCAAATATTAGTCTCCTAAAATAAAACTGTATCTAAGTTATGTCATTTTAGGTTTTGACATACACCATTGATATCTCTACCAACATGATCTTAAGGAAGAGACACATATGGCTGCTTCTCCATTTTTCTTTTACAATTCAGTGGGACACTTCTAAGATTCAGCACAGCAAAACTATGTCCTTTGCTGAACCAGGAAAACAGCAGATAGATCCAACTCCAATTATGTGTAATTTTTCTCCAAAGAAAATCAGAATAAGTCTTGATGAATGCAATCTTACAGAACATACTGAGATTAAATCATTTGAAACTTCAAGAACCCCGCTGAATGATGGCTTAAGGCCATGTTAACTGGAGACTCACTGATGAAAGATTGTTTTATTTCAAATCTTTCACCCTTATTTAAGGGTAAACAACTCATCATGAAAGTACAGAGAATGTTTAAATTTAATATTTTGAACCATACAAAGCAAGAATTGCACAGAAAGGTTGGGATTTACTTTTGCAAATCAGTGGTGCTGATTACAGTGAAAAACAGTATCTGAAGATGTAGCTCTAATTTATGCTTAGTGGTGATCAATTGGCCACTTACAGCTTAATTGTGAACTGATTTATTAACACACAAAATACTAGAGGGCAGGGATAGATGTCCTTTGCTTTATGGATTCATACACTAGCAAAGGCCAGTTTCCTTCTGTGTTCCTTCCTTGGACTCCAGGCAAAAGTCCTCTCTGGGATCTCTTATGACCTAGGCTAAATTCAAATCCAGGTTCTCTGTGGCTGATATTATAAATGGAGAAAAAAAGCTAGAAAAACTATAAACAGAAATGGATTATTAACAATAGGGATGAGAAAATTGATAGCTGTCACTTAAAAAGTAGTTATTTTGCACCATAACTGCACTCAACAAATGAATAAAAGTACAATATATATGCTGCCATATATTTTTAGTTATTTTCTGCATTGATGGTTTTAAATGAGGAAATAGATGACTTGAATGTTGCTCTTCCTTCTGCTTGGAAACTGTGCCCTACTTCTAAGCTCCACTACCCTAAAAAATGAACAAGAATATCCCCAAACCTTGAGTTTGTGATATGTGACAGTAACCAGAGATTTATTGACCTAATACTCACAAACAAATTAATTTGACAGCAGTGTTTTTCCTGTTACAGTGTTACAATGAGATCATAACAGCAGCCAAATCACGAAATGCAACCAAAGGTATAATTATGTCTTTTTTTCTGAGTCATCAGATAAGGACAGTTAGACACTTATTATCGTTTACATTTTCATAATAAGTCCTAAGATAAGACTTCACATAGAATCGTTATAACTTTTCAAAGTAATGAATCTGTTTCCATGCCCCAAACAAGAATATAGTAGATTGAAGCACAAACGAAAGAAACTTGTTATAAAAATGATAGTGAAGTTTTGGAGCAGCACTTTATTCAGCTAGAAAGAGAGAATTTTTTTGTTTATGTTAGAAAAATTGGCATCATCTTTTACTCCCTTGATTAGATCGCTCATTAAGCCCTTGTATAATGCTTATAAGTACAAAAAATAAAATCTGAATGAAGGTTTTTACATATGCACTACTTTGAGTTATAAATTTGTAGTTTTTCTTCAAGACCTCCTTTAAAGACATTATTTATTTCTTCTGAATGCATAATAATCTTCATCAGCATACATACAAATTTTTTTACATGCTGTCATCTATTTGATTCACAAGGGAGACAAAAATTAGATGTATAACCTTACAAAATTAAAATGATTTAAAACCTCCTAATTCATGAGCTACCACTATTTTCTCAATTTAGCATGCATGTAGATCCAAGCCCATAAAGTAGTTTGACATAATCACATGCAAAAACACGCAATTCTTTTTCCAGCTTTTTCCTACTTATATTTTCTAGTATTATATGATCATAGATTTTAAAAATAAACCATTAGAAATTAAGATATTAAGTCTTTTTGCTTAGATTGTTGTCTTTCACTATTAATTTTTATTATACTCATAACTACATTTTAACTAAACAGCAATTTTTTAATAGAATATGAATTCAAGGAAATCTCCAGATATCAAGAAATGCATAGCAGGGCATTGCATTTGAAGGACTAGCTAATGATGTATGGAATTCTTAGAATTCCTCTTCAGTTGGTCCTTAACCAGAGTAAATTACATTTTCATCTAAGTCATATTTCTACAGATAATTAAGAAACACTTCTCAGAGAAAAAGTATAACTGTCAATTCCATATGGAAAGAAAACTAGTTATACTTAGGACACACTCAGGACACACAGGAATTACTGTTCGATGAACATAATACATAGAAGTTATAGATCTGAAAAATGCTGATTTGTATTTTGTTGCTGATAAGTAACAGCAGCAAGGACAGCATTTATTAATGGGGGAGTGTTGCTGTATCTAGTGACATATGCTGGGAGAACTGCTTCCCGAACCATATCTGTCATTGACATTGTACTACACTTGGAAAAGATTCACACTGTCACAGGGCAAAAACATTTTGAAATAATATTGGCTTTCTGAGTTTCCTGCAGTAATTCATTTCCCATCACTAGAGAGAATAGAGGAGAGAAATGACAGACACCAAATTTAATTCACTTCTCAATTTTTAAGCGAAGTGACTGTAAGCTATAGTAAAGTTTAGGCTAACCTCCTTGTACATTCAAGCAAACTTACCATGGTAAGATGGTTGATGTCTAGAATATAAAGCAAAAGTTACACAGTAAGACATACTGTCATTCTCACTGTATTAATGTTTATAGGAACATACCTGACACAGACCTGACTTTCCTTGATAGGCCAGCTTAATTATCTAGAGGCTTGTCCATTAGCACATTCAAATGTTCCTTCATTTTACATTTATTAGCTATATTCATTTTAGATGCCTGCAGCAAATTCTCTAATTTGATTATTTCAATTTCTAGGTCCAGTCAAAATTATCTGCAACACAACCTAGGCAGAAAAAAACAGCTGTAATACTAACTTCATGTTTTATTTATGGTATATAAACCTCAGTTACAGGACTGATCTATTTTTATTTTTTTCTTCGGAATTGAAATGAAATACTAAGCTACTGAGAGAGGTTCGGCCAATGAAGAACTTCTAAAGAAACAGGCAAATAACTGAGCAAATGCCATTTTAAAATGGAATTGATTGTTTTCAAACAACAGTCCAAAGAACTCTTTGGGGGACATGTTACAAAGTACTTACCATTTGAGAAAACAGAGATAATACATATTAGTGAGCCATTGCTCTATTTGGAAGATGATTAAATGATCACCTTGCTGACAGACTTGGCTCCCTTTTCCACTTCACTAACTCCAAGTTTGCTTAATTTTCCTGTTATTCAACAGGCCTACTTTTTTTCTTAAATTTGGAATTATTTTAAACTATGTCAACTTTAGAAACAAATGATGCTTCATAATAGACCAGCTTATATGGTATAATTAATAGAAAAATAAAAGTATTATGTCTGTATTTCAACTGTAGAACAAAGGAGAAGCTTGGTTTCAAAAACAGACACAGAACTTGAGATTAGTTTTCAACTTTACCTTACGTGATCATAAACATGCAGGCTAATCATTCCTTAATGCAACCCAATAAAGTGATAGTCTCATGAGAGTTGCTAATAAGTTTATGGTGCTGCACTTTTTAAAAACCTCACTGTAAAATTAAGTCCGGATACAGATACAAACATGGAAAAACTAAGAAATGTCCTATATTTTCAAAATGTACAGCTTTCCAGAAAGTAAATAGATCTAGATTTCTATCATTTGGAAACAGACCAAGGATCCTCATAATTCTAATTAATATGCAGCTTTCATCTCAAAGTAAAGCTCAAATCTTCAGAAGATACCAGTAGACTAGTACATACATATTTTACTAAATATGAGGCCTAAGCCCCCAACACGTTACAGAACACTACGTGAATGCATTGTTACAAGAAAAGCATTAATACAGTTTGGAAGTATTTACATTACTTTTGTGAACAGAATTGTTAATTCTGTCTTCGCCACGGCATGTAGAAGAACTGAAATGGGTGATGGGTCAAATTCAGATTAGTCAATCTGAATTAAGGGAAAAAAAAAAAGCAACTAATACGAAGCAATCCAAACCTTGTTTGAAAGAATGTCATGAACTGTCACCCTAGGTTGCTATCAAAATCTGTCAAACAGCACTGCAAGTTTTATCCACCAAACACCTGCAAAATTTAAACCTAATATGGTGTTTATTCTGCTTTCTGGAACATTTACAAATTTGTAAAAACTGTATCTAAAGCAAAAATGAAAAAAAGTTCTCAAATAAAAATATAAATTTTCTATATTTGACTGGCTTGAGAGCAGTCCTAAGGAGGACTTGGGGGTGTTGGTTGATGAAAAGCAAAACATGAGCCGGCAGTGTGCACTGGACTCCCAGAAAGCCAACCATATCCTGGGCTGCATCAGAAGAAACATGACCAGCAGGTCGAGGGAGGTGATTCTCCTCCTCTACTCCACTCTTGTGAGAGCCCACCTGGAGTACTGTGTTCAGCTCTGGGGGCCCCCAACACAAGAGGGACATGGAACTGTTGGAGTCAGTCCAGAGAAAGGCCATGAAGATGACCCGAGGGCTGGAGCACCTCTGTTTTGGAGAGACCCTGAGAGTTGGCCTTGTTCAGCCTGGAGAAGAGAAGGCTCCAGGAAAACCTTATAACAAGTCTTCCAAAACCAAAAGGGGACATACAAGAAATTTAGAGACAGACTTTTTTACAAGGGCCTGTAAAGACAGGACAAGAGGGAATGGTTTTAAACTGACAGAGGGACGATTTAGATTAGATATTAGGAAGAAGTTCTTTACTGTAAGGGTGGTGAGGCACTGACACAGGTTGCCTTGAGAAGTAGTGGCTGCCCCATCCCTGGAAGTATTCAACGCCAGGGTGGATGGGGCTTTGAGCAACCTATTCTAGTGGAAGGCGTCTGCCCATGGCAGGGGTTGGAACCAGATGATCTCTAAGAACCCTTCCAAACCAAACTATTTTATATTGCTATGATATTTTTATATAAAATTTTTATACCAATGGTAGATGTTTCAGCAGAAGGGAGAAAAGTAATGTATTTGCCATCATTAAAATCTCTACTTGCCTTTAATATTTTAAATAATAATAAATTGCACATTAATGCACTATTTTTTTTTCAAAATCAATTAAAATTAAAAATAGATGTATAAACATCTACAAACAAAATTGCAACTTCCAGTGAAAAGCTGCTCTTTATTGGTTTTTTTCATTTATTAATTTCAGTTTTAATCTCAGATTACCTTGTAAGGCAGATTTAGCAGCTCAGTTTAGAAGCAGTTGGAATTTCTTTAAACAAAACTTCAAAAGCAGCAATGCTCTAGGGGAGAAACTGGAAAAAGGAAAGCTTTTGTTGAACTAAAAGGTTCATTTCTCTGTACAGGTTATGAAAACATTGTATGAATGCACCTGAGCTTCAGTGACAGAAAACATGTTCACATTTTCCTGTTTCAGTGCAATCTTCGTATAGAAAAGACTGAATTGCAATCAATGTCATATTGATTTGAAGAAGAGCAGCATACTTTGGGCCACTTTTTAAAACCACACTACTTTAAAACTTCATCAAGAAGAGAACTGATTGTGACTGATAAAGCTTTCTTTTTCTTTTTTTTTTTTTTTAATTAAGCTTCTTTGGATGTCTGAAGCACAATTCACTTCTTGGTCTTAAACTGAATTTCCTTATTTGAAATAAATAGTAAAAAGAAAGATTTAGTGTAAGATCTCCAGAGAATTTTTGGCTGAACATCCCAAACTGAGAGAGGAACTACTCATACAGTAAAATTAATTCAGGAAAACATTATTCTTTATTTACCAGAGAAAAGGCCAAGTCCTATCTTTGAGAGATTTAATGCTGCCTTGCTTAGAACTTCATTCCAGAATCATCAATTACTGTAAAAAGGGGAATCTCAGTTGTCTGAGAATACACTATTTAAAACAGAAATCTCTGAGGTAATTGGTGTACTTGTGATTCACTTGCATGTCTACCTGAAACCTGGGACTTATATAAAATAAGCTGTTGCATATTTCTAACTGGAACCCTGTTTGAAGATTAATGAACTATTTTAGTTAAATCTCATAAAATGGAGACCAGTCTCAATAATGCTAGACTACTGTCAGAAAATGTGGTCTTGATAAGACTACTGCTAAGACCTACTGCATTACTACTATTAAAAAGTTGCTATTTCAAAACACAAATGTGGTACTGTATAAAATTCAGAAAAGGATTGGATACTTCTTCAGAGAAGAGACTGTTATGAGCGCTGCTCTCAGAGGTTATGAGGCCACACTCACTTACTGGAAAGCTTTTTATACTTTTCTGAAGAGAGCACATTTTCTATTTTTATTTGGAGGACACAAATTATAGATATGGTAGTCTTTCCAGATATACAGGAAAAGTGAACAATCTGAATTACTGGCATTTAAAGTTATCTCTAGCTAAAATTTATTTTTTTATGTTCTAAAAGTTAAACCATAGTTCAATAAATTTTCCCATGAATTATTGCCAAAGAGATTAAAAAAAACCAATGGGCTGTGACAATGCATTAAGTAACTTTATGGGTATGGAAACCAGGATGACTGGAAAATCTCACAAGAGCATGTGATCAGAAGTCATAGAAGATAGTCTTTGCCTATCCTATATGCCTGCAGTAGTCCCACACATAAGTCAGTCTTAAAAATTGCTTTAGTTCTGTCAACGAAGTGCTAATGTATAAGCTTTACCAATCACCCTGACTGCTGCTGCCATTCTGATTGTTCAACATCTGTCGTGGTTTAAGCCTCTCTAACCACGCAGCTCGTTCTCTCCCTCACTTCCGGAGGGATGGGAAGGAGAATCGAAGAGAATGCAACTCCCACAGGTTGAGATAAGAGCAGTTTAGTAACTAAAGTATAACACAAATCACTACTGCTACCACCAATAACAATAATGACAAGGCAAATACAAGGGAAGAATACAATAGCTCACCCCTTCTAATACAAAGCCCGACGACTCACTTCCCCCTCCTTCTTCCCCCCCACTCCGAGGGGGGGGAAATTGGGAGAAGAATCAAAAGAATGCAACTCCCACTGGTTGAGACAAGAACAGTCCAGCAGCCAAGGTACAACACAAACCACCACTGCCACCACCGCCACCACCACCCACAACAATGACCAGGGAAATACAAGGAAAGAGGATACAATTGCTCACCACTCGATGACTGAGCTGTGAACTGAACTCTTCCGGGTTCCTGCCCCCAGTTTTACATCCTGGGCATGACGTGCTGTGGCATGGAATAGCTCTTTGGTCAGTTTGGGTCAGGTGTCCTGTCTCTGCCTCCTCCCGGCTTTCCCCCCCCTCCCTGGCGGAGCATGAGACTCAGAAAGTCCTTGGTTGAGCCAAAACATTCTAAGCCACAACTGTAAACATCGGTGTTATCAGCGCTGTTCCCAGATTAAAAATCGAAAACACAGCACTGCACCAGCTACTACGAAGGAGAAAAAATGACTGCTGCTGCTGAACCCATGACATTATCCACCCCTTATTCCATACCATTCACGTCATGCTCAGATCTCATATTTTTAATATACCATTACATATATATATATATTTATACATCTACACACACACAGGGGGGGGAAAATATCATCCCTCAGTGCATAGACCAATCCCCACAAAGCTGCTGAGTCCATTCGGTCCATGACGTCAAGCTCCATCTCCTGTAACAGTCCTTCAGAGCAGTGGAAGCCATGTGCAGCGCTGGATCGTTGCCTGCTGATGCTGATCGTTCCTTTACTGCAGAACTCGCCCGGTTTCATTAAAGTTCATTCTCTGTTGGGATGATGATCAGAGGGCCCGTCGCTGATGACTTGAAGACATCTAGTTGTCGGGCTATGAAAGTATTACATAGCAGACAACAGCATACAATTGAGTTCATTGGCTGTTTTCCCCTAAAATCAAATCCCCTTGAGGTACACATCGGACTTCCCCATCTTCCTGCATTACCCACCAAGTATATCCGGGTCCCTGAGCAAAAGCAATCCCACGAGTGGGTTTGCCTTTACCTGAAGCAGGAATAACCCAGACTGTCTTCCCCAGCAAATTCTTTATATGCACCACAGGAACTTTGTCCCCCTCCACAGTATGTAGAAGTTCTGACTGGGCTGGGCCAGCCCTGTTGGCAGATCCTCTGGTGTTGACCAACCAAGTGGCCTTTGGTAAATGTGTATCCCAATGTTTGAAAGTCCCACCACCCATTGCTCTCAGTGTAGTTTTTAATAGCCCATTGTACCGTTCGATTTTCCCAGAGGCTGGTGCATGGGAGGGGATATGATATACCCATTCAATGCCATGCTCTTTGGCCCAAGCATCTGTCAGGTTGTTCCGGAAATGAGTCCCATTGTCTGATTCAATTCTCTCTGGGGTGCCATGTCGCCACAAAATCTGTTTTTCAAGGCCCAGGAGAGTGTTCCGGGCAGTGGCGTGCGGCACAGCAAATGTTTCCAGCCATCCAGTGGTTGCTTCCACCACGGTAAGCACATGGCGCTTGCCTTGGCCGGTTGGTGGGAGTGTGATATAATCAAACTGCCAGGCCTCCCCATATTTGTATTTCAGCCATCGTCCTCCATACCAAAGAGGCTTTAACCGTTTACCTTGCTTAATTGCAGCGCATGTTTCACAGTCATGAATAACCTGGGCAATAGTGTCCATCGTTAAGTCCACCCCTTGATCACAAGCCCATCTGTATGTCGTATCTCTGCCCTGATGGCCTGAAGTGTCATGGGCCCACCGGGCTAAAAATAATTCACCCTTACGTTGCCAATCTAAGTCCATCTGTTCCACTTCAATCTTAGCAGCTTTATCCACTTGTTGGTTGTTCTGGTGTTCCTCAGTGGCCCGACTCTTAGGTACCTGAGCATCTACATGGCGTACCTTGACCACCAGGTTTTGCACCCGGGCAGCGATATCTTGCCACAGTGCAGCAGCCCAGATGGGTTTACCTCTGCGTTGCCAGTTGCTCTGCTTCCATTGCTGCAACCATCCCCACAGGGCATCTGCCACCATCCATGAGTCAGTATAGAGATAAAGTACTGGCCACTTTTCTCGTTCCGCAATGTCCAAAGCCAGCTGGATGGCTTTCACCTCAGCAAACTGACTCGATTCACCCTCTCCTTCAGCAGTTTCTGCAACTTGTTGTCGAGGACTCCATACGGCTGCCTTCCATCTACAATGCTTTCCCACTATGCGACAGGACCCATCAGTAAACAAAGCATATTGCTTTTCACTTTCTGACAGTTCATTATATGGTGGGGTCTCTTCAGCACGCATCACCTCCTCCTCCTCTGGTGACATTCCAAAATCTTTGCCCTCTGGCCAGTCCATGATGACTTCTAGAATTCCTGGACGACTGGGATTTCCTATTCGAGCTCATTGTGTAATTAGTGCAGCCCACTTACTCCATGTAGCATCAGTTGCATGATGTGTAGAGGAGACCCTGCCTTTGAACATCCAGCCCAGCACTGGTAACCGGGGTGCTAGGAGGAGCTGTGCTTCTGTGTCAATCACTTCCGAAGCAGCTCGAACCCCTTCATAGGCTGCCAGTATCTCTTTTTCAGTTGGGGTATAGCTGGCCTCAGATCCTCTGTATCCCCGACTCCAAAAGCCGAGGGGTCGGCCTCGAGTCTCCCCTGGAGCTTTCTGCCAGAGGCTCCAGGTAGGACCATTCTCCCCGGCTGCGGTGTACAGTACATTTTTGACATCTGGCCCGGTCCGAACTGGTCCAAGGGCTACCGCATGAACTATCTCTCGTTTAATTTGCTCAAAAGCTTGTTGCTGTTCAGGGCCCCATTTAAAATCATTCTTCTTCTGGGTCACATGATAGAGAGGGCTTACAATCAAACTGTAATTCGGGATGTGCATCCTCCAGAACCCCACAACACCCAAAAAAGCTTGTGTTTCTTTCTTATTAGTTGGTGGGGATATTGCTGTTATCTTGTTGATCACATCTGTGGGGATCTGGCGACGTCCATCTTGCCATTTTATTCCCAAAAATTGAATCTCCTGTGCAGGTCCCTTGACCTTACTCCGTTTTATGGCAAAACCAGCTTTCAGCAGGATTTGGATTATTTTCCTCCCTTTCTCAAAGACTTCTTCCATTGTATCACCCCACACAATAATGTCATCAATGTATTGCAGGTGTTCTGCAGCTTGCCCCTGTTCCAGTGCAGTCTGGATCAGTCCATGGCAGATGGTCGGGCTGTGTTTCCACCCCTGGGGCAGTCGGTTCCAAGTGTACTGGACACCCCTCCAAGTAAAAGCAAACTGTGGCCTGCACTCTGCTGCCAAAGGAATTGAGAAAAATGCATTGGCAATATCAATCGTGGCATACCACTTGGCTGCCTTTGGCTCCAGTTCATACTGAAGTTCTAGCATGTCCGGTACAGCAGCACTCAAGGGTGGTGTAACTTCGTTCAGGCCACAATAGTCTACTGTTAGTCTCCACTCTCCGTTAGACTTTCGCACTGGCCATATGGGACTGTTAAAGGGTGAGTGGGTCCTACTGATTACTCCTTGACTCTCCAATCTACAGATCAGCTTATGGATGGGAATCAGGGAGTCTCGGTTGGTGCGATATCGCTGCCGGTGCACTGTTGTGGTCGCGATTGGCACTTGTTCTTCGACCTTCAGCAACCCCACAACAGAAGGATCCTCTGAGAGACCAGGCAAGGTGGACAGCTGCTCAATTTCCTCTGTCTCCAAAGCAGCAATACCAAATGCCCATCGGTACCCTTTTGGGTCTTTGAAGTACCCTCTCCTGAGGTAATCTATGCCAAGGATGCATGAAGCCTTTGGACCAGTCACAATGGGGTGTTTTTGCCATTCCCTCCCAGTCAGGCTGATTTCAGCCTCCAGTACAGTCAACTTTTGGGATCCTCCTGTCACTCCAGAAATATAAATGGGCTCCACCCCTCGACAGCTTGATGGCATCAGGGTACACTGTGCACCGGTATCTACTAGAGCCTTATACTTCTGTGGGACTGATGTGCCAGGCCACTTGATCCACACAGTCCAGTAAATCCGATTGTCCCCTACCTCCACCTAGCTAGAGGCGGGGCCCCTCTAATAGTCATCACATTGGTCACTCACATCTTGTTGGCAGGAATTATTCCTTATCACAGGAGCTGAAGTAAAATCATCTCTTCCGCTCCATCTGGGAGCCTGCTCACCAGAGACTGAAGCCGCAGCCTTCATGGGGTGATCAGCTTTGACCTTTATTCTCCTCTTCAATTCACACACCCGTTCCTCCAAAACTGAAGTAGGCTTTCCATCCCACTTTGTCATATCTTCCCCGTGATCCAGCAGGTAAAACCATAGGGTGCCCCGTGGTGTATACCTTCTATATCTTCTCTCTCGAACAGTAGGACGCCTTTTGTTAATAGCTGAGACGTGTGTTGGTACACGTGAGGAGCTGGATAGATCGTCTCTCAATTGTTTGAGGTCCTGGGACAGTTTTTCCACAGCTGAGATGATGGAAGGGGTGAGATTGTCTTCGAACTCTCTGAGTTTATGAATCATTTCATCCACTGTTGGTGGTACTATGTCATTCCAGGTTACTGTTGCTAATGAGTGGGCATATGATGGGGGTGCATTCCGTGTAAATTTCCGCCACATAGGTCGTGTACATTCAACTTCATCTGGATCTATGGGTATATTCCCATTATTCGGCTTGATATTGTAGATCATCTCTACAATGGCTGATTCCCTCAGAGACTGGATGCCCTTTTCCAGGGTAGTCCACTTGGCCGAACGTCCTTGTATGGAAACCTATCTTTCATAGCTGCCAAGAGCCGCTTCCAAAGGCTGAGGGACCGTTTCTCTCTTGCAATTGCTTTGTCAATTCCCCCTTCCCTAGCAAGTGATCCCAGCTGTTTGGCTTCACTGCCTTCTAGTTCATGACCGTCGGCCCCATTGTCCCAGCATCAGAGCAACCAGGTGATGATGTGCTCCCCTGGCTGACGGGTAAAGTCTTTTCGCATATTCCGGAGCTCGGTTGAGGTCCGAGACTGGGAAGTCACCTCTTCTCCTTCTTCGTCATATGATGATAACTCCTGATCAGATGCTGTCCCAGGTGGTGAGTACGTTGTCTCTTTTTTGCTTTTCCTCCTGCGTACAGGGGCAACCGATATTGGTACGAGTTGGTCTTCTGGTTTAGCTGCGGTGATTATCACTGTGGTTTGGGTAGCTGCTGTACTTGTCACTGGAGTTTGAGTAGCTGCTGTACTTGTCCCTGGGGGTGGTGTAGCTGCTGTGCTTGGAACTGGAGTAGCTGCGCTGCCCATTACTGTTGAAGTTTGAGTAGCTGCTGTACTTGTCCCTGGGAGTGGTGTAGCTGCTATGCTTGGAACTGGAGTAGCTGCGCTGTCCATTACTGTTGAAGTTTGAGTAGCTGCTGTACTTGTCCCTGGGGGTGGTGTAGCTGCTGTGCTTGGAGTTGGAGTAGCTGCACTGTCTCTTGCGGTCGAAGTTTGAGTAGTGGCTGTACTTGTCCCTGGGGGTGGTGTAGCTGCTGTGCTTAGAGCTGGAGCAGTTGCGCTGTCCATTATTCCACCCTCAGATCCAGGGACATTTTTTTCCTTTTGAAGGTGCTGGACGGTGTTGAACAAGGCTCTGTAAGCATAGGCCAAGCCCCAGCACGTTGCCGTGATTTGTCCATCTCTGGTGTGACCAGAATGACAACACACCTCCTTTAAGTGTTTTACTAATTTTTCTGGATTCTGCATTTGTTCATTAGTAAAGTTCCAAAGCACTGGAGGGGCCCACTGGCCTAGATACTTGCCCATACTGTCCCACACACCCTGCCACTCATGACTGTCCAGGCTTGGGGAAAATCTCTTAGTCATCCTAGATTGCAGACTAACCCCAGACAAGGCCCACACCCCACTCTGCTTAACTCTCGGGACCAGACAAAAAAGTCATGAGTAAAACACACTCGGTATGTGCACCAACATAACAATCCCCATCACAACCAGCAGGCAGGTCTCAAGGGTATCTAAAGGCAATTCAAAACCTTCAAAATTCTCAAACGATGTTGTAAACGGTCTGGTGGGGGGGCTGGGAGCATAAAAGAATGTCTCTCTCACAGGTTGACCACCCAAGGAGGTGAAAAAAGATGTGTAATTGCTAAACACTTCTATTATATGCCTCCCAAAGTATAGAGTTGGTGACCACATCGGGAACAAAAACCGGGTCAGTTTCATGATCATTGAGTCTACTGTATTAAAAATCAGTGCAGTAGAGTACAATATAACAAGAGCCTTAACCAAAAACCCATGTCTGAAAAATGTTAAGATGAGCAACACCGGCTGTAAGTAAAGTGTCATACGCTGAACCCGTGAGAACCAGAACAACAACTTTGAGAGCCAATAAATCAGCATTGTGATGAGTGGTTATTAATCCTGTCGTTATCTCAACCCTTCGTGCCCCACGTTGGGCGCCAAAAAGAACTGTCATGGTTTAAGCCTCTCTAACCACGCAGCTCGTTCTCTCCCTCACTTCCGGAGGGATGGGAAGGAGAATCGAAAAGAATGCAACTCCCACAGGTTGAGATAAGAACAGTTTAGTAACCAAAGTATAACACAAATCACTACTGCTATCACCAATAACAATAATGACAAGGCAAATACAAGGGAAGAATACAATAGCTCACCCCTTCTAATACAAAGCCCGACTACTCACTTCCCCCTCCTTCTTCCCCCCACTCCGAGGGGGGGGAAATTGGGAGAAGAATCAAAAGAATGCAACTCCCACTGGTTGAGATAAGAACAGTCCAGTAGCTAAGGTATAACACAAACCACCACTGCCACCACCACCCACAACAATGACCAGGGAAATACAAGGAAAGAGGATACAGTTGCTCACCACTCGATGACTGAGCTGTGAACTGAACTCTTCCGGGTTCCTGCCCCCTGTTTTACATCCTGGGCATGACGTGCTGTGGCATGGAATAGCTCTTTGGTCAGTTTGGGTCAGGTGTCCTGTCTCTGCCTCCTCCCGGCTTCCCCCCCCCTCCCTGGCGGAGCATGAGACTCAGAAAGTCCTTGGTTGAGCCAAAACATTCTAAGCCACAACTGTAAACATTGGTGTTATCAGCGCTGTTCCCAGACTAAAAATCAAAAACACAGCACTGCACCAGCTACTACGAAGGAGAAAAAATAACTGCTGCTGCTGAACCCATGACAACATCCCATTGGGTTGGGTTAATGCTGATAGGAACATTCATATTGGCAGTTGATTTCTAGCAGCCTCTCAAAACATTAGGAAGATGGAAAATGAACACCAAATGTTTATCTTTGGGTTTTTTGTTTGTCTGTTTGTGTTTTCTAATGTGCACAAGTTTTTATGCCTAGACTGTACATGAAGTGGAATACCACATGCTGAATACATGCTTAAGCACACATTTATAGCACAAAAAACTTTCTGTGCTCATTTACACGTGCTATTCATTCTTCTCAGCTTGTCTTCAGTGACAAAGGTGTTTCAAAGGGCTTGAAACAGTTAACCTGCTAAGAGATCCGTATGCCTTATATACTCTAAGTAGCCAAATGTAATGCAAGCTGAATAGTGACAGAGAATGAAAAATAAACCAGGTGTTTCAGGTTTGGAGCACTAAATTATCATGTTACTCACTGAAGTCTCTCTAGGCTCAACCAGCCATACATCATGTCAATATTTCAAATTCGATATATAAATTAATGTCACGATTTCTTTGCTATCACTGAATGTATGCCATTCTCAGGAGAGCTCAGAAACCGAAAAAGTAATGTAATTTTGTAGGGTGACACATAATAACAAATCCCAGAAGATCTGACCTACATGTAAGATGAATTTCAGCAGAAGCCTTTTTATCTCAGCTGATACCTGGATTCCACTCCAGTGTTAACAATCTTATGGAGAGCAAATTACATCGGTCCCAAAGGTAAAGGAAGTAGAAATATGCCCAAACACAATAGGTATGAGTTAAGTAATTGTATCTTCTATTAGCTTTACAGAAAGGTTTTAGGTGGGAAAAAACAATGAAAAAAATGAACCAACCTAGAAGTCCATCAGCTATGTACTTCTCTATTGGCATATTAGTACTGAGTCAGTAACACCTCGGTACTTTCCAGAAGAGCAAACTGAAATGATTAGGGTTTTGAATGAGTGATAATCAAAATAAATAGATGTGCTTAAACCCCAAGAGCCTTAATACTAGTAGTCCCAATAATAAAAGAAAAAAAAAGAGACAAAGCCAAGTGATAAACAGTTACATTGGATTATCTGAAATTTGCTTATTTGCTAACAGTTCCTCGACACATCAATATTTCTTTATTTATGTATCTGGTTTACATGGAAAGGTTTTAGTAGTGAAGGGATGCTGCAGAGGTGATTTCTATGAGAAAACACCAGAAGCTGCCCCACTATTGAACAGAGCCAGTTCCAGCCAGCTCCAAGACAGACCTGCTGCTGGCCAGAGCTGAGCCCATCAGCAATGCTGGAAGTGCTTTTGTGAATAAAAATCTAAGGTATAATGCTACACACCACTGTGCGATAGGGAGGAGAGGAAAAATGTGAAAGAAACAGCCCTGCAGACACCAAGGTCAGTGAAGAAGAGGGGCGGAGGGGTGGCACTTCAGGCACCCAAGCAGATTCCCCTGCAGCCCATGATGCAGATCATGGTGAGGCAGGCTGTGTCCCTGCAGCCCATGGAGGTCCACAGTGGAGCAGATACCTACCTGCAGCCCAGGGAGGACACCACAACCCAGCAGGTGGACATGCCCTGAAGGAATCTGCAGCATGTGAAGAGCCCATGTAGGAGCAGGCTCCTGGCAGGAGCTGCAGCACATGGAGTGGAGCACATGCTCAAGCAGTTTGCTGGCAGGACTTGTGACCCTGCAGTTATCTCACACTGGAGCAGCCTATTCCTGAAGGACTGCAATCCATGGAAAGGACCCATAGTGGAGCAGTTCTTGAAGAAGCACAGGTCAGGAGAAGGATCCACATTGGAGAAGTTCATGAAGGACTGTATACAGTGGGAGAGACCCTATACCGAAGCATGAGGAGGAAGGAGCATCAGAGAGAAAACATTACGAACTGTCCACAACCCTCATTCCCCATCACACTGTACTGCTCAGGGGAAGAGCTGGGAATGAAGTTGAGCCTGGAAAGAAGAAAGGGGTAGGTGGAAAGTGTTTTCAGTTTTGGTTTTATTTCTCACTCTCCTAGTTATCCAAAGTAAAGTCTGTTTTGCCTGTTTCAGTAATTTATGAGTAACTGCCATGTCTTTATCTTGACCCATGAGCTTTTCATCCTATCTTCTTCCCCTGTCCTGCTGAGAAGGGGCAGTAAGAGAGCAGCTTGGTGGGCACCTGGCAGCCTGCCCCCCTCCCGCCGTCTAACATCATGTTTACTGGTAAAAGCAGGTGATTAGGTTTCTATTTTGACTCTACTGCAAACCAGATGAGATACATGGGAAATTTGCAGAGACTTGATGCCTTCCTAACATAAAACTGAACCATTGACAGATTAGAGCTGCCTCACAGCCAAGACTGGCTGCATCTAGGTATGAAAGCATAACAAAAAAAAAAAAAAAATCTTTGACTTTCCTCTTCATGAAGCAATAAAAACCACAACCCTTTGCAGGTCAAACGCTTTAACATGGTGCTGACATTTTGGCACAGTTTTAAGGGATGATTTGCTTCCAAGTGTGTTATTCCTAGGACTGGTTGGGGGTTTTCTGACTCTATGAAGATTCATCAAGATCTAAATGCACAGTCAGAAATCTATTGTCTCTCTGTCTGTCTGCCTAGAAGGCTGCTGAAAAATCCAAGACTTCAGCATCAAGGTAGTTGATGTTGATAGGAATGTCGATGATGTTGACGTTGACGTTGATGATGTTGATGTTGATTGGGGTCAGAAGCCTAAAAGCCTGGAGAAGAATAGGTACACTACAATAATCAGGCTCTGGAGTGCAGCCTGAATTTCCAAGGAAAATGTCTTGTTTACATTTCCTTCTTACAAGAAGATTTTTTAAAATCTATTTTTAAATTGCAATCTTCAGAGCACAGGAAGTAGTACATTTGAAACCATACAAATGTACAGTATTATGTTTTGCAATACTAGGTGCTAGAAAGTATAAACCTAGGAAAGAAATTGAATCAATTTCTCCTTGGTTTGCAAGAAAACTAATAATAAACACTATGTCTCATTCACTTCCAAACTACATATCAAAGCAGAGGCGCTTATAAAAAAATTACTCAACTGAAGACTACCACATGCACAATTAGCATGGGACAGATTAACCAAGATGGAAGGCAGGCTTTTGTTCTAGTTTCAGCTATGAATTGCTATGCCATTCTCTTTTCAACCACAGTCCTGATTTATTTTTGTTTCTTTCAATTATTTTCAAAAACCACTAAACAGACCAGACATAATCTACCAGGAATCATATACCTATATACAACAATATACATATACACCTACAGATAGGTATAGTTTATATTTCCTTAGGACAGAGAGGCTTCCCGTGACTACTTCCAGCCTTATTTTCTACCATAAATATATATTGACCATGATTATTTTCCTCACTTTTTTTCTCTTCCTGCATGCTAAGACTTACTCTACATTTTTTCTGTACTTTTTGATAATGAAATTTGACTGGTTGCATTTGGCAAAAAAGGCCAATCAGACCATCACTTCAAATGTAGCGGTTATTAAGAATTCACTACAATCACCATAATAAAACAACCTTAATTCTACTTACAATGTTACAAAGTCTATAAAAAAATCCCAAAGCCTTTTATATTGTTGAAAGCAAGTAAGAAGTTACTTGGCTTGGTACAATGAGCAATACTTACTATGACCTGTTCTGCAAACACCAGAGTGCTTGTTAACATCATTTTTTAAAAGGTACATTTAAAATTAAAACATGAAATTTGCTTGCAAACTTCACCATTTTTGAACCCAATGTATTGCTTCATAACATGGTTCCTGCATGTAAGGATGCATTAAGAAAAAAATCCTGGAGAGGTTTTAGTTTCCACATTATATAAAATATGCAGTAACTTGAATGAGCAGGTTTTTTCAGGAAGAAGAAGGTGTGGATTTACTCCCGATTCAGAATATAGTTCATCTATTCTTGTGATGTATGGAAAACCAACTGTACAATTTCTCTGATGAATGCCAAGGTATGGTCACCGAATACAAGCATCTAGCTAGATCAGAAATCAGAAAAATTTTCAGCTCCCAAATGTTTTAACCTTCAAAGACTTAAATTTAGGGTTTCCTATATTGCAGCTCCTGCACAATTTTACCTTTTCCAATTTCCTCATTGAGAAATCTTACAGCTTTCCTACTCATTTTGACACAGCACCTGTACATGATCCTGCTAGGCTGGAAACTAACCTTGTTTCTTTGCTGTCTGCCATTTGCCAAAACCATGCAGGTCCCTACAAACAAACATGAATGTTTCTACATTCTTGATTTGTAGGAACCTGCATGGAAGAAGTGTTGAAGGAATGATGACTATTTTGTGTGTCTGCTGCTTTGAAATTTAGCGGCTAGCAATTCTACTAAAACCCCATATGAGCTTATCTTCCCAAAATATTTTCTTTGAAATGCTAATTAATCTTAGAACTAAGTTTGCATTCAATTAACAACCTAAAAGTGGCTAAAAAGAATAGTAAGCAATAGTGTAGTACAACATCTATGTCCTGAAATGTGGTAATTTTTCTGCATTCCTTCCATTTGCTAGTTATACTTATTACCAATGTGTGTCAGAAAATTGTAACAATGTAGTTCAGACATAACCACAGAAAAATGAGGACCACTAAAAAGGCAACCTACTACAAGAAATGAGAGCAAAAATACAAATATTTCTAGTTTCTAAATGTTAAAGTCAGGTAAAGATGCATATTTTAGGGTAACATAACAAAACTAGGAAGTAAAAGTCATTATTAATAAAAAAGGAACTATTTGTCCAGAACAAAAGAATATATGTTCTAAATATTAATCTTAGAATATGACATTTATAGCCATGACTCAGGCCGAACTTTGCCCTGAAAGTGGATATTGTTTTCAAATGTTATGATCAAAAAGAGAGAATGTAAGAATCCATTTAGAGAGAAGTAAGGCACCTTTGGTGTATAAATCATCACGAACAGAAGGTAGAAAAGGCAGAGTCAAAATTTTCATGTAACAATCCCTGCCACTTTAACAGAGAAATATATCACCTTTCAGAATAATTTTCGACAATATAGGATTATTTTTCTGCATGTAAAAGGTGAACTTTGTACTCCTTTTTCCAGTACCAAAAGTGTATGTGGGAAGCTGTTATTCACTTCCACCACCATGATCCTGGAAGCTTTAAACTCACAAAACTAATAGTGAAAATGGGAACTTTAATATGGTTTTTAAAGCTTATGTAGCCATTTGTATTGTTAGTAATAACAGCCGGTATGATCACTGATGCTTCACTCAAAGCTTTACTGTTTCACAGTAATTTTAATCCAAAACCTCCAGGCTTCTTAGCTGTCATAGTGATAGGAATTGCATTATTCCACTGACATCTGTCAAACTCTTCAAGCACAGAATAATGCAGCCTATGAAAACTATCAAGTAGAAAAAGCCCAGCTCATAATCAGTAGCAATTTGGCAATAGCCCAAAAGCTTTTTCAGTACAAAAATGAAATGAATTTGTGCCTTTTCAAGTGATAGCAGCAAAGTATTTTTTTTAAAGAAAAGAAAGCAACACCAACAAATGGTGAAAACAGTTTTAAAAGGAAAAATATGTCCAGAACTTAAAAACTCCATGTTGCTGAACACATTGCCACCTGAAAACTTTTTCTTGCAGAGTTATTACAAGATTTACTCATCACAAATTGACTGCACTCAGAAAAAGATGAAAGCATATGATACAGAAGAAAAAGTCTTGTTATGTCATAGAGGTGTAAAAGAGTTTTATCAAGATAACCATTGCAGTAACAAGACATTCAAGAAAACAAAATGGTGGATTGAGCCAAAACAACCACAACAATATTAATATCAGTTAAACTATAACAATATAGTGTAATTCTAAAAAGAACCTTCAAATAAAGTAACTGATTGACTTTTTGCAATAACCCAATTATATTTTCCACAGGACTTGAATAGTGGAAGTTTTAAGGGAATGCCAAAGTTCAACCTCTTAAAAATAATTTCTTTCTTGATTGCAGTGGCTCTAGAACTTTAGTTCATTCATGACGGGAAATAACAAACTTCTTCAATTCATCTACTTCTATACAGAATGGGGCATTCTACCAAAGAGAAGCCAGACAAATATCAGTATCTTGGGAGATGTCTGCATTTGTTTCACAGCTATAGTTTTAAGATTTCTTTGTGATTTTGTCCCTTTTTCTCATGTTACATCTCATTCTATACTCAAATGACTGAAATCACATTTCAGTCCTAATTTCTCTTGTCTCTGAATCCATCCTATTTGCAACTGTATCTTCCATATATCACTAGTTTTACAATATCATCGGTTTTTCTCACAGTCTGTCTTTTAAAAATCAAAATAAATTTTACACAAATGTGAGCAGGTGGGTCCACTGAGCCTAAAAGAGCCAGGGATTTTTTTGTATCACTTAGTATTTTGATAGTATCACTAAAGGAAAAATAATGCTCCCATAAGGCCTGTCACTGACCTAGTGCAATCCAGAAACTTCATTCCTTAAAAGGAATTTTTATCCCTTAAAAGGAATTATTCAGGCACAATCCTTATCATGTCAGTAACTTCTGTAACAGCACCATAACCTTCTAGCTTTAACCACTATTTATGTCCACCAATTTCACTTTCTTACTGGTCCTGCACAGCCACCATTGCTCACTGTATCACATCTACAACTTTAGAGAGAGTTTACAGGACATTTCAGAATCTCTGTCTCAGTCCAGACACTTGACTTACTGCCAGACATGAGGTTTGTAGAAAGAAGAGCTTCTCTGTAGATACATGTGTCTTGAGCATATCTATACAAAAACTAACAGCATTCTTGCCTGATAAAAATCACCACCACCAAAACAAACAAACAAAACCCATCCCAACAACTTTTTTTTGTAAAAGCTGTTACGGAAAGACACCTCAAACCAGTAGTCAGCATCCAGAGTTAAAAGAATTTCTCCTTTTGCTTGATAATATGCTGTGGAGTGCAGAAAAAAAAAAACACACGGGAAGGATTTCTGTGAGGCTGTGTGGGGCCTCACTGCCTTAACCCCTAGAAATTTTCCTCTAATTTTTCAGTCTATGTTTTTGCTATTTGAGGGGCCATAGAATCACAGACTGGTAGTGAGCATATATTCTGCACTTGTTCTTCAGGTAAGGTCAATTTATATCTTAAAAACTTTCTTTTTTTTTTTTTTTTTTTTCCTTTTTCCTCCTTGATGCATTTAAAAGACAACAGAATTATCCTTTTAACCTTCATTATGCTGGAGTAAATATGCTCAATTTCCCCAAACAGCTTCATTTTTCTCCACAGTATTCTGTCCTTCCATTTGGTCTGTTTACACATTTGGCAACATTTAAGTTTGTCTCAAGTCTCAGCGTATTAATAACCCAAGAGTTCTGCATTTCCCTGTTTCTAAAGCAACTGAGAATTTGATGATTATTGACTAAAAAAAAAAAAAAAAAAAAAATTGTTAAATTCCCTTAATGGCAGTAATTTTCACATGATTTTCAGGAGGCAGAAACAGAGACCTTAGCATGTTTCTTGCTAAGGTGGCAGCAATTTCCCATCATCTGGAGAATTACCACTCTTTAGAATCTGTCTTTAGTTCACTGATTTACAGACTACTTTTCATGTTATTTAGCCAGTCATGACCTCTCATTATGTCGTGGTTTAAGCCTCTCTAATTCACACAGTCTCTCTCTCACTCACTTCCCCATCTTTCTTCCCCCACTCCTGGAGGGATGGGAAGGAGAATCAAAAAGAATGCAACTCCTACAGGTTGAGATAAGAACAGTTTAGTAACTAAAGTATAACACAAATCACTACTGCTACCACCAGTAATAATAATGACAAGGCAAATACAAGGAAAGAATACAATTGCTCACCACCTATACCCAGCCCAACCAAGCAGTGCACCCCCACCCTTCCGGGTCTCTGCTCTCTGCTTTTACATCCTGGGCATGACATGCTGTGGCATGGAATACCTCTTTGGTCAGTTTGGGTCAGGTGTCCTGTCTCTGCTTCCTCACAGCTTCCCCTCCTCTCTGGCAGAGCCTGAGACTCACAAAGTCCTTGCTCAAACCAAAACATTACCAAGCAGTAACTGAAAACACTGGTGTTATCAGCGCTGCTCCCAGGCCCAAAATCAAAAACACAGCGCTGCACCAGCTACCAAGAAGCAGAAAAATGACTGCTGCTGCTGAACCCATGGCACATTAGCTTACTTCCATTGAAGCAATTCTGATGATAACTGAGACAATTTAAAACTGTTGCTTGCTAATCACAAAAGTCACAAGTCTCTGCCCACTAGAACAGATGTCAGAAAGAGATACAGAGACAGCAAGCAGCTTCCTTTTCTCCTTGAAGAGGGATGACTTTCTTTAAAGACTTGTTATCCCATGCTTTTAATCAGGGAACCGTAATATCTGAGACTGGTTTGCTCTTCAAAATATTTCTGTAGAGCTTCAGAATTAAACACTCTTCAACTGCCAGGAGTAGCAGGGCTGAGAACAGCTAGATGCCACTAGATATTAGCTTAACCCTAAGCTAGATGTTAGTACTGCCACTAGTAGTAGTGCTGGGAACAGCTAGGTGATAACAAAAGCACATGGAGGATTTTTGTTTGTTTGGTTGGTTTTTTTTTTGTTTTCTACAGAATGTTTTCATTAGCAAATTATGACAACAAAAAATGAGATGATCCTCAGATGACTAATTTGCTGAAACCCTAATGGTAATATGGGGGTTACAGCCCATCCAGAGCCCAGACTTGCCAGTATTTGCCTTGAAGACGGTAAGTAAACTGACGGCCTAGAAGCTGCAGGAGCTCGGGAAAAAAATATAGGCTCCCAGCCAGCACACCCAGGGGGCTCATATCACAGTTCTCAGGCTTTCTTGGGAGGACCAAAGCATTCTGTATCTTTAGAGACCTATTTTAAAACAGAACAGCATTTTTCTGTGCTTAATACCATAATTAAGAAAGCTAAGTACCAGAAAAATGTGCCACTTTTCATCACATGGGCTCTTAGACTGCACAGCAAGAAAGGTACCAGCTCATATTACCAAACCCAACATGATATGGTTGTTTTAAAACATTTCCAGTGCTTTTCTATGACAAAACCCCTACCTCGCATTTTTCGGTCCCCATATAAAACCAATTCAGCTTTGAGCATTACTTCCTCCTCCTTTTCAAGAAATTATTGATTCTACTCAGAAGATCTTTTGAAATGGGTTCAGTGTTACTGTCCTTCCATCTGCCTCTGGTAGGTCAAGATGACAGAAAACAAAGTATCTGTTTTCTGTATATTTAGAGACTCAATGGTGGAAAAATATTCACATTATGAAACTTTGGGCTCCTAAATATTTCAAGAAGGTCAAGCAGCTATGATTTTGGAAGATTTTTGATTGAGTCAAAACCACCTGAGTGTTGGGGTTTTTTTTTTCCACTGAAGCCATAGGAAAGAAAAGACATTAAGAGAGTAAAGGTATTACTGTGTTAATCAAACAAGTGGCCTGATTTGTCAAAATAAACCTCATTGTGTGTACACCATAAGGCTGTTAAAATCTAGGCACTGTCCCATAGAAACCGATGCCACTAAGATTTTTATTTTTTTTTTTTATAGATTTGAGAAGAAACTATTTTAAAATAACAAGCAGCTCTCTAAATATTCCTTAAACTTATTAAAGTTTCAAATAGGAAAGCAAAGTACTTGGCACATTTCAGCGGCAGTAAAAATAGTAATAGTTCCATGTGGGAAGAGAGAACTCAGTTGTGGAAATGAGCTGCAAAAGAAGTTTTTTTTAGACCATATCTTCATAGTTCAGAACACAAAAAGATTTGGAGTCCAAGAGAGTCAGATCTTAATGAAACAAAGCAGTGTATCTATCTCATCTGATGGAGATGATGCAGTTTATACCATTTAGATAGACTGAAGGCCTGGAGAAAGGCAAACTGATCGAAACTCCACTATATCCACAGCTAAGGTTTGTTGTCTCTCAGAAAGACCAAGATATCTCACACTTTTATAGCTCCATCTTCTCTGTATTCTCAGATCAGGTAGTTGTAAGGAGCAAAAGTTGTTTCTTCCGTCTGAACAAGCACACGAGCTCTCCACTGGCTCATCACTTTACCAAGGCTTCATTGACTCAAAACACCTTTGCACAGAACACAGCCTTAAGGCAGGGCATCTCATACTGTCATCTTGTTAGCACCTTAGGGTCTTGTGCACACAACTGGGCTCAGGGTTAAGAAGTTGTATCGCATTTGTTACAGTAAGAAAGGATGAGTGGGCCAGACATGCTGAGCTTTCTTAGGCTTTCCCCTTAGGTGAAAGAACCCTGAAGTTATGATTTGCTGTCACTCTTTTCAAATATGCCTGCACCATAGTAATTCCAGGGAAGGAATAATATCTTTTTATTAGAGATCAAGGGGAATGCATACGTGGGCAAATGGAAAAGTTTCGATAGAATCTATTTCAGTACTGTTGAAATACTATTTAAATGGTTTTATTTGACTATTATTATAGAGTCATTACTAATTCTACTAGTTAGAAATTAAAATCTTTAATGTGAACTATTTACCTAATAAGCTGTTAAACTGATCCTAGAAAGCTATAAATTTTTATGTGTTTTTAAATTTAAATTAATAAACAAACAAATCTCGGCAAATCTATATTTTCATTTACATATGAATGTTTGCAAATCTTAATATAAAACTCCCATAATTTATCATTTTACTCACTTTTAACTTACCTCCTCCACATTTCTTGAATTTTGTTTCACTGTATTTGACTTAGACTGCACACCATGCAATGTTTATATAATAATATTAATGTATCATTTAAAAATGCACAGTTTCAAATATGTCACTAAACAAACAGAAACTTTATCATTAAAAAAAAATCTCATTCTTTAAAAAAATAATAAAAATCTGATAAAATATACCCTAGGACACATACATGTACAATTGCAATTTCAGTGAGAAAACAGTGCAATTTAATAGTGCAGTATCCAGTGACTCACATGTAACTACCTGTCATTACATATCATGATGACCAAGCCTTGTTCTCAACTTCACTCATTCATTATACCCAGTAGCTGTTCAAACCACAGACTGCTTGACATTCAGCTTTACAATATCCTGAGGTTTTAGCTGGTATTTACCACTTATATGCAAGGGCATTATAACTATTAGCTTAGTAAGTGCCTATAGCAAAACATCGTGAAAAACAAAAAAAAAAAAGAATGTTTCACATATTGACTTAATAACATCCCATAGGTATCTTTTACTCAGTTTTACAAGTTCATCTGAAAATCTCTAGTCTTTAGATCATCTGCATGCAGTCAAAGATAAGTAATGGAAGAAAGAGCTCTGTAACACCCCCAATACCTCCTAAAGCATGCTAAAAAACCCCAACAAACCAATCCTACCAACCCTCTCAAAAGCTAAACCTCAAACTCTGAAGTTCTTGTTTACAGAAGATTCTCTTAAGCTAAATATTTCTATCTATCTGGTGTTTTAAGTTAATTCATCTGAGGAAAACTTTGATCTGCAACTTGATTTCTTCAAGCTAGAAATGTGGTACCAATTGCTTACCTGACTCACACGCAAATGTCTTTGACGTCTCATCATGAAAGATAATTGCCACTGCATGCTTCTTTGTCTCTCGAGGCAATCTAGTTATGTTTTTGATATTGTGCAGCTCAGTTACCTTAAAATGAAGAAAAGCATTTAAGGTCAACGTATAAATAGTACAAATAAAAATATTAACCACAACTACTCAATTTTTACTATAATCTTCCTCCCCCCAGGTAATTTACAAGCCTTTTAATTGATAACAAACCATAAACAGGTAGAGTCTGAAGTTGCAGAATCTTCTATAAAATGTAACATATTAAAAAGTGAAAGGTCCACTTCTCTAAAAAAGTTCTACTTGGAGACATATTACAATGACATTTAGACAGCCTTGTGATTATTCTGTAATATATTTTTCAATTTCTTATTTGTACAACTTTGATCAGTTTCAGAATCTGCACCAAATAAGTTACCTAATATAGGAACATCAGCATTTTATTGGTTAAGGAAAGTAACTTAATTATGCCAATTAGTATCACTACATTTGTAAAGTTGCCTCTGATTCTGTCACTGTGCACTGCTGAAAAGAGCCTGGCTCTATCTTTTCTAAACTCTTCAGATATAGAGAATATACTCGATAACGAGTATACAATGAAAAAACCTTCTCATCTGCAGGCTTGACATTCTCAGCACTCTCAACTTTTCCTCACAGGAGAGATCCTCCAGTCCCCACATCATCTTTGTGACCCTTCACTGCACTCTTTCCAGTATGTCCATCTGTCTCTTGTGCTGGGGAGCCCAGTGCTGAACCCAGCACTGCAAGGTGTGGCCTCACCAGTACTGACTAGAGGAGAAGGATTACCTCCCTCGACCTGCTGCCAACACTTCTCCTAATGCAGCCCAGGATACCACTAGCTTTCTTTGCGGGAAGAGCATATTGCTGGCCCATGAACATCAAACCTTTCCAAGCTGAAGAAGTTTTAGTTTTATCTCTTGGGCAAGTCAACAGGTTGACAGAAAAAAAACCCCCACCAGTTAACATCTCAGAAACATTAGCTAATGCTAAAAATGAGAGGGACCAAACTAACAAATAAGCCCTCAGTATTTCTATAGTTTATCTAATTTTTAATATCAAATAGAGATATGAATATTTTCTTCCATGTTTCTCTTTTGAAATTGTACAGTGTGTTTCCCTCCAGAATCAAAGCAGAAAGACAGAGGCTACAGTAATAATACTGTGAAAGTCTATCCTCCTACTGACAGAGCGAGCTGAAGTTAATCAAATTCTGAATTCTGGGTTTGATGCTGATGAAGCATGAGTCATTTCTCTACTTGCTGAACATTTGCAATTAATGAATAAACACCTGAGAGTTCATATTATTTTGTATGAAGGAAAAAAAAAACTTTGCCTTGGCAACCAGACTGTTTTTTCTCAGTGATTTTTAAAAGTGTGGTTTAATTTGTTGCTGCTGTTTTTATTAAATAAATAATCATTTTTAAAGGGGAAAAAAGTGTCAAGGCTACTGAAAAGACAAAAAAAATCCTATAAAAGTTGTAACTCCTTCAACATAATTTAGACCATCTCTTTGCAAACTTTAAGAAGGTTTTAAACACCAATCAAATTGAAAATTTATCAAAAAGAAGCCCCTTTTTTATGAGTAGTGCATTAGACAAATCCACTTTTTTAAGCAATTAATGTTATACCAAAATTCGCTCCCTGTGCTATCATAACAGACTTGTTGACAAAATACAGTCTAGTTCATTGAAAACATTGCTGTTCTTCACAACAACATAATAGTCTGGAACTACCTAGAGCATTTGTAACTGGAAAAATTTAATGTGCTATTACACATGTAAGAGTCTTACCTAGACTTCTTATAAAAAAAGATGGATATATTCCTATCATGGGATTATACTTTGTCTAAAACTTTGGTACTATTAAAATCAACCCAAACCAACAAAAACTGAAAATCACTTTTCCTATTTCCCCGCATTTTTATCCTTCTAGAACAAAATGAATTTCACAACAAATAAAATACCTGTTCAGTGAGTAATTATGCAAACAGATTTCTTGCCTACCCTACCCTTATCCTTTATTATTTCTTCCAGTAGGGTAAATAGATCATAGAATCACAGAATTGTTAGGGTTGGAAGGGACCTCTGGAAATCATCTAGTCCAACCCCCTGCCAAAGCAGGGCCACCTAGAGCAGGTTGCACAGGAATGCATTCAGGTGGGCGTTGAATGCCTCCAGAGAGGGAAACTCCACAATCTCCCTAGGCAGCCTGTTTCAGTGCTCTGCCACCCTCAATGTAAAGTTCTTCCTCATGTTGAACCTTTGTGTGTTTCAGCTTATGGCCACTGCTCCTTGCCCTGTCTCGGGACACTACTAGAGCATTATCCTCCTGACACCCGCCTTTGAGATCCTTTTGTGTTAAACTAATATTATGTAGTTTAAAATTTTTCACTAAAACACTATTATGCTAACTCAGATTTTTTTTTCACTACTAGATGTCAGTGCTACCATTTAGTGCAATATTCCATATGGTGCTTAGTATGGTACATATTAGGGACTTTTAGCGCCTGGCCCGTTTCTCAGTTCTCCTACTCCTCATCAATAATTCCTGCCTCATATGTCCATCACTCAGCAGCCCACATACACATTTCCTTGCTTTTTTTTTTTTTCCCCTCTACTTGGTTTCTTGATTTTTCTTTTTCTGTATCAGTCCCCAATATCATTTTACTTGTTTCTAGAATAACAGTTGAACACTAAGTGAAGAAAATACAGAGAGTAATTATTTAACTTGTATGTAACAAACTTTCATTTGCCAAGATTTTTTGATTGCACTTTTTTCCGTATCTAACAGTTTTTTTCTTGGGGAGGATGGGGGTGACATACCTATATCAGAAACATCCAACTCCTTTACTTCTGGTTAATATATGACAAAAGAACATAACTCTGAAGGGCTACAAGGTAGGACTAGTAAAGGCAGTATCTCATTCCTGCAAAATTAAACTACAGCAGGCTTGCACCCGAGTCTCAAGGCTACCCATCAGTGTTGGTTTCTGTAACTTGCTTCCTCTCACAGGCAGGAATTCCGATCCCAACAAAGGTTCCACATGAGCACTGCTGAAAAGAAATGCATTTGATCTGCACGCAATTTTTGGGATTGAGTCTCAGATTGCTCACTAAAATCCAAAACTTCTTTACAGAGGCACATCAAACACTGAACAAAATACAAAAGACCTTATAGTTAGTTTTCTGATGATGCTGCTTCAGAGCATTTAAGAACCATCCAAATAGTGCTTCATGTAATGCAATGCACTTCCTTTTATCCTCATTGTTTTTCCTTATGTTGGCCTGCAGATAAGCATAAAACTCTAATTTGTTTTGTGTTGGTATAACATCTCATCTAAAAGGAGCATCACTTTAGGAGGGTCTACTTGTTTCCTTTAAGTAAATTTTATATAGAAATTATAAAACAGATAATCATCAACACCTTCTGTCTAGACACATCTGAATGGATCAACCATTTATAAAAAAGAAAAAAAAAAGGGAGAAAAGCTGTCTGTCTGCTTCTCTATATTATGACTGTTTTAAAAAAGTTTCAACATTTTTTTCAAAAGAAAACAAATAAATACAGTATAGAGCACTGCATCAACCTTAACAGCAAGAGAAAAAGCTACAAGGAACTCCTCTGAAGGAATGAACAGTTAACAGATCTCTTGTTATATGGTCAAAAGATAAGAGGATCAGAGGAAAAAGACAGCTTATGACCTCACTTAGGAAAAGAAAAAATATTTGTTTTCTTCAAGATTTTCCTTATCCTACGTCTTATGATAATCATTTGTACCTTAAGACGTTCACAGGAGCTTGGAGTCACTTTTCGGCATGAAGATACTAATTTTGATGCTAATATCAAATTGCTTCAGTTCCCTTCTCCCTGCAGAATACCCAATCATTGCCTGATGCCAGAGGACTGAATTACAAGAAACACTAAAGGATTGGTCTATGTTAGTTTTAGTGCGTTTCTGTGTCAATAGACTTGGAAATAATCTGAAAAACATCTTGATAGATTCCAGAAGTTTAACTCCACTTCTCCCTAGCTAAAAAAACCATATTTTAATTTCCATAAAGTCATGCAGCAGATTGCTAGCAAATAAAATTCCTAGTGCAGGAAAACTACTAACATAAGATAGTCTGCACTGACCGGTAGCAAATACACTAAATCCAAGCAAGATGCACAGGGATAGGCTAATGATCAAAGAAATTATTCAGGATTGTTTCATGGAAAATAAAACCTCCAAACAGTAAACCCAGCCTTTGAACTGGATAGTTACCTCTGGCTAGCCAGAAGAGATCAGATAATAGATTTGTAGCAACAAACTTCTGGTCTCTCTAAAATCACTTTAGCCCTTGACATTTCAGAACCCTTCCACACTGGCTATAACAACTCTTCCATGTTAAGAGCTTATTTTTATTTGGGAAAAACACCCGCATTTTTTCTGTCTGGGAGTCTGTGACACATATTACAGCAATCTATAGTCTTCTTTTTCAAAGTGCACTTGTTACCTTGGTAAATTTCAGGAAATAATTGCAAGATCACATTTGCATTATGGTAACAAAATATTTTATATGACAAAACAGTCACTGTCAACACAAGACACCTACCCTTTAACATGTTTGGGGATTTTTGTTGGGTTTTGCCTTTTTTTTTGGCATCTTAATTATATTCTTAGATGTGAAAGGCTATTAAATTATAAAGCACACTTAATTTAGATAAAGGCTCAGATTGACTGGGATCTTGCTTCTTAACAGTCAATGCAATTTGTCATTTTTCTAATTACTTTGGAACTACATTTAGTATTTTTAGTATTTTAAATATTTTAGGAACAATTCAGTACACATTTTCTCTTGAATACATCATGCTTCATCACTGACCTACACCAGACATTTATTTGTTTACTGTACTAAAAATCTGTTCTAGTCAGGGAGCTGAACATCTAGGAACTGCACTGTCCACTTCCGGGCAACACGGGCATGTAAATACTATATGTATAGAACACATCTAGGGCCTGGTGCTCAAACTGTATGCTTAAATAGATTGGATAAGTCTTCTACAATTATAAAAAAAAAATCTTCTAAATCACATATTACGTCTGCATCACTACAAAAACATAATTCCATGGTACATGGGAAAGGAGGTCCAAAAAAGATAAAAACCCACGAAAATCATGCATAAAATCTCAAGTGCTCCATTCTGGGTTATATCCTGCCTGAATTCTTCCAAACACATGCCTCTCATATAAAATGGTGAGGCAAATGATTCTGTGATTCCATCTACTGAAGTTATTTCCACTGTGCAGAGTCCTGGAAATTGCTCGGGCAGAGGAAAAGGTCTGAATTTGCATAAATGGATTTCTGTTTTGCATTGCGCACTATCTTCCTGTCATTTAATTTCTATCTAGCAAAAATTAAAGGAGAAGAGAGCTACAAAATGTAATTGTTCATCCTCTTATTTCTTAATAATGGCCCACATACCACCATCTGTTGTGTAATACCACACAAACAGTAATATTACAGAGCAAAAGCCAACACAGTGGCAAGGAGCAAGGACTCTAGTGAGTGACGCCCAGACAGCAGAGAACCACCTCAAACCAGAAACAGCATGGATGTTTCTGGTAAAAGAAGTAAGAGAGCGATGTAAGAAGCAAGAGCTATGCTAACTGTCATGGCAAGAAAATGGCAAAGGAGGCACCAATATGCTGGCTGAATGCTGCTGGAAAAGGAGAAAATGAGATGCTGGCACACTGCAGATGAAAAGAGTACAAAGAGGAGGAACTCAAAGAAACAAAACCTCTCCCTTCAGCTGTTTTCAGTCTTGATATCTGCAGTTAACGGCAGCTCCTTTTACGTGGCTAAATCCAATTGCCACAGATTACAAGCTTTGGTACAGCTTCAATCAGAGCCGAATGTGATTTTGGCTCCTAAAAAAAGGCAGCATGCTGCCTGAAAATCATAGACCTTTGGGACTGGGGAAATGGCTACATCAACAGAAGCACTGCCAGTAAATCATGGGAAGTGACTTTTCTTCTTTATTCAGCACTCACTAGATCAGGACCCCAATGCAATTGATAAACCAGCGTGAATTCAGCAGAGGGCTCCAGGACTGCCAGAGCTGGACCACCCACCCTGTGGAGGGAGGTTGAGGGACAGCGGCTGCTCCAGCCTGCAGCAGGGAGAGCTTTGAGGGCACCTAACAGCAGCCCTCTCCCTTCCCTTGCCTGCAGGGAGGTTATCAAGGAGAGATACAGGCTCTTTACAGCTGTGCCTGGTGAAAGGAAGAGGGACAACAGGCATAAACTAAGACAAGAGTTGTTCAGGCTGCACATGAGAAGCAATGTTTTCACTGTGAAGACAGCCCAGCAGTGGGACAGGCCACCCAGAGAGGCTCTTCAGTCTCTGTCTCTGGAGGTTTCAGAGACCCAACTCTTGGGACAAAGTTGAGCAACCGTGTCTGACCTAAGAGCTGGCTCTACTGTGAGGAGGAGTTGGATAAGATACCTCTTGAGGTCAATTTAACCTGTAAGTCTAGGAAAGGGATGCTAACAGATCAGTAAGGCTATTAGAATCTTTATGGGTTTCGGAAAACCCATATGAAATGAGGCATTCAGACTATATAAATTGAAATACATTTTTCTGACTTCAGCATATTCTGCATAACAACACACATGGCAATCAATAAGAGGGAGTAGCTGGAGAGGGACTCTTCATCAGGGACTGTACTGTAATGATAGGACAAGGGGTAACCGGTTAAAACTTAAACAGGGGAAGTTCAGGTTAGATATAAGGAAGAATATCCAGTGCCTCACCTGTGAGGGTGGTGAGGCACTGGAGTAGGTTGCCCAAAGAAGTGGTAAATGCTCCAACCCTGGCTGTGTTCAAGGCCAGGCTGTATAGAGCCTTGGGACACACAGTCTAGGGTGAAGTGTCCCTGTCCACGGCAGGGGTTTGGAACTACATGATCTTAAGATCCTTTCTAACCCTAACTGTTCTCTTATTCATTCTATGACTAGGGATGCAAAAGGCAGAAAAACAAGACAAGGTAAAAATGTTCTGAGAGGCAGAAGAAAAAAAAATATACCTATTTCATGAAAGAATAGCAAAACTTAAAACACAATATTACAAGAATATAATAAGGAAGAAGATAAATCTCAAGATCAGAAAAGTGAAAGATCATATAAAAGCAAAACCAATTCACAAAGAAAACTGAAGAGTTTTCCCCATCTCTGCATGCAGATTTAGCCTTGGAAGACAAGTTGTTATGGCAACAACACTCTCCAGGAATTTTGCCAAGAAGTGGTGTATCAACCTCCACATTATGCCTCTGGGGCAGGTCTCCAGCTGCTATTTCAGAAGAATAAGTGTTTAAGAAACTGCTACCAAATAAATGTTCATTCCTGTAAGCACTAAATGAAAACTACACCTATAACAGCACAAAGAAATTTACCTGTCCCAAAAAAGGGGACAGAATGAATTTATATATTAAAAGTAATTCAGACTAAGTATAAAACAGTAATGTCAGGGCAAAAAAGTGAAGTCTGATGTGAAAAAATACACATAGGTCTGATAGTAGAGGGATACTGAATAGTCTCTTCCTGCCCTCAAGACAAAACTGAGATTAAAAAAAAAAAAGGGGGCAAACACAAAAATGTTTACATTTTTCAGCATTTTTGGAGAATGTAGACGACGTTATGCAGATTTAAACTGAACATAAAATAACATCTTTTAATTTCCACTTTTTAAATGAGCACTTACCACATAAGCAGTTACAAAATCTTCACTTTGTCTCAATGAAATCTAAAACAATTAAGGATGGAAACCAAACTTACTTGACTAGCTTTTGTTATGCTTCTTAAAATGCTATATTATTTCACAGTGTTTAGGGCAGAACAAGCATATTAAGTAATACCAGCTACCTGTAATATGCAGAGAAGCAGGAGTTTTGCCAAGCCAAGTTACTTTAGTTCCTCTCCAGCTGTGATGCTGTGATACTGCCAGGATTGAACCGCTGTCTAATCCATAATATCAAACAGTCTACTGGGATTATTCTGGTTTTTGGCTGTTAGCCTGGTGTTTTAAAGGAACACTTCAAATGTGATCTGTTTATGTGTATGTGGACCTCTTCCCTTTACAAACATTTTAATTAGGATTTTTAAATACATACTGAGAAAGAAATGCCTTCACATTCAAAGGGTATTTTTATAGAGTAATTCATAATATAAAAATCAAAGTCCTCCCCAATCTCATTTCCTTAATATCCTAAAGAATTTTTGAAATATATTTTCCAATCTGACCTTTCATTTTGATGTTCAAGCTGAATATCAGAATACTGTGTTAGTATAACATTAAAATAAAAGGGGGAAAAAAACACCTTCTGTAAAGTTGAGTGCTGACAAAAAAATTAAATAACTAATGCCTTAATGTTAAAAGAACACTCTAATTTGAAACTCAGGTTCACACTTGAAAAATAACACCACACTAGAGAGAAGGCAGAGAGGGAAGATGATTCACAACTGAAATAAAGTAGGTTTCCCAATTGTGTTTCCAAGTTTCAGCTAGATTTAAAAAAAGACACTTTCAATAACCAACTTCCTGCTAGAGTTACTAGGTATGCAAACAGTAGCACTGTGAAACAAAATTGGGCATTTCATTACTGTAGTTTAATTATCCAAGTACAGCAATAAGAATGCTTCAGAATGAACCTGTAAATGAATTAGATCATTAGATGACTTTTAATAGCCTTATGAGGCTACTAAAATATGTTGGACAGTTAGAAACTGTTTTCATTTTTAAAAGTTTCCACTTGCAACATTCTCAAACTACATGACTATGTCCAGATCTTTTGTAGATTCTGCCTAAACGTATTGTTTAATTAAAAGGAATATGTTATTGGTCTTTGAATAAAAAGAAAAGGAGAAATGTACTTTTCCAAAAATGCCTTTAAATTTTCCTCTTGGTTTACTTAAATTGGCTGACTCGCAATAAGTCCCAAAGTTATCTTGTTAGATAAAGCCAGTCAAAAAAAAAAAAAAAAAAAAGTGTTTATCAACACAGACTACATTTCAAAACAAATTACAAGCGAAGTCATGCTTACAAAATATAACTTTGCTGAATGAAGCAGGAGATGGGCATATAATTCTTCCTATTAAACTGCTAGGTATAACCCAAACTAAGCAATCTCTCACTGCATTGACAAAGTGGGTCAGAACTATTAAAGGATACAAGTAATCACAGGCTTTCAATGCACATAAATTATTTTGGCTGTATCTATACTGTACATTATGCCAATGGCTGAACCCTAGGTTTAACTCCCCTTCTTATTCCTTTCATACTATAAAAGCCTTCCGCTCAGGCTGTAGCACCCTTCAGCCCAATCTTGATACCATGAGGGAAGCCTCAGGTCAAAATTAGGTGGGAAAGGCTGTCTTAACTTCCACTGTACCACTCACGAGAAAAAAAAATCATGGTTGAGAGGCATCTCACGATCCAGGTTTTAAGGACCTCTCTGACGCTGGGCATTTCTGAACTATATTCAGAAAAAGAGAAATTACTTTAGCCAGGAAAGGAGAAGGGACATCATCATCATCATCATCTTTGCCCTCACTGTTTCATGCTCTTGCTTCATGTCAAAGGTGAGGAAGCTACACACAAGCAGAGGACTCAGCTGGGTGCTCTGCCTCATAGCTGGCTATGGACAACAGCAAGTGGTACAAGCCCATGACTGTACATATAAAAGCACAACCACTGACATATCCACTAGCTTAATTTTGCTTTTAGAAAGGATTGAAACAACAAATATATACCCACCACAAAAAAACCTTCACCCCCACTGATTTTTACAGAGTGTAAATATGCCTCAGTGTCTTTAAAAAATAATCCCCATCCCAATTCAACAATGTCAAAACTGGGATTTTTATGCTCTTCTGAAATATAAACATACATATTAGAGGCATTTTAGAAATTCTGAAGGAAGTATTAAGAGCACCAGCTTGCCTATGAAATTCTTGATGCTCATCAAAAAAATTCACCAACTAGATGCAAAAATACCAGATGTAGAAAGAAAATTTATTTAAATTAAACTAAACTCAGAGCATGCCTGTACATGTGTGGGTATTTACACGTACTCAAAGTGGTCCAGAGGTCTTCAGGAGAAAAAAGTGAAAAAGAGAAAAATGCAATAGGGAGAAATGAAGAAGAATTAAAAAAAAAAAAAAAAAAGAAAAAAGAAAAAACAAAATGGCAGTAAATTGAAAAAGACGAAAATGAAAGATTCTGAAATGAAATGTAACAGGTTTTTAGGATTTTTTTAAAGATGTAATTCTAATTTTTTTACAAACTTTATGAAAAGTTTTAATTTTATTTGCTTCTAAAATTAACTGAAATTTGTTAGGTGATAATTTGAAAATTCTTCAGCTTAATTGCCACTGGGGAAAAATTAATTTTGAATATCTATTATGACAATTACATGCAGCTACATTTTCAACTCTAATGCATTTTTAATAACCTTCATCAGCCAGTGATTTGAATTTCAAATTTCCTTCTAAGAAGAAGTAAAAATTAGATAGCTTTCTGCCAATTTTCATAATAAAATGCTCTTTATTTATGTTGCAAAGCCTCCTTTACCATAAGCAAATCAAAACCTTACAAGAAATTTAGTCCTCTTAAGTCTTATTATATTTCATCTCCCTTTATTAAAAGAAAGCAAATTACAGTGCCAAAACTGTCTGTCCTCCCTCACATACCATAACCTGATGTTTGTACCTGCTTCCTTTTACAGCTATTACATAAGGGAACATGCCTCTTGCCATTTCCACATCAAAATGTAAACATTTCCCAAGAACACAGACACATAATTCATAGAGCTTCAAGGGAAAACGTTGCCATTAAGAAAAAAAAATATCTTCACATAACATTTCTTTATTAGTGTTATACACAGGAGGAAAATAATTAGGCCTTTAACTTTCATCAAGAACTTTTGTTATTTATGTAGTATATCTACTTACTACACTTGAGTAGTGAAAGTGGACATACACAGAATTGCAAAAAAATAATAAATGCAGAGTCAGGTGCTGAAAGTTGGGAAAGAAAGTTTTAAATATTACTTTGACTGCTACTTCGGTAAGTTTTCTCCACCATATTCCTGTTGTTTGTATGGCAGTGGGCCCCTGTTTTTTACCTATGGCATTCCTATTCCATATTAAAACAAATGCATACCTTTATGTTTATTGGCACCTCTTCTAAACATATTATGATAAACATTTGTCATGGTTTAAGCCTGTATAACTCACGCAGTCTCTCTCTCACTCACTTCCCCCTCTTTCTTCCCCCACTCCTGGAGGGATGGGAAGGAGAATCGAAAGAATGCAACTCCCACAGGTTGAGATAAGAACAGTTTAGTAACTAAGGTATAACACAAACCACTACTGCTACCACCAATAATAATAATGACAAGAGAAATACAAGGGAAAAGAATACAATCACTCACCACCTATACCCAGCCTGACCAAGCCGTGCACCCCCACCCTTCTGGGTCTCTGCCCTCTGTTTTACATCCTGGGCATGACGTGCTGTGGCATGGAATACCTCTTTGGTCAGTTTGGGTCAGGTGTCCTGTCTCTGCTTCCTCCCGGCTTCCCCTCCTCCCTGGCAGAGCATGAGACTCAGGAAATCCTTGGTCAGACCAAAATATTACCAAGCAGTAACTGAAAACATTGGTGTTATCAGTGCTGTTCCCGGGTCCAAAATCAAAACCACAGCACTGCACCAGCTATCAAGAAGGAGAAAAATGACTGCTACTGCTGAACCCATGACAACATTGTCTTAATTATATGATCATATTTGATTTTTCATAATGGTTTTTAACCTCAGTCAGAATAAATGTTAAATACCATTCTGTTGAATAGAGGCTTTATAAATTATGTTGTATTTTCATAACTTCAGTGTTTTTCTGACTTAATGATACACTGATTATACTTTGGTTTCTCTCATGGTTTTTCCATAATGGTCATCACACAAGTATATTTCATACAGATGGTTTCACAAATACCAATTTCCTTTCACATCTTCCTCACTTCTGAGAGGTGTGGATTATATTGACAGGAAAGGACCAAAGAAACCGTATGGTGAAAACAAATGAAAAAAAAAAAAAAAAAAGTCCTTTAAACTTTTGTTCTTAATTTGAGATATCCAGAATTCAGCTTTTCAACACCACTTTCATTAAGAAGGGCAGCTTAGTGCAAATCTCCATGGCAGAATCCAGTTGTTTTATAACCTAGCTTAATTGTTATTCCTGATTTTCACCCAAGGACAAGTGGATATGTCCTTCAAAGAACTTATTTCCAGTCTCTCTTCTTGTACCTATCCTGCAGCTTCATCTGGGTACGTGGTACTGAAACCCTTGCTTCCAAACACAGGGTCTTCCTGTCTCAGAACTTGCTACTCCTGGTAAAGATCCGAGAAGTGCATACCTCCCAGCTGCCCGCAACAATAATATAGTGTTGTTAGAGAGCAATTTGCTTTGGTGTAAAAATCTGAACAACCCCTCTTGCTTTTTCTTAATGTGCATCTGTGCTGCTGTACTGATTTCTCTTTGCAACAAATATAACTGAGCTGAAGAGACAAACCATATACATATTTTTTGCTTCCTGGTCTACCTCCTTTTCAGTGTCAGATTCTTATTTCTGCACCGGTCTCCTAGATTTTTTGCAAAGTCAATTAAAATAGATTTACTTACCCTTAGTAATATACACTTTCTTTACCATTTTCCCATCCCATTCTTCCCTTTAGCATTTCTCATATCAATTCTTTGAACACGCAGCTTTGAACTGCCCAAAGCTCTTGGTGTTTCTCCCAGATATCTAATTGATAAGGTGCTCTTATAGAGTGCCAGAGCATTTATTCCTTTACTTTTCTTCCACATTCTAACATTTGGTCTACTTCTTCTCTAAGCTTTAATTCAGCAATTTTCCTTTCCACGCTATCTACATGTCAGAGTATATACGTACAGAGAATGGCTCCGTGATCTCATCTCAAACACCTGACCCCAAACTAGTCTTCAGAAATTACAAGTAGCCATTAGAGTGAATGTCAGGCTTTAGCCTTGAACGAACTTGAGGGAACATATTTCATTACTCAAGAGAGAAAATAATATGAATGTTCATCATATATGAAGCTTTACAGATGACATGAGACATTTTAGATGTCAAAGTCAGAAGTGCTCCTAACAAATATGCACAAATATGCACAAAACATGAGTTTGCAAAGGTTTTAAACTTTGCCAAAAGGTGGACAGATTTTCATGGCAAAACCAGAATATACATAACTTGACACACAGACCATTGTGTTCTCTACTATAAAGAACTAATGCCAAAACATTTCAAAGAAATAGTTCTCTTCAAACTGTTTTAAGAGACACTAGGAATATTAAGTATATTTTTTTATCATTAGAAATAACTGAAATACGCTCGAGAGGGCAAGAGCAGTTTGACAAAATACACGCAACACAGGGGTATATCAAGAGGTTATAGACACTTTAGTGACACATACTTCATAGTTCATAGAAAGGTCTAGGTTGGAAGGGATCCCTGTGGATCACTGCTCCAACCTTGAAAGCAGAGCCTTCAATTAGGTTACATAGGGCCCTACCAAGCCAGATCATCAGGTCTTCAAGATTTCCTCAAGCTAGGAAATACTTACCCCTCTGGTCAACCTGCTCTAATGTTTAGTTCTTTCCATTGTGGGTTTTTTTTTCCTTCTTATATCCAGCTAATTTCCTCTGAAGTAACCTCTGCCCACTGCCTCTTGTCCTTCCCCTGAGCACCCTTTAGAAGACAGCACATTCATTTCTCACTTCAGCCACTGTCATCAAAACTGGACAGCTGTAATTAGATACCCACAGGCCTTCTCTCTTCACTAGTGCAAACCCAGTTTCTTCAGCCTTTCTTCATGTCAGCTTCTACGAACCCCAATTTCCTCACTTGCCCTATGCTGGACCATCTCCATTTTCCTTTTTTTTTCATGTCTGTCTTGAATAGAGCAGCTAGGGGATCAAAACTGGACATGATATTCCAGGTATGGCTTAAAATGCACTCAGTGGAGAGTATGCTGCCCATACTCCTGTTGAGGCAGCCCAGGACATGGTTTGCCTTCACTGCTGCCAAGGCACAGCCTCAGATCACTGCCCAGTGGGATTCTCGAGGCTTTTTCAGCAGAGCTGCCCTCTAGCCACTGAGTCCCCAGACTCTTTTGCTGCTTTAGTTATTAGGTCTCAGGTGCAGAACTTTATGTTTATCTTGGTAGAGGCCATGGAGCCTCCATCCCTGAAGATATTCAAAACTGGACATGGCTATCTGACTGGTGCTGCTTTGAGCAGGAGATTGAACTAGATGGAAACCAGAAGTCCCCTTTCAACCTGAATTGTTCTATAGGTCAATGACATTTTGGAGTTTTAGACCATAATTTTTTTTCCCCCTCCTGCTAAAATGTTTAAACAAGCCTTCACTCTCCAAATATTTTTTTTTACAGTAAAAAGTTCCATCTACTTCCTCGTTTTAACACTTCATATAATGGGAATACAGACTCCCATTTAAACAGAAGATTTTTAAGAGTAGTGTCACTTTTGCTGCAAAACTAGGCACACACTCAAGTACTACTACGAATTCACTTTAATAAGGGTACACGGATCTTCATATACAAAGTACTACTAACATGACTTAGAGTTGCTTTGTGCTACCAGTAGAGACTTAGAGATGATCTTTATTTCTCCCACTGTTTATTCCCTCCTTGATACTTAGATTCAGCCACTGATGGCACTGATGAGGAATTCAAAGCCACCTATTGACATAAATTCTTTATATACCCTGTGAATTGACACTTCTAATTAATATTAGAAGTGTCTTCAAGGTTTTGAAGGATTAGTAGAGTCCTACACAGGAAGAGACTCATAGGGTCATTTAAGCATTTTAGGTTTGAGCTTGTGGGAACTCAAAGTTCTATCAGCATGATCAACTTGTAGATTTCCTCACTACATTGTTAAGGAAAGATGATATTGCCTTAATACAATCTTTGTTGAAAGACATTCTGTTTTATTAGTTGTATGCTGCTCTTTGATGTGCTCAGACTCTATTAACAGCTTTATTACCAGCAGAGCCTCAATTATTCCTGCACTTTGCTTTTGGTGCAGAGAATGCTTGCTTTGAATGATGACATTGTTCAAATACTTTTATATTTTAAGAGGGATCTGCTAATAACTGCAAATCTTACTGTTTGGTGTGCAGAACTGAGTAGTTTTACTAACAGTTATTCATTTAAATAGAGTTCATTTTAATCTCATCAGCAGAGAAATAGCTGCCCATGAAAGCAACATACTTTGCAGCCTTCCCATACCAATCAGATGATTTTGCTAGAAGACAAGATATTACACAAAAGTGCTGTAAACAAATATTTGAAGAGAATTACATTATAAAATGGGGAAAAAAAAGGGATATAGAGTCAGGAAAATTTAGTTATCTCTGCTTTGGAAGGCTCAGCAAAATAAGGGTGTGAAAACCACACAAGGTACACCTCTTTCAAAGAGCTAAGTCTTACAGAAAATGATTGTTAAATTCTCAATTATTTGCAGGTAAAAATTGACAAAATATTATTCAAAAATAACAGGCATACATGCCTACACACATTCACTGGACTCCTAAGAAAATACTACATTGATATCACTATTCTCAAATTTTCTGGAAAAAGTTCTAGACAATCAAACTTTTAAAGAACACGGATAAGGGGAGAAGAAGAAAAGGACAAAACAGTCTAAATTTGGGATTTTTCACAAAGTAAAAAATCTGGTATTGGTGAATGTGACCAGATCTTCACAAGGTATTCATATTTAGCTTTTGTCTAATATGAATTTTTGAGTGAGTTTAACCAGATTAGAAAATAAAGACTTCATGTGGTGTCATGGGTTCAGCAGTAGCAGTAATTTTTCTCCGTGGTAGCTGGTGCAGCGTTGTGGTTTTGACTTTCGGCCTGGGAACAATGCTGACAACACCAATGTTTTCAGTTACTGCTTAGAATGTTTTGGTTTGACCAAGGACTTTCTGAGCCTCATGCTCTGCCAGGGAGGAGGGAAAGCCGTGAAGAAGCAGAGACAGGACATCTGACCCAAACTAGCCAAAGAAGTGTTCCATACTACATCACGTCATGCCCAGGGATGTAAAAAAACGGAGGGCAGAGACCTGGAAGGGTGGGGGTTCGCTACTGGGTCGGGCTTGGTATCAGGTGGTGAGCAATTGTATTAACTTTATTTGTATTTCTCTTGTCATTATTATTATTGGTGGTAGCAGTAGTGTTTTATGTTATACCTTAGTTACTAAACTGTTCTTATCTCAGCCTGTGGGAGTTGCATTCTTTCGATTCTCCTTCCCGTCCCTCTGGGAGCTGAGGGGAAGTAAGAGGGGGGGAGTGAATGAGGGAACTGCCTGAGAGGCTTAAACCACAACATGAGGAAATTTAGATCAACTAACAGTTCAAGCAGAATGGTCAACATAACAAAACCAGACAGATTTAAAAACTAGAAAGCATAAACGTTATGCAAAAAACTGAGAAAGTGAGGAAGGGGAATTAAAATAAAATGCAAATTTGGATATAAATCAAGTGTTATATCTTACTACAAAAGCACAAGAACTTAAGCCTAACAATTACAGATGTTTATCCAACTCCCTTTTCAGAATATCTTTGCATCTGAGAAGCAATGCAACGATCATGAATAACAGTGGTAGCATTCCAGATTAGAGGTCCATAAGGATACTTGCATAACTTCATATTTGTCATTACCAGGAATAACATAAGAGGCTGAAATGCTCCACAATAAAGCAAGAGTCTTGGACTAAACTAGAATAAACAGTAGGCTAGTTCACATTTCTTTAGCAATAAGAATCTTTATTTAGGCAACCTGGTGGTAGCCAGAGAACCCTGAGAAAGTAAAAAACCAACCAAAAAACTCAAAAGTAACTGGGTAAGCTGAAACAGTCAGAAAGAAGTTTTTATAAGGATTATGATAATGCTACCATATGTAAAAATATTTGGTTTTCATTATAGACTTGTAATTACATTTAAGAATAGCATGGGCTATCACATAGATGACTGTGGCAAAATTTGGTGTTTCTCAAAGTTATCAGGAATTCACTTACCTTGAAATTTTTTTAAGTGAATAACCACCTCATGGTTTAAGGCCATCTCAATTAGAGACTAGCAACTGCGCTGTAGAAGAATCTTGTACCTGCATACTGAGTTTTTAAACACAAGAAGAACCTGTCCCCTCCTGTCTCTTACAAAACAGGACTGCTAATGCATCACAGAAACTCTGGGTGTGTGCTTCTGTGTGCATGTGCACAGGAGACCTTATTGCTGAGATCTGGTCAAGAAACTGCTGAAGCTGGTATAAGAGCTTATCATAAATCACTGGGATTGAATTACATAAATCACCATTTTCTGAAACCAGTATTTAGCATTCCACAAGTTTCTTCAGACAATCAAGCAGTGAAAGAAAAAGTCTAAGGTGGTTCCCCTTGTGTGGGCCTGGCCACAAATTTGATTTAGCAGATCACAGCTAGTAGGCTACTGCTAATCTCTTTCGTGATTATTATTTTTGTGGACACATATTATATAACATGTGCTTTAGACCATCTGTTCCATAGATATTTTTGGCTATTAGAAGTCATTGCTAAAATGTTGTGCAATTTATTTTATTTTGCAATTGCAGGTTTATATAAAGCACATCAGAATCGAACATAATAACAGGAAAAAAACCCAAACAAAACCCAACAAAAAAAAATCTAAAATCTAAAAATCTTATCCTACTTTGATCTTGCTAACTTGAAATTCATAACCTTAGAAATAGCTGTTGTTGACATAATCGTGAAGTAACAAACTTTCATACTGGGAGGATTAAATCAGTAAGTCTTGAACTCAATGCCAGACCACCTACTTATTTATTTGAAGGGTAAGCACACCAGCATTGACAGATTCAAGCTGCTCTTGCTCCAAGACAGCTATGTCTTGTCAGGGACAGACTTAACTCACACCACCTTCACACTGTGTGAAGGTTATTTACCTTATTTGTGAAAGAGAAGCATGCATTAACAGGACTGGAGATTTTACAAGTAATGGAAGAATTCACTTCTGTTGGTTCCCATTTAGGAGTTTATGGACTACTATTATTAATTCATCTATGTAATCCTCTAAACTCCCTTTAGGATCTTGAATGAATATGTTCTCCATATTTTGTAAGTGATCATTCTGTGTAGCTGGGGTTAAAGTATCTATGATCAAGTTTATGATACAGAGAAATCTCCACAGAATCCTCCCATGCATACCTACACCAGAGCACACCAGTTTTCTCTTCAGTAAACTCCAATGTAAATGTGCTAATTTCTATTCTCTTTCTTGCACATTTCCTTTATACTATGGGGTCTTTGGCAAGCTTTTTGCTCCTGATGGGTCAGAATCTATATTTATAAAGTCCTAACTCTTCTGGTTAGTTGCTCTTCAAACTCTACTTTGTTCTTTCTAATTCTGCTTTAACAATTAATTGGCCAAGTCTGCAATGCTTCCTAGCTTATTTGGATACACTTCAGGTTCTGAAGTTTGAACTCTGATTTCTAGGAAGCTTCATGTTGCTACTTGGCCATGTTCAAGTGAAAACAGTACAGCTAAGCTATAACTTACCTTAATAAGGATGTAATGATCTAAATCTATAGTAGTGAGAAGTTTTGATACCAGAAACTGGAATGAACATATGAGGTCATGTTTCGACTAATGAATGCAATATTCACTGTTACTGATAATATTCACTGTTACTATCAGGAAACACTTGTCTATAAGGACTAATGCTGTTACTGTTATTTATAATAAGAAAATTACTAGGAAAAATACCAAAGCAATGCACAACAGCATTAGAGAATTTACAAATAAACCCACATGTATACTGGGGAATGGTGGGTGGTGGTGGAAGAGAAGTCCATTTTCCAAAGAGACCAGCTTATTTGCTCATTTGGAAATGTTTATTTAGGATAAAATAAAGTAGAAAGTCTACATTTTTTAATTCTCTTAGCTTCGTGCTATCAGTCCTGTTTTGTTTTTTTTTTTTTTTTTTTTTTTTGTTTGTTTTTTTTTGTTTTTTTTGGTTGTTTGGGTTTTTTTTTTAGCCACTTCTATAATTCACATTGCCTAATACAGGGGTTTATTACATAAGCATAAAAAATACATAGCCTTCTAGGTAAAATGCTTTAAGCAAGAATTAGATTTGAGCTACATTTCAAGCTCAAATATGGAAAAGTTGAGTACTTGGTAAGTTACTTCTATTGGGGTACTGCTTACAATCCTGGATACTGATTTGAATGCAGATAAACCAAAGGTATTAATTTTTGTTATGTTTCCACTTGAGAGGTAAATTTTTCTTCTCTGTGTAAGAAAGCCATGAAACCTGCGCAGTTTTAGACTACTTAAGACTATGTGTTACTGTTAGGTGCTTTCCCAAGTAACCTAGACTGATCTGAGTCATCAAATCACGAAATTCTGGGAAGAAGGTTTTTTTTTTAAGATTTGAGTTTATTTCTCATTACCTTACTCTGATTTGATTGGTAATAAATTAATTTTCCCCAAGTCAAGTCTGTTTTGCCCATGACAATAATTGGTAAGTGATCTCTCCCTGCCTTTATCTCAGCTGACAAGAATTTATTATATTTTCACTCCCCTGTCAAGCTGAGGCAGGGAGTGAGAGAGTAGCTTTGGTGCGCAGTGAGAGAGCAGCTTTGGCGGGCACCTGGCATCCAGCCAGGGTCTACCCACCACTGCTGTCAGCCCAAACCATCCAAATAATCTCTTTAAAGGCCCATAATTAAATTAAATTTTGAAAGTAAGTGTTTTCTGAAATTTATGCTGAACAGAAGAATCACATTTGTTTGACTGGACCTCCTACACATGAGAGCAAACACTGCCATTGTGGTACATCTGTGAAAGTGCTAATAGTCTTGCACGTGTCAGCCCTAAACCTGTATAACAATATAAGATCAGAAGTTGGATTTTTGACAATACGAAATTACTGAGGCTGTTTTTCTTAGAAAACATTCACAGGATAATTGCATGCTAATTATTATATACCCATTTTTCATTTAAATATATCAAGAGGCTACTAGAACTTAAAGGCTCCTTTGTAGGTTTTAGATAAAAAGCATCAGACCTGCCTTCAAGAGATCTAAACTCACATCCACACTCTTCCAGTGCTTGCAGTATGACCTTGGTTAAGTCAACGTATTTAAAATTGCCAGTTTCAATGTAACATCTAATGCTGGTAAGACATAAAGCTAAAGGTGACTGGAGAGAAGACAATAATACAAGCACAGAGCCCTGCCCTATTTTAAGATTAGTTAACTTGCAATCTACTGACTGACTTGAGGAGCTGATAACAGTAACTTATAAGACAGAAAGAAAAACTTGTGCTCAAATATCTTCTTTTCAATCACAGAAGTGATAGTGACAGAGAAAGCAGAGAGAATCTCATTCAGAATCCTGAATTTTTAGCCTTTAAAAACCTTGCTGTTAACAGAGCCTGAAAACCTCCAAGAGTTCTGGGAAAAATGTTACATATTCAACCAGTGTTGCCATTACAACAGAGGCATTTGGCATTTTCAGAATTTGTTCAATACTTAAGGTAATAACTAATAGTTAAACATTTGATTAAGCAGCCATTTTTTCACATTTCCAAAATACTAATATTTAAAATAAAAAAAAACAATCAGTCTGTCACTTCACACACTCTGGGAGGTTTGTGCTCATCTGGAAAAAAACCAGCATGATATCTCACCTGTACCACTGAGATTTACAGACGTTTAAGCATTCCTTTAGTGTCACAGTTAGGTCTTCAACCTGATCCTTACTAAATTCTTTGCAAACTAGCCATATCAAGAACACACTCTTCCCAGGAACAGCGATAAAGAGGTGATAATTCAGATCATGAGAAAGGCATGACTTACCTTGTGAAAGTTCCTGAAATATGCTGCTTTCTCATCTGGAAATTTTTCTAGTCTCCTGGGTCCTTTACTGGAAGCCTTCTTGAAAACTAACCAACAACGCCTGAAAATCTGCAGATGAAACCAGTGGATTATATTAGCTTTTCTTTAAAGGTGGACAGTACCCCACATGCATTCAGTTACATAGTTGACTTGGAAAGAAATTTTAAAATTACAGTATTTTATTTTAGAAGTCTGGAAAATTTTGAGATCATCAATTATTTCTACACAAGTAATCAAAATTCATCAATTTATACATATTGTTTGTCAGTCTTTTGTAGACTTTTTTCCTTTGATTTCTTTCATGCATGCCAAATTTAACAATTCCTGAATACAAGTAAATCTATGAACTTTGCATACATAAAGAATTATAAGGCTGTCATTAGAGAAATCTCAGAAATCATTCCATGCATTTCTAGCTTTCGTGTTTATACTCTATTTCTGTGAGAGTATTGATATCACTGTGAAACTTTGCTTTTAACAGAATACAGGAATCAGCAGGCAGTTAGTATAAACTTGTATGCACAGAAAAGAAAACACAAGGTTGAAATAAACACCAATGTGATCATTACTGGACAACAACATCTCATTCTCTCACTTCATTAAATGATAAACTTTCTAAGGAAAAACTACAAAGATTATTAAAGTTTGGGAAGAAGTTGTGAAAAATAAAATCCTTCAGAAAGCCCAAACCAAAACAATATTATCCTCTGATTTTTATGAGAAACACACAAGATTTTGTTTAAAATGTGCTTTTCAGCAACAAGGGTACTTTATTAGATTATCTACCAAGCATTCTGATAGTATTGCCATAACAAGAAGTTATGAATCAGGATTGAATTATCAAATAAGAATACATTTGCAGTTTAAAGGGAAGCTGATAAAGGATAATCCTCTGGACTACATTATGCAAGGAAGGGATTCGATACTAATCTAATTTTATAATCTATGAAAACAGTTTCCTTCATTCTCATTTTCAATACTTGCACAGTTTATAAAGAATAACATATGTATTTTTATGTAGTTATTTCAAGGATACATATACTGTAATTATAAAAAATAAGCTTAATTAACTACATTCTGATAGAACAATACTGACTACTACTCTGTTGCCATTATCTCAAATGAGTGTTACCACGCAAACTAAGTTTTCTTTCAAAGAACCAACCACTGAACTACAGTATCAATATGTTTAATTATGAAGACTTTTGGAAGAAAAGATAGCATTTAATGAAATTCCATTCAAGTATACTTCTTAGAAAGCATACAAGTTTTAGGCTTTTTCCACTAAGGTTGCAAAGTGGCAACTGTACAACTATACTTCCTATCTCAGAAATTACTTCACCTGACCTGGGGGAAAGCAAAGACAATATCATATTTTACGAAAAAAAAAAAAAAAAGAAAAAAGACATTACACCGTGGGACATCATAAACCATCTTTATTAGATAATACTTTCTCCAAACAACATCTTGAAAGTGTTGCAACTTACCAAAGCAACAGCACTGCTCCCACAGTTATCTTCTGATTAACCCATATTAATGCTTCATAACATTATGGTGTGAAAAGCTTTACACATCGGTAGAGGATAGCTATGCTATTTTGACTTTTCTAAAAACAGCCCAAATGTTCAAAAGGGACGTATTTATTCATTTAATAAAAGTAACACTTTTAATAATATTCATGGCTCTTCTGGGATCTGGGTTGTTTCGTTTTTTGGGTTATTTTTTAAATCTATCTCTATTTTCAGTTCATCTCTCTTCCTCTGTGGAAAGTGTTTTCCTAAGAAATTTTTTAATGAGAGTAAACCCATTGTCTTAATCTCAAATCTTTTATTGATTTCCTTATTTTCATTATCCTCCCTTAATGGTCCTCAAAGACTTCCCTTTAGGAAAAACAGATTAACCTACAGGCTCCAGCAGCAGCAGCAGTGGGTTTCAGCAGTCACAGAATCCACATTTTACAGGTAACCTGAATTTCTGAGAACTGGTGATCAGGTTACAGAAGTTTTGTGCTAGTTGACCAAGAAGCTTTTTGAAGGGTGAAAGGTCATCTAATGCATACACCAAAGCAATCCCTTTCAGTGAAAAATAAGCAGGGTCTCCTGAATGCCAACTTCAGTCTTTTTCCACTGGATATCAATCTAGGACAGTGTGGAAGCAAGTTTGAGGCTTTGCAGCTAAACTAACAAAATTCAAGAGGGAGGCCTTGACTCTTTTACTAGTGGGCAACGTGCTATCAGTCTTTAAGGATGATACTTATTAGGACTTTTCCCAGGTTTCAGCACTGGTATGAATTCAAAGGCTTCTGCACACAGACTGTGGGAATGAAGAGCCCTACCTTTTAAAGAACATTGAATAGCAAGAAAAACAGTTAAGTTTTACTTTTAGACTGTTACTGCTTCAATTTATTGACATCTGGCTTTTTTCCAGACCTTTAGGGAGAGGGGAGATGTGAAGAATCGAATGGATTGAAGAGGATTCCTGATATAGTGTGTACATACACAAAGGTACATCCTTGTATCTGAATTTTGCTTTTTTTAACCTACTTTAAAAGCTGATATAGATGTATACAGCTCCACTTCATTTCAGCAACATTTTCCCTTATTTCACCAACAGACAGTTTGCATCTCAGTGTTTGAAAAAGCATTAGCATATGAATTTACCTATAAATATGGATAAATAGGTGCAGATGTGAGCACACAGCAAACAAACATTTGTGTTTCATAAGGCGCTTCATTGTTATACAGAAGCCTACTCAATTATTCACGAACTGTGAGATACTCTTTTATCCCTGGCCTACTTTAGGATGCCATTGGCTGTAATCAGAACTTCTGAAAGACTTCTGAAGTCCTCAGATAATTAGGGTAGCCACTGTGAAAGAAAGCAACATCAGGCCTTTAGCAACAGAGAAAAAAAGCATCATTCAAAGTGTTGTCTCAATAATATTTAGTATTTCTTGTGAGATTTAAGTGATCATTTAGTCAGTTTAACAGCAATCTTGAATGAGCACTCACTGTTCAGTGAATATGATTTAAAAATTTTGTATTAAGGGCAATGCTATTCCTTTTTTCTTGAGTAATTCAGAAAGATATTATTAAGTACATGCTATGTTTAGGGTTACCTTTTATTAAAGTATCAATTAGAAGGACAAAATTTGTTCAGTATAAACCTAAGAAGGATTCTATTGAAATTACCTGCTGAGTCCATGGCACAGCAGAATCTCTTTAAAGAACACCCTTCCTCTCTGTTTTACAAAATTCCACTACCTGTGATGGCAGTAACTCTGCACACTTATGGTCTGGTGACAACCGATTCAGCTACCCCTTGCAATATTGTACAGGAATGATTTTCATTACGATACACAAGCTTGCAGGGGACCATAGTCTCTGTTTCTAAGGATGGACTCTGAGCAGCCTCATCTCATTACAAGAGAAAATGATTCCAGATCTGGAATAATATAACCTTATCACCCCCAAATGGTTTCTGGAATCTTTCAACTCAGAAATTGAACTTCCAGTGCTGCACAATTTCTAATATCTTTAGAGATCCCTTTTTTATATTTTAATTGAAACATTGCAATAGATCAATTAATAATGAAAATCTCTGCATAATCTTCTTTTCTTACCTTTCCTTCCACTTACTTCACCTCTCAGCTCTCCCTTCCAGCATGTTCAGATTTTTTTAACGTTTTTGACTAATATAGGCAAAAGTTTGGCCTCTGAATGGGTCATTATTCTGCATGCTCATATCATACATTTCTGTCATCTTGTTGCCATGGTCATTAATAATAAATCCATTAAAAGACATATTACAAGAAATCCATTGGTTAAATTAGGTTTTAGAAAGAAGAAAAACTTTTTCCTTTTCCTAAAATAATTTAAAATAATTGGTTTACAGTAGGAATCTTATGTGTGATTTTTAATTTTACAGAGATTTGTAAAGACTTTTCCTAGTCATTTATGATAGATGCTTTTGAGAGTAACATTTCAATTTATCCACAGCAATAGCTAATAAAGCTTTGCCAGTCATCACTAATATTTAGAGAGGGGATTTTTACTGACAAGTCTGTACACATTATTCCAGAAATTCCACCTCACACTCAAAAAGCCCCCAAAACAAACCAGAAACAACCCCCTCATCCATTTTTTTTGTTTTATTTTATTTTAATAATGCCAAAAAAAGGAAGTTACAACACTATAACCTTTGTTTTTCGAACCACTTAATATGCTGAAATCTCCCTGCCCCTATCCAAAAAACTGTACAAATGGCAATCTCTTTCTTGGGTATATTAATAAACCACCTGATTTTCTGCCAGAAGCTGTAGAAACATTTGTCTCTTGAGAGAAGTAGTAGTGAGTCAGCTTTTAGTCACTAACAGAAACCCAGCACTGGCCAGGATGGGCACCAAAGCATCACTCATGCATTTTTTTTTTTTTTTGCTAGCATAACCCATTGAATGGTTTTCCCAGAAAATAGCTACAGAATAATATTCAGTCCCCCATTTACATCTTGTTAACTGTAGAGAAAGCTTGTTGTCTTCTCCTCCCTGACTTTCCATGCAGAGTGCTCTCCTGTTAAACAAGACAGTATCTTCAGCAAATGTATTAAAATCACTAAAAAATGAATTTGCTTAAATTTACTTCATTAGTTACCTCCATTAAAAATGGATACTGTTTTTTATGGGGTATGTGAGAGAAATGCAGTATGCTGTGAGCTAAAAAAAAAATCTTGATTCACTAATTAAAAAATGTAGCATTCATAATACGAAAAATAAAAATAATTGTCAGAGTAGCCATGTTTAACCATTGTTTAGACACCCACCACTTTCTGACTTTTCTGTGCATATTTTGGCAAAGGGAGAAAAGATTAGGGGTGACACCTTACCACTTCAGTGGAACTACACTTGTCAAGCATTCAAGCAAAATTCCAGAGATTTTAAAAGTGGCTATTATCTGTAAAAAGGCCCAAGAGGAAAATGGAAAGACAAAATAATTCATGCCTCAGGTAAAGAGGATGTTACAGGATATAAGCTATTGCTGGGTAAAGTCAATACAAAACAAAAAGAAAAAAACCCAAACACCTCATCCTTGCAATCTACCTGCCTGAGTTACCAGCACTTTGCATTAAAAAGACTGAAAACAAGTACTGCTGTATGAAAGCATACCTCTCCTCCTGCACTTGGGTTTCTGAGCATCTTTGAAAAATTAAGGTGCCCTACAAACAGTGTTTTCCCTGTCTGGAACAGCACTGATTTCTCTGTCTTGTTTATTGAAAAACAGTTTCCACTGCACTAAGTGGGTGCATTTTGGGTGGCAAGTTTTGATCCATATGAAGAAGCAAAAGAGATGGAACACTACCACACAGCACTGAGCTCCTGAATTAGTGCAGAGGGTGCAAAGTAGCAGGGAACGGAAGTCAGTTTCTGCTCCTTTACCACACCATGTATCTCCCAGCAACAGAACAGAGATCCTCCATAGTCATCTAACACCCACCCCCCAACAGGAGGAGCAGCAAAACCCTGTAGCCCTGCTCAGAAGCATGAAGTTACTTGTTTCTGTCAGAAGCTCTGGGATGTGGGGCCAAGACTGTACCACAAGACACAATAAACCTTGGAAGGCTTTCCTTTTTCTTTATTGATTCTAACTCTCCACCTGCTCTTGGCTATTTCAACATATTTTCTTACCAAATGTTACTAAAGTATCTACCACAAAGCAATTGCAATAAAAGCAAAGCAATATATCCCCAAAAGATCACTAGTAATGCGTTTAATAAAAAATGTTGTCAGAAGGCATGTTACGAATGCTATCCAACCCAGGAACATTCCTCATATATGATAACCTTGCATATACCCTTGAGCTTTATTTTTATCATCCTAATTAGGAAGCAAGGTCAAACCTCTAGTTTATAAACCTTGCAGTGTGACCTTCTGCAACATTATAAAAGACAATTAGGCCTAAGTTTTCTGATAGCATATTTTATTTTTATTATTTTCCAGATTGTCAATCTGCTGGCATTTAAAGTTAGGAATAAAAGAAATACAGAAACATCTGCTACAAACTGTTTAATCTCAGATTAGATCATTCCTTGTGGGCTTGATTGCAGTCAGTAAGAATTAGGTTGGTTAGACAGAGATGATTAGGGACAATTCACCCAGCTATAGTATACATACGTCATCTTTCTGCTGCCATAACATACCATTATAGATTCATATAGATGTTTATAATATACTGTAATTTATGGTGTTATAGTCACAGGCTATACATGTAATCCGTAAAAAGATGTATTTTATTATTAGAGATTTCTGTATAATCAAAGCACACCATAGTAATTTGCCAACTATTCCTATACTAACTAAACTACTGTGTGTATAAACACTTCAGCTACAGAGTCTGAAGTTGTCTTTTTTTTCTTTATTGAAAAGGAGTAGGGAATATATGTCTGAAGAGATTTGCACGTTGTATTCCTGTGAAAAGAGTTATACAATTTCATCAACCCTTAAGCAGCCTCCGCTTAAGAACTCGCCACCATTACTTTGCTTTGAGCTGCCACAAGGGCAATTCAAGGACAGAAGGGCAGCCTACACAAATAATGCATTCAGTCTTCATACCAGTCTGCAGATCAGCAGAACTTATCACTTATATTTGAATTGATCTTACTGTTATTAAAAAAAATCAGTTCCAGCAACCATTTTTTAGCTTCCTGCATTTCTGATGCAGTTTTGGTGAGACTAACTACAGTGATTCTTTTGGAGAAAAACTAATAGTGCTCGTTTCATGTCTGGCCTCAGAGTAGGTGAAAAAAGACCCAAACCAAACCATAATAAAAACTTGGTTGCAACTGTTTTAGCAGGCATCCAGCAGGAAAATCTCAGAACTTGCAACACTTTTTAAGAAATTATTATGCTGAAGAAATCTCAAGCATTTTACTGAGCTAAAACTGGATGTGTAGCACCTACTTATGAACAATTATGTAGCCAGAATTTGTACCCAAGTTCGTATGTCCTCCCACAGATACTTTTCTAAATGTAATCAGAAAAGAATACCAACAGAGAAAGTTATGGTTTCCTTATACTTTAATATGAATTTTGAGTAACCTCTCAAACTGAACTGGAGAAACTAACTTAACTCATCTGAATTTTCTTGGTGGAAATACCAGTTTCCTGTCCCCCCTCTTTTTTACAATGTTTTACTTTCATTAGTTAAAAATAAGCACACCATAGCTGAATATGATAAACCACAAACAATGGTTTGATATTATGGAATGGAAAGCAATATTTACAGAGGAAAAGATATAAATACTTTCATTAGCTTTTAATCATATAGCTATGTATTTAAATAATGGAAATACCACTGCAGCAAAGCTTCTTAATTTTTGACTTTTCCATAGATGAGCTTTTTAAGATGAAATGCAGTATCTTTTACATATATTTAGTGGGCTGTCATCACTTTGTTCTTGAGAAAGTTAAAGGCATTTAGCATACCTACAAGGGAACTTAATGCTGAGAAACAGACCAGTTTGAGTTATTAAGATAGCTTTCTTATTTACATCTTTATAAAAGTAAATTTAGACCTTTGCATGCAGCCTGCAATAATACACATTTAAAGATTGTATCTATCTGCTCAGATCCTATTTTATGTTAGGAAGGTGGGGATTTGTGAAATTAAGGGTTACACAATCAAAACCGTGCAACAGAATATCTTAAAATGAAGGAGAGCCGCCAAACAGAATAGCAATTGCAAACATTTGTTCTACACTACTAAGGGGCAAAATATTAAACAATTTTTACAGCTCAGATTTAGAGGGTTACAAGCTCAAATTCAGCTTCAGAATCCAAAATTATCCCTTAGCTTTATATGAGTTAGTATTCTATTAAATCTATCCCTACTTTTCCCTATGTTATCACACAGAGCCCAACTTAGCAGAGGTATCACAGGTATTAGTGCTCAAGACGCTCTTGTTTTAACTGAAAAGTGGAAACAGTGTGTTTTGTATAGGATTTAATATAGCTGAGCACAGCACCAAGTCTTAATCTCTTTCCACAAAGAACAAGAAATGTGAGCTGAATGTAAGTGCCACTGTATATATATGTAGGTGTATAATTTCTAACAGCAGTTGGTCCTCAAAGTAGAATAAGAAAGTTAGTCTTTTATTCTTGCACATATTTTGTCATTTGAGCATATATGTTGAAAAATCTTGCAAATCTAGCCACACTGATACATACGCTAACTGTAATCTATAGGTGCCATTATTAAATGCCCAGTCACAGTCCCAGGCATGCATGCAATGTGTTTAAATACAGTGGGACTAAATAGTATATAAATGCCACCATGGAAAAACAGCCCTTCAAACATACTCTGATACACTGTACTACAGAACAGAGTACAGATTCTAAAAATGGCATTTATCCATGACATATCATTCAATAAACCTCTGAAGTATAAGGTTGTATGAATCAATCCCTTTGATTTCCTAAAAATCAAATGTATCTTTCTTTATGAAGTTACATATCCTGCTTTGACTCTCTCTCTTAAGTATTGTGACATGTCAGACAGACTTTAAGAAGAAATTAATCTTATACAGAAAAGAAGATGTTCTGCAGTAGGATTCAATCAGGATCCTACGAAGAGTAATGATAAAGAGGATTTCCAATGTCTGTGCTGTTTTTTTAACACTTGATCAGCTGCATTGCTATAACCTCTAGGTTAAATCTCCTCCTGCCAAAACATCATAGTTTAACAGATGCTAGTGTGCCCCAAAGACCTTCATTACATCTCACTTTTAATCTAATTGAAGGAGAGGAATATGAATTAACAGTTCATGGTAAGCAGAAATAGTTAAAAGCTTAGCAAGAATCCTCTGCAGCAAAAATAAAATGGATAATAAAACTGAGCACTGCAGTGAAATTTTCTGCAATATTCATACACAGAACTACCTGGAATTTTTAAAGTAATAAATAAATTAATAAAAATGTCATTTGCTGTGGGTCTTAAGAGTTCAAGAGAAACATAAAGATACTTGTTTCAAATACTTAATTTATCTGTATTAGTGATTCACTTTCTGCCGCTCTTGTGCTACTTATTTTACAATATTTCCTGAAAATCTTAGCTTAGATGTTACCAGTCTTGCTACTATACTGCACCAACATTGCACTGAATCAACATGTAATGCAAAGCAAGAAAAAGATGAGAAAACAAACATTTTTACACACAACTAAGAGGATCTGGAAGAAAAAGCTATAGCCCTTAGCTCTGGTAACTACCAACACCAGTTCTGTTCAGCTTTTGTTGTGAAAGCAAATTTTTAACAGATAAAAAGACAGCTCTTACTCAAAGAAAACTAGTATGAAAGAGCTTCCCTAGAACTCAAATGCAGCTGGTGTGTTACAATTCTCGTCAGAACGTTCTGTGGGGAAATGCGCTACTACAGGGAATTAGAAACTATGTTGTTAAAACCCGAGGGAAATAAGGCAGAGGGAAAGCACATGATTCCCAAACCCAGACTTCATAAATCCAAAAAAACACACTGAATTCCCTGCTCTGTACCTGTGTAAGATCTCAAAAAAGTCTGCTCTGGAAGTGGTTTACAGAGTCCCCAAATTTATCCAGGTACATCCACAGAAGACATGCCAGTGCTTTTACTGTGCTTTATCTCAGACCAAACCAGCAACACTCGAGGCATCATTAAGCAAACACAAATCTCTTTGTTAATGGAAAGACGGTCATTCCACCAAGTTGTTAATATTATTTCAGAGGGGAAAAAAAAACCAAAAACCAAAATCCAACAAACCAACAGCATCCCCACCCCCATCACTTCCACTGATTATCACCAGCTTTCCAGAGATGGAGGAGATAAGACTTCCCTTTTACAACCATTTCCCATGGGCAGAAGAAAATTATTAGTCTGCCCAACTGATGCTATTTATTTTGATATTCTCATCAGCTGCATATAAATAGAAAACATCTTTTCTACACTCTCGGGACTACCTAAAGGCAGGAGTGGCTAGAAGAGGAAAAAAAAAGGAAATAATATTGTAGCATTTCTGTTCAAATCAAACAGTCTGTGATTCCCTATACAGCATACAAACACCTAGCATATTGGTTCAATATTAGCTAACACAAGTTCCTTTTCTCACTTGAAGTATTAAAGTGCAGATAGGTCAACAGCAGAAAATTGTGTTGCCCACTTCCGTGACTGCTGAGATCAAGATCTTAAGGTGTAATATGTAGTCTAACATAAGAGGGAAAGCAGAAAAGAGGGTGAAAAGTTGTTGTGCTCTTTAGTATTAGCTCTACCAGCAGCAAAATTTGCAGTATTAACTAATCCTCACATTTCACTTGTGAAGTCTGAGTGAAAGATTAAGACTTAAAATGAAGGAGAGTTGTTACAGATACAGCTTTATTATATAGTGAGAGCAATGAATAAACTCACAAAACCACAGCAATTCTGCTTTGTTAAGCAAGTCAGATTAAGCAATCTTTCCATGAAAAAAGTCAGTAGAAAACTATAATTACAAAATAAAATATGCAGCTTTTATGGAAAACAAAAACAAAACCAACAAAAAACCCAGTAGGTTTAATAGAATGATTATTTATTAATAAATATAATAAATACTATAAACCATGAACCAAAAAATATTGCCGAATACTGTATGATAGAAGACACTGTCAGAGAACGGACTAATAATTTTATTAATTTTTTTTTTGCATTAGGATAGCAAATAAATAAGCAAAGTGTTATGACCAGTTCCTATCCTCTTCAGGATAAGAATTTATGTATATGGTGCCAACTGACTGGCTCACCATAGATACTGTCTTACACATTGAGTCCACAGAAGGTGCAAATTCTTGATGTTTTGTAACAAAGTTGTGGAAAATTTCCAATTTTCAATACCTTAGAATTCAAGTTTCTGATTTGGGGGTTGAGTGGGGAGGAAAGACAAGGAAGGAAAAGAGTTTTCAGTGTAGAATTACATAAATGAATGCTCACAATCCCAGGCATCCTCACTGAATGATTCAGAGTTTGAGAGGTGTTTTTTTATATTTACATAATCTCTATATATCAGACGATACATACTGACAGCAGTAGCTAACCTTCTGTTTCTGGATGTTAATCAGTATACTTTCTGGTCATTCACCCATAGATGTATTGATACATTTATATTATGAATAGGATTCTAAACTCACAGTTACATTATCAGGATCTCAGAAATTAATCCAAGCAATTCTTTTTACATGGCTGTTAAGCTCTTGCCAGCATACAGGCAGGTCGAAGTTTGGCATTGCAGAGCAGCGATAGCTACATGTACTCCCTTTTTGTTTTGAAGTCTGCACTTAAAATGACCCTGCTTGCATATCAACTGAAATAGGTAAGAGTTGGGCATAGATGAATGAGAGGAAATGTGCAAGTCACTGAGCCCTGCCTCCTTCAGTTGCAGAATGTCATGCAATAGGTGCTTGCTATTTTTTTGATTTCCTTCTCTACTTGTCACACTATTTATAACCAAGGCAACATTTGAAGTCTGACAGTTTTTCTTGTCGTCCTCATGGTACTGGTTTACTAGGATAGAAATAATTTCTTTCCTTAGTAGTAGCAGGGAGTAAAAATATTGGACATTTCATATTCATAATTCTTTTAGGTGCTCATTGGCTAATATGCAACCATGGTGCCTTGGAGAGCTAGCTTTTAGTGTGATTTACTTTATGAGCTTGTCCCAGTGGAAATTTTAATTCTTGCAGCTAACATCTGCATGAACAGATTTTTGCCTTTGATTCCAAATCACTTGGTACATTCCTCTATCGGCTTTTGTATTTTTAACATATATTATAATGAATCTATCAGCAGGAAGAGCTGTTCCAGTGCAGACATGGAAGATCAATGCAGCATTCACCTGTGAAGTCACAGCATTAGATCACAGCAAGACAGCCACTGTGACACACTCAGCAGCTGAGGATGCTGTACCATCTTACCTTTTGATGGCAGAGCCTTTTGTTCTGTTTCTCTTTATAAGAATCCAACTCTATTCTTTCCAGACAGTACATAGTGTATTATTTCTCCTTTGGCTCCACTACCTTCCGAATTAACAAACCCCTGCTTCTTATTGTTTTCCCTCAGGTTTTCTTAAGTCTGCTCTGCTGGACTTTAAGTATCTTTCAGTAACCACCTTAAATGAGTTCAGTCTTGGTTTATGATGGATTTAAGCTCTAAAACTTTATAAATTAATAAAAATTACATAAATGGAGCTGACTTATAATGGAAAATCAGCCATATTTACAGTGGAAATTCTCTACTTTTTCACAGAAATCTACATTTCTCTACCATTACTTCCATTACTACTGCTATTTCAATTGTTGCATATGACAGGAATTCCTTTCTACTATGAACAGTCTCCATTCTTTTATTATTAGCAGCACAGAAGTTGAAGAATGTTATTAGCATTAGTAATTGTCTTACAGGATATGTTCCTGTGCAAAGGCACGGAGGAGTCAGTTTATTTCTATCCCACATACACAGCTTAAGTCTCCTATTATCAAACATTAGCAAACTTCATTCTACAAAAATACTTACATTAATGTGAAGTGTACATGCAAAATATGTATATGCAAAAGATATTTTCCATATCTTTGATTCCAAAGTCTGCAGAAAAATCATTAAAATGCAGGTTTTAATGGTACAGGCATTGAAGACAGGGGTTTATGGGGGTTTTAATTTTTTTTAAACTTGGTCTTTGTAGAAAGTAATAGTATATTTGTTCAATACTTGTTTTCCATGCCTCATTTATACTAAACTCTTCCAGTCATCTTTTGCAGAGGAAAGTCTTGATCAAAAGGGACTGAAAGTAATATTCCTACTGATCACCAGCAGAAATGAGAAGAAAGCAACTTTGTTTCAGAAAATAGCCAAGTTTGACTTCAAAATATTGTCATTTATATGTCTGGTCAAAATTACTGTCAACAGGTCTACATGAATATTTTCCCAGTTTCCCTTTATAATTTTCTTTCTTGCTCATTGCTAACAAAAATTCATAACCAAACATAGTAAGAAATCAGGAAACTAATACTTTTACAAGATATACCAATGCAGTTCAATACTAGAGCTAATCTTTTGGACAAACTCTTTCGAGAAGCACAGTAACATTAATATTTTTTTTTCTTTATCCTCTATCTTCCTGGCAAGAATCATTAGAATTGTCTTGACAGAATATGCACAAAGTAGTCCACATACATTCAGCTTGTCCTTCAGTCCTCTTCAGCATCCAGAAATCCAGCCAGTGAAAAAGCTACAATTTTTTTTCATCTTAATCTTTAGTTCTAGAAGTCTTCAAACAAACTCCAATTGAAATTGAAGCACAATAAAAACCTTGCACCCACACAATTTTACCTAGGACTAACAAAAATATTTTCAATTCCTTTGGATCATCAGTTTTTGTCCAGGGACTAGACTGTGTTTTGGTCTTATTTAGAGTCTTAATGCTTATTTAAAATGTGATTATTTTAAAAGAGAAGTTAAAAGTTCTCTCTCCTTCCCCCATGTCTATAAATAGAAAATAACAGTTTAATTTATGAAAGACAATAATGAGCCTTTGATGTTTTTTCAGAACAAAAAAGGAAAACAGTTAAAAAAAAAAAAAAAGAGAAAAAACCCTCAGTGACCGAAAGCTAGTTCAGTAACACAATACAACACATACTTAATTGCTTTAAGGTCATGCATGTTATGTCATTCTACATGTCACTGTTCCTTTTAACAACACTGCACCATTTCTCCAGAGATGTAAGTCACTTTTCTAAGTGGGTGTTTGTTCTAAAAATATATCCACAACTAAACATCTGAATGTGTTTGTGCAGTGTGTGTATACCTTTACTCAGAAGCTTTACTGGGGGGTTTGTATACCCTCAAAATGAGGGCATAGAAGGTGTCAAAATTTAACCAATTTATAAGCACCTCAAATGGAAAATTAGTTAGCACTAAGGATTTAAAGTATATGTTATTAAAAACATGAGCATTTGCACACATTGCTGACTGAAGTTCTTAATTTTTAGGACAGCACTTTTTCCAGTGTTACCACTGGTGATTAATATTTCTTAGAGCTATCGCAGAGATGGTATGTGTCTTATCAGAGAGTGCTTACATTAAGAAATCTATTTTAGTATCACTCTCATTACTGCTGCAGAGGATTCCTGCAAACTGTGATCAGCAAGAGTTTGATATGATGGCTGAAATTATTTTAAAATCACATGCTAGTAGTCAGCAGTCCCACTCAGGGGTGTTGGACTAGCTAACATCCATCCAGCTACCATATCCTAAGAATATGTGCATTAATGATGAAATGCAACCTTAAATGCTTATATTTTCTGTTAGAGCCATATTTAGCTATATTTTTCTCTGCAAAGAATTCTTGAGGAAAAACAACTTGGAGGGCTCTTTCTCTAAAGATACCACCTTTTTATTCATCTCAGTTTTCCCTATTATTCCCTTTAGAAATGGACTTAAATAAGGTGGAGCAAAATTGGTCCATAGAGCCTACAAGAGGTTTTGCCACTTGTAGACCCGAGAAGCAGGGCAGGGCTCCCAAGCAAACCAAAACGGTTGAAAGGTATCAAGGCAGCCTTCTATCAAGGTCTACTTCTGAAACTGTAGAAAACACTAACACAGTACTTGCTTTTCCCAAGCCAGCCTTAGTCTTCCCTTTCCACTCCCCCTCCCCCGTTCTTTTATTGCTACCTTCTCCTCAACAACAAAACTTGTGTCACTTCTGGGGAGAAGTAACAGGATGGTGGCTCTTTCCCCTTTTAAGATTGTGAAAAGATCTGAAATTCAACTTTCTCCCTTCTAAATAAAGGAAGGTGATCAAGTATCATCAAGATACTTGTATCAAGACATATCTGGGAAAGTGCGAAACTTGTATCTTTTACTCTCAGGCGAGGATAACCTGCATCCTGCACATATTAAATATGACCATTTTGTTAAATTTCAGATAAAAATTGTATATGGCCAATATATAGGATTTTCAATTAAGATTTTCTTAAATTTTTTTCTGTAATGGCAATTTTCTCTCCTTTTCAATGTCATGTTTTAAGAGCCCTGAACAAATCACAGTGTTTACAGCCCTGCCACTATTGTAACAGTGGTTTTGATGACAACATCCATCATTGCACCACAACCTAGGCTACACAGGCCACAGGCTCAAATCAGCTCCTTCCTGTTGATTTCAGAAAGATTCTTAACACCTTGCAATCTAGAAGTTGAAGTTTCATTGATCTTGAAATATTCTTCTAAGATTTTCATTACCAGTCCAAGAGTCCTAAGTCTGAGACCTCTGTGGCTCCAAAGATGTAAATTATTGCTTGAACAGAAAAGGATTTGCTTCTAAGCATTCCAGAAAACTTATTTCCTGCATGTCACCTGCAATTGATGGTAGCTGAATGAATAAGGCAAAAAATTTACGTGTGAAGACACCCAGGATAAATGGCTAGATTTTAATTCTTTCATTTTTCATCTAAACAACTATAAGTACTGCTGAAGGCAAGCATAGCAAGTTGCTTCGAGCTATTCACCTGAAGTGACAAAAGGTTTAAAAAAATGTCCCATTTTCAATTCCTCATAGTAGATTCCTTTAAGTAAATATGACAGTAGTAAATATATAAATAAAGAGAGGTTGGCTATTCTTTTCTTACTCACATAGAAGTATTTCCCACAGCCAAAAGAAGCAACTTTTCACAACTAAACGCAAACTGAACAAATTAATTCAATTCCTGAAAATTAGAAGAAAATGAGAACTAGATTTTTATCTTGTACCCCTGAAGAATTATTTTTCAGACAGAATGAAATAATTAACATTTACCATCCAGAAAAGACTCCCAGATGGTCCAAGTCTGAGAACAGGGGAATTCTGCCAGTGTAAATAGTGCTTGTCCCTCAGTGATCTGAAAGCTGGCACTTCACCTGTTTATGAGCAAGAATTTAGTCTCTGGGCCTGAAACTTTGCATCCATTGAAGCAGCAATGACTAAAACATAGGAGAGAAAGAGGTCCAAGCAACTACACTTACATCTTGTGAGATGGTCAGCTACCAACTCTACTTGGAAGCAGCTGCATCTGGCCTCGTGGCTGAAGGCCAGGATGGTTGTCCACAAAAAAATTAGCTACCCCAGGAGTAATGAATAGTCATCATCATCATCATCATTCGGGTAAACTCAGAGGAGAGTTATGGCTTAGACACACATTTTATACTAGAAGTAGCTCTTGTGACTATAGTGGACAACCCCTAAAACTCATTCATCTCATTCATGACTACTCCTGTTCAGATCCACAGGACAGATATTGCCTGCATTGCAGCAAAACAAGCAGAGTGTAACAGTCTCAGAAATTACCATTTCTCTTCTATTGTTTTACGATACAGCCCTCCTCCCAACAATTTCTTTATTTAATCCTTCTAAACCAAGCAAAATAAATGTGCAACAGAACGCCTTTCCCTGCATACACACATACAGATATATAACCAGAAACTTCAAAGTACATGATCATGGGTAGTTCCATCCTCCATGGCTTTGATAGTTCCATGAATTCAATGAGAATTTGAGCATACAGCTTACTACAGAACAATCATCCTGTTTCATGGAAACTGAAAAGGCAGGTGTTGTGGGAGAATATTACTATTACTACTACCACTAAAAGAATCAGAATATACAAAACAAGCAATGCACAATGCAATTGCTCACCACCTGCCAACTGATGCCCAGTCAGTTCCCAAACTGTGGCCCCTGCTTTCCCCCTAGTTTATATGCTGACCCCAACATCATATGGTATCATTTTGGCCAGTTGGGGTCAGCTGTCCCAGCTGTGTCCCCTCCCAGCTTTTTGTGCACCCCAGCCTCCTCAACTGATGGGGTGGTGCGAGAAGCAGAAAAGTCCTTGACTTAGTGTAAACACTGCTTGGCAACAACTAAAACAATGTGTTATCAACATTGTTCTCATTCTAAATCCAAAACACAGCACTAAAAAGAAACCAGCTACTAAGAAGAAAATTGACTCTATCCCATCCAAACCAGGGCAGTAGGACAACATGGTATTTATACAAACTCTGCTGTAACCTGACATCCCCATTGAACACCCCAATTCCTGGGTTGAAATAATTTTCTTCTCTCACCACTTTGAATCAGGCACAGAAACTGAACCTCTTAAAAATTCAGACGATTAACTAATCAGCTGTAGAAAAAGAAAATAATCTGAATGTACTGAGATATAAAAAAAATCTCTACTAACTCATTAATATCAAAGTTGGGTGTATTTTTATTTTTTTCTTTTACTGCTAGATGTCGTAGCATAGCGGTTTCTCCATCATTTATCATTTTGCATTGGAGCTGACAATGAAGCATGAATGCCGACCTGGTGGCATCACAGCTATTTCCATAGCAACACACCAATTTCCCAAGCACTGTCATGTCTCTACATTCACTGAAAGCTCAAAGAATAGCAAAGCTGAGAGAATGTTTGTCAAGCATTCAAACACATGACTAGTTTCAAGTACCTTCTTAAATCTTAGAATAGACCAAACTCTGTATTTTCAGTTAGAATACTGGCATAAATACCTAAAGAAAAACAACAACAAAAAACCCCAAAACAAACTCAACCAAAAAAAAAAAAAAAAACCCAACAAGTGTTTGGGCTTGGTGGTTGTTGTTAACATTTAAGATTTTTAGTTAATTCCAGTAAACCTGCAAATGGATGACTACTTCAAAATAGATTCTTGATTCTATTGTTCATTTCCATTTCTTATATCATTTGTATTGCAACATAGGTTATCTAAATAACGGATGATCTCTTTAATGCTTCACTGCATTAGCACTTAATATAGCCCTTAGAGGATACAATGTATACTAGGTTTTAAACACTAAATTGATTTAAAATTTCTTTGCCTGTTGCTGACATTCATTATTTACTAAACACTACTAAAAGCAAACTGATATTCACAACAGCATAAGTTTCATTATTGGTTAACAAATAAAAAAGCCCTGAAAGAAAGCAATCACATTAATAACAAGATCATAATTTCTGAATATACCAGTAAAATTTAAACAAACAAACCCCCCACTTACTACCACCTTTTTTAGCAAGAAATCTGAACGCGAATTAAATTTAAAAATTGCATGTTCTTTCTCAGAATGTCCCACTGCATATATTTCTCAAAAGAAACCTTAAGGCTAATAAGAAAAATCATTTGACTACAAATTGGTTTACCTTCAATACAGCCAGGCCAATTAATCACTGTGCTCCTATCAGAGTATTCAAATATATTATACATTAACAAGTTACCTACAAAATAGCAGCCTTGTAATAGAAAGTAAAAACCAAAACAAGGAAAAATTAATGACATATTGAACACACGCTCTGTCTTCCAGAGTCTCCTCTGTTTCATAGAACTGCTCTGAATCAAACCTCCATACTTTCCTTCTTCCCAACTCACATCTTTACAATTTCAGCCCACCCACATAGCTACCCAAGAGCCAGCATGGGTTAATTGGTTTGGTTTTATTTTCCTCAAATCCTGTAACCCTTTAAGGGATTCACAACGAAAAAAATTTGGCTTGGTAGACTTTTACAAGAACCAAATCCTTCTGGTTAGCTCATCTTAAACAGCCATCCATCCCACACCTAAAGGATTTTATACGCCTTCTGTGATGAAAGGAAAGCCCTTCATTAAAAGATGGGTCTATAACCAAATAAAGATATTTCTATCAATCAGGATAGGGGTTAGAACAACACAGATCATGTCCCAGTATTATGTATCACATGAGACATGAGATGCACAGTGCCTGGTACCTTAAAAGAGAAATGGCTAGCTGCATGGAGAAAAAGAGAACTAGTGTGATGTCTGAAAATGTTTTGTGCTTCAGAAAGGTTATGATTCACAACACATATTTTATCAGATAGTGATGTAACCAAAACAAAAAATGTAAGTGAAGCTAAACTTTATTCTTAATGTATGAGGAACACGTTTAGAAGAGATCTGAGCTGTGATATGAATCTTCTCTGTTTACTGCACCCTTCCCATTTCCTTGTCTGCTGAGCCCCTACCTCCTCCTTCACCATCCTCTCACTCTCTTATTTCCTCCAATTTCAGCTGAGCACTAAGAACTCATTCAACCCCATTACTTTGTTTTCATTGCACTCAGTCCCATATTTCAGGCATGCATTCAAGGTCCAAACTTTACCAGCTTACCTCCATTCATTCCAGTACATTTCCAACCCACCCTAGGAAATACCTCATGACCTAGGAAAGCCATGAGCAGCTCTCTCCACTTTCTAGCTTGAAATTCCTAGAGTTCAGAACCTCCCTCCTACCAGCCTGCCAAACTCACCAAAGCACCTTTTATTCACATACATAGTGCAGCAAAACATCCAAAAAGTGCAAGTATTTACCCAAGACATAACAGCAATAATGTATTACTATCAAAGGACTAATGTTTCCAACTATTTGACTGTAAAGCCATGATCTCTAAACTTTTCCTATTCTGTCTCACTTTTATAACACAGTACCAGCTGTGCTACTGGTTTTCTAGTTAGAAAAGTACCTTTCACAGGAGGGGGCCTAGCAAGGATTGTTCATGCAGGGTAACAGGAGAATTTAAGGAGAATAAAGTTCATTGCAAGCTCAGTTAGGTCTCACTACAGAGGATTGATTCAGATAACCTCACTAAGGTGAGATTTCTCTTTTGTTGCCTCTCAACAATTTTAGTAATTTCTACACCTGCTGAAAGACTCAGGATTTTGAAAGTGTACCTAGCTTCCTTAACATACTTCAAGACAAACACTGCTAAAACTGCTCAGCCAGATGACCTTCTTAGAAAAGAGTCTACAGAGCAGCTGAGAAAAATAGGGGTGAAAATTACCTGTGGTACTAAGTCCACAGCTGCTGCCATTTCCCCCATTATTGCAATGCATGCACGCAAACAAGTAGGTAAAAAAGGTTGAAGATGTACTTGCCACAATTTGTATCTCCTGTTTTGTGTTTGTCCATTTTTCTCATGAGACTGTAAACCAGCTCTTTGCAAAACAGGTATGTCACATAACTTCTGGCATTTTTTTTGCCTTTACTCTAAGAAATGGAATTGCATTTGCTCTGCGTTCTATTCTATCTTCCCTGTTTAATACACATGAAAAGTCATGTTTGCCTTTACTGTTTCATAGATTAGTTGTTGCTACAGCACTTGATTTAATTTTCTATTTTAGACTGTGGACAATAAATATATGCAACCCTGGGAACTATAAATATAAAAAGCAGCAGTGAATACTTCACACAGTTTTAGTTTTGCCTCAAAACTATAAAAAGACTCACGTATTGTAATTAAGAAGAGATAATTCAGGTACTACAGATGTAATTGTAAATATTTATTCATCATCTTCTTTTATTTTAGTCTAAGACATAGGGTCCTGATTCCACAACTGTGATGACCTGACAGCCTGAGATGGAAGTCTGTATTATGCCATGAGAGCAATATAATAACTTTATGCAAAACGATTCTGTTCATTTTTCTAAAGAGCAAAATCATTAAAAGTACAGCATAATGCTCTGTAATTATAATCTAAGTCATTTCCCCTGTTAAAAATACATTCTAATTGCTTTAAGTGAAAACACATCATTATAACATCCCTTGAAAGGGGAACTAATAAATAGATTAGCAAAATCCTACAGTCAGTACATTAAATCATGTTTATTCATTCAGCTGAGACTGGAACATGTAAAGTACATCTTCTTATGGAAAGACACAATTAGGGAGAATGGCTGGTTCATGGGATTAGCCAAGGGATTTTGAATCTTCCACATTCAGCTCTGTGGTGCGAATCCTGCCCGGCTTGGTGTTGACTGAAGCTTATTACCATCTGCTGCCTGTTCAGTGCCCTACATAAAATGAATCGGTTGTCTTTGCCCAATTCCAAGCTCACAGATGTCCAATATTAGAGCAACTGACAGTAATTATCACACCTTTAAGCAGTGTCAGCAAGGATGCAGAAGATTTCAAAAATAACAAAGATGCTTAGGTAATTTGGTAAAAGCAGTCTACTAAAGCCATGCTTTGGGAAGAGACAGGGTGGTGGAATGGGTATTATCTCAAGTATACTGTGCTGCTGCCAAATCCTGAATATAGATGATTACATTCTTGCATAAAACTTTAATGTCTAATTTCACTAGATTTAAAAATCACAAAGAAGAAAAATGGCAGTACTGCTTTTTAACTCTGAAAGTTTACTTTTTTCACTCTAAAGGAGGATTTTAAGTTAAAATATAGATACTATAATTAGTGTGGCTGTACTCAGAGTCTCAAAGAAGCATTTTGGTGCATACAATGAATTATTACAGTTTCTATGACCCCTAGAACAGCTGTGCATTTAATCACTGTAAGCGGAAAGAGAGCAACAAAGAGAGCTATGGATTAAATTATCCACATCTCTTATTATTAACCTTTAGGTGAACATGTCTGCCTCCTTTGGTAATCTCAGCAATCTCAGATAGCTTTGTTTTGTGAAATAAGCAATAGCTCATGCAAACACCAAACTAACAAAATGACAGAATAATTAGCTTGTAAAAGTACTGTGTTGACACTGTATCTGAATTATAGTAACATAAAATATGAAATTAAAAGTATAATGAGTATTAGCCATGTACTTCACGCTCTAGCAGTGAGTCCCTGGTTAAGCTACTTATTACCAGTAATCACAGTCAACAAGCTAGGTGCTGCAAAAGCTTCTCGGGAAATCTGGACTGCTGAACACCCCCTGTATTTCAATGTCAGTTTTAGAATTGACGAAAACATGAATTTTTTGAAGTTACATAACAAAATTTCTGAAGTAAAGTACTGGAAAACCCTCACTTTCCAAACATACTGATCTAGAATTAATTCCCAGTGGTGACAGACTGCCTCTGCCTCATTTAAGTTACATTTCAGGCTGCTACCATTTCTCCACAAGCCAGAATCTTACATTGACCATTATGTGACTCCCATAATAACATGTACCTGTAGGTCAAACTAATCTTTGTATCATGGCGAAGAATTTTGGTAAGGAAGACCAGGAAGGAAAGGAAGGAAAACTTATCAATTATATATTTCATTGTCTAACATGCCAAATAAAATATTTGTTTAAATTTTAAATTCAAACTGAAAATTAGAAACATCCATTTAAATTTTAATTTTACAACTATTCTCTAATTTCTTATTAAAAAAAATTCTTATACAAATTGCATTTATTTAAAAAGAGTATTAGAAGAAACTGCCCAACTGGTCTCTAATTGTTGTATTTGTCAGCTCTGTAAACATTTCTCAGTGTAGTCACTTAATTCCACTGGTCTTCCATAAAGGAAATAAGCGAACAAAACCAGACAGATTTGAAACTTTAGTTTTTTTCAAATGGTAAATTTGAAGCTTTTCTTGAGTTTTCATATAGTTTTTTAAAAAATTCAAACTGTTCAGTAATTCTCCTTTGATCACTTGCATAAGGATGTCCTTTTCGGTATGATCTGCACTCAAACAAATATAAAAGTTTCCATTTATTCCAGAAGAACATGAACCAGACCTTATTGTGTGCAGGCAGAGTTATACTGAAACCCTGCAAGAAAGGTTGACCCTCTAAAAGTTTTAGTCCACAGAGCTTGTGAGTTTCCTTTCTTCAAGAGAAAATACAGCCATTTAGTGGAAGCATTAATGGGAATCATCCTGTTCTTCAGATCCATTTCCCTGTTAGGATAATGAATGACAGCTATTAGGACTCTAATTTCTCATGACACAAAACACAAATCTCTTCATTGAAACCTGACATGACAAGAGTCACTGTGCTTGTGCCAAGTGTGACAGTCTAGTCCACAAACTGCCACTAAGTTTCATATGTATTTTGTACATACCATTCAAAAAAAAAAAAAAAAAAACACATAATAAAAGCAATTATGTATATACAGACAGTAAAATATAGCAAAACAGCTGATTATTTCCTGAATCTGAAATGAGTTATTCTGTCCTGTGAAGCATAGTTTCAGATGAAACAAAAATATTGAGTACCTATTCACAATAGGCAAACTTTATGGAAGAGTACAAAGAATTTATAATTCACTAAGCATTTTTTTTAAATCAACAGCAAACCCAAGATAACAGAAAAAAAAGCAAAGGAAAAATGGCTGTGTAAATTTTAGTGGCTTTCACTTAGGTATCTAATTAGTCAAAATGAAAAGCAGAGATGGCAAACTGCTTACTTCAGCAATTTGATTTACTCTGATCTGGAGTAGCTTCTGCATATTTTACATGTCACCTTTACAGAAGAAAGGTTATCTCACCAACAGCACTTTATATTCACATCTTTCTCTTGCTATAACTGAATATGGGGCTTTCTCTGTATTCTTCTGCTTCCCTTCAACACATGATCAAGGTTAGTAATATATTAAAGATTAAGTTCATAATATTGAACTGTTTCAATAGCTGAAAATGTATCCATTTCCTACACTCCTTCAGAAAATGGAACTTTAGTAGCTATAAAGAAGGTTCCCATCGACATCATCACTCAGTCCATCTAGCTACCTCATCCTTCTCATATACCTAAATTTGCATATAGAATCTCTCAATAGATATAGGCAGGCTCCATTTAACTTCGATGAGATTGACTGCAAGAAGCAGCTATAGCTTTATAAATATCTGCCGATTCAAACTTTCACCTTAAACGCAAAAAAATTTCATGACTGAAATAATTCACACTTTAACTTGCTGTAATTGTAGGGCAGAATCCAGCTCTGTGCAGAAAGCTGCCACTCGGTTCATTCTGTTACACAAGACTTTTCTGTCTCACTTTGACAAGCTATTTGGGATATAAGTCCTTGCACAGACTTTCACTGCAGTCCTTCTCTTGATCTGAAGAACCATATATGTTTGTACAAAATTATTTACACTTAACACGCTTTGTAGTCTTTGTAGTTCACTATTTACATATTTCTTAAAGGCAAAAAAGAACAAAATGTACAAACGATAATTATTCATACTGATAAGAAAATTGTGCATAAATGAGAAATGTTCTATTTACTGAGTATTATAAGTTGAATTCCATCAGGAAAGGTTTAATTACATATTTTCTTAAAGTTTAATTATACTGTTAAGATGGAACTGCAATGTTACAATTAAAATAAAGCACTTTCATGATTAAGAAAAAAATATTTTGTAATTGGCACATTTATATATTGCTATTAACATGGTATTTTTACATGAAGATTGAAAAGAAAAGAACTGGTCTATGATATGACAGCATTACACAATGGCTTTGACTAACACAAACTTAATTCTTAAAGTGCAGATGATAATAGTTTGTGAGAAATAAAAAAGCAGGTTTGATTTGCATCTAATTCTGACATGGTTTTACCTGAATTTTGGCCTGTATTTTACAAAATACAGAAATCTAGAAAACTGACAAATAATTCACAACAGCTGCAGCAGGGATGCAGGTATTTGTTAATGCCACTTATGATAAAAAGAAACAGAGAAAGCAAGAGAGAAAAATTAAAAACTTTCATAGACTCATAGAATCAACTACTTTGGAAAAGACCTTTAAAATCATCAAGTCCCACCATTACCCCAGCACTGCCAAGTCCACAAGTAAGCCATGTCACTAAGGGACTCATCTACATGTTTTTTGAACACTTCCAGGGACGGTGATTCCACCACTTCCCTGGGAAGCCTGAGCTAATTTCTAATGAAGTCTAATAGTCAAAGCTAATTTGCTTTTCATAAATAAACTTAGTGATGTTATGTTAATATTTTGACAGCTTCAAATATCAGCCAGACATATCCATCCTAGAGTTTTAAGGAAAATGTGTGCGAGTCAGCGAAAGTAGGCTGGAATAAGTGTCTCAGCTCTCTCTTAAAGCAATTGAGCTTGGCTTCTGCAAAACAGGTTTCAAATAGAAAAATTACATTCTACATTCTAAGAGGCCACTGGCTTGCCACTTGCTTTGTGATTAAATGGCACAGGCACCACTATAATGAGGCAGTCTATCAAAGGCTTCTACCTGGTTGTTTACACTCCATGAGACTATATGAATGAAGGTTTTTAAAGCTTTCATTAAGTCCTTGGCTGCTGTGCATACACAAACACAAAGCCAATTATTTTAAAGGTACAAAGGTTTTTACTCTTTTTATCTTTATTGAAAGCATAACTACTGCTGCTTATGCTTCACTGAGTACCACAAATAGGGACTAAATTCCTGTCTTTCCAGCAGTTACCATTATCCTATTTATACAGAAAATGTGTTCTAATAAGTAGGTATCAAAAACTTAATTTGAATTTTCAGTTACAATAGTAAACTTGGGGGGGGGGCAAGGAAGATTTAATGAAATTACATAGATATTTTAAATAAAAATATTTAGCTGGCTGAATATATAAATTCCTGATATTATTTCCCTTCTATAAATCATTTCAGTTCAGGGGGAAAAACCTTTTTTATTTGAAGAAAAGACTACACAATAGACCAATATATAAACATCTATTCAGCTACGCTGCCATCCTCTTGGTGTCATATTCTACTATATTTTTCGCTATCAGCAGAATGGTTTTCTCTGTTTTTTCTATTTCAGACCCTGATCACGTAAACAATTCCACAAACTCATTTTTGAAGACTCAATTAAGAAAACTATTGTGACAATTGCTGAACTAATTTCTGAGCTGACAAGAAAGAAACTTCCTGAATTCCAAGAGTAGCAAACCAAGTGACTCATATCTCCTATTTTCTCCAGGTGAGGTTATCCATCCTGAATCTCAAGTCCTCTACAATGTGCTCCTTTATTCAGTAGTGACATTGATGATTTTTTGGTTTTTTACACTGTTTCAGCACTGAAGTGTTTAGAATAGCCACACTTCTTTTTCTCAGAAAATAGAACTTAACAACCTAAGAGCACCATTTTTCTTAACATAATCAGAAATACTTTTACAGATATGAGCAGCATAAAATAGGTTTTCCATCATGTGTTTCAGGAGATTTATCTTAAAGAACTCTGGACCAAACAGACACTTTATCAGTAAATTTGAATTCTTCAAAAGCTGGGAGGCTAAGTTAAAACAGTCTTATTTTTGGATGAACAGCTTAATGAAAGTAAGTTAATAAATCATCAGAAACTACACACATATATAATCACTGCAATTTATAAAATCCTTTTTAGCAATATTGCTATTGTTCAACAGAAATAACCACTTGTCCAATCACTAACATGTTGCTTTGAAAATTAATTCATCATATCCTCATAAAGAGAAAATAGTATCTATCTGAACCATAGATTTATTGTTTCTATCTATAACTGAGACTTTGAATTTGCATTAATTTCTCATGCAACAGAGTAAGTTCTTTCAGTTAGGAAGGAACAAAATTTATCCTTAACCCATATTTAATACATTGATCTCAGAAGATGAAAGCAGCAACCAATTTTCCTGAAAAAGAATATAAAGATTTATCTGAAATGTAAAGTCTTCTGTAATTTATTTTTTTTTTAGTTTAAATTGAGCTAAGAATTTTGAACTTTCATATAAGTATATAGCCTATATCATTAATGTCCCTCTGTCAGAAAATATGTCACCAACCAATGAAGTTGGTGCACGACTAAAATGCATATAGTGGTAGCATAGTGTAACATAGGGAGAAAATAACATATAAGCTAAAATACAAAGGCAATTCATGTAAGTATAATTTTCTGCATTAAAATAAATTTTGAATACATATTTGGATTTCCAAAAGATTTTTGATGCTGGCTATTAAGGAAACAAGGCAACCCTGATGTAAGAAGGAGTAATCGTGGAATGGATCAATGGCTGAGTAAAAGGTGGGAGCACACATTCAGACCTGAAAATGGAGGAGGGTCAGAAGTGAAGCTCTGCAAGAGCCTTTGTTGTATCCAGTGCTCTCACCATATCCTTGGGAGTCTCAGAAGAGGGCAAGCAGTGAGGCAATTGGTAATGACATGTTGGTGCTGGAGATAACTGGGATGAGGGCAGGCTGTGAAGATGCACACCAGGCACTTCTGAGCAACCAGACAGTACTACTGGCAATGCTGCAATGCCAATAGTATGCCAAAATTCAGCATGGAATATATTATAAGTATAATAAGTTTCCTAAAAACATCAGCTCAGTGTGCTCAGTAGCTGTCAGAAAAGCAAATCAAGTGCTAGGAACGATTAGGAAATCAGCAGAAGAAAATGGAAAGCACTTTTATGCCACAAAGACCATGGTTCACCCACATCTGAGCTCCTCCCATCTTTCATTTTTTTCCCAAGAGGAGAATAGGAAGTGTCAGAGGGGGAAAGGGGAGCCATCACAAAGGTATGAAACAGCTTCTGTCACCGGAACAAGGCCCTTCAAGCCTGGAGAAGGGATGTCATAGCCAGGAGAGCAGGTGGCAAAAGTACAGATCACTGACTTGAAAACATACATGGTGTGAATAAGCTGGCAGCAAACTATTCACCAGCTCTTCCAATAGAGGAACTGAGGGTAGGAGATGAAGACAGCAAGATCCAGATTCCAATCAGTCACAGGAGGTCGTTTGTCAGGTAGTGGATAGGAAGCCATAGAAGTATTTTTGGCAAAGAGTATTGTGGATGTAAAAAGTCAGCAGTGGATTCAAGACAAGGCTGGAAAGGTGTTAGAGTAGGGATCTATTAAGAATTACCAAGAAGAAAAAACATGAAAGACTTAGCTCATGAGTGAGAAACCACTGGAGGTTGGGACACCAGTTTTGAAAAATACTATATATACTTGTTTTGCTTTCATCATTCACTGGATGTCAGCTTATGGGCACTGATGGAAAAGAATGACTGAGCTAGATGCTTTTCATTCTTATGACTCATAACCTATCTTATGTTCATGAATTGGGTCAATACCCAAGCAGTCACATCTCTGCCCATGCTGAAAGTCTTGAGGGGACATTAAAACAAAATGAGAACTTCAGGCTTTGTGTTTACTCAAGATTCGCAGCAATAACTCCAGACAAAACCGGCAGCAGAGTTTTCTGTCAATGACAATGCAAAAGTAACAACATCCCATTTTCTGCAGTCATTTATCTTTTCTTCAAATGCCGTCTTGTGCTAAATATTGCCTTTTGCAAAGTTTGACAAGAATACAGGCAACAACATTGAAAAGATAGAATGCAAACATGCAGAATTATATCTCTGCCCTGACAAGCCTGACTTGTTAATGCTGCAGAACAGCACCATCATGCATCCTGTGCATTCTCAACTGACAGTAAGTGATAAAGCTATAGCACTTTTGTGTAGTTAAAAAACTTCATTTATAAATTCTTCAGACATCAAAAATTAAAATATCATTTCTGACACTGATTCATCTTTACAAGTTTTCTCATATATCTTTCAAAACCAAGCTGCAAGCAATAGCACATAAAAAGTAACATCACACCACAACAAACAAACAAAAAACAACCCAAAAAAAACCCAACAACAAAAAAAGAGAACAAGCACATACAGTCTTAAAAAACCCCGAACTTGTATTATTAAAAGCAGACTGAAGGACTTAGTTGCCAAACAAAAAACTTAGACACAACGAATGCATAAATCCAGAATAGTGACCTAAAAAAGTCCTGTAAGCCTCCCAGTCCTAAAAACCCCAAACTTAACTCAAAATACTAAAATACAGTGGCTGAAAAACTGGTTATAAACAAGTTAGAGAAACATCAGGGAATTATTTGGAATACTTGATTTTACTGAGTTATTGGACATGGGTAAAATGAACCATCAAGGCCTCTTCCAGTTTCCATGATGCAACAAGTCTACAGACAGAACTAAACCTTTTTCTTGCTTAGAATTAAGCAAGGGTAAAATAGGAACTATTTTTATCTCTTCTTACGCTTGACTGGATGATGGCACACCTATGATATGGGAGATCTACTCCAGTTCTTCAAACAAATGTTTTCTTTAGAATATAAGAGAAAATAAAAGAGAAAATGCTGATTTTTATTTTTTTATGATTTTAAATGCTTTCTCCAACAAGAGTTATTAAACTATATTTCTGAATAGCCATTTAATATAGAGAGAAGGAACATCCTCATGCTATGATTTTTCACTCCAAGCCCTTATGAACACTCCTCAGTCAGCATACTTTGGAGCCCAGTCCAAGCCACCTAGGCTCCTCAAATGAAAGCCAACAAACCAAATTCTGAAATTTGGCATTTAATTTCAGAAGCCAGAGCTGAAATGCTACTTTTAAATTATTTAGACCTAGCATTCAAAAACATGCTATATAAATAAGGTTTACCTTAATTTAGAAACTAAAATGTATACAAATATATAGTGCTGCATTGTTATTATCTGATCTATTATCTCTTAAATCAAAAGAAGAGTAAGAGTAATAAGTGCTCATTGGAAACATAAAAGAAAGGTCAGAAGAAAAAGGACAAAACAAAAATGGATTAACAGGATAATTTTCTATAGGACAGCAAATCAAATAATGTCATCCTCACTTCTGCTGTTAGTCAACACTACTGTAGATGTTACCATGACACATGAAAAATCTTAAACCTGCCTGTGCTGCAAGGTTATATCACTTAAATTCAACCCACTCTCTACCCCTCCCCCCCAAAAAAAAAAAAAAAAACCAAACAAACAAAAACTGGAATCTATGTTTTTGTCAGATGAAATATTAAATCTCTGCACTCTCAATTTTTATTTCAGCTGGAAATATTGGCTGTAAAAAAAACTTAGTTACACACATGGTAACCATTGTGAATGTGTAGAAAGCCTGTCTTAAACCAAAACCCAGATATGTTTGATTTGCTGAGGAGACAAAAAAAAGGTGTGCAGTAAAAAGTGAATACTAGTATGTTTCATCTGTAACCATTACTACAGATTTTTCTTTCTTTGTTAGAGGACAGGGTTATTAAAAGTGTGATCCAGAATGTAAGCTTCTATGGTGTTCCCGCATGCCAACTTCTGTGTGGAGAATACTGAAGATTTCTTTTACTTCAGTTTTGTGGTTTGTTAGCTCTGGTTTTACTAACACACGGAAAACAATGTATATGAGACAATTTTGTGCAAGAATTTCTATAAAATAAGGTGCCAAGAAAGTTGGCACAATATTACTTCAGTTGTGAAATTGAGAAAGTCAATTAGCTTAGGGCTTCACAAGCTTTAACACTGGCAGAAATTCATAGCAGTAAATCAGCATCAGCAGAACTGTGATTTGTGAATTGATTGAGAAAGTTTTCATTACTAATAACTAAAGTTAAGGACAAGCATGAGTGACCTGTGATGAATTTCCATTAACAGTACAAACCTGAAAAATACCAGTAATTACACACAGAATAAGAGATGTGAGCTGACAGCTCATTATGAAAACAGTACTTCATTACTGTTATTGTATTTAATGGAGAGAATTAGTATTTGTCCATTAGTTATATATACAAAATACTTTAACCTGAAAGAATCCTATGATAGTTTAAACCCCTTTCCAGTGACATGACTGATAGCCTTTCTGATAATTTTAATAGGATCTCCAGCATAGATAAGCAAGTATTCTATGAATTTGCTTTTAAATACCTAAATAAATATACATTTTGTAATATGCTTAGTATTTTTCAATATCTTGTATTTTAATAAAATTACACAATTTATCTTACTGCAACATTTGCAGTGTTCTGATTTATGACCATATGTTCTAAACCTTCAGATTTTATTATCTATAACTTTTTGGTTCATATATACCTTGGTTCTGAGCTCCCATGCAGGTGCGAGTAATCTTTTCTTCATTTTTCCTCCAGAAAAAGAATATTAACATTACCTTTATATACCTATTAATTAAAAGGTTTTTTTGTGCATTTACTTACAAAGTAAAACTTAGCTGCATACATTTTTGCAACAGGAATCAAAATGCTTCTACCAAGCTGCTGCTTTTTAAGTTCCTAGCTGTCAATGCTGAAAACGAATGTATTTAGGGAGAATGTTGTATTTCAAGATAAATGTTAACCATGCTGCAGTATATAAGTTGTTTATGTTAATTGTACAATGCTTACAAATGATGACCTCTTCAGCCAGACCTCCCCAGTGAAATAGACGTAATTCCTCCCAATTTCCAGATGTTACTTATTTTCTTTAAAAAAGTGAAATCAGAGTATTTGTAAAATATTAACATAATTAAAATCCCACAGCATGAGATTACATGAGCTATCCGCAACAATCTGAGGGCTTGTGCAAAGAATTTATGTTTAGACAGGAATTAGGAGAACCTGGTCCTGCATGTAAACATTTACAGTTTAGCCAGTGTATGGATGATCAGCAGTTCCCTATAGCTAAGAAAAAATAAATTCCCTGCTTTACAATATATATCGTAGATATTAGGATTTTAACTGAAAGTGTTACAATGAAAAAAGTGACTTTTTCTAAGAAAATTAGATGGGTCACAAAGAATTTAATGTAGTAGAAAGAAATAAAAAAGTTCTGATGGAGAATTTGACTATTTGTAAACATAGTCCCTTACAAGCTATCCACAAATTACTTGTACTTCCTTTAGAAACTACTCTTTGTTTCTCTCTAGTGCCACTCAGAAATTTTCTCACAGAAGGGAAATCTGGCTTCTGTTCTAAACCTTTAGGCTGTGTCTGTATCATGGAGTGAAGAGATACCATAGGGCCAGGTTTGTAGATGGTGCTGAGGATCCAGTGTCCACTTAATACACATTTCACTTGGAATTTTGGTCTTGTTCTATTGATGAAGTGTCCTTAGAGATTGGAGGGCATTAGGTACATGCCCAGAACATCTTTGGAAATATTTTCACTTAAAAGAAATCTAGTCAGAGTCCTCCAAGATGCCTTTGTAATGCAAACCAAAGCCTAAGTAGGGACAAAACAAAACTTCCAAATGAAATGCTGATGTTTGTGATAAAAACAGATCAATAAAGATGATAGTGGGATTGAGTGCGCCCTCAGCAAGTTTGCCCATGACACCAAGCTGTGTGGTTCAGTTGATACGTTGGAGGGAAGGAATGCCATCCAGAGGGACCTTGACACACTTGTGAGGTGGGCTGATGCCAACCTGATGAAGTTTAACCATGCCCAGTGCAAGGTCCTACACCTGGGTTGGAGCAATCCCAGGCACAGCTACAGGTTGGGCAGGGAAGAGACTCAGAGCAGCCCTGCGGAGCAGAACTTGGGGGTACTGGTTGATGAGAAAATGAACATGAGCCAGCAGTGCGCGCTTGCAGCCCAGAAAGCCAACTGTATCCTGGGTTGCATCAAAAGGAGCGTGACCAGCAGGTCGAGGGAGGTGATCCTGACCCTCTACTCTGCTCTTGTGAGACCTCACTTGGAGTATTTTGTGCAGTTCTGGTGTCCTCAACATAAAAAGGACAAAAAAGGCCCAAAGGAGGGCCACGAGGATGATCAGGGGTCTGGAGCACCTCCCTTATGAAGATGGGCTGAGAAAGTTGGGGCTGTTCAGCCTGGAGAAGAGAAGGCTGTGTGGAGACATCATAGCAGCCTTCCAGTGTCTGAAGGGGTCCTATAGAGATGCTGGAGAGGTACTCTTCATTAGGGACTGTAATGATAGGACAAGGGGTAATGGGTTCAAACTTAAACAGGGGAAGTTTAGATTGGATATGAGGAAGAAATTCTTTACTGTAAGGGTGGTGAGGCACTGGAATGGGTTACTCAGGGAAGTTGTGAATGCTCCATCGCTGGTGGTATTCAAGGCTGGATTGGACACAGGCTTGGGTGGCATGTTTTAGTGTGAGGTGTCCCTGCCCCTGGCAGGGGGTTTGGAACTAGATGATCTTAAGGTCCTTTCCAACCCTACCTATTCTTTGATTCTATGATAAAAAACAGATTAGAATACACTAAGATGAAATATTTCTCTCAAAGGCCTTATGAATTTTCACAGATATGTCTGACTTCACTTTCAAAATGCAGAAATACATATATTTTATATTACAACTGGTATAGATTATTTAAACAGTGTTAGCGCTGACACTTAATAGTTGTGACTAGAAATGTGACTACCTTAAATTACACTGGGGAAAACTAAAAAAAAAAAAAAAAAAAAAAAATTTACTGCTCATCTACAATACAAATTGCCAACAATTCTTAAAAAATATCTGCACTGAAAAAAACCCACCACCATAAATCACACTTCCAAGCTTTTATAATGTGTTTTTAGTCACCTGTAAAGGAAAATATCATGTTGATTCAGACAAATTTTAAATTTTAAATGTTGAGAAAGTTAGTTTTATATGCAATATATACATTATGAGAGAAGGCTCATGCAAGGAAGCAGACGTTTTGCTATTTTGCTCTTCTGGGTTGAGAATGATATCAGTGGGTTCATAAACAAAATAACAATGACCATCTAAAGCAAAAGCACCACTGTATTACATAGAAAATTGTTAAAGATTTTCAACTAATAACAAAATGAACAGAAATAAATAAACTCTTCCTTTGAAAAAAAGAAAAAATCCATAACTGTTCCAGAATATAAGAGATGCTGTACATAGTTAAAGTAATGAAGGAAAAATGTTACCTTTGGATGATTCATAGAAAATAACCAGAAAAATCAGTGAATGTGTGTTTATATAACTCAATTCCCTGTAATCAAGATTGGCTTTAGAAAACAAGCCTAGGTATTCTACAGGTAACCTGTTAGTGTCTACATAATAGGTTTTGTCCATTAACCAAATTTTGTAAGTTTTGGCTGTTTGTAAGATAAAGAAATAAAGTTTAGCAACAATGGGGAACACTACTTGGCTTGTCTTGGATAATGAAACTTGCTAATTTTCACAGGATATAAAAGAGGAAGATTAAAAGCTGCAAATATGTCAGAGCTTCCTTTGGCTTTCTTTAAAGCAATTCAGAAACTAAGCATGTATTAGCATGCTTATTTAGTAGTAGATTACTTTACTAGAGTTTATGGAGGAGGACTTGGGGATGTCTGCTGATGAGAAAAATAACATCAGCAGGCTTCAGTGTGTGCTCACAGCCCAGAAAGCCAATCATATCCTGGGCTGCATCAGAAGAAGAGTGACCAGCAGGTCAAAGGAGGTCCTGCCCCTCTGCTCTGGTGAGACCTCGCTTGGAGTAATGTGTACAGCTCTGGTGTCCTCAACATAAAAAAGACATGGAACTGTTGGAACAAGTCCAGAGGAGCGCCACGAGTGTGATCAGGGGACTGAAGCACCTCCCATATGAAGACAGGCTGAGAAAGTGGGGGCTGTTGAGCCTGGAGAAGAGAAGGCTGCGTGGAGACCTCATAGCAGCCATCCAGTATCTGAGGGGGGCCTATAGGGATGCTGGGGAGGGACTCTTCATTAGGGGCTGTAGTGGTAGGACAAGGGGTAAACAGGGGAATTTTAGGTTAGATATAAGGAAGAAGTTCTTTACTGTAAGGGTGGTGAGGCGCTGGAATGGGTTGCCCAGGGAAGTTGTGAGTGCTCCATCCCTGGCGGTGTTGAAGGACACACTGGACAGAGCCTTGGGTGGCATGGTCTAGGGTGAAGCATCCCTGCCCATGGCAGGGGTTTTGAACTAGATGATCTGAAGGCCTTTTCCAACTCTAACTATTCTATGACTCTATGCAAATTCATTTTTGAAAGGTCCCTTGCTCTATCTGTGTCCACATATGAAGAAAAAAAAAAAAAAATCTTGCCTAGGGAGTCATACCTTACTCCATGTTAGTCTTGCATCTTCCTCAAAACTCACGTTCACTGTACTTTCCGTTTAATGCTATTGAAATAACTGATTGGATGATATACAGAAACCAGAATAAAATCAGAAGCTAGGCTTATTCCTCACCTTTTGATGTGTACAGCTCAGGATATTTACACGCATTCAGTTTGCATCTCCTTTGAGCACAAATTTGCTTTTCTTTTAAGCGCACATTAAGGGTAATAAAAGTAAAATTAGAAACACAGCTGTGGAATCTATGTCTCTAGTGCAAAGCAAAAACAGATGGAAAAGCATAGTGAATCTGGATTTTAAGGAACTTTTAACTTGTCTTGTGAGCAAAGACTATTGCAAATTATCTGAAAAAGACATGTTAGAGCAGTAATTTTTTATGAGTTTTCAAGTTTCTCAGTGCAAAGGGAAAAAGATGCACATCATAAGAAACAATCTTTGTAAACACAATATCAGCTTTTCTTTTTTGTTTCTTTAATAAAACATACATTTTCAAACATGACACCTCTGAAGTGGTAGGTATTAATAAAAGACAACTAGTACAGACAGCAGCCAGGTGTTCAAGAGTAATGGAAATCAAATAGCTAATTAAAATAAGGACACTGACATGGTAGGTAACTTGGAAATTGTGTTAAAAAAGATCATTAGTTGAATGTATTCTGGTATAGAAATGTAAGAATCCAAAGGAGGTGATACTACAGTGCTTTAAAGAAGAAACAACAAAAATTAAACTTAATAAAACAAAACATCCACTCAGTAAATTTCACTTCAAAGAGATGAGCTACATTTAATTATTTAAATTAGTAAAGTGAAATTAAATGAAACAGTTAAAAGTCTTTTTAAGCAGGATTAAGATATCAAACCACTAAGGTGGAACATAAAATTGAATATATACAACACATCTGAAAAGGACCAAAAGAAAGATGGCTTTTTAACAGTTAGATATTAGCAGAAATGTTTTTAAATAATGCATTCTTTAAAAATTTAAAGGTGTGTCCGGCCGAAGAAAACAGAGATGAGCATAGCTTTAACAAGTTAAGTGCAAAATTGTAAGTCAGACCAAAGGATATTTTGAATCATAAAAACCTTAAAAAAAAAAGAACATCCAATCCCAGGGAGCCTGCAGGGCCAAAAGATTATCAGTGTGTAAAAGAAATGTTCAAACAACATAGGGCTGCAAGAGGAAAAAAATAAAGGGGGGGGGGGGCAGAATAAATTAATTTTTTGCATCAATCTACCAAGGAGCAACATCCAAACCAATGTTTTCGTTGGGTTCTTCCTGGTATTAAATAAGTAGCTATCTCACTGAAAGCATGAGTAAAAGAGGCTCTGGAAAATAATCAATTAAATGAATAATAGAAGACTACTACAACACACCAGCACTTATACAAAAGCTGAACAACACAAGTGTAAAAATTCCAAAACATTAAGCAAATGAATTAGTCTTTAAACTGGCTCCATTACTAGTGTAGTAAGTAGGAAATGTGACCAAAAATTTTCTTCCAAGAGGCTGGATACAAACTGTGGAAATTCAAAGCTGTAAGCCTGGCTTCCACACCACTCAAACCAGTCAGAAACATAACTATGAAAAGAGTGACTGGGAAAGGGATAAGTATTGTTAAATTGTTAAATGTCAATGTGGTTTTTGGAACCAGGGTTATTGCTTTCTCAGAACCAACATGGTATAGCTAGAAACGTATGGAGAAGGGAAATAATAGTTATTAAAATTATATACCAGCTTCTGTAATGGGACAGACTATGGAATGGAAATGCCTCAGTCTGGAAGTCTTGCCTGAGGAGAGCGATTGTGTGAGCACATAAAGTCATGATTGGTAAGGTGAAGACAGGGAATATGTGTTCACTGTTTCATAATGAAAAAGAACCAGAAGCATCAGATGAAACTATTTTTCAGTAAATAAAATAATAAAGAAATCCCTCTGCATATACCTAAAAATAAACTTGTGGAACTTACTGCTCTAGCTGTACTGGATGCCAACATAGACAAGTTCAGAGGGAAACACTCTCTGGGGAGTAGCACTCATGGCACTATTTATGAAATCCTTAGGTCAGAAGACACTGAATATCAGAACCCCAAGAAAAAAGTATCATCACTCTGAATTTCCCCCAGTGTTTTACTGCTACTAACATATCTTGTCTTCCACTAACTTAATTGGATACTGAGTTGGACTGACAGTATGGCCATTACATAAAGCACATTTCAGAAGAAACAGTATCCATTTACTTTGCCATTCTGACCTTTATTTCACAATTTGTAATACATTAATATATTATCATAATTATATTTAAAATTATATTAACTGTCTTCATTCACTCTCTATGCATTGCAAGTCCAAAATCTACCTGCTTTCATATGAAATTTTGAGGAGAAAACCTGAGTGAAAAAAAACGTACAAAATCCTTCTATTAATCTCACATGCTCTAATGTCCATACCTAAACAACACAAACATTTTAGCATGACCCACTGTTGGCTCATATAAATGAAAGAGGTCATAGCTGGCCTTCATTACAGCCACGCTGAAAACCAGAGATAATAATAAGGTCTCACGAATCCAGGATTACGGCTCAGAAGGATGAATTCTGAATGAGAACTCAGTCCCTCAAAGTGAATTAGAAAATTCAGTTTCATTTCAAATACTGAATATGATTCACCCACTGTCCATTTCAGAAGCCTTCATAAGGTGAAAGACAGCATAACAGCAGCATTTCTACAAAGCATGACCTAGCATTTCATTTGAAGCTCATTCGTTTCCTCATGAAATAGATAAGTAATTATTTGATTGTTTTAACTGGTCAAAAATGTTCTTTTTAGGCAGTCTGAGTATAAATGTCTGTGGATTAAAATAGTTATCTCTGAGAAAAATTTACCAAATCCTTAAAGCATCTATAGTGGCAAGCAGTAAGTCTTCCATATGCAAACTAAGCCACATCCCTGCCAGCGTTCAAGGCCAGGCTGGATGGGGCTTTGAGCAACCTGGTCTAGTGGAAGGTGTTACTGCCTATAGTAGGAGGGTTGGAACTAGATGAAGGTCGCTTGCAACCAAACCAGTCTGTGGTTCTGTGATTCCACAAAACTATCTGAAAAAAACCAAAGTATGTTTTGTTATCTTTAAAGATAATTCAGCCAGATTTGATAATCTTTTGAATACTGCTACACAATAATACCTAATAAAAGATCTTACTCTACTCTCACTGCAGGTTCTCAAAACTATACAATGCTTAGGCTCACAAAAACAGTATACTCCAACTTAGAATCATAGAATAGCTAGGGTTGTAAAGGCCCTTAAGATCATCTAGTTCCAACCACCCTGCCAGGGGCAGGGACACCTCCCACTAAACCATGCCACCCAAGGCTCTGTCCAATGTGTCCTTCAAAACCGCCAGGGATGGAGCACTCACAACTTCCCTGGGCAACCCATTCCAGTGTCTCACCACCCTTACAGTAAAGAACTTCCTCCTTATATCCAATCTAAACTTCCCCTGTTTAAGTTTGAACCCATTACCCCTTTTCCTCTCTCTACAGTCCCTAATGAAGAGTCCCTCTCCAGCACCCTTATAGGCCCCTTCAGATACTGGAAGGCTGCTAGGAGGTCAACATGCAGCCTTCTCTTCTCCAGGCTCAACAGCCCCAACTTTCTCAGCCTATCTTCCTACGGGAGGTGCTCCAGTCCCCTCATCATCCTCATGGCCCTCCTCTGGACTTGTTCCAACAGTTCCATGTCCTTTTAAAGTTAAGGACACCAGAACTGCACACAATACTCCAAGTGAGGTCTCACAAGAGCAGAGTAGAGGGGCAGGATCACCTCCTTTGACCTGCTGGTCACACTCCTTTTGATGCAGCCCAGGATATGATTGGCTTTCTGGGATGCGAGTGCACACTGCCAGCTCATGTTCATTTTCTCATCCACCAAAACCCCCAAGTCCTTCTCCGCAGGGCTGCTCTGAATCCCTTCTCTGCCCAACCTGCACCTGTGTCTTGCTCTGACCCAGGTGTAGGACCTTGCACTGGGCATGGTTAAACTTCATCAGGTTGGCATCAGCCCACCTCACAAGTGTGTCAAGGTCCCTCTGGATGGCATTCCTTCCCTCCAATGTATCAACCAAACCACACAGCTTGGTGTCATTGGCAAACTCCCTGAGGGCGCACTCAATCCCACTGTCCATGTCACCCCCAAAGATGTTGAACAAGACCTGTCCGAACACCTATCCCTGAGGGACACCACTTGTTACTGGTCTCCAGCTGGATATTGAGCCATTGACCACAACTCTTTGTGTGTGGCCACTCAGCCGGTTCTTTATCCACAGAGTGGTCCATCTATCAAACTGGTATCTCTCCAATTTAGGGACAAAAATTTCTTTATAAAAATTAATTTTTTTTAAGCAGTTACATTTACTTGCTCTTTCCTCACAGTTCTTATATGACCAGTGGCTACCCTGGAATGATTGCAGAGCACAAGAGTCTTAGGAAAAACAAATAATTATTTGACCCTTCAATTATTTTAAATATTCAAAAGAAAAGCCCTAATGAATATCAAGACTGAGAAAAATAACTTCGGAATTCAAGCCTCCAATCTGTAAAAATTGTGATGAAATTGTGTTTTCTTTCTCATTAGTGATGAATGGAGAGAAACATTGAGGATTTCATACATTATTCTATTTTTAAATTTACATTAACCAAACACAGGAAAAACCAGATCCAGCTGGAGCATAAATATTTCTGTTCCTATTGTTATTCTAAGGCTGTATTTTCATGTTAAGATGGCCTTGGCAACAAAACTAATTTTAGGTGTTCCTGCCCCCAAATATTTACTTGTGCCTCCTTCCTCAGTGAGCTGCTGATGCTACAATACAGGAATATTTATGCATGGAACCAGCTTTAAAGCATTATAATATATTATTTTAGCTGATGCGGGTGGATGAGGAGGGCTTTTATTATTTATGTATTTCTAAACCACAATCAGTTTCCTCATCCATTCCTCAGGTGGCACAACTAAGTGACTGCTTTCCTTCTTCCTTGAAAAGAAAATACTGGAAAGGCAGAAAATCAGGGAGACTTTCTGACCAAAGTTGGGAAGCCACTGACCAATTCCTTTTATCGATCCACAGCCACAGAATTCTACACAGCCATTGAGTTATGAACCTTTCCAGTTCCCTGCCATGTCCCTTCCTTTCACATAGTTGTGTAGGCTACTTATAGTGGCAGAGAATACAGAGGTTTCTCATTAAAAATATCTGTTTTGCAGTATTAGGATTCAAAAAGATGTATGGTGATGACAAACAGTACTTATTATTTCTATATGGAACTGTAACTTCTTTTTTTCTCAAGAAATGTGAGAAAATTGTTCACACTGTATTTGCATAATACTAAGCCAGAAAATCTCAAAAGCAAGACAATGCAAAAAAGGTTCTCATAGAAATCTGTAGAAAATGCAGAAAGTACATAATTCAGATGTACAAACAGGAACTTTGTAAGCTTCATAGATACCTGCTCAAATCTCTGCTCTTCCACTGTGATCAGTTTGGCCTCTGATTTTGTGAACATGGTTTATGATTGAGGAAAACAAGAATAATGTCATCATATGTTGATTTTAATGACCACAGCAGTTGAAATACAACAGCCAGAAACTGAATTTCTGTGGGATATCCCAGAGTATATAGGATATTTATGTATTCTTTTGCAGTGTTTTTTCCTTGTACTTTGTCCGTTACATGGACACCATGTAGGATTAGGAAAAGAAAAAATAATTGAATTTTTCATTTCTCCTCCCTCACGTCTTTAAAGTGAACTATTAAGGACTATTAAGGTGATAATATCCCAGGCAGAACTCCTCAAGAACCATATTGCTGCTGACATATATTAGTCATAATGCCACAGGATTAGTGAGAAGGGGTATCGCATATTTTATGTTCTTCTTGCAGAAAACAGGGAGAAAAATTGGCCCACTTTCTCAAAAACTATGAATCACAGTTTTCCTATTGAGAGTTCTGCAGTGACAACAAGGAATTCTCCTCTCACATCCAGGTTAGTAAACTTATGGCTTATTCTGCATTTTTAGAATGGCCAGATATAGGAAAGTCATTCTTGATAAGTCAATTAATGCAGTCCAAAGATAGATCCCTAATTCTTTTTTGACATCCAGAGAGTTTTGTATGAATTAAAATTTCAAATAATTACCTAGCTAGGCACTGATCTAAGCATCAGACCAAAAAAACCCAAAAGTCAGATCCTCTGGCTTTTTCCTCAGGTTGCTTTCAACTACAATCTCAAATAGCATAAGCTTTCTTTTGTCATGTGTTGGCCATAAAAAATGCATGTTAAAAATTCTGATTTGGAGACTTCAAAAATAGTGCAAAATGGAAAGCAGAACATTTAAAGTCAGCCTGGACATGCTCACTAAATGGCAGTTTGACAAATCTCCCCATGTGGTTCCCTGAAATAATTCTACAAAAAAGAATCCCAAAGTATAACAAAAAAGTATCCCAAAGTATAACAGCAAAGCACAGAGAAATGCAATTGGACAGTTCTGTCTTGCTGGTTTTGAGTGGGGATGGGTAGTATCAACCAAAGTTAGCTTTATGATCAGCTGAAAACCAGTCAGCTATTTTGAAAGATTCTTCTAAAGCTGTTTCCAACCACTTAGCCTACAACCAAAAAACACCTATTCACAAACCAGTTTTCCTATGAGACAGCAACAAGGTGGGATAACAAGGTACACAGTAAAAAACACTCCCCAGCAGTTTTCTGTTCTGATGAAGTTTCCTGCTATGACTCAGAGTAGCATTAGTAAGGCTGTTATTATTCACATCTCACTCCTGTGAAAAGCTAACAGCTGAGATAAACCCCACACGTACTTGCATATCGTAAAGGTCCCAGCTATGCTGCTTTGTTCCACTATGCTCTGCCAGTAAAACGTTTCCATGCACACGCTAGAAGAGAGCAAACACAGCTATTCAGAAGAAGGCATTCATTTCTACATCTTAGCAGAGCTGACCTGGTACAGAGGAATATTTTGCAGTAAGATGTAAATTTTTAGTTCCGACCAGGTACAGCTGTCAATTTAAATCAGGTGATTTAAGTAGAATCACTCCTATATGCCAGCTAAACAGGTAAATGATTGAGAGCACTTCAGCACAGGCCAGCACTCACCTATGAACTCTGGTAACCTGATATTCAGAGCAGTAGATGCTATACACAATGAAAGGTGGAAACATTTTAGTATTGCTTTGCAACTTGTGTTGCATGTGTTTTGAGTCTGGTGTTCAAAATCCTAAACTCCAAGGAAGATGAGTTTGCAGCTTGCCGTATAGCACTGACGTTTACCAAGGGGTAACCAGTTGCTTCTTTTTAAGTCCTGGATATGTGACTAAGCGTACTTAGATCACATAAAAACCAAACCAAACCAAATGACAACCACCACGGAGATATCCAGAACGATACTGTCACCCACGGCTGCTTTAGATATAGAGACCCCTGAAGAAAGCTATTCAGCAGGCACTGAAGAAAAGAACTAGTGCCTTTTTTATGAAGTGAGGGATATTTTAATGGGCATTAGATGTGGTGAGACATAATCCAGTTTTATTAACTTCAGAGGGGAATTCCCCTGCTCATCTGCAGGTCAACATAACAGTATTTTTCACTCCATCCCTCAGTAAGCAAGGAATGTGCAGCAAGTACTGTACATTTTTTATTTCCTAAGCAATGTATGACTGAGAATATGATTTAGGTGGAATTTTCTTGAGAAATATGAAGTTCTCTCTTTGGTCTGCTACTATATTTTGGCAACATTTTGGCAATGTTAACATTTCCTTGATGATATTTAGGACCCTTTTCCAAAATGGGCTGTTACTTATGTCATTCAGCAAATTTATTTTTCAGCTTATCTGCTCAGGTGAGATAGTACTGTACACTACGAGAATTTGATTCCTTTTCCATTTAGGTCTACCCAGAGGTAAATAATTTGTGGCTCTTGTCTTCAAAGAAAATGGAGATAAATACTCTGGGCTTTCACGTGTGATGTTTTCTTTTCTTTTACAGTCAAGTTCATAATAAAGAAAAAAAGAAAAGCTTGTTACAGGCAAGACTGCTCTGCAGTTGGTGGCAAAGTTGACAGAGCCATTCTAAGTGTAGGTCAGGCACACATCTTAAAAGACGAGATGAAAGAAAGTTCGTTCGTAACCGCAATAGCCATTCCATCTACAGAACCAATTTTTCATCCAAACAACTAAACCACTGCACATTTTAAAAGCAAATTAAACACTGTAAAACAGGTCTGTTGGAAGACAAAATCACACATTTTAATGTACCAGACCAATGAGTTTCCGTTGCTTTTTATTTTTATGGCCTTTGTCTCTGAACATTACAAGATAACAAAGACTGATTAGTTGGGCATCCATTAACTCTTTTAGAATTGATGCGATTTATAATAGGAGAAAACTGGCAGCTTTTCTGTTCTGTCTCTTGGGTAATTAGAGAATAACTGTCTTCCAGATGTGCTGGCAGTATGCACTATATCCAGTCTGTCTGTCTTAAATTATTTTCCTCAATTTGGTAATTTTTATGCTAAAAAGGAAGCATTATATTGTTTAGAAATGATAAAAATACAGTCTGAATTTGGATTATTTACTGAAAGGTAATTTATGTACACAGTTTTCTATGCTACAGAAAAGTTGGGATGTTGTTGTCTTTGTACTGTGCATCAAATCTATGCAAATAAAGCACTCTTGAAGCCAAAACAGTAGGCCAGATCAAAAGCATTCTGGGACATTTCCAAGTTGGCTGGAGCAACTCAATATTCATCTAATATCGCAGAGCCACCCCATTTCAGCCCTCTGGTTGCATGTCTTCTGAGTTACCAATTAAATCATCGAAACATAGAGAGAGGATGATAGGATCCACTTCCTGAAAAATCCCCTGCTCTCTTTTATTTTTAAATGCTTTTCCAGCCTTTATATGTTGCCATAGAAACATAAACATTTTCATTGAGAGTATCCATTCCTAGACTTGGGGACAAACAACTAAAGGTTCAATTAAACCAAGTCTCACCAGCCCCCTCAGAAAAAAAAAAAAAAAACAAAAAAAAAAACTATCTGAGGACCTTTGCTGTCTCCGTGCTCCTGGGCAATTTCATAATATCACAAAATATTCTAATTCTAGGTAGCTATTTAGCCATCATACCGCTGCTTAAATAGGGTTCAATTAAATCTCATAAAGATGCACAGTTCCCCAATACATAATTTCCAAATGACATGAAGGTATTCTGCACTGCCCTGCTCCAAACTGCTGGTCTCAGCTGTGTTACAGTAATTTCAAATTTTTATAATTTTAAATGTTTATGCTACAAAATATGAGGAAAAAACTCCAATGCATTTTTTAATAAAATTTCTAGTTTACTCTCAAAATCCCTAAAATACTATTTGAGTTGATAGCAAAATTTGGTATTGCTAAGTTTTTCAGTCTTCACTGTGGGTTAGCAAGCCAGGTCAGTGACTAGGTTCCCATTCAAGTTCATGCTAGAAAGCACATTTATGCTCTTTTTATTGGATCTTTCACACTAGTTTAATAAGACTACCTTACAAACCTTTGTTAAGAGCCAAAACTGTATTTGTTGTTCTCAACTCTTTCAAAGCAAGTTTGCACACTTGATTTCTTTTTATATGTCCCTATTATGGCTTTCTATATTTGTTTAAGCTATCTCTTCAGTTTACAAAAATTATATCACATTCTAATAATACATTTATCGGCATTTGCAGTAGCTTGTGCATTTTTTTAACAGCGATCTAGTGCTCCCTGAACACTGTTTTAATAGTGTATGAATAGTTCCCTAAACTATTCACTGTATTCAGCCGATTTTTCATCCATTCACACCTCAAATACTGTGTTCACTTTAGGGTGCCTCATTGTAAAAAAAAAAAAAAAAAAAAAAAAAAAAAGACATCGAGGTGCTGGAGCATGTCCAAAGAAGGACAAAAAGCTGGTGAAGGGCCTACAGTTCAAGTCTCATGAGGGATGACTGAAGGAACTGGGGTTGTTTAATCTAGAAAAAAGGAAGCTCAGAATTGTACTAGAATTGTAGAAACATGATAGTTTTACCTTCCTTGTTGAAGTCAGAAAAGACGAATAGCACATACCAGCTTATTTTAATATGGCTATAATTGAGGAAAGTGTTTATCCCCCAAGTCCACTATGCTATTTTACGCTATTTTATTTAAATTATATTTAAAATAGCAGAAAATCATGTCAAAGACCATAAATTTTTAATGGAGCTGATGGACAAAGTGGGCATCTGTATGACACCACACAGGAGAACACAATTTTTAGTTTCCAGTTTGCAGCTTCTGTTTTCTCTTTCACTAAAATTCTTCTTGCTTATCGTCATGGTTTAAGCCTCTATAACTCACGCAGTTTTGCTCACCCACTCCCCCCTTTTTCTTCCCCCCGCTCCCGGAGGGATGGGAAGGAGAATAGAAAAGAATGCAACTCCCACAGGTTGAGATAAGAACAGTTTAGTAACTGAAGTATAACACAAATCACTACTGCTACCACCAATAATAATAATGACAAGGCAAATACAAGGAAAGAATACAATTTCTCACCACCTAAAACCAAGCCCGACCATGCAGTGCACCCCCCACCCTTCGGGGTCTCTCCTCTCCGTCCTCCATCTTGGGCATGACGTGCTGGGGTATGGAATAACCTCTTTGGATAGTTTGGGTCAGGTGTCCTGTCTCTGCTTCCTCCCGGCTCTCCTCCTCCCTGGCAGAGCATGAAACTCAGAAAGTCCTTGGCCAGACCAAAACATCACTAAGCAGTAACTGAAAACACTGGTGTTATCAGCGCTGTTCCCAGGCCCAAAATCAAAAACACAGTGCTGCACCAGCTACCAAGGAGGAGAAAAATGACTGCTGCTGCTGAACCCATGACACTTATCTAGATCTTTCATAAAGCTTTTGAAGCACAAACCAAGGCTCACTATCCAACAGTGTTAATCTCTCCATTGGGAAAGCATCTCAGTCTCTTCCTTTGTTCCCCAATTTCTTACTCTTTGTCATCTTTCTCCTTTCCAAGACCCCTCTGCTCAAATTCTTCTTCATTCTTCTGTTTGTTTAGTCAGTCCATCTCCTTGTTCCAAGGTCTTCCTCAAATATCAGGTTACCTACCTATGACCTCACTGCACTTCTGTTAGAAACGGTATCTCCTTCCAGTAGCAAATCCATACTTAAAAAAAATGAAGACAAAAGGGCTTCTCAAATAATTATCCTCAGACACATCTCCTTAAACTCTATAATCTATGATAATTTGTTCTAATGGAGATAAACAAGCTTTTCCAAATGGCTGAACTGAAACTGCTGAAAAAAGAATTCACTGTAAGGGCTAAATTCTAGGCTGAACAATTTAGCACAAATATAAATAAATATGATGAGCTATAAAAATTTAAAAATCAGTTCTTATAAGGAGATACGTCAACACAAACAATTCTACAATTCTATGCCAGGAAATTTAATAAGTGCTAATAAGCTAAGTAAAATTTACACAAAAAGTGTCTATACAAGAGTGCACTGATATTTCTTTAGAGGTGCTAATTGCCCTCATTGATTCCCACACTTTCATGAATTTACTTTCCAGTGTTCTCTTTCTAGATAATTGAACCTAATATAAGTGGTATATATTTTCTTTTCAAAGTATTCTACCCATCATTGACTGAAAGGAAACCTTTGCTTGAGAAAAAAGACTGAGCAAGCACGTCAGGATCTGCCCCCAGTTTTTATTTTTGCTAAAGAAGCTGGGTAAATTACATTGTTTCAATCAATCAAAGGTAACATAACAGCAGCTTTCCAGTTCATAATTCTATAATCATTGCTTGTTTGTATAGCCATATTTGTATGGATTCAGAAGATTTCTCTTTAAAGAAAATTCTCACACTAGGCCCAATTTTTTTTAAAAAACAAAATGGAATTAATATTTATAGCTGCCTGTTAACAACACAGCTTTAATTCTGATCATATGCAATCTCTTCTGATTTTCTTGATAAGTCTTTGCTTAAACCAAATAATTTATGTTTATATCCCAACGCAAAAGCAAGCATTCAAGAAATTATAATAAAATAAATATAAATATATAAACTACATATTGGGTTAAATTATTTTGCTTCAGCAGTGGAGAAAACAGCTTTATGATATATTTTCAACAGATGGACCCTAAAATGCCAAATTGTTTTGCTTTGGCTAATGTTTGTTCTGGCCTCATGGTCAAAACAGGCTCAACTGTTTGCTGAAAACATATATTCGCACAGCAGATGGTAGGTGGTCAGGTGTCAGTCTACATACACTCTCTTGACAAACTGGAGCAAACCTAGTTTAAGCCTGAAGCAAAAGCTTGAAAAAAATAATGAACCATGAAAGCTTAACGAATGCAAATGCTACCTGTTACAGTCACTATTCCTTACTTTTCTAAATGAATTGATATCTTGACATCCTGCTTCCAAGACATATAACAAGTCTTTCCTTTTCCACCAATACAAACCTCAAATTCTGAATCCATACCAGTTTAACCATAATGCTGATGAAATAGAATAACCAAATCAAAGCTCCTGATCTTAAACTATGAAAAAAGGAATTATATTTTTTATAAGATATATTATAAAGCTATTATTTAAAGCATGATTTAGAGACTGATTATTTGCCACAGTTTTGAAATCTCTTTAAATACAAAGTCAAACTATTTTAACAAGGATTTTTATTAACTTTTATCAATTCTTCCAATGGAGTTCATTTCCTTGGTACTTTTTTTTATATAATTTATTTTCAAGGGAGTCAACAGGAAAAATCCACCTTCATAAAGCTTTCCTTTGCAAAACCTTTTACCACCGCACATTTGAATTGCTTAACTCCTTTTCAAAAATAAATCAAAGAAACAATGACCAGCATGCACAATTGATAAGAACATCTCTCTACTCAACAATGTACTTGCTAGATTTCCTCCTTTTAATACTAATTCAAATTAAAACTTGATTTTGATCCAAAATTCCATTACTTTGGTTTTCATGTGACAAGGAATAAATCTGCTCGCTTAAAGAAATATTCATAGAAACGAATTTCAGAAGGTGGTAAGCACTCAAGCCAATGTTAAAAAAAAAAAGTTATAAAAGAAAAAAACTGAAAAGCTTTCTAGTTTGTTGTTGCTTAAAAACAAAAACAAAACAAAACAAAACAAAAAAAAACTTGTCAAAAGCAAATATGGAGACATGATGTAGATGCCCTCATTTTATGATACCTGGTTTACAATATTCTAGACTTGCTGCCTTTAAACTGCTGGATTACTTTCTTAGGGAAGACACAATTCAGTTTGTTGCTAAAGAAAGAACAGGATTTCTATGGCAGAAGAGGTCTTCACCATTTTGTAGCTACTCAAAGCTTTAAAAAAAAGGCTAGGGACATTAAATAACTTCAGAAGGAATAGTGAGCACTATCCAGCAGACATATTCACAACAGCTCCTCTTTTACTGCAGTGAAATGTTTCATTTAGAACCACATGCATTCCTTTCGAAACAATGCTTTTGGAGATGTTAGCTGTATCTTCCCACTTCTTGCCAAATACACAATAGGAAAACCACCAACAAAATACTAAAAAGCATGTTAAGTTTTATTTTAAAGATGGGTAATTTTTCCATACTGGAGAAGGCTTGTATTCAAGTAATCTTGCCTTTTGTACAACTTGGAGACTCAAACATAACAGATATGCCAATTTATGTGGTCTAAGTATGTGCATAAATTATATTGACTCACATATTCTCTTTACTGTTTGTAATGTCTGCAGCACATCCAGTATCCATTCAATGAAGAGCAATTTAATACCTCTGTTATCAGAAGTGCTACATTATCAGAAATTCTGAATGGAGTTAAAACTATCCTCTATAGTCTCTGTATATTTATAAACATAATATTTGTGCACTAAGGCATCATAAGAACTTAGCTTACTCATGTTACGAGAAACAAATTCTTGTATTTTCAACTATGATATATCAAATAGCCTGGGCATAATACATATTGCCTTAATACCTTCTGAGATTTAGCATATGCAGAAGTACTGAGTGATAGAGAAGTTAATCCCTATTAGACCTACACAATTAATGCCTTTATTGGAATTTCATGTATTTTTTCCAGTCCAATCTCATCCTTCATTTCATCCTTTATTTCGTAAGTCAAAATTTTTATCCTCTTGAGCTTTCAGATGTCCAAGGATCATATTTTGCAATAATCCAACAATATCATAGATGATTTTACAAAGACTATGAAAAAGCTGGATAAAGAGGAAGAAGAAAAAAAAAATTCAGTGTTATACTTCGCAAACTTAAATATTTCCATGCCCTTTTTTTTTCCCTTCAGTGTTATATTAAGATGAATTTTAGGGAACACCAATGCCCAGAAAGACTTCATAGTTTAATTTCTCTTAAAATCAGTCTAGAACAGAGATCACTGGCAGATGGACAGATGTTCATTTAACTTTACTGCAAAATACAAAAGTGCATGGACAAATTTGTTCTCTCTAAAGTAATAATATGGGAAAACTTCAGAGAGAAAGCACTGCAAATATCTCCTTGCTAGTCTAGAGAAGGAAATTATTACAGTTTTTGTCACGTGAACTATCCTTAGTTGGATACATGATTCCAAAGGCTCATTGCGGAAATAATCAATATTTTGCATAACTTTTGGAACAGTGAATTTAAACACAAGATCTTCAAAACTCATTGTAGTTGCCTTCATATGTTCATATAGTGTCAATTTGTGATGACCTAGAAAATGACAGAATTTAATCCTGAGATATTATTTAAAGCATTTTATAACAGAAATTTAACAACCTTTATATCAGCATAGAGGTTAATATTGCCACCACCTTTTCATAAATGAAAACGCATCCATCCTAGTCTAATTCAATATGTACAATTGAAATCAATGAGAGTTCTATATAAAGACCAAGGGTAGAGAAAGATGCAAGATGTCAAGAGCTTCTATTTAGAGGTACTGAAATAGTAACCAAAAAAGGTGTAAAAAAAAAAAAAAAGTAAGAAAAAAGGTTTGAAAGGAACTGATTCTTTTGATGTAAAAAATATTATCTTACTGTGCAAACATTATCATGCAAAAGCATAAACCCTGTTCAACATTTTAGGCTCTGTCCTTGAGACTCATTTTTTCGAATGCTTAGAATTTAAAAAGGATCTCATTTCATTCAACCTTCCATAAAGCATAAACTTCAGGAATTCCATAATCTGACAGCATATTTTCCTTTTAGAAAGGAGCAGATACCTGTTTTAATCTGAAGCTGAATAACATATACTGTTATTTGTGCTTCTGAAGCACTATCAAATGTAGAACATTCTTCTAATACATTTCTTAGATTATTTTAGTAGATGTTTCTTCTCGATAATAAAATATGCTGTCCATTCATGTAGAGACTACTTTTATCTTTTCACTTGACTTTGGGATACTGACTTAGCCAAAATTATACCCTTCTAATTGAATTTTAGCATACTTTGCTCCACCACCACTTCGTCACTATTGGTTACATGAACTAATCGGGGCTACAATATAATGACTTGAAAAGTAGAAAAGACCAGGCTGTTACTGAAAGTTGATTTTTGTGTAACTAATAAACAACAAAACTTACATCATAAATAATCATTAATATATTAAAATTTAAAGCTATCAGAAGGTACTAGAATTGTAGAAAAATGATAGTTTTACCTTTCTTGTTGAAATCAGAAAATACGAATAGCATATACCAGCTTATTTTAATATGCCTATAACAAACTGTTTATCCTCAGAGAACACTACGCTATTGTATGCTATCTTTTCATTAAGTCTAAAACCCTGCTACATTTTCCTTAGATAGATAAAATATGTCTTTTCAGAATTACTATTAAGGTACTACCATTTCAGATTTACTGCTGGAGACACACTGCAAATTCTTCATAGACTTTCAATTTCTTTACAAGTATTCAGGGTCAGATTCTATACAACAAAAATAGATTAACTTAATCCAAAATATTAAACTATTTCATCAACACTAATTATTTGTCTTAGATACACTTTGGCCAGCTGAGTCCTAGGAACCACACATGAACTCTTCCTTTGCTAGGCCCTGTGAAGAATTAATGCAAACAGACACATGACCTAAACCAAACATATTATGCTTCTCCCTCCTTCTCTTATCAGAAGATACCCTACACTTGCTCCATGACATTGGCCCTACTGTCCCCTTCTAGAAGAAAGCACAGGTTACTTTGATGGTAATTTGACTTACAGGAAAAATACCATCTGAGTCTTCCTTCCTGGCTTGTAAGAGTAATCTCTTACATTTTCCTTAGAAAGAAGAAAACACTGATATACTGTTCTGATAACACTGATAACTCTGTTCTGAAGAAAACACTGATATACTCAGGAATTATTTTTTTTTTTTCCTTCTTTAAGGTCTTCAAAACATCCAGTTTCAAAACCTAGCTAAAAGACAATTTTAGGCCTGTTTACAAAAGCCAAAGAACTTAGATAGAGCATAATGTGGATTCAGGGCACTCTACAGAGGTGGAGTACTTTTAGTGGTCCTCTGCTGTCACTGGTTGGTGAGAATCCATTAATTTTAATTGTCCTATACAGCTCTCTGACATTCATATTCTACCTGGTGACAGAGGCAGAATAATTAACTGAATGTATATAAATGCTTTCTGAACAAAAACCCGAAAACATGCTGCTGGTGATCATCACCAAGGCTAAATAATCTTCATCTTCACAGCTGTAAAATAGCCATTCTTATCCTCATTCTATTCCACATTCAGAGGCAGGTGTGAAATGAGCTATAACATCTGGAAAATCACACCTGCATGATGTGTCAGTTATACAGGCCATTTTAAAGTATAACTAATCACTATCTACAATTTATCATTCTTTCTAACCCCACATACTGTCCTCCCTCACACTAGCCAACCTTTTTACTGTAAGCCCCTGGTTGTGTACCAAGGATGCAAGGGCCAGCTGTGATATGACACTGCTGCCTAAATTTGACTTAAATTACAGATAGAATCATAGAAGAGTTAGGGTTGGAAAGGACCTTAAGATCATCAAATTCCAAACCCCCTGCCAGGGGCAGGGACACCTCCCACTAAACCATGCCACCCAAGCCTGTGTCCAATCCAGCCTTGAACACCACCAGCTATGGAGCATTCACAGCTTCCCTGGGTAATCCAGTCCAGTGCCTCACCACCCTTACAGTAAAGAATTTCTTCCTTATATCCAGTCTAAACTTCCCAGTTTAAGTTTGAACCCATTACCCCCCTTGTCCTATCACTACAGTTCCTCAGGAAGAGTCCCTCCCCAGCATCCCTAGAGGCCCCCTTCAGATACTGGAAGGCTGCTAGGAGGTTTCCACATAGCCTTCTCTTCTCCAGGCTGAACAGCCCCAACTTTCTCAGCCTATCTTCATACAGGAGGTCCTCCAGACCCCTGATCATCCTCGTGGCCCTCCTTTGGACTTGTTCTAACAGTTCCATGTCCTTTTTCTATTGAGGACACCAGAACTGCACACAATACTCCAAGTGAGGTCTCACAAGAGCAGAGTAGAGGGGCAGGATCACCTCCCTCGATAGAAATCAGATTATTGATCATTACCAGCTCAGAGACCCAAGAAAGTAAATACCAAAATAGCAAGGTATAAAACCCTAAATAAAAAAAAAAAGAAGTGGGAGGTTGTTGGTCTGGGTGGGAACTGCTGGGTCACCAGTGTCAATCCTATCCATGCCGGTGGTGGATGACAGACACAAAGCAGCTGTGAAAGGAGTTGCAGGTACTGACTGTTCTTCTCCTAACAGCTGCCTGCCTGGTCAGCAAAGACTTTGCTGCCTCATAGGAGTGGTGAACATGTTAATGCTTAGTCTAAGAATCATTAGGTCCTATTTAACTGTTGTATATCAGGCAAGAAATTATTGCTTTGCACTTTCAAGTTATATGCATAGCCTGTCTGCAGAACCTCTTTGTACCGTGCCAAAGGAACCCAAACAAACTGACCCATAATAACCTCCACTACTGTTAAAAGTTTTGTCTGGATGAATAATATTTGGCTGATACCGACCTGGGATGAAGTTCATATGCTTGAATTTGGCAAAGGAAAATATGTTGAAGAGCTTTATTGATAAGGTAGTTGGAACTAGATGATCTTAAGGTCCTTTCCAACCCTGACTATTCTATGATCTCCCCGTTTAAAAATTTGTGTCAGTAAAGTGGTTGACAGATTACAATGTAAGATTGCTCTTGAATGTAGGATGTTGAAACACAATAGTTTATATTTTATGTAAAGAATGTGTTCTCCTGCCTATAGTTGGCTCAGACAGTGGCAGGTTACAGACTGACCACATATAATATATGCTTTCCTGCCTCCTGGCTGCAGCAACACAACACATCTGGCATGAAGCCACCAACGCTCAGGAATATACCGCACTTACACAAGACAGCAAGGGGCATACTCAGAAATACAAGAAAAACGAAAACATACCTAACCCAACACTGACTGCTTACAGATCACAGAGTCTTTACTCTCATCTACAAGATGATAAATGCCTAGGACACTAAGGGAATATATAAAGCAGTGGGACTAAGGGCCAAGGTCTAGATTTCCATCTGTCGGGTATAATACATACTCTATGTAGGTATATAAATTGCTTAAAGAAGATGCTAATCAGAACAAGTCTGATTAACAAAGTCTAGAATGAACTTTGGGATACAAGAAAGAAAGGACTTGTCACCAATTTCTGTTCCAAACATTTTCCACATTTTTTCACTCATGCTTCTACTGGAATCTAAAAACAGCAGAAAAAGATATGAAAAAGTCTAAACTATTTTTCTTGGGCTTTTGTCAGATCATTTTATGAATTACAGAAGGATGCACAAGCCCTGCAGAAACAGTCATAAGAATATACAAAGTATGCTTTGGTGCTCATGGTGAGTTCTAGATCTTTCAAGTTTTCAAGCTCACTTTATGAGCTGTTTATGAGCTAGACAGTGGAGCCTCTAGCTGCACTTTTCTTGTACTTGGTTATCAACTTAATGAATATTCCAGTACAATTGAAAACTGTCACTTTTTAAAGACTGGCCCAAAGAAAGAAAAGTTTTAAAAAAGAGATTTGTTTATTTATTTTTATGAAGACATCTGCACCTCCTATAAAACACTGAAACACCCATTCTTATCTACACACAAGTTTGAGCTTGTCCATTTCAATTACACTTTTGATTAATACAATGAAGAGTAAACCATTGATCTCAACAAGGTAAACTGTCAGTAAGCCACAAAATTATTCTTTTTAATCCAATGTTATTGATAAAAATGAACTTAATCTCAAGTTTGTTTTGAGTCAGTGAGCCTCTGACACACTCCACCTAACCTATCAGCTTTAGTTCTTCCACATGCAAACCCATACGGCATGCTAAAACACACTATAACAAAAAAAACTCTTGTAGTCAATCAGAAGGAAAGCAGAATCATAAACATGCGGCAAAATTCAGCATGACACAAATATGTCAAATCATATTTTCCCATTTGTTGTGCTTCCTGGGAGCTTACACAGGTCTGTTTTTTATTTAATTATCATATGAGATAATAAAGTTAGAAGAATGGCAATGGCAAACAGGTCATTACTGAGAGCTGTTAACTTCTTAATACATTCCACTGCTCTTTTAATCACTTAGCAAGTAAATCAGTTAGCTGCTAAAGGTTAGAAAATTCTTCCCCAAACCTAAGCACAGTACATAATTTCTTATATTTCCAATACATAAAATATTGTATATTTTATACACAATAAAAATATATTAATTTAAATTCATTTCAATATATCTGACCACACCACCCAAGTCTTGGAAGGCAGACGTAGGGACTGTGAGAATGAAGACCATAAGCCCACAGGAGGAGAGGATCTGGTTCGAGACCATCTTAGGAACCTGAACGTACACAAGTCCATGGGACCTGATAAAATCCATCTGCGGGTCCTGAAGGATCTAGCAAATGAAGTTGCTAAGCCACTGTCCATCATATTTGAAAAATCATGGCAGTCAGGTGAAGTTCCTGACGACTGGAAAAAGGGAAATATAACCCCCATTTTCAAGAAGGGGAAAATGGATGAGCCGGGGAACTACAGACCAGTCAGCCCCACCTCTATGCCTGGCAAAATCTTGGGAGCAGATTCTCCTGGATGGCATGCTGAGGCACATGAAAAACAACAAAGTGGTTGGTGACAGCCAGCATGGCTTCACTAAGGAGAAATCCTGCCAGACCAATCTGGTGGCCTTCTATGATGGGGCTACGGAACTGATGGACAGGGGTAGAGCAGTTGATGTCATCTACCTGGACTTGTGCAAAGCGTTTTGACACTGTCCCACATGACATCCTTTTCTCTAAAGTTGGAGAGACAACAATTTGATAGGTGGACCACTCTGTGGATAAAGAACTGGCTGGATGGCTGCATGCAAAGAGTTGTGGTCAATGGCTCGATGTCCAGCTGGAGACCAGTAACGAGTGGTGTCCCTCAGGGATTGGTGTTGGGAGCGGTCTTGTTCAACATCTTTGTCAGTGACATGGACAGTGGGATTGAGTGCGCCCTCAGCAAGTTTGCCGATGACACCAAGCTGTGTGGTTCTGTTGATACGTTGGAGGGAAGGAATGCCATCCAGAAGGACCTTGACTTGCTTTGAGGTGGGCCGATGCCAACCTGATGAAGTTTAACCATGCCAAGTGCAAGGTCCTACACCTCGGCCAAAGCAATCCCAGACACAGCTACAGGTTGGGCAGAGAAGGGATTCAGAGCAGCCCTGCGGAGAAGGACTTGGGGGTTTTGGTTGATGAGAAAATGAACATGAGCCGGCAGTGCGCGCTTGCAGCCCAGAAAGCCAACTGTATCCTGGGCTGCATCAAAAGGAACGTGACCAGCAGGTCAAAGGAGGTGATCCTGCCCCTCTCCTCTGCTCTCGTGAGACCTCACTTGGAGTATTGTGTGCAGTTCTGGTGTCCTCAACATAAAAAGTACATGGAACTGTTGGAACAAGTCCAGAGGAGGGCCATGAGGATGATGAGGGGACTGGAGCACCTCCCGTAGGAAGATAGGCTGAGAAAGTTGGGGCTGTTCAGCCTGAAGAAGAGAAGGCTGAGTGGAGACCTCATAGCAGCCTTCCAATATCTGAGGGGGGCCTATAGGGATGCTGGAGAAGTACTCTTCATTAGGGACTGTAGAGAGAGGACAAGGGGTAACGGGTTCAAACTTAAACAGGGGAAATTTAGATCGGATATGAGGAAGAAATTCTTTACTGTAAGGGTGGTGAGGCACTGGAATGGGTTGCCCAGGGAAGCTGTGAATGCTCCATTGCTGGCAGTGTTCAAGGCTGGATTGGACACAGGCTTGGGTGGCATGGTTTAGTGGGAGGTGTCCCTGCCCCTGGCAGGGGGCTTGGAACTAGATGATCTTAAGGTCCTTTCCAACCCTAACTATTCTATGATTCTATGATTAAAAAATACTCATTTCAATTACTGTGTGAACACTTGATTGGAATATAACCTGAAAGGATGAAGTAGCAGGTGTATGCTAAACATCATTTTTATCTTAAATCAGTCACCTTGTCAGTAGCTATGAATTCTCTCAAGTAAAGTTATACTTTAGAACATGAAATTTTCTTTACAAATATGCAAGCACTTCCAAGCCTTACTTGAAGAGTTTTATTTGTCTTTTCATATCAAAAACAACCTATTCCAATGGCTACAAGCATCCTGGAGCTTAACATGTACAGTACTCAGGATGATCTGCATTGAAATAACAATTATGCATATAAATTACCTTAAAATAAAAATGAATACACTGCCTCACATCTACAGCAGGGTATGAGCACACACATACAGGTTCAGATATAGCTTGCAGACACAGCTGTACCATAAGTTACATGTCAGGGATTAGTTGCATGGGACAAAATTCTGCATTAGAGTTCTCATTCGCCCATTGTCACTTTTTCCCACCTCACTGTCATACTTAACACCTACTTTTCCTTCCCTCTTCTAAAGTCCTACACTCATACACAGAAATGCCTTCATTGCTATCAGACATTTAGTCCATATGTTCAAAATATTTTCAATAACAGATAGTAGTTTTGAACAAAATTAGTTACTTATAAAACTGCACTTTTGTTCATGTGCTACTCAACTGCGTTTTTCTGTTTTACTGAAAATACTGAACTTTATATTATGTATTATTATATGGTAAGAATGTATAAAGTGTAATACAGTGTACATTAATTCAGCAGCATTATAATATGGAATATATGCATATGTAACTGCAAAAAAATTTAATCTTGAATTAAACTAAGCTTTGTTGAGAAGTTAGACTTTAGGCTCTGATTCAAAACTTATATACATATGTTATTATACATATTTAACCATACGTACAACTTAGCAGTTGAGTTTAAGTCCACTAGATGTTCAAGTCTCAGAAGGAAGTCAACATTTTTACTTACATTAGTAAGTCCCTGGCCTTTTGTCCACTGTTGAAACCATTGATACAAGTAAAGTAAGTTTTCCCGGAGCCGCATCTCATCTAGACGACGACCGTATTAGGAAATACTAAGTTTCTCTTATTAACATACAGATAAATGTAGACTGTTATTTCAAAAAATAAAAAAAAAAAACCACCAACTTTTCTCATAAAAGTAAAATTTTATGAAGTCTCAAGTGAACTTCTGTAACCACCCCATTAAATCAGTTTTAAATATTAAATCTGAGCTGAATCTGAGATTTGTTTAAAAACATGTCTACCACTAGCTTTTTATAGAATTAGTTTCAGAGAACAGATGGACATTTGAATATCTTCTTAAAAATTAGTATTTATGTAAAATGTTAGCTAGGGGGGTGGAAAAGGCTGCATTTACAGAAAATATCTAACAGGAAGGTTAAAAAAATTCCAAAAGGACTACTGGAATTTTTCAGGATACCTTTTTAGGATTAACAAACATCGTGGTTTAAGCCTCTATAACTCATGCAGTTTTGCCCACTCACTCCCCCCTCTTTCTTCCCCACGCTCCCAGGTGGACGGGAAGGAGAATCAAAAAGAATGTAACTCCCACAGGTTGAGATAAGAACAGTTTAGTAACTAAAGTATAACACAAATCACTACTGCTACCACCAATAATAATAATGACAAGGCAAATACAAGGAAGAATACAATTGCTCACCATCTAAACCCAGCCCGACCAAGCAGTGCACCCCCCCAACCTGCCGGGTCTCTGCTCTCCCTTTTCACATCCTGGGCATGATGTGCTGTAGCATGGAATACCTCTTTGGTCAGTTTGGGTCAGGTATCCTGTTTCTGCTTCCTCCCAGCTTCCTCCCGGCTTCCCCTCCTCCCTGGCAGAGCATGAGGCTCAGAAAGTCCTTGGTCAGACCAAAACATTACCAAGCGGTAACTGAAAACACTGGTGTTATCAGTACTGTTCCCAGGCTGAAAGTCAAAAACACAGCACTGCACCAGCTACTACGAAGGAGAAAAATGACTGCTAATGCTGAACCCATGACAACAAAGTATCTATAACTGAAGGTACCACCAAACAAATACTTTTGTGAAGCTCATCTTTGCAAACATGCTGGAAGACATACACAGACTTGCAGTATGCTTTGACAGTTCCTCAGGATTTAATTTACCTTACTTCCCATCCAATTTTCTAGTCATGCTGAAAAGGCACAATGAACATTCTCAGTTTTGAAATGTTCTCAGGCGTTAATATTTATTGGAGTTCTCTTTTTTTATTGTGGTTAATTTTGGAATTCAGGTGCTACATCTCAGTTTTTCATTTTTTATATTCTTGAACATTTGGGGAGGTGGTTTATTAAAAAAAAAAAGTCAGTTTATAATGACAGGCTTTCTCAGAACTGAATTATGCTTACGTACAAAATTATTAAAGATTAAATACTGTCCCAGCAATGTGTTGGGGAAGAAGCAAAATTAGTAGGACAAATCAGATTGGAATAAAATACAGAGCTCAAATCTTTAGAATAAAATTAATTTCTTCCCTCTTTGTTGCACAACACAATTATCTCATATTCGCTATGTGCTTTTTTCCATTCCTTTATCTTTGAATTTTTATCTGCCTTTGTAAGTTAAAGAATGAACAGTTCTAATACAATGAAAATGGAAGCATTTTCAAAGAGATTAAGCATGAACTAGAAAAAAAAGTACATATAAAGACAGTTACTTTCAGCCTTAACTCAATGGAGACTTAAAGCAAGATTCCACTGACTAATACATTGCATTGCCGAAGGTCAGCAAGATCTAGTGTCTAACTGTGCTGAGAAACAAATGAAACCATTCATTGTAAGCTGCCAGGAACAAACTATGGACATCCATCAAAAGGAAATAATAGAAAACAGTGCAGCATAAGCAAAGATATCTTCAGAAATAAAGTAAGGTTGCAACTTTTTCATACATGGCTAACCACCATGTAAGGTTCATCTCTGTTCATACTTAAGCCATCATCCAAATGTATTACTCCCTTCTCTTCCTACAACTTTCTCTTGATGTCATATATACTTCTAAAACTGGTGCATGATATTCTATATATTATTTATGCTAACAAGGTGTACTTCATCCGGCGGCAATGAAGTTAATTTTCATCACTGCAGGCTGCATGGTGCTGTGTTTTGGATTTGTCGCTGAACATTTTGATAGCATAGCAATGTTTTGTCTATTGCTGAGAAGTGCTTGTACAGCATCAAGGATTTCTCTTTGTCCCACTTTGATCCTGCCTCCAGCAAGAGATGAAAAGAAGCTGGGAGGAAAAACAGCCAGGACAGCTGACCCAAGTTAGCCAAGGAGATATTTCCTACTATTTAACATAATGTTCAGCAACAAGAACTGGTGTAGAGGAAGAAGAACGGGTAGAGGGGTTACCTGTCAATATGGCTGATGCTTGGCAAATGGCTGGGCATCAATCTGCTTGTGAAAGGTGATAGGTGATTTCCAGATTATTGTAGACCACTGTCTTTATTCTATGAAAGTTTCACCAGGCAAGTCAGCCAAACCATGCCATTTCTTTTATGAACGAAGTAATTTCTGAGGAAAAGTAACAGTTCCATTACTGTCTACCACTCTCCAAATGAAACCGCAGCTATAAAAGGATACGCTATGAAAATACTCTTCAAACTGTAAACTTAAACTTTGAAAAAAAAATCAGTTTCCCTGTAATTACTATATTTTTTTCAGAGAACAGTAATAGTTGTCATACAGCAAATATATTTAAAGCTGTAACTTAGATTATGCCTTTTTACCCTTGTTTCTATGAAGAAATACAATGATATTAACTCCTTAAGTGCTTTGACTATCAGTTTCGTTATCCATTTTTTAGACATTAGATCCCACAACAAAATAATAGCCCTTACTAAATGACCTATTTCTCTACAATATTATGGAGAAGGTTACAATCTGTATAAATACGTATTCTGTACGACAGAAACTTAAACCAAGTCATTATACAGTAAGCTACCTGATCATATTTATATCAAAAAGACGTAGAAGAGCTCAGTTTTTCTTCAAAACCACTACTCCTATGCATTGGGTAACTTCCAGGGAAGGTTGATTTGCACTTAGGTCTGAACTGCACTAATTCATTTTCTCAAGTACTGCTTTGGGGGAGGATATATATAGTGCACTGGCTACGCTACAAAAAGAAATGGACAAATCCTGCTTCAACCTAATAAAAGTGACCTGAGCAAGTCTAATAAATCAAGTTTTTCCAGGATAAAAATGGAAGTGATTTTAATTCATGAAACCTTAGGACTAAAGTTGCACTGCCCAACCAAGAGCAAGAGAATTCACACAAATAGCATCTGTGAAAATGGGCAATGAGAATCACAGTTTTTGGATGAGGGAGCTAAGTCCTACACAAACTCTGCTCTGGGTATCTGAGATGATTTGTTTATGTGGCCTTCAGACTAACATAATGAACAGTGATCTTGTCTGACAACAAATGCTTGGTTACCTGACAAATGGCTGATGACCACAAATCTAGGGGAGCAGTGACAGGCGTAGGAACCTAATAACCTAAGAAATTAAAATGCAGCATGCTGAACTGGCTACACCAAAGGCCATCAAGGTAAAAGAAAGAGATGTTTGTCCCTGGTGAAGACACCAAGATATGGAAACAAAGAAACTCCCTGGCCAGCCATGCTATGTTTAAATGGGGTCTTCTGGGTATAGGCCTTACTATAGGAGAAGAGAATTTGGGGATAAAGCAGAGAGAATGTTTGGTACCGTATGAGGCCTATTATGAGATGTTTAGGGAAAGAACTGAAGACATGGACAAATGGGGGTCAAGATGGACCTGGGAGGGCCAAAAGTGGGAAAACAGAAAAGGACAAAAGAAGCTAGTTGCATGTAAAGAGATTGTTGATCAGCACACTTGCCTGACTGAGTCTTGCACTGCACCATGGCCCATCTTGTTATTAAAGTCATTCTTCTCTGTGGGTATGCCCTCAGCTCTGAGTGTGCATGTGTGGGAGCCAGTGAACTTTGAGCTGGACTAGCCTGCTAGCACAGTATAGGGTCTGAGTGCCAGAAACTACAGTGGGATGAGGGATGTCAGGGGCTCCTAGGTCTCAGTGCTGCAGGGTGGGTAGATGAGGGAGTAGGGTCTAGGATTCAGCTACTCACAGCTTGAGTGTCTAAAACCAGGTACGGAGAAGACTTGTAACATGCATGTGTGTGTGCTCCTGGAACAGGAGAAATTAAGCCCTCCATGATTGGCTTTCCGAAAAACATAAATGAAAATAGGCAGAAGATCACCTATGCAGAAAGGTAAGAAGGAAATGTTAAGTGCAACCAAAACAGAGTGTCTGAATCACTTGTTGAGAAACACACCAGTAGGTGTGTTCATGATGGTGAAATTATTCAGATCTTGTACTGTGGTGCTATTCACTTAGGCTACAGAGAAAAATTACAAGCACAGGCAGTTACCTTAGTGTCTTGCTAAAAATTAAATTTGGATAAATACATATCTAATTGCATTTCTAGGTAATCAGGTTCCTTCCTATATGAAAAATACCCTGAAATATTCAATTACATGTTAGTCATTGCTTATGTGCCTAGTGTCTTCAGAATTATCACCCTACTGCAAACTGGCTGATGGCTCTCATCTAGAACTCCCTCTTTCATCAATGACTTTGGTAGAAAATGTGTATATTACAAGTGATATGACTTTCAAGGGAAAATTTCAGTTTTCATAAAAAATCATATTTTTCTTTTAGAAAACCATTCCGTTACACTGAAACAACCCCCTGCAAGTCGACCTGTACTGAAGTCAAAGCTAACAAGCTTTCTAGCCCTTTTAGTCCAGGACTAGGCTGGTGAGGAGATACAGATCCCACAAGTTTCAAATTCAACCAAGTGAGTGCTACTTTCGGACATGTCAAAACCTATTCAGGAATGACCTCAAAATCCTGGAAAACCTAGGTGCCATGCCTACAATCTGACCAAGATGCTCTGTAGACAAAATTTCTAGGAGCTGGGATTTAAGAATGTGTAGGATTTTCCAGGAGAAAGATAGAGGGTCTCAAAAGCCTACCTAAAAGCTTGAAATGAAACATTTATCCTCTAAAAAAAAAATTTTAAAATTTCTATTCTACAGAAAATATCAGAAAAATAAAGAATGCCATACAAATACAGAAAAGCTGCTCCTTCCACTACAGATTTTTTTCCCCTTAGCTTTTGGTTTGGATTACTGAACAGCATTTTCCGTTTCAAGTCTGGGGAAATACATCTGTTTCTAGAAAAGGTGATCCTTTCTGATATACCCCTAAATATAAAATCAGACTGAAGATCTCCTGAAAGATTTCCCACAACTCTTAAAAAATTACGATTTAAAAATATAAGTATATATTATGTATATATAATATATATTCACATACACACATTATATGTAGACATTTTTGTCCAATTTTGAGTGACTGGTCCTCTTAAATGATATCATTCTTCTACTTGGCCTACTACTTAAGTTTTTTTTTTCCTCCTTCTCTCCTTCATCTGATGGAAATATGTAATCTTGTAACAAAAAACTTAATTTCTAGGCATTTATGTCTAGTTATAGTAACAGTTGCAAATGCATAGATTGAAGCAAGGTTTGTTTTTTCCAGTGGCTAAAGTAGGGGAGTACTGTGTACATCTGTCACTGACATGAGATGTGACATTTTTAGGTACAGTTTCTTCATCTATAAAAAGAAAAAGTATATTAACCTTCTGTACAGTGGAACATTAACTTAATTAATGTTTTGGGGAAAGAAATCTTAGAAATAGATGAAAAGCACTTACAAGACAAAGTAATATTACTGCTACAAATCAGAAGACATTTAGGCTTAATATAAAAACAGCTGTTTCTAATATCAGGGTTCATGTAGAAAAGAGATACACAATTTCTCTCATTCCAGCCCCTTGTTAAAACATCTGAAGAAGGTTACTTGCACTTTTGGCACTCATACTTTCATAATTATAATTATGAAGAGTCCTGAAGATTTATAGTAGCTGTATGGTAAAATTTAGATAAACTTATAAATTCCAAAATAAGGAGAAGCAAAGACACCAAAGCCTCATTCAGAAATGGGCTTTACATTTTTGACTTTCTAATAATTTCCATAGCAACATGTGGCAGTATCATAAACACAGACATCATGAAATTATGACATCTTATGTCTTAATGAAAGCAGCAGTTAGGAAGTGGAAAAGTTAATAAAAAGTAACAGAAACGTGAATCAAACCTGTCAAAATCATGAAATCCCATTTAAACCATCTGTAAACATTTTTGGACAAAATTTTAAAGATTACTTCCACTTGGAGAAATGCCACTCCAGTCTTACCAATGCATGGTTTTCACATTCATTTAACCTCCATTACGTAGATGGTAAAGGATGATCCCCAAGTCTCTGACAGATATTATTCCCACTATGAGAGATTATTGTTGTTGACACATATTTCCCATGTGAAACAAAATCATTCATGTTTATTTTAAAATCTAAGTTATATTAAAAGCTAAAACTTATGATAAAATAGGGTGATAAAAATGAGGAAAACTGCCTTGGATTTTGGCATACCTTTTCCACTGAAGTGTACTCAACAGAGCATGACACAGTTTGAATCAGCCTTCCTAAGACACTTCCTATCTCAGGTATACAAAATCAAGCTGAAATGTCACTGGAAAGCTCTTTATAAGAAATGAAGTTGAATTAATTTTGTACAATGCAGAAAAATAATAGAAATAGTGACAGACTAATGTAATTTTAATACAATTATTATTTGCATCTTGCATCCAAAAAAGAGCATCTTGAACCTATACATTTTGATTGTTAAACTCTTGCTTCTCTCACTATAACTATCATTTTCCCTTTGTTACTGCCTCCTTTTGTTTCCACTTCTTAAATTTCACCACAGCTTGCATGCTGAATTTCAAAGGGTAAGCCTTTCTCCCACTGGGCATTTGCAGATATGAAGAGCAACAGTGTCACGAAGAACAACAAAATCCTGATCTTATACTTCATAAAATGTAACAATTTTATACTTCATAAAATGTATCAATTATACTTCATAAAAATTATACTTCATGAAATGTAACAATTATTAAGTACCTTGTTCTATCACTGCCTTGGAAAGTAGTTCAGATTTTTAACATACAAATATCTTCTAAGTTTTTCAGAAGAATATTCACTGGATTTAGTCATTTGGACCATGTCACAATGAATGAGGAAGTGACACTGACTTCTACAGAACGAATTTAAGAGCTGGTTTCTGGAGATATTTAGACCAATGAATAACTGGAAAGCATTTGGATATCTGTGCACAGTGCACACACTGCCCTAAGAGTCCACTGTGTACAGCATCGTCGGCAAGTTTGAAATCTTCCCACAAAAAATGCTTTTATATGATTTCAACAACACTGGTATACACAACTTTCAATGTATCAACATCACCACTGTATCAGTGGAGTTTTAGCTCTACTGACTTATAAGCCTTACTTTTCTTCTTAAACAGAGAGATCACTGAAGACAAGCACACCCCAAAATTTAAAACTGGTATTTTCACCAAAAACATATAGGTAAGATTTGACTTCTACTTTACAACTGAATTTCCATTTTTTTCTCAATAGTGTAATAATACTGTTTATAACTGAGTCATGTACTTCCAAATTATTTTCCTCTGCATTTAATTTTAATAATATCTACCATGTTAATTACTATCAGAATACAAAGGGGGAATGGCAGAGGAGAGGGGGGAGGAAAATGTAACAATATGAGTCAACAGCTTTTTGTAGAGTTTTAATAATCTGTTTAAAATTGACAATTCAAGAGGTAGCAAAGTTAATAAATAAGAAATGTTCTTGCACTACCACACAATATATTAATTAATTTGGGTACGCAGTAACTAAATCAAATTTCCAGAGATGCCCTAAGGCAGGCAAAAAGTAATATCCAGTATCCTTTGATCCATTTTGGGAAAGTTTAACCGTACTTTTTTAGCAGGATTTAAACTACTGCTCTGATCCACAAGTAAAATCAGAAGCCAAAACGCAGTACTCCCTGCACTTCTCCTTCCCCTCATCTCTTCCCCCAACTAAGCTTTAGTTAAAACTTGTGAAGTAGAAAACATCTCAAACACTGAGATAACTTCAGTTTCTCACACAATGTCACCCTGTTGAATTTGGTAGCTACACACAACTCTGAACGAGCAATAAGAACAAGGTCTCAATTCATCATACAGTTTTGTTGACAACACCACATTTCTTTTCTGTAACTCATCATTCCTCTTGTTTTAGATTCCTTACACCACTGCTTCTTCAGGAACTGGAACCCATTGCTTTTTTTCTGCCCAATCAGTGAACTCCCTTCAATTCAATACCAGGGTAAGCAGAAAACTCACTCTCACAACTTTCGTTGGCTTTGACTGGATCTGGAAATACTCAGCATAGCATGAAAAGTGCTCCTTCTCTCACAAAGCCAACTCCCTTCAAAAAGGGATGTGTTTCTTAGGTACATTCTCACAACAGCTGTACATTCAAATATGCAAAAGTAACCATATATTTTCATATATATTTATATGGATAATGTATACTTCATACATTATCCATGTAAGGATAACGAGTGTAAATGCCAATGAACTTCATAGAGATTCATTGTAAAACTATGAACCACTATTCGGCACAGGCATTTCTTCAGCTTATTACTTTGACCAGTGCTGAGAATTTACATTTTATTGGAGTTATGCATCTGTTGACTGGTCTCTGTGTAAGGCTTATCACTACTCCTTTGCTAAAATATACAACCCTGTCTAGAAAAAAAAACCCACCTCAAAACCCTATCGGTCTTATATTAAGAAACACCAAATTGCTACCATCATTTACTTGTAATTGTGCACAAAACAACCAAGAGAGCTTAGCATGAATCACTATAATCATATAAAGAGGGTAATACTTGCAGCAGTAATGAGACATATGATAAGGAACAATAGGAATTGTGATTTTACGTGGGAAAAAAATCTAATAAAATAGTCTCTCAGAATTAAATTATAGTCTATTACATAGCGCAGAGCTTTTCAAAATTGGCGTACTGCTGTCTTTATTTTATTATTCACCTGAACTAGCAGCTCTCATAAACTTTCCCAATTCAGTTGCTCCTACCCCAGCCCAATTTTCCCATCCAGTCTGTATGAATCCAATCACAGCACTGAATGGTTCCCTTGTGAGACTGCAGGCCCTTAAGAGAAACGGCTAGATGTAGTTAAAGTACTTAAGAAAGACATCATACTTTTGTTAAATAAATTAAATTAATAAAATAGAAAACTTTACCTTGTATGGTCAAATTTTAGTGAATATTTCTATATTTGAGTGTTTAAAGTTGACAGACTTATTGTTAATAACTAGCAACAGTAAAAATAAAGCCAAATCAGTATTCTTTTTCAAAACTCCTATAGATTTCTTGTGACCATAGAAAGATGCTAGACAAATCATAATTAGCAACACAAAAACAGCTAAGCCACTGAGGGAGGAATATACATAAGTGTATAAGATGATATGAACTGCTCCAGCCAAAGAAAATTCATAAGGAGACCATTCAATCACACAGCAAGGGAGGATGTGGTCTTCAGAGGCCTGCTGCACCTCAACACCCCACAGCAAAGCACTTCATCCTCAGGACTCTAAGTCTGACATATGTGGCCAAAAATGATTCAACTACTATTGCTGTTGGGTTTTCTTCTTTCCCTTTGTTCACTAATCCAGTGCACTTGTAAAGTATGTTGAAGATGGCACTATAATTTGCATGAAGCACTGCTGTCCCTTTGTGGAGCAGGCAGCAGTCAAACTGAGAAAATGTGTGATGTGGGAGCTAATCAAAGGTTCCCTTTCAAACCTGCGGGTTTAGAGTACCTATGAATGCAAAGCAGCTGCATACTACTGGACTCAGAGACATAGCCCATGGGTCAGATCAGACTGTAGTTAAAGCAAAGAATGATGAATGAATCTCCAGAAATGGCTAACATGTCCAGCTTTTTTTTCCCTTTCATACCATGCTGTTGTCTTGAAAAGGCACAGCGAACATGGAGAGTAGTAACTAAAACAAGAAAAAACAAAAGACACTAGAGACATCAGAGACTTGACACTATCTTGATTGTACCAGTAGTTTGGCTGGTATCTGACACCGGCTAAGAAGCTTTCACAGCTCAATTCCAAAAGAAAAACTAGAGTACAAACAGATACTGAATCTTCATATATTTAAGTTTCTTCTTTTCCTGACTTTGCATTCTGAATTGGAGTGGCCTTTCACTCAGCCATCAACAATATCCTTCACAAAGAACTCATTTTCACTGAATTCAATGTAACTGTTTAAGAGAAATGAGTCTTACTATATGCTGCCTTGTTTGTATGATATAAAATCTACACTCCTTCCTGGAAACAGTTAATACTTGTAATGACAGTCCTAGACCTACTGATTTAAACCTCTCACATGGCTGTATTGTCATCCTCAGGAGTGTTCTGGTAGAGAATATGTTGTATAAACAAAGCAGCACCACTGGACTTAATCCCTAAATTCTTTATACGATTACCACACAAACAAATGGAGCTAGGAAGAATCTAAAATCTCAAGACAACTGTAGCTTGTTTGAAAACATATTTCAACTCCATTTAATAAATCTTCTGGAGTCTTGGAAAAAAATAAGAACAGATCAAAAGGGACAAGAAAAAAAGAACTCATGAAATGATAATATGGAAAATGTAATCAGTACATGTGGGACAAAAAAATGTGAACAATGGTTTGAAAATAAGTTCCCATGTGTTTTGTCTCCTAAGTGAGTAATTAATATTTCAGTATGTCTTTTCTGCTGCTTTTTGCAATTGAAATAAGTGCATTTTGGTGATCAATAAGCAGTCACTGATATGCTTAGGCTCAGGCATCACAACCCAAGTGGTGAAATAACAAAATTCTTTTATTATTTTTATTATTGTTCTAATAAATTTTCTTTTTAGTTTGAAATCCTGAAGACAGGACAGTCTCAATACTAATTTAAGTACAAAATTTAATAAGAAATACATACATTAACCCACTACTGAATTTACCCTAGGAAGTCCTTTAGTCCTTTAATGCCAAAAAACCTTTTAGTCCCCTAAAAGCATCTCAGAGCCGTGACCCACATGTCTTTGTGATCTGGCGTAAGTTGTACGTTAGAGGCACCTGTCTTTTCTTTTTGATTGCATATTTCCAAATTAGCTTCAGTTACTGACTTAGGTGATTTACCTACTGCAAATAAATGCAAAGAGCTCAGTGAGAAGAATGAAAGATTGAATATTCAGATCTGTTCTGCCTGCTTCTGGACAACTGTCAATTATTCTGTGTCTCTAGGGACAATAAACAGAATAACAATATCACATTTTACAAGAAAGACTATTATGGCAACAAACATCCAAGGCTGTTAAACTGCCTTAAAAAAAAAAATTGTTAGTATGTTAGAATGATCCCAGATATTTCTGGTGATCATACATACCAATGACATATCATCTAGGCTCTTCAAAATCAGCTTTTAAGGAGCTAGCTGGAAAGAAACAAATGATCAAGCAAACAAGAAACAGGCAATACTGTCAGGCAATACCAGCAATACTCTGGGTTCAGAGAACTTAAAGAACACGATGATTCTTGATGGCTTGATTTCCTTAGGAAAAAATGAATTAATTGTTCAAGTCCCCAAGAGATTCATGGCTACACTTGAACTATGAAGCAAAGAATATTTTATTGAATAACATATTTATCATTTAGAAGAAGTGCAGATTGAAGATTAGGAGCAATTACTAAACTTCATGATTTTAAATATAGAATTCTCCTTTAGTCTTATATCTAAATCAATCAATAATATTAAATTTTGCATTAATAAGACTCATAATACTATAAATTAACATTTCTATCACTTCTATACACTGTATATTTGTACATACTTTAGAAAAGTCTAAGACCTATGTTTTGTAAAGAACCTAGATGATATTTTCTGAAGGGAAGATCACATTTATAATGTGGAAATATATAATTTCAATTCAGTACTCAGTTCATCTAAAATTGTATTGTCTGAATTGTGACTAGTATAAACCATTAAACAGAGTTTAGATATATTTCTCCTCTCAGTGCTTTGCTACCCACATTCTCAGATACATACACACTGAACTCAGCCCAGCTGTCCTTTCACTTCACTGTGTCTTAGACCAATGTGCTGGTATGAAAAGGATAGTGAAACAGTGTATGAAACTAGAATTCAACATAAAATTATCCTGCATAATTCACAGTTTCAAAGAAAACACCCACAAAAACTTGCATATAGTAGACACAGATTTCAGGAGGACTTTAATTCTTCTAAGAATTAAAAGCATTGATAATGTAAAAGTGTGAAACGCACTACTGCAAAGAGACTGTTCAAAGGCCTTTCAGAAATAAAATGCTGAAGCTGCCAGGAAGTGCTTGAGGACTCAATAATCCTTAAGTAAAAGCAAGGAAACATTGAATCTGAGAGTACAAGTGCATCACACAAATTAACATACTTTAGTCAAGCATAAACCCACTTAATCTGATTTCTCACAGTGTTGCTTAGTAAGTTCTTTGGTTCAGTTTTCTGTGAGATTATAACCACACATTTCCCATTTCTGATAGGAAAATTGAAGACTGAATGATACAAGGAAGATCCTACACAGCTACAGCACTTCACATACCAACCAGAACTAAATGAAAATGACCAATGTACTGCAATGACCAGTCATTTGCAGTCATTCTGGAATACTACATCAGTCTAGATGATTCTTAAGATAACAATGGCTTAAATCCCTCAGACTGAAGTCACAATCTTCTCTTTTTTTATCAGGACCTGACTGTAAGCCACCGATATGTTTTGTCATTCCTGAGGTGATTTCTCTACAGAAGTCTTGAGAAAAACTGCAGAAATATGCATGGATGAAGCTTCTGTCATAGTACATATTATAATGATTTCAAATCAGTATGGCACCTTGCTATTGCAGTGACTGAGAATTCAGAAATACTTTAGATAGGTGAAGACCTCACTATGAGGCTTATGCGCTGCCTCCTCAGCGAACTTGCAGAGACACATCTTGGAGAATTTTTCACACCAATTACATCACATTTGACAATTTGACTAAAGTAATTTTGGCGAAATTAAATATATTGCTTTATTCCTGCTCCTCTCTCGCCTCTCTAATCATCTAGATGCACAGCTACTATAGAAGTAACTTGACAGTTTAGGCAAAAATATTTTAGCTGAAACATCAGGCATGACTCTTCTAGTGAGACCATTATTCACACGGATACTTTTCCTTCGGTTTACCTTTGCAACAAGAAATTATTATTTTTGTTTACCTCAATTACAACACTGAATTATCCTCAATGTCAAACATTCTTTTAATTACTACAGTTATTTAAACTTTAGTTAGAAAATAAATTATATCAAACAATTGAAAGAAGTATACATGCAATCAGCATTTTCTTCAAGTATGAAAAAACACAGGACGAGGCCATGGGCACACACAAATATCAACAACAGGTTGTACAACCCAGATTCCATCCAGCGAGGCAGTGGCTGGTACGTATAAAGACTACGGTATCATTTGCAGAACTCTTGAGAGAAAGGGCCCCCTGAAGTTCTTCCCCAACACCTACCTAGAAGCCTTGGCATGCCAGCACAGCCATATATTTCTGGGTAGACAGTTACATTGGCTTCCCACCACTCCTCCTGCAAAGCAACTATAAGCAAGCATGTCAGTAAACTGTGAGAGAAAATAAGTAAATTTGTGTGAATTGTTACCTGCTATTATTAACAATGGTTTGATTTACTTAATACAAGCTTGACGAATAAAAGGTGTCTTAAGCAATCCTGGTTGTGATTTATGTATCCCCCAACTTATTTTTCCACTATGGAAAAGGGAATTTAATACACTGACACAGAGATAGGATGATGGCTGTTGGTGGAGATGAAACCAAAAGAAACATGATCTTAATTGACCACAGTTTTCTAGGTCTCCAGTAGAGAAGATATTAGCCAAGAGCAGAGCTTGAGCAGTGTGCTGGCACTCACTGAGCTCTAAGGGAAACGGTCATGCTGCCAAACGTAATTTTCCCAGCTGCCAGTAAGGCTTGGTAAGTCTGGAGTCCTGTGACCTTGGACAGAAATTAAACCCTTGCAGACACAGGGATAGATTTCCAACACAGAAAAGAGTGAAGAACAGAGGTAAAATAAAAGGAGATTATGTTGACAGAAGCTGCTCTTGTTGGGCAAACAAAAGCAGAAAAGTAATTTTTCAGAGTTTTGATTACTTGAATTGAAATAAGCTGCTGATTCAACAGCACTGGCAGCAGATGCATAAGGCAGAAAAAGGTTCAGAGAGTTTAAGTGAGTAAAACACAAAATGTAGCAGCTTATTTTCAATTATTCATTACAGATGGCTGTTGAATTGCCATAGTGTAGGTAGTAAAGGGCCAACCAAAACCTGTAACTAAAACATGAACCTATCTTTCCTACTCTTTCCCTTTTATATCTATCGTGGCCATATATGATTAGCATCACTGAATTGGATGATCCAGGCTTGCTTTATCTTCTTCAAAAACAAGAACTGACATCATACATTTAGCTATGTCTTCAAATGTGACCAGTCAAGAGCCTGAAATTTCACAGTTCAGTTTTTCCAGTCACAGTGATAATACATTATTAACTACTGCAGCTGCAAGAAAGTAAACTTAAAAGATCTAGCAAAACATGAAAATTCAAACCACTGCATTGCAACATTATGTGTGCAACTTATTATCACATTTGTATGTGACATATTAATGTGGAATTAAACAGCCTCACAATAAGAAATCAGATAAGTCCTTTTGTCTTGCAGTGATAACCTTGCAACATAAAGCTAACAAGTATTGTGGGTTAAAACTCCTATTATAACAAGCATAGCAATGCTAGAAACTACAAGTTGTAATTTTAGCTACAGAAGTTACATTCCTTTATTTCTCATTCGGAAAATGTTTGTCATATATTGACTGATTCTAAAGTCTCCTTTATTTACTTATCCTAACTGTTTACTTCTGTTTCACCATGTTTCTCTGCTGTTCTTCCAGCACTGTCTCAAATCTCTCTCCAGAGCAGAGACAATATATTGTGAAAGAAAATGAATCAAGTTAATAGCCACACTTGCTGCATTTATGATGCATCAAAGAGTTGTAAGAGGAAAATGCAATTATAGAGAGACACAGTGCTTCCTCATTTTAGCTTGCTTTCTTTTTCTTTTTGGTTTTTTTTTTTTGTTTGGTTGGATTTTGTTGTGGGGTTTTATTTGGGGTAGGGGTGGTTTGGTTTTTTTGTGGGTTTTTTCGTTTGGGCTTTTTTGTTGTTTTTTTTTTTTTTTGGGGGGGGCGGTTGTTTTGGTTTTTTGTTTTTTGAGGGTTTTTTTGTTGGGGCTTTTTGTTTGATTTCTGGGTGGGGTTTTTTTGGTTAAATGTTTGCTTCATGGATTGCATGCCTTTACCCACAGAAAATCTGAGGAAATTCTCTTGGGGTAGTAGGAGTTCTATTTGTTTAACTCACATCAGATGTCTGCACTGTACTGTATGTGATAGAAATTATTATAAGTTATCACTGATTCTGTTTGTCTTCAACAAATGGCAGAAACAAATAATAGAAAATGCACTGGATGAGTACACAAAGGAAAACTTTATAAGAAATTGAGGAATCAACTGGAATAGATGCATGAAAATATAAATTGTTTCTTTCTTCCTAAAACTTTTTGCTTAGTTTGTTATATTCAGATTATACTGTGCAGCTTATCGCTTTTCACAGCACAGAATTTTTTGGTCCAAGATATTTTGCTGTGACCATATTCAAAATGAGCACGAGCTGACCCAGAACATGACTTAGTCACACATGAGTGCACCACTTAAATGCAATTAGTATCTGAATATCTACATCAGATGCACCACCCATGTCCTTTCTTCCTAATTTATATGGAAAAAGAATTAAAAAAAAAAAAAAAAAAAAAAAAGATCTGAAGAGCCTTCTTCATCTGCACACATCTTAACTGCCTACTCAAATCACCTGAATGCCCTCAATCAAATGCAGCCACCATGACCAGAATGTGACAGTGGCTAGGTAGAGCCATCTACTGATTAAAAAGAAGAGAGGAATAATAGCAAATAATTTCACTTTTTTTTTTTCTAGATTAAGCAAAAAGCAAATTTATAAGAAGCTTATAATTACTGAAAAAGGTAAATTTCAGTTTAAAATTTGTTAATGCCTTTTAAACTGGATAAAAGTTCCGGACAGTTGACATGTAACAGACCAAATTGTGGACTAACACCTTGGTTCTTCTAAATTGCTGTTCATATAGGCAAAGTGGGTCTTGCAGCCAAAAGACTTTTTTTCATGCTTTTAAGATTTACAAAGGTTATACTAACACAAGGCTTTAGATAAAACAAGAGACAGCCTGGCCTAGTGCATTTCGATCTGACTGGTGCTTTAAGCTTTAATAAGAGTTTGTCTCTTACGAGATTAATATTTTGATTTTGACACAGTAGTGCAAATACCATGTTGTCTATGCTAATATGTACTATGGGAAGATAAAAACAATATTTTGTGCTTCCTAAAGCACATATTGTCCACATTTTAATTCTGCACCACCACTTAAAATATAAGGGGAAGAAAGTTTCAAAGAAAAGAAGAATTAAAATAGGAAACTAAATCTAAACTTATATGACCATTAAAAGTAAAACACTCTACAGTAGAGGCACCATATACGTGATTTATTTCATAAACGTCACGCAGTAAGATGTGATTGTAAACTTACTGGTAGAAAATTACACATAGAACTATGGCATAATATTGTGAACATGCACCTACAGATTAAATGGTTAGGAAATGCAAGAGTTAATATTTCTACAATACCTAAGTCCAGAACATAGTAGTCTGTTTTCCAGTGTGTCTTATTAAAAACTTGTTTCTTGTTTGTTTGTTTGGGGGTTTGTTTGTTTTTGTTTCTTTCTTTCAGTGAAGTGAAAGGAAAAGGAGGAAAGGCAGAGGCATGAGTTCATGCTTTTGCCATCACTACTGGCTGACAGAAGACTCTTCCTGTGTTGACAGAGAAGACAGACCCATTTTGGTAACTGTTGGCAACTGGAAGGAAAGTGCCTAACTATGGTTTTTTAACCCCACAATGAAGCATACAGCCTCGGAGTCAGAGAGCACAAACCTGTGATACTACAAGTTATTTTGGCTTTTCCATAACTCTTCTTGGAAATATGATGCTGTTCAAATTTTAGTAAAATGAACAGTACTTCTGTACATTTTGCTGCATCTGTAGGTAGCAGAATGATAGTAGATAATAATTCTGAGTGAAAGTGATTAAAGAAAAAAGTGCTATCCATTCTGTGGATAACCACAGAAGTTTGCCAAATAGTCTGGAAAAGGTCATTCTTGTGAGCTGGACTTGCAAACCTCCAAGATTTTTAAAAGCAGAGATAGATACAGCCATTCTTGACTTGGAATGCATCTCACATGTATATAATTAGTTCTGTTTAACCATGAATTCATTGGCAGAAGTCTTTTTTTTTTTCCATCAGCCTTTCAAAGCTAGAACTACCCAACATTATGTGTTACTACGGAGTTTGCAGAGCCCTGAAGAAACTCAAAACAAATCACTTGTCTGTATTCAGAAAAGCTGTCCTGTTACATATCTAAAATACCACGTAAATCAACTTTTAATATTTTACAGTGTCACAGACCCACATGGAGTTACAACTTACTTAATTGACTACCATTTGAATCAAAATTGGTCTAGGGGGTAGACAAATTTACAATCAAAGCAGACTATTAATTGAAATTAATTTTTTTTTTAATTAATATATGTTTGACATAAGTTCTATTTAAACAGCGGAGAAACAATACAGTACTGATTACTACTATTTTTCTTAGTACACTTGAACATGCCCTATTTCTCATTCTCTGAGCATTAATAAATACTGGATTAAAGCACTGTTCTAGGTATAATTATCTGCTTTTTTACACACATTCAGTTACGCCAATTAATATGCACTTTATGAACCGTGTGAGATGACATATTGCTTACAGAATATACTCAAGATACAGTATGTCCAGTAACAAAATTAAATAAATCTTAATCTTAATCCTTCTCCCCATCCCACCAGGAGTGTGGAGAGCAAGCAGCTGCATGATACTTAGTTGTTGGCTGAGGTTAAAACAACAACAGTATGGAAGGACTAAAATCTCTGAATAAAGTCATGTATTCTCAAACATGAAGGCAAAAACTCATTTGGAGTTCACAGTAGTATCTGCTTTTCACTCAGATAGTATCTTACATTTTCCTCTGGTCTAAGCTATCTATCCCAGAGATGAAAAACATGCTAAGACACAGAAAACTGGCACGTCAAGAGTGATATGTTATGCACGAAACACATTACCATTTATTTCTCCTTTTAGCTTTTGTCACATAAACATCCATATAATAACATTACTTGGTAGTTTTATTACTACTACATAAACTCTAACACAAATAATGAATTTAACTTATACTTCAGAAATGAAACAGCAGGTTAGTAGCTTTAAAGGGTACTGTATTACACTAATAATACTGCATTAAAAATGAATGTTAGGATATCTCAGTTCAAGGACTAAACTTTTTAACATTTAAATGTAATGGCTGTCCATTCATCTGGCAGACAGCGAAGCTTTTGTTATATTCAGCTGAATGAAATGGCACCTTACGAAATAGGTTTTGATACTAAGACGAAATTTCAATATTAGGAAGACAAAATTATTTATGTAGATAATCTTAGGCTTGTGAGCACAACTGGAGTTTCTTCTTTCATACACTCCATTGCATCCCAGATCTCCTCATGCAATGCAAATCTAATAGTTGCATCTGTCCTTCCCCAAGAAAAAAAGAGAAACTGATGTTCGTTATGTCAATCAACAAGATGAACATCCAGTTATCACTTCAACTATAGGCTTATTTCAGTATTACCTATGTAACATATAGCTCAAACATTTTTCCTGCTCTTCCGCTAAAAGAAAAACATTTCATTAGCCTCAAAGGGGAAATCTAATGATGCCACGTCATGAAATACCTCATTGTCATTTGGTGCTTCAGAAAAGCCTGCTGTTTGTCCTCACACTCTTCATGCAAGTGTGACTGTTTCTCTCCAGTTAACAAATTTGAGCTTGCATTAAACCTTATCAGTAAACACTGCAGTACTGCAAAATCAGCAATTAAGGCCTCAATAGCTTCCACCAATTAGAGCTGTTGTGTGCCAAGAGCCACAGCAGAGACAGATTGTACTCTGGGGTTTATTAACTCATTCTTTTTGCTGTGGAACAGCTAAGTGCCTCTTTTCTGGCTACATTAAAGTAGATTCAGTTGCTTTACAGTGACATATGCTTCTGTCTTAAAAATAAAACATAAATAATTAAAAAAACCAACAACAAACAAAAACCCCACTGCCAAGAAGGCTGTGAATTCTTCATTTGCTATACCTGTTGATATACAAACAGCACTTCCTTTATTCGTTTCAGTTTTGAACCACATAAACTACCTTGGTTTCCCACCACTATTTGTACCCCCATGCCCTATCAGCGCTTTCCCTGATCCAAACAGAACTATATACACATGCTCTCATGGGAACTTTATTCACATCAGTGACCGTTTCTTCACCAGTTTTGGGGAAGAAGGGAACTGCTACAGTCAAGCTTTAGAAATCCATTTGCATAGACATGATATGCAGAAATGGATGATAAATTTAGACGGAGAAAAACCTTTCAGTGAAAAAAAAAATAAAATGAGACTTTGAAGGATAGCTTTAACATTTCAGACGTTAGAGTGTAAGCTTTTTCAGCAGATATCACAAAGCTGCTAGGCATTTCGATTTCCCCCCAGCACAGTTCGACAATGATTAATTTGCACTGCAGCACTAGAAATCATGAACAATTATAAGCTGTGGTTTTCCAAAGTGCTGCATATCTTCAGCACCTTTTATTTAAATGCAGATAAAGAGTCAGGCCTACAAGAAACTGTATTATAAAAGTCAGATTTCCTTCAGCAAGAGAATACAGTTGAGTCTAAATGTTAGAAAATGTCATTCACTGCATCTGTCAGGATAACTAGAATGCAATATTAACAGCTCTTCATAAAACAGAGTGCATTTAATGTGGTAATTAATATTTTAGGCTGATTTTGAAACAGAGAAAAAAAGGAGGAACCAAGATGCATATGTAACAAAATTTGTATTTCATGAACCTTAATTGCCGTAACTAGGGCACAGGGATTAAAGGCCTATGCCTAAGGCATCTGGTCCTGAGGACAAAATATTACACAAGCATTTCAATTTTTGGTTTCAGAAATTAAGCTTTTTAACTCTCCCAATTCCAAAGAAAAGCTGAAACACAAAATGTGAACAAATCCCATTTACATGGAATACATTCCTAAAATTACTTATCTACCTAGGAAATGAATTTTGAAAATGAGTAACTGCTCTATTCAGCTTAGTTTTTAATAGCATTTTCTGGGATTGACAGAACTTTACTTTATGAAAATTGCTGTAACAAAAGAATGAATGAAACTTGACAAAAATATTCACTCCTATGGTGTGCCCTGTGGATGGTGTGTAACACCTGCAAACACATACACTTTCAGAGACATTTGCAAATCAAGGGCAGATTTGGCCCTCTTTAGCACAGGTGTTTTCTCTGTATTTTTATATAAATTCACTGCAAACCTAACTTACTGAAAAATCCCTCCTGACAAGTAGAAATTAAAAGTCTATGTTAGTTGAGCCTCTTCCATCTTCACTATTTCAGTCATAATCATCCTAACAGCTATGCTTTGCTCTGTAGCTGTCTAAAGTTGACTTCAAAGGGTGGCAAGTAGCACTCCCCATTTTTAACTCCATTCATCTATTGCAAATTCAACTCAGACATGAGCATCAGTAAGAGCACAGCTGTGGCACTACTGTGGGTTAGCTCAGGTCAACAAAAATCAGTATCATTTACAACTTCTTACATTTTCCTAGATCAAAAAGCCTGACATACTCTGAAGGAGGCTGCATTTCTTCATATGCTTTTCTACTGACAAGTAGATATTTGGCACATTAGCTCAACCCTTTTAAATTAGCACAAGTAAATCAATTAAGTACATCAGGAAGTGTATCCATTTGTTTAAATGAGAACAGGTATTTACTCTTTCTGGTAATTTGCAGACTGCAGAATGGAAATATGTTAATTTTGCTATCAGAAGATCAATTATTTACCTACAGGTTGGTCTAGGATATGTTTCACGTATTATAGGATAGTTTATTCTGACCCGAACAAGGTGTATTACCTCACCACAATTTCAAACTCAATTTTCTTCATATTGCAGCAGAAAAGAGTCACCTTGAATATTTCTTTTTTGAAGAAATTACTCTAAGCCACAGAATAACATTATACAGAAAAAAACACAGCAGAAACTACTGGTTTGTTTTTTCAGAGGAGAAAAAAAAACGAATCTAGGCAAAAATTATTTTCTGACATCAAGAGTTTCGGAAAATACACCTCCAAAAACATTTGGACATGTATCCAACCCCTGAGTTCTCTTAGGACACAAACTGCATTATGGTATGATTGTGTCAAAGTCATGCCAAAAGCATTTACAAATAACATTTACTTCTCTATTTTCTCTTTCAGTTCAAAAAAATCCCAAAGCAATACATTGAAACACTATAGGTATACTATTGCATAAAAGCTGCTACAATAACATTTATCCTCAAGTATGTACAATATGAGGCCCACCAGTAGAAATTTTCCTCTCATTGCCCATAAATCTCACCTAACTCTGCTCCATGGCTTCTCTACAGATGCCTCCTTATGTCTGGTTGTGCAGCTTCAGTTTCTGAAGCACCTCAGATGCTTAATTCCAATGGTTTAGCTAATGTTCTCCACTGACTGCTAAGCTGTTATCATTAGCTACAGCTCCCTTTCATGATTTGGAAGCATTAACTTCATTCCAATGATTAGGAAACCTTTGAAAAGAGTCATCTCTAATGATCCTCTGCAGGCATTCAGACCTAATTCTTCAAGATAACCTGAATGCCTGATATGGTAGTATATAACCAATACCCTGTTTGACCTCAGGGTCTTGGGCAAGTCCTGTACTGTGCAATGGCTTATGTTCTAGAACTAGAGCCTTTGCACTAACATTTCTATTCTACCTTAAAAAAAAAAGGCAGTCTTCTGCTTTACTAAGAACTCTGGGACCATAAAAATAATTCCATTCCTGCTTAGAAGTCTGCTTCCTTTCTTTTGCTCCTTATTCCTTCTGCTATATTTTAATATTTATATATTTAAATACATCTTACGCCATTATCGTAACAGCTGTTAAGAAATTCTGTTCCAAAAGGGGAAGTTAGATTTTTGAATTTTTTACTCTGCTTTTTGTAAATCTCACTTTCACTAATTCACACCAGTTATAATTCGCATGCAAATGTAGATTTACCGCTGAGAAACTTTTTGCCTGTTGCACAGCTTTTCCTGCTGTTTGATCCTATTACATGCTAAAAGCAATTAAAAATGTACCTATGCAGAATAGTGAGATCTAATGAGAGGAACGATCACATCCACCAAACCCAGCTGATCTAGTTCATACATGCTTTTGTATTTACAGGAAAAAATAGGATATTTGCCTATTTTTGAAATTCCCCTTCCTCTTATTCTTCTTTAGGATGGGTCTAAATTAGAATTTTCATTATTAAAAAATCCTAAACCTCAGGATTATTAAATTATTGGAAAAAATGTAACATGATCAAGGAACTGGGTTTCATTAAACATATTACTACCTTAAGTGCGTTGACACTGCATAAGCTTTAGAGTGTATTCCACCACTACACATCACATTAGCCTTTTGCTTTGAGCTGTAGCGTACTGTAAAGGATACAAATCTTTCAGTGATTTCAAAAGGCTGCCAAAAAAGATTTTTTTTTATTATTATTAAAGGCAAACCAGTACCCTGACAATATTGGCTGTTACAAATATTCTTTTGGAAGCACTCACGCTAGCATTACTATTCTGAACAAACTGTATCACAGAATCATAGAATAGTCAGGGTTGGAAAGGACCTTAAGATCACCTAGTTCCAACCCCCCTCCCATGGGCAGGGACATCTCCCACTAAATCATGTCACCCAAGGCTCTGTCCAACCTGGCCTTGAACACCGCCAGTGACGTAATTTAATTAACTACTTTTTAACTTCATACATTTCTTTTCAGTAAATGCTTCCGTCCTGCTTTTTAATTGCACATACTATGTATGTGGATTTCCTCCAGAAACAACACATTTTGTCACCTCTAGACTCTGCAAGCGGACTCAACTGATTGTTCCTACAACTTGCACAATGTCTCACAGACCTTCCTCTATGGGACTATGAAGATACGTGCTCCCTGTGCTGAGCTCTGAGATATTAATGGGTAAAATGTGCAACTTACTTAAGGCTAGGTATTACTATTATGTAGCTGAAACTTCACATAAGCCCAGAGAGTATGGGGGTTTCAATTCATTTTTTTTCTGTGGCAGAATATGCCTTTTATAAAATTTGGAGATGAGAAAACTGTGATACCTTCTCAGAATCTGACTTGTGATACACTGCACTAGAAAAGAGATGTTGCAGTATTCTCTCCAAAACTTCTGCCTGCGTAAAATAAGGGTGTTGCATTTTGTGACATGCATTTGAGAAATACAGCTAATTTCTGCATGTCTGGGTCGGAAATTTATATCCGCACCTTCAGACCAGTAACCCTATTGTCCCATGGACTGTAATCAGCTTTCAGAATTCTTCTGACAGATAAGATGTAAATAATTCTACCTTCAGCATATTCAGTATCTACTTTTATAAGTGAAACCATTCAAGACTTTAGATTTACTTTCTTTATACACAACAAAAATAAAATAACTCTGACACCTGAACAAATCCTGACTGTAAAAAAAGACATTTCACAAAAGAATTCAATTAAATGTATCTTCCAAACAAAAGTAACAGTCTTCATAAAATATTAAAATAGACAGTGACCTTGCCTGAGCAAGAGGGTTGGATGAAATGACCTCCAGAGGTCACTGCCAACCTCAGCCATTCCATGGTCCTGTGAATCAAAACTTAAAACTTCTGGCTTATTCTCATGTATTTTATACAGCGTTAGCAACTAACAACAGCTTTGATCATGATCACCTACATATCTAAGTGGAGAATTTAACAAGAGTTTATAGTTGAAGCAGACAAAACAAAGAAGTAGTGGATGAAAGGAGATTATACTCATTTTACAGACAGAAAAGTTAAGCTCAGGAAGCCTGTTTCCTATTTCCACTAACAGCATTCACTACACTGGCAGCATAAGGGTCCTTAATGTAGCTTTAAATTTAATTTCTGTAGTGCACAGTGGGCTTAGTATAATTGAGAATAAGAACAGAATGAATCAAAGTGCTCAAGATTACAAATTACATCTCTGGAAAAGACTAAAATTTAACTCTTCTCATATATAGTCCAACACGTAAGCACAAAGATTTGTCTTCTAGAAAGTCGTCATTCCATTAACAGTGCAAAAAGCTCAAAAACCTTACTGTAGTTTAAGATACAAGAAGGACAGAAAATAAAAAAGTAAAATATCTATTTTACTAGGCTTCTTGTTATAACAGTGGGAAATTTACCTTCAAGCTTTGTTGTTAGGATGCTGCTTTTCTTTTATATACATACATACATACACACACATAAATGCTTTTCAAATGAAAGGCCAACAGCAGCATTATATTTCTCCTCACTCTCAAAAATTCTTTGTGTATTTGTATCTAAGTCTCAATCTTGTTAGGATTATCAGTAAGAGTATACATGGACAGAGTTCAAAAAACTAACTTTGAGAATAATAATACCAAGCATCAAATTCAGTTCTACATACGGAGTTATAGCTTGATATATCTTCACTACCTCTCTGATACTCAGAAGTCAGTAAATATACTCTCAGATGAGACACTTAAGCCATCCCAGGTGATAAGTCTCAATCTCTCTTGGATAGTAGGTAAACATCTTGCAGTTTAAGAACAAGAATGGCTAATGTAAGAGTAGACAATCTCACTAACATAGTATTTAGCCTTTCATAATTGATGGATGAATAAGAATTATGTTAATTAAGAATAATATGAGAAGCTGAGGACCTTCAGTGGCTGCTACAGGTCAGATCTCAAGGTATTTAGCAACTGAAAGGAGGATGCATTTATCAAATACAGCTTGCTTTTTTTGTTCCAAGAAACCCCTGCTCTTTTTCTGTTCTTGTAGAAAACTCCACATCCTGCTGAGGTATTCATAGACACAGTTTAAGAGTACAGTTTAAAGAAGCAAAATAATTATTATTCTGAGAAAGCATTATTATTCTAACTGCATCAACAAAAAATGGTTTCATCAGCAGAACAATTTCATTTGAAAGCACCTTATTATCATCATACTAATCCAGTGATTAATAATTTAGTATATCATCAGTTAAAATTGAAGTTTTCTCCCTTCTTAGTTAAGCCTCATTTTATTTTTTTGCATTCTCGCATCATACTTGGACTAGAAAATGCAGTTACTGTATCAAGGTAATTACTTTATCAAAGACTATATTCTCTAAAAGAAGTTCGATAAAGAAGAACAAAAAATAAAAACAATGATAATACAGATTATATTCACCACAATAATGCCTAAAGGCCAACCACAAGCAGTCTCCTCTTTCTAGGCACTGTACACAAGCAATAATTATAACTACTCCTTCAGTATTCACTTTTGTATTATTTTGTAAGATTACATGTATTCTTTCCTCTTTGAAGGAAAAAGAAGTTTGCATGAGAAAAGAGAATATAACAGTTCACTCTGAGTGCAGGGGACCTCAGAGTAAGTGTCTAACAAAAATATTCCAGGCACAAAGAACAGAAAGTATTAGAAGTACAATAAACTTTCTGCTAAAAAGCAGTCCTACTTTGGTTCTACATAGTGAAAAACTTTTGATATTAAACTTTGCTATTAATTCTTTTTGCAATGAACCGGTACTGTCTACCTCCTCTGATGCATTAATGTATACAACATTTCCAAAGTTCAGTGCAGATAAGCTGGAGATGATGAAGACCAGTTTGGCTAATGAACAACAGAGAGAAAGAAGATCTTTTAAAAGATGTACCACTTTCATTAATTATCTTCCTAATTTATGTGCATCTAAAGTGAACAGTAATTCCTGTGAGGCTTCATTTGCATGGTCTTGTAACCTCTCAGTATGATGGTAATGACATACTTCACACATTACAATTGTTAAAAAGCTGCAAAAGCTGGAAGACTTACTTTCCAGTGAAGCTCACTGAAAAGTACATTTCATTAATACCTTACTGACTGCATTACTTTTTACCTTAATTTCTAAGTAGACTTCAGTATGAATATTAATCTTCAAAACTCCTCAGTTTTAGTTTCAGCTTTCCAAGAAAGACTCTGCCTATGCTGGTTAATAAGAGTACTCCTGGAGTCAGTAGATACAATTCTCACACCGGCTGAAAATCTCACTGTTTGAAAATCTCTTGACTTCTACCAGTTATAGTGATTTACTAGCTGCACTGAACAATCACACAAATTTTCATCTCAGAAATGATGTGTGGGGATGCCTCCTGAACAGTAAAAAAATGCTAATAGAAAGAAAGCACCTATGCGACACAGAAGTGTCAGGATACTGCAAACTGCTTTTCCTCAACTTTCCTAAGTATGCAATTTTGACCTACCATATATACAAACTTTCTCCAAAAGATTAAGAGGTTTCCTTCTTTAGCTTTGTTGATTTTATTAAAGACATGTCATGGTATCTAGACTGGAACTGTGTATTTTACCTTGCGGGGGGGGGGGGGGGGGGGGAAATCAGCTAAATGATGATTAAATAAGTACACTGGTATCTTTTTGAATCTTAGAAATGTATTGCAAATTGAAGAGATTAAAACACAACATGCAGAATATATACAATTATTATTTTCAATATAACAGATGTGAAAGGCTACAATATAAAGTACCCATATTTTGCTTCAATAACACATTATTAAAGAGCAGTGAGGGATATAATTTAGCATCAACACATATTAAAGTATTTTTACCTTCAACAATGAGAATATGTAATATAACTCAGTATGACTGCATGAGTATACTAACTACATCGTGACATTTGTGAAAAGCTGTTCAAATAGCACATCTTTTACAGAGCCAAAAATAAAAGAAACTGTCCAACATCATGTGGACTCAAAACCCTTTATTTATACTTTTTTTTTTGAGAGGGGTTTATTAAAAGAATTCCTCTTTAGTTCCTATCTAAAATGTGTTCTCTGTACATAGTCATGTATATATAAACGTACAACTAACAACTGATTCACATATGCTGTTGCCTGAATATGCTGTTGCTGGGCAACAGCTATAAAGCATTTTGCACTGCTTGCAAAAATCTGAATGAATGATTCGAAGAGAGATTATTTCTAAAAAACTAGAAAGAAAACTCACTACTGGAATTACATGCATAATTCCTTGTGTATTTCAAGGATTCATAGAGAATGTTCCTTCTGTAATTAACGATTCAAGAAAGGACAACTCCTTTGAGTAGGATTTGAAGGGCATTTTACAACACTGAGATTCATGTTCTATGCACATAGATAATGTTGTTCCTGCCTGGACTCTGAACCAAAGCCACCCAAGTTAATAGGTACCTTTAAATTGACTTCGGTGTCTTTTCATAGAGTCTTTAATGTCCATTTTAGGACAAAAATGACAGACTCCTAAATGAAGAAAAAAAAAAAAAAAGAACAAACCAGAAGGCCATCACCTTACAGGAGATAAAAGAAAACTCAAAATTTTACCATCTTGCAATACACAAGGGAAACAGATCAAGTTTACAAACACTTCTCTTTGTGTAATCTTCATACAGCTAAGGTGTAATCTCAGTAAGGCTAATGATATTACACACAAGAATAAAAATAGAAGCATTTCTAATCCACTGATAACATGGATGCAATATGACATCTGCAAAAGACGAACTATTCGTCCCTTTAAATATGCACCATCCATTACAAAATTAATAGAACTTCGGCTATCAGACCTCTTGAGAATCAAGAGATGGAAAAGCACATCAAGAAAAGCAACTGGGGAACACAGCAACTCCAAAGTGCTTACCACAAGCCCGACTCACAAGTTCCCTTAAATACAAATATTAGCATAAAAAACAAGTTGGACTTTTGTCCCTGCTTGCTACGGCTGCCAGATATTTCTTTCCATTTCCTGCACAGTATGCTGGATCAATATGAACTGGTCAAAAGCTCAAAATTATTGTTCTTTCCATAATGACCAAATTGGAAATCCATGTATTTTCCATTTAATTCCTCAAATCCATTCATGTAACTGTAGCAACAAAGAAGTATTGACAGCAGTAGTTTTTGGTATTTTAAATGATACTTTCTTTTATTATTAAGTAGTAAATGTGACTAGGTCCTTTAATGGATTACAGTGAAATCCTTTGAGTTCCATATCTCAGGTGGTCTTGAACTAGCATAAAAAAGGAACCGCTTTACATAGAAAGAATTCTGTCAGTCTGGAGCTTTACAAAAATTAAAATAAATTCATTATAAATAGGAGTTAAGTTTTTACAGTTTCATTTGAATCATTTTCATACACTGAGATGTAAATCATACTTTAGGACATCCATCAGGATGCAGTCATAAACCACAATCTCAGTGCTTTCAAACAAGCTGAGCAGATTTCCCATAGACAATAGTATAAAATAGTCTATGGAAAAGATACCCATTCCAAGCTGCACTATTTTCTTGGGCTTTTTTTATTTGTTTGTTTGTTTGTTTCTTAGAATATGCTATGGCAACTCAAAGAAATAGAAGAACCTCTGATTTCATCATGACCCACTTGCAAAGCTGCTGTCATCAATCACTTAACCTCAAACCCAGGACATTTTGCAGATCCCTTCACTTTCTTCACCCTAAATATATACACAACATCAATTAAATGTTAGGATTTTATAATACACATTCTGCACTACTCCAAGAGAAGCCAAGCTGCAATCAGAGGTTCATATTCATAGCTGATTGATGAAGACAGTTGAGAGCAGAAGAAGAAACACTACGTTCATTTCCAGAAAAGGTACCTGCAGTGATCTAAAAGTATAGTTAAGACAGTGGGGCAGTTACATGGTAAAACTTTTCACTTTGTGACTAAGAGCCACCTGTTACTTATTACTCAATCAAGACTGACTGACAGGTACAATTTTCTCTTCAGATAGCAGTATTAGAGTGTAAGTTGAACCACTAAGGAAATAACTCTGCTTAGTATGTGGAAACACAGAAAAATCAGTATTTATTCACAAACCTCGTGAAAACTTTTGATAGATAGGATTCTGTTCTGTGACCAAAGCATAAAAAAAAAAAAAAAAAAATCCACACAGACAAAAAGATTATAACTTCAAACGCTGATATGGGTCAAACCAAGACTATAGAAGTGGCACAATGCTCGTTTTTAATTAGACTTGCTAATGTGACATCAGATTGTTTTTCATCTAAGGAACAGCACTTCAACAAGGCATGAAATCCTCACAGTTTAGTTTATTAGGAGGCAACAAAGGGATTCCAATCTGTTACAAGAAAGTTGGAGACTACGAGCATAGCCAGCACAGTATAAAAATGTGTCATATGAATTTTAATGTGACACAAGTATGAAAGATTCCAAAAGAACAAAGGGAGCACAGTCCTGTTCCATGCTACACAAATGACCTCTTCTGATCTGAACAGCACACCACATCACAATCAAATTTATTTCAAAGGAGGGTCACACAGGTCAAAAGTAATGGTTGCAAGAATGAGGTATTTCCTTTATACAGTATTAGAGAAAAAGCAAAATATCAAACAGCACAGGAATGCCAGAGTACTGAAAAGAAAGACATATCTAGGCTGTAAGGAAATAGATTTTAAAAAGACTTTTAATTACAATTATCCTCACTGACTACAGTTTCTAGGTTTCAACAATACTTGCGATACCTCAATGAACATGTCTTGTATACATGCAAGACTGATTACTACATGAGCTTTAATACGTTTTTAAAATTACAAGCACCATAGACATGTTTTAAGTACAGCTCATGCTGAACAAAAGCAAGGAAATAAGCTAAATGGTCTAACTGGCTGGATGTCTTTTCCTGGCCTGACAGCTCCATGGCAGAAACCATAATAATCCCAATGGAGGCAGATGTCAGATAACAACAGAGAGGCTGGTAAAGCTCCTCATTTTGGCAAGCTGACTATCTGATCCTACATCAAAAGAAGCTACTTTAGCAACCTAAAGATATCAGAAAAATGAAGTCTACTTGAACATACTGGACTGTCTGAAAACGTACAGGAGTCCATTAAGATGCAAATCCAATGGTAGACTTGATGATTATGGTGAAAAGGCTGCAAAACTCTCTATGATCAGATATCACCTAAAAAAAGTAAGAGTAAACTATCGTATTACCTCTTGCCATGTATTCCCATCAAGACTTAAGTCTCATCTTTGACTCCAAATAACCTTTCTGAATATAATCACTTACTGATAGCAAAATAGCTCCAAGTCCTAACTGTGGTTCAGGCTGAACATCTATCTGTCGTCCATGACTGATGACAGCACTCATGCATACTATGAAAACAATTTGCAGCTATGTAGAGAATACGTAGCCAAGGCAACAAGTATTTAAAGAAAGGTACAGCTGTAATAAAGCAGAGGTAAATATCTTATACCTTTGGGAGAGAAATCATAAAGAGTACAAATCACAAAGTACAAAATCAATAAAAGGAGGTAATCAGAAGAAGACTTACAACTTGGCTTCTGAAAACAGAATTCTTGGAAAACTAAATTCTACCAGACCAAAACAAAGATCGTTATTGCTGTTGTTTTTTTTTTTAATAAAATTACATATGCTATCTGATCTTGCTGTGTGGTTTTATGTCACTCAGATTTACCTGAAACTTAATAGGCTGCATTATATTGAAGTATCTTCCATTTGATTCCCAGCCAGTGCTCCCTCAGTCACGAAACAAGACAGAGTAAAAGCTGCACTGGAAGAATTTTAGTAATGAGTTGGCTACCAGCCTAAAGGTTAGAATTACTTTTATTGCCCAAGTCTAGCACTAAAATTGGTATTAGTCACCTCAGCTCTCCAAGTTCTCATCAATCTACTTTTCAGGAGACATCGAAATATACAAAGAATGTAGACTATTATGACCAAAAAAAAAAAAAACCAAACCAAAAAACCAGTTATTTCCAGTGTATTAGAATGAAACATAACCAGCAAGAGACACAATTCTATTTACATATTTCAAGATTATTTTAGCCTTCACTTCCAGAACCCATAGCCCTCCTCCTTCCTTTCAATGTTTTTGGAGGTTAAAAATATTCATTTGTTAACAGATATTTATATCCCTGAAAACTGCTGTCTTCACCCACATCATGACAGCTCTAGTGCAATTCATTAAGGGCTGGACTTGGAGACAGACACAAGGGGGAAAAAAAAAAAAAAACCACAAAACTTTAATGTTTCACTTAATGAATAAAAATTGCATTAATTTAAAAATTCTGTCACAAGAATCCAATTATCTATGGATACATACACACATTCATACCTTTCAACCATCACACTCATCTGAATTTTGATGCTATTTTCTATAAAACATAATCCATTTTACATTGTACTTAATAGATTTATTCAGATGTACAACCCCGTATGTCATATTTAAGCTTATAACACCACCTGCCTGGGGCTGTATAGTCTGAATTGTTGCCCCCCCCCACCTCTTCAATAGGAGAAAATCCCCCATTGATACTGTCTGAACTGTTTCACTTCTGCTAAGTGTAGAAGTATGAGAATCACTCTGACCATGAATAATATCCACTCAAAAAAATGGAGTTATTTTTCCACCCCCTCAAAAAAAAAAGATTGTCTCAAAATAAAATATCCAAGCTACTTAAGATACGCTGCAATGACATATCACTGTTTCCATAATTTTATTTTCACAAGTCAGCAAGTCAAAATATGAACTCCCCATTTCTTGCATACACACTACACACATAGGTATATAAAAGTATTTGCATACAGACAGATATGCATACATATAATTTCACACTTAAATGACTGAGATACCTCCAAATACAGATTTGCAAATCAAACAGATTAACCCTGCTTCCAGCTACCAACATCAAGGTGATGTGACACCATCTCACTGCTTTATGTTGGGCCCATCTAATAACACTGCCGAGCTGAGGAAAAATTGATGAGCAAAGATTAAGCAGAGGACTGTCAGAAACAAACTAAGGCTTAGAAATTGCCTCTTCAGATAGACTAATGATTGACTGATGCATGGAGTGACTCTAGGGATGCAAAATCATTAATAAGAGCATCCGTTCTCTTTGAATTCACACCATCTCTCAAACATTTGGAGTTGGCACTATTAAGGGTTGGGACCAAACTCTTCTGTGCTCTTTTGGAATTAACAGCCCTGCTGAGGCACTGAAGTGCTCCAAGGTCAGTTTATGATTAGTCTCCCACCATCCTGCACACTGTGTCTGTAAGCAAAGCACAGCATCTTGGGGGAAGGGAGAAGAGGGGAGGAGGAGGAGATAAATACTAGCACTGTGATAAGCTCGCAGAACACAACTTAGAGGATGGGAGATTTCACATGGCCCATGCTATGTTGGGTTTTGAGGGAAGCAGGGAAAGGCAGTCCACCTCCCTGGAGCAGACAGCACACAGGGACCCAGTACTTTACCTGGAGAAAAAAACCATGGGTGAACCCAAAGAACCACTCCAAGCCCCAGCCAAGTTCAGTCTCTAGCTCACAGTGACCCTGATCTCCTGGAATTACTGGCAACATCAGCAGCATCAAGGCTTCCAGCTCCCCTGAGCCTCCTCGTTCTCACACATGCAAAGGGTAGGGGAAAAACCGAACTGATGAGTCCTGGGACCCTACGAAGTTTAGGAAACACTGGCCCCTGAACGCTCTCTGCTCCAATTTCACTGCCTCTTCAAGGCTCGCTGTGTCCCAGCAGGGAAAGTGCCCGTGGTCAATCTGATAACACGGTGTTATCTTCGGCCTCACTGAGCACCCCAGTGGGCGCAGAAGCCAGTCACCCTCAGCTAAGAGGTGGCCCCTAGTTTTAATCACTGTCAGCCTCTGCATCTGCCTTTCGGTCCAAGCAGCTCTCACCCCCTTCCCTCCCTCCCTACCTCCCGCTACAGGCTCCCCTTCCCCAGCACTCATGCCCTCGGGCACCGGCCTCCCACGCCACTTTCCTAGTTACTAGTGGGCTGCTCTGGTACCAACCTCCAATATTTTCAGACCTTGCCCTGATTGAAGACACCCCCTTCCCAAAACGAAAGGGGGATGAAGAGAGAATCTGTGCACAAAGTTTTTACAGATCCTGCCTGCGCCTCCCTCACCCACCCAAGCGCCAGCAGGGCGAGGGGCAGGCGGGGGTAAAGTCGCCCAAGGATACGGTGTCTGCCCTGACCTGAGCTGTGGGGCTCGGGAGGACGCAGGGACAGGGCGAAGCTTTCGGCGGACAGTGACCCTGGAAGGCACTCGCTAAGAAAGAAGGGAGGAGCGGCGCCTTCCCGGAGACGGAGCGGGGCGAAGCCGGCTCTCTCCGAGGTGCAACGGCAGCGCATCCCCACCGACCCCCACAGAGATGGGAGCGAAGTCCAAACAGCAGGGGCAGCGGCGGCAGCAGGTCGCCGCGCCCAGCGCTGGCGGCCCCGACTCGAGGCACCGCCGCCCCCACGGCCGCCCCCCGAGGAGACAGCGCCTCGCCCCCACCGCGGGCAGCCCGGCGAAGGGAAAGCTCGCTTACCCCCAGCTTCCTGCTACGGATTTTCACGTAGCCCTGCTTGACTATATCGTTAAAGTTGGAGGCCATGGCCAGCGCTGACTGCTTCCTCCGCTCCGCTCTCGGAGTCCTCCTTCGCCGCCGCCGCCTCCTTCTCCTCGTCCTCCTCTTCCCCCGAACCCTCCTGAGTGCCGCCCGCCGCCGGCTCCCGAGGAGCGTCTGGCATCCAGGCAGCGGCAGGCGCCGCGGTCCACTCTGTGCTCCTCCTGCGGCTGCTCTGCTCCGCGCCGCGGCAGGGACTGGTGGCGACCACTCCGCTCTTCCTCCGCCCGCCTCCTCGTTTTCTCTCTTTCCCCGCGCCGCCGCCCTACCCGCCGGCCCAGCCCGACCCCACTCCTCTCCGCCCGGCGGCAGCTTCGCGGCTGCCCGCGCCTACGGCAGGGGAGGCGGGCGGGGCGGCGGGCGGAGCGGAGAGGGGACACCACCCCCGCGCAGCGACAGCGGAGCCCGACTCCAGCGCCGGCTCTGCACGCGGGTGGAGCTCGGGGGCTCCCCGGTGTAAGCGGCGCTCGTCCCCCGATGCCGGTGGGGGTGGGCCCCGTGGGGGTGGGCCCCCGTGGGGTGGGCCCCCTCCGCCCCCGGGCAGGACGCGGAGCTGGAGCCGGATGTTCTCCTCGGGCTCGGCGGTTTTACCCACTTGCCTCCCCGCTGACACGGGTGCCGATCCATTGGGAAACACGGCCCAGGAGGGCATCTTTATGCGTGTGTATCCAGGAAGCCGAGTAGTAGACGCCCGTCACCGAACGTTCAAACGTTGTGTCAACGCAACTAGCCCAATGAAACAAATACCTAAACTACAAAAGAAAAAAAAAAGGGCTCGAGTCCATCTGAACTTGAAAAGTGAGGTGCCGCACGTGGGCATTCTGCCCTCCACAGTGATGACCGTGTCTTTAACTACTTAGGCTGCTTATTGTGGTTGGATCTAGCAAAAAGAACGACTTCTGGAAAAAAAGCACCAAAACAAAATAGATAATGTTTAGAAGAGATTAAAAAGAAAAAAAAAATTGGAATTGCTTTATGTTTTCTTTAGTCCTATGCAAAACAGGGATGGACATGAATGAACCTAAATTGCTTGAGAAAGAAAAACTACAAATGTTTAGGATGGACGAGTGAATTATTATTGTTCTATGAAATTGTACTTCATAAATGCTTTCAGTATTAAAAGTTCGATTTTTATGATAAGCTTAATAAAAGCTTCATAAGCTCTTTTCCTAAATACCTACTTTCTACTGTACAATTGCCCTGAAGTTTTATGAATCAGAATTTGCAGCATACAGTGTGCTACAGACTGGGGAAATGAAGCATATTTCTATAGTTGTAAGTTTGTCAGATTTATTTCAGATTTTCAAAATCAATAGACAATATTCTTATCAAATGGATTATGATGCTTCTTATAATCTAGTTGGTTTTGTGTATCCAAACTTCTGCAAATTAGAGTTTCTCCATAAAACTCTTCTGAACTTACATCTAGAGATTAATCTTGCAGCAAATAGAAAAGATACAATCTAGAAAATTGATTACAGTGTTTGGGTGATAGAATTATGAGGAAAAGCTTTGTATCTTCACTCTATATAACTACCTGGAGTACAGCTTCCAGGAACCCTCAACACTGGAAAGACACAGACCTGTTAAAGTGGGTCCGGAGGCTGGACACAAAAATGATCAGAAGGATGAAGCACTTCTTCTATGAAGAAAGGCTGAGAAAATTGGAGTTGTTCAACTGGATAAAAGAAGGCTCTGGGGAGACCTTATTGTGGTGTTTCAATACTTGACCTACAAGAAAGATGGGACAAATTTTGTAGCACGGCCTGTTGCAATAGGACAATGGGTAACGGTTTTAAAAGAAAAGAGGGTAGATCTAGACTAGGTATAAGGAAGAAATTTTTTACCATCATGGTGGTGAGACAGTGGAACAGGTTGCCCAGAGAGGTGGTAGGTGTCACATCCCTGGAAACATTCAAGGTCGGACCAGATGGGACTCTGAGCAACCTGATTTACTTGAAGATGACCCTTACTGCAGGGGGCTGAACTAGATGACCTTTGAAGATCCCTTCCAACCCAAACCAATATATGATTCTATATGGGGGAAATAGGAGATAAAAGAGAAAGCTTTCTGTTTCTGATTTTGAAAACATTTTTAACTGTGCTGAAAGTACTTTTGCTAGTCCATCATAAGCCAGCTATAGCATCCTATTTAAAAACAAAACAAAGTCACCAGAATCTTAATATTATCATTTGAAGTCTCTTGCATATTCATTGACTACTGTTGGCTTTGCATCCAAGTCTAATGAGTATGAAACTATGATACCAGGTCAAGAAAAATCTCATTCCCCAGAATAATATTTTTTATTTTATTTGTTCTAAATTTTTTGCCATGGTCAGTTACTAAATGAAGCCGATGAAAGTTTACCTGTCCTTTAATTTTCTCAACTTAATTCCTGTTTATATGAATTTTGGAAGATCTGCTGGGGTAAGATTCTGTATTATTTTTATTCAGGCAAAAACTGCTATATAATTATACAACTATTGTAAAAGATATGATGATGAAATGGAATAGAGAAAAATACTTAGCTTATGTCCAGTTGTGGCTTCCTAGGTATTTATAATATACATTTATAAATACCTAGATATTTATACATTGCTATACTAATGGCAAAAGAATATTATAAGTTCTAACTTCTACTTTGGGCAGAATATTACTTCGTCCATAATTTCTGCTTTAACGACATGTCAAATCGTAATATTCTGTAATTTTAGAGAGAAAACTGAGATATGCCTACAAGAAAATTCTTTCAAGACACCTTACAACATATTAAGCATAAGATTTATTCAAAATGAAACCAGCGCTTGTTTAAAGTACAGAAAGCTCTTGAAGGATCAAAAAGGAAAGGAACATTTCCTTTCAATTGCCAACCAGAAAAGTACATAATCCTATTCAATTAACTGACAAAAAGACATTTCCTTTGCAGATTAACTCTGAAAGATTTGTAAGACCTGGTTTCACACACAGTCCCTGCCCCCTTTTCACCATCTCTCAGCTACACAGAAATTGACTTGTGGGATCTGAGAAAAATTGTATGTGTCCTCAAATAGCAATAGAGCTAATGGTATGATTTTTATTCATTTATTTATTTTTCTATCTATTTATTTTTCTATTTATTTATTTTTCTATTTAATATTTTTAAGATTGTGCTGTACATTGTATGAAAGGGGCAGCAGTTTCAGAATATCTGACATTCCCAGGCATTTTTCAGTTTTTCAATCTCTGCAGTAAGAGGTAACAAACAATACAACAGAACTTGTTCCACCTCCCTAACATGCATGTCTTGTTGTCAGAACTCTACTCTTTGGAAAAATTTCTGCCAGTGAAATTGAAGAAGTGGCATATTTCCAAAGGTAATCAGCCATTTATTCTTGAGTATATTATTTTACCGTATAGCGTGCATGGAAAATGGTTTTGATAGTACAGTTAAGTGTATCTCTATTAGTAAGTTTCAATGGCTTTTTCTCTATTATTTATTATTACTTTTGTATATGTCTTTTAAATCCGTGTATGAATTGAATTATTTATTTTATTACCATAAAAATGCAATCAGAGGTGGCAAAATATGTGTAAAGTACAAAGCATTTTCATTCTACATTCTACAGAGTGTAAACTAGCCAGCCTGAGCTTATAAGATGATCAGTCTGGTATTTATTTTCAGCTTCTTTAGATGGCAGCAGTCAGAATGTTCAAATATTCATTTGCATACGGGTCCCGTGGGCAGCTTGTGGTACAAATGCATAGCAAGGCCACTCTGAATCACAGAAAGACAGCCAAACTCTCTTGTTACTTCCCCAGAAAAATAGTTTTGTGTTCATAACACATTAATATACTGTATTTGCAGTGAAAAGTCACAACTTATGAAGAAAGATTCCCCAAAACAGTGGCCCCAAATGCTTTACCTTGTTTTTATACCAACATCTGAGAAAGGCAAATGTTTTCAGAAATTCAGCAGGTACCAACTCAATGGAGCCAGAAAGAAAAGGCAGGAAAGATAGTGTGAGTCCTTCTGAAGAATACATTGCCATGTACTAATATCTTACATATTTTGTAAAAGATTATTTCTGATATGTCTGTTGATGTGAAATCATCATTTGGAAAGGGAAATGATTCAGCAGGTAATCAAGTCACAAATTATTTCCAGCAGAGAAGTTAATTTCTAATCTACCTAACATAAGTGCAATCAAATCTAATACTATTTTGGACAGACAATATGTATTGCCATTTGCCTCTGTCAGAAAGTAATTTATTTAAATGAAATGATCTTCATCTGTGCTTTCTTGACAAAATGAACAATTTTTGGCAGTATATATTTTAAATCTGACTTTATGTGTTCCCTGTTCACATTCATGATGATTCTCCAGTGACAGTTATTGGTGTTTAAAGTTTCCAGCCAGAGTGGACTTTTCACCATGCTTGGAAAGAGGAGCACAGAGAGCTCCCGCTCAGTTTTTAGCAAAGCAAGCTGTGTCTGCCTTTTCTTTCCTGACCAAATGTCTGCTGAGTCTAAAGGAAAAACTCTGGTTAAAAGTTCATCAGGGGACTGGCAGTCAGTACTTAATCAAAGCATCTGATAAAAGACATATTCTCACATAAAGCTGTTTCCAATCTAAAATAAACAGTAATTTTTATTATCATAATAGAAATTTGCATAGGCAAAACCAAGAAAGAAACATTACCTAATGCATTATTAATGCTTTGGAAGCCTACCTTCAGCTAGGCTTCAGACAATTATTTTGCTCCAATCCATACATCACATACTAAGTAGAGTCCTTTGTGAACTAGCATGAAACATACATCACTGAGATAGACGATATTAAAAAACTATTGTTTTCCATGGGCATTGTAAAAAGCACAGACATTAGTTCCTGCATGAAACTGCATGCATATTTATTACTGGCTCACTATCCAGAACCATAGTGTGTATTCTTTCATGCCGCAAATAAGAGTAACGAGATAGGCTGATATCTTACCCTGTTGCTTCTGATCTGTGTCAGAAAGGGAAGAAAAGAAAAAAAAAAAAAGACCTCTTCTGGTTTTCTGGTTTATGGGGTGATATTTTATAGCTGATTAACCTGGTTTTGGAGATCAGAAAATACTGTCACCTCTGCTTTTCTATCAGACAGCTAGTGAGAGTCAAACCTCTGGTCCTCTGAGACTCTGCTTTTTGACACAAATTGTAATTTATGCATTCTGTTATTTGCCCCAGAAGAAGAAATACCATGGGCATGGTTGAGGCCTTGGTAACTGTGTTGGCAAACTAGCTTTGTCTTGACAGATGTGCTCTCTCAGAGGTGGCCCAAGACACTACTTTTCCCAGATGTCTGCCCCAGTCTGGTTTTAGAGAGCAATACACTGTAGCAAGGATAGTAGTGGTATATGTATACTGGCTTTATCATAAAGTGCTTAGGCTGATATTTTTTACTATGAAGTACAATATCCAAGAGTAAGATACTTCACTTCTGCTTATGGGGAATCAATGTTTTGAATTAAGGCAGCTACATATTAGAAAACCTGTTCAGTTTTGTCACCTTGCAAAAAAAAAAAAAAAATCTATAAGCACAATAATTTTCTGATTGGCTTCTGCCAATTTCTAAACATGAAACACGGTGGACACCATGTCAGTGTTCTATTTAAAATGCTACGTTTGTCATATTACCTATGATACCCCAATAATCTCCAAGAATAGCTGCAGGAAAACTTAGAGGGAATGAAATCACACTTTGTGTAGAAAATATTATATTCCATTACAATTATCTTTAAGGGCTCAAAGGTTGAAACTTAGCAAAGTACACTTGAGCTTTAGGACAAACTTGAATTCTGATTCTTGAGCATTTTCTATCATGGGAAGTCCTGTATTAAAAAAAAAAAAAAGAACAAAACTAAACAAACAAACAAAAAAAATCCCACCTATTTTCTACCTTTCTTCATATTCTCTATGGCTATGAATTGTGAAAGTTAAAGTTTGACATGTATTGAATTGTACTGTCCAGGGTACCTGGAAGTTGCCAGTGTCTGTGGCAAAGAAATAACAAGAGTTAGGTAAGTAAGATTTGGATGTGCAAGAAGACACTGGGAAATATGTTTAAGTAGGAAACATCCTTGAGAACATGCTTAGGATCCTTATGAAGCTTGGTACAGCCTAGTGGACAACTCAGTCTGGTGAGAATAAAACATAGAAGGTGGGTAGTAGCTTAGAAATTCTGTGAAAACTGATGTCAGGTGAAGAACAAAGACTGCAACTAGTCATCAATAAGGAAGTAATTTTTATCAGCAAGTAATGCTCATCTATCACATATGCAGCATTGCTGTTATCTTCTGGCCAATCCCCATGACCACACTCTGGACTATATACAGCATAAGCTTCTTACAGAACCATAGAGTAGTTTGGGTTGGAAAGGATCTTCAAAGGCCATCTAATCTAACCCCTCCTCAATAAGCAGGACCATCTTCAGCTAGATCAGGTTGCTCAGAAGCACATCCAGCCTGGTCTTGAAGGTGTCCAGGTGTTGCAGGAGATGCGGATGAGTTGTGGTTACTGAGGCTAGGACATCTAATAGAGGAGAAAATTCACAAACTGTTAGCAGTGTAGAGTTCATTGGTTTTGCTCACAAAATGGCTTGTTTAAAATCCAACTACACTGGCAGTACACCAGCTCTTCACACTGCAACAACCCTGGGTTCTGAGTGCTTAAATTTTCTGTGCACTCACAAACAATATTTGTGTCTTCACTAGTTCAAATAGTGGCCCTTATGGATACCAGATAATTCATAATATAGAATAACTAATGGAGTGGAGGAGGTAACTGTCACAAACCAACTGCCTCATCATCATACCTTGCATTATTTACGGTACCGCAAAGCATACAGAAGCTTTAGAGAACTGGATAAAGCATCTCCTCCAGGAGCATGTACAGTCCCACTATTTTATAAACCTTTGTTCACCAAAGAGCATCCTTGGAACACCGTACCCTAAACTGGTGCATATTCCGCTGTTGTGTGGATGTATATCGATTGATGCTAGGAAACGGATGTCAAAAAAATCTGTGTGCGGACATCCAGCCAGTTCTTTATCCACAGAATGATCCACCTATCAAATTGATGTCTCTCCAACTTAGAGAAAAGGATGTCATGTGAGACAGTGTCGAATGCTTTGCACAAGTCCAGGTAGATGACATCAACTGCTCTACCCTTGTCCATCACTTCCATAGCTTCATCATAGAAGGCCACCAGATTGGTCTGGCAGGATTTGCCATTAGTGAAGTCATGCTGGCTGTCACCAACCACTTTGTTGTTTTTCATGTTCCGTAGCATGCCTTCCAGGAGAATCCGCTCCAAGATTTTGCCAGACACAGAGGTGGGACTGACTGGTCTGTAGTTCCCCGGCTCATCCATTTTCACCTTCTTGAAAATGGGGACTATATTTCCCTTTTTCCAGTCATCGGGAACTTCACCTGACTGACATGATTTTTCAAATATGATGGACAGTGGATTAGCAGCTTCATTTGCCAGTTCCTTCAGGACCCGCACATGGATTTCATCAGGTCCCATGGACTTGTATACGTTCAGGTTCCTAAGATGGTCTTGAACCAGATCCTCTCCTACAGTGGGCCCAGGGTCTTCATTCTCACTGTCCCTGAGTCTGCCTTCCAAGACTTGCGTGGTATGGTGTCATGGTTTAAGCCTCTCTAACCACGCAGCCCGTTCTCCCCTCACTTCCCCCTTTTTCTTCCCCCCGCTCCCGGAGGGATGGGAAGGAGAATCGAAAAGAATGCAACTCCCACAGGTTGAGATAAGAACAGTTTAGTAACTAAGGTATAACACAAATCACTACTGCTACCATCAATAATAATAATGACAAGAGAAAATACAAGGAAAAAATACAATTTCTCACCACCTAAAACCAAGCCCGACCAAGCAGTGCACCCCCACACTTCTGGGTCTCTCCTCTCTGTCCTCCATCTTGGGCATGACGAGCTGTGGTATGGAATAACCTCTTTGGATAGTTTGGGTCAGGTGTCCTGTCTCTGCTTCCTCCCGGCTCTCCTCCTCCCTGGCAGAGCATGAGACTCAGAAAGTCCTTGGCCAGACCAAAGCATCACTAAGCAGTAACTGAAACACTGGTGTTATCAGCACTGTTCCCAGGCCCAAAATCAAAAACACAGCGCTACACCAGCTACCAAGAAGGAGAAAAATGGCTGCTACTGCTGAACCCATGACATTATCCACCCCTTATTCCATACCATTCACGTCATGCTCAGATCCCACATTTTCAATATACCATCACATGTATATGTATACATACACACACACACAGAAAGGGAGAGAGATCATCCCTTAGTGCGTGGACCAATCCCTACAAAGCTGCTGAGTCCATTCAGTCCATGATATCAGGCTCCGTCTCCTGTAACAGCCTTTCAGAGCAGGAGAGCCTGTGTGCAGTGTTCACACTCATGAATAATCTGGGCCACAGTGTCCATTGCTAAGTCCACCCCTCGATCATGAGTCCATCTGTATGCTGCATCTCTGCCCTGATGGCCGGAAGTGTCATGGGCCCATCAGGCTCAAAATAATTCATCCACCCCTCCAGCAGTTTCTGCAGCTTGTCGTTGGGGACTCCATACAGCTGCCTTCCACCTCCAATGCTTCCAAAGCACTGGAGGGGCCCAGTGGACTAGATACCTGCTCATACTGTCCCACACACCCTGCCACTCATGACTGTCCAGCTGCAGGGAAAATCTCTTGGTCATACTGCATTGCAGACTAACCCCAGACAAGGCCCACACTCCACTCTGCTTAACTCTCGGGACCAGACAAAATGGTTGTGGGTAAAACACACTGTGTATGCATGCCACCATGCTGATCCCCATCACAATCAGCAGGCAGGTCTCAAGGGTACCCAAAGGCCATTCAAACCCTTCAGAGCTCTCAAATGAGGCTGCTGTACTTGTTCACTGGGGCTGGTGTAGCTGCTGTGCTTGCCGGCTCTCTCACCACCAGCTGCTCTTTGTCTGAGTCCAGATCTTCCTCCTCTGCCTTGCTGGGAAGTGCTGCGTGGTCTCCTGCGTTCTCCTGTTGGGGCTCGGGCTCGCGGAGCTTTGCGGGCGGCTGCTGGGGAATGCTCTCGGCCGCCGCGGGGCTGGGCTCGGCTGCAGGGCCCGGCTTCTCCACCGTCATCTCCTCCCGCTGCTCAGCAGCTGCCGGGCTGGGCTCGGTGGGGGGGCTCACCCCTTCTGCTACCTCCTTCCTCTGCTCGGCAGCCGTAGGGCTGGGCTCGGTGGGGGGGCTCGGCTCCTGCTCCCCGGGTCCGCTCCCCCGGGCCGTTTCGGCAGCCGGCGGCTCCCGAGGCAGCCCCCCCTCGGCTCTCCACAGCCTCGCCAGGACGGTGAAGAGCAGTCGAACTGCCAGGTACACATCCGCCCCCCACTGCTTCTGGAGCCCGCCCATATTACAAGCCATTCCAATAAAGTACAATGAAACAAGAACCTTAACCCAAAACCCATATCTGAAAAATGCTAAGATAACAAATACCGGCTGTAAGTAAGGTACAACAGGCTGAAACCATGAACTCAAGAGAACCAAAAGCAACAACTTTGAGAGCCAATGAATCAGCATTGTGATGAGTGGCTATTAATCCTGTCGTTATCTCAACCCTTCGTGCCCCACGTTGGGTGCCAAAAAGAACTGTTGTGGTTTAAGCCTCTCTAACCACGCAGCCTGTTCTCCCCTCACTTCCCCCTTTTTCTTCCCCCCGCTCCCGGAGGGATGGGAAGGAGAATCGAAAAGAATGCAACTCCCACAGGTTGAGATAAGAACAGTTTAGTAACTAAGGTATAACACAAATCACTACTGCTACCATCAATAATAATAATGACAAGAGAAAATACAAGGAAAAAATACAATTTCTCACCACCTAAAACCAAGCCCGACCAAACAGTGCACCCCCATCCTTCTGGGTCTCTCCTCTCCGTCCTCCATCTTGGGCATGATGAGCTGTGGTATGGAATAACCTCTTTGGATAGTTTGGGTCAGGTGTCCTGTTTCTGCTTCCTCCCGGCTCTCCTCCTCCCTGGCAGAGCATGAAACTCAGAAAGTCCTTGGCCAGACCAAAGCATCACTAAGCAGTAACCGAAACACTGGTGTTATCAGCACTGTTCCCAGGCCCAAAATCAAAAACACAGCGCTACACCAGCTACCAAGAAGGAGAAAAATGACTGCTGCTGCTGAACCCATGACATATGGTCAGAGCATTTGCCGGTGAAGACTGAAGCAAAGAAGTCGTTAAGAACCTCAGCCGTCTCCAAATCCAGGGTAGCCAGTTCTCCCGATAGCTTCTGGAGAGGGCCCACCTTGTCCCTAGTCTGTCTTTTATTTGCAATGTACCTATAGAATCCCTGCCTGTTATCCTTAACATCCCTAGCCAAGTTGAATTCTAAGTGGGCCTTAGCTTTCCTAACCTGGTCCCTAGCTTCCCCAACAACATCCCTGTATTCTTCCCAGGCCACCTGTCCTTGCTTCCACCTTTTATAAGCCTCTTTTTTCCTTCAAGGTTTCCTCAGCAGCTCCTTATCCATCCAAGGAGGTCTCCTGGCCCTCCTGCAGCACTTCCTTCTAGTAGGGATGTATCGCTCCTGAGCTTGCAGCAGGTGATCCCTTAATATCAGCCAAGAGTCTTGGGCCCCCCTGCCCTCTAGAGCTATATCCTGTGGAATCTTACTGAGCAGGTTCCTGAAGAGGCCAAAGTCTGCTCTCTGGAAGTCCAGGGCAGTGAGCTTGCTGCATGCTCTTCTCACTGTCCTGAGGATCTCAAATTCGACCATCTCATGATCGCTGCAATCAAGGCTGCCCTGAAGCATCACATTTCCAACCAGCCCTTCCCTGTTGGTGAGGACGAGGTCAAGCATGGCACCTCTCCTTGTCGGCTCCTCTATTACTTGCAGAAGGAAGTTGTCTTCCACACAATCGAGGAACTTCCTGGATTGCTTGTGCCGGGCCGTACCATACCTCCAACAGATATCAGGGTGGTTGAAGTCCCCCATGAGAACAAGGGCCTGCAAGAGTGAGGCTTTTCCTATCTGTCTATAGAGCACTTCGTCCACCAAGTCCTCTTGGTCAGGCAGTCTGTAACAGATTCCCACAGTAATGTCTCCCATCGCTGTTCTCCCTTTAACCCTGACCCACAAACTCTCTGTCAACTGCTCACCTGTCCCCTGACAGAGTTCCATATTCTCCTTCCTATCCCTAACATAAATTGAAACTCCCCTTCCCCACCTACCAGGCCTGTCTTTCCTAAAGAGCCTGTAACCTTCCATTCCAACACACCAGTCATAGGAGCCATCCCACCATGTTTCTGTGATGCCCATTATATCACACCCCTGTAGATGTGCACACGTCTCTAATTCCTCTTGTTTGTTCCCCATGCTACGGGTGTTTGTATAGAGGCATCTGAGCCGAGCTCCAGTTGAAGCCGCTCTTTGGCTGGAGCAGCTGCAGTATCTCTACATTGCACTGAATGTTTATTATTGGTGCTGGCAACTGACTAGATGTGTTGGGATGGAATGATGCCTCCCTCCCCCAACACGTCTAGTTTAAAGCATCCTTGACCAGTCTGGCAAGCCTCCTACCAAACTCACTCTTCCCTTTCTTTGTCAGACCAGCCCCACCAGCCCCCAGTAGACCTGACCTCCTAAATTGAGTCCCATGTTCAAGGTACCTAAACCCCTGATTATAGCACCACCCTTCTAACCATTTATTAACCTGGCCAATCCTCCTAGCCTTTTTGAGGTCCTGCCCTGTATCCTGGAAAATTGACGAAAAGACAACCTGAGTTCCAGAGCCCCTAACCACCTCTCCCAGAGCTCTGCAATCCTTCTTTATGCTCTCCAGGCTACTGCTATCTATATCAGTAGCACCCACATGGATCTCTAGAAGTGGGTAATAGTCAGTGGGACTGACTAGAGCAGGCAGCCTCTCTTCAACATCCGTGATCCGAGCCCCTGGTAGGCTACACACCTCCCTTGAGCCTGGGTTAGGCCAACAGATGGGTGCCTCTGTTCCTTTCAGTGTAGAGTCCCTTACTACTATGACCTGCCGCTTTTTCCTGGCAGCACCAGTAGAGATCTTCTTTACCAGTGCATCAGCCAGTTAGTTGTTCATGGTGGGAGTGTGGTTTCTCATTAGCCTCCTGCAGGACAGCAAAGCAGTTCTGGGTGGGGACAAGAGATTTAGGAAGAAGCCCCTTGCTTTTAATTGTCCTCTTCCTCCTTTTGTTATTGTTTTTTTCTGTTACTGTTTCCCCTACTTATCTCCAAACATATATGTGTATGATTTCACAACTTAGTCTTACCTGAATACCCTTGGAGAATGGTTCAATATTAACGTCACTGACTGTCTGTGGATATTTAGAAGTAATAAAGGTATTATGTACATAAGCAATTGCCAACCCTTAATCTTTTAAGATTAATACTTCATATTATTTTTGTAGTTAATGCTTTTCTTATTCCTGTATAGAACAGTTAAAACTACAGCTTGACAAAATAAAAAATGGATAGACACTTTTTTTGAAAAAAATGAATATATGAATATTTTTCTAGGTGAAATAATTCAAAATCCGCTTTTCAGATGAGACAAATTTTTTCCCTGAAAAATTGCTCTTATTTGAAAACAACCGGCTGATGCACTGGTAAAGAAGGTCACTACTGGTGCTGCCAGGAAAAAGCGGCAGGTCATAGTAGTTGGGGGCTCTACTCTGAAAGGAACAGAGGCACCCATCTGTCGGCCTGACCCAGGCTCAAGGGAAGTGTGTTGCCTACCAGGGGCTCGGATCAAGGATGTTGCAGAGAGGCTGCCTGCTCTAGTCAGTCCCACTGACTATTACCCACTTCTAGTGATCCATGTGCGTGCTACTGATATAGATAGCAGTAGCCTGGAGAGCATAAAGAAGGATTGCAGAGCTCTGGGAGAGGTGGTTAGGGGCTCTGGAACTCAGGTTGTCTTTTCGACAATTCTCCAGGATACAGGGCAGGACCTTAAAAAGGCTAGGAGGATTGGCCAGAGGGACTGTAGTGGTAAGACAAGGGGCAACAGGTTCAAACTTAAACAGGGGAAATTTAGATTGGATATGAGGAAGAAATTCTTTACTGTTAGGGTGATGAGGAACTGGAATGGGTTGCCCAGGGAAGCTGTGAATGCTCCATCACTGGCGATGTTCAAGGCCAGGTTGGACAGAGCTTGGGTGGCATGGTTTAGTGGGAGGTGTCCCTGCCCATGGTAGGTGGGTTGGAACTAGATGATCTTAAGGTCCTTTCCAACCCTAACTATTCTATGATTCTATGATTCGTGACATTTTAGGCTGAATGACAAAATCTAATATTCATTCATGTCTAAATGTACATATAAGTATGGGTTCATGCACAAATAAATGTAGGGTCCAAAGTGTACCTTAAAGTAGAACTCTTATCTGTTTTCATGACCTGACAGTGCAATAAAGGTCTTGTATATGTCTATAAAATAGAGTTAAGCATTTTTTGAATGTTTAAAAATCATCTAAGAATCCATCAGCATCTGACTTACTTGACTGCTTTTTTTTAGCATTATTATTTTTGTATAGCTTCAATTTAGTTATACATATCTGGGCACCTAATTAATTCTTTTGTTCCAAAGACAGTAATTTTGAAGGAGTACTTTCAATGAACCCAACTGGAGCTCTAAATGTTTTTTTCAGACAACTGTAATGATTTGATAGAAATTTCTGAGTTGATCATTTGTTACTATCAGATGTTATTACTTGACTATCATGTTTTATTAGAAAGTGATGTTAGCATTTGTTCTTGCTGCTTGTGGTTTTTTTTTTTTTTTTCCCCACAGATGATCCAGGTTTTACTTTTTAAATATGCCTGAGTATTTTAATCAGGAGCAAGCATTACTATTCATTTCAAAGATGAGATAATTACTGCTGTTATTAAATTTCCAGTATTATATTTATTGAAAATTGAGATTTTTTTCTTTTTCCTCTGAATCTGCAATTTGTACTCTAAGACAAGCAATTTTTTTAATTGCTCCTTTTCTGGAAGGCATATTTATGTAGGAAACATTTATTAATTAAAAATTTTATACTCTTGTATACCAGCTTGTATTTGTAACTACAAGTTAGTTACACATAAAATGTTTCTTTCATGCTCGATGAAGGCCATGCCTGTTTGAAATGACAACCGGCATGGTAATGAAGGCTAGGCATCTGCTAAGATTAAAAAGAAGAGGAACTGAAAATAAGGCTTTTGAATTACATCCCTCATGTTCTTTCCCCAGAACACAATAAATAGAGGCAATAGCTAATAGTAGTATACTAATAATGGTAATAGTAATGAGATTTTAGGTGATATTTTCAGAGTCTGGTGAACAGTAGAGCAACCCTACATGTAGCTGACGTAATAACCTTAACAGTTAAATTACATTACATTGAAGAGATCCCAATTAATGCTTCATAGTTTTACTGATTCAATTTATGACTGGTCACGTTAAGATTATTAAGTAAAGACACAGCAGAAAGACACCTAAGCAGAAATTAAGATGCACATTTAACATCCTTTTTAATTAAAATCAAACCAGTTGCTTGTTTACCTTTTCTACTTTAACAGAGCCCAGGAAAAGTAGGGGTCGTTTGATCCCTAAGGATATCATTTGGGTGAAAGCTTTGAAGAAAAACCTTCAGACTCCTTCAGTGTATCCTTTATAACTTAGTTTTTCTATGTATTAATTTTCTAAGAATGCTATTTAGTACATTAGGCTATCAGTTTTGCTTGCTACACACAAAAAATTTTGTATATTAACTGTAGATCAGCTTGGATTGTAATAGCTAACTTTATCAGTACTACAGCTAAGTCCTTCATTTTATTTCCAGTGAAAAGCCAACAATAACTAAAAATATCTAACAAATGAACAAAACATTCTAACTTTGCCAAAATACTATGGTTTATTGGGTTTTGGTTTGGTTTTATTTATTTTATTTTCATTTTAAATGTAGCCAACCAAGTCCTACTACTCACTACAAGAGAGCCTAGTACAATAGAATAGCTTAAATAGAAAAATATACCTACAGCAAAATGTCTTCTAATAACATCATAGACATCTGAAACTAAATTTCCCCTCCTCTGCAAAATGAAAACTTCTAACTTAGGTCCATAGTAGATAATTACTAAATGCACATTTGGCACACTCTCTTCATCCTAACATCATCCTCATACTGCCACATAGTCTCACCCAATGAAAAGAAAGGGAAAAAAATCTCCTTTTCACTCAATCCCTGTTTAAAGGAAACTCAGGGAAGCAGTTTCATTTACTGCCTGCTGATAAAAGTGAGGGTTTTTTTTTTTAATTAAGAAGCATGCAAAAAAGTGTTTTGGGTGAGACCAATGGAAGCAGCCAAAGATGAAGAAGACACAACATCATAGGGAGCTGGGTCACTGCAGAAGTGTGAACTCTACAGTCTGTTCTTCAGCATTCCCTTACTGCTATGAAAGCAAACTCAATGAAGTTAGGTTTTGGTAATCAAAGCATGCATAATCACATGACACAGGGATGACAGCTGAAAACCACAAAAATATAAAACCTACTTATGTATCATCAAAAAGATGCATGGTTCCGCATGAAGTTAAAAAAAAAAGAAAAAAGTCAGCGTTTTAAAATCTTGATGGAGAGACCTGTTCCTCTTTCAGGAGTGAATGGCTGTATGTTTCAATTGCTGGTATTTTTCATTCTAGACCTTTCTAAATCAGGAAATATCTAATAGACATTCAACAGCTATTGTGGCATTGGATCAAATCTCTAAAAAAGGCAGCAGAGGATCTACTTTGAGTACTTTGACTACTAAATATCATTTAAGATCATGGACATGTGCCACTATCCAGGTATTCAGAAAACCTGAGGCAAGCCTCGGAGCAGCAAGAAAATCAAAGCTTTGTTTGTATGTGTTCACAAACTGGTGTTGAGGGAAGTTTATTCATCCTTTCCCTTTTTCTATACAAGGCATAAACAATTTAGGATTTGCAAAGAACTGAATAAGCAGGTCCAACATATGACCCAATATTTTATTATTTTTTCTCTGGACATGTATGAAGTGCATCTAATTTACGTATTGTGTAGCCTGTTTTTCTCTTGTTATAATTGCTTTTATGGTTCCTTTAGTTTTTTCCTTCTATTTACCAGTTATATAATGCTTTTACTATCACTCTGCTGATGCATTTTTAACAATCTATGCATTTAAGTATGGATTCATACATATCTCTATATTTGTGTGTATATATATTAATACTTTTGTAGCAATCATGTCTTACTAGAGCTCAGCCATAGAGCAGCAGGTAAAATATCTCTCTGTTCCACAGTGGTTACAAACCCTGCCGTGCATATCCTCTTCTAGTAAAGCTGTGCAGCTGGAGGTCTGTTCTGCTCTCACCAGTTTGTGTGCATGCATTTTGTTTTTGAGTGGGTCTAATGTATAACTCATAAGATTATAATTCCATTTACAAGCCACAAAATGTGCAGTGCCTCATCAATGCCCAATGAGTAGGAAGCAACTGAAGATTTTTTACCTCATAAAATTTCCCTTTAGGTTATGGGAGTATTTTCCCTTTCACATTTGCATAAGAAATAAATGTATTTTACAAAGATGTTTTCAGGAAACAGGACCAAACAGGACTTATTTTAATCTATGGATAATGGAGGCACTTTTTTCTCAGCTTTTCATTGTTTTCTTATTGGTTAGTTTATTTTTAATGGTGAATGTCACATTCTTTCTGATGCCAAGACCTGAGTTCAGAAAATCCTTTCCTGAATATTATAAAAGTAGCTTATTGCAGCTTTTATATGTCCAAAATGTCTAATGCTTTCCAATCTGAAGAAGTTTTTCAAAACTTCCAAATTTCTGCTATTTGCCACAGAATGCAGAGCCTGAAGGGAAGAAATCTGTGAAGATGACAAGACTGAGTATTCTCTTTTTATGGAATCACATTCCCATCTGACTGAAGGTACAAAAAAATGAGATGTCTCTTCTCTTAGCTTCTGTTCCTCAGGAAATAAATCTTGGCTGTGTGAAAATTTCACCCTGGCACATTCCCAGACCAGGTTAATACTACCACTACGCCATGTATTAAGCAGCCACATGAAACTGCCTGGAAGTACCGCATTGCTGCAAGAGCAGAAAGAAGAGAATTGGAAGGCAGATTTGGAAATGTCAGAATTTAGATTGATTGCACAGTACGCAAGCTACCTCTTTTCCTAAGTGCTTGCTAGTACAGCCTTTAGTTACTTGGCCTAATACAATTTTTGACAGGGAATTGCTGATTGTCCTTGGACTATGTGCAATGACAGCTAGGACTACACATGGAGTCATACCTTGCATTAACTTTCAAACACTACACTGTGTAACCTCTGTGTAAAGGCTTGATATAGAGCAAATGAATGTAAGCATTAGTTTATGTCTGTGTTTTGAGTCAGCCTTTGAAAAGAAACTCAGAACCAGTGTATTGCATATTGAGAGAATTTTTTTTAATCATTATTTGAAAAAAATTGTATTTTTACCCCATTCTGGTTTTAGTTTTAATGCTCTTTAAGACTTTCTGAGTCATATTTTCAATGAAAAAACATTACAAAAACTTCTGTACCTACTTTTTCCTCCACTGCAAAGAGAGAATAAAAGCCAATTTTTTCTTTATTCTTCCAAAAATCCATAGGTGAAGAAATTCAACAGGATATTAAGGCATGCATAAGGAATAGAGAAATTTCTTTTGGGTCCTAGGGTTTTGGGGAAAAGGTTGAGTCTGTTAAGAGCTCCTGTTCAGTCTCTTCTATATACATCCTATATAGTGTTTGCCTTAACATCTGCCTAGTTTCAAGGAGAGCAAACATTAGTTACCGTACTACTTAATTCATGTGAGCAGTACTTTGATGATATCTTTTTAGCATGTACTGAACTTACTAGTATGAAAGAAGTGACCTAAAATCCTAATTTAGGTGTCATTAGTCAAACACAGAAGGCTGCCTGACATAAAATGAATGGCAAAATAGAAAATTACTTTCTGACTTCTTTTATATCTCTTACATGTTACATGTTTTGATTTTAATACTATACAAGCCTTGTGCAGAGTGAAGGCGACAATATAAGTTAACGTAAGCTTCACAATAGCATCAGAAATCAGAAAAATAACCATGGACTTTTATGTTCGAGGCTTGAAACTTTTCATTTCTCAATGTAAACAGTCAGTATTATATAAAAAATGCATAGCAAACAATAGAAATTTTTTAAACAGAAATTTGGCAAACATCTGTTCTTTCTGTTTGTGATGTGTATCTGATTTTAAGGTTTATACAGATGCAATAACCATGCATTATGTTAAATTTAGTCTTACTTTTTAGTAGAAATAGCAAATAAAAAAAATTTTCTTAGAAGTTTTGATAAAATTAAATACATTTTCTGATGATTTATTTTAATGATAGAAATCACACTTTAGTGGAAGAGACTCTCTTCAAGGTAAATACTAATCTTTTTACAGCACAATAAGTTATAACAAAAGAGTTATGAACATCCCTGACCAAACCACAAAATTTTTAAAAGAAGTAATCTGTTAAAATTTTGGCAATTTTTGCTCTTAATCAGCTCCACAAATAACAAGCTGAAACAACAAAATGCTTGTTTTACTTCCATTTTTCAGGTTTTCACCCAGATGGACTATGATGTGCTCTTCATACTAAGCAAGATTGCAATGACAGCCTGGTATTTCTACTCAGTGGACTCTGGTCAATGAAAATAATTAAATCCAGGCTTTCCAGACCCAAGAGTACAACCCTTGCAATATGCTGGATAAAACCAGAACTGGTTTTTTTTGGTGTTTTTTCTTTTTTTTTTTTTTGTGATGGGGATGAGAAAAAAAAATATTCAAAACAGCAGTATATATTAATTCAGCAGTTAGTTCAGCAACTTGGAGAAGGATTCATTCTGATTTTTGCCTGGCACAGCTTAAATTCATAACAGACTGCCACGTACTGAAATAATACATAAATGTAATACAAAAATAAGAGCAGTTATTTTTTTAATCAAAAGAGCTGTACTGTCACTTTTTTATTTAAATGATTTTACATAGGTGATACAACGATACTGGTCTCTTTTAGATTTCAGCACCCTTTTAACATACCAAAGTAAGCTGCATAAACAATGAAGGTTATTAATTAATTCAATTGGAAGTGGGAGGACCTTGCAGTGTCTTAATTCTAAAAGCGGTGGAAGCAGACCTGCAAAGTTTTGCTTTAGTGACATGCCTAAGTTGTGGTGGAGCACACTGATTAACTACAAGCACATAAAAGCAAAGAGCAGGTAGAAGAAGAAAGACATATGCAAGCTGTGAGAGAGGCATATCTTGCAGTATTAGAAAGCATTTGGTGTATAATGTTAGGAGAACTTAAATGTTACCATCTTAAGTTGCCCCCAGAGAGCCCCACATTTGCAATTTGTTGGAGAAGTGGCAGTTAAGTGTCAGTGAGTGGGAAGTCTATGTAGAACAGACTAGACAGAGTGAACTGCTGCAGTGCAGATGTGCTGTGGCAGATGTGGCCACTTTCAGTCTCACTCATTGGCATTCACCCAAGTACTAAGTGTCATGGTAATCAGAGACTCAATAGACCAACATGGAAGAAAGACTAAGCAGGGTTTTGGTTTTGCACAAACTTCAACAAAAGCAGTAACAATATTGTTATCTGTTCAGTTAGGTGGACATTTTGGGTGATGTTATTCCTTTGTATGCTGATTTGGTTTTGTTTCTAAGACAGACTGTCAGAGGTGCCTGTCTGTGACAAGAGAAATGGGCCTTTGGCCATAAGTCAATGACAAAAATAAAAGAAAAAGAGTAATTGCTAGGAGAAAGTTTACTGGGAGTACTGATGAAAGCTGCTTTCTGGAAGCCAAGTTAATTTCTGAGAGAAGTTGATAAGCCTTCAAAAATAATTGCCTCTTTCTCATTGGACCATCTTGTACAATGTTGTTCACATAACTCATCTACAGACAAGCTGTCTGGGAGAGAGGGATTTAATGTGTGCCTATGGGAAAAGAGGAAAAAGCACTTGCAGGTTTTGAGAGAGCAAATGTGGCTGGCAGGCCAACCAGCACAGTCAGAGAAGATCATTATTTACAAAAAATACAAGCTACTTCTTTTTTTTTCCTGTGGGTAGAAAAAAAAAAAGAAGAAAAAAAAGGGCTGAGAACACCTCTTCCTTATTAAGTAATTTTTTTTTTTTTTTTTTTTGTTCTGTTTTCAACAACAGGACTTTGGTACAGGCTGATCTATCACAACTATGACTCTCTCTTTATGTATTGTCTATTCCAAGTGCATTCTACAAGAATGCTAAATCTTATGGACAGCAAGAGTCTCCACAAGACACTTGCTAGAAGAACCTTGAAGAAATTTATAGATGGGGGAACCAAAGAGTTAGAAAAACAAGTGATTTTTCAGTTTAGAGGCCAAATACAACCAAAAAAGAAAGGGGATAAGGGTGAAATCAGCTTTGAGGTGAAATGGGTGAATGAATAAGGAAATTGCTATTAAAGGAATGGAATTGCCTAGTTGAATGGCTAGCCTGGCAAAACTTTGCTGGTTTGACTAGCCTACGCCTCATACACTGCAGAAGGAAGAACAATACTACCCTAGATGACATCCATTTTAATCAGGGGTAGGATAGGCTTTTCATTTTCCATATGGGTAACCTGTTTGTTGACTGCATGATATTGTAAAGAAGTCTGTTCCTTCTAAAGAATTTAGATAATTTTATCCAAATAACTTTTTGTGAGGTAAATATGAGAAAAAGAAATGTGCAAGCCCTGTTTCTTCCTCATAATTCTTTAAAATATGTGATAAATTAGATTTTTAGAGAATTCCCAATGATATTAGTACAAAATATAACTGCTTCATCTGAAAAAATTGTAAGAAATCTTGTTCTACATTTCCTTATGAATTCAGTAATTAGAGCATTCTCCTGGTAAAGGACACAATTAAACATTTTTTCTCTTCAGGTAAGAAGACCTATACGACTACATGTGTTTATTCTATAAAGCAAGTAGGCTAGTATGACAAAAGGGCAGGTTTGGCATTGTGCTATTTGTTAAGAGAAAGAGCAGTTTTGGACATGGATTCTAACTCCAGCAAAAAGTTGGGATTTTGCCTTGGAAATGATAAAGTCTTTAACTCAGCTGGAATCCCTAAAGCTTTCCTATATAGGTGGGGCTGTTAAGCCTGTAGAAGAGAAAGCTACATGGAGACCTCGTATCAGCATTCCAGTATCTGAAGGGGGCATGTAGGGATGCTAGGGATGGACTATTCATTAGGGACTGTAGAGAGAGGAAAAGGGGTAACAGGTTCAAACTTAAACAGGGGAAGTTTAGATTGGATATAAGGAAGAATTTCTTTACTGTTAGGGTGGTGAGGCACTGGAACGGGTTGTCCAGGGAAGCTGTGAATGCTCCGTCTGTGGCGGTGCTCAAGTCTGGGTTGGACAGAGCCTTGGGTGGCATGGTTTATTGTGAGGCGTCCCTGCCCCTGGCAGGGGGGTTGGAACTTGATGATCTTAAGGTCCTTTCCAACCCTAACTATTCTATGATTCTATGATTCTATATATGCATCTTTTTTTAAAAGGCCAGAGTTACTTGCCAGTTTCTATCCTAATCAAATAATAAACTGAGGGCAGCCAGAATTACATATTTGTTAATGCTTCCTAGTTAAGAATGTCTGAAATGTCCTAATTTCTGTGTTCAGTCAAGGAAAAACAGCTGCTGGTTTTGACTGCTGAGGGTCCTTTCAGGCTGTGGCAGGTGAACCAGAGAACCTAAAACATCAACCTTCGCATGAAGAGTGAGAGTAGCTTGGTGAAGGCTTTTATTCCTTTGTGTTTCCCTAAAAATGTTACCTCTGAGGAGAAAGCAACAATTCAGTTCAGTTCCAGACTGTGAAATATCTCTGCAAGCAGACAGATCGCTTATTTCTATGTTGACAAAACGTGACTGATGAAATAGCTAACAGATTACATGTATAACCTCATGCATATAGATCATACTTATAGAAGTGAAAGGTAGACACACTGATCCTTTACAGTACCCCAAAATAAAATATATAAAGAATTCTGTCTTAAAATTAAGAAGCAGTACAATTCCCCTCCCCCCCAAAAAATAACAACAACTCCTCCCCAAAAAAATTCCACAAAAGCAATCCAAAACCCCCAAACCCCAGGTTATAAGGTAGACATTTTTTAATTCACTAGACTTTTTCACAGCTACTAAGCCTGGTTTGTCTTGTGGTTTTTGGTTTTGGCTTGTTTTGGTTTTTTGTTTTTTTTTTTTTTTTTTTAATTGCAAATATGAAACTGCATTTTCCTTTCTTAGAAGAAAGCTTCATGCAGCATTTTCTTACAGAATTCAGAAACACATTATCCTGATGCTAAAAGGTCGTGATGGCACAATCTCTGAAATCCTGTCATTTACATCCCTGGCTGCTCTATTTATTAAAACTCAGTGCATGTTCAACTTTATCAGCTCAAAGAGGTGATGTAAAATGAGAACAGTACACTGAGCCACCACTGTAACACTGAAGGTTTTCAGAAGAGAAAAGCAATAGTGCATTACCTTTTGTACAAGCAAACGCAAAACTGCATCTGCTTCTTCCAGAACAGAGAGCATAAAACACCACAGCACCATTCATCCCACTAGACTCCATTAAATAAATTTGCAACTCATTCAGGAGAGAAAAGCAAGTCTTTAAGGTTATTTGCAATTGCCTTGTTGAAAAATTCATTTGTTCTGTTCACATTTTGACATCATATTCAACTGCAAGATCCATTCCATACCAAGATTGTTATGTAGCCTCTTCACTCAGATACTCAACCATCTCTTAAAAGCTGCTCAACCACTCCCAGTTAAGAAAGGTATAAAGCATGCTGTGAACAAATAAGATCTGATCCCATTACACAAATGCAATTCTTGATCATTTGAGATCTTATAAATGAAAAGATTTTCAAGACTGTGTAGCAGCAATTTACACTGGCTTTAATTTGAACAGCAGTCATAACCTACTATTGTACCACAGTTCTGAATAGTTGACTACTCCTATAGTCTCTTAAGAGCATTGTACTTTTAGGTTCCTGCAGCATTCAGACTGCAGTCTCTTTGGTCTGCTTCTACCTCTACAGTCTTCATACCTAGGGAGCCATATCACCTGCCTCACTCCCTATTGCTAACACATCTTAAAGATCTCAAAAAGGGCCTTTTTTTTTTTTTCTATGTGGGCAGCTTTGTCAAACCTACAGCAGATTCAGAAAACCAATATAGCTGATCCTTTCTGCTACTATCTGAAGAAGCAGAACTCAGATTGAGTTGTTCTTCATAGATAGCTTCATAAACTCATTAAAAGCATAAGATACATTTCTCTAAATAGCACATAGCCCTCACACTTAAACTTGCTAACCTCATTGCCATGGTCTAACCCTAGGTCTAGCAACTAAGTACCATGCAGCTGCTTGCTTACTCCCCCCAACCCCACTGTCCCAGTGGGACTGGGAGGAGAATTGGAAAAGGTAAACACAATGTGTTAAGAACAGTTTAATAATTGAAATAAAGTAAAATATAATAATAACAGTAATAATAAAAATAATAACAGTAATAATAAAAATAATAACAATAATAATAGGAAATAAAAAGTAAAAGAGGAATAAAACCCAAGAAAGACAAGTGATACACAATACAGTTGCTTGGCATCCACTGCAGATGCCCAGCCTATCCCCAGGCAGCATCCCCTAGTTTATATACTGATACTATATGCTACAGACTATCCTTTTGGCTGGTTCAGGTAAGCTCTTCTGGCTATCCTCCCTCACAACTTCTTCTGCACCCCCAGCCTACTTGCTGGTGGGATGGTGTGAGGAGCAGAATAGGCCTTGACTCTGTAAAAGCACTGCCCAGCAGTAAGTAAAACATCCTGTGTTGTCAACACTGTTCCCAGTACAAAACCTAAACATAACCCCACACTAGCTACCATGAAGAAAATTAACTCTACCCTAGCTAAAACCAGCACACTCCACTACTGTACTCTCAATGCAACCTCGGAACATATAAAAAAAAAATTTAGAAAACAACAGAGAGAAGTTGCTATACGCTTATTAAAGGAAAGGCTGGCTCTTGGGATTTCTTACATGTCCTTCAGTAAAGTGATCTTTCAAAAGACAGATAACTTCAGTGGAGCTGCTGAGAAGAGTTATTTATTGTCATGCAAAATTAAGTCAAGCCCTTAAAAATCCATCATTGTCTGATGCAGGAATCTACTAAAAGCATTGTTAGGAAGTCATCTACATTGCCCCCCTAAATATTCTGAACTATATTCTGCTTTCAGAAATGACCTTTACTTTTCACTGAAAAGCACTCAAATGTATAGGTGTCTTTCAAGCATGCCAGTGTTGTCTGAGTACTTCCTCATAGATATAAGTCTCTGAAGAGTAGCAGGCCCCAGAAACTCTTATGTTTTGCATGTAAATAGAATAGCACTGATTAGCACCATTTCCAAGGTCAGGAAAATGTTATTAATCCATTTCTGAGGAGCACATGTACTCCATTATCTATCTAACTGCAGCACAGAGACATAACAAGGTATGCTTTACAACACTGTTAACATCTGCCCCCAGAGCATTGGTAGGTTCAAGATTTGGTCCCAAGGAGTGTATCAAGCTCTAAGTAAATCTTTCCCTTAAGTCTCATACTATTATAAGTAGATTTTTTTTATTTGGTGCCATTTAAATTTTGGAAATAATATTTCCTTTTTAAAAATATGCAACTTTTAAATGGAATAGATGCAATCATGGAGAGAAAAAATGACAACGTGTGAAGACATTGCTGCCAAATAATTCTTCTATAAACCTTTAGTTTTTCTTAATAAATTTTATTTTTTTTGCTCCAAACTGTCAGTACTTTTGCACCTGCTGAGAGGCTCTGTGGGTTTTTAAGTTTAGCAGCTAGACTGTTTTTCTCTGAAATTTTGTTACAATAAAACCAGCTGCTGGAATTCACAGTAAATGCTTCGTCATTGACCTTGAAAGTACTTTGGCAAGCAACGGATTTCTGTGCTTGGCCAGGGAGTAATAGTGATAGCAGAAATTTTGACACAGTTGAAACTACAATAGTTATTCTACTGTACTGTTGGTAGCTTCACCTATCAGTATGCCCAATAGCAATATTGTATTTCCATCATCAGTTGGCAAGCATATAATATTAAAAGAACAGTGATTTTAGAGAAACAAAATCACAAGCAGCAGTATGGATTTGTCAAAACCTAATATTTAGAAATCCTTATTTTTTTGTTTTTCTTACAGCTTTGTGGACAAGTAGCGCAGGATGATTGAATTTTTTGTTTTTTTTTTCTAGATTAATATACTATAATATAGTCAAGTTTCTTTCAGTACAATGAAATCTTCTAGTCATTTATCTCAAGTATATTTTAAAATAAATACTGAATTATAAATAAAATGCTTTATTTTCTACCAATAGCAGGCTTTTTTTCCATATGGGTATCTATTAATCTTATAGAATTAAAATACAGACTCTTAACCTGTTAAACTGGAATAAAGCTACTTTTCAAAGTTTTCTAAAGTATTTTAAACAGGGCTAGTCATCTTTTTCAGCCTGAAATTGTTTGCTACCAACAAAATAAAAAGTCTTGAGGCCAAATATTGTGAGTGACTGGTATTATTTATATTTAAGTAGATTGAACTTTTCTACCCCTTCTGATCCCTTACTTCTCCATATAAGATTTAAAGCAGTATACTTGAAACCCTTAATCACATATTATGATTGCAAAGAGCGTAGGGAAAAATTATGACATTGAGCATTCAGTCTGCTGAGGACTGATAATCCAGCTGCGAACAGTGCATCAGCGCACCTTGCTGTCAGCAGGGCTGAGGTGACCTGATGCCTTCAAAGGCCTGGTGCTATAATGAGCACTGCAGAGCACAGCACAGATATGTGCTGTGGCCGTGGCTGCAGGGCTGGTGAATTCATCCAGTATGGAAGATCTGGCTCCCTCCCTGCAAGCAGGCTTTGCTTTTTTCCCTTTAGGAAACAGAAGAAGAGGGGACAGCAGATAGTGAACATCCAGGCTTTCTCCCTGACACAGGGAGTGTTTCCTACAGCTCAAATGTGGCCATTATATTTTACATGTTGATAGAGTATCTTGTGTTTAAAGAAAGTTTTCAGCCAATAACCAGTAGTTTGAAGAAATGGCCAGTCATGCTCACATACAGTGCCTGCCATTTAGTGAAAATATAAAAAAGGCTAAATATTCATGAGCTCACCTCAGATGCCTCTATACAAACGCCCGTAGCATGGGGAACAAACAAGAGGAATTAGAGACGTGTGCGCGTCTACGGGAGTATATCATAGGCGTCACAGAAACATGGTGGGATGGCTCCTATGACTGGTGTGTTGGAATGGAAGGTTACAGGCTCTTTAGGAAAGACAGGCACAGTAGGCGGGGAGGGGGAGTTGCTATTTATGTTAGGGATAGGCTGGAGTGTATGGAACTGTGCCTGGGGACAGGTGAGCAGTCGACAGAGAGTTTGTGGGTCAGGGTTAAAGGGAGAACAGCAATGGAAGACATTATTGTAGGGATCTGTTACAGACTGCCTGACCAAGAGGACTCGGTGGATGAAGCGCTCTATAGACAGATAGGAGCAGCCTCACTCTTGCAGGCCCTTGTTCTCATGGGGGATTTCAACCACCCTGATATCGGCTGGAGGGATGGTACAGCCCGGCATAAGCAATCCAGGAAGTTCCTCAATTGTGTGGAAGACAGCTTCCTTCTGCAAGTAATAGAAGAGCCGACAAGGAGAGGTGCCATGCTTGACCTCGTCCTCACCAACAGGGAAGGGCTGGCTGGAAATGTGATGCTCCAGGGCAGCCTTGATTGCAGCGATCATGAGATGGTCGAATTTGAGATCCTCAGGACAGTGAGAAGAGTGTGCAGCAAGCTCACTGCCCTGGACTTCAAGAGAGCAGACTTTGGCCTCTTCAGGAACCTGCTCAGTAAGATTCCATGGGATATAGCCCTAGAGGGCAGGGGGGCCCAAGACTCTTGGTTGATATTAAGTGATCACCTGCTGCAAGCTCAGGAGCGATACATCCCTACTAGAAGGAAGTGCTGCAGGAGGGCCAGGAGACCTCCTTGGATGGATAAGGAGCTGCTGAGGAAACCTTGAAGGAAAAAAGAGGCTTATAAAAGGTGGAAGCAAGGACAGGCGGCCTGGGAAGAATACAGGGATGTTGTCGGGGAAGCTAGTGACCAGGTTAGGAAAGCTAAGGCCCTCTTAGAATTCAACTTGGCTAGGGATGTTAAGGATAACTGGAAGGGATTCTATAGGTACATTGCAAATAAAAGACAAACTAGGGACAAGGTGGGCCCTCTCCAGAAGCTATCAAGAGAACTGGCTACCCTGGATTTGGAGAAGGCTGAGGTTCTTAACAACTTCTTTGCCTCAGTCTTTACCTGCAAATGCTCTGACCATACCACGCAAGTCTCGGAAGCAGACGCAGGGACAGTGAGAATGAAGACCCTGGGCCCACTGTCGGAGAGGATCTGGTTCGAGACCATCTTAAGAGCCTGAACGCATACAAGTCCATGGGACTTGATGAAATCCATGTGTGGGTCCTGAAGAAGCTGACAAATGAAGTTGCTAAGCCACTGTCCATCATATTTGAAAAATCATGACAGTCAGGTGAAGTTCCCGATGACTGGAAAAAGGGAAATATAGTCCCCATTTTCAAGAAGGTGAAAATGGATGAGCCGGGGAACTACAGACCAGTCAGTCCCACCTCTGTGTCTGGCAAAATCTTGGAGCGGATTCTCCTGGAAGGCATGCTACGGAACATGAAAAACAACAAAGTGGTTGGTGACAGCCAGCATGACTTCACTAATGGCAAATCCTGCCAGACCAATCTGGTGGCCTTCTATGATGGAGCTATGGAACTGATGGACAGGGGTAGGTAGAGCAGTGGATGTCATCTACCTGGACTTGTGCAAAGCGTTTGACACTGTCTCACATGGCATCCTTGTCTCTAAGTTGGAGAGACATCAATTTGATAGGTGGACCACTCGGTGGATAAAGAACTGGCTGGATGGCCACACGCAAAGAGTTGTGCTCAATGGCTCAATGTCCAGCTGGAGAACAGTAACAAGTGGTGTCCCTCAGGGATTGGTGTTGGGACCGCTCTTGTTCAACATCTTTGTGGGTGACATGGACAGTGGGATTGAGTGCGCCCTCAGCAAGTTTGCCGATGACACCAAGCTGTGTGGTTCGCTTGATACGCTGGAGGAAAAGAATGCCATCCAGAGGGACCTCGACACTCTTGTGAGGTGGGCTGATGCCAACCTGGGAAAGTTTAACCATGACAAGTGCAAGGTCCTACACCTGCGTCAAAGCAATCCCAGGCACAGCTACAGGTTGGGCAGAGAAGAGATACAGAGCAGTCCTGCAGAGAAGGACTTGGGGGTTTTGGTTGATGAGAAAATGAACATGAGCCGGCAGTGTGCGCTTTCAGCCCAGAAAGCCAACCGTATCCAGGGTTGTATCAAAAGGAGTGTGACCAGCAGGTCGAGGGAGGTGATCCTGCCCCTCTACTCTGCTCTTGTGAGACCTCCCTTGGAGTATTGTGTACACTTCTGGTGTCCTCAATAGAAAAAGGACATGGAACTGTTGGAACAAGTCGAAAAGAGGGCCACGAGGATGATGAGGGGACTGGAGCACCTCCCGTAGGAAGGTAGGCTGAGCAAGTTGGGGCTGTTGAGCCTGGAGAAGAGAAGGCTGCGTGGAGACCTCATAGCATCCTTCCAGTATCTGAAGGGGGCCTATAGGGATGCTGGGGAGGGACTCTTCATTAGGGACTGTAGTGATAGGAAAAGCGGTAACGGATTCAAACTCAAACAGGGGAAGTTTAGACTGGATATGAGGAAGAAATTCTTTACTGTAAGGGTGGTGAGGCGCTGGAATGGGTTGCCCAGGGAAGTTGTGAATGCTCCATCGCTGGCGGTGTTCAAAGCTGAGTTGGACATAGCCTTGGGTGGCATTGTTTAGTGGGATGTGTCCCTGTCCCTGGCAGGGGTGTTGGAACTAGATGATCTTAAGGTCCTTTCCAACCCTAAGTATTCTATGATTCTGTGAGACAAAATTAGGTGTCAGATTTTTCATATGTGAAAAGGAAAAAATCTTAGTTGCCAAGCTAACAAAGTTTAATTATGTTTGAAATGTGTCTGGTATTGTACTGATCAAGGCACTGGACAGTATGAGATATATACAAACCATTGCTCTAATCAAGGCCCTGGACAGTGTCAGATATATATAAACCATTCCTCTAATGTAAATGCTAGATCATATACCTATTATATTTTGTCATGGTTACGCAATGGAAAAATGATAGGAAGGATTGAGATTAATCTTCATGCACACAGTAGGTCCTAAGAGACCAGACATAATTCCATCATGCAACAGACATAATGGATCACCCTGTCCCAAACCCAGAACAACTCAGAGATGTTGCTATCTCCTTGATGATGAGAAAATGCCTGACTTACAGAAACAAGTTGGGTTTTATTTTTATCTGATTTTATATGTAGTCAAACCAATTGAGGCAATGGTTTTCTCATATTTTCTAAACTGACAGAGGAATAGACAAAATGTAGAGCAAAGACCATTACAGAACAAGCACATACAGAAAGTTAATTTAGAAAATAAAAGACTTCAAAAATAGAATTTAAGCTTAGATTTTAGATGCAGGTTGATCTCAATGTCAGCTAGGAGAGCTGCCAACAATCACAATTGAAGCACACATAGAACTGTAGCTCCACATGCCTCAAAGACCTTTTGTCTATCCATGATACAGTAGCAACAGTGAAACAGAACTAGGTTTTATATACATTTGTGTCACATCTGATCTCCTATAGAGCATCTTTGTTATCTAGGAAAGGCTGAATTCAAAACACGCGTAGTGAATTCTAATGAAGTTTGTCACCTTTGCCCATAATGTATTTTTCCTACAAATAAATTAAATATCTTTGAGACCTATACTGTTCTGCTAAATCTGGTTTAAATTAATCTGTTGTTTGATGGATCAGAGACACAGAGAAATATGTGGACAGACTTGTTACATATGACTAAATTCCTTAGGAAACCAGGATAGCTAGTTCTAACAAGTTTTCTCTGAGGAAGGTCCATAACTTCTTTTAAGAAACCCACTCTCATACTTCATTATTCTTATCCCTCACATCGAGCTGCAACCTTCTTTGAAATAATTTAAAATTCTTACTTATTGTCCTGTCACTCTCAAGAGCAGATTGCCTCCTTTTCAGCAATGTCTTTATGATTGTGAAGATTATTATATCTTCACGAGATCATCTTTCAAACTAAACATCTCTAGTTCGTTCAAATAACTGCTTTATAGAGGAGGCACAGAGGTCTATAACACAGAACCATGACTTCCTCTGGTCTCTCTGAGGCATCATTTTCCTTGAACTGGAGGCCTCATGTTAGAATGTGGGTAAATACCCGCTGTCTTCTTTGGAGATAAAAGAATATTTTGCTTTCTCCATGTCCATGCTATCCTTTATGCTTCCAAGGAAGCATAAGGTACTTGCCCTTTTTTACATGAACATTACATTACTGATTCATAGCTGTTTGTGATCCCTGTAGCCAGATTTGTAGCCAATTATCCCCATGCTAACTTCATGAAGCTAATTGGTTCTTATCATAAAGCACTATGCTTTATGTCCCTGCTAAGAACTGTCTTTTACTTTCAGATGATGTAGATATAATTTCTGTTTGTTAAGAACACTCAGAATTTCTATTATGCCTCTATTTTTCTTGCTCCATTTCATCTTGGTGACAACTTTGAATTTAATAAATATAATTTAGTTCATTAGTGGAAATAATGAATTCTAATGGCTAAGACCCTAAATCATTCTTATTGTCTGTATACTCAGCCTATATGCAGCAATATTTCTTGCTTTGCTGTTTGTGGAAGAGATATATTTCAGAATTCTTTTCTATTTTGAGAAAGAGCATATTTCATTTTAACGTATGGACAAAAAAAATTTCCCTAAAGATTTTTCAGTTTCAAGTAAAAATTTTATTTAGAAATATTAGGGTGGCTTTTTATTTTTCTCGCTTTTTTCCCTCTCCTATGATTCTTCTTTGTTCTACATTAATAATGACTGGACATTTTTAGCAATACTTTTGCCATTGGGCTTTCATGCAGTTGTGTTACAGAAGAGCAGTGATTTAGCATAATCTGTATTTTGTAGTGTACTCTTGAACTGTGCGATGTCATATCTACTTTGTATCCAACTGCCCTTTCCCTCACATTGGAGCAGGTGAAAACGCCAAATGGGAGTCATGAGAGATCTTTCCTGGTACTGGGGAAAAAAAAAAAAACCCTGAATTTTTCTGCAGCTGTAAATTTTTATAAGTTCTGTCTCAATAACTGCTAAAGCTTCATAAAGAGAAAGAATTGGGAAATGCATTCTTACACCATAGAGCTATTATGTCTCTTGCCAGAACATAACATAGTTGTGACAGGACATTAACTTGTCACTGACCTTGGAACTTACAGGCTAGTTGACAAAATGAACAAGCACAAAAGACAGGAGCAGATTTCCCAAAAGATCCATTATGCACCCTATATTATACCCCTAGAGTATTAAAATATGAATGAATATGGCTTCTCCATGACTGCTTATCTACTGCAATATGCTAAACCTGATATTAGCACTAACCTTTCAGCTCAACTGGTGCTGTTATAGAATTATTTTTTTTTAAATTGCCTGATAAATTGTGGTAGATGACATATTTGTAATCTTATTAAGAAACAAATATTTGGATAGCTATTATCTTAAAAGGTTTATTTTACTTTATAATATGGATAAACATATAATTACTGTGTGTATTCAGAAGTAGGCAATCAAATGCTATCTTCAGATTAATAGATAATTATACACTTAAGGTGGTTAAATACTTTAAAACTCTAATGCCCAGGTAATTGCACCCTTTAATATTATGACAGCACTGTAATTATCTTTGGTGATAGATGTGGAGCCACAGATTAACTATTGACAGAATTGTCTGACATGGCTAAAGGAATATTAGCACCTTCTGGTGCAGTAGATGTGGCTCAAGTCATAAGACAGCAGCAGCTGCTTATCTTTACAAAGCAGCTGCTCTGTTTGATGGTACTATCCATCCTATCTGTCAAAAACATGTGTTAAATGAATACACACACACATATATACACATGCTCACACACATATAAGCATACACATATACATACACAAGAGTTTGTATATTTCTTGCCAAATAATTTGAAAAATCATCCCCTGAAGATACTTTGCAGTATGTTGCTTTTAATGCCAAATGAGCAGGTACCAAATATTGCTGTTTAAGAGTAAGAAGTAATACTTATTTGGTTTTGTCTCTGCTGAGCAGGTGGGGTTTTGGGTGTTTTTTTTGTTTGGTTTTTTTTTTTTTTTTTTGACAGTTTTCAATATTTCGATGTTATTGCGTTCCTCAAAACTTTTGCTACAATTATTTGGTCCTATTTGTTTCTCCAATTACTCAGTAGAAATATGATGCTAAAATGAGTTTAAAGACATTCTGTTGAGTTTTGATTTCAAAGACAGGCCAATTTTTTCCCCATTGTTTTAGGTTTTTTTCTCCATCTGAACTGAGAAAATGAAGTTTTAGAAGTTTCTTCTCTTAAATTCTCTGGCTGCCTTAATTTTTTATTCAGGCAGATAGTTTTTGCAAGGACTTCTTCCCTTGACGATTGTTTCCTTTGTTCTTTACTCAGCTCACTTTAAGCAAGAAACTCTTCTATGGCCAAAGCTTTCTGCTAGTTTTAAAATCTCCCTTCTTGTTTCTCCCTCATCTATGACAGTGAAATTGCTGACAGTTCTTTGATCTGATGTGTACATAAAACTGAATCTTGGGATCTGTCAGATGCTTTGCTTCTTTTCTGGATGAGCAAAAAATATTTTACACCCAGCTATGTGGCTTTGCAGTCTGTTTACGAGCCACTCCTTGGGTTTTGACAAGACTTCAAATCTCATTTTAATTTCTTTCTCAGTTCTCTACATAATTTCTCTGAGATGGTTGCAGATACTATTTTAGGTTTCTCTCTTCTGGGGAGATTTTATCAATCTTTAGACAGTTTTAGTTTTGTGAAATCTTATCTCTTTTATAAATAAAGCAGAAGCTTCACAGTACCTTTAACATGAACATTCACCCTTCAACTAGCTGAAAACAAGCACAAACTTTCAGATTACTCTTCTATAAACAAGGAAGAAATAGATGTTAGAGGCTTTGTATTCCTTTTAATTTTAAATTATCTGCACACATCACTCAGGAAAGCAGGTCAGGAAAGCTGTCTGCCCTGGGGCCTGGAGGATCAACTCCCCAGAGACAGGAACAAACTGTCCAGAGACAGAGACACAGATACTGCGGCACCCATCAGGGCACAAGTGAGCTGGGGCTGGGACTCACCAGATCCCCCTGAGAATGAGCCTTCACCTGTGGGAGGGTTTCAAGACAGCCTGACTCTACAAAAAGGAGCTGTCCTGCAGCTGGGTGGTATATCCCTTCACACTGGACTCTGGTGGTGTCACTGACTGAAAAGACTACAACTGGAAGGATTACAACTGGAATATTTCCACTCTCTGACCAAGAAGACATTGCTGGATCCACAGGGTGGTGTTCCCATTTCTCTTTGTTTTCTTTCCTTCTCTCTTTCCTTTCTCCTTCTATCCGTCTACTTCAGATCTTTTATAAGAACTACTGTTCCTCCTGACAGTTTTAGGAAATTTTACAGTAAAATTAATGGTCGTTTCATTTTCAGTCTCTGGAAGGCCTATGGTTTCTCCTGTGAATTGCGCAGAATGTGATAAAAGTTCAGCTCCCCACACACCTGCTGTGGGGGGTGGGACGGGTATATAAATAGCTGAACGGAAGGTACAAAGAGGACAGAGACAGGCTGTTTTCAGTGATTCCTGGTGACAGAACCAGAGGCAATGGGCACACACTGAAACACAGGAGGTTCCCTCTGAACATCGGGAAACACTTTTTTGCTGTGAAGGTGACAAAGTACTGGCAGGGGTTGCCCACAGAAGTTGTGAAGTCTCCTTCCTTGGAGATACTCAGAAGCTGTTTGGACATGACCTTGGGTATGCAGCTGTAGGTGACCCTGCTTGAAAGAGGAGTTTGGACTTGATTTCCAGAGGTCCCTTCCAACATCAATCACTCTGTGATTCTGTGGTTCTGCTATACCTCCCCCTTTTTGGTACCATGCTCTAGCTCTAGTCTTGCTCCTGTTTTAAAATCTGAGGCAAAAGTAGCTTTCATGTAAGCTGATCAGTATCACAGCTATAGGTAAAGAATATAAAAATATGTACTTCATGATCTTTCCATTTTTCTACTGACATGAAAATGAGAAAAGCTATAAAAAAGGTGCTTAAAAGTTCATAGTCTGTGATCCATGCAGCTGAACTTCCCTTCAGACTGTGAAACTTAAATTTCACTATCAGAAATTGAAATTCTTTGTTAGACCAAACCACTGTTTCTAATGAAGTTCCAGTCTGAGAAGAAGGAAGATGGAGAAACAGGGCTAGTTTCCAGGCTGCAAGTTTCTCAAAACAAATAGCATTCATTAAATTAATCTTGAAATACGTTTGAGTTTGCTGAATAGTGAAAGCCAATGAGACAGGAAAATATCTAGTCCCATTGAAATGAGTTAGAATCGGGACTGGCTTTTTCAGCCCATGGTTAGAAGACAGGTATTATTCAATTATTAAAAGGGAAAGACAGACAATGTCTTATGAATTAATGTGATTAAAAATTTGGATTTCCGTTCTGAAATAAATTCTGACTCTTCAGTGCCTATTTTTGTCCTGATTCAGTATTGAAATCTGTCGTTGCCAACAGAATTCCAAAAATATAATCTTCACGTATTAAAATGTCCATTTTCACATAAGCATAAAAACCAAAGACATACTTTTTTAATTTCTAGAAAGAAAATCTTGTCTCCTTTACTTAACCTATTGAACTTTTTTTACCAATAGTAAGATAAATGCAGAAATGTCAATTTGCATGTTTCTTGTCCTCCAGAGATGAGATTACCTGGTGGAAATGCCACGATTTAGCATTTAGATAAAACAAAAGGGAGACTGATGCATCACAGAAAATACATTTCAAATGCAAATATTGGCTCACAGAAAAGACTGGAAGCATGAGACAGAAGCTGAGGTGCTGTAGCATTCAGGGATTTACTGACAGATTTCCATGTGATCTATTTTAACTGGTTCAAATTAACAATTAAAATGTCTTAAGCACAGTTGACCTGTTCAAAAATTGTACAGAGAGAGAGGTTGAAAGAGACAGAAAAAAATATTAAAAGAAGGTAATAAACCATTCAGGACTTATTTTCTAAGAGAATTGGAATTTGTTGGAGCAAGTAAAAACACAGGATAAAAAGATCATTTTTATATTTTGCTTTTCAATTGAGTTTACATTTTCACTCATTTCGAATGACTTTTTAATATAAACTTTCATACTGCTTCAGGTTAATTAACTTCATCTTATTGCAACTGAAGTCAACATTTCAGTGCACCATTGTAGCCTGATTACCCTGCTAAAGAAAACTGACATTCTCTGTGTAATTGGAAGTAGCTCAGCAATCACATATAAAGCAAATTCCAGTTTTCATAATATTGCTTAAAGTAATTAGCAGCACAATTAGGAATAAGGAAAAAGAACTCACTAGCCATTAAAAAATTAAGACTGATACATCATTTGCAATAGTGTGTAGGAAGTACAGGCTGACATAGTATGCATCCAGATTCTATTTTTATAGCGCATGTTGCATACCACAGAATTTGCCTATTATCTATAACAACCATTTGGGGAGATAGGTGTAGTCTATGCCTAAAACATGCTTCTGTTAATGTTTTATTCTCAGCTCCCAAGTTTCCCATGCCTTGTTCCTGTCCAGATAAAGAAAGTGCTGTGGTTCACCAATTTGTCCAGCCTGAGAACTGAAATGCACATTGAGGAGGTGGGAAACAAAGTCCAGATGAAACCCCAAACAGCAAAATTTGTAGATATGGTTGTTTGAAGTCCAGAGTGCTTTTGTTCTTCTGCTTGTTGGTACACTTTTTGACATTTATATTCTAACTTTCAAATACATACCCAGGACCTTAACCTTATATCCAATGAATAATTTCACTGGTATCTAGCTTCATATGATTACTTGCATTGTGTACAATTAAGCCAGTGAATAAATCTTAGCGGAAACAAGGCTGAGGAAGGAGTATGGAAGTAAATGTGGCTTGAATTTACAAGCTACAATACCCAGAAATTAATAAACACAGGAACAAATCCCACTTTTTTATTAAAATAATCCCAGAACAATATTTCTTTGAATTTGTTTTTCACATGGACAATGAAAATTTTACAGAGGGTGAACTTTCTTTAGAGAAAGGAACTTGTGTTTTTTTTTGAAAGTATTAGCTTTGTCTTTCTCACATAGGCAAGTTGACAAAATTACAATAAGGAACAGAAAGAATACTAATGGCTTATAGAAAAAACAACTGATTGTATTCAGAGAGAAAATGACAATGTGGAATTTTTATAATATGAGTTTTTGCATTGGGTGATTGGAGTAAATGTTTTCTATGCTTTTACTAGAATAACTGCAGTATGAAACTAGTACTTTAATTGCAACACATCATGCTTGTTTGAGGTTAATTATCACTGGTGTTATAAATCTAACATAACACATCTTGAATTCTAATTTTGTTTTAGTTACAGAAGACAAGTTTAAATGAATTATAAATTATGCTGAACTCAGTGATATTTTCACAATACAGTTTTTCAGTTCATACAATAACAAGGAAAAAAATGCAAAAATGCAGTGACTGAACATAGTTTGCAATAATGCAAATCTATTAATAATAAAATTTTCTTCTTGTGATTGCTCATGAATTTTTTACAGTACAATGAACCCTGCAACAGCCTCTATAGATTTCCAATCAAGTTCTGTCTTGAAAACATTAACCTTAATGAAAGTCAGTGATCTAGATTCCTTGACATCACTGCTTAAAACTTGCTATATTAGAGAGTGTAGAACTTCAAATATTGTAGGGAAATTAGCTTGTAAAGTCTGTAATGGCTTATGGTTAAGAAGGTATTCCCATCTTATTCAATGGGAACTGTAGGCCATTGCTCCTTGTAACATAAAGAAACTCGGTACTGGGAACATTTCTGTTTAGTACCTTTGTCAATGATCTGGACAAGGGGATTGAGTGCACCCTCAGGACTTTTGCAAATGAACCAAGTTGGGTGGGAGTGTTGATATTCTGGAGAGTAGGAAGGCTCTGCAGAGGGATCTGGGCAGGCTGGATCGGTGGGCTGTGGCCGGTAGCATGAGTTTCAGCAAGACAAAGTGCTGGGTCCTGCATTTGGGTCACAATAACCCAGTGCGATGCTACAGGCCTGGGGAAGAGTGGCTGGAAAACTGCTCAGTGGAAAATGACCTGGAGGTACTGAGAGACAATCACTGAACATAAGCCATCTTGTGCTCAGGCAGCTAAGAAGGCCAATGTCATCCTGGCCTTTTTCAGCAATAGTGTGGCCAGCAGGACCAGGGCAGTGATTATCCCCTTGTACTCGGCACGGGTGATGCCCCACCTCAAATACTGTGTTCAGCTCTGGGCCCCTCACTATAGGGGAGTTACTGAGCTGCTGGAACTGGTCCAGAGGAAGGCAACAAAGCTGGTGAAGGGCCTGGAGGCCTTCCTTTTATGAGGAGTGGCTGAGAGAACTGAGGGTTTTTAGTCTGGAGAAGAGAGGGCCCAGGGGAAATCTTATCACTCTCTCCAACTACCTGAAGGAAGGATGGAGTGAGGAGGTGTCTGGTCTCTTTTTCCCTATTAACAAGTGATAGGACAAGAGGTCATGGTCTCAAGCTGCAGCAGGGGACGTTTAGATTGGAAAAACTTCGCTGAGAGGGTGATCAGGCATTGGAACAGGCTGCCCAGGGGAGTGATGAAGTCACCATCCTGGAAACGTTCAAAAAACGTGCAGATATGACATGGTTTATTGGCGGACTTGGCAGTCTTAGGGTAAAGGTTGGACCTGGTGAACTTAAAGGTCTTTTCCAACCTAGTTGATTCTATGAGTCTATGAATTTAATATTTTAATGTACCCTTGCTGTAATGCATTTTATACTTTTTTATATAAGAATAATTCTATGAGGCACAAGCAATGATTTTGTTGCAGTCTAAAGCAACATAAACCTTACCAACATTTGTATGACTGCTATTTTTTGAAGAAAAATTCAAAAGGTTTGTTATAAAAAGGAATTTAATTGTAATTAATCTCATGTTTAAGGAAAAGAAAGTTTTTAGTATTTTTCTATATAGGAGATGAAAATATTCTATTCTAATTATAATGAATATATATAGTAATAATATATAAGCATTTAAATGAATATGTATTTAAAAATAAATATTTATTTTAAAATAAATACATAGCCTGGGAAATAACATCCTGGAATTATACTGTTTACTTCAACAAGTGATATTGGATTCAAAGATAAATAACCTGGGAAGAACAAATTTAAAGTTCTTGTGTGTAAGTTTTGTTTTGTACTGGGTTTACTTTTAAATATTCAATGAGTCTACAGATTTTTCTTTAAGAATGAGCTCTTAAGGAATTTCAAAGCTATAAATACATTTTCTGCTACAGCCACTGAAAACTGAGAGGATGCTGTGCTCCCACTTTATAAATTCAGTTGCTGTGATTCACAAGACAGAAAGTAGAGAGGGAACTACGAATTTTAGGGAGCCAAATGCTTTAATTTGTTACCTTTATTAAATGACTAACTTTTTTTCTGCTAATGATGTGCTCTGCTTGGATTAATCATTCCTCTCAAGCTTCTTGTCTGCTGCCATATCAATCGGTCTTGTTGTACAGAGAATTTTGAAGTTGTTGAGAGTCATGGAAGACATAAATATGATTTCAGTCGAAAGTCAGGCCTTCTTATAGGAAAAAATGTATTTCCTAATGGCAAAATAAGGATCAAACCTTCAGTTAACCAGAAGATGGCTGGCTTTTGTAAAACCCTAGTAACTAAACCTTGTAATGAGATCAGTTGGCCTCTGGATGGCATGATGCCGTCATACTAAGAAGGACAAAAATCTTTTCCCAATCGGTTAAAAAATGGTCTAAAGAAAAAGTGCTAAGAATGAATTCAAAGTCGTTTTTTTGTGTTATATTTTACATAGTACACGAGAACTCTACAGTCATATTCCATTTGAATTATTTAATTATTAGAAATGTTAAGTATTTGTTATTTTCATAGATCAGAAAGAGTAACCAGTCACTAGTTGTCATGGGTTCAGCAGGAACAGTCATTTTTCTCCTTCTTAGTAGCTGGTGGAGTGCTGTGTATTTTTGACTTTCTGCCTGGGAACAGCGCTGGTAACACCAATGTTTATAGTTACAGCTTAGAATGTTCTGGTCTGACCAAGGACTTTCTGAGTCTCATGCTCTGCCAGGGAGGAAGGGAAGCCGGGAGGAAGCAGAAACAGGATACCTGACCCAAAGAGCTATTCCATGCCACAGCACGTCATGCCCAGGATGTAAAACTGGGGGCAGGAACCTGGAAGAGTTCAATTCACAGCTCGATCATCGGGTGGTGAACAGTCGTATCCTCTTCCCTTGTATTTGCCTTGTCATTATTATTATTGGTGGTAGCAGTAGTGGTTTGTGCTATACCTTAGTTACTGGACTGTTCTTATCTCAACCTGTGGGAGTTACATTCTTTTGATTCTTCTCCCCATTTCCCCCCCACTCCGAGGGGGGGGGAAGAAAGAGGGGGGAGTGAGTGAACGGGCTGCGTGATTTACAGCTTAAACCACAACACTAGTGCTCACAGGCTCAGATTCAATCCATTTTAAATATTACTCTTCTGTATTCTGTGGGCCAGCATTATACTATATTGACTTTCAAGCTAGTCATACATAACACTGCAGTGTATCCAAACCCAAGCAAACCAATGTAAGAGTGCTAATACTCAGCTCTTTAGATATAGCTTATTGACAAAATGGCTGGGAAATATTTTTCTTTAAGAAAGGAAGCTTCTTGATAAGAAGTTATCAGAAATATTTTACCCTAAAATATTTACAGGTTGGGGATTTTTTATACTTGAAAGTATAGATTTCATCCTAGCTCTGATTTTAGATGAATCAATGTTGTACATTGCTCCAAACAAATCCAGATTGTACCTTTCCATGGAAATATGCATTTGCAAATGCAATGTCAGTTGATTTTGTTAATTTTTTTGTATCTTATTAAGATTACAGTATGTTGCTATTAATAATTAAATGCAGTTGTTTTGAATGGTAGAAGACATCTGGAAATAAATAAATGTTTTCCTGCTTTTGCTTTTGAAGTGTGCAATTATTTTGTCTTATAAGGATATATAAGCCTGTGGTAGAGAAAAGCTGTGGGCAATTATGAACATGAGTCAGATGGTTTAATTTTATGCAAAGGCATATAACTTGGATGTCGGGAACTGACAGGATTTTAGTAGCTCTATGATTTGTAGGCTGTGGTATAAATCTGGATAACTATTGCTCTGTACTTAGCTGAGCCTTGTGAATCTTACTGTAAATCTATCAAAACTGGCTCTTATTTGTGAACTAGGAATTTAAGGGAGGTGGTATAACTACAGGGCAGACACTGTCTCTTGATTTCCTATGGGCTATACTAGCAAGAAATACTAGAAATGTGTAACTTTTATTCTAGTCTCATGCAGGTAGTTAATGATTTGGTAATATTTCTGTAGCAGGCAGAGCATTAGTGAAAGATACAACATCACTGAGTAAATGCATATAATTTCTGTTCTTTATGTAAGAGTTCTGAAACTTCATATAGGGGAAACTTGGTGTAGGGGTGTAGGGGAAAATTAAAAGTGGACAAAATTGACACAGTGAGGTTTCTCTCTGAAGTTTACAGAACTGTGGAAACTTCAGTTATTATTCTTCTTGTCAGACAAGTACTTAGTGGACTCAGGTACTTGCCCATACTTAAATCACTCTTCCTACTTGCCCTGTTCAGCTCTTTCCTTGTCTCTAAATAACCTGCTCCCTTTCCAATATCTGCTGTGAATGCAAGGGAGCTACAGTATTGCAGACTGCAAGAAGCATTACATAGTAGGAAAAAAATCTTTACTATGAAGCTGGTGAGACACCGGAACAGGCTGCCCAGAGAAGGAATGTTGTTTTTCAGTGGGATGAGTATTTTAGCCACTTATATGTGCCTTTGTCAGCCAGCAATCACAACATCATGTTGCTAATCCTTTTACCTGGGCTACAATTTTTAGTGGATCAATTTTTGTGACAAAAGATAATTTTATAATGTTGGTTGATGGTATGTCAGCTTCATAAATTGTACTTTAAAGTATATGTTACACTTGTGCACCTTATTGAGTACGTATGTTTTCTTACAATTTAAGACAAAGGCATGTAAACCTAAATGACAGGTTCCTTCTTCCAGTCTTATGAAAATAGTATATTTATTTTCAATAATACAATATGAACAATACAAAGCACATCTTAATGCATTGAATGGATAGTGCATAAATATCGGTATTGATTAAAAAAATTTGTTCAGAGTGTATGTGTTTTGAAAATTAAATGTTAATCAGAACAACTACAGTGATGTTGCATTTTTGCATATGATATTTATAATTTGTACATGCCTTATAATAATTTACTGACAATCTTCCATTCATATTTTTTGTTTTCTCTTTAGAAAAGCCCGCCAGACTTTTATTTATTCTAATACTTCTTTTGACAAAATTTACAAACAAGTTAAAATCATAACATGTTGTGATCTGGAAACAAACTGGACAGTTGTACTTCTGCTCAGTAACGTTACCTAATGCACTTTTTGCATTGGTCCTTCTGTAGTCCATCCTGTAGCATTTACTGTAGTCAATTAATCAGTTTCATGATGTGACTTGGGCAGCGTATAATGCAAAGTATGGCTTTGCATTCACACTCTTCAGTGCCTGTGACCTCTTTAACTAATTTATTATTTGCCACAGGTGTCTTTTGAGCACAATGCAGTTACCCTGTGTTCTAATTATGTTCTCATTTTGCACTGTTACTTGTTGATATTTTAAAATAAATATGCAAGGTAGCCCATCATTTCTACCTATGTTCAAGAACTCGCTGGCAGAACTTTGCCCCTATTCCACTAAAAAAGAGTTTATTTTCTTCAGTGTCTGTGCAAAGCCACACACTGGCCCTATCACTGTGTGGTATCTAAGTTGTCATCTTTTCATAACATTCTTATTGTGTCTCATAAACTAACCTTTGTATCATTTCCTTCTAGTAGCAACGACAACACCTATTGAAAATTCCTGTATTAACATTCAATTAAATGGGCTCTGAGTAATCTTATAGTAAAAAATAGAATAGGTAGAAGGTCTCAATATGGTGATTTGGATCATATTTATATTACAATAGTTACATTTCTGCAAAAATAATCCCAGAAGGTGAAAAAAGAATGTTGCTTATCAAAACATCAACAACAATATCTACCACATTCAGGCTGCAAGGCTGTGAGGTTAATTGCAAAGCATGGGAAACTCTAATAAATTAAAAGAAATGAAGATTTCTCACCTGCTTGGACAGGTCAAAGTTTCTCATGAAAGCAAAGAGGAACAACAGAGAAACAGGCTTTGATGTTGTGTAAAAGCATTTGCTGATGGAAACAATTTTTCACTCAAATTAATTGCAGTGAGATCAATGTTTGATGTGTGGCACATAACTGATGTGTGGCACGTGCTGATAACCTTTGTCTGTGTTATCACTGATAAGGCATTCAGCATTCACTTATTCTAAATACACATCAGATGTGCTATTGAGGCCATTATCCTGAAACATATTTACCAGCATTTGAGATCTTTTTTTCTTTCCCAAATACAGTCTGCCTCACAACTTTTCTGCAGCTGCAGAAGAATTGCCTGAATGAGTTCCTCATCACAATAACTATGAGGATCAAAACCGACCAGATGGTTCTTTCAGGCTCCTTAGGCAAATAAGATATGCCATACTAGGGATATCCAGTCTATAAAGCCAGTTTTGCAGAGAGACATGAGGCAGCTCTGCTCTCATTCTGAGCCGGCTAAAAGCGGCTTGCTTTGTTTAGCATAGCACTGTCAAGGTTCGGAAACTACGTTGCAGTCCAGCCCTAACTACATAGCTTTCAGACAGCCTGTAGCCTAGGCCCCACATGTGGACATGGCACTAAAGAATTTCATATGTTCGTTCTTGAAACAAATGCTTCCAAAGCACCATCCAAATCCTTCGAACTTAAGGAGCTTCAGAGGAACTAGAGGGGAAGCTGACTGACAAGCTTAGGAAAATATAATGACAGCTTGTATTATCCCCTTGGAGAGGCACAAAGTTCTGCTGCGTAAGGTCATGAACAACTTGATACAGTCTTCTAATTAGATCCAGCAACCAAGCTGGTTCAGCTGTAGGCCAGAGGACCTCCAGACATCTCTTTCAAACCAGATTATTCTACAATTTCACGATTAAATAATTTTAATTTAACAAGCAGTGTTTCTGTGTGATTCTGTGAAGCTTTCCCTAAGCATCTTTGGAGCAATCATATATAGAACAAGTTCTGATAATAGTATTTAATCTCTGAAATAAGCCATATAAATTGGACTTTATTAGCTATAGAAATCTGCCAAGAATCTCCTTCATTCAGGTCTTTTCTGCTCATTTTACCAGATCAGGGGAGGGAGGTGAAATTACAGGAAACCTTCTTACTGAAAGGAAGATGTAAATATGTCATATAATCTTAAACAACTCTGAATGTAATTTGAACTTTTTATAATAATGTGAAAGCTTCATTACATAGCTTTTGTAAAGTCATTCTTCCAGTTTTTCTTGCTGCAGTCTGACCTTTTCCCTCTCACTAATGTTTTGTAATAGATGTTAAAAATCCCACTTTCTTCAAATATGGTCTAAATCACCGTTTCTAAATTCAGAAATGCAAAGCAAAATCTAGGTTTAGACTTCTCTGTCCATTTCCTACCAGTAATAGGCAATTAAGACCATAGGTAGAAGGAGTTTACCAAATACTACTCTTAAAATTACCATTAAGATAATGCTTTGAAGAGTCAAACGTAAGCTGCATCTAGTAGATTTCATCTCTAGTGAGAAAATAAGATTTGTCAACATTCAAGACTGGACTGTTTTTGTATTATAGTGTATTTACCTTCTGTCCTTTGTACATTTGACATTTCCCATACCTGATTAGAGTAAAATCTTTTTCCAAGGTAAAGTCCTCATCACTGGACTATGTAGTATGAAAATAGTGGCAACCTGTGATATCGCTTCCTTCATGCTGTGGGCAACAGAATAGAAGATCCAAGGATCCACTGAGATGGAGATAGCAGCAGTCAATGTCTTACAGTAGGCCCAGACTGCTATTCAGTTGGTGTTTATTGACAACCCTTCAACATAATGGTTATCTGAAATGCAGTGCAACATATTTCTCTTGAGCTGATCTACATCCATACAGTCATTGTGTCTCCTACTGTGTCCATATGTTTTCCACATATGGACAGTGTTCATATCTGGACTCAAACCTGTAACCCTTTTGCCATAAGTAGCTTCTAAAACTTCAAATGACCTGCGTAAAATGTACTGAAAATCACCAGGTAGGCAGGAGAAAGTGTTGTTTTGTAGCAGACTCATGCATTACCAAAACAAGAGAAACTATCTAGCAGCAAAACAGGTAGTCTGTGAAAATATGTTGGCACATAGACATTTTTAAAATAAGGAATCAAAGTTTATGACTCACAGTAGCAGTTATCTGATAAATTCTGCCAACAAAGCTTTGCTTTTGTCCTTAGAAAAGAAAAATATTTCTATATTAGGTGATAGTATGACAAGGCTTTCCAGGGGGGAGATGGAGCAGTAGTACTGCTTCAGAACCTTCGGCCCAGTCCCTCTCTCTTTTAAAACTCAGGGAGTGTATTTTTTACAGAGCTTTGCAATTATATCCATGCTGTAAACACAAACTGAAGCCTGTGTAATAGAGGTAAGATTATAAGGTATTCAAACTAGGAGCTTAGAACATCTTAGATTCTGTAAGCAGCTTTCTTATTTCAAACCAATGCAAACTAGTTTTGCAGCAGGATAGCCTGTCCTAAAGGACTTGTGCATCTTCAGAACCTTGAAGCTGTTAAAAATTCTAAACTGTTTTAAAATACTTGAAGTCTTTTAAGCCTATATAGAAAGCTAAGGTTCTTAAATCACATAAATTTCTTAACCTGTGTCCTGGACTCCCCGGTGAGGGAAAAAAAAGGCCTCTGTCCACTGTACCTACTGGTTTGATACTTCAAACCAGGACATAAAGGAAAGCTGAATGCTTAATACAATAGTTTACTTCCAAATAAAAGAATAAAGTTGCATCCTGAGAACTCTTACTATCTCACCAAGTTTATTAAGAAAATCTCCTTTATGGCACAAATTACCATCTGGTAACACAGAGGTAGTAACTGACAGCAACTTTCTTTTCAAGATATCAGTGAGCACTAAAAGAATGTATCTTTTATGTTAGAATAGCTGGGACCTGACTTTTATCTATAAAATGAGTTTATAATGTGGATAAACCCAAATTCATGCTAAAAATCCACAGAATCCAACCTGATGTGGCAGGTGCCAGCAACCCTGGAAACACATGTCATGGTGCTCTGACCATCTGAACAACAGCAAAATGTAAGCAAACGACAGAAATGTGCATTTAGACAGAGTGTGTAAATGGAAAAACACAGTTAAAATGCAGTAACAAAAAAAGAATAGTAACTGTTTCGTGACAGTAGCCACTCAACACTCATTTTTATAATCCAGTGTAGTTCACTTATAAATTACACCTACCATGAGTATAGAATCATAGAATGGTTTGGGCTGGAAAGCACCTTAAAATAATCTAGTTCCAAGCCCCCCTGCCACATATGTGCTTTTGTCCTAAACTTGATAGTCTGGAATCTGCAGGTCATTAACATACTAAGATAAAACATTGGTCTGGGATGATTTGCGAGGCAAAATTTTAGTTATGCTAAATAATATTCTTAAAGAGGAAAAATTTGTCAAACACCTTTCTCATAAAATATCTATTTATCAAAATCAAATTCTGTGATGGGAGAGCACTGCTGTCAATAAATTCATCCAGTTAAAGGTTTAAAAAAATAAAAGTTCACAATTTTAATTTTGATGTCTTCAGATTAATCAAATCCTACTATTTGAGTTGAAAAAACTGAGTTATCCCCTGAAACTTCATTAGTACCTCTAATTCATTGATTTAAAATAGTATTTTAAGGTTTTATATATAAAAAATTATAACTCTATGTATATTATTTCCATTGTTTCAACAAATGCCTCACGTAATTCATTGATGGAACAGGTTGCACAGAGAAACTGTGACTGCCCCATCCCTGGAAGTGTTGAAGGCCAGTCTGGCAGCGGCTAGGCCAGGTCTAGTAGAAGGTGTCCCTGCCTATGGCAGGCGGGGTGGAAGTAGCTGATCTTTAATCATTCTATAATTCTGTGTGCAAATAATTTGCAAATTTTAAGAGAATAAAATTTATCTGCTTGAATTATTTTTTTTTAAATTGTTAGCTTTAATGCCTTAGATTGAAATAAATGTCTTAAATATTTGACTATCTTAACAACTTGCCAGCTTTATTCTACATAAAGTATAGTTTTATTCTACGAATGCATTAATCCACCCCTTAAAAATGTCACTAGGATTAATTTTTCCCATTAAAATGCTTCAGGCATGCCTGAAAAGAAATAATTGGCAACATTAACTGCTTTCATCAAGGACAAAAATTATCTTTAATTCTAGGAAGTGAAGGCATAAATTTCTTCAAAAATTTGAAAGGATCACAGACATTAAAAATAAGGAAATCGGCTTTGCTATTCTTGTTTAATTTGCTGGTTAAACCAAAAAGCTGTGAAATAAAATACTTCTGCTATTTTTATCTGGCTTCTTTTTTATAATTGTAGCGCAATCAACGAGCAAATGTGATTTGAATTTCTGCTTCAGGTTCTACTCAAATAGAATACAAATTATTATTTAGGACTATGTTCTTGCAGAGTGCACTGTTTCCTCTTAAAACCCAGTAGTCACTGATAATGTTTATGTTCTGTATATGACATATACAAACATTAAATTTATATCTCAGCTGGAATGACAGTGAGTAACATGCAAGTTCTCACTGGCTATACCAGTGATGGATGATTTACAGGAAGAGGATAGGTATGCCAACTTTGACTTCTGGTTTAAAGTCCAAGGCTGAGATACCTCTGAAATGTTGCTTTCTGTTCAGTTGTTTTACATATAATCAATAATTTCCCTAGTCCTCACTGAGTATAAAATTCTATTAGCTTTCAATTCAGTAACGTGGATCCTACTTCTTTTTTTTCAAACCACTTTCTGTCAAAATATATAATGTCAGTAAAGTGTTTCTGCTTATTTCTTCTTGCTATTTCGTGGGACAGTGTCCTCTTGCTTCTATGCCAGTGTCTCCCTTTGTTGTTGTTAGGTTTTGTGACTAATGCCAGTGTACCCCGTATATCACAGTACTTTGACATGAGCTGAATAGCTGCTACTAGAATGCAGACAGATTGGGTTTTGATGCTTTGACTTGGGTTTTTTTGTCTGTTTTTTTTTTTTTTTTTTTAAATAATGATGTAGCATTTTTTTCTGCAGTGATATCCGCTGTCACCATTACTGCAACTGATGAGCAGACTTCAGAACTAATGAAATAGCTCATATAACCAGTGAACAATTAACTCCATGATGGCCTAATCTGAATGGAGAGTAAGACTGTTCTAATATTCTACAGCACAAGGTGCTTTCTAATGAGCTACTAAATCTTTTCCAGAAAATGGGCTGTACTACATACTTACTGGACCTTATTTCTTGTTTGCAAAAGATATAAATAGCAAGAGTACTAGCTTCATTGGCTACATAATTGCTTGAAAGCAATTCATTTTGTAGTGTTACTGTGAATTCAAGAGAATACTAATAAAAAATATATAAACATGGCATGGTTTTGGCCCTAAACTATGGAGGCCAAATGTTTCTTTGTAGTCTTCTAATTAAACTTAAATAATCCCTTTTGAAAATGGCAAGTGAACAGATGAAAATTAGCTGGCACAGTCTGGAAAAATAGACTTCTGAACTCTAGGGACCTGGCAATCCCTGTTCATTACATTGTACTGATGCCAGTCCCATAGCAGCCTAACAAGTGAAGGCATGAGTGAGAGAGGAGAATGCACATGATGGCGCATGGATGGAACAGCAGGGAGGTAACTGTTTCCATGCAGCACATTTTCTTTGTTCTGTTGTAAGCTGACATGAGGAGTTGACAATACTTTGGTTAGTTGTTTTTATTTTTTTACTCTTAAGAAGTAGTTTATAAATGCTTTTCTTCTTTAACCTCAGTTTGGTAAGTAATCTGTAACAACAATAACAAAACAAAAGGAATAAGAAAAACATTTGGGCATGAAATCACGGCTGTTAAGTTCAGGAGTATGGCAGACTTTATTTTCTTATGAGGGTCAAATAAAATTCATCTAGAGCTGCTAAGGATCCAAATGACATTGCAGTATTCATTCCACCATCCAGTCAGCTTGAACATAAAACTCCAGAACTGAGAATAAGCATTGGTGAGCACCTTCTAAAGTAAGATGAGCTTTCTGCTCAATCTCACCAAGACTGAGCAGGAACAAATGTAGGGGAGGTTAATACAAGCCATTTCTTTTTGGCAGAAGGATTATGAGTTAAAGTAGGCATTAAGTTAGGCAATATAGGTCCAGGAGGTCTTAGGTGAACAGTTAAGGGTGCAGGTAGGGTGAAGGACAACTGAAGTGGCTAGATAAAGACAAGTGGGAGATCTCAGACTAGTTATAGGATTTGTTGTGGTGAGCAGGGAAAGACAACATTGAAGAAAGTGAGGGGAAGGACAGAAGGGAAGGGGGAATAGATTTGTTGGAGAAAATTCACCCGAAGCATACAGCTTTGCAGCAGTTGTAAATATAACCTTGTAGTAGGTGGAAACATACTCTTGCTAGAGAAATTCAGAGGTAGAGAAGAGGCTGTAGCCTGTCCCAGCCTCCCTCCAGGGAGAAGGAGGCCACTGCAGCCCCAAGTATCAGGTAATAATGAGCTTGAGCAGACTACATGGACAGTCCTTAACAACACACCGTTAGAAAGACTGCTCTCTGTAGAAGTCTTAAAATGCAGGCCAGGTGAGTATAAGCACATTGTAAGGTCATAAAATAAGTAAATGTAATATAAAAAATATCTAGAAAAATAAAATAAAATAAATAAAATAAAATAAATAAAATAAAATGTACTTCTGTTTGCTTAAACATTGTATTCTGGACAGTAGGTTTGAGCAAGAGTGATACTATTATATTTGTGTGTGTGTATGTACACACAGGATAAATATGTTGATAGAATAAAAAAAAATAAATCTATATTTAAATATTAAGTATCATAAGGGACCAAAAGAGTCACAAGACATGAGGATAAGTTTTTTTTATATATGCTTATCCACTAATACTACTCCTTTTTACGCTAAATTTAAGTGGAAAAATAGGCAGTGACATAGGCAAGTGGTGGTGGAAAGCATCAAAAGAATATCCTGTCTGGTCTTCAGACTGTCATGCCACAGACATGGTTAAATGGTGATAAAGAAAGGATCATTCAGGTAAATGGTATTCTCTAGCATTAAGGACTCACACATTTGCTATTGATGTGATTTATAATCTTCAGACTGTCATGCCACAGACATGGTTAAATGGTGATAAAGAAAGGATCATTCAGGTAAATGGTATTCTCTAGCATTAAGGACTCACACATTTGCTATTGATGTGATTTATAATCTTCACTAAAAAAGTGCCATTATTGTGCCTAATTGTTTCAAAAACATTTACATGCATGTATCACAGATGAAATTTAGCCATGACAAGTGCAAGGTCCTACACTCGGGTAGGAGCAATCCCAGGGACAGCTACAGTTTGGGCAGGGAAGAGATTCAGAACAGTCATTCAGAGAAGGACTTGGGGGTGTTGGTTGATGAAAAAATGAACATGAGCCGGCAGTGTGTGCTTGCAGCCCAGAAAGCCATCCGTATCCTGGGCTGCATCAAAACGAGCGTGACCAGTAGGTCGAGGGAGGTGATCTTGCCCCTCTACCCTGCTCTTGTGAGACCTCCCTTGGAGTATTGTGTACAGTTCTGGTGTCCACTTCAAACGGACATGGAACTGTTGGAACAAGTCGAAAGGAGGGCCACGAGGATGATCAGGGGACTGGAGCACCTCCCATATGAAGACAGGCTGAGACAGTTGGGGCTGTTGAGCCTGGAGAAGAGAAGGCTGCATGGAGACCTCATAGCAGCCTTCCAATATCTGAAGGGGGCCTATAGGGATGCTGGGGAGGGACTCTTCATTAGGGACTGTAGAGAGAGGAAAAGGGGTAACAGGTTCAAATTTAAAGAGGGGAAGTTTAGATTGGATATGAGGAAGAAATTCTTTACTGTAAGGGTGGTGAGGCACTGGAATGGGTTGCCCAGGAAAGTTATGAATGCTCCATCGCTGGCAGTGTTCAAAGCCGGGTTGGACAGAGCCTTGGGTGACATGGTTTAGTGGGAGGTGTCCCTGTCCCTGGCAGGGGGTTTGGAACTAGATGATCTTAAGGTCCTCTCCAACCCTAACTATTCTATGATTCTATAATTAAGTTTTGTGTGACACTCTAAAGGTAATGTGTTTATTATCTTCAAGATAGATGTATTCTGCTAATTATTTATGTAAGTCAGTTCAATTTTCCCTTTATTCAAATATTATTGTTGAAAGTTTGGGGCATCTCAGTATCTGTACTGAAGAAATTCTTTAGCTGGTCTCATTTGTTAAGCTGAAATAGCATCTACTTCTATGTCCAGAATCCTGACAATGTTCCTTTTAAGGGGGATATACTTATCAAGATGACATAACTTCCAGACTTTTTTTCCTGATGCATGAGTTTTGTGTTTGATGCTGCCAGACAAACAGAATAAGCAAAGTGGCTCTTTAGAAGTCAGTACCTAACACTGAAATGGAGTGACTTTCATTCTGTGCAAATGCAGTTGATTTTATTAGAGTTTTCAGCATCCAGGAAGTGGAGAGAAGAATAACAGATTCTTATTAGGAGCAAACAGACAACCTGCAGTTCTATTAAGAGATTAATCTCCTTGAAAGTCAGCAAAATTTCTTTTGAAATTCTGCAACAGAGCTTTACATATCTGCCATCTGGCTCAGTACCATAAGCACAGGAAACACTGGAGTAGTGTGTTGCCATACAGTGGTAAGGATTTGTGCTTCACATAACATTTAATTTTCTGTCTTTGAATCAGTGGATCGATAGAAGAAGTTTCGTTTCAAAATGCTGCAGCTTTAATAGATTATCAAAATCTCACACTTAGGACCTGATTCAAAGACCATTAAAATCAGTACGAGGAGTGACTCTTATAGACATTGATAGGACTCATATCATGCCCTCCAGCTTATCTTTGCACTAACAGTCAGCTTCAAAATGTTCCTCAAGGAAGAATATATCTTTCTTCTTATTTTTTCAGACACTTTGAAAATGAAGCTACATTGTTTTCCAGAAGCTTCTTTGCAAAGCAACTTTTAGCTATTAAGTTTTGTAGACATATACTCTTTGATGATAATATTGCATTTAGAAATTATAATATTTTGAGGTTCATATAAGTAGTTGGGTGCTTTTTAGAGGCTGAGATAGACTTGAATATGTCTTATTTACTTACTACTAAACCACATTAAAATAGTACTGTAACACTGTTGCATGTTGGTGGACAATCATCTGTTAATATGAATACAATTAGAAATACAGTGATATTTTGAAGGTATTCATGTTTCCAGTGGAAGAATAATCTGTAGACAGTTGATCGTTTTCATAAGCAGAGGGCAGGTAGTATGAGGGTTGAGTAACAAACTTCCTGTAAAGTTCAACACTGGCCGCTTGAGAATTTAATGAGAGAATAGGTGGATTAAAGCTCCGTGCTGTTTCAGTCTGTGACTATTCCTCTTGGTCCAGAAAAGGTAGTTTTATGGGATTGTTTTTTAGAGTTAACATGCATTATCTTTGTAGGAAAGTGTAGTATGAAGTGATTTTGGCAGTGTTTGATGCTGAAAAAACAAATCAAAATGTTGTTTCGTCACTGCTCATTGTGTCACATTTCAATGAACAATGCCAGATGTAACAAGCTATTATTTGATTGCTGGATGAAGGCTGCAGAAGGCCAGTGTGTCATCATTATTAAATTTATCAACTAGGGTTCCACAGGTGGACATTAAGTCTCTTGTAATGTCAGCATGAAACATCCATGATCTAATTGGCTTCCCTGCAGACACTTCATGTGGCTTCAACTTGGAAAGAAAGGTCAGAATTCAAAGAACAGATGGCAGCTGGCTAAAGTAATTAAGTGCTGAAAATCCATTCCTTCCTCACACACATTGCATAGAGTGTTTAATCGGAAATTTGACCAGCAAAATCAGGAACTCAGCACATTTTTCACCTTTTCTGATTCTAATAATTCATTTTCTACTAGATATAAGATATTTATAGCATTAAATAAAGCATTGAATACATTAAAAAGTCCTCCTAAACAGAAGAAAAGGAACAATTTTAATTTTGACTGTTTTCATTTTGCAAAACATTCCCCTTTCCCAGGGAATAGCAGAGATGTAAAACAAATCATGTAAGTCGTCCTCAGTACCTTGATCTTCAGTTCAAATACAATAGATTATGATTTTAGTTATAGCCGTATGATCAACAAAATAAACTGTCAAATTTTTGAGAGATGAGCAAAGTCAGGTTACTTTATATCAAATATTTGGTTAAACAGTATTTCTTAAAACACAAGGAAAAAGAATCACCTTAACCATTGCTGAGGGTAAAATAGTTTCAATCTCGGTAAATTTACTTAATTTAATTTACTGACAACAAAATTTTTTGTTACTGATTGGTTTTGGCATGTTTTATACTTGATTAATCCCAAGAACTTCAATAAGGGCCTCAGCCCTTGTGGGTGTTTGTGCCCCAGCATGGGTCATCCACAGTTATGATCCCTTAGTAGTTCCTGCTCTAACATGGAGAACATCCTTCACAGAATGGACCTCTAGCCATGTCCCCAGAAGTTGCCTCCTGATGTGCCTTCCATTTCTCCTCACCTGTATCCTCACGTATGCCCTCCCCATGGTAGCTGTGTCTGTTTCATAAATACGTCAAGGTCAGCATATGAATGATCTTTGACAGACTGCAGTGCTATTCCCATTGATGTCAGAGCTATCCAAGACCAGCAAAAGGTAGCTCATGGCCTCATCCTGCACAGAACATTCCGTAGCCAGGTGTGCCCCGTACACCCAGTGCACCTACTTGACTATACTTACTGGCATTTAGGAAAAAAACGATCAGGCAATAAAACCCAGTTCGTTTTTTGTTCATTAATTTCCCTGTTTCCCATAGTCAGTCTGAAGTTTTCATAGCTTCAAATTCATGTGACAAAACGTTGCAACCGTAATATGTCATCACTAGATAATAGGTAAAGAAACTGGTGTAGGCACCATAATATTGTGCTTTTCATTATGACTTTGAGATAGTTCAGTTCCTACTAACAAAAGGTTTTCAAAAAGCATTTCTTATCAAAAAGAGTTTTGGAAGGGCAGCAATTTGAACAGAAGCAGATAATTTACTCTTTATAGTTTAGGTGCTCTTATCAAACACCCCTTGGCCAACCATTGTCCTGTGATTAATGAAGTGGAAGGCATAGAGAACAGTCCATGACAACAATGAATGGCTGCTAAAAAATGCAGACATGCAGGTTTGACTCCATAAAACTGAATGAACAAAGCTGTTCAGGCTGCACTAATTTGCATTAAAAGTTTTGTGGCATCTATTGAACAGAGATCCACATATGGCATTTCTACTGCAACAAATATGTACTTGCCATATGCATTTCAGGGCTATGTATACTCACAGTGAAACAAACCAGATGACTCATGGAGAACTCAGCCACGGGAATGCCTCAAAGCTAGATTGGTTTGGGGAAGATATAACAAAAGTTATCAGATATCATCATGTCTTATGAGAGGCAGTGGTGAGGCCTCATTTAGAGTTTCCTGTACAATGAGCAAAGGGAGATGTTCCGCAGCCTCATCATAGAAGGCCATTAGATTGGTCTGGCAGGATTTCCCCTTAGTGAAGCCATGCTGGCTGTCACCAAGCACCTTGTTTTTCATGTGTCTCAGCATGCTTTCCAGGAGAATCCGCTCAAAGATTTTGCCAGACACAGAGGTGGGACTGACTGGTCTGTAGCTCCCCGGCTCATCCATTTTCCTCTTCTTGAAAATGGGGACTATATTTCCCTTTTTCCAGTCATCAGGAACTTCACCAGACTGCCATGAGTTTTCAAATATGATGGACAGTGGCTTAGCAACTTCATTTGTCAGCTCCTTCAGGACCCGCAGATGGATTTCATCAGGTCCCATGGACTTGTGTACGTTCAGGTTCTTAAGATGGTCTCGAACCAGATCCTCTCCTACAGTGGGCCCAGGGTCTTCATTCTCACAGTCCCTGCGTCTGCCTTCCAAGTCTTGGGTGGTATGGTCAGAGCATTTTCCAGTGAAGACTGAGGCAAAGAAGTTGTTAAGAACCTCAGCCTTCTCCAAATCCAGGGTAGTCAGTTCTCTTGATAGCTTCTGGAGAGGGCCCACCTTGTCCCTAGTCTGCCTGTTATTTGCAATGTACCTATAGAATCCCTTCCTGTTATCCTTAACATCCCTAGCCAAGTTGAATTCTAAGTGGGCCTTAGCTTTCCTAACCTGGTCACTAGCTTCCCCGACAACATCCCTGTATTCTTCCCAGGCTGCCTGTCCTTGCTTCCACCCTTTATAAACCTCTTTTTCCCTTCAAGGTTTTCTCAGCAGGTCCTTATCCATCCAAGGAGGTCTCCTGGCCCTCATGCTGTACTTCCTTCTAGTAGGGATGTATCGCTACTGAGCTTGCAGCAGGTGATCCTTGAATATCAACCAAGAGTCTTGGGCCCCCCTGCCCTCTAGGGCTATATCCTATGGAATCTTACTGAGCAGGTTCCTGAAGAGGCCAAAGTCTGCTCTCTGGAAGTCCAGGGCAGTGAGCTTGCTGCATGCTCTTCTCACTGTCCTGAGGATCTCGAATTCGACCACCTCATGATCGCTGCAATCAAGGCTACCTTGGAGCATCACATTTACAACCAGCCTTTCCCTGTTGGTGAGGACGAGGTCAAGCATGGCACCTCTCCTTGTCAGCTCCTCTATTACTTGCAGGAGGAAGTTGTCTTCCACACAATCAAGGAATGGCTCAATGGCTCAGTGTCCAGCTGGAGACCAGTAACAAGTGGTGTCCTTCAGCTATTGGTGTTGGGACCGCTCTTGTTCGACATCTGCGTTGGTGACATGGACAGTGATACCGAGTGCGCCCTCAGGAAGTTTACTGATGACACCAAACTGTGTGGTTCGGTTGATAAGTTGGCGGGAAGGAATGCCATCCAGAGGGACCTTGACACGCTTGTGAGGTGGGCTGATGCCAAACTGGTGAAGTTTAACCATGACAAGTGCAAGGTCCTACACCTGCATCATAGTAATCCCAGACACAGCTACAGGTTGGGCAGAGAGGAGATTCAGAACAGCCATGCAGAGAGGGACTTGGGGGTGTTGGTTGATGAAAAAATGAACATGAGCCAGCAGTGTGTGCTTGCAGCCCAGAAAGCCAACCGTATCCTGGGCTGCATCAAAAGGAGTGTGACCAGCAGGTCGAGGGAGGTGATCCTGCCCCTCTACTCTGCTCTTGTAGAGGGCACAATACTCCCTTGGAGTATTGTGTGCAGTTCTGGTGTCCACTTCAAACGGACATGGAACTGTTGGAACAAGTCGAAAGGAGGGCCACGAGGATGATCAGGGAACTGGAGCACCTCCTGTATGAAGATAGGCTGAGACAGTTGGGGCTGTTGAGCCTGGAGAAGAGAAGGCTGCATGGAGACCTCATAGCAGCCTTCCAATATCTGAAGGGGGCCTATAGGGATGCTGGGGAGGGACTCTTCATTAGGGACTGTAGTGATAGGAAAAGCAGTAACGGGTTCAAACTGAAAGAGGGGAAGTTTAGATTTGATATGAGGAAGAAATTCTTTACTGTAAGGGTGGTGAGGCACTGGAATGGGTTGCCCAGGGAAGTTGTGGATGCTCCATCGCTGGCGGTGTTCAAGGCTGGGTTGGACAGAGCCTTGGGTGACATGGTTTAATGGGAGGTGTCCCTGTCCCTGGCAGGGGGTTTGGAACTAGATTATCTTAAGGTCCTTTCCAACCCTAATTATTCTATGAATCTATATACTTGTGACTAACAGCTTTGTGTGAACCTGTGTTAGAATTGAACAAACGCGTTGGACATCTTTTTCATGCTTGAGGTTTATGCCAGAGAGATACAATCCTGTGTTCTGTATTTGCTATATTTATTTCAGATTTGATGCAAAAATAACTTGTTTTTTCTTTTTTAACTCTAACTTCAATGCAGAAGATGATAAAATAATCACAATTAAAAAAAAAAACAAAAAAAAACTTTTTTGGATTTTCTTTAAAGCTATTACTCCCCACTGAGAAAGGGAGCAGGCATGAATCAAATTCTCACCACCACTTCCTTTCTTGCTTCTGTTCCTCATAAGAAAGAGAAGCAGAAGATGACACAGAAGAAGGGTTTGTGCATGCAGGAATTTGAAAGTTTATGTTTATACCACATAAATGAATTCATATTTCTTTGTTGTTTGCACTCAGATGAGAGTGATTCCTAATTACCTTATGTCTAATAGATGTATACCTTGCCCTCCTTACATATTATCCAGTGAATTTCTGCATGAGTGCATCAAATGAATGCATCAAATACAGATTCATTATAGAACTCTCTGTAGGCAACTTCCTGTTTCTTTGCGGCTCGGATATCTCTGCTGATTCTTTTAGTTTACTGTGGCTTCACTTACTTTAGTCTCACTTACTTAAAAAGACATAAACCACCACAGTCTTGCCAAAACATTATTGACACCTTGGAGAACTCCACAGAACTGACATGTTGTCATGGGTTCAGCAGTAGCAGTCATTTTTCTCCTCCTTAGTAGCTCGTGCAGAGCTGTGGTTTTGATTTTGGGCCTGGGAGCAGTGCTGATAACACCAGTGTTTTCAGTTACTGCTTGGTAATGTTTTGGTCTGACCAAGGACTTTCTGAGTCTCATGCTCTGCCAGGGAGAAGGGGAAGCCAGGAGGAAGGAGAAACAGGGCACCTGACCCAAACTGACCAAAGAGGCATTCCATGCCACAGCATGTCATGCCCAGGATGTAAAACAGAGAGTAGAGACCCGGAAGGGTGGGGGTGCACTGCTTGGTTGGGCTTGGTATCGGGTGGTGAGCGATTATATTCTTTTCCCTTGTATTTGCCTTGTCATTATTATTATTGGTGGCAGCAGTAGTGGTTTGTGTTATACCTTAGTTACTAAACTGTTCTTATCTCAACCTGTGGGAGTTGCATTCTTTCGATTCTCCTTCCCATCCCTCCGGAAGCAGGGGGAAGAAAGAGGGGGGAGTGACTGAGCAAAACTGCGTGGCTGAGAGCCTTAAACTATGACACATGTCTCAAAAATACAAAGGGAAAAAATGGCACCTCACTTCCTACTAAGAAACCCACCAGAAACCTGTGGTAATGCCTAAACTGTATATTACAGGCTTTGACAGATAATTTGTATGATTCAGTCACAGTTTTTGCTCTTCTTGACATAATCTTACTTATTTTTGGTGAGAAATGAGAAGTGTTTACTCTTAACACCTGACTGAAGCTAATTAGTTTAAAAATAGCAAAATATTCTTTATATTTTTATTAAATTAGAAAAAACACTTCAAACCTTAGCGGTAGTATTTTGTCTTTTTAATCAGTCTGTCTCTAGCACACTTTGTAGGAACATACTTCACACATTTGTATTCTTTGATTGTCTTTGTGCTTTCCAAAGCTGTGTTTCCTTGACAGTGAAAATAATCTACCAATTAAAACCATAAAAACCTACCTGGGCAGCCAGAATATGAGAATAATTCTTTCAATAAAAGTAAACATGAAAATCAGGTCTTAAATAGGGCGTATTCCGCTGGTGCTTAAAAGAAGCCAATGATGTTAGGTAAAACCAGAGTGCAATTAGAAGTAAGAAACTTCATGACTCTCTTCAGTTCATCACAGCAGTATAATACTTAGAGGCATGGAATCATAGAATAGTTAGATTTGGAAAGGACCTTAAGATCATCTAGTACCACCCCCCAAGCCATGGGACAGGGACACCTCCCACTAAACCATGCCACCCAAGGCTATGTCCGAGACTTGAACACCACCAGCGATAGAGCATTCCCAACTTCCTTGGGCAACCCAGTCCAGTGTCTCACCACCCTTACAGTAAAGAACTTCCTCCTTATATCCAATCTAAACTTCCCCTCTTTAAGTTTTAACCCATTACCCCTTGTCCTATCACTACTATCCCTAATGAAGACTCCCTCCCCAGCATCCTTATAAGCCCCCTTCAGATGCTGGAAGGCTGCTATGAGGTCTCCATGCAGCCTTCTCTTCACCAGGCTCAATGGCCCCAGCTTTCCCAGCCTGTCTTCATAAGGGAGGTACTCCAGTCTCAGTCATCCTCATTGACTAACTTTTTTTGGTTATATTTATTATTATCTTAGTCCTTTTGGTAGAATGCTATCATGAAGCACTTGTAAGACCCTTGCACAGTTCTGCAAAACTAAATTAACAAGAAGGAGAGAAAATGTAAAAATACGTGAATATGGATCTGAAGAAAAATTTAGCAGCTGTTATCATCTAATTTATGTGATCCAGAATTTACTGCCAACTATCCAAGTGGCATGGTAAATGCGAAATCATAAAATGAGTTGGAAACAAGTAATTATTTGGTTCATTTGTAAAATTCAGAATACTGGCTCTTATTTTTGCTTGTTTCACTGATTCCCATCCCTTCGTCAAAGCCATCAATCTCATAAGGTGGCAGAAACAGGTGGCAAATTTCTTCTGTGAGATACTGATCTTCAATGTAACTTAAATTAATTTCTAAGTCAAGTAATTTTCAAATTGTATAGGCTGTGGAAATGAAAACCAATGAAATAATGCTGATTTGCACCATTTGCCTCTCCCCAAACTTTGTTATTTTTTTCTCTGTTTCTTTATGTTGCATGTATAAGATTAATATTTTTTTTCATATTAGTCAGGTAAGTTGGAACCCAGGAATATGGACGTAATAAGAAAGACTGTCAATAACATCTACAGGCTTTGAAATAAATATAAGTTTAAAGGAAACAAACATTTCATAAATATACTTCTTCATAGGAACACATGTATTGGTGTTTTGGTTTTGCTAGGTATTCTATTAATAAGTACTTCTGAAGAAGCATTCTAGGCCAAATTGCTTGAATCCTGATAAAAAATGATTACCAAATTGTCTTGCACTGCCTAAGCCCACAGAAAGCATGGAAAAGAGACTCAGTTAAGATGACATTAGAGAGCAGGGAAGAGATGAGTCTGGGCAAAGAGAAATATAAGTCATGAATAACAGAAGTACAACGTAAGAAAATAGAGAAAGAGGAAAAAGTGACAGGAAAAGTCATTGTTTTTGTAAAAAATCATAATTTTAGACTATAAGATAGGAACACTCTTTGGGTAGATGAGACCACCACTGATGGAATGAATCAGAACTGTGATGGAGTGTTCAGACTACAAAAGAAGTTTGAAGAGAGCAGTGCCTCCATGCAAAGCAGAAGTTTTCTAATATATGCTTCATCACGAAATATCTGGGGATGACGTTGCAGCTGATGAGATATTGATCTGGAGTCCTAATGACAATAGCAGGATAGAGTATCAGACAATGCAGACATTAGCTTTAGTGCAATCTTAGGCAATCTATTTCAGTTAGATTTCTGTGCAGTCTTTCCAGGTTTTTGGGTTCTTTGGGGTTTTGAGGGTTTTTTTTTACTCTTTATGGTTATTAAAATTTCTATTAAATACTCATTTTGGGGATAGAAAACATTCAACTTGTATTTTGATTAGCCTTCTATAGGAACAGTTTCGTATTTTATATTTGTACTAAATGATACAGGATTAGACTTGACAGTACAATGCAATGACATATCTTGGAGAGGTTTTACAACAAATCTTTTTGAAGGAAGGTATTTATTTTTTTCTGATTGTATAAATACTTCAGATTTCTGTACAGATATCACAAACTATTTCTACAAAATATTTTTGTTATTGAACTTTGTCATGAACTGGAGGTACTCGCACATTTAATGATTTATGAACTGTTGGGACTGTTGCCTTAAATGTTCTGTTTTCTACACCTATAAGCACAGAAAATACTGCTTTGTCTTGGACTTTTTAGTGACTGGTGAATACTGCTGTAAAAAAGCCCTTATAGCACAATATATCACAAGCAGTTTACACTGTAATTTTGGTCCTGTGATTTGCTCTCCTCTTCTGAAGAGCTCCAAACTGTCGGCAGATCACAGGCAAGGAAATAATATAACAGAGAGAAGCTCACCTGGGGCTCAGACGCACTGCAACCAGAGCTTCCTGCACACAGTTGATGTTATGCTTCCTTAGAGTCATCGGGACTGATTTCCCAAACTGCTGGCTCCCTGATGCTTCTTACATAAACCACCGTTTGCTACAGAAAAGTTTCAGGCCAAAACTCTGTGTTCAAGGCTGTCAAAGAAAGTAAATTCAACACACAGTTACTAACCCTACCCTGCACCGCTGCAGGTAGACTGACCAGCCTGTGGTTTGAGAGCAGGCAAGTAACAGCAGATGCAACTCAGAGAGCATTTATGTACTACAAAGAAGTTGTGATATTTGATAGTGTAAAGTGTATTGAATACCTTTTAAAAGTTATTTTGCAATGTTAAGACTTGCTCAAAATTGTTATGAAAGAGGGCGGGATTTTTTTTCTTCTTTTTAACCTTGTGCAAGTTCCTTTTTCTACACAAATGCTACATTACGTAAATGTTAAAAAGATGGATGGCAGAGATCCAGAAAAACAGATCTTTATATAGAGCAATTGTTTTTCTACTGCTAAGGTAGAAAATCAATAGTGCATCAAATCTGCTTTGTTCATGAATCACTAAAGACTTTTGTTCCAGATGGGTACATAAAAGACTTATTTCAGTAAAGAAAAAAAACTACCAGAAAAACAAGCCACTGCTTTAAAGTATGTTAATTTCTAAATATTTTATTCATTTTATACATCATAAGAGATCAAATCTAATTTAACTCAGGAAACATTGTTTCATTTTCCATCAGGAATCTCAGCCTATTTAGTAGTGACATATAATCTGGCATTTATGTTTCGAAGTGTTACTTTTCCTACTATTATTATACACTCTAAAATTTAATATGATTGTAGCAGAGACACAGATAAAGCTATCCTTAACTTTTGCCAGTGTTTCTATCATTTTTGGTAAATATATGAGTAAAGAGAGGACAGCGAATGCAATAAAAAGGCTAGACTGCTGGAAAACTGAAACCTGATTTTAAATTCAAGAGTCTGTATCAAAATTGTTAAACATGTCTAATGATTTTTATTACCTCAGTTACTTCATGATTGATTTGAAACACCTTCCTGGATTTGAATTGTCAGATGGCATGTAGCTGTTCTTTCTTGAGCAAGTTGGTATACTGTGTTCAACTGAGAACTCTACTAAGGGAACTAACGCTTCCATTCCCTATCAGAATCTTTGAGGTGATGCAAAGATTTCAGAACTGGAAAAATGGCCCAAATGTTCAACTGCTTATGAATATTTTATACTTAGAAATGTTTTTAATCCCCAAAGATTTATTCATAAAATTTAGTTCTATGAAAGTCATCTACCTAATAAACAAGAGTCAAATAAGAAGAGTTAGTAAGTAACAAGAGTTAGCAAGGGAAATTATAGTTACAGTCCTTACAGTAAGTAGAGTTCCCTGGGATTTTTGTTCTTAATTTTATCTATGATCTGACCTAATATCCATTTCTGTCACAAGAAATATTTTTTCTTTAATTCAAAATGGATTGTGCTTTGAGCAGTCACTATTTGGTCTTCTACCTAATGAATTGTCAAGTAGGAGTTTATTAGCTAAAAAAGAAATAATCTAGATCAATTTGCAGCTCCAGTGTACTTCAACTAATACTCCGAGGTGAAGCCAGTATCTTAGCAACAGTTTTGCAAAGAGAATTTGTTTTGTTATGACAATGCTTTACTTCTAATTCAAGTGATGAATTCATAGCACACAGAGTCCAAACACTCTAAAATATGTACGTCATATTGTAACAGAGGAAACATAATTGGCTGTCTGAAAAAGGTAAATGCTATAAAATATACTGCTTCCTATTACAGCAATGATAAATATAGAAATGTTTGCCATGGCTTAGCAAATCTACTCTGCATTGACAAGTAAACAAATAGAGGCGTTCCCTCAGACTTCACAAAACCTTGTTCAACATTCCTTGAGCCAAAACCCTCCCTATATGCCTTATAGGCATATAGATTTATAGTAAAATAGATTTATAAACATAAAGATTTATTGTATTTAAATATATATTTAACATATATTATATAGATTTATTATATTTTTAGATACATAGATTTATAGATTTATAGTTAAAAAACGAAAAACACAACTGCAACAGACATCAAGGGGATACCGAGGGAATCATCGGTGTCCTAGGTCCCTTCACGCACATGATCCAATAAGCAACCACATGTAACAGAGATGGGAACATCACACAGAAGGCTCTATTTTCTCCTCTTGTATCTGAATTCTAAGTCAAGCAAGGGAAAACAGAATGCTATATGGTATTGCCTTTATTTTACAACCAATCACAGTATTTCTCATTGCTATTTGACAAAAAAAAAAAAAAACAAAACCGAAACATACAGAAAGCATACAAGGGAAGTGCTGGCTACTTCTGGAACAAAAGTTTTAAGTCTCTGCAGTCCTCCCAGTTGAGAACATGCAGATTTTAATTGTTATTAATATTGGCTATCAGTGGTTAATTTTGCTTTCTTCATATCCTGAAATGCTTTTAAACAGACAGGGAACGGCACATAGTTGTGAATGAATGTTACTTTGCTGAAAAAGCCAGATGAAGAATGTTAGATATCTTGATGTAGAAGAATGTCACACGTGACTATAACAATTTCAAGCTACAGTTAGAAATCAAACTTTGCACAGCATAAGATAGCTTTTAAGGTAGGCAAGAAAGTGATGGAGGTCAGACTTCCTCAGAGTTTCTCTGTTTATTTGGAGTTTGAGAGCTAGGCTGGCTGCCTGTGACCTGGAGGGGGTGGAATTCCATGTGTTGGTGTTGAGACTTAATACGCATGTTATTTTTGTCTGTCCTTGCATTTCTCCACATTCTTTAGGACACTGTCATCTCCCTTTCCAAATACTGCATTAAGGTAAGGATTAGGCATAAACTGTATGCATAATCATAATTCGCTATCTATCTGTGTCATTGCTGGTTTTCATCTTGCCAGGTTATGTATACTTTTGAAGCATTTAATTTTTTTCAGGAAAATTCATATGTTCTAGCAATCTGTATATGATGATTTGGTTGGTTGTGTGTGGTTTGGTTATTTTTGTGTGTTCTGGTTTTTTTTACTTTTCTCTTAGTTTTCAGAAGTGTTTTTCCCATTAACAATTACTGCTGTTGTAACTTAGCTGAAATTCTCATCAGCGGTTCTGATAGTGCTTCTCAGCACTCTCATCTGCAGGCACTAAGAATAATTCTTCAAGCAAATTTGGTGAAGCAATATGACTCCTGACTGAGGAGAGAGTAAGCCTTTTTTTTTTACATTTACAGTAGCAAGGGCAACAAGATGAGAACTACTTTCCTTTTCACACTGATATGTAAATTTCATTCTCTTACAGAGACTCTATCTGTACTGTTATTCTGAGGTAAGGAAATCAGATGTGGATTGTTAGGTCACACAGCTCTATTCATATACTGGTTGCAATAGTAGAAAATACCGTTAGAGTTTAATTATCACTAACATAATATGTCCAACAAATGATATTCCTACTTGTACTATATATTATATCTTTCACATTCATGTGATTTAGCAAAGTGTGTTTGCAGCAATTACAGTTAGGTTTTACATTCAGACTTCACACTACAGCTTCCAAGGAGAAAAAAGGTTGTTGTACAGTCTACAAGTGAGAAGAAACTATAAATCTGACATTTTATTGTGTGTCTTTTGGTCATCACTTTCTTCTTGCAAAGCTTTGTTACACCATTTTAAAATACATTTATACAGAAAGCAATATGCTTATAAATAATAGTTTACTGTGTCCTGAAGCCTAGCATTTGCAAATGCAACAGCTAAGGATAATTGAAAAAAAACAGTCTTAGTGAGAAGAAATGACCATGCAGGTAGAAAGGTGGACAAATGCTATAGGGAGGAGAGGATGGTTGAACACAGGGACTTATGTGAAAGAAGGGAATGATCAAGGAAAGGGGCTGTGAGTGCTTCCTAGGAGATCAACATACATTCCTAGGGAGGAATGTTTTTTAAGGGAGAGAAGGACCCTACCCTTAAAGATACATATCTTCCCACAGTTTCTGAATCCGTCTCAATTCTTCCTGAAATTCTAACCATTCAGTGAGGTACCCTAGACTGCTCAGACACACTGCACGGCTTCCTGTTCCCTTTTGTCCCATCTCTCTGACCTCTCCATTGCTGGCAAATACAGCCTACTTTAATTTTAATAACATGGGAATTACTGGATGATGAAGTAGGAATTACAAAAGAAGGCAATGCTCCAGAGAATAAAGCTATTGGGAATGCAGCGCTAGATTTGCTTTTAGTATTTGGATAAATGGCTTTCTTTACAAAGATACATGTTTGCATGCACCTTTTCTTATTTTGCAGCTAGAAATGCATGAAATAAAAGGGATATGACCAGGAACACTCAGAGCAACCTGAATAACTCAAATAATAAGCAAACAATGCAGTAGTCAAAAGCACTAGGAAAAGGGTATCAGAGAAGGACAGAGACAAAACAGAATTTTGAACTTCCAGGAAAAAAAAAATTAAATTGGGCATGTATTATTGTTTATTGAGGTCATTCAAGATTAAAGATAAGAAAAGGAAGGTAATTCCTTCCTTTTTTTAACTGATAAAAGTTAAGAAATAGCTGTATGTCATCTGGTGCATAAATATAGAACACTCGGGCATGTACATTTTACAAATGTGTAAGAAGTGGACTGTGAGTACCTTGGAATGGATTCTCATTAATCAATAACATGTATGACATGTACGAATTGACATGTCTGTGAAAACACTGCCTAAACGTAGGTGCAGCCAATAAAATTGCAAGATAAATATTTTTCCTTTAGAAAATGAAACAATAGAAAGATATTTTTGTCAAACACTAAGAAAAAAGCTTCACAGCTACCTAATACTGGTGCTGAAAGGAGAGCAGTTTGACCAGCACTGGAATTCACAGGAGGGACTCGTGAATGTGTCATGGGTTTGGCAGCAGCAGTCATTTTTCTCCTTCGTAGTAGCTGGTGCAGTGTTGTGTTTTTGACTTTCAGCCTGGGAAAAGTGCTGAAAGCACCGATGTTTATAGTTACGGCTTAGAATGTTTTGGTGTGACCAAGGACTTTCTGAGTCTCATGCTCTGCCAGGGAGGCGGGGAAGCCGGGAGGAAGCAGGGACAGGACACCTGACACAAACTGACCAAAGAGGGTATTCCATACCACAGCACGTCATGCCCAGGATGTAAAACTGGGAGCAAAGACCTGGAAGGGTGTGGGGGGGGAACACTAATTGGTCAGGCTGGGTATCGGTGTTGAGCAATTGTATTCTTTCCTTGTATTTGCCTTGTCATTATTATTATTGGTGGTAGCAGTAGTGGTTTGTGTTATACCTTAGTTACTAAACTGTTCTTATCTCAACCTGTGGGAATTGCATTCTTTTGATTCTCCTTCCCATCCCTCCGGGAGCAGGGGGAAGAAAGAGGAGGGAGTGAGTGGGCAAATCTGCATCAGTTAGAGAGGCTTAAACCACGACAGAATGCTACCAGCCATACTTTTTCCAGGAAAAGGAAAAAACACTAGGGGAAAACACTAAAATTTTCCATCTTTTTATACCACTGTAGAGGAATATGAGCCAAGACTTTGTTACTTATGCCATTAAAGCAGAAAGTGAAAAATCATGGTTGAAAACTCTCCTTGCTTCAAACAGTGTGAGTAATTATCTTAGGCAAGGATTAAATTGCTGATATTTCAAACATTTTTTTTCTGACGTCTTTCTTCATTCTTTACAAAGATTCAGTTGATGGAGCTATGTGGCTGAGATTGATTGCAAATATTTAATTTTGATATCTTTCACAGATACATATTTTCTAAGAAAGCAGCTCAAATTTTTTTTTTTTTACTGTATGTGTGTGTGTGTTCCTGTAACTGGAGAAATTATGCAAACTGTTAGGGAAATAAAGTGTCAGAAATCAGGTTAGAGGAATGGGTATTTTCATAGCAATAGATAACAATATATAAGACCTCAGAAATGATTTTTCAGTGGACCAGGATGAAAGTACAATCTGCTGTGTTTTCTAGCTGCTGTTTTAGCTATGAAAAGGTCTCAGTTCTATTAGTGAAGGAGAAAGGGCAGTCAAGGTACAGGTAATTTGGGACTGGGTTCTCCTTCTAATGAGACTCTGAAACTTTCATGACTCCTTGGCTAATAAGTGACCCGAGTTCAGTATTAATAACCTTTATTTGTCAGGAGAAAATCAAATTCTTCATGGAAGACTGGCCATTTTGAAAATCCACATGACAGACTTCTCTAACTAAACTCAAGTTGACTTTCATTGCAATGGTAACATAAACGACATTGAAATGCATAACTTGCTGCTTAGCAAGGAAAAAACAACCAGATCACGTCTTCACAATGCACATAAAATAGCCCCATTTCAAATTCATTCAGTTAATTTGGAAAATTTATGGATTTGAATGTTTGTGTGACTGGTGGCACGATTTTTTTCAAAAAATGATCATCATTCAAAATAACTGAGCAGTTACTATTTCACCCGTTTTGCGGCACAGGAGCTAGTTTCAGAAGAATGTTTTCACAGTAATTGTGGCTTGTGATAAGGATAATAATTGCCATAGAATAGTGTTAGGTTAGAATTAAACCTTGAAAATAAGCAATTTGATCTGCTGAGTAACTTTATATGGTCAGTGAATTGACTGCAATATTTGCAATGAATAAAATGCTCCAATCTTGCTGATACTACTATTGCCCATTGGAGTTTCAGGATCATAACCTCAGACTCCAGAGTGATGGATGCTCCATTGCTCCACTGCTCCATAGCAACACATGCTATGCTGCTTATGAATGCATAAAGAGGTGGTGTTAGTACACACTTCAAAAAAGTACTTCTCTGCTAAGAGCTGGAATTAAAGTGATAAAATAGCCTCTTGGAAGCAAGAATAATTGGGGGTATACAGACATACTGAGTAGTTTTAGAACTAAATGCTCATGACCTAGCAAAAAAGTAGCAGAATCACATGGATTATATCTATGTGGAAAGAGTTTCCAAAGTATTAGTATTATAATATTATATTAATATAAAAAAATTAATATTATACTTATTAACTGTTGTTCAATCCAAAGAATATTTTTTTTGTATCACAAATTATCAGTTTACTTGTATTGATGGCATGTTTTGTGTTTGCTGTTTTCCTAACCTCATTAATTATCTCATTTACCTGAATGTGACTTTGATGCAACAGAAATTCAATGAGGATGCAATTTTTTAAGAATGTTCAATCACATCCTTTCCTTTCAAGAGGATTAAGCCATAATTTGACATCCTGAGCAAGGTATTCTCACAGTCTGTAAAAATGATGTTTTTTGTGAAGCATCTGCTTTAATACTGGATGGGTTTATGTTCTTGTAGTCTGGGTGGGATTACTGGATTTTGGTTCTTTCCTTAATCTGTCACACACACTTCAGTAATATCATAAATTTGAAAGGGAGGGCCATTTAATTCTACAAAGATCTGCATCATCTTCTCTTGCAACATATTTCAGAAGTGATTTCCCATTCTTATCATAACTGTCCAGACAGCTACCCTTTATTTCAAGTGTCCAGTGCATCTTCCAGGATTATTTCTTTATCCTTATTTTACTTACAACTTTGTACATTTGCACTTTTAGTTTCACTTCTTTGCTCTTCAGGTCAAAGCATGCATTTGACTAAAGAATTTCTTGATCATTTCTTCCCTATCTCTGAGCCCTTTGTGGAACTGAAATAGCAGGCATAAATTAAAAAGAAAGTCTCAAATCAAATATGTTTTCCATGCCTTTTTTTGAAATCCTGACAGTTTTTCTGTTCTATTAATTTGCATCATGATTATTAGACACATATTTTGTTAGCAACTTCTTTTTCTCCTGTTTCTAGCATGTTCTTCATTGTTCTTTCTTTCACTTATGTGAAGTTTTCATTTGGACTTTTATACCTTATTCTTATACTAGTTTTCTGACATGATATCCATCTCCTACATTCTTCTATCTCCAGTCTCTCTCAGAAGCCACAAACCAGTCTCTAACTTCCCCCCCTGTCCTTGATCCCTTTCAGTACTTTTCGAGTAAAAAAATATTTTTTCTTCCTATGTAAGTTTTATATTGTCAGTCCTTAATTTTTTATAACCTTCACTACTCACTCACATTCAATCTTACATTGTCTCTAGAAGACCTGTTCTGCTGTGTTTTATCTCGTTTTATTTTCAAATGAGACACCTTTCACGGAGAAATCAGTGATAATAGCACATTATTCTAATAGAAAATTCAACAGAAGTTCACCCAAAGATTATTAAAGTTTGTATACAGATATTGGCTTTCTATAGAATAAATTTGTTTTCTTTTTTAGTGCTTCAAAGACACTTTAAGAAAATCTGGTGAATTTGAGCCCTTATAGCCAAAGTCTTATAATGAATGAGTGCTACTCCAGAGGGCTGTATGTAAGCAGAAATCCCTGTCCAAGTGGAACTGCTCTTAAAAGAAGAAACTAAACAGCCAAAACAGGAATGAAGAAACAGAAGTAAGGGAGATCTGGAAGAATGCAATAAAACTCAGAGCAATATTAGAAAGGATAGGATTCAGTATACATCTCATTATTTCTTCTTAATTTCATTTTTATGATTTCCCCTAGCCAGGCATCTATAGTTTTAAAGTCCTATAATCCCTGGACTTCTTGAAGATGACACCATTTATTTTATAATTAAGAGAAGTCTGATAACTGAGCATCTGTCTGTGTTTTCACTATAGTTCTCCATATCAACTTTTAGAACCAAAATGAAAATCTAGTTTATATACTGTCATGGGTTCAGCAGCAGCAGCAGTCATTTTTTCTCCTTCTTTGCAGCTGGTGCAGCGCTGTGTTTTTGATTTTGGGCCTGGGAACAGCACTGATAACACCAGTGTTTCGGTTACTGCTTAGTGATGTTTTGGTCTGGCCAAGGACTTTCTGAGTTTCATGCTCTGCCAGGGAGGAGGGAAGCCAGGAGGAGGCAGAGACAGGACACCTGACCCAAACTGACCAAAAGAGGTTGTTCCATCCCACAGCACATCATGCCCAGGATGGAGAGCAGAGAGCAGAGACCCGGAAGGGTGGGGGTGCACTGCGTGGTCGGGCTTGGTTTTAGGTGGTGAGAATTGTATTCTTTCCTTGTATTTCTCTTGTTATTATTATTATTGGTGGTAGCAGTAGTGATTTGTGTTATACTTTAGTTACTAAACTGTTCTTATCTCAACCTGTGGGAGTTGCATTCTTTTCGATTCTCCTTCCCATCCCTCCGGGAGCAGGGGGAAGAAAGAGGGGGAAGTGAGTGAGAGAGAGAGTCTGCGTGAGTTAGTCTTAAACCACGACATATACTATTAGTCTTTCTAATGAGACATTAATATTCCAAAGTCATTATCCAATGCTTTTTGACATCAATTAGATTTATAACCATATGAAGCCTATGGCATTCTGTACCTTTCATTCTCAGTCTTCATCTCAGATTGTATAGGAAATGGGAAACAAGAAGACACTACGCAGTCTGTAATACCACTTATGTAAGAAGTAGCATACTGAATTCTGAAGCACCGAAATCATGTTTTAATTAAGATAAAACATTAATAACTTCCTCGTCTTGGATTTGATAGTATTAATACATAAATTTCATTGCTGTTCTTAACAAATGAAATATGATAATGGATTTCCTCATAGATCAATTAGCATTTAACAACAATTACATTAAAAAGATATGTAATGTAGAATAAAAATATTTGTCACAGGCAATTTATGGAAGGAAATGACATCTGCCAGTATGAATATGTTGAGGAAAATTCTCAGCTCCTCTCTCTCTCACCCAAACATATTTCAATGTCAATTAAATGTTTATTTTGTTAGTGACTGCCCGAATTTTACAAATTCCATGTCATCCACAAAGACTGCATACGCAGACTACACAGAAGAGGAGCACTCATTTTTTTGTCAAGGTCCAGCTGTTTTCCACAGAATAGGCAGGGTAAGAAATGCCATAATCCTAAACTTTTTTTCTCTTTCTTTCGTCTTCGCCTGAGAGAAAAAAAAAATCATGTAACATTTGTATTTATCTCCTGTCCCCCACTTAGTGACACCAAAACCATAAGTACAAAACACACCCACCTAAAACTGAAACAGTTCTGGTGTAGCATTGTTGTATCTATTCTATGTGGATTTTTTTTCTTGTCAATGTACATGCAAAATATAAATGTATAATAAAAAATGAAGGTCATTTGTAAGACAAGTAAGCTGCTGTGCCTGCTAATTACTCTAGGCAGGTCATGTATGTGTCTATTTGACAGGAGTGAAAGTCAGGTCACTGTGAAGAGTTCTTGAAATTCCATGCCTCTTTTATTTGCATTGGGTGTATGCTAGACATTTATAGGATTGAATCAATAAACTTTCTAAACTTTCACTTCTTTCTTGTTCTCATCACAGCTCATAATGACATTTACAGTAGCTAAAAGGTCACTTGATTTCTCTTTATGTTTTGAAGAGGAAAAAAGTGGAATTATTAGGTAATGTATTTCTAGAGATGAGAAATTAAAAACTGTCCAGAGTATAAATAACAAATAAGCTCCACCAGTGACCTTTTGGTGATATCTTCCATGCGTTATTCTAAAAATGTTTTAATTATGCTTTTAACAATCCTGTAGTCTTGGATCCAAGATGTAATACTGTTGAAAATCATGACTGTTTTATGTGTGCATAAACTGAGATGCTATTACATTAACTAATTGACCACTGGACACTAAAATCCTTTTTCTTTTTTTTTTTTTTTTTTTGGTACTTATTCTTTTAAACCAAAAATTTTCATCGCCTTCAATGTTCTTCAAATTTATGCTGCCCTTTCTTTATTCCGAATGCAATAAGGATTTGTATGAGTAGTTCCCAAGGATGTTATTAGGAATTGTAAGAATTCTTCCCATGCAACAGGATGAATACATAACCTTAAAAGTCATTATCCTCCAAAACAAACCAGCTGAAATAATTTGTTAAAACAAATGTAATAACGACAGGTTGTGGGTCTGAAAGGTATGAGTAAAATTGTCTGAATACTAAGAAGCATGTTTTAAAATATCACTCTGCCATATATTTAACCATCCCAAGCTGTATATTAAAAATAAAATAGTTAATTTCTGCTAAGCTAAATATTTCAGTCAGGATAGCTTTCAAGTATTATTCAAGTCAAACTGCTACTGACTTAGTGAGAGTATAACACACTGAACTGATGACAAGTTTGTCTTGTTGTAACTTATAAAATCTTTCTGTAATGTATAATGAGTGATACCAATGCACTGAGATATGACTGTAAGTCATCGTTAGGCAATCAGGCCTTTCTATGGTCTTATGTCACATTTAGACTTTATAACTATACAAATAAAGGATTTTTTTAAACCCCGAGCACCTGCATTATCTCTTTTAATGATAACTGTTACATTGCAAAGATTAAATTCTGTTAATGTTCAGCCGGGTATTAATATGTGTGTGTTGATAGAGGCATATTTCATTAAGTACAGTCATTAAAAAACATGCCTTAACATGCCAGGGAATATTGTTCCTTTCTCTGAAGACAGAAGCATCAGAAGTCTCAAAGTAAATCTGAATTCCAATATTTTCATGCTGCTAGAGAAGTTCTAATTTTTTTCTGCAGCTAAACATAGATGACATTCAAAGGGAAGAGTGTTTTCAGATGACAACAAATTAAGTACAAAGGATAGTACTTTGCTGAAGGATACTGTTTTTAGTGAGAAAAAAATGAAAGTTCAAATCTTTCATGAAAAGATAACAGCTCAGGCAGCCGTTCAGCTATGGCAAAGATCATTCTGCTGTCACTGTAGTAATATAAACTGTGGTGACATAAAAATATGGAGGCATAAAATGTGCATTAGACTACTAAGACCATCAAGCTTAACGGTTTTCCATGTTTTATTCCTCCAGCATTTATGGCGAGTTGATAGTCACCTGAAATCCCTCAGGGATATCAGACACTGATCAAAACATTTATTATATCATTTGTTTTTCTCCATATGTATGTATGTATGCATGTAAGTATGTCTATTCTTTTTATTTGAAACAAGGATGTGTAAAAGTGTAAAGGTCAAACTTACTTGCTCCGGGAATTCATGGTTTCTTAAAAGCTGGGCTCTAAAATGGGCATGATTGCAACTCTTCCATTAACCGCTGCATTGATACTATTCAGCCTGGAATGAAAAAAAGCAGAAACAAAGGCTTTGACTTTAGAAGGAAGTGGGACTGCTCCTTCTCAGAAGGGGTGGGTAAGATGTGCAACTAGTATTTGAACATCATTTTCTATCTTCCAAAACTCATTTCTGTACTCCGGAAGATATTCTGTGTGAACAAATGCTAGTGAACAGAGACTGCCAGTCTGTTGTCTGTAGAGTATGGTGTGAAGAGCAAATAATCTGATGAATGAACAATTTAACATACACTGCATTTATTTTTTAATTTAATATACTGAATGTTTCCATTTTTGTAACTGCACTTACTTGAGTGCTTGTTGAATAGTTCTATAGTGTCCATAACAGCAGTTGAAGTACTTGCCTTCTCTTTGGTTGTTTCTTAAATAACTGAATTACAGTTGCATCTGTGAAGAAAAAAAAAAAAAATCTGGAAATGTTCAAAGAAACATAATGGAATCCAGAATTGAAAAGGAGTTGTATGAATTTTTATAATAGGATTAGATTTGTAGGAAGACGCCTCTAATTTTAAAGCTGTGGCTTTATCTATTGTGCTATTTTTCATACCTATTCTTCATTTATAGATTATATATCCCAGTGTAACCAACAATGCAAAAAACAACTCTAAGCATTTTAATGTGTCACATAGCTGGAGTGAGCAGCATTTATATCAGCAAGACTGTTAACAATGGGACAAATATATTGTTGAGAAAGTACTAATTTTCTTATCAATCACTGATGTGTTGTCAGTGACTAATACTTTGAGACAAATTAGATTATCAGTTCTAAACTGAACTCCACTGAAGGTACAAATTGAAAATTAGAGATGAAAACCTGAAAAAAAATCTATGTCCTTCTATAGAAATAAAAAGGGAAATGACTATTTAACAGGAACATTCATTTTATTTTTTCTGGTGATTTATTACTACAGGAGCAGCAGCTGAGGTTTATATTTATAGTGTGTATTAGAGGAATAGAATTTTTTTCCCCTTCTGAAGAAGCCAGTTAATATTGTTTAATCTTAATAGAGTTAGACTTGAAATTCATGTTGCCATTTGTTGTCATTATAGGTCAGATCTAAAATGGGTTTAATAGAATTTTAATTCCATCAGGGAAAAGATTCATTTCAATGTTGATCAATCTTACTTACTTACTTACTTCTTAATTCTCACCAGCACAAAAACCTGTACAAAGAAAGAAGATGACATCTTTCTAACTTTCAGTGTTTAAAGCCATGTAAACATTTTTTTTAATAATTTTTGAGAGTTTACTGAATTTTACGGTTTTTGATACTATTATGGTTAAACCCAGTATCATTCATATATCTGGACTAGCTGGTTTGAGATAGATATTTAGAATGTTTGGGAGTGCTTAAAAGATGTAGTTGAATTCTGGGAAAATTTTGATGGAAAATGAAATTACTTCTTGCACTTCATAACTGGCTGCATTTTTTTTTTCACTAACTTTCTTGGATTCATCAGAACTTGAATGCTTCTGTAAAATATTCCTAGCTACACTGAGTCACTTGGTGTATGAGCAATACTTCCATAGTACTAATCAAACAAGAAAAATAATGAAAATTACGTAAATACCTTGGATACATAAGCATAACTTAAACATAGGAATAATGGAAATCTAAGGACAGATTCTATGAAATTATTTTTGCCATTTTAAGTTCTACTATTACTCTACTGATTCCTGCTCATTTATTGACCTCCCTTCTAGCCTAATCTATGTTCGTGTAAGCATAGTGTTTAGCATAAGGAACTATACACTGTAGTCAGTGATCGGCCTCTAGTGATCACTGTGACAGAAAATATATCTTTGTGAGCCTGCAGAGTTTATTATGAAGCTGTGGTAAATTTTAATTCTTAACTTTTATCCTTGCAAAACAGAGATGATTTTCTAGAGATTCCTCATGTGTGTTTTTCTGGTGCAAGATTTTTTTTTTTTTTCTGGAGCCATTTGGAACTGTGACAGAAATCAACATCTGCCTCACTGGCTCCCCTTCTTCGGTTCAGTGTGGATTCTGCATATCTATAAATCTATTTTGAAATTCATTGTTAAAATTTCTGTGATCAAGAAAGATAAGTATATCCCAGCAGAACTCATTCAGTTTCAAAGAAGCAAGCAGTAGTATCATCAGCAGGGCTTGCATATGAGCACACTTATGCATGTGTCTTAATTTGGTGGTAGCTTGCTGCCTTGATCCTGAGTATTGTGTTTCAAGCACAGTCTTCTATCAACAACTTGAATTGCAAGTAAATATAGACTTCTCTATTACTTTCAGCTCTGCAATATTTGTTTTATCCTTATCACAGTCTGGTGCATGGGGCAAGCATTTCTATTATATTGATAAGAAAGTATGACACTGCTAATTTCCTGTGAGCTGCTGGTTGGAAAACTTCAACTGTGTCTTGCTTTCAGCGCTCAATGTTTTTGAAGTTTGTATCAAAGCAAAGAGACCTGTAAGTCTTTAACCCAGAGAAGATGATTGTCCCTGGGACATCCAATTTAAGGCTTTCTTCATCTAATATGGTACAAAGCACTGAACTTTGAACCCATACTTCAGCCAATTGTTCTCAGTTACAAAAGGAAAAAGAAAGGAACTAATAGATGGGAAAGAGAGCATGGGTTCATTTTTGCAGTCTCATTCAATTCTGAGAAAGAGATCCAAAGAAACTGCAGTCAAACCAAGTATCTTCTGACAACAAAACAGCATTCTTCAATAGAAACGTATTTTGTCAAAAGCATTATAAAAGCTCTAATTAAATTCTTTCCAATGCTGTAACTGCAATTTTATTTAGTATTTCATGATAAATTTTATGCGGCAGAAGTATTTTTAGCAAAAAAAAAAAAAAATTAAAAAGTATTTTAGAAAGAAATTGCTCTTATTACCCCAAAATAAAAATTAAGCAGCTTTAAAAAAATTCTTAAATTGTGCATGTTTACAGATATATATATAGACATAAATATACACATACATATGCCAAGAATGAAAATTAACTTCAGTCTTATGTGAATTTATTTGTCATTTACCATAAGATTGCCATATTGTGATAGAACATCTACCTGCTTCTTAGTTCAACAAAATAATAGTATCCTGCTGCATGTCCAAAGTTAAGACTGACAGAAGCAGTACCAAGGAAGTCACTAGGAAACATAGCTGCAAGAATGAATATGCTGAAATGAGTAATGCTGGGGCTCTAGGGGAACAGTGGGATATTCAATCCCAGACTGGTATCCCCTGGGCTAGTAAAGTTTACATTTTCCAGAATAATCCTGGGATACAAATATAAACTGAACTTGAAATATATATTTTGAGGCAGCAAGGGGGAAGATATACACCAAGTTTATCTGATGAAAGAGAACATAGACTTATACTGCCATAAGCAATCTGCTCACTTCAGTATAAAGATGAAAATAAATGGTCAAAAGGGAATGTATATAAGTTTTCTAGGAAAAGTAAAGCAGAGAGCATATTGTTTTATACGTTTATGCTATGTGCTTCTTACTGTGAAAACAATACATCAGTAGTCTATTCAGAACCTGTCTTTTAGTCATTTTAATCACTCTGTTGTTCATAAGGTTCTGGAAGAAAAAAGAAAAAAAGAAAAGAAATTAAATATGCACCAGAAAAGTTAACGTGAAAAGTGAGTCCAATGTATGTCCCTATTTAAACAGTGTTAAATCTGTGCAGTTCCTGAGTTAAGAGAAATGAAAGCAGTCAAATTTATAATATATAAGCTTAAGATATATTTGAATGATCCTGCAACTGTAAAAGACAAAAATATATAACTAGCCATCTGCAATTTATCTCTTGTTCATTGCTGTCAACTTTTGAACAAAGAGTCAGAATAACTTTTTATCTAGTGAGCAAAGACTGTATTTAAAAAAAAGCTTTGAATATTGGTATACGGTTCACTGCTATTGCTGTAATGAGTATTGTCATGGCAAATATAGTTCATGCTATCCTTAGTAGAACAGGAACCTAAATTACACTCTTCAGCATTTTCATAGTTCAGACAAGACAATCTTAAGTATATCAGGAGACAATTTCATAAAGTAAAAGGCAGTAACACTGACCTTTTTTTGTGGAAAATTCTCTTCAAATACCCTTAATTTGGAAGACATTCCAAATGAAGCAATGTAATCTTGTAGTAAACTAAATTTCCTGCTTATTTATCCAAAAGATTATTGGAATTCAGGCTGATGTCAAATTAGTAGACACCTACAAAAGATGTGTCTAGTCTTAATCACTTTTTAAGATCTGATTTTAGGCATTTTTAGCATGATTTTTCTGGTTAATAATTTGTAAAAATTTTTTCATCAGTGCTTTATAAACAGAAATGCAAACTTATTTATATAAATTCATCTATCAGGCCTTTCTGGACCAACAATTTATCACATCAAAACAGTGAAAATGTTACCTGGAAAAGAAAAAGAGCTGTGCAAAAAGGAATAAAATTCAGAGAGGAAGAAAAATAAAAACAACCCTAATTTCTTCAAGGGATTGTATAAACCATAAAAAACACTGCATAGGAAGGGCGAAATTCAACTTTGTCTTAGAAGTGAAAGCTCAGCAATTCTTTCAAGAAAGTACATAAGACGGAGATAGATGAAGGGAATTTGTCTATCTGCATTTACATCAGCTCTTCAGAATTTTTTTTTCATTTAAGTTAGCTGTAGTGGCCGAACGACAAAATAATGGATCCTTTCAAGTTCTGCCAAACAATTTGAGCCCTTGGGTACTTACGCCAGTTCAATAAATGTAAATGGCTATGTATCTCTCACTTGATTTCTGTCAATGTTTTCCTTCTTTCAGCTCAAAGTTAAAATTAAAATTTCCAAACTGGGAGTAGCAATTAGTTTTTGAGTGCAAACAAGTATAACTGTGAGAAAATAAAAGAAAAGAGAAGGGTGAGAGGGCTAGGCAATGTATTAATAACAAGTATATATATACATATTGAGAATAGTACAATAATAGTAATAATAGTACAAGAAGTTTTTTACTATGAGGTTGGTGAGGCACTGGAACACGTAGCCAAAGCAAGCTGTGAATGCTCCATCTGTGGCAGTGTTTAAGGCCAGGTTGGGTGGAGTCTTGGGTGACATGGTTTGGTGTAAGGTGTCCCTCACCATGTCAGGGGACGTGGAACTAGACGATCTTAAGGTCTTTTCCAAACCTAACTATTCTATAATTCTATGATTCTATATAGACAATATAAGGAGAGGAGAGAAAAAGAGAAGATGGGATAAAAAGAGAGAAGAGGAGAAGAAAAAAGGAGAGGAGAGGAGAGGAGGGGAGGGGAGGGGAGGGGAGGGGAAGGGAAGGGAAGGGAAGGGAAGGGAAGGGAAGGGAAGGGAAGGGAAGGGAAGGGAAGGGAAGGGAAGGGAAGGGAAGGGAAGGGAAGGGAAGGGAAGGGAAGGGAAGGGAAGGGAAGGGAAGGGAAGGGAAGGGAAGGGAAGGGAAGGGAAGGGAAGGGAAGGGAAGGGAGGGGAGGGGAGGGGAGGGGAGGGGAGGGGAGGGGAGGGGAGGGGAGGGGAGGGGAGGGGAGAGGAGGGGAAGAGAGGAGAGGGGAGGGGAAGAGAGGAGAGGGGAGGGGAGGGGAGAGGAGAGGAGGGGAGGAGTGAAAGAGAGTACTATTGCAGCCAAACTTATATACCTAACCCTAATTCATGAGAGGCATTAGATGCTGTTCTTTCAAATAAGAAATATTAAGGAAGTTCCAAACAAGTGGAAAAAACCCTACTAAATCATAACATGAGCACAGTGCCCAGACTTGGACTGAATGAACTCAAAACATACCATACCATTGGCCATGAGCCATACTGGTGTCCACTGTGAATCAACAGTCTTCTCCTGCTTAGAGATCAGTACACCTGGAAATGTTGCTTTTGTCCTTGCCATTCAGAATTTTTTCATTTTTCTTCAGGTGATAAGGAAGCAAATATTCTCTCCATTTCAGCAATAAGAAGAAAGCCTCAAGGGTTTTTTTTTTTTTTTTTTCATTTTTATTCGTACCTAAGTCATCTGACATGGTGCAGTAGCACTGAGACTGGAACTGCAGGATGTTCAATAAGTGTTGGGCACAGGGATCTGAAAGCAGATGAATTGAATGTATTTGTGTGTGTATATATATGTATATATACATACATATACGTGTATGTATACATAGTATTTTAAAAATAAACAGCCCAGCAACACCTGTTATTGGCAGAAAAAAAAGAATATGATTCTAAAGTATGAATGAATATGAAAAATACATACATTCTTTTTTCTACTGAAGTAGGCTGAGCCAGAGGTCAAGTGCAAGCAACTGCCTCTTGGTAGTCACCGGGAGTTGAACTGGATTTCTCTAGTCCACAGGTCATAGTACACCAGATTTTGAGACAGCCTCTCTAGAGCTTGGAAGTGCAGAACTTACTTTATAATCTGTGATACACAATATCTCTGTATTTATTCTCTGCATCCATGTTCTTTTAAAAAGAGAGAAACTCAGAGGAGCTCCCTGTAAAGGAGAAGCTTTGTTCTCTCATGGAAAAACTTAATAAACTCAGAGACAGAGTCTTTGAGACTACAGTTTTTGAGGGGAAAAAATAGAGCTAATGAAGTTTTCAGCATGAAGAGAAACTGATAAGAGCAGATAGCAGCCAGGAAGAACTCAGAAGTGACACTAGGGACTTTCTGCAGGCCAGTGGAAACTGAAGTATTTGTTGCAATTTGGTCTTTATAAAGTTATTTTAAAATCTTGTATTATGTCTTTTCTTCTTTTAATCTTTTTTTGTTGTGTAATTTCTAATAGAGATTGCACTTAGTGCTTAATTATGTCATTTGACCTTGGGGATCTTGCTATGAGATAGAAATCAAGACAAATGCATCTCCCAATTCCAGCTGACCTGAGTTTAGTCAGACCATTCCCTAAGGATTTTTATGTATCTGTGTTTGCAAAAAAACCCAAACAACTTTTTAACTTGTCTTTCTTCGCTATCCCATCTTTCTTGTGTCAAGAACCAGCAACATTTTTGCACCCATCCCTGTTCTTAACCTACTTATTATAATAGTATACAAATAGTGCAATACAAAGAAAACCTCGGAAATATTCAGGAACGGCAGTCACTTTGGGTACTTGAATGAAGGGAAGCAAAATTTTTTTGTATTAAGGCCATGATATGCCCATTCATACTTATATCAAAAAAAACCCTCTCTGTAGTGAAATGATTCTCTCTGGATGAAAGACTTCAATATTCTAGAGTGGAAAGTGGCTTGCCACTCTAGAATATTGGAGTCTTTCATCCAGAGATAATATTATTATTCTTATTTTAATAAAATGTTAAAACATTGTATACTTGAAACAATATTTTACTTACACTGATAATCTCAAGAATCTAGTATATAATTTTGCATAAGAATATGATATTTTTAATCCGAAAATTTAAAAATCCAAAAAATTAAATATGGGCCATTAGGTGGGAAAAGGAGACATGAACAGTATGGTAACATAATACTTAATTTTCTCCAGTCATCAATATTTTAGTTTTTAATTTAACACTTAATACCTATTGACTGAAGAAAAAAAAAATAATCTCTATTGTTTCCTAGGTTAGAAAATGATTACAGATGATCATGATTAGAATGATAAAAGAGAGCATAGGTCTTTCAGAACAGTCTGTTCTCTGACCCATGGAACAAAATGTCAATATAATGAAATGAAATTATTTCCTTTTGCAAAATTACTGGTAGTAGCTAATAAGAAATTGTCATTTTTAAAGTTATTACATTGTTTTTCTTAAGAAGTAATAGCATAACAGTCTTGCTCTAAGGATGAGGGTATACCTGAATGTGAGAAGAGAAGGTTAGAGTTTGCGGTCTTCTAATACTTTTTGCTACCTATTTCTTTTATGTTTAAGTCTGTGCCTTCCTGCCACACAGCAAAAAAATACTTATTGGTAGCTTGAGGCCTATCAGAGTACACATCATCTATTGCAGGGCAGTGAAAGTGACAAGAAAGGGGCAGCCTGCCAGAGGGTGAAAGGAAAGGAAGGAAACAGTAAGAAGATAGTGAATTAAAGAACATATGAGGGGAGAAAAAATGTTAGAGGGGGTTAATGTAAGCTCACCACAGTGGCAGAAATGAAGTTAAGAGGCTAAAATGTGAGTTCAGTACGAAACAATGAAAGTACACTAGAAAGCTAGGCAATAAAATAAAACTTCTTTGATTTTGTGATCAGAAAACAAGAGAGTTTGTGCTATGCAAAACATTTGGAAAGGGATCCACCTTTGCAGCTGGATAGCCAGGTGAACCAATGTTGTTTTAGAAGATCAGTCAGCTATATGGTACAGAGCCAAACATAAAAAGTAAGTTAAGAAGAAACAAGTGAAACATCAACTATTCCTAGAACCAGTTCCACCACACAAGCAGAACAGTTAGTTGCCTAAGACAGTGTCATGGGTTCAGCAGTAGCAGTCATTTTTCTCCTTCTTGGTAGCTGGTGCAGTGCTGTGTTTTTGAATTTCGGCCTGGGAACAGTGCTGATAACACCAGTGTTTTAAGTTACTGCTTGGTAATGTTTTGGTCTGACCAAGGACTTTCTGAGCCTTATGCTCTGCCAGGGAGGAGGGGAAGCCGGGAGGAAGCAGAAACAGGACACCTGACCCAAACTGACCAAAGAGGTATTCCATGCCATAGCACGTCATGCCCAGGATGTAAAAACGGAGAGCAGAGACCCGGAAGGGTGGGGGTGCACTGCTTGGTCAGGCTGGGTATTGGGTGGTGAGCGATTGTATTCTTTCCTTGTGTTTTCTCTTGTATTATTATTAGTGGTAGCAGTAGTGATTTGTGTTATATCTTAGTTACTAAACTGTTCTTATCTCAACGTGTGGGAGTTGCATTCTTTTCGATTCTCCTTCCCATCCCTCCGGGAGCAGGGGAAAGAAAGAGGGGGGAGTGAGTGAGAGAGCGACTGCGTGAGTTATGGAGGCTTAAACCATGACAGTTCTTTTTGGCGCCCAACGTGGGGCACAAAGGGTTGAGATAACGACAGGATTAATAGCCACTTGTCACAATGCTGATTTATTGGCTCTCAAAGTTGTTGCCCTTGATTCTCTTGAGTTCATGGTTTCAGCCTGTTGTACCTTAGTTACATGGCCTAGGAGCACGGCCCAGGGGACCAGGAGCTGAGCACCATGGCTGCCGAGCAGCGGGAGGGAGCAGCAGAGGAGCTGAGCCGCCCCACCGAGCCCAGCCCAATGGCTGCTGAGCAGTGGGAGGAGACAACGGTGGAGAAACCGAACCCTGCGGCCGAGCCCAGCCTCGCGGCAGCCAAGAGCATTCCCCAGCAGCTGCCCGCAGAGCCCCGCGAGCCTTAGTTGCCTAAGACAGGAGAATATTAAGGGCAGCAAATTGTTTAGTGACCATTTATTGTGCCAGAGGAGGTTCACCTGAACAAATGTTTTCCAGATTGCATGTGGCAGCAAAAACTGTAAAGCAGGTGCCACAAGTTTTAGCCAGATATCATCAGTAAAAAGCAGAGATGAATTTTTATTCAGTGAGGAGGAAATGCCAAAAGTATTCATCAAAACTAGAAATAGGAATCATGAGAATTATTCTCATGTTGTATTTTACAATGGTGTGTCCACACGTGTGTGCATTTGTGCGTGCACACCTCTGTTCTTTTTTTATGTAGTTGGTTATCTTTACAAATATGTAAAGCTTTGAAATCAGACATAAAATACTTCATGCTTGACATTCATGGGCCTTGAAATAACGCCAGAAAAAACAGAAAGTCAAAACCAAAACAAAAATCCAAACTAGTTAAAAAACACAAATAAAGAACTCAGAAATTAAAACCAACAGTTAGATTTACATACAAATTTAAACCCTAAACTTTCAGTAATTTTTTGTTTACTTGGATAACAGACAACTAGAAATAGGGCAGAATTCTGAGCAATTGCATGTTGGGAAAATAGCTAAGACATACTTCTAATAAAATGTCAGTTCTAGTAAAAGTGGTCTAGCCAGACAGATTAATGGCTTTAAGCCACCACTGCTGTTCTTTGATCACCAAGAGATGTCATGCAAAACCTGAAGCAATTTTGAGTAGGCCATCATTTCTGCAGGTCAAAAACCATATCTTTAATTACCTAATGAACCAGAACTGTATTTCTCATAAAGACTGAAAGAAGAACCTTCTTGCTACTGTGTGCATCTTATTGTAATTTGAATTAATTTAATACCACTTTATCCGCAACAGATCTCATAGGCAATATTTAAAATCTTATGTGATAATATATTAATATTTTTTTTGCTGCTGCAAATCTGCCATTTCCCTTTCTGCAAGCTTTTCTCACTGCCCTCTAGCTTTTATGCCCTGTGTCCCTTGGAAACATTGAGTGGACCTTCACCTTTAAGTTACACAAAATCAAAGTGTAAAATCCATAGACAGTCTTAATTGGTAATAATTACATATAAACTTTATAGACAGGCACATTTTGGTTTTCAAACAGCATTAATCTCATACATATTTGTGTGTCTAAAAAGGCCAAAAGGAAAAATTATCAAAACCGTAAAATCTTCATAACTGCTAGACATTTCAGAGTGCTTCTGTTTTATTACAGAACAATCCTTTGGCATCTGAAAACCCAAAGGAACACAAGGTAGTCTCATGAAACTGTAAATATTTGCCATTACGCAAGATACCAGAAGAAGAAACCTTATTTTCTAAAAAGAACTATTCCATGATATTTTTATACTGTTAATGTGTCCATAAAACCTACAGGAAGAAAAAGAACTCCAGAGACATGGTGACATTTTTGATTATTTCCCTGATGAAAGCATTAATGTCTCCAAAATTCATTTTTTGCTACTATCCTATCAGTCTGTCTCTTTAAAGCTTTATTTTATTTAGCAAACAAAATTGTTCACTATCATTGTAACATCAACAGTGGTTTTTAGTTTCTTTTCATTAAATCTCAAAGCAAACAGCCATTAAATGCTAGCCTTTCACAGATATTTGTAAAAACCATCTAATGTTGTCTAAAATAATTGCAGCATATTTTCCTTTTCCTACATGTGGGAAAAGATTTTGTTTGGTTCAGGTTTTTCGTTTTATTAAGGTTTGATCCAGTTCAGTTTGTACCCCCTGAGGTCTGTACTTGGTTTGGAATACTGACACACTTGCATGCAAACCTGAGTATTACCTGACTGCCATCCATACATCTACTACAGACCCAGCCTCAACAAGTAATTCTGTGACTGAACACTGCGAAACTCCTTTGAGTTTGAGAATTGGCCTAAGTTTTATACTTCAGATTTTGTACACTTCTGTTCAAAGACAACAACAGAAAATGCATGTAATATTCCAGGAGCCCAGGAAGAAAAATCTAACAGAAGCTGTAGGCAAAAACCTGGCTGTGAGGAGCTGACAAGCATGAGAAGTAATAGTGCTTTTCCGATTCTTGCTTATATTCTAAACTTGTTCAGCATCAGAAGACAACAAATCTTTCTGTATTCCTTACAGTTGTCACAAGAAAAACTATTGTGCATCTCGCAGCTCTTCCAGTGAATTATTTATTAGATCTCCCTGTCAGATTTAATTGTCTTTCATTCTTTCCCAAAGTGTTAAGAATAAAAATTCAATCAACTTTTTTCCCATTTGTAAGGGTAAACAAAGATGCTACTTTTCTTCTTAGCAATGAGAGACTAATTTAGTCAAGCTTTTCAAGAAAAGTTTAATCAAGTCCCTGGTGAGGATAAAAAGGAATCAGATCCACAAAAAGAATCAGATCCACAAAAGCGCGTAAAATGCATTTTTGTTACATTAAAACTGTGGTTTTAAAAAACCCATCTCGGTAGCTACCAAGATTGGAGACATGCAGATATGTTTGTGGCCATAATTTTTATTTTAGAGTTCTCAGGTACTTTATATTTTATCTTTTTGCCTATTGTGAAGAATTTTTGCTGCAAACTGAACTATCTCTCATGTCAGCCTGACCCATATTTAGACACCTTCACAGATTAGGAGTGCACATGCTTCTCAGATCATGCCTGCATACACCTAGATGACCAAACTCCTTGCAGAGTATAGGCTATCATGCTTTGGAGGTAAGAGATTTGTATTAGGTCCTCATCAAGGCCTCTTGGTGGAATATTAATCTGTTTAAATTTTTGGAGGGAAAAGTGACTCTGAATAGAATGACTACTTTTGAAAGATGTTGTCAGTTAGAAAGAAATGTCTCCCTGTGTACCAGACATAGGCAGATCAGTATTTCTTTCAGGCCATCAGTAGGTACCAATCTGAAGATACGGATTCTTTAATATTCCTTTTTAAAAGCATGTATTATAAATCTACATATGCATATGCATATTATATAATTAGATGAGATGCCAAATTAGGGTTCTGAATTTAAAAGGCAGGAAATTATATAAGTCCTACATCTTTAAACAAAATATGTGCTACTCCTTTCGGTACTTCTCAGTTGATCTCTAGAGATCGTTCAGTAGCTCTACTGCCACATCTGTAAATTTAAGGTTAAGGATATATTTCTTTATGAGGTGAATTCTTTTTATATTTTCATTAATGAGTAAAGTACTAATCTGTATTTTATCTGATGCAAATTTGAAAGCAGTTACAAATATTTACAATTCCTAATTTTAGTAAACTAAAACTGAGAATAGTTCTTGATCCCAGTTCTAGCTGCTTAGTGGAGCTTGAAAAAACTGCTAGAAAGTTGCCCTAAAGACTCATTCTAGGTGTTCTCAGAAACGTGTACAATTATCCTGTACAGACATTTAATTCATGAGACAGGGACAGCTCTAATGCTTTTCAGCTTATAGAAAATTCAAATGAAAATGCTACAGTAGACATGTGCAAGTGTTTTTGCATGTACGTAGCACAGAGAAGGCTCAAAGGAAAAAAAATGTACGAAACAGTATAGTTAATTGATTAAAAAGACAGTGCTAACAAAATTACAATAAATATTCTAATAGTTGTAGTACCTTGCAAAACAGAAAATTAGATAATTGTTACTTTTCTTCTTTCTCCTCTGCACCTTTTTTTGGATTAGCCTGAATTGTCATATGTCCATCCCTGACGCCTTGGGCATAGCCAGAAAATTCCTATTGTGAGTGCTACTGTGCAGGTAAACAGATGCAAGAACTATTTAATATGTTTACTAAACCTGGTTTTCGTGACTGAAAAACCCAGTTGTTCACATTCATCATAAGAAGGAGGGCTGAAGCATACAGTTATACAATAGACTGATGCCTCTCACCCCATGGACAGAATCACAAGACAGCTGCTGTGATGGGATCTTCTAACTTTCTCCTCCACATGCCTCTCTCTATTCAGGTATAACCAGAACACCCCCCATCCCCCAGTAAATTCAGCCCTGTAAGATGACGGTGGACTTGATGATAGCATGTGCTTAACAGGAGAGAAATAAAACTCGAAGAGTTATGGAAGTGTATGATTGTATGTCACCTCCCCAAGGAGTGTACTAGCCACTAGACTGCAGCTGCTCTAAAGACAAAGAAAAGGAGAGTATTTGTCTCCTCATGAAGAAAATACTGTGCTTGTTAATTTATGTGACATATTTTCTCTCACCTATAACACCCTAAGCGCTCCTGAAGTGGAGGATGAATCATTTAAGAAAAAATGTACATTTTTATTCTTAAATTTCTTCTAGAAAAAAATAAGCAAAATGGTTGAACATGTGCCTACACAATTAGGAGCTGGAGTTCTCTACAGCTGAGCTTCTAAGTGACTTGCGTATTTCGGACAGTTTTCTTTAGACCCTCTGTAAATTGTTCTTATTCATTCAGAGTCAACAGAGAGGTGATAGTCTATAATATTGGGAAATCTGGCGCTATATTGCTAATGCCATAGTTATATCTTTAAGTAGCTATGCTTCACTGAGAACATTTCATCTTTCTGTATTTTATATGTCAAATATTTCCATAAGATATAGTTATAAACAAACTGTAGATTCAAGAGAAAATTACCATTTGCTTTACAGAACAGACTAAGATAAATAACACACACAACATGTTTTATCTTGCAAACCTATAATGGTGCCTTCACCCAGATTATTGTACCGTCTTTAGCCATTACAATTGCTCTCACCTGTGTCACCTGCATGATAAAAGCTTTGAGACCATGCGGTTCACAAAACTGTGGTCAACAAAAAGCGTGGCAATTACAGAATTTCAGTTCATTCCAGCTCAGTTTTCTCGGAAGTCTTTCTTTCTTCTCTTAGATAATCAGAGCTATGAGATTTAGATAATTGCAATAAAGTAGCTGAGAAAGACAAATACATTGATTAATGTAAATCCCTGTACTTTGCTTGGCTAATAATAGCTGCCTGCAGTTCAGTGTATGGGAATTTGCATACTATGCTGAATTACTCAGATGGAACTCCACTATGATTATGCAAATATAAGTGCAAGAAAATGAGTGACTAAGAAGTAAGTATGCATACTGAGCTGTAGGGGCAAATAAGTTAAAAGTGTAACAGCTTTCTTGAATTCTGACTTGCTGAAACAGTTTCAATTTTGAAGCAATAGTGATAGGTTAGTTGAAATACACAGAAATATAAAACAGCGAGAGAAGGAACAGAGCCTGGAACAGTTTTCAGGGACTTTCACAGAAGATAATTTCCTGCCAATATTCCTGCTGCAAAATGAATATAACATTTATTCACCTTATAAAGATGTCTGGACTCTTAAACCAGTAATGAGTTCTAAGATCCTTAAATGAAAGAGATAAGATGAAAGTCTTACATGCAATGAATATGATGATTAGAATTAGTAATATGCTAAAAAGTGCAATTACTTCATACATTATTTTATTTAAGTTTTTTCCAAGGGAAATTATGTTTTCATTACATTTGGACATTATGTTGAATTTTGGCTGTTGTTTGAACTCAGATGTATATTCTGGACATAAATAGGAATGGGTCAAAATGTGCCATAAAAAGGAAGGTTTTTTTATTCTTTGCACGTATTCCATTTAGAGCTTATTAAATGGCCCATTAGACATTGACTATGAATAATATATATATATTATAACTGTAAAGGGGACCCTACTCGTCTCATATCAAATTATGTGGTAACTTTTGCTAAGATGATGTCAAACCTATTATAAATGATATAATGATGGGATCTAGGAAATGGATAATTGCATTGACTTCTATATGAGATTTTCCTGACGTACTGAAAATTGTCATAGGATAATTCTGCTGCTGAGAATACCTCAACAATATTAATCGTTAATTCGACTGAATGATACCACATGAAGTTGCCTGGCATCTAGACTGCAGGACTTCAAGGAAACTGTGTTTCTGGGAGCTTTTCCCCTGACCTATTTGCTTGTTTCTGCAGGAGAATGAATAACCAAGCTCGTAACTTCTCCTTGGACACATTAGCAAACTATAAAGAAGCTCTTCTAGAAAATCTTGGAGAAACACTCTGGTTTCTGCTCTTTGAATCACTGTTTAATTCCTGTATTTTAAGTCAGACTTTCTTTGCTTTGCTTTTTTCACTTTCCACTGAGGAGTTATAAATTATCAACATTTTTTTCTTTGTTAGGACTGCTGTCCTATGCCATACTCTGTAGGGATGTTCTCACACTATATGCCTGCACAGTCCCAGTTTACAAGCTGTTTGTTGTAAAAAGGATTTCCACTTCCAAAGATAGAGCATTGTCTTAGCTCAAGCAGAAAGGAAAGGAAAGGAAAGGAAAGGAAAGGAAAGGAAAGGAAAGGAAAGGAAAGGAAAGGAAAGGAAAGGAAAGGAAAGGAAAGGAAAGGAAAGGAAAGGAAAGGAAAGGAAAGGGGTGGAAATCAGTAGAACCAAAGGTATGTCTGCATGGAGTAGCACCCATGAAATGCCATCAATCAGATCACATTGCTGCTGTTTGTCAGTGTCATGTCTACAGCAGATCAAAACTGTCAAGTAAGAATTTTGCTGTCAACATGACATTTTACTTTCCTCTTGCTGACACTTTCGAACAGAAAATGACAGACCCAGAAAAGGCATTACCATAAGTAGAGCTCACAACTATGAATTGTTAGTGTGGTGTGGTACCAAGAATACTTTGAAAAGCAGCAACAGAACCTAGAGAGACACCAGTTACTCTTCCTCCAAAGTCCCTAGTATAAAATTCACGTGGTGATGTCAGGGTTTTAAATCGTCTCCTTTTTCATCTGAAGAATTAACAATTAGAAATTATGAGAGAATCTAGACTCTAAGGTTGATTTTTTTCACTGTCTGGGAAATGAAATGACATAACTGTATGCATAATGAGAGAAATAATCTTTATTTTCCGAAAGGAAATGTGTAAGGTCATGTGAAAGTGAGATTGGGAGCATACCGTAAGGAAGAATTTAGAGGAGATAGATGTTGAATATGAGAGGTTTAATTCTTCGTCACATGTCTGTCTGGTCTATGCTGTTGGCCAAAGTAAACTATATGAAATAGGGATCATATGAAATTGGGTACTTTATAGGTTAACTTTCCATTCTGGTGCTTTACAGTAACCAACAATGCAATTATAACAGTAAGAGACTTAAAAAAAATAAAAATCTTATGCTGAAACATCTCTCCACAAAATTTATTTTTCTTAGTTATTCTCAGAGGAGGATTATATAAAAAATATACCAGAAAACACTGAAAGGTATTGATATTTCCATGCAGAAGTGTCAACTGCAGAAATATTTAAAGATGCAATCGTGACATGATGAATTAAGGCAGTTTGGGTTTTGTTTGGTTTTCTTTTGTTTTAAGTGATCTCTATCAGCATATCACTAAATACTTTTATAAATATGTATGTAAATCTGTAAGAAAGAATATGGTAAGTAAATAAATAAATAAATTATTCAAAATTATACATATTGGAGCCTAAATATGTCTTCTTAAAATTTTTGCTGGTTTTCTTGCCTTTTGTTTTTGTTGTTGTTGCTATTAAGCTCTAATTTGATCCATTTCCCTCCTATCCAATATCTGATTTAGAAAACATGGAGGAAGACTGTAAGAAGATGCTATTTCAGGTAAAAACACAATACATTTTTCACATATATTTGGCACTTCATCTTTTTAAAACAGCTTTCAATGCATGTTGAATAATGTTAGGGCAGCGAAACATGAATGGCTTTCCTGCAACGAAGACAGTTTTTTCTAACAGTATGTTAGATTCCTTCTGACAGAAAAGAAGAAAAAGCTATTTTATTGTCTTTTATTCTCAGATGTTTTATGGTGGTATAGAAATATTTGGGAGAAGTAGCCACAGGCATAATTTCTGTTTTTATGACAAGATGAAATGATAACTACCCTAATTTAATAAATAATGCTATATAGTATTCTGACCTACATCTCAGGTAACAGCAACTCATTGCATTATTTAGACAAAGAAGCTGAATATTAGGAAACTGTACACAGTCACTAGGTTGAGCTAGAGAAAAGGAAAAGTAAATAGCAGAAGAAAAAGCAGTGGAATTTATTTTAGGACATTGAGTTGAGATAATGGCTCAGGAAATGCGAGACTAGCCTTCTTAGACACAGCATTTTCATAAACAGTTTTAAAGCCAGAAACACTGGGTTTCTGCCAATGAAAAAATTTGAGAGTTTCTGTGCCATAGTTTTTAGAGCTGCAAGTCAGAGTACAGAAGGCTTCAAATAAGTGCTGATTGAGTGAAAGGGGTATTTGTATTAGTGCTTTTGCAAAAGGAAAGTTTGCCCCACAGGGCAAAAGGTAATCAGCATCTGTCACAACCTGGACCACTCTTTCTCTGCTTAGCACTATCTGTCATGTTTGCTACTGATCATTGTTTCTGGGAAGTAATAGCAATTGCAAGCTAATGTCCTACCTTACAACATCTAATAGATAAACTGGTGGCTTGATGAAATTGAAACATAATTTAGGCCTAGATTCTAGTAGAGACTCAATAGTTTGACAGTTCATTCCCTTTGATCCTGAAAAAAAATTGATGTCAACTTCTAGTATTCTGAGTAGGTAATATATTTACCACAGTACAGAATTCAGACTATCTAATATGAAACACCCAACAAGATAGCGGAATCCTGTAGAGGGTGACTCAGAGGACTTATGTTAAAAAATTCTCTTAGGTTTCACAATCCCTTAAATCATGATATTAATTCCAAGAAAAGATAGAAAGTTTATGCAATAAGTAACCAAATATTATATGGTCAAGGTCTCTGGCTCCAAAAGAATGCATTTTCATTTAACTATGAAAAAAAGAGATTAGGTTAATGATATTTAACAAATGTTGCTTTAGTAATCCATAGACTCAGAAAATTCCAAAAGGCTTAAATCATACTTAAAGTTTGTAGAATGGCTGAAGATGTACATGAGTTACTCATGGCCTGGCTTTGGGCCATTTGGATTCTAATCAGTGATAGCAGTGAAAAGAAATCTATTTTGTCATTGTTTACAATGCCTATACAAAAAATAAACATCCAGAATATCAAGAAGAAGTGAAAGTATATAAATTTAAATGTGTCTTTTCCTCACTAATATCTATGCATCACTTTTGTTGCATCTCCCTTAATGGAAGTTGCCATGGGTTCAGCAGCAGTAGTCATTTTTCTCCTTCTTAGTAGCTGGTGGAGTGCTGTGTTTTGACGTTCGGCCTGGGAACAGCGCTGATAACACCAGTGTTTTAAGTTACTGCTTGGTAATGTTTTGGTTTGACCGAGGACTTTCTGAGTCTCATGCTGTGCCAGGGAGGAGGGGAAGCTGGGAGGAAGCAGAAACAGGATACCTGACCCAAACTGACCAAAGAGGTTATTCCATACCACAGTACGTCATGCCCAGGATGTAAGAAACCGGAGGCAGGAACCCGGAAGAGTTCAGTTCACAGCTCGGTCATCAGGTAGTGAGCAGTTGTATTCTCTTCCCTTGTATTTTCCCTGGTCATTATTATTATTGGTGGTAGCAGCAGTGATTTGTGTTATACCTTAGTTACTGGACTATTCTTATCTCAACCTGTGGGAGTTACATTCTTTCGATTCTTCTCCCCAGTTCCCCCCCCACCCCTCAGAGTGCGGGGGAAGAAAGAGGGGGGAGTGAGTGAGCGGGCTGCGTGATTTACAGCTTAAACCACGACAGAAGTCCATGTTGTTAAACAAAAACTTTATCAAGGACCTCAGTCTTTGACCATCTTCTCATTTTGCCAGTAGCTAGAGAAAGTGCTTTTCTCTGGTTTTCCACCAGGTCCCTTGTTCCTGGAATATCTTTTCATAGTTTAAGATGTACAGAAATGGAGAAAAAAAGCAGTTTGATTACTGAGCTATTGTACATATTGGGTTTTTTTCCCATTTATGCTGTACAATGGAGAAATATTTTGACAATAGACAAGAACACTTGTGGTCTGGGCTTTTCTGCTGGGTACAATAAAAAGATTTCTAAAAGACCAATTCCTGTAGTGTTTAATCATGGGTGTTGGAACTAGACGATCTTAAGGTCCTTTCCAACCCTAACCATTCTATGATTCTATGATTCTTCAGTTACTAACCATCACTTTGGGAGCCTTGGGAAAACTTAAGAGAATGTTTAAGAACCTAAGTAATAACTAAGCTCTTTCATCAAGATAGATAATGCAAGTTTGCTTGGTAACTCTGTGTTGGCATCTTAAGATCTCAAGGGAAAAAGCATTTGTATGCATTACTTTAAGGAGGCAATGGTAATACACGATGGTACAATCTTTTCTTCTGTGTTCTTTGATGAAAAGGAACAAAAAGATAAGATCTTCTAAAAATGGTATTTCTCAATCAAGGGGGTATTTATTGCATGCTAGGAGAAAAACAGACTCTACAACTTACTGCATTTTTAAAGCCATTGAAATGGCAGTAGAAGAATACAGACTGCTTCCATTTGTTTATGTCAATAAAACCGGTGAAAATCCTAGGAGAATTATCTGCAGAATCTCATTCATTTTTAAGAGACTGTATGAAAGCAATATATCATCATTTTTGTATTGAGACATCTATTTTATGCTGTACAAAGTCAATTGTCATAAATGGGAATCCCTATACAAATTCATTCCCTCCTGACATTGAACAAAGTCTAATTTTTATATCTCCTAACCTCCTGCTGTTCAGTGTGCTTTACAGCTGTGGAATTTAGATTGTTCAGCTTACTTGGTCTAATGAAAATTAATTTTATATTTCTATATAATAATAATAGAAACAAGCAAGACCAAGAATTAACTAAACAAATGACCAGGAACAGACTTTCCATAATACATCTGAGAAAGGTCAGGATTATAAATGAAATTGATGTGATCATTTTAATAGTTTCATGAGGCTGAAGTGGTCTTCAAAACTAGTCCAATTTTTAATTTTCTTTTTTTTTAAGAAACAATAAACTGATGTTTACCAAGGGAAATTAAATCAAATAGTGAGCTGACACGTACTACAGCTATTTGCCTTATGCAGTCTACAAGATGTTTCTGGATATGCATACGTCATCAGAATATCTTCTAAAAGAAACTCTCATTATTCTGTTTCTTTCAGGAATGATCATTTTAACGGTTAAACCTTGACATCAGTTTAATCATATTTAATTCATGTAGCAGAGACTGTGGAATAGAGCAATGTCTCCTGCTTCCTGCCTTGAAAACACTCTCCTTCTTCACAGGGATATTCAGCAGAGAGGTCATTCACAGTGCAGAAAGGGAAGCATTAAGTTCTGACTTAAGAAAGAAGTTTCAAGCACCTCATGTGTTCATGCAAAAAGTAAGTAAGGAATATCAATAGTCACCTCTGGTCTGGGGAGTTAAAAGATAATTATATTACAAAAACCTAATGTAAATCAGGTTTCATACACACTGCTGTAGCAGAGAAATACTAGTATTGAAGCTGAAGACATGTTCTGTAAATGAATGTAGCACTTAAAACAGAAATCAATTTTCCATCTCCTCTTAAATCCTAGAAGCTTGAGAGTATTTGAGGAATCAATCTAGGCTCAGCTTTTTCTCTCTGGAGAGACTGATTTCCTAACAGGGGAACACTGAACTCTAATAGAAGGTGAAAAGGATATAATACTGTCGCTCTCCTTGATTCACAGTTTTACCATTAAATAAAACAGATAAGCATGTGGAATTGCTGACACTTCTATACTGCTGTTTATAGCATGCTCCCAGTGAAGGCTTGGCTAGGTGGATGCCCAGAGTGCCCCTGTTGCTGCCCTGGCCCAGGCAGGCACCTCTTCTCCTCAGAGCAGCTGATGCTATCCCATTTGGCCTCAAAACCACCCTGTGCAAGTGGCTCTTGGCCTGTTATATTTAGAGAGATGCTACTTCTTGACTATTTATCAGCTACCAAAAGAGTGCATTACTGAAAAACGCTGTGCAGTATACCACATCCACATCCTCAGGCATGTTATAGTTTGTATCAGGCTAGAAGGCTTTTTAGGCCATGTGCTTGGGAAAGTAGGTTTGCAGGGTCTTTCTCCCTGTAACCTTGATCTCAAAATACTGCTGACTTGTCCCCTAGATATATCTTTGTTCTTAACTAGTTTTCCAGATTTTTCTAGAGGATATGCTATCAATGATTTCTGAAAGATAAGGTTGTGATGTAATTATTGGATGTAATTTGCCTCAAATGCAGTTGGAATCACTAGGCCATGTGAATATTCATAGCCTGATCAGTCTGTAAGCCAAGTCACTCATTTTCTTTCTACATATGTGTCTTCAATCCTTTTGAAAAATTGGTACACTTCAGGCTTTCTGCTGCTAAACAAATGTAAAGGGATGCATATGTTTCTTATTCTGCTTCTAGTGGTATTCAGATTTCTTTTTTCCCCATCTTTTCTGTTAAAGGAAAACTTGCCTAATTTAGACAGGACACGTCTACCCATTACATAAAATGAGAGGAAGCAGATGAAGTGATCTCATTTCCCTTTACATGTACTTGATGTTAAAACAGAAAAAACTTGAATTGCAAAGCAGACATAAAAATGCAAATGGGTGACTCTAAAACCTGATGAAAATTTTAAGTTTGGAATTTAACTATCAAAAAAAGGATAACTGAAAATAAAAACTTCTTAGAAATGGCAATACAAGCCACAAACATGTCTAATTATCACCAAATCAAAGAAAAAAGCCATTTTTTCATATAGTACCTGCCAGTAAGTGTGTGATTTGTGGCAACTAACATGGCTTCACTAAGGACAAATCATGCCTGACAAATTTGGAGGCCTTCCATGATGGCGCCATGTCCTTGCTGGATAAGCAAAGAGCAACAGACATAAGCTACCTGGGCTTGTGCAAGACATTTGACGTGGTCCCTCACTACATGGTTGTCTCTAAATTAAAGAGGTATGGATTTGATGGATGGAACATTTGGTGCATAAGAATTGGCTGGATGGTTGCGCTCAAACAATTGTGGTAAAAAGCTCAATGTGAAGTGGAGATCGGTGAAGTGTGGTGCTCCTCAGGGTTCAGTATTGGGCAGGGGGATTGAGTGTGCCCTCAGCAAGCTTGCTGATGATGCCAAGATGTGTGGTATGGTTGGCACACTGGATAGAAGGGATGCCACCCAGAGGGACCTTGACGACCTTGATAACTGGACCCGTGTGAACCTCATGAAGTTCAATGAGATCAAGTGCAAGGTCCTACATCTGGGTCAGGGCAACCCCAAGCACAAATACAGGATGAGTGGATACTGGACTAAGTGCAAGCCTGAGGAGAAATGGGACTTGGGGAGGGGTGCAAGTTGACAAAAAGCTCAACGTGAGACAGCAGTGTGCACTTGCAGCCTGGAAAGCCAACTGTATGCTGGGCTGCATCAATTGGAACATGACCAGTAAGTAGGTCAAGGGGGATGATTCTGCCCCTCTGCTCTTGTGAGACCCCACCTGCAGTACTGCATTCAGCTCTGGGATTCCCAACACAAGAGGGACGTAACCTCTCAAGTGAGTCCAGAGGAGGGCCATGAAGATGATCAGAGTGCTGGAGCACCTCTCCTGTGAAAACAGGCTGAGAATTGTGCGCGTTCAGTCTGAAGAGAAGGCTCAGGGGAGACCTTATAACAGTCTTCCAGTATTTAAAGGGGTCTACAAGACATCTGTAGAGCCACTTTTTACAAGGCATGTAGTGACAGGAAAGGAGGTATGGGCTTTAAGGTAGCAGAGGGTAGATTTAGATTGGAAATTAGGAAGTTCTTTACTATGAGGGTGGTGAGACACTGGAACAGGTTCCCCAGACAAGTTATGACTGTCCCATCTCTCTAAGTGTTAAAGGGCGGTGGACAGGGCTCTGAGCAACCTGGTCTAGTGGAAGGTGTACCTGTCTGTGGCAGGGGGGTTGGAACTATATGATCTCTATGGTCCCTTCCAACCTTCAATTATTTCAAATAAAATAACAAAGTATATGATAGTTGCAGAGAAATCTGAAAAGGAGTCAGTATGTGACAAATCAGAATATTTAATAATTTATATTGAAAGAAATACAACTCCATCTTACAGGATTTTTTTTTCCAAGTCATATATTGAGGAATAACAGGAGAAAATAAAGCTTTTCCCTTAGTTTTTGCTGCTGCCAGTTTGACACATTTAAGTGCGTTAGCTGCCAAAATTAAAAACCTGACTAAATCTCTAACTGGACCTTGATATCAGACTTGCATAGGAGGTCATAATTCTGCAATGTTTCATGTATAAATCAACAGAAATAACTAATTATCACTCTTCAGTCTCAGACTCAGACTGAAAAGATTTTCCAGTTTTACCCATCATACATAATCAGTTCTGAAATACCATTAAAGTGTTTAATAACATATTATTTTAGTGACATAAGTGGTGCTATAAGAAAAAAGAGCAATTCTGGATTGAAATAGGAAAAGATTTCAGAACACACTCTAAGCACTGACACAAGATATTAAAGTATAAAAAAAAAATGTTGCAGCTACTTACACATAGAGATCTTTCAAGTATTGTAATGCTACAATAGAGCCTAAATTGATTCCAAAGATAGTCAGAAGAAAAAAAATTCTCTACAGTGATTTTGCAGTGACCATGAACCTAGAAATAGAAAACAGAAAAAAGCTTTTCTCTTTTCTTGAACTCTGAAGATATCAAGCATGACGCGTGTGGCTGTCTCTTGAAGTACCTCTCTGGGTTGCTGTTTAAAAAAAAAATGTTTTGCTAAATCACTTTTTTAAAAAAAAAGTTTTGCTAAATCACTGTTTTTTTAAAAAAAGTAAACAACCTTTTCCTTACACTGTAGCTCTTTGTGTTTTCTTGGTCACGTTCCAAATCCTGATAGGCCATAGCATTTTCATCATGCCAGATGGATCCAAGTTATTAAGTTTTATGAGCTATAGACTTGGCAACACTTTATTTATTATGAATGTAAAGTAAAAAAATAAGTTTCTTCAATCATCATTAGCATGTTTCATACACATATTAATAAAGGTAAAATCATAGAATCATAGAATAGTTAGGGTTGGAAAGGACCTTAAGATCATCTAGTTTCAACCCCTCTTCCATGGGCAGGAACACTTCCCATTAAACCATGTCACCCAAGGCTATGTCCAACCCGGCTTTGAACACTGCCAGCGATGGAGCATTCACAACTTCCTTGGGCAACCGAGTCCAGGGCCTCACCACCCTTACAGTAAAGAATTTCTTCCTCATATCCAATCTAAACTTCCTCTCTTTAAGTTTGAACCCGTTACCCCTTGTCCTCTCACTATAGTCCCTCATGAAGGGTCCCTCCCCAGCATCCCTATAGGCCACCTTCAGATATTGGATCTCTGCTAGGAGATCTCCATGCAGCCTTCTCTTCTCCAGGCTGAACAGCCCCAACTTTCTCATCCTATCTTCATACGGGAGGTGCTCCAGTCCTTTTCCACAAGGAAATAATTTTACAAACTTAAAGTTTACTTAAAACTTTAACTACACAGTACTGAGTAAAAAATCTATTATGTGATTAGTTTTCTAGTATTGATTTGTGCTTGAGATATAGTCTCACTCGTTCCATTATACCTTTACTATATGTGATTTATGATAATGTTTGCTTTCTGCATCCATGAGTCCTGCTATATTCCCTGAATTCCCACTGGTTTCAAAGGTTAAAGTAGGCTTTTAATACTGAGTTGAGACTATGCTTTATATCTTTCTGGAAGGAAATTTACTCCTCCTGTCAATCCATAAGCAAGATGTAAAGTATGCCAGCTTTAAAAAAAGTTGCTAAATATACGGAAAGGGAGCTTACAGCTGGAAATCAAAGCAGGACTAATAATGTATGGGAATCCTGCTGCTGGGAGTCTATGTGACCCAGATATGTGTGGACTGTACTCCAACTGTAGTTCTGTGATGCTTACACAAGAATTTAAGTATCTGGAATGATTAGGCTTCCTTAAAAGTGACCTTAAATTGCTAACAAAATGACACCACTCAGAATCCATCAAAAGACACCTAGGATTTTGAAACTCATCATTCTCAAAGAAGGAAGAGCCAAAAATTAAATTAATTTCATAGCACATTATAATCGTTCCATCAGTCTATGTCCTATTAATATTCTGCAGATGTTATCCACCTCTGTTTTACTGTCTCACAGGTTTCATAGCTCCTGTCTGTGCAAATAAATAAAACAGGGTCAGGCTTGAGATGGTACCACCGTTATGATCAACTGTATAATGGTTATAGCCTGTTATGACTGCATGCTCAGTCAGTGATGTGGTCCTTCATACAGCTCACTAGCCAGTGTTAGGTGGCTATCTACCACCTGCTGCTCATTGGCACAAATAGTACATGAGAAGGGCCATGCCACACATACAGTTCTTAAGCTGCCTACTTTTTTTTGGGGATAAGAGAATACAGGCACATGAATATGAGCTAAGCTATGTTATATTGATCTCAGAGCTGGTGAACAGTTCTTGACATCTCTTATTTGCTACTATACTTTTAGTGCCAGAGACCAACAAATGATCTCCACCTTTGCAGAGAAGAGATCTGTTTGCTCCTCAGATGCTAATATAGCCTTTCTTTCAAGGTTCTAACTGATTAGTGAAAATGCAACCATATATGGCTTCACAGATGTTTTGCATCTGACATAAGAAGTCCCATCCTCTATGCATGTCCTGCTGCTCATAGTACAACTATTGGTAGCTACATGTTACTGATCCATAAAGTGAAAATAAAATGTAATCACAGTTGCAACAATACTATCACTGACAGATAATTTGGAAAAAAAAATGGTTTTTCTGAGGGTTTTTATAAAGCTGCGCTGCTTAGAAAAGATGCGTGCATTAGGCTGCACTTGTCTAACACGTAAACTGTACACATTATTGTAGAGGGAGGAAGAGTTCTGGATGAAAAGAATAATGTTTGAAGAAATAGAAATGTGAAAATTTATTTAGAGTTTGAACTAAGCAAATGTCAAAAAAGAAGGATATATATTTGTATTAATGATGATTTAAAATGTTATCAGTCTGATTTTTGTGATTACACATCAGTCTGATTGTGATAAATTCCTGCTTGACAATTAAGAAAACTGTGCCAAAAAAGCAGACTAATTCCTAATTTAAAGTGAAGATTATATGTACACTCCCTTATGAAAAGGAGAATTCCATTAAAAATTGTAAGTTCAGAAAACAAGATCTTTTATGGGAAGTGGGGAGAACAGAAGGTATTCTGAGAAAAGTCCATACTTGAAGCATAGCTCATAGCCTGGTGCTTGTGGCTGTCATCTGCTTTGTGGATAGCTGAGTTCCAGCCCCTATCATGTGGGTAACATGCAGAACATTTCAACAAATAAGCATATGTTGAACAGTTCACAAAGAGCATCAGCTGTTTTGGCTGTTGTTTCCGCATAGACATCAATTCTCCAGTTCTTGGTTAAGAAACAAAAATGTCAAATCGTGGCTGGGCAAGGTACTTTACACCTGTGGGATAAGGACAAAGACAAAATCATTAATGTAAATCTTTCCTATTGTCAGCTCTATACTGTTGTTGGAGGAACATAATTCAAGCCTGTGGTCTTCCTTGTCACCTAAAAACATATTTAAATCATAGGTATTTCAATGTTATGACAACCTTCAGCAATAGAGAGACTGTATTGTGGAGAAGTTTTGAATTTGTGGGTTATTTCAAAGCATACAAATACCATAGTATTTAAGTCATCAACCTTCTCCTCTTTAACAATGAAAAAGCCATCTTTGATCTCACAAAGTCCATTCTCCCATTGTGAAAAGCAGCGTCTTCTGTCTCTATGAAACAGAAGGATTTTTCCAGGGTTCACTCTGACAGGGGTGGTAAAACACACTGGTGCCAGCACTCTTCGACCTGGTGTCAAGAGCTGCATGTTGAGCTGGCGATGGTAGACCCAACTGTTATCTGGTCTGATGATTAATCCTCATCTGAGATTCAAGGCCATTTCAAACACCTCAGAAAACTTCTTAGTGCAGTCTACAAACTCAGGCAAACAACCAACTTCTTATATTTCAAAGGGTGCATGATTTCAGAGAGAGTAGTCAGAGGCCCATTTTAGGTAACAGGCCCATTTTACTGTGCTTTCCTATCACTTGGATGTAATTTACAATTATAATTATTTCTACATGTTTCGGTATAATATTTCTTAAATACCTTGGAGAATAGGTATCTTGGAACAGTGCGATCAATGCTTGCATTACACTATTGCAGTGGGACCACACTGTTACTGCATTCAGCCTGGTTGATGGATAACTGCAGTCATTCAATCACTTTCTATCATTCCTAATACATCAGGCTAAACTCACACACTAAACTCCAGAAGGTCTTGCAGTCCACATTTCCATCCCAGTTCTAATACCATGCAATATATAGTACTAATATTTCAATTTATATAATTTTTAAGTTTAATGAAATCATTGCATCACTCACCTAATAACATATTATGACCCCACAAGAAAAATAGGGACTTTGTTCTAGGTTTGAAGATAAATCCTTCATAATCAATTTATGGTCAAACAATATGACACCGCCATTATTGTGGCCAATATAGTTACTTTCACCCACATGCAGTGAGTTCCTATGTCCTTGTAAGCTTTGTTTAGTAAAATTAAAGAAGACAAGCTATTCTAGTCAAACGAAAGGTTCATCCTGTAATTATCTTAGTAACTTCTGTAAATATACCAATGTAAATGGAAATGAAACAAATAAGTGTTCCAATTTGAATTCTGTTTTCCTGCACACTGGCAACCAGAATGGTATGAAACGCTCTGGAAATGGTAATCTCCAGTGCCTCTCTACTAACAGAAAAGTATTTCTGAAACTTGCTAGTGGCTTCCTTGCCCTTCTCACATTAAACTAAATATGTCACAAGATTCAGGGGAAACATGATTAGTTTCTACTTACACAAATATGGATTTTGCACTGCACATTGTATTACTTAAAGTCACCAGATTATTCAGATCTATTTCATGTCTATGCAATATGCCAGTTCTGTTTTGTTTGGACAATACTGTCTTTGTTTTGCCTGCACTTTTATAAGCACACCCTAGGATTTGTGCCAAGACCATTAAAGAACCTATGAAACAGGTTAGATCACAAGACCAGTACTAGAGGAAATCAAGAGGTGTTTTTCAACCACATTTGGTATTATAATAAAACAGTAAAAATTAGTAAACAAAAAAACTTTTCAAAAACATACATTTCAATGAAAACATCTATAAATTTAGTAGTTATGCACCCAACAAACTTTAAAGACATCTAATTATTAGAATAAGTTTAAATTTATCTTTCACCCACTTCTACTGATTCAAATATCTGTAAGATTCTTTTTGTCATTATCCTAATCAGATCTGAGAAAATGCATCCATCCTATTTCTATATTGCAATTTCTGAAACCAGATAATGTGCTCAAAAAGACACAGTAAAAAAAAAAAAAAAAAAAAAAAAAAAGAAGAGGGAGAGTGATATTTTTTAAAACAGTTCCTGAAGAAAACAGATCATCTACCCATGGTAGTTATTATTTCCAAATAATGAACAGCAAAAAATTAAGAAATTATATTTTTAATAGAACTTGAATTATATTCCTTGGACAGGGTTAGTGTTAGGGTTGTCTTTCTTAGACTTGTGGTAAACAACCTAACTAAATACAGTATGGAATGGTGGAAATATGTCCATATGACCTACTTTCTTTTTAGAGAAAGTCCCGATATACTGTGCAATGTGAGGATGAAAAGGCTATTATGCACCTCCTTTGATCATTTTATGGGTAACTTTCTTAGAATATTTACTTATTTTACTGTATATGTATTAATAATTCTCTTATACCTCTTATATTTAAATTTTGTATTTTATTTATTGAAAGTTCTGATCATAAAGAATTATAATACACTTTGGGTGAAATTTGTGTTATTCCTTTTGTACACTTCTTTTTTTACATGCAGTAATAATTTTTAGTTCCTTACCTCTTTTGCTTATCTGTTCATAATTTTGTTATTTTTTTTAGTTTTTTTTTTTTTTTCTCTACTTTGGTCACTTTTCTTCAAATCCATATGACTTGAGGAAGAAAAGTAAGACACTTGAATGTTTTCCTTGACCGATAAGCACCAAGGAAGATACATTACCACGCACTCTGAGTAGTTCTCTGAATTTCCATAAATTTTTATGTTTAAAAAATATTTCAACAGAACTTTGTAACCAAAGATATAGTAGTTTAATTTTTTTTTTTTTTGATAACTGATGCCAAACCTAAAGATAAGTATGTAGTAAACAAAGTATTTCTATTTTAGGTTATGTGTTTGTACCTCCCCCCACCACACACTGTTCTACAGGTTTTATTCCACTTTCCTCATTCATGGAAGCTTCATGAATAAGAACAGATGTTGACAAAAGTTTTGTGAAGATAAAAGGTATACATCTTCCTTTACATTTAGATTCATATGCATTCCCCTAATGTTATGCAGTTTATCATGCCTCCAGATACCAGTGCCTAAGATTGTGTTAAATGAGTTCAGTCTCTAGGATTGTGGGGTACATGCTGGTTGCTACATATGCAGGTGAATTGATCTATTGTACCTTTCAAATATATTTGTGTCTCTGGCAAGCCTTCAATTATTTCTTACTTACTAAAATAAAGTAATTGTGTCCTCAAGCATTAGAATGCTATGACCGACGAGTTAACAGATTATTCTCTTTTTAGTACTTGTCTTCTTTCTTAATGTCCTTGTCTTCTTCCTTAGTGTCATGCTTTTGGCCATGTGGCTTTGATGTGTGTTGAAAGATGATTGCATTCCTGAACCACTTTCTTATGATCTTTGCATTTGCATGCAACAAAACTTACTTGCTTTTTAAATCCAGTAAAGCACATTATAAAAATACTTTTCAGTGAAAAGGTTCAGTCAAAATAGACCTAAATTTAAATGCTTAGGACAAAGAATATTGACTGTGTGAATGCATGATCATCCTGCCCATATCTTAAACATCATCCAAATCAATACACTTCATTAGTTTGATATGTTTAAGCTAATATTTTAGATGGTTACTGCATCAAGACTTAATTAGAAGCTAATCATAAGAAGAATCTTTCATTTAAAATATGATAGGGCCATTTCACTTTTGGCTAAATCAATGAAATATACTAACTCAACATTGCTTGAGCAAAATGTGTTGTAAAAAAAAAACATTTAGCAAGAAAACACTATCTTTTGAACCACAGCATCTACTTTTTACTGCCTGAAATTTAGTTAGGAGTAAAAAAATTGGGCTTTCCTTTCCTTGTGTCTCCCACAGGGTACTGTACTGTCTAGAGGAAATGGTAAATGGTCAAAAGACAAGTGTACCTTTTCCTGTCGGTGAGATGTTTTACCATGGAAAGTCAGGCCTGAAGAAATGGCAATTAAAGAGGACTTTGATTTATACTGTACATTAATTCTAAAGCAAAATGAAGTAATTTATTTTTCCCTTAAGGATCAGCTTCAATAGAGTGATATCTGTGACAGCAAAAGTGACTTTTTTCACATCATAGTGACAGCAGTCTTTAGTGAACTCTTCATATGATCCTCACACTTTCTCCAACGTTCATGTTAAGAAACTAGCAGACATAGAGATACAAGAAAATGTAACTGGTTTAGGCATGAGTTGATTTTTTTTCTCTACTTGTACGAATTTATCTCTCTCAGAATCAGAAAACACCATTAAGAATTTGAAACATATTTCTTTCCATTTAATTGCAACATGCAATGTCTTACTAGCTATAATTATGAAGTTATTTTTTACTTTTAAATATATGTAGCAGATTTTGAGATGCTTATTTTGTAATTTTGGATTTCTTTAACTATCCAAAAACCTATGCTGTTCCTTGCAACATCGAACAAAGAATCACAATAACTGATTTTTTGGCAGCAAAATTGGGGGGAAAGCACTTCAGGGGGGAAAAAAAAAGTAACTTTTTAAAAAATCACAGCTCAACCTAAACATCAGCAGTTTGAGATGCTTAAACTAAACAAATGAAAGGTAAGATTCATAAATCACATGTAGTTACTTTTATTTCAAATCTCAGCTGTGTAAGTTGTCAACCAGGTTGCAAGACAAACAACAAAAACCCAAAACACAAGAAGAAAACTGATTCCAGCTCTTTCCAAACAGGCTTTTATACCTTCTCATTTATCTCACAGCTACAGAGCAATTCTTACCAAGATAATGGCATTATAAAAAGAGCTTTCCTCAACTGTTCTTTCTGGATCTATTCCACTTTGAATTAAATACATATTTCTTAAACATTACACATATTTTTTATTTGAAAATATTTTTAGTTATGTAAATGCATAATGTTTTATATAGCATGCCTATGACAGGGTTGAACAAAAGTTTGAAATTCTAGAAGTAAGCCATCACATAATATAGCCTTTCTTTCAACATATATGTAGTAACTCAGAAGCTATACTAAGTGGTTATATTTTCATTAACAGAACAGAAACTCTCAATATGTGGGTTCTTTGGAAACAATTGGGATTTCTAGCAGTAAACTAGGTAAGCTTTTTCTATGGTTGCTGATCAAGTTGTGTCATTATTCAGCTCTTAACTTTTCATCATTAATTAGCATAATGAATGAATGTATTGGAAACAACTTTTACCAACCATAGAGAAGTATGCTAATTTTGGCCACTCATGGAATAGTTCACTATACTGCAGCACAGCGCAAACTGTACTGCATAATTCATGTAGCCTGAAAAGAATTTATACAATGATTTACAAGAGATCATAACAATAGAATAATAGTAACATAAACCTGTTTAATTAAAACAATGAGGTAAGTTCACTCTAACTTATTTTTTATCCACTGTTCAAATTACTTCAGAAAGAAGAGTTTCGCTACTGGAATACAGGCACTTACGTTGTGTTTGTGTGGCATGGATTTGGTGATGAGAAGGGGGCTGTCAGGGTGGCCTGTGTGAGCAGCAGCTGCACCCTTTTCAGCCAGAGTCAGTTCCAGACGGTTGCTAAAAAGAGACACTGCTGGCCAAAGCTGAGCCCAGCAGCGACGCTCATGACTACTCTGTGATAACATACTTAAAAAAGGGTAAAAATGCTGTACCACTGCTGTGAGAGTGTAAGAAGTAGCCCTGCAAACACCAAGGTCACTGAGAAAGGAGGGGAGGTGCTCCAGGTGCCAGAGCAGAGGTTCCCCTGCAGCCTGTGGTGCTGACCATGACAGGGCAGGCTGTGCCCCTGCAGCCTTATGGAAATCCATGGAGAACATATCCACCTGCAGCCCATGGAGGACCCCATGCCAGAGGAGGTGGCCATGCCTGAAAGAAGCTGCAGCCTTTGAAGAGCCCATGCAGGAGAAGGACCCTGGCAGGACGTGGGGCCTATGGACAAGAGTTCATGCTGGAGCAGGTTTTATGGGCAGTCACTGCAGCCATAGAGAATTCATGCTGGAGCAGTCTGCTCTTGAAGGATCATGCTTCCACACTGGAGCAGTTCATGGAGGACTGCATCCCATGGGAGGGATGCTACACTGCCGCAAGGGAACATTATGAGGAGGAAGTAGTGGCACGGAGAAGCAGTTACGGACTCACTGCAAGCCCCATTCCCCTGTGCCACTCAAAGGGAGGAGGTAGAGATGTCAGCTGTGAAGGAGTGAAGTTGAACCTGGGAAGGAGGAGGAGGGGGGGAGAAGGAGGTGGTTTAACTTTTGTTTTTAATTTCCCACTAGTCTACTTTGTTATTAATTAGCAATAAATTAAACTTCCCCAAATTGAATCTGTCTTGTCCATGACAGTAATTGATAAGCAATAACTATCGCTGTCCTTATCTCAGTCTTTAAGCTCTTTTACCTTATTTTCTCCCCCTTTGCTGTATAGAAGGGAGAGTGATAGCCAGCCATGTTTAAACATCTACTGCAAAACCAGAATCTGATCAATGATTATATGTGCTTAATTACATGTAAGCTTTCATAAGGCATTTAAGTTGGAAAACAAAACATTGTTCCATTAAATGTAGTAAAAGCATTTAAACTTTCTATGCCAGTCAGTATGATTTTTAACAATATATCTGACAATATATAATAAAAACAAAATAAGGTGAAGAATAACATACAACGAAGAAAACAAAATAAGTGATTAATAGTATACAGTCTTATCTCAAAAAACAGTGTTTTTTCTCATTAAAGGAGAATGTTTCAATACATCTCTAACATATGTCAAAACACATTAAAGATACTGTTTTTATTTGCCTTTTCTCTTAAGGGCAGACACTTCAAAGTTTAAGATTCTTCCTTATTTTGATTTCTTTTCTTAGAGAATTACCATGGTACCAAGTGCTCCACATATTTTTTTCACTTTTTAATATTTTTTTCCTTTGTTTTTTTTTGTTGGTTGTTTATTTGAGAGGGACTTATGTGATTTCATTGAGCTCTAATCAATGTCATCAGGACATTAGGGAGCAATTGCAGTGGCCTTCAGAAATATGCTGCCATTTCGGAACTCTTAAAGCTGTGCTTCTTAAATTCTGTTTGTAGATACCAATAAAGTAGTGCAATGTGTAATGAGAAGCTATGTAGAACATTGACTTTTGAATTCATTTGTATTTTTATTGCTTATCTGAGTGGAAGAAAAGCATTCATTTATTAACAGAAATATGATCTCTTTTATGCATGCCATAGCATTTTGTTGAGTTAATGAGATAAGCAAATTCACTTTTATCTTCTAATGTGTTCACTGATTGATGGTATGATAATAATTCTTCATTTTACACTCTCTTACAAAGAAAAAAGCTCAAAGCTTAAATTATAAGAAGCATGGTTTTGTTTGTAATTATCTACATTTTCTTCTTTTCAAATATTAACAACCTTAAGAATAATTTTATCTAATCTCAGCCTAAGCAGCCATTGATGGCCCTTTTTTAATTACAATCAATTGACTCCTGAAATGGCATTGTCTGGAAAATATTCTGTTCATGATTAAAGCAGGCAACTGAATCACATTTGCAATTTAACACAGTTATGTTTGTTGAACATGTTGAGAATATCCCTTGAAGTTAGTGTTTGAGTTTTAGATCATTTTTATTTAGATTGTACAAAAATATTAATATACTTTTTTGATTAAAATGGAATAAAATTACTTCCTTTCCTCCTGAAGTCACAGTCTCTAATGATAAAATGCATCCAAGAATCTCCATAGTTCCTGAGAAATAATTGCTTCCTGGAATGTTTTTGATTTAGTATTGGAGGATTTTTTTTTTCCTTTAAAGTGAGGAAAATAAATAGACTCTGGTTTCTCTTGAGATAGCCCTTCAACTGTGGCTAGATTTAAGCATGGAAGGGATGAGGACAGGTGGACTCAGAGGAAAAATGGATAGAAATTTTGGTTTTTTAGTCAGCACTCATCTCAAGAGATGAAGAACAACCCAATGGTTTGCAATCAGATTTAAGGTCTGATGTTTTCCTGACTTTCCTGTATTTATCCTTAGTGACCATGAGCAAGTCATGTCTACACAAATCTGTGTGTTCACTGCCCACATGTAAAACATGAAGATGAATGCATGAGAATACTTGTATATATCACTTATCATAGATGTATATTTAAGATCAGGAGGTATTCTAGTATTATAATGAAAAGGTAATAAATTAACATTTTTTGGCATTATCTACTGCAGCCAGAGTAATTATGTGTCATCTTATTTGGCTTACTTTCAAGTGACTAATTTATGGGTTTACTCTTTCAGAGAGACCTCTGAAGTTCTCTGTGTATGTAGTTGTTGAAATAAATATTTTATATAGTTAATGGAAGTAGCTGCATTTTGTATTACTCAGGGAATAGGAGAAAATTATGAAAAAGGAAAGCATCTTGTGTGATCTATCACAGTCAAGCAAGACAAGTTAAATAGCACTGCTAAAAAGGTACTTGAAAGTAAAATATGATCAATAAGTGATTACAAAGAAATGTGTGGGATAAATGTAAATCTTAACTATCCCTCAAGAAACTATAATTTCCTTATGAGAAATAAAAGATATTGTATTAATATTTTGAATTATAAATTTAACGATTAGCATAATCTGATAATCTTTTTATTGACATAATCTTTGTACTATCCAGATATATCGTGCCTGCTGGGCATTATAATGCAGTGAGTATGTACTAAATGTTTATATGTTAGAGCTAGACAGAGCAGCATAAACTAGCTTCTAGTTTGATTTTCTTCGACATCCATGTTAGAACACCCAGCTGTTAGCACAGAAACATTCTCCAGCACCAATTAAACATTATTTTTCTTTCTTACATGCTTGAAGATACAGAGGAAGAAATACAGAATCCTACTTTCCCTGTAACTCATAAAGTTATTTAACTTTTATCCACAGATATTACTGTAGGCTGAAAAGAGACCCTGGAGCTTAAAGAAAAAGGCCTTTTCTCCAAACCTTTTCTAAATGATACAGGGTTTTATCAGTAAGCTGTTGTGTAGCATTACTGTATTTTCAAGTGCTTTAGTGTAACCATAGAAGAACAGTTGGCTGTTACAGTATTTGAAAATCAGTAATTACACACTTTCCATTTCTACTGTGCATGTTGACATTTTTAATATGGCATTTTCAATTCAACATTTTCATGTTACACGCTGAGGCATCACAAAGATGTTGGCATAAAAAAAGCAGATGGAATTTTAGAGAAATTTTTGAGAAAGTCATAATGTATGGAACAAGGCCAGAGTTCCTTTGATTAATATGAAACCTTGAACCAGTAAGCTAAGAAAGGGAAGAAGTTCAAGTTAAAAAAGAAAAATAAGTATGATGTGTATCAGACAAAACTTGTGGATTGAGATAAGAACAGTTTAATAATTGAAGTACGATATAATAATAACAACAATAATAATGAAAAATAATAAAAAAAAATGAGGAATAAGATCTGAGAAAGACAAGTGATTCAGAGTACAGTTCTGTGCCACCAGCTGACTGATACCTAGCCCATCCCCTCCTGGTCAACTCCCCTCAGTTTATACACTGACTATGATGTTCTATGGTATGAAATATCCTTTTGGCTAGTTTGGGTCAGCCATCCTGGCTGTGCTTCTTCCCAGCTTCTTGTGCCCCTCCTCACTGGCAGAGCATGAGACTGAGAAGTCCTTGATCAGGGTAAGTGCTACTTAGCAACAACTAAAACATTGGTGTTTTATCAGTATTTTTCTCAGACTGAAGCCAAAACGCAGCACTGTACTATCTGCTAAGAAGAAAAATAACTTTATTCCAGCTGGAATGAGGACAATTATGAATCTTATGTTATTATCAATGTTATTGTCCTATAAGTTTTAAATGTTTAAACTCATTTAAAAATAAATTGTCTCACAGTATCTCTATACCTTGTTGATGAACTTTTGCATCAGCTACCAGCAACAGAGAAAGACAGCATTCCTTCATTATGTATCCCTTAGTGTATCCTGAGAGGGATTAGGTCAGCACTTGTAAACATGAAAGAAGGTTAAGAACATAAAAAGGTAGTCGAAACATGGATCCTTCTACTCTAGCATGCCATCTCCAGCTGTGGCCAAAGCTGGTGCTCTGAGATGGCCACAAACACAGGTAGAGTCTTCTGGCTAATCCCAGCCTCCAATCATTTACAGCTCAGGGATTTCCTGGAAAAAATGTGATTCCTGTGTAGTTAATAATCTTTAATGCTTTCTGTTCATGAACTTGACCAACCTGCATCTGAAGCTAATCAAACTTTAACTATGCACACATTGTCTTTACAAAGACTTCTACAGCAGCTACCAATTGTGAAAATAATTGTTTCTTTTTATATGGTGCTAGGTAAATCACAAGACAAATCAAGAGGACACAATCTCTGCAACAGGCTTAGAAGGAGAATGTAATATATTAGTGGTGTGAGAAATATTGTTGGCTTTAAATACAACTAGAATTCTCTTAGAAGTTCTCGATTTATAGGGATGTAAGATATGAAACAAACATTGTTTAGAAAGTAAAACAGGTTTGCAGAAACTGTGAAACAGAATCTACATATACATTAACAACTTGTCGTGGTTTAAGTCCAGTCAGCCACACAGCCCATTCTCTCACTCACTCCCCTCTCTTTATTCCCCTCCCCGCTCCTGGGTGGATGGGGAGGACAATCAAAAGAATGCAACTCCCACAGGTTGAGATAAGAACAGTTTAGTAACTAAAGTATAACACAAATCACTACTGCTACCACCAGTAATAATAACGACAAGGCAAATACAAGGAAAGAATACAATTGTTCACCACCTAATACCAAGCCCGACCACGCAGTGCACCCCCACCCTTCCGGGTCTCTGCTCTCTGCTTGACATCCTGGGCATGACGTGCTGTGGTATGGAATAACCTCTTTGGTCAGTTTGGGTCAGGTGTTCTGTCTCTGCTTCCTCCCAGCTTCCCCTCCTCCCTGGCACAGCATGAAACTCAGAAAGTCCTTGGCCAGACCAAAACATCACTAAGCAGTAACCGAAACACTGGAGTTATCAGCACTGTTCCCAGGCCGAAAGTCAAAACCACAGTGCTGCACCAGCTCCCAAGAAGGAGAAAAATGACTGCTGCTGCTGAACCCATGACACAACTGTATATGTCAAACAACAAAACATGTGTCTGAAAGTTACTGTTGTTTTTATAAATAATGAATTTTCTAAAATTTTAAAAATCTACTTTTGCAGTTTATCTTAATATATTCATGTTAGTTTCTATGTGGCATTTACAATTTTTACATAGACAATTAATAAACTCATATGTAAATAAAAATGTGATATATACCTTAAGATATATTTTTAGATTATTTTTTTCTATGTATTTCTTTTGTGTTGTAAGTATAAGAAAGACAAATGCTTTTAAAATCTAAATGTACAAGTGATAACATTCAGGTATTTTAAATAAAAACCTCCTTTTTTGTAAATGAGAAAAAGGTGCAATGCATATGTCAACCTGGTAGGACTGCAGAACCTGACAAACAAAGGCTCTTGCCTATTGCTGTAAAAAAAAAAAAAAAAACCAACAAAAAAAAAGAAAGGAGCAAAGCAAGAAACAAATCTTTGACTTCCATTTCAGACTCACTGTCTTCCCAGGACTAAATGTGAACCTTTCATATGCTGTGTACATTCTAAAGTATTTTTTTCCTAGGCGTAAAATCGAAGTCCACCTTTTGCTTTAGAAGAGTGCGGTAAAGACAACTGGAAAGGAAGGACAGAAAACTGTCAACAAAAATTCTAAGTTGGTACACACTGGCAGTAGCATATTTTCCTTGGCTCTCATAAAAAAAATCTGGAATACATAGAAATAATGCATACAGTGTTCTCATATATGTCTGGGATGCACTTCAATGAAATTTTCCTTTAAGTCTTCCTGAAGAGTTTGTGTTTATTGTCTCTCTTCTTTATTGTTAGCCTTTTTGCTGCAGGGCTGTTTGATGATCTCCAGCATCTTCACTCACTGTCTTGGTAGACTCTCCAGCAACATCCAAGGAACTTTGTTTGGTCCCAAATCCTGAGTTTGCTTTCTTCCATCTCTCTGCTCTGAAATGAAATTTTTACAGATATGTGACCACAACACTAAGCAGAAAAGTCAGTTTAAAACAATTGCAGATCAAATTTCTTCTGAGAAAAAAAATTACAGTAGGAGACAGTAGAATTTAGATGGGAAAAGATTTCAGTATTGTTAAGCTTGTAGTATGCATTAGATACTTTTTTCAACTGATTTCTTAACAATGAAGAAAAAACTATAGTGTTTCAGAGCAATTACTTGGAATTGTCTTTCACAGTGAGAAGTAGTCTACACTTGATTCACTTTTGATGACTAGGAGCTATTATTTATTGATTGACAATTCTGAACTGCAGTACTGTTGCTATTCAAGATACTTTTAAAGCACTTATATATAACTCATGAGTCTTTTTATCAGAAGAAGGGAAAGTGGAGAATAGTGAAAAAGGTAAAAGATTTTTCAAACCCCTAATTTGACAGAATTCTAGACAGCAGTCCAGCATAATATCTTCATATTACATTAATAGCAATAGGGAGAGATTACTTATAAAAGAACTTAGCCATGCAAAAAATATACGTTTTTATAAATTTTGGGTTGATTAATCACATACTCAAAACCAATGTGCAGCAGAACAAGAACTGCCACTCAAGGTGGGCACCAGAAACAGGGTATTATGCTCTCTGGAATTCAGAACACAGTAAAAAGACAGTAGCTCTGTACAGAACACAGGCTTATCAAGATTTAGGAGCTTAAGTACTGCACAAAATAACTATACTAGAAACTGACCCAAGAAAACCACATGTAAAAGTGAATAAATCCTGATAGATCTAAACTATTTCTGTATATTACTAGCTTTTACCTCATCCATGTTTAATTGAAAATTTTCTATGCCTTAAGCTTAGGGGCATACATCTCCAATTCTCCCAGTGTCATCTTTACACTTTCATTAAAATCCTGCTATCAAGCCTCAGTGTGATTCTGATGTTTCTTGTCTTTTTAATGTATCTTGAACAGGCTTTCAGCAAAGGGAGTTCATAAACCCTTGGGATTAGTCTTGGCTCTGGGACCTTAAAAGTCTTGTGAAGAATGTCCAAACATGGCAAGGAACCTGAGAGTTGTTGTCTAACTGTGGAACATGTTGTTTCCTAGTTATTTCTTCGTAGCTCTAACCCAGCTTCTGGTAGTGTGAATGGGTCCCTCATGCCATTATGCATACACATCTACTCTAATCTGTCTACTATATAGAAAACAACTGTGTACTTAGAAAAACCCAGCATCACATGTCAAAATCACTCTGGGTTAAGTAAGATGCCAAATGGTAGAAATCTTTGAGCTAGCACAGCTGTGTGATTGCTTGCAGAGTCACAGATCACATGATGCTCCTGTCTACTGATGAACACATCCACTAATCATTTCAGATACAGACTGGTTGTCAAGCCCTATATCAGTAAGAATCAATAAGCTGGCAAATTCTTCACCCTGCTGGATACACAAGACTAAGATGATTGAAAACTTAGTTGTTGTTACTGAACTTCACTTGATTTCTTTTTTTTTAAAAACAAATGGGCATTTCCTTTTTAATTACTTGAATGATTTCCAATAATAATTTTGTCTTATTAAAAATTCTATATAAGTTCTATTAACAACTCATTATTAAAAATACTTCCGTTCATGTATTTGTGCAATATCACTCATAGTTCTTTCCTTCTCCATTAATTTTGCTAATGTAAAATTTACTAATATGCACCAAAAATAAAATTCCTAAAACTAACAAATGAGTTGTAACTTAAATTTAAAGAAATAAACTAAAAATATATGCATAATAGTAGCTGTAACTAACCCTTAACTGATAGCTATGGGCTTAAATTACCTCTTGTCCCCCTAGGAATACAAAGAACACACTTTCAAGACAATCAAGTTACTTGCTTTTACAATATTTTTTAATTAAACATTTTAAAAACACTTAAACTGGTGTTTCTGGATGTTATGTTAGGGTATCTATGAAAGAGTAAGAGTTTCATTCTGGCATCTATTTTGCAATCAAATGAATGCAGTTACACATATGAGCTACTACTTAAACAAACACATGAATATATAGAATGATAAGCTTTGAATGTTCATACAAAAGCTTACAGACTTGCCAGAAATCCCTAGCATGCATCCATTCTTTTTTAAAAGACTAGTCCCAATCTGTAACAAATCACAGAACTTCAGAGTGCTTGTTGACAAGCTAATGTAGAACTTGATTTCATTTCCATGTTGGTTTACAACAGTCTTCAAATACATCCTGTAGGAATCCCTGAGATCACTGCTTTATGGAAGGGAATTTTTTGCCAAGGTATAACTGGAATATGTCACATATTAATCAAAAGGGTTTGGCTCAATTTCTCATCTCTGTTCAGAAGATATAATTCTTCCTAATAGTTCTGCACTTTTGTGATTTCAGTGTGTGTATTCCATGTGACAGCAGCAATGAATAGTCAAACTCAGTGTAAACATTTATGGCATTACTGCCATAAAAAGATTAAGGAAATCCTTCCTGTGGGTAGTCTAGACCAGCTAGCCTTGACCAACCAGCATCTGGGAAGGAATGGGATAAGAAGTTGCTCGATTGTGTCCTTCAGCCACATGATGGAAGGGCACTAGAAGCCAGGTGAAATGGGAAAAGTCTGCTTCCAAAAGGAGCATTCTGAGGTTCCTCAGGGAATGCAAGGAAGCAGCAAATTGCCTGAGTGGCCAAGTAACAAGTGGAAGGACAAGAGGAAATGGCCTCAAGTTGTGCCAATGGAAGTTCAGATTGGATATAAGGAAGATTGAAAGGGTTATTGAGCATTGGTACAGGCTGCCCAGGGAAGAGGTTGAATCACCACTGGAGGTATTGAAAAGACATGCAGATGTTACACATGAAGACGTGGTTTAATGATGAACATGGCAGTGCTAGGTTAATGCTAGGACTTGATGATCTGAAAAGTCTTTTCCAACCTAAACATTTCTGTAATTCCATGATCCTGGTCATACAAAACTCAGACAGCTCTACAGCTGCTGTTGTTGCTCTAGCCAGCTGCTGGGCCAGCACTGAGAGTGTGTCAAAACCCTTCTGTATGTGGAAGAACTACACAATTGTGTTCCAAATTATTGCCAGACATGGATTGAAACTGTGGAAAGCGTAATAATAAAATGAATATGTAAATTCTTTATTAAAAAAAAAAAGTGTGTGGTACAAATGAATATGTAAAATAAAATGCATGGGTTTTGAACTCCAGATAAATGAGCAGAGCATTTTAAAGCCCTCTTCCTAACAGCAGACAAACAGAAAATGCTATCAAATTCAGCTAACAAAATCATGAAAATGCACAGGCATACAAAAAGGAAGCATACCATATGTCCACCAATATCTGGTACAACAGGAACATTAAAAAAACCATTAAGATAGTGTCCCTATTGTGCCCAGGTATACAATAACATATGGTTCATTTCCTGCTTCACTGTGCATTTCCTTGCTTTTGTTTACCATCGCTGATTTAGAGCTCAGTTAGTATTGTTTGTGCGTGCATTTCTTTGCAGAATATTTTAAAATTCTTCATTGTTGCTTAAAATTATTTTTTTTTAGTGTAAGTGCATAGTAAGTATAAACATAAGGTAAGATTTTTTCCAAACCTTAATTAATTGGAAGAGCTAGATTGAATTATTTTAAGGTAGAATTATTGTCTTCTTATTTAAGACCTCACACAATTTGCTGTAATAATGCTACAGAGTGACATTACAAGGTTGTTGTTGGTTTTAATCAATGAAGACTTCCAAAGGCCAGATGTGGGTATCTCTCAGCAGTGTAGATTAAAGGCAAAACAGTAAGGGACTAATGTCGCAGTGTTAAAGAAAGTACAACAAGAAATACACGTGATTATGTACTGATAAATGTCCACCTGCACATGTGGAAAAGAGAAAGAAATCAAGATTTCTGAAAGATTATTCTCCATTCTGGATATTTATTCTTGAAAACATAAGATTAAGGAATCTCAGGATTCCCCCAAATCAGATTAAAATTGTATGTACAACACACTGTCTGTTTCTGTGGTAATTACAGATTTCACATGCCAGGAAGAGCTGAATTTTCTCACACTGGCTCAGTCCTACCAAGTTCTCAAAGGAATATGGTTAATTATCTTATCTGCATTTTGAAAAGAGACATAGGCTGTTTCATGACTTTGATATAGAAAATAAAATTAGATTGATATTAAAAAAACCTCACCAGCTTCCCAAATGATAGCATCAGAAATGTTTACATTAAATAACTGATTATACCAAAGAGCTAATATCTGAATATTTAATTTTGAAAGATAAAAATGCAAGAGCTAATTTAATAATAATAATAAATAATAACAAACATCAGTCCAGATCGACTAGGATTTGCCATCTATTGTCTCACCCATGACAGTTGTGATATGCAGTACTGTTCAAAAAATCATGCGTTATTTCCAAGCATGCATGGAGAAGTGTCATGGGTTCAGCAGTAGAAGTCATTTTTCTCTTTCTTAGCAGCTTGTGCAGCACTGTGTTTTCAACTTTCGGCCTGGGAACAGTGCTGATAACACCAATGTTTATAGTTACGGCTTAGAATGTTTGATTTGACATGAATCTCATGCTGTGCCAGGGAGGAGGGGAAGCCAGGAGGAAGCAGAAACAGGATACCTGACCCAAACTGACCAAAGAGCTATTCCATACCACAGCACATCATGACCAGGATGTAAAAAAACCAGAGACAGGAACCCGGAAGAGTTCAGTTCATGGCTCAGTTGTTGGGTGGTGAGCAGTTGTATCCTCTTCCCTTCTATTTGCCTTGTCATTATTGTTATTGGTGGCAGCAGAAGTGATTTGTGTTATATCTTAGTTACTGGACTGTTCTTATCTCAACCTGAGGAAGTTACATTCTTTTGATTCTTCTCCCTGTTCTCCCCCCCCCTCGGAGTGCGGGGGAAGAAAGAGGGGGGAATGAGTGAGCAAACTGTGTAATTTACGACATAAGCCATGACAAGAAGCAAGGGATCTCTGCTAAAAAGCCAAATTAGAATGAAGACAGGAAATTATTACAAACTTAAGATAGTATCACTATTTCACTGCTATAAACAACACCTCAATTAAAAACATTTATTAACGCATAAAATAATGAATATTCTCAGCAGAATTATAGGTTCCTGCCCAAATTACAGTAGCATGGTTTTATGTCAGCTTCTGATTTAATTAAAACACATTTGCCACTTAGCATTAGGGTGCTTTTACTGACCCTGATTGAACGAGATCATCAGGACAGTGAGAAGAGCGCGCAGCAAGCTCACTGCCCTGGACTTCAAGAGAGCAGACTTTGGCTTCTTCAAAAACCTGCTCAGTAAGGTTCCATAGGATATAGCCCTAGATGGCAGGGGGGGTCAAGACTCTTGGTTGATATTCAAGGATCACCTGCTGCAAGCTCAGGAGCGATACATCCCTACTAGAAGGAAGTGCAGCAGGAGGGCCAGGAGACCTCCTTGGATGGATAAGGAGCTGCTGAGGAAACCTTGAAGGGAAAAAGAGGCTTATAAAAGGAGGAAGCAAGGACAGGTGGCCTGGGAAGAATACAGGGATGTTGTCTGGGAAGCTAGTGACCAGGTTAGGAAAGCTAAGCCCCACTTAGAATTCAACTTGGCTAGGGATGTGAAAGATAACAGGAAGGGATTCTACAGGCACATTGCAAATAAAAGACAAACTAGGGACAACATGGGCCCCCTCCGGAATCAATCAGGAGAACAGTCTATCCTGGAGTTGGAGAAGGCTGAGGTTCTTAATGACTTCTTTGCTTCAGTCTTCACCTGCAAATGCTCTGACCATACCACCCAAGTCTTGAAAGGCCGACACAGGGGCTATGAAAATGAAGACCCTGGGCCCACTGTAGGAGAGCATCTGGTTTGAGACCATCTTTGGAATCTGAACATATACAAGTCCATGGGACCTGATGAAATCCATGTGCTGGTCCTGAAGGAGCCGGCAAATGAAGTTGATAAGCCACTGTCCATCATATATGAAAAATCATGCCAGTCAGGTGAAGTACCCAACAACTGGAAAAAGGGTAATATAACCCCCATTTTCAAGAAGGAGAAAATGGATGAGCTGGGGAACTACAGACCAGTCAGCCTCACCTCTGTGCCTGGCAAAATCTTGGAGCGGATTCTCCTGGAAGGCATGCTAAGGCACATGAAAAACAAGAAGGTGGTTGGTGACAGCCAGCATGGCTTCACTAAGGGGAAATCCTGCCTGAGCAATCTGGTGGCCTTCTATGATGGAGCTACGGAACTGATGGAGAGGGGTAGAGCAGTGGATGTCATCTACCTGGACTTGTGCAAAGCATTCAACACTGTCTCACATGGCATCCTTTTCTCTAAGTTGGAAAGACATCAATTTGATAGGTGGACCACTCGGTGGATAAAGAACTGGCTGGGTGGCCACGTGCAAAGAGTTATGGTCAATGGCTCCATGTCCAGCTGGAGACCAGTAACGAGTGGTGTCCCTCAGGGAACAGTGTTGGGACTGGTCTGGTTCAACATCTCTGTTGGTGGCATGGACAGTGGGATTGAGTGCGCCCTCAGCAAGTTTGCCCATGACACCAAGCTGTGTGGTTTGGTTGATACACTGGAGGGAAGGAATGTCATCCAGAGGGACCTTGTCATGCTTGTGAGGTGGGCTGATGCCAACCTGATGAAGTTTAACCATGACAAGTGCAAGGTCCTCCACCTGCGTCAGAGCAATTCTAAACACAGCTACAGGTTGGGCAGAGAAGGGATTCAGAGCAACCCTGTGGAGAAGGACTTGGGGATTTGGTTGATGAAAAAATGAACAAGAGCCGGCAGTGTGTGCTTGCAGCCCTGAAAGCCAACTGTATCCTGGGTTGCATCAAAAGGAGTGTGACCAGCAGGTCGAGGGAGGTGATCCTACCCCTCTCCTCTGCTCTTGTGAGACCTCCCTTGGAGTATTGTGTGCAGTTCTGGTGTCCTCAACATAAAAAGGACATGGAACTCCTGGAACAGGTCCAGACGAAGGCCACGAGGATGATCAGGGGACTGCAGCACCTCCTGTATGAAGATAGGCTGAGAAAGTTGGGGCTGTTGAGCCTGGAGAAGAGAAGGCTGCATGGAGACCTCCTAGCAGCCTTCCAGTATCTGAAGGGGGCCTATAAGGATGCTGGGGAGGGACTCATCTTGAGGGACTGTAGTGAGAGGACAAGGGGTAACGGGTTTAAATTCAAACAGGGGAAGTTTAGATTGCATATGAGGAAGAAATTCTTTGCTGTTAGGAGGGTGAGGCACTGGAATGGGTTACCCAGGGAAGTTATGAATGCTCCATCGCTGGCGGTGTTCATGTCTGGGTTGGACATAGCCTTGGGTGGCATGGTTTAGTGGGATGTGTCCCTGCCCCTTGCAGGGGGTTTGGAACTAGATGATTTTATGATCCTTTCCAACCGTAATTATTCTATGATTCTATGATTCTTCATGATTATTGAATTAGGTTTCATATCTTTACAAGGCAGAAATTTCTTAGACCCTGTGTAAACTCATGCTCTGTGTGATTCCAGTCTCTAAAAATGTTATATAAGTTCTCAAGCAGTATGACTTTTTCTTTAAATGTTGTATTTCCTTTGAGAGTCTCAAGACTCCAGGTCATTTTTTTTCTTCATTTCTAATTAAATTCTTTTTACTTCCTTCGAACTCATGCAAAATTATGCTTTTCTGATTTTCCTTACAAGAAAAGATATGTGTTTTGCCATATAATTATATATCCTTTGAACTTAAAAATTTGTCTCAGAAGTAATTTCCCTAATACATTTCTGGTATAGTGCATTGCAATAACTAATAATGAAATTTAGTAAAGCAATGGATTTAATATTTTTGAATATGAGAGAAATGTCAGTTTTGATCAAACTTTGCTGTAAACTAGAAGCAACTATTTGCAACTCAGTCATTGTAGTTTTACAAATCAGAACGTGAAATAAGTATTTCTGGAGATTAAATAGTTTAAGTCACCCACTTTAAACGCTTTGAGAACAGCAGAGGATGAACATTTCACAGTGGGTACCTAACATAAGAGGACTCCTTCAGACATTCATTCATAAATTCAGGTCTTGTTAACAGTGAGTTTTTCCAGAAGAAGAATCACTCCCATTTATAACATAACAATTTCACTATTATGGCACATAGTGGGATTTAAGATTACCTTTGAAAAAATCTGTTTTTCTTATTTTTTTTTCCTAATTCTCAGATAATCACACACTTTTGCTCAGTTGACTTGGCATAATGACTTTCTTAAATTCTAATATTTTAGAATTTGATCATGCCAAGTTACATTATGCCCATATTTATAAGAAATAAAATCACCTTTCTGGAAAAAAAATCCCCCACACACAAAAAAAAAAAAAAAACAACCAACTTCCTTTCAACTACAGAATAGAAGAATAATGTATCCACTCTCTTCAACAAAATGGACACAAGAAATAAACAATTTCACATTTTTAGGCAAATGTCAGAAACCTTTTGGCTTTTCTATGTTTGTTTTTTTAGAATACTATGAACACAGTGGAATGAACCATTATCTGTATCATCTGCTTTTACAGTAAAAGAATGCAGAAAAAAGGTGCATTTTTTCACAGCTTGCTTAAAAATTCAATGTCCATCACTTTTTCTGAGTTTTATGTAATTTGTTTCATCTTACAATAAAGGAACAAGAAATTACCATATATTTGAATATAAAGTATTTCTTTTGCTATTGCTAAGCATTCATTAAGACAAACTGCAAATTGGTTTCACCATTATTCTCTGCAAATCATTGAGTTTGCCATTTTCATTGCAAACTCTCAAAATTTAAAAGTAAAAATTGAAAAAGAGATGTCAGAAATTTTAAATAGTGACTGACACAACATGATCAATAGGTTTTTGTGGGGTTTTTTTTATATGGTCAGATTAAACTGTAAAAAAACCCACAGATAAACACCATGAACTTTTAGCTAAATTACTTACTTATAAAGGAGGTAGATATTCTAAGTGACTATTTTAAGACTTGTCAGTAGATAGTAAAAGACTTGTTTGTGCAACATGCTTTAATATTTCTTTACAAAATGTGTTCTGATTGCTGAACACAAAAACGGTTCTTCTAGTCCTAAAAAGGAAAAGATAATAATATGCAGAGACTTTTCTGTTTTAAGAAGTGTGATTTGCATGAAAGGTTTTTTGTAGACATCTTTTTTAATAGCTGAATAAATGATAAGAAAGTACAGCTGGCACAAGCTTTTTTCTCATTCCTTTTTCACATATTAAGATTCACTTGATATAGTAGTATTTTCACCTGCATAATCTCCAGGCCAATAAAAAGCATGATCATTTCCCATCCCAGTAATTACATGGTCACCAGCTTCAATTTAGTTCCATTTACCCTTTCAGCATTCTTAACTTTTAACAGTTGCTCAACACGCATCTTCCTTCCTTTTCTCTTACTTCTTCCAGGTAGGAAAGATATTCAACTCTGCAGCAGACATTTACTTTCCTCCCCTCTCCTCCACTTATCCATTTTCTATTCTCCATCCAAATTTTTCTTGAAACTAAGTGGGCTATTTTACGAATCATGTCAGGTAGGTTCTTTGTTATGTACATACTTTTGCACACTGGAAGCACTACATGAATATTTAAACTGAAAATTAAGTTCTCTTTAAAATAAGGGAAAATCATGGACCCTCAGTAAAATAAACCACATAATTCCCAGAAAAACTACTTCCTGTACAGCAGTATCATTCAATATTATGACTCCTATAGCAATATAACAATTGAATAAAAATTATGCAAGAGTTCTAAGAGGCGCTGGAGAGGTCTTCCATACACCATGTTTCTCTTGGAACATTGCCCAAAATCATCTTTGACAGTAGAAAAGTTTGGTATCTCTTGAAATGGCTGGAGTATAAAGAAATACCGTGCACTACTGCTGTGCTGTGATTACAAGCTTTGAAACAGTGAAAGCAGTTCTTTTAAAACTTGGAAGGCTGAGAGACAGAATATGAATGTGCACATTTCAGTTACTTATTCTACTCCCTTCCATTCCTCCCAGCTTCAAATTCTGACATGATAGTAGCTACTCTCTCACAAGCTGTTAAAGATAGCATGCAGCTAGAAAATTATCTAACTGGAAGTCTGAACCTCAGCTTTCAAGTATCACAAAGCACTAATCTCTGGTTCTGTGGTTTGTAAGGTTTTGACTGCTTAAGTCATGTGGGAGCTGAAGTGAAAAGCAACAAATGATAATGATAATCTGGTAATGTAAAGGTTTCTTTATCTAAGGACCTATCATGTCCAATAAAATACTACAAGTGCTCTCAGGACCAGCAGAATTATCTTAAATATGCAAACAACAGGGGGAAAATATTAATACCTAATAGCAGTTAAGCAGACAAAGACAAAAGAAGACCAAGAGTAAAGCAGTTAAAGACAAAAGATAAAGCACGAACGGATAAGATATAGAGCACTTTTACTTTTTTTTCCTTGTCCAGTTTTCCTAATGTTTTATTTACTTACTAATGTTTATTTTTCATTGAAAAGTAACCTATCCAACCATTTGACCCATTCAGAAGCTGGAGTATATGGAACTGTGATTTTATTGTGTATTTATGCCCAAAAGATGGAAAATTGAAAAAGGCATGTATATATTAAGATGGAATATTAGCAGTTCAAATTATATATATTTGAGGTAAATTTCACATTATCTGCAATTTTATTTGTAATTTTCAGAGATAGAAAAGGTCTTAGATCTTGAACATTCTTGGTTTCTGTGTCAAGATGGAAATCCTGTTTTTTTTTTTTTGTTTTTTTTTTTTTGTCTGCGTAAGTTAATTTCATTGTTATTGAGATTCTCTTTCTGGGTGTTGCTTTGCAATTCCTTGGTTTTTCATATCTCTAAATCTTTTACTACTTCCAAAGAAGGAATCCGTCACAGTATCCCTTAGATGCCTGAAAATCTCTACTTTTTAATAATATTGTTGCAATTAAAAAAAAATCTTCCTAAAAAAATTTCTCCCCCTATTTACACATCAAAAAATAATAGAATATTGTAATGACATATTATGAAGCTCTTCTGTGACCAGAAATGTAATACAGCTTTTTGTTATATTGTTAAACCAAGCAGAACTGATTCAATATATTCTCTTTGTTTCCTGAAAATTATGAATCACAGCAGGTGATTTAAAGTGAGCATCATTCTGCTGGGATTAGAAATAACAAAAGCAGGTTGAGAACACTGTCTGCATAGTAGATGTCAGATTTTAGGAATTTTACAAGCTTGTATAGAAGATACAGAATACACATGATCGTTAGAAGATAAATGACACCGCCAAAGAATATGTAGAAGTTAGAGGCACATGCATTATCATTGTTAAATTTAAGAAGCACACACACACAAAAAAATAAATTAAACCAAATAAGCTATTCTTTTCATCATATGGTTCTGAATACTGTTGGTGCATTGTAAGTGCTGGATTTGATGAACTTTGTGCCAGTACAGCTCCATTAACATCATAAATTGATGCAAGAAAAGTACTTTTGGAAGCAGATGCAGGGACTGCGAGAATGAAGACCCTAGGCCTACTGTAGGAGAGGATCTGGTTCAAGATCATCTAAAGAACCTGAATATGCACAGGTCCATGGGACCTGATGAAATCCATGTGCGGGTCCTGAAGGAGCTGGTGAATGAAGTTGCTAAGCCACTGTCCATCATATCTGAAAAATCATGGCAGTCAGGTGAAGTTCCCAACCACTGGAAAAAGGGAAATATAACCCCCATTTTCAAGAAGGGGAAAATGGATGACCCAGGGAACTAGAGACCAGTCAGTCTCGCCTCTATGCCTAGCAAAATCTTGGAGCAGATTCTCCTGGATGGCATGCTAAGGCACATGAAAAACAGCAAATTGCTTGGTGACTGCCAGCATGGCCTCACTAAGAGGAATTCCTCCCTGACCAATTTTGTGGCCTTCTATGATGAAGATAAAAGTACTGTCATGGTTTAAGCCTATCCGGCATACCAGAACCACACAGCCGCTTGCTCACTTCCCCCCACTCTTATGACAGAACTGATGGACAGGAGAAGAGCAGTTGACAACATCTACCTGGACTTCTGCAAAGCATTCGTGGGCTGGGCTGCACCAAAAAGAGCGTGACCAGCAGGTTGAAGGAGGTGATCCTGCTCCTCTACTCTGCTCTCATGAGACCTCACTTGGAGTACTGTGTGCAGTTCTGGTGTCCTCAATATAAAAAGGACATGGAACTCCTGGAACAAGTCCGGAGGAAGGCCACAAGGATGATCAGGGGACTGCAGCACCTCGTGTATGAAGATAGGATGAGAAAGTTGGGGCTGTTGAGCCTGGAGAAGAGAAGGCTGCATGGAGATCTCCTAGCAGCCTTCCAGTATCTGAAGGGGGCCTATAGGGATGCTGTGGAGGGACTCTTCATTAGGGACTATAGTGAGAGGACAAGGGACAATGGATTCAAACTTAAACAGGGGAAGTTTAGATTGGATATGTGGAAGAAATTCTTTACTGTAAGGGTGGTGAGGCACTGGACAGGGTTGCCCAGGGAGGTTGTGAATGCTCCATCGCTGGCGATGTTCAAGGCCAGCTTAGACATAGCCTTGGGTGACATGGTTTAGTGGGAGGTGTTCCGGCCCATAGCAGGGGGGTTGGAACGAGATGATCTTAAGGTCCTTTCCAACCCTAACTATTCTATGATTCTATGAGCTGTGAACTAACCGACATGCCTACAAAAATAAAATAGGAGATTGTCGTGGTTTAAGCCTAGTCAGCAACACAGTCTCTCTCCCACTCCTCCCCCTTTCTCCCCTCCCCTCTGGAAGGGATGGGTTGGAGAATTGAAAGAATGTAACTCCCATGGCTTGAGATAACAACAGTCCAGTAACTAAGGTATAACACAAAACCACTGATGCTACCAACAATAATAATAATCATAGATAAGGGAAATAAGAAGGACTGAGCAGTGATCTAGCCCTTCTGGGTGACTGCCCCCAGTTTATATGCTAGGCATGACGTGCTGTGGTATGGAATAGCTCTTTGGCTAGTCTGGGACAGGTGTCCTGTCTCTGTTTCCTCCTGGTTTCCCCTCTAAACATTACTGAGCAGCAGCTAAAACCATCGGTGTTACCAGTGTTGCTCCCAGGCTGAAAGTCAAAAACTGCAGCACTGCACCAGCTACTAAGAATGAGATAAATGACTGCTACTGCTGAACCTCGGACAGAGATTAAAAAGCAAAGATTAATTTTTAAGCTCCTTTGTATCTTGGTTTTTAACTTCTTTGCTTCTTTATTATCTTCCACTGTAAAATTTCATATATATATATCTCATTGCAGTCTTTCTTATGTGCTTTCCTATGTGGTTAGATAAGTAACTGCATGCATATATCTGATTAAAATCCTGTGCAAATCTATATAAAAATTCGATGTGACTTTTGGCCAGATTTCAAGCTTCCCAGGGGAAAAATCAGAATTTTTTCCTTTTACTGTTGACCTAACATAGAAAAAGAAGAATTTTCAGAAAAGGGAAAAAAAAAAAAAAAAAAAAAAAAGAAAAAGAAAAGAACATAACTGGCAATCTTAAAGTGAAAATTTTTGAAGAAATACATCAATGTCCAGCTGGAGACCAGCAACGAGTGGTGTCCCTCAGAGGTCGGTGCTGGGACTGGTCTGGTTCAACATCTCTGTCGGTGGCATGGACAGTGGGATTGAGTGCGCCCTCAGCAGGTTTGCCCATGACACCAAGCTGTGTGGTTCGGTTGATACACTGGAGGGAAGGAATGTCATCCAGAGGGACCTTGTCATGCTTGTGAGGTGGGCTGATGCCAACCTGATGAAGTTTAACCATGACAAGTGCAAGGTCCTCCACCTGCGTCAGAGCAATTCTAAACACAGCTACAGGTTGGGCAGAGAAGGGATTCAGAGCAGCCCTGTGGAGAAGGACTTGGGGATTTGGTTGATGAAAAAATGAACAAGAGCCGGCAGTGTGAGCTTGCAGCCCTGAAAGCCAACTGTATCCTGGGTTGCATCAAAAGGAGTGTGACCAGCAGGTCGAGGGAGGTGATCCTGCCCCTCTGCTCTGCTCTTGTGAGACCTCCCTTGGAGTATTGTGTGCAGTTCTGGTGTCCTCAACATAAAAAGGACATGGAACTCCTGGAACAGGTCCAGACGAAGGCCACGAGGATGATCAGGGGGCTGGAGCACCTCCTGTATGAAGATAGGCTGAGAAAGTTGGGGCTGTTGAGCCTGGAGAAGAGAAGGCTGCATGGAGACCTACTAGCAGCCTTCCAGTATCTGAAGGGGGCCTATAGGGATGCTGGGGAGGGACTCTTCATAAGGGACTATAGTGAGAGGACAAGGGGTAACGGGTTCAAACTTAAACAGGGGAAGTTTAGATTGGATATGAGGAAGAAATTCTTTGCTGTTAGGAGGGTGAGGCACTGGACTGGGTTACCCAGGGAAGTTGTGAATGCTCCATTGCTGGCGATGTTCAAGGCCGGGTTGGACATAGCCTTGGGTGGCATGGTTTAGTGGGAGGTGTCCCTGCCCCTGGCAGGGGATTTGGAACTTGAGGATCTTAAGGTCCTTTCCAACCCTGACTATTTTATGATTCTATGAATATAACTATTTCCCAACAGTCTTTATGTAGCAGAAGAGAACTATATGAATTAGGGTGTTGCACAAAATCCAGAAAATCTTATTAGAAAAATGTAATAAGTAACATTTCCATATAGAAAAATCCCCAGTGTAAGAACAGAATCTAATGTGGGTTGTAAAAATCCGCCTCTAAAGAGGATGGTTTCAGGTGGGTGAATTGAGAGCAAGATTGATTCAGTGAGAAGTGATCATCACAGAATCAATATTCAAAACAGAAAAAAAATTCATATAAGAATGGCTAACTTTTGATTAGCTAGTGACAAGTAGTTTTTAAATAAGCTGAAAGCAGGACTGGAGGTTGAAAACTTTTGAATTGTTCCACTTATAAAATTAATTGCTTTTCAATTATCCCAGTGATTTTGAAAGGGAAAAAGTTGTTAATTATGCAGAATTGAAAAGTGGTAAGGTAATGTAACAATGCTCTGGAATAGAAAAGAAAAAAATATTAAAAATGAAATTGATAGCAGAATAGTTATCAGAATCATAGAATCATAGAATAGTTTGGGTTAGAAAGGTCCTTAAGATCATGTAGTTCCAATGTCCCTGCCATGGGCAGGGACACCTCACACTAAACCATGCCACCCAAGGCTTTGTCCAACCCAGCCTTGAACACCGCCAGTGATGGAGCATTCACAACTTCCCTGGGTAACCCATTCCAGTGCCTCACCACCCTAACAGTAAAGAACTTCTTCCTTATGTCCAGTCTAAACTGTCCCTGTTTAAGTTTGAAACTGTTCCCCTTGTCCCTTTACTACAGTTCCTCATGAAGAGTCCCTCCCCAGCATCCTTATAGCCCCCCTTCAGATACTGGAAGGCTGCTAGGAGGTCTCCACGCAGCCTTCTCTTCTCCAGGCTCAACAGCCCCAACTTTCTCTGCCCGTCTGCATACGGGAGGTGCTCCAGCCCCCTGATCATCCTTGTTATTATGGTATTTGTCATGGGTTCAGCAGCAGCAGTAATTTTTCTCCTTCTTAGTAACTGGTGCAGTGCTGCGTTTTTTCGACTTTCGGCCTGGAAACAGCACTGAGAGCACTGGTGTTTATCGTTATGGCCTAGAATGTTTTGGTGTGACCAAGGACTTTCTGAGTCTCATGCTCTGCCAGGGAAGAGGGGAAACCGGGAGGAAGCAGAAACAGGATACCTGACCCAAACTGACCAAAGAGCTATTCCATGCCACAGCACGTCATGCCACGATGAAAAAATAAAGAGAAGAGAGCCCCGGAAGGGTGGGGGTGCACTGCGTGGTCGGCCTTGGTATCGGGTGGTGAGCGATTGTACTCTTTTCCCTTGTATTTCTTTTGTCATTATTATTATTGGTGGTAGCAGTAGTGATTTGTGTTATACCTTAGTTACTAAACTGTTCTTATCTCAACCTGTGGGAGTTGCATTCTTTCGATTCTCCTTCCCATCCCTCTGGGAGAGGGGGAAGAAAGAGGGGGGAGTGAATGAGAGAGCGACTGCGTGAGTTATAGAGGCTTAAACCACGACAGTATTATATTTATACAATAAAATTACCACATCTTGAATGCTGAATACAATGTTTACTGCATCTGAGAGGAAATCATACAAACCAGGAAAAGGTTTGCAGGACAGCAAACATGTAAGCAAATGTATGGGATGGCTTCCACAGTTCAGGATGCATATAATGGAATAAACAGGAGCAGGTCACAATCTCTAACAGAGAAAATAGGGAGCATCAGAAGAAATTAGAAAAAGGCTGTTTTGATCCAAGAAAGGATAATTTTTAACAGAACACAATTATGTCTTAAGACCTCTTGCAGGAGGCTGTTACAAAAGCTTTACAAGAGTCCAGAAAGCTACTGAATAACTTAACAGAAGAAAACTCAATATAAGTCTTAGAAGATACCATCTCTGACTGAGGAGTCCCTGAGTTTGACTTTCCAGGAATCTGGCACTACTCCTGAGACGTATGTCTACCTGTCTGCTTTGCTCTTACAGACTTACACAAATCCACTTTTTTCCACCACTAGGAATAGGAATACCGGTTTACATGGAACTTTGTGTGGTGCTATTCTGTTATATTCATTAAGCATTAATGCGGATAGAAAACATCTGGAATTCAGATTTTTTTTGTTTAGTCTGATACTTCAGTTTACATGAGAAGAATTATAAATGTGAAATACATTCTGGTAGGACTTGTAGAATTTATTTCTTCAGTTATTTTTTTCTCCAACTACATTTAAGACGCATAGCCTCAGTGACCAGTGTTTAACTTTCAGACTTACAAGCATAGGATTTTATTATACATGAAATCTGTATCAGTGTTTCAAAGTGCTGGAAAAGAGAGCATAGTCTTCTGTATTTCAGAAAGTGATTTCTTTCTGTCCAGTAAAATCCAGTGGTATTTTGAATATGTTATAACTTTGTGAGTGAGATTAAGTTACACTTTCTTCTTTGGAAGACATCCAGCTATATTCACCATTATATTTCAGTACAATCAATGTTAATTTTCTTACTACTTTGATGAATTTAAGTAATTAAAATAATTCTATTTCCTTTTTGAGATTAAATGTAGCCTAACAAAATGTCAAAATAACATATTTCTCACTTAAGAATTAAAATCCATTAGAATAGCACTGTACTCCAACAAAGCTGTACCTTGTTAAGATGCACAAAACTTGAAACATCACAACTGTCTTGCAACTTCACTATATATGCTGCAGTTTCATATAGCATAGCTCAGTTGACACAATTTTTGCAGCACTGCTTCTCTAGTTCTACACTTTCCCATCACCCTAACAGCAGATATTTCATTTTTCATATCTTACGGAACCAGCTCCAGTTGTAAGCTTCCTCCTTAAAAGGGGCCATGGCACTAGAATATAGAAGTACATCTTCTAGGCACTTATAAAGATCATTAATCATTCAAATGGCAGGTTTCCAGGACCTTCTGCAGAGTGCATTATTCCTTTTTAATCCCAGCAGTTGGTCATACATCACTTTCTAACTAGGGTACTTCTTTCACGCTGCTTTCCACAATCTCACTTTCCTATCGCATCTCTTAATTGCAACTGTATCAATTTCTTAATTATTCTGAATTCATATACATTGCAAGAAATGACAAGTTTTCTTTGCAACAAATGATAAGTTGTTTACTTCTGGGTAGAAGTATTAATTTTTTCATTTAGCTCTCAAACACAAAAGCTATTGTGATCCTGAAAATTTCCAATTTGTCTATTTAAAACTACAATGCAGTAAAGAATATACATTTATATTTACTAATTAGCTTATTAAATAAAAACAAATGTCATCAAAACTTGATTTGCGTCAAGTAAATAGTTTTGCTTAAATTTTAAAAAATTGTATTTCTTCAAAATTTAAATGTTGATCATCTGTTTCCTTATATGTAGGCCAGTGCCTGCAAATACAGAAGTTTTATTGAAAAGTGACTCTACTACAGCTACTGCTGTACTGATGGGATTATACTGCATCCTGGGGAATTAAGACAGATTGTATTATGTGAGACTTGTCACAGAATTTTAGTTGGTAATGGTGGTCACTATGCATCTGTGATGATGCTTCAAAAATATCTCATGTTTGCTGTGGGTATTTTTGTTTGCTGCTATATCTTTAAACATATTTCCAGTGTAGGCAAGCAGACAAAATCAAATATTTAAAAGGACTCAGCAGCTTCTTTCAAGAAAAATGTATAAGATTCACTGATCATTTTTCACAAGTGACAGTAAATGCAAGTCACAGTAGGAGGCTTTCAAGTATGGAACTGATGAATGGCAAACATGTTACCATAAAAAAAGTGTATGTAATGTAAGTTTTAACATTTTGCAAACACTGCTGAAAAAACCTTTGTAAAAATGCTTCGCATTGCTATCTGAAAACCGAAAGAAAGTGACTCCTCTGCTCTCCAGAATAAAATATAAATGAAATATGTGCTGAGAGGTGATAAGCACATCTAAAAGACTTAATTAAAGCTCTCAGGAATAAAGAAAAGAGGTACCGACACAGAAACTGTCATGACAAATTATCTGTTGAAGAAGTTTTAAGAACCAGAAAATACACAGTTGACTAAAAAAAAATGTTTTAAAACTCTCACCAAATACAATTATCTCATTAGAACCATTCTACGCATTTAAAATGCTCAGTATAAGGTCAGCCACTTACTCTGATGTATTCAGAAAAGTTGAAATTTAAAATGATTTGTAAAAAGAAGCGTCTTTCATTTATACCCGCTATGCAACCAGTGTGGATCTTTCAAAAACATTGCCATAAAATTATTTTTCAAGATTATAATATTTAATATCAGCAGTAAAGGACTTGGCTGTTTAATTACCATGATATTAATTCTATTAATCATTCTGCAAATGGTGCCTGTTTTTAGTGACAGAACAATTTCAGGAAAGATCAAGTACTCATTTTAAGAACAACCATGCTAAAACTCTATCTTTTTGATTCTTTTATTTTACAAAATCATCCGCTATTTCATGCTAACTTTCAGAATAATACACTGGTTATCTCTATATAATAATTTGTGAATGAATTCAAGCCATGGAAAAAAATCTGTTATTACATTATAAGATGCTTAAGAAGATTTAAGAAAGCTATATATTATAAAGCTGTATGTGTTATAAAGCTCTAAGAAGCTTTATCGCATTATAAGAAGCTAATTGTAAGAAGCTTAAGAAAAAAAATCACATATTGAATCTGTTGTCCCAAAATATATTAGTGATTTTACCAAATACTTGCCCCACTAATGAACTCTAAATAGTAAAGCAAAATAGAAAGGATGCATCTTGTTCATGGACTCATATATCAGGTTTTTCCTTTTGTATTTCTTCTATTATGAAGTCAAAATTCCTGTGCTTACCAGGGTAGCTATTTAATTCAGATACAAAATACGAAAGAAGATAATGGTAAATAATACTCTTTGTAGGTAAGTAGATAATAGTGTACATACTGTTGGTATTGAAGATAATCAGCATAACATAAAAATATCATTCTATATTGAATTTATCCAAACCCATAAAAAGCAAATAAAAAAAATAGGTGATGATGTCAGCATTGCTATATTGTAAGTCAGTGAAAAGAAAAAAAAACAAAAACCAAACAACAGACATGGATTATTGAATTATTAAATCTTTTTTCTAATATAGAAAGTTACTTCTGTGCTGATAGTAAATCACTAGCATAAACAGTTTAGCAACTCTTAAAGCTTTAAAGAAACCAATGAAAACTTAATATGAGGGGCTAAGTGCAGAGAAGTAGGCTATAATTTCAACAGATCATTGTTCGAAAACTACTGTTTGGCCTTCCAATTTAATAGAGGGGGCAAACACAATTACAGAGTGTTCTCTGCAAATCAAAGAGCACAGAAACTGTCTTTCTGTTATGTTCTTCTAAATGTTCATAAATAACCCATTCAAAACCTCCTTAGGTTTGCTTCTGCTTTGGTTCTATTAAACATCAGAAAGCTAAAAACTAGTGATGAGAATTTTTTTTAGAGCTTTTATGCATGAAAACAATATAGCAGTGTTTTAGGAAAAGCCTGCTCAAAATCAGCCTGTATTTTTAAATTTTAGAAGTATCAAACAAAAACATTTTGTACAAGTGTATTTCTCATCTTCAAAGAGCTATAGGTGAAAGTATTCAAAAAGAATGGAAATTTGACACAAACATTTTCTAATTTAATAAAATGTTTATAAAAAAAGCTTAAAAAGAAACAATATTTATCATTTCCTTTCCTTATTTGATTTCTTAATTAAATTCAGGACCTGGGGAAATACGTTTTTCCTTCCACATCTGACACGTAATTCCTCATAATCTCCATGAATGAAAACAAGTTCTTCAAGGTTTTAATAAATATGTCATGAGATAAATTCATTGTTGATGTCAATCTAGAAAACATTAAATTTTGAGAAAGAAAGATAAGGAAAATATATTTAATTACAAATTTAAATTTTCTGGAAGATTGATTCAAAAGCTATAGAAAAAGAGTAATAGTATTTCCTTACTTTGCGGAAGTTACTAGTACCATGATGTTGTACAGTTTCTCCTTTCTCTGGGTTTTTTTCTATCTGATAGAATAAGTATGCAAGACCATGTCTTTGCAAAACTATTAAATAATCACTCAGTGCTCTTGGCCCATATTCATTTGATACAACATAAATCAATTAGAAAAATACAAACATAAAATAGAATCAGAATAGTTAGGGTTGGAAAGGACCTTAAGATCATCTAGTTCCAAACCCCCTGCCATGGGCAGGGACACCTCACACTAACTCATGTCTCCCAAGGCTCTGTTCAACCTGGCCTTGAACACTGCCAACGATGGAGCATTCACAGCTTCCTTGGGCAACCCATTCCAGTGCCCCACCAACCTAACAGTATCCAGTCTAAACTTCCCCTGTTTAAGCGTGAACTCATAACCCCTTGTCCTCTCACTACACTTACTAATGAATAGTCCCTTTCCAGCTTCCCTATAGGCCCCCTTCAGATACTGGAAGGCTGCTCTGAGGTCTCCATGCAGCCTTCTCTTCTCCAGGCTCAACAGTCCCAACTTTCTCAGCCTATCTTCATATAGGAGGTGCTCCAGTCCCCTAATCATCCTCGTGGCCTTCGTCTGGACCTATTCCAACAGTTCCATGTCCTTTTTATGTTGAGGACACGAGATCTGCACACAATACTCCAAGGGAGGTCTCACAAGAGCAGAGTAGAGGAGCAGGATCACCTCTCTCAACCTGCTAGTCACGCTCCTTCTGATGCAGCCCAGGATACGGTTGGCTTTCAGGGCTGCAAGCGCACACTGCCAGCTCATGTTCATTTTCTCATCAAACAACACCCCCAAGTCCTTCTCCGCAGTGCTGCTCTGAATCCCTTCTCTGCCCAACTTGTAGCTGTGTCTGGGATTGCTTCGACCCAGGTGTAGGACCTTGCACTTATCGTGGTTAAACTTCATCAGGTTGGCATCAGCCCACCTCACAAGCATGACAAGGTCCCTTTGGATGGCATCCCTTCCCTCCAGCATATCAACTGAACCACACAGCTTGGTGTCATCGGCAAACCTGCTGAGGGCACACTCAATCCCACTGTCCATGTCCCTGACAAAGATGTTGAACAAGACTGGTCCCAACACCGCTCCCTGAGGGACACCACTCGTTACTGGTCTCCAGCTGGACATTGAGCCATTGACCACAACTCTTTGCGTGTGGCCATCCAGCCAGTTCTTTATCCACCAAGTGGTCTACCTATCAAATTGATGTCTTTCCAACTTAGAGACAAGAATGTCATCTGGGACAGTGACAAACGCTTTGTACAAGTCCAGGTAGATGACATCCACTGCTCTACCCCTGTCCATCAGTTCCGTACCTCCATCATAGAAGGCCACCAAATTGGTCAGGCAGGATTTCCCCTTAGTGAGGCCATGCTGGCTGTTCACCAACCACCTTGTTGTTTTTCATGTGCCTTAGCATGCCATCCAGGAGAATTTGCACCAAGATTTTGCCAGGCACAGTGGTGAGGCTGACTGGTCTGTAATTCCCCAGCTGATCCATTTTCCCCTTCTTGAAAATGGGGGTTATATTTCCCTTTTTCCAGCCATTGGGAACTTCACCTGACTGCCATGATTTTTCAAATATGATGGACATTGTCTTATCCACTTTTTTTAGCAAATTGTCATGCTCATTGAGATGGTATCCTTGTGTTCCATGGTGTCCAGCCTGGTAGGCCAAAGCCATCAATATTTTAACCTCTAAATTAGAGGAAGAGTTGCTGTTTAGTGTGCTCGCAGCCCTGAAAGCTAACCGTATCCTGGGCTGCATCAAAAGGAGTGTGACCAGCAGGTCAAGGGAGGTGATCCTGCCCCTCTACTCTGCTCTCATGAGACCTCACTTGGAGTATTTTGTGCAGTTCTGGTGTCCTCCACTTCAAAAGGCCATGGAAGTGTTGGAACAAGTCGAAAGGAGGGCCACAAGGATGATCAGGGGACTGCAGCACCTCCGATATGAAGACAGGTTGAGACAGTTGGGGCTGTTGAGCCTGGAGAAGAGAAGGCTGCATGGAGACCTCCTAGCAGCCTTCCAGTGTCTGAAGGGGGCCTTTAGGGATGCTGGGGAGGGACTCTTTATTAGGGACAGTAGTGAGAGGACAAGGGGTAACAGGTTCAAGCTCAAACAGGGGAAGTTTAGATTGGATATGAGGAAGAAATTCTTTACTGTAAGGGTGGTGAGGCCCTGGACTGGGTCACCCAGGGAAGTTGTGAATGCTCCATTGCTGTCGGTGTTCAAGTCTGGGTTGGACATAGCCTTGGGTGACATGGTTTAGTGTGAGGTGTCCCTGTCCCTGGCAGGGGGGTTGGAACTAGATGATCTTATGGTCCTTTCCAACTCTAACTATTCTATGTTTCTATGAATAGAATCAATGAATTCCCATGAAAACTTGGGACTCATTTCCCAAGACCTACTGATCCACAGTTTTTTGAATTGTTGCCTCCACTATGACAAGCTAATAAAAATATCTATTTAAAAAGGGAAACAAAATAGAATAGAATAAAAAAGAATATATTAGAATAGAATAATCAAAAAAAGAAATATCCTTTCAGGCTATTTAATGATCCTTCTGCAGTGGCTACAACCTCACATGCATCATTTCTTTTAGAGACAGCTTTCAAATAATCTTTCCATTTTGAATTCAATGCAAGCATAAAACATTAGCGACTTTGCTGAAGGTACAATGCATCAAATTTTAGTTGCAATTTTGTTTCTTCCACAAGAGATAATACTGTAGAGTGCGCACCCATCAGATTTTGCACCCTTTGGGCTTTGTTAATTCCAAATCTCTAAGTATCTAGCTTTATGTTATTGAAACCTTCACCAATTGTCATTCCCTGAATTGCTGGATCTACTTAAATACATTTATTTTTTTTTTCAGCAGAGTTATTTACATTATTATTTCAATACTTATTCTACACATTTGTTATTTAATGCTTTTGGTAAACTAAATGACTATATAATTTTAATTAATTTTTTTTCATCCTACAGTGTCTGTAAATAGCTAAAGAAATATGATCAGCTCCTTGGCTGAAGGTTTTTGTTCTGTAAATACAAAACATGAAAAAGAAAACCAACTTAGAGTAATTAATATCTAAATATTGCCTTAACTTGAATGTTTGATGGCTATTAGGAAAGGCAGGTTTTCAGTGAATGAATGTTAAAATAGATCAGATAAGACTACTGCCTCTGTAAGCATTTGAATAATTCACTTTTCATACAGTCTGAAACCTTTCCAGATGTTAAAATTCATTTCAAGAAATGAAGACTTTATACTTTCTTTTCAGATTTTTCCTCCATGGAGGTAACTTGTATACTTCTAACAGCATACTGAATGACACTGGGTAACTGATTCATAAGATCACACTGCATTTGAAGAGATCCCTTAATACAGAGAAAACACTTAATTTAGTTCTTACAACCCTATATAATAAAAAATTAGGTTTTTTTTCTCGTAAAGATTAAGACATCGATCAGTTAAATCAGAGCAGTCATTCTGAAGAGGGAAATCTGCCTTCTCCTCCTCCCTAGTCCTTGGAAGACGTACTGACAAAAAGATAGAGAGTTTGCCTCCACAGCCATTTTAGGTACAGGCAAGTGGCAAGTGATACAGAGCTGCAGATTTTATCCTCCCCTCAGCACGGGGAAAAAGTGAAAAATTCAAATTGTGGAGGAAAAGTACGATGGAAAAGTAAATATTATGGCTAGGCTGTCCTATTGCCTGTTGCTACAAAACTTATAGAGGTATATGGTTGAAAAATCAAATCTCTTAAAGGCTAAAAATTACAGAACTGAGACCTCCAACATTTTTTTGTGCACGCAAATTTTACTTATATCACAGTCTTACATTCATGGTTGAGGACTGTCTCCCTTTTCCCATCTGCCCTGTTAATCCTTCCTTCTGCTTCTACTCTCCCTGCCCCATCTTCTCCTACTGTCTGGTTCTTTTAATTTTCCTTTCTATTTTGTCTCTGCCCCCAGTTCCTCCCCTCTGCAACATGCCAGGCCCAGCCCTGCTGCTCTTTGACAGTCTCAAACATGCTGTCCTTTCTCAGGGTGTAGATGTCAGCAAGTGAGGTGTGCAAAACGCACAGCAGAACCTGCACTGAAACACTGTGTCTTCTAGGTATCCTCTGTGGCTAGGAGGAACAGTTGTAGCAAATACTGTAGTACCTTGCAAGTCAGGATTGACACACGCCAGGTACACAGAGAAGCTACCAAGCAGTTTGCTGCAAAACAAGTCTCCAGTGAACATGGGAAATTGATTTCTACAGGCTTCATGAGAATATTCAAGTTTCCATGGGGAAGGCAAAAGGCATATACTTGACAGCAGAATAATTGATCTAACTAATTTTAAAGTCCCTACTCCAAAACACTGAGTGAGAAGGTTTAAGAATAATTTTAACGTAAGTAAACCTGTGCATTTTCCTGTAGGCTGCCAAACCCTTATAGCAGATTTATATAGCTATATACAAACACAGAGGGATGCACACGTATCTTCAGGCCATCCAGGACAATGTAAGGGTCTCATAGACATCTGCCCAACTTATAAGCAGATGACAGGCAAAGGGTTTTAAGTGTTACTATTGTTATCATATACAGGTACAATGATTACTATAAGCATAAACTGATTTTTTAAGCAAATCAACATAAGAAATAATGATTTTTTAAAGTATACAAGCAATCATAGGAGATTTTGAAAATAGAAGAGTCTGTTAGACTGGTAGGTTCAATGTCCTGAATATCAAGATTGATCTTTCCTGTTGCCTACAAGCTGCTTGTGCATGCTACCCTGCTGGAGCAGAGCTTTGCAACATTTATGGGTACATTTTTACTGATGTCCACAGGGGTGTTGTGAAATTCTTTTTGCTACCAGGATGCTCTTTTCCAATCTACCAAACACAGAAATAGAACTGTACACATTGCACAGCTGCGTTTTTCATTAATTTCAGAGACCTGCAGGTTTCTTAATAGCTTCCATGGCCTCCTCTGGCTTAAAGCTTGAAGTGATTACAGGAGCTAAAATGTTGTCATCCTTCCCTTGTAACATGCAGAAGAAGAGTACATGAAGCTATGACATGCTTTCCAATGTGCAATAAAGCTAATAGTACCATGCTCATTGGTGAAATTAGAATGGGAAGAACTGAGACACTGTTGATTCATCAATTTCAAAAGAGATGAATTGCCTTTGAAGGGGAAAGCCCTGCGTTTTCCTGCTGAGCTTGTTCTGAAAGCAAATATACATTACGTTATATTCTGAAATATAATCTTAAAATTACTAATATATTTCATATTGTATTATACCATGCATTATAACAAGCTAATTCATTTAGTGATCATGTGGTTTAGCTTATTTTGTTTTCCATCTTTTTGGGCAATGCCTAATATCTGTAAGTAATGGGAAATACACTAGATGAATAACTAGTGAAAAAGAAGTTCAAAGGACAAATGAGTGAGTCAAGAGTCTGAAGTACAAAACAGATGAGGTTGACAAAAGTCCTAAAGCAAGCTCTGTAGCATTGGTTTGTCAACTGCCTGTAGAAATATTTTTTCAATGCAAAACTAGCTCATGAAAGATGACAAGATGTACTTGAGGAAGAGCACTGGGTGGTGCAAATTGTGAGAGAGAAATGTATAGAATGGTTTTGCCTTTCCTTTTGCTCTAAGTTCTTTTTGGTGGCAATTCTGTTACTGTAGCAATTTTTAATGAAAAAGACTCACAGGTATTAGTTTAATCTCTTAAACTACAGAAGAATAATACTAGAGGAAAACATTTAAACCTGGAGGTACAGGAATCTTTCTTCCAGTAATTATCTGGGATTTTCCTCTACTAGTTTGAGGTTTATTATACAGTTGCTAATTTCTTTTGAAAGGTGACAGTTTATAGATCTTAGGATAGGAAGAGCAATACACAGAAAAACATTGACTGCTCTCTGTGTTGCCTGTATGCCCTCTGTATTCACTTTTATACATTAGTAACAGGCAAATGTATGGGTTGCACTATGACAACATTACCTAAGAAACTAATTTCAATGTTGAAAACTTAGTTAAGATACTTAGGAATAATATTTGAACAGCTTAAACTCCTTCCTGCTATAGAATCTGGCACATAACTGTTTGAAAATTATTGCTTGTAGTACATGGCACATGTAGTAAGTACTGAATTAACTAACAAAAATAGATACATAAAGAATACCAAAATTTGTATTTTTTATACTCATTTTAGAAACCTGTTGTTGATAAAAATGATACATATGCAATTTTATATTTTTAAAAATGTATAAAATTTATGGATTTCTTTATAAAGATGCATGTCATTAGATTTTTCCATTATTTTTATGCATATATATAAACATACCACTGCAATAGCTTTAAAAGATGAATATGTTAGTCAACACGGTACGTTTTTAGTGTGAGGATTCCCCCGGCCACTCAGATAGTATTAGTCATTTTACAAGAATACATACATGAATCCTAGCAAAGTCTGACTGGGAATAACTGACTTGTGTAGTAGAAGCCTTAATCCTGGTTTTAGGAGATTTATACCCCTTTCCAAATGGTTTGTTTACATATGCTGACTCTGGCTTGTTATACGTGCAAATGCCCAATCCCTTTCCAATCTTGCTAATGCCTTTGAGAATGCATCCTTTAGTATCAGTGGTACCACAGGCCTGACATATACCTCCTAATGATTGGACCCTGCCGTTTACAATGTAGATTGGTTGTGACAAGGGTGCTAGGAACTCAATAAAGAGTATTACATATGATTGTTTTCCTCTGGTTTTATTTTGTTATGAAAGTGTCATAGAGAGCAATTTTTACATTCCTAACACTGGTGCTTTATATCTGGGAAGGTTCTTTTTGTTCCTGGGGTTATTATTTTGCTCCTCATTCATTTTATCCTCTGCGGAACAGACATGTTAGCACTGGAATACACATATCATTGCATCATATTTCTCTAGCTACTTCTAGGTGCTTTTTCATTACAGGCACTTCAACAGCTCTAGAATACTGTCATTCATGGTTACTGTGTTGAAGATGACAATATCTAGCACATAAATAGAAAAAACAAAACAAAACTAAAATAAAAAAAAAACCACAAAATCCCTCAAACTGCTTCCTAAGTTCATTAAAATAACACATCACTGTTTGAGAAACAGGCTTAAATTGCTTTACAACATGTCTCAGAAGATGGCTTTGTGGCCTCACTACATTGAAATAAAATCTTGATATTTCTTTGTTAAAAGGAAAAAAAAAAACCCAAAGAAAAATTCCCCCCAAATAAAAATAATGGTTGCAGCTGAAATTGATAAATTCTGAGGTACAATACTCAGCATCAAGCACTCTTCTAGAATTTCCTGATAATTATCTGCCATTTCCAGCAATTTTTTCCATACATCAGCTTGCAATCTGGATGATGTTCTTAGCCATCTGATTTAATTTTAGTTAGTCATGCAAAGAGCAGGGAGTCTTGGCCAATAGGTAAAAATACTGACTAATGAAGTATAGGATCTGAACAGTAGCTTTTATTTTCTCCATTCACACTCATTTGAAGCCTTCAGAACCTTGAGACATGTTACACAAACTGAATCAGGACAGAAGATAAAAGTCGGGCACTTTAACAGAGGAAGAAAGCAGCAAGACTGCCCCTGGAACAGGTCAAGATTTCTTGGTGCTCTCTGTGGCAGCAAGAGTAAGCCTGGGCATACAAAAAGGGAATAGGGGATGGAGAAAGAGTTGCTAGCTATGCTGTTTTGCATGGAATGTTTCAATTTGCCGTAGGCCATAGAACTGATGTGCAGTTTGAGCAGAAGCTATTAAAATACGTCATGAAGATGGCCCAATTGAACAAAATGCTCATCTAACTGCAGTGCCAGCTATTGAGACTCTAGCTCTGAAAGATGACAGTAAGGCATATAGCAGGAAAAAGCAGAAAAAAAACCCCATACTTTTATGCTGCCATACCTTTGCTTCTGGTTCTGGGAGATCCAGCAACCTCAGACTCAACTCAGCAGGATGAGATGCTGCTGAAAGCAAAACAGTTCGCGTTCTAAAGATGATTGTCTAGACCATGAGTAACCAGGTAAAAAAATAGCTGTGATTGAAAGATAGAATTGTGTAAGTAGCAAACATGAATTTTAAAATACAAGAAGTGCCATGACAAAAAAATAAAATAGAGTGACACTTGAGAAGCCAAACTTAAACTCTATAATGAACTTTAATTTGCAAGCTCTGAATGAGAAAAGAAGACAACATTTTAATTTATGTAATACTGAGGAGGTGTCCACTTATTCTTCTCTCTGCCTTCCTGGTTTCTAGAAATACATGGGTCAGACTAAAATAATGTAATAAAGACCAAGAATGGGGGTGAGAAGAGGTTTTAATATAATATCGTATTTCTTTTTGTATTTTGTTCTTTCAACAAACAGTCTGTGCAATGAAGCATTGACTTGGTGGGAAGGTCCTACATGGAATACAAAGCTCATAAGTTTTTTAATAACATATTTAGTAAACGAATGTGCAAGAAAGTTTTTTTCACAGAGCTCTAACATGTTAACAATTATAGGCTATAATCACATTTATTTTTGAAAAAATATGGTAAGCAATATCATTTATGTGTATGATAATTTATTCCTTATTATTCTCTGCTTCTGCTATGCTCATAGCTACTCAATAACTTGCAATTTTATATATAATAAGACAAGTTATTTTTCTCAGAGAATATGACATGCTGGATTTCAATTTACCATAATTACTTAATCTCCAGTGATTTACTTATATGTAGAGTTGTTATATCTTCACAGAAATAACCAAAATTAATTGCATCTTATTAAGAGTAATTAGGAGCTGATCAGTTAAAAAATTCTTAATAAGACTTACCCTCTTTTCAGCAGGTTTCCCACTTCACCTGCAGTGTTATTGTTTTAGAATACAAACACAAAAAGTTTTACCAATATATTGCCATGGAAGACTCGGAATAGTTCATGTCACAGTTAGAGGAATACAAAAATGTTCTGATAATTTGAAGGAAATACTGCTAGAAAAATACTGATAGTGTGATGGTCAAGAATCATTAACAATCTGGGGTTTATTTTTGAACAGTTGTACATTTAATTATCAAAGCCAGTGGGCAATATTAATGCCAATTTCAAAGAAGCAAAACACTGCTGGAAGTTCTGAGCCAACAAGCGAATAAATATCTCATTTAAGTCAGACAATCTAGGTTAATCAGGAGTAGTCCACAGTGCTACGGAAAATGCTGCAGTCAAGAAATAAAAATGATTCTTCAATTCTCTATGGTTCTTGTCATACTGACACATTCCTGCAGAGTACTTTGCCCTTCATTAGCCCCTGAAGTAATTCCAGATCTCATGCAGAATTACAAGGGGCAAGACCTAAATGGATAAAATACACATAACTACTACATGTTATTATCTGGATAGTTTTCATTTTTTTTATTTAATAAACTTACATGACAAGCTCTTAAAAGTTTAGGCTTATAATAATTTACCCAAAAAAACAAATATACGAGTCTAGAAGAAGTAATTTCCTTAGGTTAAAATCACAGAATCGTAGAATACTTAGGGTTGGAAAGGACCTTAAGATCATCTAGTTCCAAACCCCCTGCCAGGGACAGGGACACCTCCCACTAAAACATGCCACCCAAGGCTATGTCCAACCCGGCCTTGAACACCGCCAGCGATGGAGCATTCACAACTTCCCTGGGCAACCCAGTCCAGTGCCTCACCACCCTTACAGTAAAGAATTTCTTCCTCATATCCAATCTAAACTTCCCCTCTTTAAGTTTGAACCCATCACCCCTTGTCTTATCACTACAGCCCCTAATGAAGAGTCCCTCCCCACCATCCCTGTAGGCCCCCTTCAGATACTGGAAGGCTGCTAGGAGGTCTCCACGCAGCCTTCTCTTCTCCAGGCTCAACAGTCCCAACTTTCTCAGCCTGTCTTCATATGGGAGGTGCTCCAGCCCCCTCATCATCCTCATGGCCCTCCTTTGGACTTGTTCCAACAGTTCCATGTCCTTTTTATGTTGAGGACACCAGATCTGCACACAATACTCCAAGGGAGGTCTCACAAGAGCAGTGTAGAGGAGCAGGATCACCTCTCTCAACCTGCTAGTCACGCTCCTTCTGATGCAGCCCAGGATACGTTTGGCTTTCAGGGCTGCAAGCGCACACTGCCAGCTCATGTTCATTTTCTCATCAAACAACACCCCCATGTCTTTCTGTGCAGGGCTGCCCTGAATCTCTTCTCTGTCCAACCTGTAGCTGTGTCTGGGATTGCTTCGACTCAGGTGTAGGACCTTGCACTTATCGTGGTTAAACTTCATCAGGTTGGCATCAGCCCACCTCACAAGTGTGTCAAGGTCCCTCTGGATGACATTCCTTCCCTCCAGCATATCCACCGAACCACACAGCTTGGTGTCATCGGCAGACTTGCTTAGGGTGCATACAATCCCACTGACCATGTCACCCATAAAGATGTTGAACAAGACTGGTCCCAACACCGCTCCCTGAGGGACACCACTCGTTACTGGTCTCCAGCTGGACATTGAGCTATTGACCACAACTATTTGCGTGCGGCCACCCAGCCAGTTCTTTATCCACCGAGTGGTCTACCTATCAAATTGATGTCTTTCCAACTTAGAGACAAGAATGTCATCTGGGACAGTGACAAACGCTTTGCACAAGTCCAGGTAGATGACATCCACTGCTCTACCTACCCCTGTCCATCAGTTCCATAGCTCCATCATAGAAGGCCACCAGATTGGTCTGGCAGGATTTCCCCTTAGTGAGGCCATGCTGGCTGTCACCAACCACCTTCTTGTTTTTCATGTGCCTTAGCATGCCATCCAGGAGAATTTGCTCCAAGATTTTGCCAGGCACAGAGCTGAGGCTGAATGTTTTGTAGTTCCCTGTGTCATCCATTTTCCTTTTCTTGAAAATGGGGGTTATATTTCCCTTTTTCCAGTTGTTGGGAACTTCACCTGACTGCCATGATTCTTCAAATATGATGGACAGTGGCTTAGCAACTTCATTTGTCAGCTCCTTCAGGACCCGCAGATGGATTTCATCAGGTCCCATGGACTTCTGTACGTTCAGGTTCTTAAGATGGTCTCAAACCAGATGCTCTCCGACAGTGGTCCCAATGTCTTCATTCTCTCAGTCCTTGCGCCTGCCTTCCAAGACTTGGGTGGTATGGTCAGAGCAATTGCTAGTGAAGACTGAGGCAAAGAAGTCATTAAGAACCTCAGCCTTCTCCAAATCCAGGGTAGCCAGTTCTCCCCATAGCTTCTGGAGAGGGCCCACCTTGTCCCTAGTCTGCCTGTTATTTGCAATGTACCTATAGAATCCCTTCCTGTTATCCTTAACATCCCTAGCCAAGTTGAATTCTAAGTGGGCCTTAGCTTTCCTAACCTGGTCACTAGCTTCCCAGACAACATCCCTGTATTCTTCCCAGGCCACCTGTCCTTGCTTCCACCATTTATAAGCCTCTTTTTCCTTTGAATTTTCCTCAGCAGCTCCTTATCCATCCAAGGAGGTCTCCTGGCCCTCCTGCAGCGCTTCCATCTAGTAGGGATGTATCGCTCCTGAGCTTGCAGCAGGTGATCCTTGAATATCAGCCAAGAGTCTGGGGCCCCCCTGCCCTCTAGAGCTATATCCCATGGAATCTTACTGAGCAGGTTCCTGAAGAGGCCAAAGTCTGCTCTCTTGAAGTCCAGGGCAGTGAGCTTGCTGCACACTCTTCTCACTCTCCTGAGGAGCTCAAATTCAACCATCTCATGATCGCTGCAATCAAGGCTGCCCTGGAGTGTCACATTTCCAACCAGCCCTTCCCTGTTGGTGAGGACGAGGTCAAGCATGGCACCTCTCCTTGTCGGCTCCTCTATTACTTGCAGAAGGACGTTGTCTTCCACACAATTGAGGAACTTCCTGAATTGCTTGTGCCGGACCATACCATCCGTCCAACAGATATCAGGGTGGTTGAAGTCCCCCATGAGATCAAGGGCCTGTGAGCGTTAGGCTGTTCCTATCTGTCTATAGAGTGCTTCATCCACCGAGTCCTCTTGGTCAGGCAGTCTGTAACAGATCCCCACAATAATGTCTCCCATCGCTGTTCTCCCTTTAACCCTGACCCACAAACTCTCTATCGACTGCTCACCTGTCCCCAGGTGGAGTTCCATATTCTCCAGCCTATCCCTAACATAAATAGCAACTCCCCCTCCCCACCTACCAGGCCTGTCTTTCCTAAAGAGCCTGCAACCTTCCATTCCAACACACCAGTCGTAGGAGCCATCCCACCATGTTTTTGTGATGTTTACTATATCATACGCCCGTAGATGTGCACATATCTCTAATTCCTCTTGTATGTTCTCCATGCTACAGGCATTTGTATAGAGGCATCTGAGCCAAGCTCCAGTTGAAGCTGGCTCATTGGCTGGAGCAGCTGGAATATCTCTACATTGCTCTGAACGTTTATTATAGATGCTGGCAACTGACTAGATGTGTTAGGATGGAATGATGCCTGCCTCCCCCAACACCTTTCCAAATGCTGGAATGAAATAAATCTACTTGCAAACTCCATTAATTTTTTGAAATTACTATTTCATTGTACAGAAAAACAATTTTAGCTAACATTTTTTTTAAATTACAGTAGAAATTGCATTAGTGTTCTTGGATATTATTCATATCATATAGAAGTATATCTTTAGGAAATACTAAAAAGTGAACAACTAGTTAAAATTTTTTCCTTCAAAAAAGGAAGATCATATTCTATATCATTTTTCCATCTTTACTTTCTAAGATACTTTAAGATCTCTAACTTATTTTGTTCATAACATTCATAATGTCACATATCTTTTTTATACTTCTAATGGGTATTATAAAAAAACACCACACTAGCCCTCCAGTCTAGTATTATATATCAAATTCAAAACCATTATTTCTTCATGGACTGTTTTTGCTTACATAGTTTTCTTATTCACTTTTACAGCATAGAACTTAATCTCCATTTAATGAATCTGAAATAAAGTTTTCATCCCACTTCCAGTGGTCAAATTATACGGTGTTTTCTACTTGAAAGCCTCACTAGTGTTTTGGGGATTGAATAGCACAAAATCTGTTCCTTTTGCCTGACTATTATATTTACAGGGTCAGGTCAATATCACCAGAAAATTGAACTTAAATTAAAAGAAATAAAATCTGAAGTATTTTCTTGGACATTTCTACTTAATATAAAATATAAAGCCCATGGAATTAATGAGCAAGACATACATTACATATAAAGCATAGGCAAGGTGTAGTAAGTTAAAATAACCAAACATTCTAGCCAATCTGTGTAAGTCAGTGTTCTGTGGTCTGCATGAATCTTAAATAAACAGGGATAACTCCGCTGCATTAGATACTCTGTGATTTACAATCTGGTTTTCCCGCTGCTGCCATAATTGAAATAAAACAGTATTGAAGATGGTGATCCATAGTATTAAAAAATAAAAAATGAAAAGAGGGAGACAGAGTGGAAGGGGGTAGGATGGGAGGGAAGAGAGAAAGAAGGGATGAGAGCTTGAAGACATGAATGAGCTAATATTTCTCTCTCAACAGCTCTGCATTTTTGTACACTTGCCTTGATCTGGCAGAACTAGGATTTGTCAACTTTCAGGATACACTGAAAATCACAATTTTCTTCTAAATGTTTAGCCAAGACAGCTGTGTCACTCTGAATTGTTACAGCTTGTGTGAAACATACTGAATCATCACTATACTTATTTTTTTAAATTAAAAATATTTTGAAGTGTATTTAAGGAGATGCTTGTTTTTACATGATTTCACACCTATCAATTAAAGAAATTATTCCTGTACACTGTAGTGTCATCAAAATGTTCCAAGAAACTATATTAGAGGACAGATGTCAAGTTAAAAAACAAATTATTTTTTATAAGTTGTCAAGGGTTTTATTATCTTAACCTGCTTTGCTAAAGATGTGCACATTTTCTCATATAATTGAAAGGTGGTTTGTAACCTTTAATTAGTAAAGTGCACCAGCATGGTATTAGGCTCTTATTCAAATCCCAGAGAGAAAAAGAATCTAGAAAATCTTTTTTCCTCTGGGGATTCAAACAGGTAAGTTAACAGGTATACTATGAACAAAGCCAAAACCCAAATACAGATTACAAGAATATCTGAAGCATATTTTGCTATATTTTATTTCCATAACATATGAAATGCAGAATTTAGACTTAATAAGAGAATATACCTTTATTATCACTAGGCAAGCTTGTTCAAAGGGAATCCCTTTATAGTAAACTGAGAGGCAAAGTATTATACCAAGGTGACAACCAAAGCTAGACTCCTGTTCTATCCTGACCATTTAGTTTATATCACGGAAAGTTAGGGATGGTAGTGTCACTGACTAATACTAGTTTCTGTGAATATTTACTCTTTAGAGTCATATATATGAATACATCAATTCCTCGTATGTTCAGCTCACTTTCTACCCACTGTTGAATGCTATTTATATAAGGACACAGAAGATATATTGGTTTCAGAAAACACTTGGAAAATATTTGAAGTTTCACGGAATATATATTTTGACAGCTATTCCACAATTTACCATGGGCAGCGTCATATAGGTTTTTATATAAATGTGAAATATCAATCCTGCTTTGGTCTCATTTTTTAGAAAATGGACTGTTCTCCTAAATCAATTTCTGAGCTACTAAGAAATACACACTTGAGGTAACTACACTGTAACTGCCTCTTAAACTTGGTAAAGAAAAATAGTAGTATTTAAAAAAAATAATAAATTCAATATGTCACAGTTGTGCCACTAATTGTTATACACAGCTATGCTTTATACGAAAAACAGACATTATTGATCAATCAGTCCATTTTAGTTATTGTTAACTTGTTATTTTTATGGAAATAGAAAGACTACAGCCACAAAATATTAAGATGATGAATTCAACAAAAACTTGATCTATCAAAACACCAAACCTCCCCTTTTTTCTACCTCTTTCTTCCTCAGTCACTTTTTATCTTCCAAAAGATATATGTTAAAGATATGTTTTGGAGAAACTTGAATGTACAGAAGTCAACTATGATGACTGTGGAAGCCTTATTGAATGTCGCAGGGCCAAGATCCAAGATCCCAAGAGGGGTTGTCTCCAAGGGAATCATATAGTAGGCATCTGCTTCAAATTGAGACAAAAAGGCCAACAAAGCGATATTTAGTTCTATTAAGCAAACTTTGGACCAACAGAATCTGGTTCTTATGGGTGACTTCAACCATCCCAGCTATCCAGGCATTTCTTGGAAGAACAATACAGCAGCTCACATGTCATCCGTCAAGTTCCTGGAATGCACAAGGGTTTATTTCCTCATGCAAATGTTAGTTGTGCTGACCAGGAGTGATTCACTGCTGGCCTTGATACTTACAAGCTGAGGAAACCTGTTATCTCAGTTAGTGATAGCTTTGGCTACAGTAATCACAATATTTTGGAGTTTGGGATCCTGCAGAGCACATTGAAGGTTAGTTCTCAGACAAAGGTTTTAGATTTTAGAAGAGCATACTTCAGCACACACGGACCTCATCTAGGAGGGATTCCATGGGAAGTTTCCACAGAGAATAAAGAAGCTTGTGAGTGCTGGAAGATTTTCAAGAACTCTCTGCTGGAAGCACAAAAAAGGTCATTCCCGTCAAAGGTAAAGGAAGTAAGTAGAGCAAGAGACCCCCTTGACTTAACTGCAAGCTTCTGTGTCTGTTCAAACCAAAACAGAAACATTCCAGAGATGGAAAAGTGAATGAAGAGAACTACGTGGGCATTGCCAGGGTGTGCAGAGATGCAGTTAGAAAAGCAAAAGCTCAGCTTGAGTTCAAATTAGACAGAGACATTAGAAACTACAAGAAATGGTACTTCAGGTATGTAAACAACAAGCAAAACCAGAAGGAAAATATTGGACTGCTTTTAAGCAAGAGAAAAGAATTAGTCACCAACAGAGCTGAAAGGGTAGAGGTTTTCAACACTTTCTTTACCTCTGTCTTTATCAGCACTGTTGGGCCACAGCCCTTGGGAACAAGAATCCAGGTTGATGCAGACACAGATTCACTGTCAGTGAAGGAAGAGTTGGTATGTGAACTATTGCAGGAGCTTGAAAATCAGTGGACCCTGACAACACTCACTCAAAGGTGTTAAGAGAGATGGCTGATGTCATTGTGAGGCCACTCTCCATAATCTTTGAGAAGTTTTAGTGATTAGGAGACATCCCAGAAGACTGAAAGAAGACAAATGTCACCCCCATCTACAAGAAGGGCTCAAAGGATGTTCCAGGAAATTATAGGCTCATCTATCTTACCTCTGTACCTGGGAAGATTATAGAGTTAATCCTCCTAGGGGTTAACACAAGGCAAATTAAACAAGAGACTGGGGAGAGCCAGCACAGATTAACCAAGGGGCAGATCATGTTTAACCAACCTGATCGCCTTCTACAACAAAGTAACCTGGTCAGTTGATGTAGGGCTAGTGGTGGACATTATCTACCTGGATTTCTCCAAGGCTTTTGATATGGTTTTCCATAGCGTCCTCCTAGAGAAACTGACACGTTATGGTCTTGATGAGTGGTCTGTGCAGTGGGTGGGGAGCTGACATGCTGCATACAGAGGGTGGTATTAAATAGCTCCTTTTCAAACTGGCAACCTGTCACTAGTGGGGTCCCCCAGAGATCAATATTGGGCCCAACACTATTCAGCGTCTTCATAAGTGATTTGGATGACGGGATCAAATGAAGTTTGTCAGTGATACCAACTGAGTGGGGAAGTGTGCACTTTGCAAGGGAAGAACTGGGTAGGCTGGGAGAATGGACTAACAAGAACCTTATGAAGTTCAACAAGGACAAGTGTAAGGTCTTGCACATGGGTAAACACAATCCAGGATCCAGGAGCATGGGCTGGAATCTACCCAACTGGGGAGCAGCTCTGTGGAAAGGGACTTGGGCTCCTGGCGGACAGCAATCTCAATAGGAGTAAACAGTGTGCAGTTGCTGCAAAGAAAGCTAACAGGGTGCTATTGATTGATGCCAACAAGAGCATCACCAACAGAGATAAAGAAGTCATTTAACTCTAAAATTAATCTCTGTGCCAGGAAACTATCATTATTCATGAGTTACATTAGTATTCATGAAAGATCAAAAATTCAAGTAAGAAATCAGAAACTTTATGGGGAGCATGAGACATCACTAGGGGATGACAACAGTGGAAGTAAGTCAAGCAGCCTGCAATTTTTTAAGATCAAATAAACAACAAATATGAAAATCTTTTCCTATTATGTGATGCAAATATATACTTCAGCAACATTAGAAATGAAAAAAGTTGGGGTTTTGTTGTTGGTTTCATTGTTACAAAAAACCCCAAACAATACTGGCACAAAATAAAGCCAGCACCTCAGCTATTCCAAAAGCATTTAGGTCTGAAGCAGGCATTCTCAAGATTAATAACTTAATCAGACAGTCTGGCAGTTTAATACATAAACACAGCCATTACAGTACAATAAAGAAAAATCAGAAACCCAAAGCCCAGCCTTCTCACTCCGCATGCTGAGTGGTGTCACTCCTGAAAGTAATTATACGGTGCTATGATACGTATAGCACAAAATTTTGTGTTTAGTTGATATTTCTAAATTACAAAAAAGCCAACACGGAAGCCATAGTTTTGAGACATACATTTTAATCATTGTTTACTGCAAGCATTTGCAGCTTGTATTAATTTTAAAGAGCTGCATAAGCAGTGAATTCCTAGTCACCAAACTTTTAGTTAGAAAAAAAACCAAACCCAAAACCCTGAAAGACTCAAAAAAACAACTTTATGTATTCATGATTATTTATATATTTTTCAGTTCTCAGGGTTTGATGATGGCCTCCAGCATATGAAATAATATCTCTCTGGAGCTCAGATAGTGGAAAAGCACGAGGATCTAAGCCATAGCTAACTGAAAACTCAAGAAGAGTAACTGATTTTGCAAGCCACACAAGGCTGTCTACTGACCAATATCTGAGAGTCTTTATTAAGCCAACACAATATCACAGTTCAAGAGAGCTAAAAATTTGACTGTTCACTCTGGAAATTGTATCTTTATGAAATATTCCTATGGATTTTTCTCAATATGTCTAAACAGGTTCCTAAATATTGTAAATAAGAATTTCTCAGCACTACTACGAAAATCAGTGCTGCATTCTGATGAGACTTTCAGATATCTTTTAAGTAAAAAAAGAAGAAAAGCCCCCAGAACTGAGCAGTAGATTAAGCACATGTTGGTGGTGTGAATGTCAAAGAAAGAACTTTAGCTTCTGAAAGAGAAGGAAAACAATGAGAAAGTTAATGTGTGATACAGTTAGTTCATTCTCCAATTAATTACATTATAACCTCAAATTGTATCAAATTTCAGAACATCTGACATGTTACATAAAGATGTGTTGATGAATACATCATATTATGATACTAAGATCTCTAACCTTGAGTCCTAAGAGCACCTAGGTTCTGATTCTTCTGAAAACTGTTCATTTTACAAACTGTCATTTACAATACAGGTCAGATGAACTATGGAAGCTATGTTATAACTGCAGTAAGTATGAACATCTTGAAGCTATGTAAGTATGTCTTCTGTCATAAACCAATTTCCTACAGAGGACAGGACAGAAAAAATTCAACTTGATTTTCCAATCAGAACCTTTGAAAAGAAAAAGCTCAGACGAATTAGTACTTGCCTATGTATTCATCAAAAGAAAAGAGAGAAAAAAAACCCCAAACAAACCCAACCCTATAGATTTGAACACATAAATTATTTGAAAGCACTTGTTCTTATAGTGAGTGCTTCCATATGTAATCTATTTCTCTTTAATTACATCTCAAATGAATCTCTTTAGCATTACTTAACTAACTGCTAAAGTGAAGGAAATTTGAATCAGAATGGTTTGAGTTTGGAAAAAATGGTTTGGAAGGGACTTTAAAGATCATATAGGTCCATGGACAAGAGCACCTCCCACCAGACCAGTTTGCACAAAACAAGCGCATTCCAACCTGTCCTTGAATACTTCCACGGATGGGGCAGCCTCAACTTTTCTGGACAACCTGTTCCAGTGCCATACCGCCCTCACAGTAAAGAGCTTCTCCCTAATACCTAATCTAAATCTACCCCTGTAGGCTTAAAGCCTTTCCCCCTCGACCTGTCCCTCCATGCCCATGTTAAATGTAGGTCCCCTTTAGATAATGGAAGGCTGCTCTATGGTCTCCCTGAAGCCTTCTCTTCTCCAGGCTGAGCAGCCCTAGTCTTGAGCCTGTCTACAGAAGAGAGGTGCTCCAGCCTTCTGATCATCTGGTGGCCCTCCTCTGGACTCACTTAAGCAGGGTGGAATGCAGTACTCCAGGTGGGGTCTCATGATAGCAGAGTAGAGGGGAAGGATCACCCCCGCCAACCTGCTGGTCACCCTCCTTTCGATGTAGCCCAGGATATGGTTGGCTTTTTGGGCTGTGAGTGCACACTGCTGGTTCATGTTTAGCTTTTCTCATTAACCAGCACACCCAAATCCTTTTCCTAAGGGCTGCCCCCTATCCACCTGCTACCCAGCCTGTATTGGTGTTTGGGATTGCCTCAACCCAGGTGTAGGACCTTGCACTTGTCCTTCCTGAGCTTCAGGATGTTAGCATGGGCCCTCCTCCTAAGCTTGTCAAGGTGCCTCTGGATAACATGTTACAGGCTGGCATGGTATGTATGTCTTGGGTTTTGCCTCAGTCACCACAGTATCTCTAAAAATCATGCTAGTAGCTAATGTATAAACCACAGCCAAACTGCTTATCAAATGCATTTCATGGAATATCAGCATAAAAAGAAGTCTCTATTCAATTTATATTCTGCCAAATAAATCCACTACATTAGAGATAATTTAAAAATGAACATGTACTGTTTTTACTTCAATAGCTCTAAAAAATTAGCTTTTTTTTGTCTGAACTACCATTATGATTACTAATTGCAAAATAAGAGATCTTCTGTACTTAAATATTCACACTGAATGTTATTTGACAGACATGAAATGTTATCACAAAACCAAGCCTGGAGAAATGCACTGAAGTAGGTCATCAAATATTTGCTTTTCAATTTCAAAGTGGAACAGGAAATTGCTAATCTGAGTGAAGAAAAGCAACAACCCCACCCATGGCCTTATCACTGAGCTATTACAAGGTGACAGGAACACACAGGAAATTTCAGAGTATAATAATTTTTTAAGGACCAGGTATTGTTGCCAAATATGAGTAGCTCCTAATTGGAAATATTTAAGAAGAAAATTCCAGTGAAAAACTTCTTTTCAAGTGTGTTTGTAAAGATATAACTCTTATTTAATGATGTGGGGCTTATTGGCAGGAGTATAGTGTACAACAGCACAGTATGTCTAATGTGAACCTGACTGAGTCAGTTATTAATAGATCACATTTGATGGAGCACCTCCTGTATGAAGATAGGATGAGAAAGTTGGGGCTGTTCAGCCTGGAGAGGAGAAGGCTGCATGGAGACCTCACAGCAGCCTTCCAATATCTGAAGGGGGCCTACAGGGATGCTGGGGAGGGACTCTTCATTAGGGGCTGTAGTGATAGGACAAGGGGTGATGGGTTCAAACTTAAAGAGGGGAAGTTTAAATTGAATATGAGGAAGAAATTCTTTACTGTAAGGGTGGTGAAGCACTGGAATGGGTTGCCCAGGGAAGTTGTGAATGGTCCATCGCTGGTGGTGTTCAAGGCCAGGTTGGACAGAGCCTTGGATGGCATAGTTTAGTGTGAGGTGTCCCTGGCCATGGCAGGGGGTTTGGAACTAGATGATCTTAAGGTCCTTTCCAACCCTAACTATTCTATGATTCTATGATTATTGATTTTGATTATTTACCTGAAATTCTGGATTTAATCATATCTGTCTCTAGCCCTGCAAACAGCTCAAAACACTTTTTTGGTTTGTAGTGTTAATTTTCACCATTGGCTCCCCACTTTTCTAAAGGACATAGGCTTGGGTAACAGATTCATGTGAATGTCAAATTCCTGCTTTCTTTGCTTTCTCCTATTTTGAGCTTAATTTTTTATTCTAATTTTGACATGAATAATTTCTTAGTACTTTTGGCTATGTACTGTTCTAACAAAATGCACCATTGCAAAGAAACTAATTATTATGACTCCCATTATAAATTCAGGGTGAAAGTGCCTTCATCAATTCTTGCTTCAGTTCACATAGAGAAACCATAGTTTTCACATTAGTGACTACTCTAAATAGAGGGTAGTAAGAACAAGGAAATAAGACCCAAAAGAAAAGAAAAAGCATTCCTCTTAGCTGGAGAGCTGGATGCAATGTGAGAAAGAAAGTGATTCCAAGATGCTGTTTCATTAAAAAATAAATTGGAACCTAGTAATAGTAGTAGAAACCTGAAATATCATCTGAAAAATGGCAGAGACAATATTTCTTTTTATTTTGTTTACGTTCCAATGCAAGTGCTTCTATACTGGATTTCCATACAACGTGAGTTTTTTTAGCAACCTTATGCAGTGGCATAACTAACATAGTGGAGGTATATCTCATACTGGTACACAATGTAGCACTGAATCTGTAATATGTCCAAATGTTGGTTTGCTATTTGTATTACCTGTCATCCTTCTGGAAGCATAATTGGATTTCACTATAAAAAGATTTTAGGTTTTTCTTTAATAGTCTTTCAACTTTCTTCACTTGCAAGTGCAAACAATTGATCTGAATTATTTTGATGACTGCCTACGTTATAAATTAGAAATGCCAAAGAAAAGTAAGATCATCAAGCTATAAATATGATAGTAGTATTGAAATATCTAGCTGAATATAAAATTTAGATCTCAGGTCTTTCTGTTCAGAAGGTAAAGGCTATTCTGACAATGAATATTGCTTGCTGGAAACAATGGATAAAACAACACTACTTTGTTGTCCACATATGCATTGAAGCACCACCCAATTCAACATTTCTCATTAGTGTGAGCTATTATTTGACTACAAAGTTCATACAGGCAAAGTTCATGTGGGCCATATATATATAAATTTACCCAATTTCTGACTTTGTCTGTGGAAACCTCATGAAGTTTAACAAGACCAGATGCAAGATCCTGCACCTGGGCCAGGGCAATCCCAATCACAAACACAGGCTGGGCAGAGAATAGATTAAGAAAAGCCCTGAGGAGAAAGAAGAGGGGGTGTTGGATGATGAGAAGCTCAACATGAGCTGGCAATGTGTGCTTACAGCCCAGAAAGCCAACCATATCCTGGGCTGCACCCAAAGAAGTGTGACCAGCAGGTTAATGGAGGTGATTCTCCCCATCTGCTCTGCTATCACGAGACCCCACCTGGAGTGCTGCAGCCAGCTCTGGGGCCCCCAACACAAGAGGGATGTGAACCTGATCAAGTGAGTCCAGAGGAGGGCCACAAAGATGACCAGAGATCTGGAGCACTTCTGCTATGGACACAGGCACAAGATTGGGGTTGTTCAGCAGGGAGAGGAGAAGGCTCCAGGTAGATCTTACAGCAACATTCCAGTGCCTTACAGGGACCAATAAGAAAGCTGGAGAGGGTCATTTTACAAGGGCATGCGGGGATAGATCAAGGGAGAATGGCTTTAAACTCGAAAAGGGTAGCTTTAGTTTAACTATTAGGAAGAAGTTCTTTATTATGAGGGTGGCAAGGCACTGGAACACATTACCCAGAGAAGTTGTGGATGTCCCATCCCTGGAAGTATTCAAGGGCAGGCTGTGTGCAGCTTTGAGCCACCTGGTCTAGTGGAAGGTGTCCCTGCCAATGGCAGGAGTCTTGGAAGTAGATGTCCTTAAAGGTCCCTTCCAAATCAAACCATTCTATGCTTCTATGATTATGTCAGAGAAGTGCCATTAATAGCAGTGAGACCTCAGCCCTATGCTATATCCACATACTTAATTCCTAGAGAAAAGTTTTATGTTGTCTAAAAGTCTGTAGTCCCAGTTTTGTTCCAAGAGGACAGGTAGGTTTTGGAATTGGTGTGGTGCATAAGAGTCAGGGAAATTAGATTTTTGGAGATCACTGATTTTGAATTCTCATTTCAGAAAAGATAGCCCTGCTTGAAATCTGACCCTGCTGAACTCATTGACTTCATAAGACTAGGATTATAACCAGACTTTTAACAAATGATATTTCCCCATTAGCTTGTCTCTTCTCTTAGTCTGAATAAAAATGAGCTTTGAAAGTAAACATTCCTTCCATGCAGAAGGAGAAAAATAGAGGTTTTCTTTGTATTGTGCATTTGCATTTAAATTGCTGCTATGAAATATGGGGAACACATTATTATTTCACTTTTTTCTCTTAATAAAAACTCATACTATCAATATTCAGTTATTGTGCTTCCTTCATTATTAGCATGGCAGTAGAGTGAGTTAATTAGTCATGTTAATAAAATGTGACTGGTCCCTAAAAGATAATCATTAAGCAGAAAATTGCAGTTTATCAGCAAAATACTAGCTTTTCCTCCTGGCTTTTTTTTTTTTTTTTGATTTTTCCTTATAAAAGATTATTAGATTACTAATTTTCTCATGGATTTGCTTTATTTATGCTAAAATTGGATAATAGTAATTTTTCCAATATACCATTTGTTGTTTATTAAGGATCTATCAAGGTTATTTAATAGAAATAACATTTTTACTTATTAGTTATGTATACTCATTGAGTGCTGATGTGAATGTGTGGATTCAGCTTTATGAAACCAACAGAATTTACTTAAATTACCAGTTTGGTGCATGTGGACGTTTCTCATCATTCCAGTTTCCTGAAACAAAGCTTACCTTGAATGCTGGATTAATCATCACTTATTCTGATTAATAATGGTGAGTATTTTCCTTTCTCATCACTTCTGTTTATGTCCTTTACATGTGTATTTTTTAAAAGTAAGGTGGGGGAAAGAAACTTTGACAATACATTAAGACTAAGCAGAGTGGTGACTGTAGCCATATCCATTTGTCCATCACTTGTATTGTCATTAAATTTGCACCTAGATTAGAATTGCAGATTAACTAAGAATAGTTAATGCCAATTTTATGCTTGTGTGAGGCTAGAAACCATTACCAAATACTAAAATGTACATTCCATTGTACACAGCCAACCTCTTCCCCATTTATAATCCTTAGATTCTGCTATATTCAAATTATGGGGGAAAGAGAAAGAGTAAGAAAAAATAGAAATGAGATATGATAATTATATAAAGTACCTGCTCTTTACTTCTTAGTTTTAAACTGTTAATACCATAATTTTAATAATATTCTTGGGGTTGTTTTCTTTTTTTTTCATTTTTTTTTTCATTACTTTTATGTGTTTTATATTTTCAACAAGAAATTCAATATCCACTCACTGACAAACAGTGGTACAACCAAAACACAAGAACATTTTGCTGTAGAAAGCAAACTAATATAAAATGCAAAATGTTGCCAATTCAGTTGGATTTAGGAGGTGATTGTATTTGTCAAACAGGTTTGCCGTAAAGCTACACTTATAAAGTCTTCTGTCCCTAACCTCACTACTAATGTCACAGTGATATAAGAAAACTCAAGAGTACATTACAGACAATATATAGGATTCTGCCTTGTGTATTTTGTGATTCTAGTAAGTGATTCAACACACTAAAACACAGTCTACAATTGTTTTAAAGATATTTAAAAGCTTGCTCATTCCTCTCTACTATATTAAAGTCAAATGTGGCTATTGGCTATGTCCCTGGATTAGTATAGATTCTTCCAGCATATATGTGATTTTTGTAACAATATAAATGAGATGGGCATGTCAAACTGTTCGCATTTTGCTTCTTTACTTCCCCAAGAGAAAAAATAGTTCTACCTGATGCATCAATAATACAATCTTATATACCTAACAACAGGTTTCCATGATGAAAAATTTACTAAGTTTAACTGATGATAAAATAAATTCTAATCTTACAGAAGGCTTCAGTTTATTGCCATCGAAGTTTTACAGAATATTTTTCTTATGAAAATTTTTACTGAGTGCTAAGGCAGTAATGAAAACGAGCTTTTCCTGAAATATATATATTTTTAAAGGATATTATATTATGTTTTATCAACTCTAAGCACAAGAAAGTTGATACTTCCCTTAGCAGAAAATAATAAGAAATTTTAGAGACCACTCTCAAAATAAAATGAAGACATTTTTATGGGTACTACTTCATGACCACATGAGAAGAACAGATGGTAGGTGCATACAGATGCTGCTAAAAGGCAGATGACTACTGCTCAGTGTCAGGTCTTGAAGTAAACCATATTCTAATTAATGGGAATGCATTGTCATTGTAACAGGCAAACAGTAAAATAAAACTGAAACACCATAATTTCTAGGAGGAGATGCATGCTCTAATCAAACTAAGCAATGCTAATTATTATATGTAAATTTTTATAGAGTCAAGATAACACAAAGTACAAACCAAATTTGTAGGATAACAGTTATAAGAAATATGTCCTTGCCTTGACAAGCAGACAGTCAAAGATGTCATATGCTATAAAAAGGACATGAAAATGCATACCTTAAAAAAGACCCATGCAAAGTATGATTATAACAGTTATAATTACATATGAAGAGAAATACAGACTTTTATTAAAGACAACAGAAATATATGCATCTGCTAGGAAAGAAGAGTAGAAAGTTAATAACATTATGGAGTAATATATAAAATCATGTCATTCTGGTGATCTATTACTCAGCAAATTAATCAGAAAGGCTAATAGAGATATTTTACCCATGTTAGTTACTGAAAAAAACTTAAGTACTGAAAAATACTTGTTTTCCTTTCTTTTTTTTTTTTTTTATACCTTTTTTTTTTCAGGTAAAACACTAGATGAAAATATTAGTCCAATATTGAAATACACATTATCTTCTACCTCACTAAGATTATATAGGCCTAGTGCCCATTGTTTCTCTTGAAATATGAATTAATTTAATAGTGAATAATTATAATTGTTATTAATTATAATTGTTATTATGTAAAACAAGCAGACAAACAAACAATAAATCCAAAACCTTCCTCTATGACTGTGGAAGCATTATAAGCAAAATTGACAAGAGAAGGTCACTCTTTTGTCTGTGCATGCTGCTTTGAATTATTCTTTTGTTGTATTTTCTCTTTCTCTTGTTTTATATTATAGAATACAATGAAACTACACAACTTCACAGTAACCGGACCAAGCACAAGCTGCTGTTCCTTGGCATTGCTGCTGTTACGTGATTCAAGGGTGTTTCCCTGCTCCTTTCAGAGTGTAAATACTTTTTTCAAAGTTCGAACATCCTATCCTAGGGGTTATTCAGTGTCCTTTCACAGCAAGAGTTCCTATTCTCAGATCCACTCACTCAAAGTGGTGAACCTGTAGAACCTTTATAAATTTTTGAAGTTTTGTTTCCATAAATATACAAATATTTTGGTTCTGAACACATCTAAATTGAAAACTCAAAGTAAGTCTTTGATTCAAAGATCTTCAGATGATAAGGAACATGTTAATTTCAGAGTTGCACAAAGGTAACTGAACAAGGTTACATCCTGAAACAGACCCAAAAAGTAAGTTTATGGGTATCTAACCTGCTCTGGTTTTTCAACAAGGGATGAAAGCACCCATAACATTAAAACTTCTAGAAATATGTATATTTTCTTACAATATGAATGCCTATAATTCAATAATGTAAGGGGTTAGCAAATACTTATTCTTAACATTATGAGATTTTTATCTAAGCTAGGATTTTTGTATGGTCTGTGTCTTTAAGTAATGTGATTTATAGCAGCAGCAACAACAGCAACGGCTACTTCCGTTTGCCACACTTTAATTGATAGGAATGATTGGGATAAAAATCTAACTATTACATCAATCTACTATTAGTGTTCAATTCCCACTTCAAAAATGTCCATACTTCTGAAAAACAAGTGCTATGTCATTCAGCTCTTCATTTTGGACATCTCAACAACAGATCCTCATATTAACTTTGAATGACAGCCTCTAATGAACGGCAACTCCATTAAAATGGAATGGTAAATCTGTTTACATATGTAATTCATCTAATCATTTTGCAGATGGAACATTTAATCTTGGACCACAGGGAAAAATTATAAAGTAAACATCCATGATTTGGACAGCTACAGAAATTATGTCTATTTATTTTGACTTCAGGGTAATTGTTTTTTTCAGAACACAAACTCAAGGATACCTTTTTTTCTCTTCTTGAGAGACAAATCCACTTTGACATGCATCAAGATTCTATATTGACCATAGAAAAGTATATATAGTGCTACTGTACATCTAGCATCTTGTTCCTGCTTTATTCCAGACACATATCCATCTTGTCATTTCCTTTGATGGTAGAGACAGGTATTTTCCTGACTGTAAAAGAAACAGTGTTTGCCCTGATCCCATTACATGGTACCAGCTGTCAGTTTTTAAATTTCAAAGTTTCTTAGAAAAAAGGGGACTTATATTTTTACTCTCACATATTGTGGAAATAATACAGTCAAGTCTTTCACTTTATCAAAGATTTTCCTTTATCGTTCATAGCACTGGGCTTAGAAGCCTGACTATGATTCATACTTTCAGCATTTTCAATAAACAACAGTTGTCATAACACATATCAGTGAGAAAAAAAAAAAACAACATTTATATAAAAGGTAAGTGATCTTGAAAAAAAAAAAGTAACATTAAATAGAGAAATAAGTAGATAGAAAATGACAGAAAATAAAAAAAACCACCTTAGTTTGAGATCACAGCTGACAAGGTTTATGGAAGCTTCTCGCCTAAGATGAAAATGCATTCCTTTGACCAGGTGAATGGTATTATGCTTGCTTAAACTACATATGAATTTAGCCATTTCTTTTAGTCTTTTCCAGTCTTTCAAGATTCCCTCAAAAACTTAGCTTTGCTTCATTACGATTGAAGTGTTGCAAATGCGTAAATGGGTTGGCTCTCAGAAGCACACTGTGTTTGCTTGCTCAGATAGTATTTTACCAGTCATTTGTTCATCAGTATTTACCTTCCTCTCAGAAGCTTACCATCTACTGTGTTTAGGATGGGGATTGTTGTTGAATGCATACATATATAAATTGCCAACAAAAAAGGTAGCCTGGAGAAGTTGTGGAGTCTCTGTTGCTGGAGAAATTCAAAGTATTGAGTGGGCAAAGCTCTGAGCAACTACATTTATTCTTGAAGTCAACTCTGGTTTGAGCAGAGGGCAGGGAAAGGTGTCCTTAGATCCTTTCAAACTGAAATTATTCTGTAATTCCAAAATACTATTGAAACTTGCCCGGAATATTTAGGTTGGACCAAAACAAAAAAAAAAAATCACTCTTCAATTTTACTTCAGTTGAAAAGGTAATGATTGCTAAGCAGTTTGAAATTTTTGGAAAACACAGCATCTTGATTGATTTTTTTATTACCAAATATTTTAATTAGTTATTTCTAATAATGATGCTAGATTATACAACAGAGAATCTTAGGTACATTTAGGTTTATTGACTATTTTCCAGGGGGTTTTTAAGCATTTAAAGTTCACATAGTTTATAATTAACAGTCTGTTTTGAAGAAATACACTGGATTGATAATAAAATAAATAATAAATGTGGATGATTAATCATTTGCAGCTTAGTTACTGCTAAAGACTTTAGCTATAATGTCTTTTCTAGACTGAAGACCAAAAAATACGAGATTTGAGCCAAGATTTTTATCAGTGGCAATTATTTGTTGTGAAAATTCCTGAAAATCTAATTTCATTATCTAAAATCTACATGAGTTATACAACTTCACTTATCTTCTGCATTGATTTCTGAAGGAGAGAGGATTTAAATTTTCAAAGACTCAAGGCATGAATATGAATTTGCTTGGATACAATCAGATCTTCTGTTGTACAAATTGAAAATCTGTTATTCTATATTTCTAATTGTATGCTATATATTTTACAGTATCTTTACTTTGTAGTAAGGAAAAATAGCAATACAAACAGAAAAGAAAAAAGTGTGATATAAAATTAAAAGCGATATTCTTCTTTCAGTTTGGTATAAAAATATACTCTTTCTCTTTCCCTACCCCCCAATCCCTCCCACCCCCAAGTCTAGAATCATCGAATCATCGAATCATAGAATACTTAGGGTTGGAAAGGACCTTAAGATCATCTAGTTCCAAACCCCCTGCCAGGGACAGGGACACCTCCCACTAAACCATGCCACCCAAGGCTATGTCCAATCCAGCCTTGAACACCGCCGGCTATGGAGCATTCACAACTTGCCTGGAAAACCCATTCCAGTGCCTCACCACCCTTACAGTAAAGAATTTCTTCCTCATATCCAATCTAAACTTCCCCTGTTTGAGCTTGAACTTGTTACCCCTTGTCCTCTCACTACTGTCCCTAATAAAGAGTCCCTCCCCAGCATCCCTATAGGCCCCCTTCAGACACTGGAAGGCTGCTAGGAGGTCTCCACGCAGCCTTCTCCTCTCCAGGCTCAACAGCCCCAACTTTCTCATCCTGTCTTCATACAGGAGGTGCTCCAGACCCCTGATCATCCTCATGGCCCTCCTTTGGATTTTCATATCCTTTTGATGTTGATGACACCAGAACTGCACACAATACTCCAAGGGAGGTCTCACAAGAGCAGAGGAGAGAGGCATGATCATCTCCCTCGACCTGCTGGTCACGCTCTTTTTGATGCATCATTATTTAATCCTTAGCCTCTTCTTCTGAATACTCTGAACTAAATAAATTTTTATGCAACAGTTTATTGGTTTTGTTAAACATTCGTTCACAAAGTTGCCTTTAAATAGACCTTTTTTTTTATGTTTACTAAGAAGTCTTGAAAACTTAGACTATTTCTTCTAAGAAGTCTTGTGTACTTTGATAATTTCTGAGAGCAGCAACAAATAAAAAGTAATGCAGACACAATGTGCTCCAAGTTCTACTCCCTCTCTTTCACAGAGTTCTGGGAGAAGCAGACAGCATTGAAAACTTTTGATGTTTACAGACTGAAATATTCATTATGTCCATTTTTCCCTAATCAGCAATTTCAGTCCAATGAGGAAAGAGTCTGAAGGAAGAAGAAAAAAACAAACAAAGGAAACAAAAGATTATCTCTGCATTGTCTCTGATTGCTCATCAGTAGATGAGCAAACAAAAGTGCCTACTCACATAAAAAGATGTCAACCAATCAGTAGGAGTTAAGTTTGTTCTCAGAGGGGCAGCATATAGAACATACGACAGTGTCATTTTTAAATAATCCCTTTTAATATAGAATTTCATTTAATATTCTTTATTTATCCACACAATTGCAGGAATAATAGCATTTTATGAAAATTTCTCTGCTACCATTTTTCCATATGTCATGTCTTGTGATAAAAGCACTCACAGCAGGCTCCCTGCTGGATCTGAAAAAAAAAACCAAACCAAACCCACCAAAAAAAAAACCCCAATCAAAGAAAAACAAAGAACCCGCCCCAAATAATAAAACCCCAAATTCCAATTTCTGATTCTATTCATTTTACATTTCAATGCAGACAGATTATCTGGTGTTTACCACAGTAAAGATCTTTTTTGTTGCTGCCATAACCATACAGGGAAAAAATGTTAATGAAAAATATTAATGCAAAAATTATATTAATGAAGTAATCAGAGTTCTGTTTTTTTAGTATGAATAGATGAGAATAGACACATGCTCAGATAATGATGCTGGTTTCTGTGGAGGGTGACATACAAGAAGGAAGCAAGCTGAAGCAAAACCAAGGGAAAAGACTGAGTAGAAATGAATTTGTATTATCTGTGTTTTCATGTCCCAGCCTAGTCCTGAACTGGATCCTAAAAATTACTTTGTTTCAGGCTGCACATAATTATTGGAAATGGTTTGGGAGTAATTAAATTACTATAAAAAACACTAGAAGTTGGTGTGTTTAAAAGTGATGAATTAGGCTCTTCAAAAAAGTAGGTATCAATAACTGATACTATTTTACCTAATAACAGCAAAATACGGAAGTTCTAGACAAGAAAGAAATAATTAAAGTTTCTTTTACTGCACACAAACCTTAGATCTACAGGTTTATAATGCCAAAATTTGAACTTGCAGAGTCATAAAGGAGTATGTTGGAATAGACAAGGCCCTCAAAGTACTTACAATCACTTTATCTTTACAGTAGATACAAATAGTAAAAGTAATTTATCAGTGAACTAACAAACTGTTGGTTAAGTAAGTTAGAGCAATGAGACTAAAATCCAATTTCTTGAAAACACTGTTAGCACAAATTAAAGACAAAAACATGGATAATCAAGTTGTACTCTACAGAACAAACATTGCAATTGGAAATCTTAAATGCAAAAGGGAAGTATGAATTTGCAGTAGTTTAGATATGTTTTGTTTGAACTGCTATGCCATAAACTGCAAAACATTTGTTTTATATGGAATCAGCAGATTTACATGAAACTAATGATCTACAAAAACTGAGGTTGGAAAGCTAGGACAGTGTGAATTACATCCGAGTCTTGGCAACAACCCACAATATATAATGCTTTATGAGGTATGTGATAAAACAAACAAAATAATTTTAAAGTAGAAATTACCATTAGAAAGGAAAGCTAAAAATATTCATGCATTAAATAATGTGTTGAATGTATAATATGAAGAAATTGCAATGCTTACTGAGGTCTAAACATTTCTTAATCCTAAGGACTTAAACTGGAATGCAAAAGTGCCCTGAAATATATAGTAGGGATACAAAGTACACATGAATTAGAATTACATGGGCAAGATTAGTGTCAGAAAACATGAAGTCATCAGAAAAAAATAGAGAACTCCTTATAAAACTTAAATTTCAGTTCTGAATTGTTTTGTTCTAGCCATCGATGCTTTTCCTTGTCATTTATAATTCAAAAAAAGCAGATCATAAAACACTGAAGGATTCAGACCTCTTACCTGGAACAGGAGATGATACTTTGGTGGCAATTCATTACCCTTAAAGGTTAGGAAAATATATGCTTTTTTTCAGGAAGGTGGAAAGTTATGGTTGCACACATTACATACAGATGAATTATATTGGAAGTTAGACCTAAGGTTGTAAAAGATCTAGATTGAATTCCTGCTCTGCCTAAAAGGATTTGAAGCCACATTTTCAACTTAATGGAACTCTAAGTTACAAAATAAATGTCTAAGTAAATAAAAATTGATAAACTATGTGTCAAAATAGTTTGATTATGTAGAAAATAAATTAAAATACAGGGCAAGAATAAACAGGAATTTGATGGCTAATACTACTCATGATTCTTGAGAAAAAAAGAAAACTATTCATATGTTCCTACTTCTGATCAGAAATGTTTCAGTGGGAGTACTTAAAGTATGTTTGAACCAACAACAGTCTGTATACTTTTTTAAAGTGCATTTATCACAAACCAGTTGTAGTTGGTAACTGTTAACTTTTTCTTCTAGTAGTTCAGACATACGAGTCATTTAAATCATTAATATTAACATCTCAACCATTATAGAGAGAACATGTGCATCTGTAGATGTTCTGATTTCAGCTGTAACAGTTATTTTTCTCCTTCCTAGTAGCTGGTGCAGTGTTGTGGTTTGGATTTACTCTGAGAATAATGCTGACAACACACTAATGTTTTAGCTGTTGCCAAGCAGCACTTATCCTGATCAAGGACTTTTAGGTCTCTCATGCTCTGACAGTGAGAAGGGGCACAAGAAGCTGGGAGGGAGCAGAGACGGGACTCCTGACCCAAACTAACCAAAGGGGTATTCCATACCATACCACATCATGCCCAGTATATAAACTGGGGGGAGTTACCAGCAGCATGGATCACTGCTCAGGTTGGGCTGGGTATCAGACAGGTGGGTAGTGAGCAATTCTATTGTATATCACTGCATCACTGGTTTTCAGGGTTTGTTTGTTTGTTTGATTGTTTGCATGTTTGTTTGCTTTATCTCTCACTTTTTTTTGTTATTTCTCTTAATTATTATTGAGTATTATATTTTATTAATATATACCTTATTTTAATTATTAAACTGTTCTAATCTAAACCTACAGGTTTTACCTGTTTTCTGATTCTCCTCCCTAGTGTATTGGCTGGAGGGAGTAATTAAGTGGCTGTGTGGTAGTTACTTGCCAGCTGGTGTTAGAGCATGACATACAAAAATGCCATCTGACATCCTAACAAACAAAAGTTTTAATTTAGTATAAGTTTTTAACTATGTTGTCTTTACCTTTCTAGAGTTGACTCCAAATTGTAATTAAAATTCTTGTGAAAAACTGGTATATGCTGCTGTATGTCGGTTTTATTACAGTGGAAAATAACAGATACTGCAAAACCTTTCAAAAAAGTCAGGTAATGAAGACCTGGAGTAAGATAATAAGAAATAAAAGATTCTGATACTGAATCACACAAGTTTCTCTTTGCACAATCAGTTGATATGAGTCTGCGGATGTTGACCATTTAAGTTAAGCACAGTGTTGAGCTATTTGTGTTTAAAGTTTTTTTCATTAATGCTAGTATAAAATAGAGCAGATTTTAACTGAATATATTTGATCTTCAAAATGTATGACTGTGCTTAATAAAAGAGCATAGATTTAGATGTGTGTGTGTGGGTTCTGTTTAGTATTTTTTACCAACCTCTATCTGCAGACAAAGATTAATAATTAGCAAAGGCCTTGAATTCAAATAGCAGAAATCTCAGCAAGGCAGTAACTTCTCTTTCTATAATTCTGTAATTATGTTAGGGTTTGGATTTTCTTTTCGTTTGGATTTTTGGTTTTTTTTTAATAAACTTTTTCCAGCTTTATTGTATGAATAGGCTGGATAGAGTACATAACGAAAAGCTCCATGGTCTAGTAAGTCATTTGTGTCACGAAAGAATTAAAATTAAAATCAGATTTAATCAAGCCTCATGAATGAATAATCAGGTTGTACATTAAATAGCGATTGCTTTTTCTAAAATGTAACAAAATTTTTTGAAATGATTGTTGTAGTGAGGCAGTATTTACATTAGCACTACTCAGTCTGATAATGTTTCATGTTCCCCAATATGGTTAATGAGTGTCCTTTTTAATTCCTTTCACTATTTTATTATCTTTTGTGCATCAAACCATTTATGTAACTTTTTAGAATTGCATGAAGAAAAAATTTTTAGGACCTCATCTGTTTAGACTCTGTTTTCATGAGCTATACAGCAGCACAATGATCAAGCTGAATTGTTTCAGTAATTGTTGAGTTTATATTCACTGTTGTTCTTCACTTCAAATTATTTACTTTGTTCAATCTATATCTACTTTGTTATTGAACAAAAAAGCGTTTAGCAGCTTTGGAAAGGCAGCATACTTCTAATGAGTTACAATTAGTAAAAGTATTCTAGCAAATTTACATATGGCTGTTTTAAGAGGGCTTATATCAGATTGTAATTTGGAATGTGCATTCTCCAAAACCCCACAATACCTAAGAAAGCTTGTGTTTCTTTCTTATTAGATGGTGTGGAAAGGTTGCTGTTATGTAAGCCCATGTTGGATGCCAAAAAGGATTGTCGTGGTTTAAACCTTGGCAGTAATACAGAATCACGCAGCCACTCCCTCCCTCCCTCCTCTTCTTCCTCCCACCACTGCTGGATGGATGGGGAGGAGAATCGAAAGAATGTAACTCCCATGGGTTGAGATTGAGAACAGTCCAGTAAATAAGGCATAACACAAAATCACTACTGCTACCACCAATAATAATAAAGATAAGGGAATTAACAAGGGAAGAGAATATAAGCACTCACCACCCGCTGGCCGATACCCAGCCTGACCTGAGCAGCAATCCAGCCCTTCCAGGTAATTACCCCCAGTTTATATACTGGGCATGACATGCTGTGGTATGGAATACCTCTTTGGTTAGTTTTAGTCAGGTGTCCTGTCTCTGCTTCCTCCTGGCTTCCCCTCCTCCCTGACAGAGCATGAGACTCAAAAAATCCTTGGTCAGAGTAAACATTACTGAGCAACAACTAAAAACATTGGTGTTATCAGCGCTGTTCCCAGGCTGAAAGTCAAAACCACAGCACTGCACCAGCTACTAAGAAGGAGAAAAATGACTGCTACTGCTGAACCCAGGACAGGGTGGGATGAGGAGGAGAATCAAAAGAATGTGAACCCCATGGGTTAAGATAAGAACAGTTCAGTAGCTGAAGTATAATATAAAACTACTACTACTACTGCTACTAATGATAATAATAATGATAAGGGAAATAACAAGGGGAGAGAATATAAAACTAAAAGGGGAAGGAAAAAAAAAAACAAACAAGGAATACAAGTGATAACCAGCCTAAATCAAGCAGCAATCAGTCCCTGCCAGGTAACTCCCCCCCAGTTTATATATGGGGCATGACATGCTGTGGTATGGAATACCCCTTTGGCTAGTTTGAGTCAGGAGTCCTGTCTCTGCTCCCTCCCAGCTTGTGTCCCTCCTCACTGGCAGAGCATGGGAGACTGAAAAGTCCTTCATCATGGTAAGTGCTACTTGGCAACAACTAAAATATTAGTGTGTTATCAGCACTGTTCTCAGACTAAATCCAAAACACAGCACTACTCCAGCTACTAGGAAGAAAATAAATTCTATCACAGCTGAAACCTGGACAGCATAGCATTTTCTTTCTTAAAAACTTACCTAAAATGCAGAGCGAATACAGATGTTAAAGGAAATAGGAAAGTCTTGCTTTCAAACACTGCAATACGTAGTATAATTCTAAGGCAGTACAAATTATTATGCTTATTGAAATGCAGTGCTGTGTATTTGAAACTCAGCTACTTTTTCCTTGGTTTCAAATGCCACATAAATATTACACAAGGAGACACTACTTTGTGTAATGGAAAAAATAAGATAGTCAGAAATAACTGGAAAAACCGTTAAAGTAAAATGTTTTTTCACTGAGGCATTTCATAATTTCATATATTAATTTGTCATAATTACATTTTTAACCATCATAAGTGTTACTTTGGCAGTTTATCTAAAATATTTCAGGCTTTCAATAAAAAGATTTAAAAGTAAGTTATTGCATAGAAGTGTTATACATACAGGCTAACATACAAATGCCTCCCTTCTTATCTTGCCCCACTTTAGTCTGGGCACTTCAAAAGTTATTCATACATACTGAGTAACTTTAGAAAAGTAACCTTTAAAAAATCATGCCTTTATTTTCTCTCCTAACAATTTCTGTGCACAAAAATTTATTATTTCTGAAGGCTAGCTTCAAGTCACAGCTGCTACCTTCGTAGGAATATGAGAATAGAATAAGAAACTTGCTTGCAATGTTTATTACACAGAAACAAATGCAAAACACAGCATGTTGAACTATTTTTGTAAGAATTGGCTTTAAAGTTTACAGAGTTCAGGTGACTGTAACAGCAGGATTTTGAAAGTCAGACCCAAAATATATGAAAATACAGGGGTAAAAATCTACTAAGAGAGTGACAGTACATCAAATCTATAAATAAATTATACTGAAGCTGAGAGTTATCTCACAGAGGAAGCTAGTCAATACTCACAGGTGTGTTTCATGGACTCTGACCCTGAGCTCAAGGAAGAAAAATGTATGAGTACACACATAAAATATATAAATGGTTGGCTATTAAAAAATAGACTAGTGGGCAGAACAGTGCCCTAATGAGAAAATGAGAATAAAAGTGTCTCTGGATGATTTATTATCAACATCCTTTCTAAAATGAGATAAAATGCCTGGAGGGATACACCGTCTACTCCTTGACCTTGTTGAGATATGTCATATGAACAGCAGAACCACAGAGCACAGTCTTGAAGAAAACAAATATCATATTTATGATTTACTTGACTTCGTTTACTAGAAAAATTGTTAGCTAGTGTTACTGTTTTACCCTGTATTTGGGAAAGTTAGTAAAACCCTAATGCACCAAGAATTATTGATAAAAAATATATATATATAAAAAAATCCATATATATTAATATATATGTAATCCAATGTTTAGTATTACAAAGAAAGCTCTACATTAAGTCAGTGAAAAGGAAATCATAACTTTGAGTGCATTTTTTTTAATCAAATGAGCAGAGTTATAGCAAATAGCACAGAAACCGTATCCATACAGAGAAACTGAGCCACTATGAAATTCTCAAATATCATCTAGTCTGCCTATCCTTTCTGCACTCCTGTAAATTTGGCATCGCAATACAGCAACATTACTGAATTTTGTTTTGCAAATTCAACTACAATTAGAATTTATATTTTAGATAAGGGTTGGGATTCTTTATAGCAGTGAAGTTACAACTAGCTACATATAGAATCATAGAATCAAAGAATAGTTAGGGTTGGAAAGGACCTTAAGATCATCTAGCTCCAAACCCCCTGCCATGGCCAGGGACACCTCCCACTAAACCATGTCACCCAAGGCTATGTCCAACCCAGACTTGAACACCACCAGCGATGGAGCATTCACAACTTGCCTGGAAAACCCATTCCAGTGCCTCACCACCCTTACAGTAAAGAATTTCTTCCTCATATCCAATCTAAACTTCCCCTGTTTAAGTTTGAATCTGTTACCCCTTGTCCTCTCACTACAGTTCCTCATGAAGAGTCCCTCCCCAGCATCCCTAGAGGCTCCCTTCAGATACTGGAAGGCTGCTAGGAGGTCTCCAAGCAGCCTTCTCTTCTCCAGGCTCAACAGCCCCAACTTTCTCACCCTATCTTCATACGGGAGGTGCTCCAGTCCCCTCAACATCCTCGTGGCCCTCCTCTGGACTTGTTCCAACAGTTTCATGTCCTTTTCATGTTGAGGACACCAGAACTGCACACAGTACTCCAAGTGAGGTCTCACAAGAGCAGAGGAGAGGGGCAGGATCACCTCCCTTGACCTGCTGGTCACGTTCCTTTTGATGCAACCCAGGATTGAGCTGGAGTTCACAAGAATCAGCAACAACCTTTGAATTGATGGAAATTGTTTTCATACGTCTGTTTTATTCACTGGCACAGTTATTGAAAGACACATATCAGAATGGAGTAGAATGGAGTGCTGTGTTAAACTGTGTCTAAGAAGGCAACTTTTTTCTTTTCACATTATTTAACTGTTAACAAAGTTTAAATTTCATTTAAAATTTCCCATGATATTAAAAGACATCTGATAACTTCTTGTCTGTCTTAAAAACAAAATCAACAAAACAAACCCAAGAAAACAAACCCAACAACTATAAGAAAATGAAACTGGAAGAGAGACTAAGGAGTTGTTGTCCAATTATTGCCAGAACACAATCAACATAGAAATAGAGGAATCAACAAGCTACTATGCAAAGCAGAAAGATGTGTTAACAATTTTCCTTTTCACCTGAAATGAACATTAGTATCTAGGGGCAAGGAGGTGGGAAAGAAATGAAAAAAAGGAGAGGGGAAAGGAGGGAAGAGGGAAAGAGAGAAAGAAAGAGGCTAGGAAAGTGTTTGGCTGCACTATTTTTTTTTCCTCCCCAACATCACACATAAGAAACTGAGATTTGGTCTGATCTCCACAACAGTAAATTGTTTGAGACATCTGTCTGAGACGTTTGTCTGAGGGAAACTTCATGCTAAATATTGTAGAACCTAGCAGACTGAATTTTTAGAGCATTGTCTCAGAAAAGTTATTTTATCTTAAGCACTTTATGGAAGTGTAATTATGACAACCTCAGTGATTTTTAAGTCCGTCAGGAATATCCATACAGTGAAGGGATAAAGTTACAGCTGAATTTAAATCCCAACTGTTCAAGATGTTATAGAAGTGTATAATAAAGAGTATTTCATAGTCTAAAAAGAGAAATTAAAATAAAAACATGAAGAGCTGATGCAGAAGGCAGTAGAACAGGCCCAGGAAAGAAGTGATTGGTCCAAGATCTACTGCAGATTCTCTGGCAGAGAACAGTATGTCCCAAATGCTAGTCTAATCAGCCGATCCAGAGCAGTAGCATTCATGTAACCAAATGAAATAATTCTTGAACTATATAATGACTATGCCTTATCCAGTAGATGCGCATAATAGTTGCACAAACAACATGAGAAATTCAAAGAACATATAAACCAATTTGTTTTCCTTTTTTGACATCATTATACTTTAGCTGAGTCTTTCAAAGTCATTTAGCTTGAAGTTAACTGGGACTTGCCTTTGCCTAAAAGTCACAGAAGTTCTCAGGGAGGCTTTTTAGTTTTATGTAGATTATATGAGCTGACACTCTTCAGTACTATCCTCAATAAAAAAATGTCACCTTTATGATATCAAAAGCCAAATTTACCACAGGTATGCTGATCTACTTCTTTATTGGGAAGCTGAAGTTTGTTTTTCTAGTTAACACTACAGAGTGAAACCAATCTTAAAATACTGGCAGAGACTATATAAGAGAAAGAGTGGTGACCACAGCGAAGATCCTGACTGTCTGAAGTCTAAACTGTGAACACTTTGTATGAATAAAAAGTTACTTCAAGTGAAAGTGAAGTGTAAATTTCTTCCAAATGAAATCAGTGGATGAAGACAGTTGTTTAGGACTTTTAACTTAGTCTTGTTAAGGGTAATCTGCAAGAGTAGGGAAAAATTAGCATATAAACATTTTCCCTTGCAATCTGGTTCCTTGAATCAAAGATATTATTCTACTAAATCAAGTGGGCATTTAAAGTAATCTTTAAGAAATATTCTTTAAATTGTTTTGAATATAAATAACAAAAAAAAAAAGTTCAGCCAACTTGGAAAGATCTCTGAAGTAACCTACCCTTCTAAACCAACTTTACTTTGTATCAAAAATGAATAATCACTCATATTTCTAATCTAAATAATGTGTTTCTAGTGTAAATCTGTGTTTCTTATATACTATAAATCAGTTTTATATTATTAGGTAATAGGTGAAATCTGTTAGCCAAAGACAAAACCAGAAATATGCTGTCATAAAATAGCATTCAGAAGGTTTGAAAAATCTCCTGAAATGCATGATGATAGCTCCCTTGACTGCTCTTAAGACTCATAGAGAAGCAGATTCACCATGATATTCTTTTTTAATGAAGAGCACTGTTTCATATTTCTTTAGGTATCTTGATCCCTTCTTATCATGCTATCATCTCCTTGCTATTAACTCAGTTTAAGATGCTTAGTAGCTTTTAGTTGACTACATTGCAACAAATGGATATTTTCAGCAGAAAAGCTATGGAAAACATCTTAGACTGGTTGGCAGTGTAGGAATATATTTAAAAACTTGAAATCATTGAGTATAATGGAAGCTGCAGGCAACTGTTAAACAGTGCTTAACTTTATTAATTCTATTTATGAGCATAATGCTTTTTTCTTTATGAAAAAATAATTCTTTACTCTAAAAGGATACTTAATTCTGTTAGAATGGTATATTTTGAAGCTGTGTACAAAGTTTAAGGCAGTCATAGCCACAAAAATCTCTCTGTATCTTAATAGATACATAATCTCTGACAATCGAGCTCATAAATATAGTTATTGTCTATTGGCACTTCATAACTATCCTATGTAATTTAACATCAGCAGAAACATCTCTGATTCTGGTTGTTCTACTGAAACTCAATAAATTCACAAAAAACCCTGATTCTTGGGTGCTAAAGAATCAGTATTGTAGACAGAAAGTCCTCAAGAATTTGAAAAAGCAGTTTGCAGTATTTGTTTTTTTCAGTACTTATATAAAAATGCAAACACATTACAATGTGTTATATTTAAATTTATCCCTTTTATCAGAATGGTGAATTTCTCTTCTATGATCACATTTTTTGGATGCAAGACCATTATTAGGCTGTAGAGTGACTGATTTCTTTATAATTATTAATCAGTAGAAGAACTATAAAGAAATAAGCCTTGTTTCTTTGTTTGTTTAGATGTACCTAGGGTATTTCACCCATGTGTATTTGCTTAGGTACATAAAGTATTGTACTATTGCACACTATTCTTTAATATTGTTCTATAGTTACACAGAGCACTGCAAAATAAATAAACAGTAATATGTACAGTTAAATTGTTTTGAAAGTTATTTTTTACATTAAGGGTAACCATGGATACAGAAAACATCTGCTCATTAATATCTCATGGAACTGAAATCCAGCAGTAGCCCAAATTTTTATTGCAACGCTGCATTTTCAAACACAATCCCATCTGCTGACAGGAATACAGAGGTCTCCTGTGTGGTTTGGAGTTTTTCCAATGCCTGCAGATTCTGTCAGAAGTACACTCAGACCCCAGAAAGATGCCTGCCAATTTCAGTATATTAATTAACACTTTCTTACTTTATTAAATCCTTAAACCTTCAACTTTCCTAAGAAGGTAATACCACAAAAGCAACAAGAATATTGAATTTCAGAGCTTACCTGTTTATGTGTGGTAAGCAGTTCCTGTAATGTGGCTGACAGCATTGACATTAGAAAGCTTCACATAGCTAACATCTCTGCTGTTTTCATAAAGTAGGTACAAATAACTAAAAATATATTTACAAATGGAGTAAATATATGAGCTTTTTGATTTAACACATTGCTAATTGTCTCATTAACAAAAGAGTTTTCATTCAGAAGGCTTGTTGGAGGTCAATAGCATTCAGACTTTGCTAAAGCTTCAAAGTATACAGATACGATATTGAAAAGAATGGTTGTTAATTTAATTGTCACAAGTAACATTCATGCTAACATCACACAATGCTATTTCCCTGATGTTTAATTGCTTACTTTTCTGATTAATATTTGTCTCTGTCAAAAACATGCTGTTGTGTTTATAAGATGACCTGGCATTATAAGGTGAACACTTGGACTTCATAGAGATAATCCACAGAAAATAAATGTACAAACAAATAAATAAAATTTAAATAAATAAGGCAGCTGACTATTGCATTGTAGCTAATAGACTGAAATTAATTTTGAGTGTGATAACAAAAAAACACCAAATTTTGAAGTAAATTGAAAGGTTTATACAATGCTATTTATGTTTCCAAGCCATGTTTATGCAGTGAAAGTATGCCTCAGTAAGCTCACTATAGTGACTTGGTGTATTTCTGCGGCAATGCAGGAGTGCCTGCTCAGTCCTAGCATCAGCTGTAAACTGCAAGAGAAACAGGTTTGTCTGAATTGATGCATGAAACTAAGTCAAGTTTTCTGGAGAAGGTTTTTGAAGCTTATCACATTTCTTCGTAAGGATATTAGTCCAGTACCTTCTCATTCCAATTAGCTTCCTGGAAAAACTGAATGTTCTTGTTACCATATAGAAGCATAGATTTAGTATGGTTCAGTGTTAAATTAATATAAGAATCGGAACTCCTAATTCAGCCTAAGACCTCCTTGAAGTTGTCCTCTTACATTAAGCAAACCAATCATTAACTGGGTTATCACAAAGAGCTATACTTTCAAGAGTCAGACTTTGCTGTTTTCATTGTCCACATCAACTTCCTTTCAATTAGTCTTTTTATTGTCATGCAACTTATTTTTGATACTAGCTATCTATGCCAAATACCGTTATTTTCTCCAGCAACAATATCTACAGGCACAACATGTACCTGCAGAGTTCAATTATCTGTCCCTCATGAAGTTCTAAGATTTTTTTTTCTTTCAAAAAGACTATCTAGCCCTAAACACAGCATTTTAGATTTGAAAACAGATGCAGAACAGAAGAATAATAAAAATAAAATATTTTCACTATAGCTATTTTTGCAAACCACAAAGCAAATCAATGCATAGTGCATCTTCACTTAATCTACCTAATTTAACATCACCATTGATACCAGTTAGCTTCAGCTATATACTTTTCAAATGTCTAAAATGCCTAAGGTGAATTTGCAGACTTTCGTTTCTTTCTGCTTATCTAGGCATTGCTGTAGCTTTTGAATCTAATTCAGCCAAACACCAACCTGAAAGTAAATAGAATGATTTTTAAATATCCTAAGCACATGCTTAGTTTGATGTCAGTTATAATGCAAAGCCACATTCAAGAATATTTGAAGCAGTTCTCTATATATGTATGTTTCACTTTTTAAAATGCTTAACTTCAAAAAGTAACATTCTGCTTTGCATGCCTTAAACTGAAGTCGCCTTTTTTTATTGTTATCATGTATATCGTTGTGCTGTATATTCCAGGCTACACACAGAAATCCCATTTTCTTAGCTACCTTGAAATTCTTCTGTTAAAATATTACTGTTACACTTTGTGGGCAACAGGACATTACATACAACAAGGACATTTCTCTGTCTTAAGATATTTCTCCAGTTTGTGTGACACTGCCAATGAAATATATGTCACATGACTGTAAATGCAATATAGTACAGAGATGGTTTAGAAATAGGCCACATATAACTTTCATCCAGAACTGTAGTTTAAGTGCTATGAAACCTCTGCGATGAAAACTGAAAATAGATGAAACTTTTTTTCTGGTTTTGATAAATAAGCAACTAATGTATGGCCAGCATTTCTGTAAAGGCTTCATCAAAAATGTTCTATCTGAGCTTCGAAAAAAAGGAGAAAATATTATACTATCTGTTGTCAGATCAATGCTATTGACACAGTAGATTAGATTTCCTCCCAAGTATTATGACAGTTATCTCTATTTCTAACTTTACAATGCTATTGTGTGCATTTCTTTTTGATCAAAACCTGAATGCAATCATTTCAGTGACAAAACTCCTCATTTTTCACTCTATGATTCACTAGTCTTGAAAGACAGAAATAGATAGGAAAAGAGCCTGACAGTTCTGCTTAATACACATATTAAAGTATAAGAGGCGCTACCTCTTGGGCCAGTTTGGAACATGAAAAAAGACTACCACTTCCATGTTGTTAATTTTTTTTAATTATTCTGCCTACAAGTAGAAGGCAAACTGAATTAACTGAGTTTTCCACTAGGTGTAGCAGTTTTATCTGACTTCATTTACAAGTAAAGAGCTGCCTCACTTTTATATTTTAACCAAATGTGAATAGATACCCAGAAACTGAGTGCAAAAGAAAAATATGCTGAGTATGCAGTAATTATATGGGTGCTTCCTACACACAGGTATTAATAACTTTTCCTTGTCATGTTGCTCATGTGCCTGTTCTAGAGCTAATCTGTAACTCACTGAGGGAACTAAATCTTGATAACAAAACTTTGCCATCAGAGCTTCAGAAAAAAGAGATAGGCATCTTAGTACTCTATTAAGAAAGCAATTTTCTGCAGGAGAAAGAAGAAAACTGGTGATGTTCACTGATAATAATAAAGTAATAAAAATTTTTCTCAAGAATTAAAACAATAAACAGCTTCTGAATGTAGGAGAGAAAGGAAACATTTGTCCTATTCTACAGTTTTATCAGAAAACTCAAAATTATTTATTTAAAAGGAAAACAAACTAAATGAGCATGAGCACCCTAGACAAAAACATTTTTTTTTTTCTAAGAACCATTCACAGGAGTGTTTTGGACATTGGCAGTTGATATAGTATAGTATTCACCAAACTCGGACTGGAGGGAGCACAAAACAAACTCAGTGAAACCACTTTGGTGCCCTCCCATTTCTTTTCTAGATGTATTGGACAATTTTTCAGTTTAAAAGATAATATGTTCTTCTCTTCATTTCTTAAATTACCTCCCAACAATTAGCAGCATGATTCATCTGCCTCTCCATGTCTGCATGAATGCTTCTAGCAATAACTAGTGACACTAGTGACAATGACTACCATGCTGATGGCAAGAGAAGTCAATCATTGCCTTCTTTTTATGAGTTTTCAGTGTACAGGAGAGTTCTTCCTACACGTTGGGTATGTAGGGTGTTTCATGGTATACAAAATATACTAAATAGCTCATTTCATCTAAAGCATGCCTACATCATTTCCTGTTAGTTCTATTCACAGTGGAACAACATCATCATCTTACCTGGGATGCTCTATCACTTCAGAAATTTTATTGGAAAAAAAAAAGCCACAAAAATGAGGCATGTTAGAATAGACTCTAAGAAATAAAAAAAAACCATGTCCCTGCCAGACGGGTTAGTCACAGTAAAGGAGCCAAGAGAATAAAGCTCTTTAAAAGTGGAGTAATTAAGAAAGCTAAAGATAGGTAACTTCCTTTCCTAATTGTGACCTCTAGAAGCCCTGAAGTTACACTGTGAATTTCTGAGCAGTTTCAGGTAAATGAGTTCAATGTGTATACTACATATGACTTAATTCCTTACTACAGTGAATCTTTGCCTGCAAACAAAGGACTGTGGTCACTTTCAATAGGTCCATTATATCATTCATATGTAGAACTACACAAATTTACATTGATTGCATTAACTGAGGACTTTTAGTGGGATGCTTACCTTATGATTTTTAATGATGGATGATGTTAAGTATTAAATATATCTATAAATACACTACAAAAGCTGATAAGTAGTCCAATGTGATAGACTCCAAATCATTTGTAATATTTATTGGAACAGTAGGCCTTCAAATCCAAGAAACTTAGATCTCAGTATATCTTCCTGAATAGACAGAAAAATTAAAACACAGGAACCTAACTTTTGCTGATTTAAATCTAAAACTGAGGTTATGTTTACAGTCAGATGGTGAAGACTAAATAGTAAACCCCTCAAAACAGTATTATTAGCATAATTTCTGGTAAAAATCTGAACCTTCAAATGAAAATTCTTTTTTGATGCCTATGACAGATATTAGAGGAGGACTGAGAAATCTTCAAGGACTCTGAAAAGGACGTTTCTGAAATAACATTAATATCTATGATTTCAAGGCCCTCACTAAGTCTAAATTAGTTCTAGTAACATTTGCAATCCTTATGACTACTTTTTCAAGTACTTTGTTATGTTATGCTTAATTGTGTAAATTTTTCTGCATATAAAGATATTCTTTTCCTGTACTCTCATTTCTTTACATGATTTATTCTGGATATTGTCTTCCCATCATATTTTAAGCTAGATCTTACAGCAGAATTTTCTTGTTTTGCATCTGTTGTTTCCACCCAAAAATATGAAAGAAGTGAAATAAGCAAATAATGATGCATTTTGGAACATAATCTTACTTTTTTAAATAAAAAGCATTTTCTTTTGCTTTGTTTTGTGGTTTTTGTTGTTGGTTTGGGTATTTTTGTTTGTTTGGCTGTTGTTCTTGTGCTTTTTTGTTTTGGATTTTTTTTTGTTTTGTTTTGTTACAGTGGTAATGCATTTGACATTACTTAAAGAGATCTCAAACAGACTTCAACATATTAGAAGTGTAACAAATTAATCAGTCTCCAAAATCCTCAAGACATGCACTGTATTTGGTTCTGTGTAGATAGATTCTTAACAATAAGATGAGCATAAATATGCTGCATTACTACAAATAAAGAGTACTGCTTTAACTATAGAAAAATATCATCTATACAACCCATACAACAGAAATACAGGTTCCTCAAATGCAAAAGACTGCTTATTAGTGCAGGGATTGGAAAATACTGAGCTAAACTGAAACTATGTAACTGTAGTTATATAGAATGTAATTACCCAATTTGGAAGGAGGCCAGAGAAACTCAAGACAAATTCTTCCATCTGTTACAGTCATATAATCTCGCTAAAATTCAGTTGGCAGAGTTTGCTCAATATCGGTTAAACCCTTTTAGCCATGGGACTTAATCACTGCAAGAGGTCAGACACTGGATCTGTGCCTTTTTTAAAGAAGGAGTAGACATTTGATAGATTATCTTTAAACAGAAGATAGAAATTCTCATATCTTCTAAACAGTAAGAAATTTCTGTTGCCACACAAATGGCTTAGAATATGACCTGCCAAGCCACATTCTCTTCTTTAGTGAGGAGAATTGATATCACACTTGAAATGGGCTATATTTTAGACTGATAATACTTCTTTCAGAGAATTAAAATTCTAAAGAAAAGTGATCTTTTATTTTGGAATTGGTTTTGTCACATGGTTGGTATCCAGTTGAAATGGCATATAACAAAAACATTAGTATATCAGAAAATATCTCTTTATAATTAGCTGTCACCTGTTATGTACCAGTGCCATCCATGACCTGAAATGTCTCTTAGAAGTTTTCAGGAAATTTATCTAAAATATTGTCATGGTTTAAGCAGTAATCACGCATCCCATTCTCTCACTCACTCCCCTCTCTTTCTTCCCTCTGCTCCCGGAGGGATGGGAAGGAGAATCAAAAGAATGCAACTCCCACAGGTTGAGATAAGAACAGTTTAGTAACTAAAGTATAACACATGACCACTACTGCTACCACCAATAATAATAATGACAAGGCAAATACAAGGAGAGTACAATTGCTCACCACCTAATACCCAGCCTGACCACGCAGTGCACCCCCACCCTCCCGGGTCTCTGCTCTCCCTTTTCACATCCTGGGCATGATGTGCTGTGGCATGGAATACCTCTTTGGTCAGTTTGGGTCAGGTGTCCTGTCTCTGCTTCCTCCCGGCTTCCCCTCCTCCCTGGCAGAGCATGAGACTCAGAAAGTCCTTGGTCAGACCAAAACATTACCAAGCAGTAACTGAAAACACTGGTGTTATCAGCGCTGTTCCCAGGCCCAAAATCAAAAACTCAGCGCTGCACCAGCTACTAAGAAGGAGAAAAAATGACTGCTGCTGCTGAAACCATGGCAAACATAATTTAATGAAAATATTTTATTAATGTATCTCCAAAGTTTCTTTTCCCTCTTGAACTTCCTGTCTTTCACTCTGTCAAGTAAATTCACACTTTTTTGAAGGACTCATGGTTCAAAAAATGGAAGATAAATTTTAATTCTAAACAGATAAAAGTGACCCTTCCTATTGGACAGAGTTTTGCAAGGGGGATGTCCTTGCTTTTTCTATAAAACAACTGTTCAGATAGCCAAATTATTTTAAAGATTCACTCAAACAACCATAAAAACAAGACCTAAAACTGTTCATATACAACAGTGCACTATTATTATACATTCCTGAATAATGTTTGTGTTTCAAGTAATGAAGGAACTTGATAAACCATATACCACAGTGAGCATTAAAACAGTCTACCTTATGGCAACTGCTGAACAGAAATAAATGCATTGAGATAGGGTTTTCTAGAGCATTTGTCTTAAAATGTAGCAGGTGTGAACTTGCAATGGCCTTCAAGCCAATGAAAGATAAAAATATGAATTTGTCAAGATTTTGCTATTTTATCTTGGAACACCTACTCAGACAATAATGAGCTAAATAGGAGGGGTATTATTTCTTGAGATATGAAAGACATTATTACTTCTTTTTTTTTTTTTTTTTTTTTCAGGAAAAGCAGTTAAAAACAGAAAAAGTGCCAGTTAATTTTTTCACCAGTAACAAGGTCTGACTCTAGAATGCATTCTTGATGTCCTTTCTTTCTCTTAATTTGCAGAATTAGAAACACCATTGCTTCTAAGAACTCTGTAGATGGGCAAATGTTCAGCTAAAAGAATTATTTGTTAAAATCAATGTTAGCAATGCCTAAGATCAATCAATAGTTTCTTATCCTTGGATATCATCTGTTAAATTATTTTCCTTTTATTATAATCAAATATGTGCACGGAAGTTCTAGCTGAACTTGTTATGCAGACTCATAGTCACCTGGAATCCTACAGAAAAGAAACAGGAGAAAAAGTCTGAAAATTTATCTTCTCAAATCTGTTACTCTGAGAACCATGCTTACTTGCAAATAATAGCAAGTATGATATTTTACATTTAACTTCTCAGAATTCATCAGCTTTCTCAACTATGTAAGTTATGTCAGAGATCTTTGTGAGAGATGTGAGGCCATCATCACATCTGTTTTTTACCAGAACAAGTAACAAACTTATAAACCTGATGGATTGAAACTATGCACCTGGCTTTGGAAAATTATCTCACATTTACACAGTATATTACTGCACTCCATAATCGTACTAAAAAGAAATAAGGAAAAAAAGATAATTTTTTTATTCTTTTCATAGTTTCTCATTTAAAAGCTATAAAAAAACTTCCTTTGTTCACAGTGATCAGTCATAGAATCATAGAATCATAGAATAGTTGGGGTTGGAAAGGACCTTAAGATCATCTAGTTCCTACCCCCCTGCCAGGGACAGCGGCACCTCCCACGGACAGGGACACCTCACACTAAACCGTGCCACCCAAGGCTATGTCTAACCCAGACTTGAACACCGCCAGGGATGGAGCATTCACAACTTCCCTGGGCAACCCAGTCCAGTGCCTCACCACCCTTACAGTAAAGAATTTCTTCCTCATATCCAATCTAAACTTCCTCTCTTTAAGTTTGAACCCCTTACCCCTTGTCCCATCACTACTGTCCTTATTGAAGAGTCCCTCCCCAGCATCCCTATAGGCCCCCTTCAGTTACTGGAAGGCTGCTAGGAGGTCTCCACAGGGCCTTCTCTTCTCCAGCCTCAACAGCCCCAACTTTCTCACCCTATCTTCATACGGGAGGTGCTCCTGCCCCCTTCTCATCCTCGTGGCCCTCCTTTGGACTTGTTCCAACAGTTCCATGTCCTTTTGATGTTGAGGACACCAGAACTGCACACAATACTCCAAGGAAAGTCTCACAAGAGCAGAGCAGAGGGGCAGGATCACCTCCTTCGACCTGCTGGTCACACTCCTTTTGATGCAGCTCAGGATACGGTTGGTTTTCTGGGCTGCAAGCTCACAATGCCGGCTCATGTTTCAAATAGATGAGGATGTCTGTCTTTAATTATGAACTAGAAATATATTTTACATAGGTGCTGTGGACATTGTGAGATCTTCAAGAATCACAGGAATTGATATGCTATGATATGCTAAAATTGCATCCAATATATGAAAGGATAACAAAATTATGTGGCAGCTCTCACTAATGAAATGCCATTCCAGAGCTGTAATACAACTTCTAACACCAAGCATCAGAAACTGAAGGGTGAAATTCATCCATTACACAAGTATCAGCTGTTTTCCTGGACTGCCAGAAGATGGAAAAATTTCCTAGACATCTAACGTACTTCATAAGTAAGTATTGCCACTTTGCAGTATCACACATATCATAAGTCTGCAAGGCAGGCTAGTACGCAACTGTAAAAAAGTTATAAAAAACATACAGACAGGTCTGTCAGGGAAAAATATAATACCTTTACACATTTCTGGGTTGTGTGGTATATCGCAATCCGTATTTATACAGCCAAAAATGTTTCTCCTTGAAGATGCAGTAACAGTTTTGTTTTCTATTGCAGCATGTAATATAATGTGAAAGCAGAAGGAAAAAGAAAAACCTTCTTTGGGGTGCAAAGTAATAATTTAACAGCAGTCTTTATTTTGGCCAGCAAGTGTCAGACATTTAAAATTAACCTTACTTTAACTATTTGATCCAAATATTTTTTATAGTCAGTTTACAGGAAGTGATTCAAAACAGTTACAGTAGAGAAGGAAGAGAGAAACACCTACTAGAAGAATGAGATTTATTGGGACGTGAGAAGAAGGATATTTGGTTGTGAGGTTTTTTGGATTTTGTGTGGAGAGGGGCTTGGGATTTTTAGTTGTGATTTTTTTGGGGAGTTTTTTTCCTTTGGTTTTTTTTGTTTTTTTTTTTTATCTTTTATATAAAGATATTACACTCCCGAAATTTAAATTTTTATCATCTACTGCTGAATTCAACAGATATTACCAATGTTGCTCTTTCTTGTCCACTCCACTCTCCTTCCAAGAGTAAACTTTTACACAGGATGAATGCCTGCATTTTGTCTTATTTTCACCTATATTTATTCTCCCTCTACTCTGGTTAATTTCTGGTAGCTTTTAAATGTCATCATTTAAAAGCTGAATAAAGACAAAGTCCTAGGAAGTGTTAATTACTATTATCCATAAATGTAGTTTTTATAAAGTTGTCATTTTTGGTTTTCATATGTTAAGGACAAAGCTTTTGGATGAAATATATAACATGCAAAACCCCTTCTTTAACAGAAAAAGCTATGAAAATAGGCAAGAAAAGAGTATACATAGAATCATAGAATCATAGAATAGTTAGGGTTGGAAAGGACCTTAAGATCATCTAGTTCCAAACCCCCTGCCATGGCCAGGGACACCTCCCACTAAACCATGCCATCCAAGGCTCTGTCCAACCTGGCCTTGAACACCACCAGCGACGGAGCATTCACAACTTCCCTGGGTAACCCATTCCAGTGCCTCACCACCCTTACAGTAAAGAATTTCTTCCTCATATCCAGTCTAAACTTCCCCTCTTTCAGTTTGAACCTGTTGCCCATTGTCCTCTCACTACAGTTCCTCATGAAGAGTCCCTCCCCAGCATCCCTAGAGGCCCCCTTCAGATACTGGAAGGCTGCTAGGAGGTCTCCATGCAGCCTTCTCTTCTCCAGGCTCAACAGCCCCAACTTTCTCAGCCTATCTTCCTACGGGAGGTCCTCCAGTCCCCTAATCATCCTCGTGGCCCTCCTCTGGACTTGTTCCAACAGTTCCATGTCCTTTTGATGTTGAGGACACCAGAACTGCACACAATACTCCAAGTGAGGTCTCACGAGAGCAGAGGAGAGGGGCAGGATCACCTCCCTCGACCTGCTACAGCTGCAGTAAAACTGAAAATGGTGTACAGGAGCAGACCAAGTTTGGTCCTCGAAAAAAAAGAGTAATTTCAGAGGAAAAAGTTATATAAGTTTTTCCATGTTTCATTTTTGTAATTTATTTTTTTAATAACTTGGTCTTATCAGCTCTATATGATGAAAAGACTAGCATAAGCAGTTATAACTAGTATATTTATGCTGTTTTTCAGGGAGAACCTGTTTGCAGATGAATAATAATGCTTTATTCAGCAACTATAGTAGAACCATGCTTTCAAAACTATGTCCTGCTTGCCTGAATTGTGCTGATAGCCTTGTTATACTCCAGCTGGTTTTAATAGGGGGCATGGACAGGAGCAGTTATTGTTCTATGGAAATTAGTTGACTGAAGTGCAGAATGTACTAACACCATAATCAAAGCTCTTTTTGAAAATGAGTTAGACACGTCAACCGAAAACACGTAAGAGGAAAAAAAAAACCCAAACCCAAAACCAGACGAAGAATTATGCAGAGTATTGAATTATCTCTGGTGTCTGTGTGCTCAGTCTTATCATATTCAAACTTCAGCCAAGAATAACAGCATATATGAACTTCACTATGTAATGAGTTGAAGCTGGCTGAACAGCAGGTGCCCACTAAGCCACTTTATCACTCTCTTCTTCAACTGGCTGGGGGTGGGGGGGAAGCGTAATGAAAGGCTTGTGAGTTAAGATAAGTCTGGGGAGAAATGACACCAATTACTGTCACAGGCAAACCAGACTCAACTCTGGGCAATTAATTTATTACCAATCAAATCAGAGCAGGATAATGAGAAATAAATAAAGAAATAATAACAATCTTGGGAACACCTTCCCTCTACCTCTTCCTTCTTCCCAGGCTTAACTTTACTCTTGATTTTTCCAATAAGTCCTTCCCACAGACTGCAGTTAGGGTTAGCTCCAGCATGGGTTCCTTCCCTGCTGTGCCGTCGTCCTTCATGAACAGTCTGCTCCAGTGTGGGTTTCCTGTGGGGTCACAAGTCCTGCCAGGAGCTTGCTCCAGAGCAGGCCTCCCATGAGGTCACAGCTTCCTTCAGATCATCCACAGGCTGCAGGGGCACAGCTGCCTCTCCATGGCTTGCACCATGTGCTGCAGTGGAATCTCTGGCACCTGGAACACCTCCTCCCCTCCTTCTGCACTGACCTTGGTGTCTGTAGGGCTGCTCCTCTCATATATTCTCATTCCTCACTTTTGCTGCAGTTGATCAGGTTTTTTTCCCCTTCTTAAATCTGTTATCCCAGAGGGGCTGCTACCATCACTGATGGGGTCAGCCTTGGCCAATGGCAGGACATCTTGGAGCCAGCTGGCATTGGCTGAATTTGACATATGAGAAACTTCTAGCAGCTTCTCATAGTAGGCACCCCTGTAGCCACTATCAAAGCCTTGCCACACAAACGCAATTTAAAAAAAAAGAATGATTAAAAAGAGCCCCCTAACAACCTGTCAAGTAAACTCACATTTTAACTGCTTACTTATGTTTGCAAAGGGAGCATAGATTTTTACTTTATAATTAAGCTAAGTTTAGCCCGAGTTTCTGTTCATACTCTGTAAAATTATCAAGTGGCTCCAGGAGATTCCCAAAGTACATTTTCTTAACTAGAAGAGAACCAGCTTCAGAAGGAAAACTGTGCAAGACTGAAATTCCTAAAGAAAAAGCGGAACAGAATTTTAAGTTCTACACTAAGCTTAATGTTGTATTAAAAAGGAACAGAAATTGAAGTTATTGCATTAAGTTTAATGTAATATTTCCAACAGATTAGCATGAATCACTTATTGTTACATCTTACTTATTTTTACAAAAATTATACAAACATTTGTTATTATTCATTAATTGCTACTATTTAAAAAATTGTATTTAAAACCATACTCTCTATATTTGACTTGATTTGTCTTTCCATGTTCATCCATAATTCTCTGTTTTTAGAGTGCTAAACTCACACAATATTTTTAAAGACATTTTCCCAGTTTGTCTTCCAAATTTTGTAGAGCATTTGCTTACAGCATTTTCCTATACAAATTCCCATTTTAATATTATATCCTAGAAAATGAAAAAAAAAAAAACCTCACATAATCTCTTCATGTGCACATAGCCAACAACAAATATATCCAGCTTTGTCTCTTTACTTTATGACTGTATTAGTTCCCTCATTTACTATTAATTTCTGCTTTACATAGTCAAATTTGCATTAAACAGTGACATATACAAAAATTTCCATGCTAAAGTAAATTTCCATGTGTTTGGTCCCTAAAAATTATGTATAAACAGGGTTTATATACAAAGTTTATGGAGGAAAAGTAAGAAATGAGTAGGTAATCACACTCCTCAACTTAGACTCAGTCCTTAAAGGATTTAATATTCAGTAACTTCTCCTACACTCTGACATAATGCACATAACACCATGGAATGAGTTTGTCACTTCCGATAAGCTAAAGTAGCTGTTGGCCATGTAAGTCCTTTTCACCATTTTCTATCCTTCAGTTTGACTTCTTACAATACTGTAATTTGGTGTAGACCCACCAAATTGCACAAATTACTTTTCTTTTAGTTTTCTAACATACCATATAAAATACTGCATAGCACATTAGAAAATTCTAACATCATTTATATAGAAGGACAGTGTAAAGAAATTGTTAACTTTATCAAATCAGTTACTACAGAATATTTTGTTTATTTTAGAGAAGAAAAGCACAAAAATATTTCAATCTGTGTTATAAATTTTTATCAGTTTATTAAATTTTTTATTATGCCTTGAGATTCTCCAGCAATTTGAAATGAAATGACCTACCTCTGAGATACTTTTAGGATAAGAATAACTTACAAAATAAGCCTTGCAAGAGACATCAAATCAATAATTTTTACTATTACAACAAAGACAAATTCTCATTAGAAACCAGGCTACACTTGCAAGCATCTATTTTAAATTTTTATATATTTGGTGGGTCCAACATAACAGCATTGTGTCTCAAATTAATTCACACTTAAATTGCTATTCAATTACTTACTCTTCAGCAATTTTACAATCTTGAGCATGTAGCAGAACAAGAATATAATCAAAGGTCTTATTCATTAAAGAAATACTCCTCATAGGTCACCTGCTTTTTTTTTTTTTCCCCCAAGATATTCAACTTACACCACTTCTCCATAAAAATATTATCATAGAAGTTATCATGCAAAGTTCATCTCCATGTAAGCATGTAGAAATGAAAGGTAAAGCTACTCAGCCATTTGCATGTGACACAGGTGAATTCTGTAAAAGACAAAACAAACCAGCTGGCTAATCATGTGGCAGAGATCACATCATAATGAAGAAGTATTAGTATGTAAGTATGTAGTGGTATTTTAAGGTTCTTTGTGGTACCATGGACCCACAGTACCTAGAAGCCCTGCGAGCAATAATTTTTATTCACAACAAACTAACAAAGTAGGAAAGTACCATCCATTTTGATGGATGAGATATTTGAAGCAGAGTACTACTACCTGGCTTCTTCAAGTCTGTACAAAACTGAATATACAGCACAGATCAATTAATCATTAGGACAGTGCTTTGATCAAGCCCGCCACATTATTTATTTATTTATTTATTTATCTATCTATCTATTTATTTATTTATTTATTTTAAACAAGAAACTAGTTTCAGCTTGAAGCTGTGATAAATCTTACTAAAGTGAGATGTTACTCCTCTGAGCACAGCCAGATTCTCATTTCCCCACAAGCAAACTGTCTGCTGACTCTGCAGTTCCAACTTCCTGCTTAGCACTGCTTAGAGTGATTTTCCATAAAACTCTGCTACCTAGAGTAAATGTGAAAAGGGAAACATTGACACTACTTCTGCCTGTGGGCTAAGCAAACTATTCTGAAGAACAGCTTGACTCTGCTAGTAGGTGGTAGATAAGCTAATTCAGCTTTTTCCCCCTTTCCACTTCTCAAGACAATTTGTGTATTACATGCTCTACTCTTAGGGATGTCCATACACAGATAAAGACTTGGTAGTGCTTTCCGCATTTAGCTGTCTATATTTTTTAAATGGAATGTTTATAGTGTTCAAGGATTTTAGTTAAATCCAGAAACAGAAAAATGAAGCAACCTTACAAATGGAATGACTTTTTCTCTTATTACGTGAAAGTAATGCTCTTATTTGTTCCCACAAGCCCTAAATTATTCACTTTCTTATGTATGATACATTCAAAAGAAAATCAACTCCAAAGTAAGAATTCTACAAATTTATTACAATTGTATTATCTGCAATTTTAATAGTGAAACACAGACTAATAAAAAAATTTCAAAATATTTTGTTAGTGCTTTCTGAAGATATTTCAATTCTCTAAGCTAATATACATTAATTCTCTAATTAAGACATATATCCTAATTTTTTTTTAAGATAGCATTCCCTCAAAACAGAAAATAAAGCAATTTTAAACTTTGCCTAAAGAAACCTGCTTAGGAGTATTAGATGTTTTGGTTTTGAATCACTTCACAAGCAGTACAGACACTTGTAAGAACTTTGAACAGATTTAATGCTATAGATTTTAAGCTGGGACTATGTTCAAAATTATGTATTTGAATCATACCTGACTTTTGCACAAAGCTTTTATATCATAAATCTACTTTGGAAAGTGATTGGTTCAGGGATTTCATATGTTACTATGAGGGAAAGGTTTATTAATATCAGTGTTATCAGTTACCTTGACATTTTGATGTACAAGCATTCTTTTTTTCCAGACCAAACTAGTTAAACTTTGGTATGATCTTATCTGACTGTTAGATAAATCTTACAAAATGATTGATGAGGCTAAGAGGACTGATACCTCTGTTCTACAGAATTTTAGCTGGATGGTACCCAAGAACCACCTGTAAGGATCTGAAGAGCAGCACTGAAATCTGGACTACCTGCACATGGAATACCACTCTATTAACATTTTTGTTTTTTCTGGACATTGCTCTGCTTGACTGGTAATAGAATAATACAATCACTATAGAATCAGATATTCTCTAATAATATTTAAGCAATGGAGGAAAAAAAATAGAAATATGCTGGCATTCTTGCATGGAATCTTTATTACAAAGAATAATTTCAAAAGCGTTTTATTACAATTTAGTGTGTTTTATCTTTGTTTTTGCCTCATCTAGGATGATTTTCTTATCTAGAATAGAACATGAAGTCACCTACATACACATATGTACTTTGTTGCACACGCGGCCCCACAATCCTTTATAAAACAGAAAACAGGTATTTCAAAACATTAAGGAGGAAGATATTTTCCTACCTCCATGAACATAAAATGACTTAAGAATTAGGAAGATGAGAAATTCCTGGTTTGAGTAAGGTGAAAATGAAGGGAATTATTAAACTCTAAATGAACAAGTCACAATTTTTCACAATTAGTAAATTAGGGAACTGACAGCTTTATATACAGAAATGTGGTTCCTTACCAGAAAGAGTCGTTTGGCTATGACTCAAACTGCTAAGCCATTTCAGGTCAATCTAAAACATTTTAATCATCACTCAACAAATTGTTTAGCAGTCAGCAGTGTCTGAGAAACTCAGTAATCTTTTTGCCTGAAACACTTTTTTTGTAATTGGACTCCCAATCATGTTACAAATTTCATCAGTTATGAAAATCATGATGATAGCTCGTTTTCATTTCTTCTCATATAAAAAGGAATATGCCAACATATTCTGGCGCTAAACCTGACTGTGTGACCAAACATATAAGCACCAGCAGAAAAAGGGAGAATTAAGCATTACTTCTGTAGCCAGACTTGGTACCAAACAACTCACACTTACTTCAACCAATCCCCTTTTTAACCCTGTTTAACCTATTGAAAAGGACAGCTAAATTCAAGAAAAAATTCCCACTGTTACTTTTCAGACATACCAAGCACAAAGTACTGCCCCTCTAAGGTTAGTGATTGCTGCTGCAGTCTGCAGTTTTGTCAGCATCTTATATTTGATTGTTTCCATGGTAACCAAGGAAATGGTGGCGATGAAACAGTAAAGTAGGACAGAACCATTTATCTTCTTGTAGGACAGCCATGTTAACTAATCATCAGTAGCCCTACCGTTACTTAGCAGTAGTCAAAAAGCTTGTTTCTGACCAAACTGACTGAGCTATCTGTTAGCAGGGCAGTATTCTTCAGGCTCTTGTAACTCCAACAATGTCATCTTTCACTTTTCTAATCTGTTCAACAGTTTGTTGTACAACTCGTCTGGATGGCATCTGAAAACATCTGAGGAGTCTCTGAACTTCATGGTTAGATACTACGGGAAGATGATGTCACTATCTTTTCTACAATTTGTTTTTTTAAAATTATTGCTGTAAACAAGCTGATATTCTCTCCCTGTTCTTTGATTTTAGTAGCTGTGCTTAGATGTAGAATATTTTTCAATATGAACAATATATCCTTAATATCACAGAAGTTTACATTCAATTCCATCTTTGATATTTTACAGCATATATGAAGCAACAACAAAAATAAAGGTTCAGAATGTGGATAAATTTTGAGAGTTCATTTACCAGTGCTTATCCAAAGGCTTGCTTAATTTCCCAGCTTCATTTCTTCTTGTTTAAATTGCTATCTTAACCACTTTATCAAAGTTATTGTAATCTCAGCATGATCAATATGCAGAAACCCAGTGATTTCAGCATATGCCTTATAAGCTAAACCCCACAGATTTGCAGCTTTATCAAAAAATTAATTATTTTTCTCACTATTTATAGGCTATTTTAAAAACAAAGTAAAGAAAACAAGGAGATATCTTTACCAATAAAATTCAGTTAAGAATCTCAATTAAAAAAAAAATTCCTCTGCTTAGAGGAACTATCAGTGGAGAATACCTAAGCAAAGCTTAGGTGAAAATCAAAATACAGTAATTTCAGAATGTATATTATTCAGCTAGTGGTAGACTCCCTGCTAATCCTATTATAAGTTTTTCAAGGAGACTTTGATTACTTAAGCCTAAAAATATCACTGAATATATAGAAACTCTAAGAGTCCTCTACTGAAATACAGCATGACGAAATATAAATAAACATAGAAGTTTTATTGATGATTACGTGGTATGATTAATGTTCTTAAAAAGAAAATTTTTCTTTTCCTGACTTCTTCATTATTTACTTTGGTAGAACATAAAAATATGCATACAGATGACAGTTACACATAACAAAGGATACCCTGCTCTTTTACCCTATTTGTGTTAGATTTCTTACAGCAGCACTCAGAAAAGAATCATAGAGGTTAAAAAATTCCCCATCATAAAAGGGGCTATAGCAGTGGCTAAAATTACATACACAACCAGAAGTTTAATGCTTCAAAAAATCACTACCTTGCAGAGACCTGCTGAGTTTATTGCAGATATTTACAGTATAGTTTATCCACACTAAAGCAAGCCAAGCATCTTCTTTTCACTTTTATTCCTATTGCATTCATAGTTATCTTTTCTTTGCAATTTTTTTACTTTTAAATGATTTCACAGCTACAGTTGCCAGATTGAGTACAAGTAAATCAAAATTAGTGCCCCTGAAGCACAAAGGACTAAACAAAATCTCAAATATGAGCTTTTCTGGTGTGGATATTGTTTTAAATCCTTATTCAGATATATCATGGAGCTATTGTATATACAGGAATAAATATAGTAACATAAGCTAGTAATTATTACCAATTAAGCTAAAATTCTGAACATCAATCAACTACACGTATTCTCTTCTAAATTTACCTTTTAGTCCTTCTGCACTGATATACAAATTTAGGAAGAGTTAAAATTGACTCTGCAGGCAATTTTATGAGATACACATATTCAATCACTAGAATCTGAAGTAACATGAGAGATGAAGTTGTGCTGAATGAATGATGTGCTTGAGATAGATAGGGCAAATAGCCTCTGCTGATCCTTTAGGCCATTCATTAACTTTTACAGAAAGATGTGTAAACAGGACTTATACATTGTAAAGGCTTAATCCAGCACTTCTTTTCTAAATGACCACATCATTGATGATTGACAAAGAACGGTATTAAACATGTAGTAGCTTTAGAAGGCAAATCCTTCAATAAGATCTTTGTGTGAGGGAGGCAGAGGAGAACTCAGCTTGGAGTTTTCCTCTTAAACTTCACATAACTTCAGAAATTTAGAGAAACCTCTGCAGTATGGTTCTGTCTTTCAAGATTATATGTGTGTGCATAAATATATATATATAGAGTTATGTCACATTGGTGCCATAAAGAAATTTATAGTAAATACTGCTGTGACCTGTCACTAATGCTTCCTATTGGGGTCTACCATTGCTTTCGTACTTGCTCAAAAGCAAATAAAAAATTGTGAATTTTTAGAGTACTGTAAAACCCACCTCCCCCCCAAAAAAAAGCCTACTGCAAATAATCTATTTATTGATGTAACTTATGTGTATTCCTTTCACAATGCTTGAAAATTCTCCTGGGCACGTAAAAAAGGCATAAAATACAGCATACATCAAAACCATCCATACTTCTTGATTGTCATTTAGTAGATGTGGTAAATAAAAGTCTCATATTATCATAGCTTACTACTTATACTACTCTTAAGGCACTGACAGTTTTCTTTAAACCATCATAAATGACTTCCAATAATTATTTCTTTTAACTCCCAGAGGTAATATCAACATGATTAACAGATATGTCAAAAAGACCCACAAAACCAGGTTAGGAAACGTAAGGCCTGCTTAGAATTAAACTAGGTTAGGGTTGTTAAGGAAAACAGGAAGGGATTCTATAGGTACATTGCAAATAAAAGACAGACTAAGGACAAGGTGGGCCCTCTCCAGAAGCTATCGGGAGAACTGGCTACCCTGAATTTGGAGAAGGCTGAGGTTCTTAATGACTTCTTTGACGTGGTCTTCACTGACAAATTCTCTGACCACACCACACAAGACTTGGAAGGCAGACGCAGGGACAGTGAGAATGAAGACCCTGGGCCCACTGTAGGAGAGGATCTGGTTCGAGACCACCTTAGGAACCTGAATGTATACAAGTCCATGGGACCTGATGAAATCCATCCTTGGGTCCTGAAGGAGCTGGCAAATGAAGTTGTTAAGCCACTGTCCATCATACTTGAAAAATCATGGCAGTCAGGTGAAGTTCCCAACAACTGGAAAAAGGGAAATATAACCCCCATTTTCAAGAAAAGGAAAATGGATGACACAGGGAACTACAAACCATTCAGTCTCAGCTCTGTGGCTGGCAAAATCTTGGAGCAAATTCTCCTGGAAGGCATTCTAAGGCACATTAAAAACAACAAAGTGGTTGGTGACAGCCAGTATGGCTTCCCTAAGGGGAAATCCTGCCTGACCAATTTGGTGGCCTTCTATGATGGAGCTACAGAACTGATGGAGAGGGGTAGAGCAGTTGATGTCATCTACCTGGACTTGTGCAAAGTGTTTGACACTGTCTCACATGACATCCTTGTCCCTAAGTTGGAGAGACATCAATTTGATAGGTGGACCACTCGGTGGATAAAGAACTGGCTGGATGGCCGCACGCAAAGAGTTGTGCTCAATGGCTCAATGTCCAGCTGGAGACCAGTAACGAGTGGTGTCGCTCAGGGATCGGTGTTGGGACTGGTCTGGTTCAATATCTTTGTGGGTGACATGGTCAGTGGGATTGAATACGCCCTCAGCAAGTTTGCCGATGACACCAAGCTGTGTGATTCTGTTGATACGTTGGAGGGAAGGGATGCCATCCAGAGGGACCTTGACACTCTTGTGAGGTGGGCTGAGGCCAACCTGATGAAGTTTAACCATGCCAAGTGAAAGGTCCTACACCTGAGTCGAAGCAATCCCAGATACAGCTACAGGTTGGACAGAGAAGAGATTCAGGGCAGCCCTGCACAGAAAGACTTGGGGGTGTTAGTTGATGAGAAAATGAACAAGAGCCGGCAGTGTGCGCTTGCAGCCCAGAAAGCCAACTGTATCCTGGGTTGTATCAAAAGGAGAATGACCAGCAGGTTGAAGGAGGTGATCCTGCCCCTCTACTCTGCTCTCATGAGACCTCACTTGGAGTACTGTGTGCAGATCTGGTGTCCTCGACATGAAAAGGACATGGAACTGTTGGAACAAGTCCAGAGAAGGGCCACGAGGATGATCAGGGGGCTGGAGCACCTCCCATATGAAGACAGGCTGAGAGAGTTTGGGCTGTTGAGCCTGGAGAAGGGAAGGCTGCATGGAGACCTCCTAGCAGCCTTCCAGTATCTGAAGGGGGCCTATAGGGATTCTGGGGAGAGACTCTTCATGAGGAACTGTAGTGATAGGACAATGGGTAATGGGTTCAAACTTAAAGAGGGGAAGTTTAGATTGGATATGAGGAAGAAATTCTTTGCTGTAAGGGTGGTGAGGCACTGGACTGGGTTGCCCAGGGAAGCTGTGAATGCTCCATCGCTGGCGGTGCTCAAGGCCAGGTTGGACATAGCCTTGGGTGGCATGGTTTAGTGTGAGGTGTCCCTGGCCATGGCAGGGGGTTTGGAACTAGATGATCTTAAGGTCCTTTCCAACCCTAACTATTCTGATTCTATGATTGTATGAAAATTCAGTGACTGGTTATAGTTACCCACTAGAGGAGCAGGAGCTATATTTCCAACAAATTTCTCTTTCATTAAACAGCATCACTCATTTAAATTAAAATGTACAAACAAAAAAGCAGAAACAAACAAACAAAAATGACCCTCAAAACTCCAAACCAAAAACCAGAGCATAACCCAAATGAAGATATCCACACACCATAGAGTGTCTACATGGAACATATTGCAAAGTTTGTACTGAGAGCATGGTGGTGATCTCACTACATGTGGTGCCATAAACTATTAGAAGGCCACAGAATTTCTATTATCTTGTAAGTGCAGCATGTCGGGCCTTGTCTTGAGCAGAATTGAGTTTAGCTTTGATATAAAGTCTACTTGTCAAATGACTATTGTCTGTAAATATTAATTATGGCAAAGGTCTAACAAATCTATAGAGCTGATGAGTAATAAATGCTACCTTTTTATGTTAAGTGTGCTTGGAGGAGGCTATCACAGTACCTAAACTAATGGCAAAGGGGTGAAGATTGTCACATTTTTAGATAACAACCAATGAAAAAAATCAAGTAAAGTCATGGATTTTGAAAACATAAAAAATAATAAAAAATCCCAAGACAGACACAAATCTGAGAAGAAAGAAATGCCCATCACCCATTGTATACTCCTTCATGAAAATAACTCAGGACACAGATAACAGTAATGCTCCCTCTCACTCTATCCCTCTTGAGGATGACTACCCACCTTAGATACTAGACTGACACAAGAAAGATGAACAGAACATCTGAGAAAAGGAGTAAAAAATTTGGGTAATTTTGGTACAAGAAGTTTAACTGTATTACCACTGAAAATTTTCTTTAGTACCTAGATATACTGGCCTATAAACGTTAGTGTCATTGTAACTGAGATAGTAATGGAATATTTCGGTTATACAGTTCAGACTTGAATTAGACTAACAATAAGTTATAGACTCTGCCTGTACAGTGTGTTCCATTTTGCCCTTAGACCTTCCAGCTTTAAGCAGCTCCTTTTTAAATAGCATGTAGTGCAGAGTATATAGATGATTAAATAGGAACCAGGAGTTCTGAGTAAATGGAGCTCTTCAGGAAGTGAAGCCACTGTTTGCATCCCCGCCTACTACTCCTACATCACAGACTTCCTCCTTCAAGATAAAATGTCCCATTGTGTTCTATGATATACAGAAGATATAAAGCATGATTAGACATCTTAAAGTGATTATTTTTGACTTCAAAAAGCAACACAGCATGTGATTTAAGTCTTGTTTAAGGTTAAACAACTATAAAAATACCACCCAGAGATCTTTCCCAAGGATGGATAGTTATGACTGTCAGGGTGCGTGGGATAGTATGGGCAACTACCTAGGCCAATGTGCACCACCAGTGTTTTGGAAATTCATCCCTGAGCAAGCGCAAAATCTGGAAAAAAAAGTAAAACATTTTGAAAAAACTATGCTGTTGTCCTGGCAATTCCAAAGAGGCTCGAATCACTACAACATGCTGTGGCCTGGCCCATGCTTACTGAGCCCTGCTTAACCCTATCCAGTACCAACTAGGGGAAAAGAAGCTCTATGGATCTGATGGCAAAGCAACAGACACTACAGCTACTCGATCCCCAACAAGAAGCATGGCAGCTACTCCAACTCTGGTGACAAGCACTGTGGCTGCTCCAATACCAGTGAAATACAATAACAAGATTTTAAAGAACAATCTAAAATACAACAAGGGGGACTACAATTGGTAGTGGTTTTCATAGAATCATAGAATAGTTAGGGTTGGAAAGGACCTTAAGATCATCTAGTTCCAACCCCGCTGCCATCAACAGGGACACCTCACACTAAACCATGCCACCCAAGGCTATGCCCAACCTGGCCTTGAGCACCACCAGCGATGGAGCATTCACAACTTCCCTGGGCAACCCATTCCAGTGCCGCGCCACCCTTACAGTAAAGAATTTCTTCCTCATATCCAATCTAAACTTCCCCTGTTTAAGTTTGAATCTGTTACCCCATTTCCTCTCACTACAGTTCCTCATGAAGAGTCCCTCCCCAGCATCCCTAGAGGCCCCCTTCAGACACTGGAAGGCTGCTATGAGGCCTCCACGCAACCTCTTCTTCTCCAGGCTGAACAGCTCCAACTTTCTCAGCCCGTCCTCATACACTAGGTGCTCCAGTCCTCTGATCATCCTCGTGGCCCTTCTCTGGACTTGTTCCAACAGTTCCATGTCCTTTTCATGTTGAGGACACCAGAACTGCACACAATACTCCAAGTGAGGTCTCACGAGAGCAGAGGAGAGGGGCAGGATCACCTCCCTCGACCTGCTGGTCATGCTCCTTTTGATGCAGCCCAGGATACGGTTGGCTTTCTGGGCTGCGAGCGCACACCGCTGGCTCATGTTCATTTTCTCATCAACCAAAACCCCCAAGTCTTTCTGCGCAGGGCTGCTCTGAATCTCCTCTCTGCCCAACCCGTAGCTGTGCCTGGGATTGCTCTGACCCAGGTATAGGACCTTGCACTTGGCATGGTTTTCTTTTCTCTGTCCTTATTGCTGCCAACAGAAGAGACAGTTTTAAGAAGTGTCGGTAATGAAATGGTGATATTGCAGCCAAGAACAAACTATAGCAATAAAAGAAGGAATTATATTGAAAAAAATGAATCTTCAAAAGTAGTCACTTGTTTAAAAAAGTATTGCTAAACAGGAAAAGAAGCTAATTAAGAAGTAACCAAGCAGATCATTTTAAATTGTATTGTAAATTCTATTTTACCATTATTTGGTTGATTTGTTAGGCTTTCAAAATACAAACATTAGAGATAAAAAAAATGTGGTGCTATTCAAGTAGAATTTCAGCTATGCTTCCCTCCTACTTCCCTCCCCCTCACCCCGAGTATCAGGCTTATTTCATCAATATTTGAAACTTTAATTATACCAGATTCTAAACATAAAATTTATTTAAACTGATGTAATGACTGAGATGTTCCATATATTTATTAACATAGAATTTCTGACCTGGTGAAAAAGGGCTTTTGGATGAGTCAGGAACAATGTGACAGAATTATTCTGTAAATAGATACAAAAAACCATTATATCAACTAATGTTTCATGTGCATTTTACCATTTTAATGTAACATATGAATTTAATATTCTGGTTTTTTTAGTCTGGCTTTGATAACATTGAATTAGCTAGAGTTATTATACCAGCCATTTTCTAACACAATCCTGTTCAAACCACAAAAGTTCTCATGTTACTACAACATTACCATGTTACCGCAAATATAATAGATTTAGACCAATAAAATATATTTTTTGCTTTTGTAATATATTGTAATGGAACAATAGTAGCAGAAACCCATACTACTGTGCAGTCATCCTTAATTACACAGAGAGATGATACTATTTTTCTGAAGTATTATTACTTTACTATTGTCACCATATGTTAAAAAAAAAGCCAGATGGAACATTCATTTTTGAATAAAGATGAATACAAGAATCCTGGTCCACCTCCAGATCATTACTAAAAGCTGTTTTTCTAAAGCCAGTGAATCTATATTTGACAAAAATATATTATTAGAAGAGAATGTCCAATTAGAAATGCATAATGATAGTTTTTACATAAACAAAATTACATAAGTATATGCTATTCATATAGTTTAGGTTCATGCTCTTTGTTCATTGCCCAGATTCTATCAACATAAAGAAGTGAAATAAACTAGTTAAGTAGATACTTTAAGCAGATGAGCAATTATAGAATCATAGAATAGTTAGGGTTGGAAAGGACCTTAAGATCATCTAGTTCCAACCCCCCTGCCAGGGGCAGGGACACTTCCCACTAAACCATGCCACCCAAGGCTATGTCCAATCCAGCCTTGAACGCTGCCAGTGATGGAGCATTCACAACTTGCCTGGGCAACCCATTCCAGGGCCTCATCACCCTTACAGTGAAGAATTTCTTCCTCACATCCAATCTAATCTTCCCCTGTTTAAGTTTGAACCTGTTGCCCATTGTCCTCTCACTACAGTTCGTCATGAAGAGTCCCTCCCCAGCATCCCTAGAGGCCCCCTTCAGACACTGGAAGGCTGCTATGAGGCCTCCACGCAGCCTCCTCTTCTTCAGGCTGAACAGCCCCAATGTCTCGTTTTAATCAATGTGATACTGCTTTAACTTGTCTTTTAAAAGAGAAAAATGTAACCTGAATGAATCTTTCATAGCTCTACTTGTTTTGGTTGGGATAGGGTCTATTTCCTTCATAGCAGCTCATCCAGTGCTATGTTTTGGATCTGTAACCAAAACAGTGTTCATACACCAGTGGTTTAGCTTTTGCAGAGCAGTGGCTGCACAGCATCAATCTCCTCTTCCTCAGGTTGCCCCACCAGTGAGTGGGCTAGGGTGGGCAAGAGGCTGCGAGGGAACACAGCTGGGGCAGCTGACTCCACCTGAATAAAGAAATATCCCACATCATGTAATGGCATGCTCAGCAGAAAAAGCTGGGGGAAGAAGAGGGAAGAGGGATATTCAGAGTAACAGTGCTCATCTTTCCAAGCAACCGTTATGTGTGATAGAGCTCTGCTTTCCTCGGGATAGATAGCTCTAAAAACCTGGCTGCTGATGGGACGTAGTGATTTGTTTTGGATTGTTCAACTGGGTGTGAGGCCTGATTTTTCTATTAAATTGTCTTTATCTCAACCCATGATTTTTCTCACTTTTACCCTTTTGATTCTCTCCCCTGTTCCACCAGGCAGGGGAGTGAGCAAGCAGCTGTGTGGGACTGAGATGCTTTAACAGCTGGAACCACAATAGATTACATGAACTGTAACTGAACTGCTGAGTTAATTTTTAGGTTCTAACCGTAGTATCAAGAAGTAAAACTGCAGAGAAAAATGAAGGAATAGTACAGTCATAAGATCAATGTACAGCATGAAAAGAAAAGGAGGAAAAAGAGATATGCAAAATGGCTTTAAGAAATATCTATGCACCACATCATTGTACTTCTTGGACATGTCATTGACTGTGTTTTCTTGCTCAAGCTCTGTTCCTTGAAGCATGATTTGGTGCCATTAACGTAAAGCTATTTAAGTTAACAGAATCACATTAGGGAAATAATTCAAATCATCCATTGTATCACACCTTGACTATATAGGAAAGCTACATAAGAATATGTTTTTATTGCATTTACTTTTCTCAGGTAGTCGTACTGCTCTAGTGTTCAGCAACGTGTACGTATGTCCTATTTAGCACATAAGCATAGTGAATCAGCATTTCCAAGAAGTCAGATCTACTGGGTATAACTTGTACAGATAACATGAGCACATTCAGGAAAGTTAATACATTTTTCTCATGCCAAATTTATTGTGTGTGGTCAGAACAATGATGCAGAGCATCTGCAATGCAACTTCTGAATTTCCCAAAATCAAAGCATCACTGCACAGGTCTTATGAAGCTGATCAACACAAAGGACATGTCCTAGATTTTCAGTTATGAAATTTGTAATCCATTCAAGACTTGTATTTTGAACAAGACCACTCCCAGGCATCTATAAGCAAGACTCTTGAATGCCATTTGAATAAGATTTCTGGAGGTGCAGGAGAGGGGAGAAGAGACATGAACACCTTAGCCTAAAAACAACAAAAAGAATTTTATTTACTTTTTTTTTTATGCAGCCTTGTGCTACATCTTGAGGTGGATGCTATCATATTGACAAAAATGTTAGTTTTGCCAGTGTATTTATATAATTACAGTCCTTCTCTAAATAAAGCCCTTCTGTAGTATATGTTATTATACATGCATATCTTAGTTTAGCTCATTTTACCAATTCCATGCAGCAGCTGCTTATTTAACACATATGGAAAAGTCAAAAGCAACCTTCCCATCTGGATTATCTTACTGACTTGAGTACATGATGTCATACACATTAACACCTCATATTAGCACAATATACTATTTTATTCATAATTTCTAGCATTTTTAGACTTAATTTTTATTTAGTATTTATAGTCTTTGACTATATTTTTTAACTAAGACCTGCCCAACTCATAGCAATATAATAACACTGGTGAGGTAGTTTTGGGTTTGTCTGTGATTTGTTTTGGATTTTTGTTCTGGGTTGTTTGTTTGGGTTGTTGTTTTTTTTTTTTTTTTCTGGGGGGGGAGGGAGGGAAAGATTGTTTGGTTAGTTGCGGTTTTTTTTAGTGAAAAACAGATCTTTACAGTATGCACACAGAAATGTGACCTGGTTCACAGATTTTAAAAAATAAAACGACAAAAATGGCCATATAATTGTGGTATGTTTTTAAAAGGCATTGAGTTAGTACAGTGTGGTGGAAATAACTCACAGTAAGCAACTTTCAGAGCACAACAAAATCTTTCTTGCAGGGTAATATTGCTATTTCTGATCTTGAGAAAGAATATATGTAGCATTATTCTTCCCTCAGATCACCCAGAAGGTACCTTTAATGCTTGTGCTTTGAAACCATTTCTGACAGCTCTCTCAAGCAATTTATCTGTGGTCTATTCTAAAGCAGCATAATTTTCCTGTCAGCTTTTTCTGGTGTTATCAAGGAAATTGTGCATGGTTTAGCAGCAGGCTAAATTAAGACAGTAAGAGAACATGCTTATGTATGCTTTCCCACCAATTCCCGCATGTGCTTCATATGCTTCTCCATAGAGATTTAAGCCCAGACGTAACTCAGAACCACGCAGCCGCTCGCTCACTCCCTCCCCCTCGTCTTTCTCCCCCCCCCCGCTCCCGGAGGGATGGGAAGGAGAATCGAAAGAATGTAACTCCCATGGGTTGAGATAAGAACAGTCCAGTAATTAAGGGATAACACAAAACCACTACTGCTACCACCAATAATAATAATGATAAGGGAAGTAACAAGGGAAGAAAATACAACCGCTCACCACCAATACCCAGCCTGACCCAGCAGTGATCTAACTCTTCCGGGTCTCTGCCCCCAGTTTATATACTAGGCATGACGTGCTGTGGTATGGAATACCTCTTTGGTTAGTTTGGGTCAGGTGCCCTGTCTCTGCTTCCTCCCGGCTTCCCCTCCTCCCTGGCAGAGCATGAGGCTTAGAAAGTCCTTAGTCAGACTAAACATTACTAAGCAACAGATAAAACCAGCGGTCCTATCAGCGCTGTTCCCAGGCTGAAAGTCAAAAAGACAGCACTGCACCAGCTACTAAGGAGAAAAATGACTGCTATTGCTGAACCAAGGACAATGGGTAACTAGTGTTTTAAATTTCTTTTAAAAGGTAAATCTGCTCGCAAATCTAGTGACTTTTAAATATCATTTAAATGATAAATACTCTAAATAAGAAACAGGCTATTTGACCACTTAATTTCAACTACAAAATTTTTGAGTGAAAGTTTACATTTATATTGGGATATATTATAAAATGCCACCATATCATGGGTGATATTTCTAAGTACCAATTTAGTTGATTTTATGAAACACAGCTCCTATTTCTCTAGAGCCAAACTGAATAAGTGCTCTAGCACAAGCAAAATTCCTTAGCCTGGCAACATTGTTAAAGAATAAGAAAAATTCAAAACCTCATAATTTTGTCCAAAAAATGAATATGAAATGCTCCAACCTACATACTCATCCAAGCTAGACTTTATCAGCCTAACCTCACTAGGCCAGACCCACAGTTTACTAGTTTATACAGAGTCCTCATTTAATTAAAACACTGAATATTATAATTATTTTTTCAAAAGAAATATACACCATGTAGAATAAGAGATTGCGCAGTACCGATTTCAGAGTTCATACATAGAATCAAAAATACCTGGCAGATTCTACTATCATGCTAATTTACTGCTTGGAGCTGTAAGAAAGTGAATTCACATCAACATACCAAAATTTTGGAACATGCCATTCCAAATATTGGACGATTCACACTTCCCTATGATTCTGTGACTATGAAATATGCTTGTTTATATTCATACAAAAATACATATATCTGCATAAGTATCAAGTATATATATACACACTACTTAGGAATGTGTAACAGGGCTATAATTTATCAATTGCTTTATCAGTCATATCAACTGTTTTATTAAAAAAAAAATCCCGAACTCTTCTGCTTCCCATGTCTTACCCATGTTCAGTAAAGCTATATAGTTGTTTTTTATTTTCTGTTTAGGATAAATTCTAACAAAAAGAAACATATTTGAAAGATAATATTCATTTCCAACATGTCAGATAACAACTTTTTAATTTTCATAAAACAGCCCAGTTATAGTTTAGAATATACTTTCAAGGCATAATTCTATTTTCTTATCCTTGACTCAAAGCAAGAAGCACCAAATAAGTCTTAATTTTTACTGAGTCTAGCTTTGTACGACCATTTACAGAAGTTGTGCAATGACAAGTGATTCTAACATAATTTCTTGATTTTTTTATGTCCTTTTCAGGTTAAAGAAAAACTATTAATGTACTGTATTTAAACTGTTAATAATTTCGAGAACATAAAGAACAAGTTAAGTCTTAGCTTACACTACTGACCACAAATATTTTTAAAACTCTTTTTAAAATACTTTAGTATTACTTTGTTTTGATTATAGAGGTGTTAGTTTTTGTCATCAATTGATTTCATCTAATTGCTTCAGTACGCGAACACATCTTTATAATGGACAAAACACAAATACATGGGATTAATAGACCTATCTAGAAAATTATAGAAGATGATCTAGAAAATATTTTAATATTGCACAGTACTACGTGCAAGTTACAAAATCATATCCAATGTTTAAGGACAAAACATTTTTCCATTAAAAAGAAAAACAACCTTTTATGTTGTAGGACAAATTAATGGGATCTGAATAATTTCTAGTAATTCCTCCTCATAAACTCCAGTTTTCAAAACTTGCGCTTCAAAGGCATATGACTTTCTGCATTCCAGAGTGCAAAACCTATGCTTCATACAGACGAGCCCAATTTGTATTTATGAAATTTAATGCAAGAATAGCCTGGAGTATTTCACTTAACATTTCTATGCGGGTTGCTTGCACTGTTCAATGAAATTAGTCTATCTGAATTTAGAATCTAGTAAGCACTACACGCTCCAAAAGTTCTAATTGAAAACCTCTTGTGCATTGTCATCATATATTTGGGCCACTAGCAATAAATTCTTTTTAAATAAATTATAAGCTGAATTTCATGACCTGCAGTATTTCTGAAATGGTTCAAAAATAAGCACGGAGAAAGGGAGAAGGAGGGAAAGTTCTTAGATAAAAAGTAACTAGTTTAGTGAAAAATGGGCCTGGAAATTAAAAACTGTGATTTATAGTACTCTGTTACCTAATCAATTAGTAACATAGAATCATAGAATCATAGAATAGTTAGGGTTGGAAAGGACCTTAAGATCATCTAGTTCCAACCCCCCTGCCATCGGCAGGGACACCTCACACTAAACCATGCCACCCAAGGCTATGCCCAACCTGGCCTTGAACACTGCCAGCAATGGAGCATTCACAACTTCCCTGGGCAACCCATTCCAGTGCCTCACCACCCTCACAGTAAAGAATTTCTTCCATATATTAGTAAATTGTAATCAGTTGAGTCATAGAATCATAGAATCATAGAATAGTTAGAGTTGGAAAGGACCTTAAGATCATCTAGTTCCAACCCCGCTGACATCAGCAGGGACACCTCACACTAAACAATGCTACCCAAGGCTCTGTCCAGCACGGCCTTGAACACCACCAGCGACGGAGCATTCACAGCTTCCCTGGGCAACCCATTCCAGTGCCTCAGCACCCATACAGCAAAGAATTTCTTCCTCATATCCAATCTAAACTTCCCCTAAGTTTGAATCTGTTACCCCTTGTCCGCTCACTACAGTTCCTCATGAAGAGTCTCTCCCCAGAATCCCTAGAGGCCCCCTTCAGTTACTGGAAGGCTGTTATGAGGTCTCCACGCAGCCTTCTCTTCTCCAGGCTGAACAGCTCCAACTTTTTCAGCCTATCTTCATATACAAGGTGCTCCAGTCCCCTTATCATCCTCGTGGCCCTCCTTCGGACTTCTAGTTTCAACCCCCCTGCCATGGGCAGGGACACCTCCCATATCATATCATTAGTATTTATTTCTTCCTATTTCAGAGAATACATAAATTAATCAAAAAAACTTATGAGCATTCAAGGCTTTTAATTACCTTCAATGTACTTCATCTCTTAGTGTTAACACCACAAATTATTTTTTACATTATTGAAGCATTTATTATTTCTTGATGGAAACAAACTTAACAGTTTATAAAGTCTAAGTATTTTGTGAAATGTTCTGAAAACAGAAGAGACAAAAAGGTTCAAATACCCCCACCAAACTCCAAAAAGACATACCTCTCCTCCCTACATCTATATCTTGAGTTCTGTTATAGTCTAGTGATATTGGGGTGTCTGCAGTGGAGTGAGAGATAGTGGTTCATCAGTTTCTTGATTATCACCATCACTTCAATTATTTTGAATAAATTATGATGCAAAATATTTTATTTTTTTCTCCACAGTACGTATGACTGTACATGACAGAAACGATTTCATATGCATATAGGGCCACAAATATATTTGCTTTAACTAGGAACAAAATACATATGAAATAGTGAACAATCTGTAACTGTTACAGCTACTGCATTTGACCAGAATCACATTACAGGCAAAACAAATTAGACCTCTTTTAAATTATTTATAGATCTTTTTCTTTTAAACTTCAGAACAATACACAAACTCATATATATTACCTAGAGTTCTTCCTAAATTAAACTTTATTAGCCAGGTTTGAAAAAAAACCTAATGATTAATGAAGTTCAAAAATTTATTAAGACAGAACATGCATCTCAAAGAGCCTTCCTATGGCAAAATTTGAAAAATGTTCTATACTACAGGATTTGTGTATGCATAGATGGTAACACCACTGGAATATATTTCAACACTTTTCAATATAGTAATTTATGCTATGGTGCTATTATGCACCAGGATAACTAGTAACAAGTACAGTCAAGACAAGTTATGCAAATTTAGAAAATACCGATGAGATGAAAAATAATTCGCAAAATAAATCTTGCTGTGATGAAGTTTAAACGTGTTCCACTTTTACATACACCATCATCAAAACAACTGAAATAAAGCACTAAAGTTCCTTCATGCAGTGCAAAATAACAAAAAGGCTACATGAACTAAACTGTAATACTAAGCCCGTGTTCCAAGCATTGTTAGAAAAATTATACAATTGCTTCTGTTCTACTGTTAATGCTTGAGACAGTCCAGCTTTAGGGCTTTGCAACCACTTTAACTTCTTTAATAAAAAAACCTAAAGTGGAAGTCAAAAGCCCATCATCACCACTACAAATTAATCGATACCTCAATTCAGTTTGAACCCTTTATTGCGAAAAATTTAAAGTACATTTTAAAAAGGCAAAAAAAGTTAATCTTCGAGCTTGAATGCAATGTCCATCAAGAATCTGAACTCTTATTGTCTGAAGAATTCCAAGTAGGAAAAAGAGAGAGTCCAGTTTAGTGAAGTAAGCATAGAGAATGGAAATAAAACTTGATTCCAAACACTGACTGCTCCTTTTCACAAATTATTTATTATGTTTCAGGTTAATGCTGGTTCAAATCTGCAGGATTAAACTATTTCTTTGAAAAGCTTATCAATGTTGGAATAAAGCAGCAACAGATTTCTTACCTGTGGAAGTCAAAAAAATACCATCTTTTGTCGGAATAAGCCCAAAGACTTGAGTGGGATGTTGCTTTTATGTCTTTTAGTGTGAAAAGTTATAAAATGAAAAACAAATAAAATCACAGAAAAAACAAACAAAATCACAGAATCATTAAGGTTGGAATGGACCTCTGGGACCTCTGGATATCATCTAATCTAACCCTCTGCCAAGGCAGAAAAGATAAAAATTGTCTTCATAGTAGCTTAACTGTTAGACTGTTCAGGCTGGATAAGAACTGAACACCTCAGTCACATCTGCCATGATTTATTATATGTGGAAGAGCAGGACTGAAGTAGTCTTAAGAGGATCTACCCCAGACTAGATAATAACTTACATTTCCTATCCCTCAAGAGAGATTCTAGAGCTTTATCCTCTTTCCCCTTCTCTTCACAGAATCTCTTTCTCAAAACTTTGGATTTATAGAGCTCATATTTTCTAAATCATTAAGATTATTCTTGTATTTTAAACCAAGAAAACTTTTTTTATTAGATTTAAGAAGTCCCAGTAAGGCCAACAGAAAAAAGTTTACTGTCAACACAACTGTCAGTTTCTGAAATTAACAGAAGTATCAATAGCTTTCTTCACCTACTCACTGCAAACAGATTTATTTTTCAGAAGACAGACTATTATGTATGTGTGAGTACCATGACCTTTCAGATTTTATCAACAATATTCTTCATATAAATTGATCCATCTTAAACCACTGGAGCAGGGAGGCAGAACTGCCAAAAGCATTCACTTCCACTTAGCTAGCTAGAAATATAACTTCTCATGAAAAAGCAGCTTCTCCAGTCATGATATGTGGCTTCTGCATGTCATGTAATGAGATGCAAATGTCTCAGAATTCAGAACTACAGATACCTTTATACCTAGTAATCATAAAACCACAAAGGTGTGAATGTAGAGTAGCCAATTCAAACTTAATCAGTTCCAGGCCATTAGACTATGTAAAAGGTATTTCCACTCAACTGTACAGAAACCCATTACAGTCTTTTCTATTTGAAGGTCAGCAATCACCACTGTTGACCTTCAACGGGACATAAAAGTTGTCAATCAGTGAATTTATGGGAAAAATCAACAATCACAAAACAATACTAAATCTATATCATATTTAATCAATCTGACAACAAAAGGAACTCAGTATTTTGGTGAATTGGGCTAGACTGGGTTGAACCTCTCTGTTCTGTTGCTTTGTAGCATCTTAGCCATGCTTTAATACTCATAGTCACTTGACAATAACTGAGGACAAGCAGGGCTGTAAGGGCGTTCTCATGCCAAGGGCGCAGGGTCAATTTAGATCTAGTGTAGCTGAGGGCATGCCCACGCTCCCCTTTTAAAAAAGATCTGAAGTAAACAATTTCCAGCTCTGCTGGAAACCAAATGCAAAAGGCTGTTCCTCCTTACCTTAAAAGCTTTTATACTGAAGCTCTCCCACGAGCTTTGCCTGAGCTCCAGCCTCAGCTGCACCAGAGTCACTATGGACTTGTTTGATTATCTAGACTTTTAGCTGAGCCTGGATACCACTTCTTTAGGCAGGGAATCCAATAGTGTCTTAAATGTAGTACATTATTTAGTAGTAAAGAAATTAAACTTCCTTCCAGCATGGTTGCTGATCATTTATATCACTCATTTGGTAATATGGAAACAAATCTGCTTGGTAAGATGCATGGCTAGAAATAAGTAGTCAAACAATGTCAACTATCTGGATGAAGCATAGAAAAGAAATACAAAAGGGAAAGTGAAAACAAAAGGAAAAATAATAAAGATTATTTATTTTCCTTTGCAATTACGTTATATAACAAGACATTGAGAACATCTTGAATTTTTTTTCATATCCACTTTTCAACTATAACTAAACAAGCACATTAGAAATATTAATCTTCAGTTACAAAAAAACCCATAAGACAATCCTCCCAAAACAAACAAATAAACCAAATCAACCAACCAAACAAAAAAAAGAGTAATTTCTTCCACAATGTTTCTTCATTAAAAAGGTGAGTTGTAGTGTACAGTATTGTCTTTTAAGAAGCCACCTTTATAATTATCAAGTATTAAATTAAATTCTGGACAAAGCAACTTAAAAAAAGCCAACCAACCAAAAAAAAAAAAAAAACCACCACAAAAACCCAAACAAACAAAAACTTTAGATAGAGAAATAACTTCGGCAATTTTAAATCAAGTATTATTTTTCATCCTCACAAATTTTCTAAACCAGAGGATGACAGAGTTCAGTATCCCTAAATTGAGAAAAGCAAAGCATGCAGGAAATGATGAGGTCAGACAAGAGATGTTCAGCTCTATAAATCAATATTTATGTGATATGGGGGCTATCTGGCTCCAATGTACACAACTCACATGGGTTGTTTTTAAGCAATCTCTTGACAAAATAACTTTAATAACAAAATAAAAGCTGTTGTTTCTGTTATCTCCTTCAGCACAAGACTTAATTTTTTATGAAATTCTTAAGCCTTGGAGTGATGGAGTTTTGGTTTTTTATTACTAGGGATTCAGTGAAGAAATATATCCTCTAAATGGAATTGAAATAAAAATGACAGTAAAATAAAAGGACAATCCTCTGTAATTAAGATTAACCAGAATTACATGGATTAACTGACTCCAACACTAACTCAAATGAGCGCTAGGGGCAAGTGTCGGACCAAAATCAAGTGCAAGATATTCCAAGCATCTAGTGCTGGCTTTTTAAAGAACTGAAATTTCCAAAGTTGATGAGAAATATCACAAAATACAGTTCAAATCCATGTATTTTTTAAAGAGAGATACTGCTGAATAGCAATCCCTTCTGGTCTTTTCCCAAGACTTTTATAAGACACCTAAAACTGAAGGCTGAATTAGTCTCTCTTTGCTTCTAAAATTTATTTTATTTTTCTTAGAAAGGAATTTGTCAACAAGTGAATTTGAAAGTCTGCTTCTCAAAAAAAAAAGGACAAGAAAAGAAAGTACAAAAAAGAAGTACAAGACAGAAGCTAATCAGAACTCTTCAAATATGCAGTAACTGTAAGAAGTACCTTTCCAATTGAGACAAGCTTACAGACAGGCCACTGAAGCCAAAGTTTCTACCTAACTGAAAATATTAATCACCGAAACTGTCAGATTTGACACGCTGAATTTAAAGGAATGAAACCTGAACTAAGCATCAACACACTTTGATGCATACATCCATCTTTTCCAACTGACAGCTCGATCATGAGGCAAAAAAAAAGGAAAATTCCTGACCTTCTAACTACAATAATGTAATATAACATTTTTTGAATTAATAAAATGGGAGACAGAGGGAGGAAAACAGGATTAAAGACTGAATTTTATTTTTATTACAGATAACACATTCTGGTCTAAGAATAGGGCAGAAAAAAAGTTAAATCCATTTCTCATACATATATCCTGGGATGGAGTTTACTGTATTCATAAAGGGAACTATATAAAATATTGAATCACATGATATATTATAACTAGCTGTTTTGAAATGGGAGAAATAAATAGAAAAGATTTTAAAATTTGTTAGTCTTTTTGTAAATATACAATAAGGCAGGACAAACAGGATTTGAGGAACAACTTGCAGAATTTATAAAAACTATTATTAGTCCTTTTATAAACAAATCAACAGCAAGAAACTTGATGGTCTGTTGATCATTACACAAACAATATGAAAAATGAAGGAAACAAAACTGCTACTTAAATTTCCTCCATATTCATATAAGAGAAGTATGGAAATAATCCTGTGTCCATATTTTATATATGGGCCACATCACAAGGTCTGTACCAGACTGAATATTGTCATGAAACAAACAGACATGATGGGTAGTTAAAAAAATTGAAAGAAAAAATATTCAATAAGGTGTATGAGAGCTGGCAAACACCACTCTCACTGGAACTTTCTGAGCCATAAATCCCTAAGAAGCCATGAAAATGCTCTGGGAAAATATTCTTATGCTGCTCTTAGTAAGTCTTCGAGATGCACCCATTTTTGGTCAGTGCCAGAAATGGGATACAGAGCCAGTTGAACTCTGGTTCTGATGACATGCGAACACCCTTATGCTACTCTACCAAAATAAAAAAGGTAACTAGTATTTGAAAGCAAACTTCCCCAGCTGGCTGGGAAACAGGGAGGGAGGTGGTACAGTAATGTTGAGAAGTTAAAATTTTGTTTTTTTTCCCGTAATTTTTGATTCAAGAATTCTAACCTTTGAAAAGCTGCATATAGAAAAATGAAGAAGGAGAAAAAAGAAAACAATACAGGCTTCATAAGTTTCACAAGAAAAAGACAAAATAACGCTTTGTCTGAACTGTAAAAACTTTCTCATTGTTATAAACATGTAATTTACTGCTTAATGAAAAGCTTGAGTGGATACATTGTCTTTTGTAAACATCTATAATTGCAAGCATGATAGTCAAATAGGTGTTAATCTGCCAGACCTAATCTGCCAGGAATAGCACCCAATCTGCCAGGAATAGCATCCAGTGACTTTTAAATAGAAGACAGTACGGAGAAATTCAGTGTAAGAAGGTGGAGACATTCTAACTTCTATAGGCAATACTTAATATACACACAGCCCCCCGCATGAAAAAAATGCAAGTTTCATCACTTTCATCTCATGACTGATGTTGAGGTTGAATCACTGAAGAGATCTCCCCCAATTTGACCTTCTATCATTTTATGATTAGAATATATCTCTTAGTAAATTACCATATTAAGATATTCCATCTGTTAAACTTATTTTATGGAAGTTACATGACAATACTCATCATGTAACCTTAAGTGAAATCAAAATCTTGTCCTAATTAATAACTGATTAAAATGAATCTGCAAAACCTACATTTTTTTCTGAGGTGTAGCAGTCCTATAAAATGTGCAATTCAAAATGTTTATAGTCTTCAAAAACTGTACAATTGTATAAAAATTATACAAATGTACTATTTATAGGCCCATTCAAGAAGTTAGAAAATAGGAGATAAAATACTAAATTTAAATGGAAAAAATGAAGAATACTTATGCTCTCAAAATTATGCCACTAATCCCATGAAAATGACAGATTATTTTTTTAAAGTCTAGTCTTTAACCTTCAGCTTTTTCTTGTCAGGAATTACAAATTTTTGAAACTGGAAACAATTTGGTGGGAAAAGTATGGAGTGCTGAGTGTTGATCCATGACAGTTTGTAATTCAGTAATTTTTTCTTTTCTATTATTAAAGATCAGCATATTTTCTTAGAAGAAATGAAAGTATCTGTAAAATTCACTTCTTATTTGCTTTTAGTTCTATACTTTCATGGGTTTTCTGAGGAATTAAAATAAGCATTTCACCAGAAAAGTAGTAAGGAAAAAAAATCGTATAAAAATAACTGTATCCCTAGAGGTAATTATGAGAAAACATAGGGAGCTTCAAAAATCTGCTAAGGGAATTGTGCAACCGGTACCACTTTAACATCACAATAACCCGATAATTTTTCATTGGTTGAACAGTTCTAGATGAAGTATCAATGTGTTTAACAATAATAGTGTAATTATGGCTTCTCTTGAGTTTTGTACTAATGAAGAGCAAAAACTATATTAAAAAGCTCAATCCAAGAGAACTTTGTGACACAAACCCAAGGAATTAAACACACAGCAATTACTATAAGCCTTTACTAGTCAAACTTCTCTCACATCATTCATAGACTTGACTTGGTGAAAACTAAATATACTGTCAATTAAAAATAGAGTAGGATGGTGAGAAACAAAGATAAAACTAAAAAAAAAAACCACCTCTGCTCCCTCTCACCCTTCTTCCCAAGCCCAGCTTCACTCCTTCACTCCTGATTCCTCTAAGTTCTCCCTCTATGCACAGTTGTGGAACAGCAAGTTATGGGTCAGTCTCTGCTTCTCCTTTCTACTCATGCTGGTCCTCTGCTCCAGCAGTGGGTCCCCCCAATGGGATACAGTTCTCCATGAACTGCTCCAGCATTAGTCCTTCACACAGAGCACAGTTCTTCAAGAATTGTTCCTGAACAGGTCCTTTCCACAGGGCAAGTCTTTCAGGAACAGACTGCTCCAGTGTGGGTCCCCCACAGGCTGCAAGTCCTGCAAAGATTCCCCTGCAGCCTGTGGAGAAGACCACGGTGAAGCAAGTTGTCCCCTGCAGCCCATGGAGGACTGTGGTGGGCATCTGGAGCACTTCAACCCCTTCTACTTCTCTGGCCTTGATGTCTGCAGAGCTGTTCATCTCACATTTTTTTTCATTTGTCACTATCACGCACTGCTGCTTGGTGGTTTTTTCTGTATCTGAAATGTGTTTTCAGGGGGGCCACCAGCAGCACTTATGGGCTCATTTCTGGCCAGTAGCAGGTTCCTTTTGGATCCAGTTGGAACTGGCTCTTTCTGGCAGCTCTTGATCTCTTTTCACAGAGGCCACTCCTGTGGTCCCAGTGCTATCAAAACCTTGCCTTGTAAATCCAAGACAATTTTCCAAATTATTTGCATAAAAAAATTCAGTGCTTCCTGCTTTAAAACTCAAACTAGAACATAGATAATTTAAAAAAATCATGCTAGGTAATATTAATCTAAAATGGTTTCATCTTAAAAATGTGTTGTCCATCATTCCATCTTTAAAAACAATGGATTTTTTTTCCCCAACATTATAACATTATAATATTGAAGACAGAAATGAAACTCTTTTTAAAAAATTAGTCTATTATCAGCGAGCTCTAGAGTTCAGCATTCTGCACTTAGATTCTGTACAAGTACACTGCAAAACATATTCAGTGAATCATACATTTAATAACCAGTTATTCCCCATAATAATTAGAGATAATACAAAAAAGCAGTTATTATTCCTCAAAATCAATAAGGTTATTTCAAGGTCATATTCACTGATGAAATAGAAAATATCTTTCCCATAAACTGCAAGTTTTGGGTATTGATCTATATTATCAACAAGTTTGAGGTTTTTCTTAATTTTCTCCCATTCTAGATGAACCAGTGAGATTCATTTAATATTTGTTGCCATGCCATTTGTCAAATAATACAGCTAATAATTTAACAGTATTTTCCACTCCAAGAAGTACAGTCAATAAAACCACATAGTAACATCTGATCTCAATTGTTTCATCAATTCTGCTCATCTTTTTGTACAATAGAAGCTAGCCTTTCAAAAACTGTATATGGAAACATTTTAAACCAACATATTGCCAGCTATAAAGAATAACATTGCTCACATTTTGTGCAAAACATAACTAATATTAACTTTTGTGTGTTTACAATTTCAATCTGCATGATTTACTACTGTTAGTGCCAAGAGATTGCACAAATTCTACATTCTGCAGTATACATACTAAAGAGCAAGAAAATCAAGTGTAAACATGAAATCATTTAGACAAGGACATAAGAACTTCACTTCTGTATTTTGATACTATGTTTAATGTAACTAAAACTGTAATTAAGGAAAAAAAAGTTGTCATCATTTATACCCTTAAAAAATGTGAATCAGGTATACAACAATAACACTGTAGTGTTGTAAACTACAATGAATCTCCCAAATCATCTCATAAATACAGATTTGGGAGAAGCTAGGGTGTTACGCAACTGTGGTTTCCTCTGGAATTCATTCTATAACTCCTTACCTGTATCACTTGTGTCTATTTGCTGAATAAAGCCCTGATCATTCAGATTAAGATGCACAAAGATCTTTAGAGAGCTATGGTTTCAGTCTTGCATATTATCCCCTTTGCTAACCGAAACATATAATCATCACCCATATTTTACAGAAATCATCCTTTTGTACTCTACTAACTCTGCCTCTAATGTGTTATTTTATTTGAACTCAGGCTACCTTCCCCAGAAAAAAGGCTCCTAAATCAGAAGTCAAAGCCATTCTTTTCATAATATTGACAATATTACAGCAAATTACATCATAGAATCATAGAATAGTCTGAGTTACAAAGGACCTTCAAAGCCCATCTAGTTCAATACCCCTGCAATGTGCAGCGACATCTTCAACTAGATCAGGTTGCTCAACAGACACTCTCAGAATTTAGAAAGGTTCAACAGTGACACTAGGATGTCTCTACATAGGAATAGACAGGTTCTGTCTAAGATATAAAATGAGTTAGGCTGCCAATCTTTGAAAAAGCCACTCTGTCCTTCCCTAAGTCTTATTTTTCATTTAATGGCAGCAACAAGGTTAAAATATATGCTAACTATCTGTACAAATTGCTGTCTTCTCCACATATGGCTGCCCAGGTCTCCAATGCCATGACTGATCTGGAGATGAACTCATTGCAAAAGTAATTTTTCTCATAAGGCTTCTTCTGTTTTAACTAACTTTTTGCTGCTGTGAAGAGAGTTCATTGTGGCATTAAGGGTTCACCATAGTCCTTCTTTCCTCTAACACTGTTGACCTTTTATTTTACTCGTGTTTCAAATGGATGTTTGGTGTCTTAGGAGTACTTAATGTGGTAGTGTTTACTCTGCCAGCAACCAGAGGCCAGGCCTTTGCATGCCTAAGCAAATGAGCATCTTTCTGGCTACATTTCCAACTCGAAATTACATATATTACAAAGAAAACATGAAAATTATTATATGATTTGATATGGTATGAAATGATATGGTATGGTATGATACAATATGATAAAATAAATACCAGTAAAAGAAAATCCAAAACAGGTGATTGTTATGTAAGATATTTTACAGAAGTAAGCTATATGCATGAATTACAGTTTTCTTTTCCTGAGCCACCAAAAATATATAGAAAAAAATATTTTACATTTAAAAACAGACCTCAAGTACAGAGCCTTTCTCTGCTAATCTTTCCCAAGAGAAATTACTTTTTTCAATTTTAACTTTAACCTGGTCCTAGTTACTCAGACTGCCATTATTCAACAGTAAATGCACATAGATGACATTAAGTTATCTTTTTTTTTGGCGAATAAGAATGTTACTGTTTCTCACTGTCCTTACTTGTAATATCAAGTATGTACATGGCTGGGAGGTGTTTTTTGCTTTCTTTCACCCAGCTTTCAGAGTCACAGTGAAAGTAGGAGCCTTCTGGATTGCTAGTTAATTACTGGCATAGAAAACCACAAAATAAAAGAAATACCCACAACTAAAAGTCTCTGAATAATTTATCACAGCATTTCTAGCAGTACAAAAAGATTTAAAAGTTAAAAGATCTTCAGAGAAATCAAAAATAAGAAATAAAATCCTTTCTTCAGTTCTCTCTTCCCTAAGAAGAGATTCAATTTTCAACACAACAAAAAAATTCTCACAGCTTTTTTTGCTTTGACCTTCATCAGGACTGTGCAGCTATGAATTCTTACTCAATCTCTTCTGTTCGTACCAGTATCCGCTTTTGCTCGAAAGTCTGTCAGACTTGTCATATCCTCCTACTCCTTTTAAATATCAAAAGATACTTCTTGTTTCTGTACCCTACAGAAATTCAAAGTCACTGAGTTCTAATTGTCCAGGTCTGAGATGCTGACAGGGCTGTTCTATCTTGCACAACCCTTCCTTCAGGAACATATTTTGACATTATGAAATAGTAATTCTTCAGGGGAATGCTCCTCGAGTAACCAAATAAAGCAATTCACGTACCTTATTTTTGATCAGCAGCTTACTTAGTGCATTTTGATGATCACAATTTAGTTAGTGTTCTTTTATTTTTCATCTAAGACAGCCCTTGAATTTCTTTTACCTGCAATTTCAAACTTATGTTCTTTTCTTCCAAACTTTGCTTTTCTGCTTCAAGTCTCTTTCTCTTCCCCCATCCAGAGGTATTCTCCAACTGAAGTCTTTCCAGCTGGGAAGAGTTGGGGTGGGAGAAGGAAGTAGCAAAACAGAAGGGGGGGGGAAGAAAAAAATAATATGATTCAAAATATAATAATATGATATATATAATATATAATTATATGATACATACAAATATAAATAATAATATATAATAATCAGAATAATATGAATCAAAAATCCCATTCTTCACCAGATGAAGCTAATGGCCTCACCTCAGAGGAAGAAGGACATCTTAGAAATCAGTTCAAGATATGAGTTTTCCGTGTTTCATAAAATTGAGTACTTGAATTTGAAAAGAAAAAAAAAAAGCAAACAAGGCAGTCAATTTTTCACTAGTTGTACCTTTACAAAAGTGAAGCATAAATAATGTTTTAATATAATCACAGGAAATAAAATCTAATTTATTTTCCTGCTACTTATGGAAAAGAAGTATTAAAACCCCAAAACAAGCAACTTTTTTTTAAGTAACATCGAGACTGATTTTCGTCTGACAGTATAAAAGTTCACCTTCTATTCCCTAAAAGATGAAAAATCAGCATGTTTTTAGTTATGATCTGTTTAGGCTTTAGAAGAACTATAATGAACAAACTGAATTCATCAAACTGAACTAGTTCTGAAGTACGTCTTCAGTACTAGAAACCACTAGCCTAACAAGCAGAAGCATTTTTCAGTTTTCAAAAATTTGTTTCTTGAAGTCACAACTAATAGTCTTAAGGGAAATATTATCTTTTTATGGCAAATACTGTAAACTTAATTTAGGATAACCAAGCTTTCTGAATTCATTTATCTAATCCACATATAGGAGGAATTAAAGAGATCAATAAAAAGCCATGTTACTAAGTCATATAATTATCTAACAACTGATTTTATTTGGTATTCAGAGACAGGTGGACAGGGGTTTTGTCAAGAATGTGTGAAATGTTTCTCATATTTCAAAAGAAAAATTGGTAAAATGTATTTATTTTTATAGCACAAAGCAGTTATTTGTCAGGTACTAACAGATTTTTATCAGAAGACTATTATTGACAAGTACTTAGTATTAAAAAGTTATTAATTACTAGTGCTTATGAAAAGATTAAAAGAGATTAAGGTAGGTTAAAAAAACAAGAAAATGAAAAGTTCCAGTTCTTTCAACTGAGATTTAAAAAAGTGGATTACTAATACATAATGACAAAATTTTTAGAACTTCACAATTTTCAGTTCTGTGATAACTAATATAGATTACTTGATAAAAGTAGCAACTGACAAGAGTGCAAGGCACTTCTTCATTGAAGAAACAGAATATCTGTGCCAACAACCCATCAGAAAGAGCTGGAGAGGTGTATTTTTTCAGATATTGGTTACTTTAATTTTAAATCAATTTCTGGCAAATAATGGAAAGTTACTGAACCTGAAGCAAAGAGAATGAGGTGTTACAGCATCAGAGAAACATAATTCTGACCGTGTGAATCATAAAAATGAGATTAGCTAGCTAAATGAAATGGTAAACCTGTCTTTTCCCACCTTATTTCTGAGCAAATAAAAACAATCAGAAACTATAAAGTCAAAGAGACTCATTCAGATCTTCAGAGGAAAGTAGAAATGCTTTGTGAGTCTCCCTAGTATGGACAAAAAACATATTCAAAGGAAAATAGCAAGTGCTTGTTTACTAGCAATGAAAATATTTTTAAGATATTTCTCTAGCTAGTATTCTATATATGACAAACTAGAGAATTCCCCAAAAGACTGAGTAAAGTAGGGGGGAGGGAAAAGAAAAAGAAGTAGGCAGTGTATTTTTTTTCTCCATAAGCTCTATCTTCTCCTGATGAAGAGCTATAAAAGACAGACAGTAGGGTTGATGTTTCAAACAGTTTCCATGTATAAATCAGAATGTGACCATAAGCTTACCCCTTTCAAAATGAGGTCCATAATGTCCAAAGGCTTACATTATTAAGTATGGGTACTTTATGAAGTTGCATCTAAGTAACAAATTATAATCCATGGAATAGATAGGAAATCAAAGACATAAGAATTAAAACATTACAATAAAATGCTACATTAGCAAATTAATTAGAACTATCTCCAAATGCTATTTCTAAGCCAATTCACATACTGTATTGCAGTCACCAACCATTATGAAATTTAATGAGAGCAATGGACAGATTCTCCACATGGGACAGGGTAATCCTGATTATATGTACAAACTGGGAAATGAGAGACTGGAAAGCAAGCCCATGGAAAGAGAACTTGGGGTTTGGATTGATGACAAATTGAACGTGAGTTAACAATGTGCCCTGGCAGCCAAAAGTGCTGATCATGTCCTGGGGTGCATCAAGCCCAGCATAGCTGGCCAGTCAAGGAAGGTGGTTTTCCTACCCTATGCTGCACTGGTGCAGTCACCTCTCAAGTACTTTGTGCAGTTTTGGCGCATAAATATAGGAAGGACATCAAACTATTAGAGTGTGTCCAGAGGAGGTGACCAAGATAGTGAAAGGTTTCAAGAGCAAAACTCATAAGGAGCAGCTGTGGTCACTTGGACTGTTCAGTTTGGAGAAGAGAAAGCTGAGGAGTGACCTCATTGCAGACTGCAGCTTCCACAAGGGGGAGGTGCTGAACTTCTCTCTCTGAGAAGGACATGAGGAAATGACATGTAGCTGCATTTCAGGGGAAGTTCAGGATATTTTTGGCATGGTCTACCCACTGGTGATAGAATACAAGATGTTAATTCAGTGCAAAAGACAATGTTAGATGCTCACATATTCCTAATGAGGTCATTAATCTCTATTCACTGAATTTCTGTACAATAACTAGACATTAAGGGAACACATACCTCTGTTTAGAACCAAATAAATTAATTTATTAATTACTTTTCTGCCTCAAATTGTGCAGATTTATAGTTGTTCAAATACCATCTACTGGACTACAAACACAAACCCCATATTTTTTTCACATAAACATGGAGACACAATGTCTTACAAATACCCATGAAATATCTGGACCATGAGAAATCCCTATGTTCTTTCAAAGCATCTGCCAAAAGACACAACCCAAATTCTAGGCCTCAAAGTGATGACACTGATTAATACCAAGTCATTTTTGGCAAATTTAAGAAGAGAGAAAGCACAAAACCATCCAAAATGGAATTTCAGTCAGACAATTAAGCACGAGACAACTACCAAACCAAGGCCTTATGTCAAATAGAAATTTACTTATCTGTCTGTAAAATTTCAATTCATTGCACCCAAGATGTCTACAGACTCTAAGAATCACAGAATTACAGATTTGTTAGGGTTGGAAGGGACCTCTGGAGATCATCTAGTTCAACCCCCCTGCCAAGGCAGGGCTACCTAGAGCAGGTTGCACAGGAATGTGCCTGGGTGGGTTTTGAAAGTCCCCAGAGAGAGAGAGACTCCATGATCCTTCTGAGCAGCCTGTTCCAGTGCTCTGCTACCCTCACCTGGTAGTTGGTATTCTTCCTCCCCTGGTACAGGACCCTACACTTGCCCTTGTTGAACCTCATTAGGTTTCTCTCCGCTCAATTCTCCAGCCTATCAAGGTCCCATTGAATGGCAGCGCAGCCTTTGGGTTTATCAGCCACTGACCCCCACTTCCTATCATCAGCAAATTTGATCCATGTTTAGCATGGAAAAAAAGAGGCTTAGGGGAAACCTTATTACTCTCCACAGCTATCTGAAAAGAGGTGGGTGTCAGTCTCTTCTTTGAAGGAACAAGCAGTAAGACCAAAAGAAAGGATCTCAAGTTGCACCAAGGGAGGTTTATATTGGATATTGGGAAAAATGGATTTATTAAAATGGTTGTCAAGCATTGGGACAGGCTGCTCAGGGAAGTGGTTGAGTCATCCACTTTTCTGTTTAAAGACCTGTAGATGTGGCACTTTGGGACATGACTTAGTGGTGGACTTGGCAGTGTTAACTTAATGGTTGGAGTTGATGATCTATGATTCTATGTTGCTGTGTTTCTTCAAAGAGAAGCTGTTTTGTTTTGTTTTCTCTTCATTACATGAAAAACACACACTCTTTTAATTAATCTATTGATGTCTTAAAATCCATTATCTCCTTTCACTTTTCACACAAAAACATTTCATAGGAATATAATACTCATTTTTCATTTTGACATTTATTATTGAAATTTCAATTAAGTAATGCAAACTGACAATAGCAGTGGCATCTATATTGCATCTACAGTGAAAAGAACTGCAGGGTTGGTTTTTTTCACATAAAATATATATTGTAATCTCTGCAGAGAATAAGTATGCTTTTGAGTGGAACTACAGATTCTGATTTATAAAGGAATTGAAAACTTAAGAAACAATTTGCAACATGCAAAAAAAAAAACAAACCCAAAAAAAAACCACCTCGGGATGTTTCATTTTCCCTTCAAATGTGAATGTTTTTTCTCTCCAGAAAATGTCTCCACAAACTTGCACTGAATTTTACTTTTCAATAGGAAGACCATAACAATGGTGGAAGCATAGAGTGAGGTCAAGTTATTGTGAGTGAAGTGGATAATTGCTGAGGTGAGCAGTGGCAATGAAGTACTGTGTACTGCCTTTGAAGCTAGATAATACCATCTTAAAGGTAACTTACACCATTTTATGAGTAACATGAAAGACAGAACCTTGAAAAAAAACAGACACAGAAAAAGGAGCTCCTCCTGGTACAGTTCATTAGTGGGAAAATCTTAATGCTTTAGCTCAGTTTAAGGCATCACAAGAGCAACTGAGGCTCAAAAGGTTTTATTTGAAACAAGTTTTTTCTCCTTTCTTTTCATCAAGAGAAGATGAAGTAAGATGGAGGACAATTAAGCTGCCTACCCATTTTTAATGGGAGCAATGACAGCTAAAAGAACGATGACAAAAAACAGTTGTAACAGTCAATATGATTCCAGATGGAAAATGGAAAATTTTCTACACAGCCCTCCGGAGGAAGGGAGATTAAGAATGCAGCACTTTTTGTTTGGTTATAGCACAAACTTTTGTTAGCTTTCTATAAAACTTGGCAAAAGGTAGGAAAGTGTACTTAGAGAGTTATCATCTCCACCTTTCTAGAAGAAGCATTTAAAATAGAGATGGGCAGAACACAAGCATAATGGCAAATAGGTATAGTTTTGATTTGATCTGACTAACAGCAATATCAGAAATTGATATGGCTGACAATGATATCAGCATAAAAAAATGCCAATTCAACCAGAAATTCTCTCTGCAAAAGGTTGGGGGTTTTTTACAAAATTGATGGGGTTTACAACAGCATTTTTCTGAGAGAGATTCTCTAAACATCCTAAATAAAACTTGTCAATGCAAGATACGTCACATTATATGCAAGGTATTTTTCTACAGCAGAACAGACTGAAAACAGAAGTTTCATTTATTTATTTACAATCTGGACCTTACTTAGCCACATCAAAACATTAACTTCTAGTTCTATTCGTCTTCATACTAATGATCTGCAGGCAAGCCAAGTATGGCCTACAGATCTGTGAACCAGAGAAGCAAGAATTCCTATGTAAGCTAATAAAAAGAAACCTCTGGCAGCCTCTCTCAAATATTTGTAAAAACATCTGTTTCAGCTTACACAGATCAAAAATGAAAATTTAAAATCAATATGCAATTTTGTGCTTTAAATGACTGCTTGGAACTTTTTCAGGTTTTAAAGCAGGATGAATTAATACACATCTTCAAGGTCCTTGATATCCTCACTATATTGTGCATGGAGGTAGTTTCCACTCATCTACGCCACAAATTATTCTACAAATTTAAAGCAAGCAAGACCTTGAACTGAAAGTTTAATAAGTCACAGGTTGATTATGAATTAAGAATCATGGCACTCTCCTAATAAAGAAAACCAATTGAAATAACTATAAAGCTTCATAAAGAAATTAGTGAATTTGACTCTTACTACCTTTTCCTCACAGTTACTTACAAAACTTGGCACAAGAAAGTTCTTGGTTTCTGAAGCAAATGTTCCCTTTCTGTAAGTAAAAAAGGAATACTGAATCTCAAAAAAAATCATATCCAATTACCTTTTCAAAGCCAGAGTCAAGAACTCAACAGTTGTGCAGTTTTACCAAGTATCCTCCAAGTTATACATCGTCAAGAAATGCAAGGACAGAGGATCTACCATTTCAAACTGGTAGTTTTGCTTATTTATCAGATGTTGTCAACTTTAAAAGTACTGATTGTGTTTCAGCTGCTAGAAGGACTGACAAAAGTGCAACTTCCTTAAATATGGCACCTAGGTAGATTGGATCAAGTGAATTAAAATCAAGCTCTGCCTGAGGAGTTGACCATCAAGCAGGAGCCGTGTGTTTCTTCATCAAGAATGCATTCTGATACATTGTTACAATTTGTAACACAGTTATAATACTGGGTCTGAAAATCTTTTATCAATGGTCTAAATGAATGGTATCAAACTGTTAAAGATACTCTCAGCTCAACTGGGAGGAAAAAAAAAGTCTGTACTGAGAGATTGGGAGATCAGGAAAAAACTGATACATGCAGAAACATCTTCAAAGAGATATTATATACAAGGAGAAGAGATCAGTTAGACTGCTGAATCTCGTTCTTTGAAATTGCTCTTGATTTTAGGTCAGAACTGTCTGCAGAACTAAGATGATAATGGTTCAATTCCACTGCATATCTCCCTTTGGGAAAGGTGAAATAAGTAGACTTCATGTAATCAAGACACCCATGTGCAATTGAATAGCAAATTCTTTCAAGAATCTTCATTATCTGCACTATAATAATCTTTTTTTTTTTTCCCCCTGGGTTTTGTTTTTTTGTTTGTTTGGGTTTTTTGCTTGTTTGCTTGTTTGTTTTGGGGGTTCTGTGGGGAGATTTGTTTTATTTGTTTTAAGATTTCTACTGCTAGAAGACTGTAAGAGCGTGGTGACAACTGCAGAAGCTCCTAAGGCCTCAAAGGAAACCCGCTAGCTTGCCTGTTTCCAAGTCCAGCACTGCTGTGCACAGGTGTGATGTTCACCGGCAAGCAAAACTATTATTTACCATGTGTGACACAAGGTGGTTTTGCAATGATTATTTGCAGTGCATGTGAGAGTTCCTATATTTTTTTATTTAATTTTTCATCTAAAAGAAGCCATCAAAGACTGTCAGAATCCATAGAATTTTTACTACAGGAAAAGGAAGACAAATGTTGGCTACCTTTTTATTTTACAAGTATTTCAATATTCAACATAAGAAAAATAAATTTACTTGGCTTTTTTTCTTATTGTGAGCAAGACAGCCAAAAACACCATTTAGTCCATCAGAAACTATATTGAAAGCATGATAAATGTGCCTGACAATATCTTGAGACACTGAGCCCTGCAACAAATTGAACTTTTAATGAATGCTTATAACAGTGTGTCTATCTGAGCACCAGGTTGTTTTGTAATCAAATATTTCTTCTTGTACAACTCAAATGTTTAAGTCTGCTGTAAGCAGGTATCATTGCACAATGCTGACATAAAAAGAAAATTTGTTGATTTATAGGCATTTATATTCCTCTCCCCCATCCACACACACAGAAAACTCATTTGGGGGCATGACTAATTTACTACATTTTTTTTCTGCAGCAATATGTGTTGTCCATAGACACATAAAAAACTTAGAGGGCTGAAACTTTACAACGGTCATAAATAATATATGCAGAGAGGCATAAATAATTTCAAGAATAGGAAAATGCTAGGAGTGAGGTGAGGAAAATTGCCCTTTATCTGACAGATCTTTCTTTCCATAATTCTGATGCTGCATTTATCAGTTTCTTTTAAGTTCAAGTTTATAGGGACTATGTATTACATTAAAATAAACATTAAAATAATCAGTGAAAAACTAGGAATGGTGTCCATCTTATATAATACTTAATGCAGATTTAAAAGTCATAGAATCAAAGAATCATAAAATAGTTACGGTTGGAAAGGACCTTAAGATCATCTAGCTCCAAACCCCCTGCCAGGGACAGGGACACCTCACACTAATCCATGCCACCAAAGGCTATGCCCAACCTGGCCTTGAACACCGCCAGCGATGGAGCATACACAACTTCCCTGGGAAACCCATTCCAGTACCTCACCACCCTTACAGTGAAGAATTTCTTCCTCATATCCAATCTAAACTTCCCCTCTTTAAGTTTGAACCTGTTGCCCATTGTCCTATCACTACAGTTCCTCATGAAGAGTCCCTCCCCAGCATCCCTATAGGCCCCCTTCAGAGACTGGAAGGCTGTTATGAGGTCTCCACACAGCCTTCTCTTCTCCAGGCTGAACAGCCCCAACTTTCTCAGCCTATCTTCATATGGGAGGTGCTCCATTCCCCTGATCATCCTCGTGGCCCTCCTTTCGACTTGTTCCAAGAGTTCCATGTCCTTTTTATGTTGAGGACACCACAACTACACACAATACTCCAAGGGAGGTCTCACAAGAGCAGAGAAGAGGGGCAGGATCACCTCCTTCAACCTGCTGGTAATGCTCCTTTTGATACAACCCAGGATACAGTTGGCTTTCTGGGCTGCAAGCGCACACTGCCGGCTCATGCTCATTTTCTCATCAACTAACACCCCCAAGTTTTTCTGCGCAGGGCTGCCCTGAATCTCTTATCTGCCCAGCCTGTAGCTGTGTCTGGGATTGCTTCGACCCGGGTGCAGGACCTTTCACTTGGCATGGTTAAACTTCATCAGGTTGGCATCAGCCCACCTCACAAGCATGACAAGGTCCCTCTGGATGGTATTCCTTCCCTCCAGCATATCAACCGAACCACACAGCTTGGTGTGATGTGCAAAATTGCTGAGGGCACACTCTATCCCACTGTCCATGTCACCCACAAAGATGTTGAACAAGACCGGTCCCAACACCGATCCCTAAGGGACACCACTCGTTGCTGGTCTCCAGCTGGACATTGAGCCATTGAGCACAACTCTTTGCGTGCGGCCATCCAGCCAGTTCTTTATCCACCGAGTGGTCCACCTATCAAATTGATGTCTCTCCAACTTAGGGACAAGGATGTCATGTGAGACAGTGTCAAACGCTTTGCACAAGTCCAGGTAGATGACATCAACTGCTCTACCCCTCTCCATCAGTTCTGTTGCCCCATCATAGAAGGCCATCAGATTGGTCAGGCAGGATTTCCCCTTAGGGAAGCCATGCTGGCTGTCACCAACCACTTTGTTGTTTTTCATGTGCCTTAGCATGCCTTCCAAGAGAATCCGCTCCAAGATTTTGCCAGCCACAGAGGTGAGACTGAATGGTCTGTAATTCCCCGGCTCATCCATTTTGCCCTGCCTGAATATGGGTTTTATATTTCCCTTTTTCCAGTTGTTGGGAACTTCACCTGACTGTCATGATTTTTGAAATACAATGATCAGTGGCTTGGCAACTTCATTTGCCAGCTCCTTCAGGACCAGCACATGGATTTCATCAGGTCCCATGGACTTATATACATTCAGGTTCCTAAGATGGTCTCGAACCAGATCCTCTCCTACAGTGGGCCCAGGGTCTTCATTCTCACTGTCCCTGCGTCTGCGTTCCAAGACTTGGGTGGTGTGGTCAGAGTGTTTGCCAGTGAAGACTGAGGCAAAGAAGTCATTAAGAACCTCAGCCTTCTCCAAATTCAGGGTAGCCAGTTCTCCTGATAGCTTCTGGGGGGGGGGGCCCACATTGTCCCTAGTCTTTTATTTGCAATGTACCTATAGAATCCCTTCCTGTTATCCTTAACATCCCTAGCCAAGTTGAATTCTAAGTGGGCCTTAGCTTTCCTGACTTGGTCCCTAGCTTCCCAGACAACATCCCTGTATTCTTCCCAGGCCACCTGTCCTTGCTTCCACCTTTTATAAGCCTCTTTTTTCCTTTGAATTTTCCTCAGCAGCTCCTTATCCATCCAAGGAGGTCTCCTGGCCCTCCTGCAGCACTTCCTTCTACTTGGGATTTATCACTCCTGAGCTTGCAGCAGGTGATCCTTGAATATCAACCAAGAGTCTTGGCCCCCCCTGCCCTCTAGAGCTATATCCCATGGAACCTTACTGAGCAGGTTCCCGAAGAGGCCAAAGTCTGCTCTCTGGAAGTCCAGGGCAGTGAGCTTGCTGCACACTCTTCTCATTCTCCTGAGGAGCTCAAATTCAACCATCTCGTGATAGTTGCAATCAAGGCTGCCCTGGAGTGTCACATTTCCAACCAGCCCTTCCCTGTTGGTGAGCATGAGGTCAAGCATGGCACCTCTCCTTGTCGGCTCCTCTATTACTTGCAGAAGGACGTTGTCTTCCACACAATTGAGGAACTTCCTGAATTGCTTGTGCCGGACCGTACCATCCCTCCACCAGATATCAGGGTGGTTGAAGTCTCCCATGAGAACAAGGGCCTGCGAGCATGAGGCTATTCCTATCTGTTTATAGAGCTCTTCATCCACCGAGTCCTCTTGGTCAGGCGGTCTATAACAGATCCCCACGATAATGTCTGCCATCGCTGTTCTCCCTTTAACCCTGACCCACAAACTCTCTGTCGACTGCTCACCTGTCCCCAGGCAGAATTCCATACTCTCCAGCCTATCCCTAATATAAATTGAAACTCCCCTTCCCCACCTACCTGGCCTGTCTTTCCTAAAGAACCTGTAACCTTCCATTCCAACGCACCAGTCATAGGAGCCATCCCACCATGTTTTTGTGATGTTTACTATATCATACCCCCATAGACGTGCACACATCTCTAATTCCTCTTGTTTGTTCCCCATGCTACGGGCATTTGTATAGAGGCATCTGAGCTGAGCTCCGATTGAAGCCGGCTCATTGGCTGGAGCAGCTGGAATATCTCTACATTGCTCTGAACGTTTATTATAGATGCTGGCAACTGACTAGATGTGTTGGGATGGAATGATGCCTCCCTCCCCCAACACATCTAGTTTAGTCAACATGCACATCAGGACATGATATTCCTCAAATTTCAGATGTCTGCTGCATTCATGTCTGAAATGTAGCATCTGCATGGATCATAATGTAACTGGTGGAGCCCCACTCAAAACAATGAATTCACATGAAGAGTCATTTAATATCTACCACATGCTGTTCAGGACAATCTACTATGCACTCAAGGAAGAAAGGTTTTCTATAAAAGAGTATCTGATGAAATTATCCATAAAACCTGTCCAAAATTCTGCTTTCACCAATTATCTGAAAATAATTTAAAACTTCAGATTAACTGGTTTTACCTAGCTGTTGAGATGAATGAAAAGAATACTAACACAACATGCACTCATTTTTACTGTAAACTTATGAAATGTTTTTATCTTTTATCTTATTATAAACAAAAGAGATAATTATATTTTTCAGGCGGAAAAATAGGGAACATGACTAAACAAATACTGAAAGTATCTAGATGTATGCTAGCCTTCTTCACTGTAACCACAATTCATAAAAAGACTGAGACTAAAGGAATATCCAAACTGTCAGTGTCTACCAAGACATAAGCATTTCTTAATTACTTCATGTTTTCATATATGAATAACAAACCATTGCAAAAGACAACCAGGAAACAAGTTAAAACTAGGAAGAAAGTTAGAATAATGATGTTAAAACATATGCTATAAATAATACATCTGTTTGCCATAAGATGTAGGGACAAGTCTGTCAAACAGATATTCTTGAAGGCTTGCCAGAAAAGCATGGATGTTTGAATGAATATTTAAAAACAAGGAAGAGTATTACTATTTTTTTGTGATACATCTCTTGGTATTCTAGATGTCTCCTCTCCCAGATGATGTCTATATTCATATACATAATTTCATGATCCCCCTAAGAGCCTTACCATCTCAGACTACCCCACAATTTAGCATAACATTGAGTAAATTAAAAACTGTATCCCCACTGGACCCCAAAATTGATTTTACTATTAATGGAATAGAACAGTAAATCTGTCAGGTAAACTATGACAGCTGAAAATTAGAGGTAGGATTTAAAACTGAAGGGAAGTAGTAGGTTTCCTTCTGAAATCTAGGTCAACCAAATTAAATTAAAAAACAAAAAAAAATCTGCTTTAGTTCTACCTGCAGGAGAAAGAAGTCTGCACTTGCACTATCTTCAGGTCAAAAAAAAGTCTACAAAACCAAACTTGCCAGGGCTAAAAACTTGGTCGTAACCAGATTTGAAATGTTTTCCTATCAGAAACTGAAAATAGGCAATACAATTCAGTGTTTAAATAAAAACAATTAATGATTAAAAGGCTAGCTACAAGTATATGTGATATTGCAGCTAAACCCAATGAGCCTTAACAAAACCAGATCCACTGAAGAGCATTTACAATCTCCTCAAGACACAGTAGGCCCATAAATCTGTTGTCCTTAATTCTACAGTCCTGCTTACAAGAGTCTGAAAGATAGCATCATGAAATAGATTATTTTTAGCAGTAAATAAATAAACAAATAAATAAATTCTGCCACAAGAATTCAGAGTCCTGATTCTGATTGTATCTCTCTCTAATAGCTGGTGATCAGTATACGGACAAACCAGGGATTTTTCACATGCCACAGTAATATATTTTTTTCTGAAATAAAAAAGCATTCTAAAGTGCTGCTGCCAATTCACTAGTGTACATAATTAGAAGCTACATATTAACAAAGAATTTAAACAAAGCACCTGTGTCCTTATTCCTAAACTAATATGAAAATCAGCTTTCCCAAAGGCCAAGTAGTATCATAAGGAGATACCAATCATAAATTAAATTAAAAAGAAAACAAACCAGCAAACTGTCATGGGTTCAGCAGTAGCAGTCATTTTTCTCCTTCTTAGGAGCTGGTGCACTGCTGTAGTTTTGACTTTCAGCCTGGGAACAGCGCTGATAACACCGATACTTTTAGTTGCTGCTCAGTAATGTTTACTCTGACCAAGGACTTTCTGAGTCTCATGCTGTGCCAGGGAGGAGGGGAAGCTGGGAGGAAGCAGAGACAGGACACTTGACCCAAACAAGCCAAAGAGGTATTCCATACCACAGCACGTCATACTTGGTATATAAACTGTGGGCAGTTACCCAGAAGGGCTAGATCACAGCTTGGGTCGGGCTGGGTATCGGTTGGCAGGTGGTGAGCGGTTGTATTCTCTTTCCTTGTTATTTCCCTTGTCATTATTATTATTGGTGGCAGCAGTAGTGGTTTGTGTTATACCTTAGTTACTGGACTATTCTTATCTCAACCTGTGGGAGTTACATTCTTTCGATTCTCCTCCCTATCCCTCTGGTAGTGGGGGGAGGAAGGGGAGGGAGTGAGCGAGTGGCTGCGTGGTTCCGGGTTGCCAGCTGGGCTTAAACCACAACAGTTCCAGAACACCCACAATACATTCATGACATTATTGTGTGGGGTGATACAATGGAAGAAGTCTTTGAGAAAGGGAGGAAAATAATCCAAATCCTGCTGGAAGCTGGTTTTGCCATAAAACGGAGTAAGGTCAAGGGACCTGCACAGGAGATTTAATTTTTGGGAATAAAATGGCAAGATGGACATCGCCAGATCCCCACAGATGTGATCAACAAGATAACAGCAATGTCTCCACCAACTAATAAGAAAGAAACACAAGCTTTTTTGGGAGTTGTGGGGTTCTGGAGGATGCACATCCCGAATTACAGTTTGATTGTAAGCCCTCTCTAACTCACGCAGCTCGTTCTGTCACTCACTTCCCCCACTTTCTTCCCCCCGCTCCCGGAGGAATGGGAAGGAGAATCGAAAAGAATGCAACTCCCACAGGTTGAGATAAGAACAGTTTAGTAACTAAAGAATAACACAAATCACTACTGCTACCACCAATAATAATAATGACAAGGCAAACACAAGGAAAGAATACAATTCTCACCACCTAATACCAAGCCTGACCATGCGGTGCACCCCCACCCTTCCGGGTCTCTACTCTCTGCTTTCCATCCTGGGCATAACGTGCTGTGGTATGGAATAACCTCTTTGGTCAGTTTGGGTCAGGTGCCCTGTCTCTGCTTCCTCCCGACTCCCCTCCTCCCTGGCACAGCATGAGACTCAGAAAGTCCTTGGCCAGACCAAAACATCACTAAGCAGTAACCGAAACACTGGTGTTATCAGCGCTGCTCCCAGGCTCAAAATCAAAAACACAGAGCTACACCAGCTACCAAGAAGCAGAAAAATGACTGCTGCTGCTGAACCCATGACATTATCCACCCCTTATTCCATACCATTCACGTCATGCACAGATCCCACATTTTCAATATGCCATCACATGTATATGTATACATCCACACACACACAGAAAGGGAGAGAGATCATCCCTCAGTGCATAGACCAATCCCTACAAAGCTGCTGAGTCCATCCAGTCCATGATGTCAAGCTCCATCTTTGGTAACAGCCTTTCAGAGCAGGAGAGGCTGTTTGCAGTGTTCACACTCGTGAATAACCTGGGCAATACTGTCCATTGCTAAGTCCACCCCTCGATCATGAGTCCATCTCTATGTTGTATCTCCGCCCTGATGGCCTGAGGTGTCATGCGCACACCAGGCTCAAAATAATTCATTCTCCCCTCCAGCAGTTTCTGCAGCTTGCCACTGGGGACTCCATACAGCTGCCTTCCATCTCCGATGCTTCCAAAGCACTGGAGGGGCCCAGTGAACTAGATAGTCGCCCATACTGTCCCACACACACTGCCACTCATGGCTGTCCAGGCTTGAGGAAAATCTCTTAGTCATCCTGGATTGTAGTCTAACCCCGGACAAGGCCCACACCCCACTCTGCTTAACTTTCAGGACCAGACAAAATGGTTGTGGGTAAAACACACTGTGTATGCATGCCACCATGCTGATCCCCATCACAATCAGCAGGCAGGTCTCAAGGGTACCCAAAGGCCATTCAAACCCTTCAGAGCTCTCAAATGAGGCTGCTGTATTTGTCCCTGGGGCTGGTGTACCTGCTGTGCTTGCCGGCTCTCTCACCTCCGGCTGCTCTTTGTCTGAGTCCAGATCTTCCTCCTCTGCCTTGCTGGGAAGTGCTGCGTGGTCTCCTGCATCCTGCTGGGGCTCGGGCTCACGGGGCTCTGCGGGCGGCTGCTGGGGAATGCTCTCAGCCACTGCTGGGCTGGGCTCGGCTACGGGGCTCGGCTTCTCCACCGTCATCTCCTCCCGCCGCTCGGCAGCTGAGCGGCTCGGCTCCTGGTCCTTGGGGCTGCGCTCCCGGGCCATTTCGGCAGCCGGCTGCTCCCAGGGCCGCCTCCCCTCGGCTCCCCACAGCCTGGCAAAGACGGAGGCGAGGACGAGGGCCAGGACTGTGAAGAACAGCCGAACTGCCAGGTACACATCCGCCCCCCCCGCTTCTGGAGCCCGCCCATATCACAAGCCATTCCAATAAAGTACAATGAAACAAGAACCTTAACCCAAAACCCATATCCGAAAAATGCTAAGATAACAAATATCGGCTGTAAGTAAGGTACAACAGGCTGAAACCATGAACGCAAGAGAACCAAAAGCAACAACTTTGAGAGCCAATAAATCAGCATTGTGACGAGTGGCTATTAATCCTGTCGTTATCTCAACCCTTTGTGCTTCACGTTGGGCGCCAAAAAGAACTGTCGTGGTTTAAGCCTCTCTAAGTCACGCAGCTCGTTCTGCCACTCACTTCCCCCACTTTCTTCCCCCCGCTCCCGGGGGAATGGGAAGGAGAATCGAAAAGAATGCAACTCCCACAGGTTGAGATAAGAACAGTTTAGTAACTAAAGTATAACACAAATCACTACTGCTACCACCAATAATAATAATGACAAGGCAAATACAAGGAAAGAATACAATTCTCACCACCTAATACCAAGCCTGACCATGCGGTGCACCCCCACCCTTCCGGGTCTCTGCTCTCTGCTTTCCATCCTGGGCATAACGTGCTGTGGTATGGAACAACCTCTTTTGGTCAGTTTGGGTCAGATGTCCTGTCTCTGCTTCCTCCCGGCTCCCCTCCTCCATGGCAGAGCATGAAACTCAGAAAGTCCTTGGCCAGACCAAAACATCACTAAGCAGTAACCGAAACACTGGTGTTATCAGCACTGCTCCCAGGCCGAAAGTCAAAACCACAGTGCTGCACCAGCTACCAAGAAGCAGAAAAATGACTGCTGCTGCTGCTGAACCCATGACAGCACCCAATGGAGCGCATCTCTGGGGGACTCATAGGAACCCTCGGAGGTACGTTTGGGTAGCTGCTGCTTCCATGTAAGGAGCCACTAAAATAACTGTCCCTTCATTTTCAGAATTTTGGACCCAGACAGAGCTTCAGGAAGATGCAGCTCTGCAAGTGCCAGGCTGCAGTTAGTCCCTTGAGCCTCTGACAGGACATGTCTCTCCTAGCTAACAAGAGGTGTGTCATTGTCAAGGGACTGTGCTTCCTTGTGAAAGATCTGTGGAAAGAAGCCACCAGTTTGCACAGCATCAGGGAGGATACGAAACCGTTGGACTAAATCTTTTCTGAGACCCTTCAGCTTCAAGAGCCCAAACCATCAACAGTAGGGGAGGGGCACCAAGAGCCTATGTCTATGAAGCTAGAAAGTGGAAACTCCCATAGTGATGAAAGCTGGAAGCTGGTGACTTCTTGCACTAGGAAGAAGGCTTATGACCTACCTGACAACTTGCAATTTCAGAACAGGTTCAATTGCAGTTGATGAGAACGCCCCCATTACAAAAAAAAAAAAAAAAAAAAAAAAAAAAAAGAAAAATCATCTAGGTTTATAAATTAGAAAAAAAAAAAGGTAAGAAATCTCTATTTGGTTCCTCCTATATTTGACAAATTTGCCATAATATTTTAATTTTTTTAAAGCTGGTTTAATAATATCCCTCAGATGCAAATATCCTATCTATTATACATTAGGAAACTGTCATGAGTTCAGCAGCCGCACTTATTTTTCTCCTTCTTGGTAGCTGGTGCAGCGCTGTGTTTTTGACTTTCGGCCTGAGAGCAGCGCTGATAATACCGGTGTTTTCAGTTACTGCTTGGTAATGTTTTGGTCTGACCAAGGACTTTCTGAGTCTCATGCTGTGCCAGGGAGGAGGGGAAGTCGGAAGGCAGCAGAGACAGGACACCTGACCCAAACTGACCAAAGAGGTATTTCATGCCACAGCACGTCATGCCCAGGATGAAAAAACAGAGAGCAGAGACCTGGAAGGGTGGGGGTGCACAGCATGGTCGGGCTGGGTATAGGGTGGTGAGAGACTGTATTCTTTCCTTGTATATGCCTTGTCATTATTATTACTGTTGGTGGCAGTAGTGGTCTTGTGTTATACTTTAGTTACTAAACTGTTCTTATCTCAACCTGTGGGAGCTGCATTTTTTCCATTCTCCTTCCTATCCCTCCGGAAGCAGGGGAAAGAAAGAGAGGGGAGTGAGTGAGAGAATGGGTTGCTTGATTTACAGCTTAAACCATGACAGAAACATCCTGAAATTTTCCTCTCTTCCCCCATAAGATGAACATGATAAGTGAGACCTATTTACTTACTGAAATAAAAAATATTTATAATTAAATTGCCAATAATAAATTGTCCATCAAGTCATTGTTCCTTTAAAACTTATGCTGTTGTTTGAAGAAAATACTCATATTATATACCCAACCCATACATACATACATTATTTTATGAAGACAGATCAGTTGACCTTACAGTTACATTTCATTATGGGCAGTAGTAGTTGTAGTGAAAGATTTTATTACCTGAAAAATAGTAGAGGATAAACCTACCAATGAATCCTAGAATGGTTGAGGCTGGAAGGGACTACTAGAGTTCATGTAGTCCAAACATCCTGGGCTCAAGCAGCACCACACAGAGCCACTTGCCCAGGACCATATCCTGATTATGAATATATCCAAGGTGGGAGGCTCACCAGTGTCTCTGGCAACCTGTGTACCTGTGTCAGTGTTTTGTCAACCTCAGAGTATAAAATTATTTCTTGATGGTCAGAGGGAACCTCCTGAGTTTCAGTGTGTGCTCATTGTTTCTGATCCTGTCACTGGGCACCACCAAACAAAGCCGGGCTCTGTCTTCTCTACACCTGTCTTCTTCAAGTATTTATTAACATTCAAAAGATACCCCTGAGCCTTCTCATTTCCAAGCTGAACAGTCGCACCTGTCAGCCTTTCCTAATATGAAAGGTACCCCAGTCCCTTCGTCATCTTAGTAGTTCTCTGTTAGACTCTCTCCAACATGCCCATGTCGCTGACTTACTAGGGAGCCTAGAAATGGACTCATCATGTCAGGTGTGGCCTCCACTAATGCTGAACAGAGGTAAATGATCACTTCCCTCCACCCGTTGGCAGTGCTTCTCCTAATGAAGCTCATTACAATTCTTTGCTGCAAGATCACACTGCTGACTCTGTTCAAACTTTCTTTAATATTCTCTATTTTTTAATTCACTCCCCAGCACCAACAACATTGCTTGGTTTTCTCTCAAGTGCTTGACTCTTAACCTTATTTTCCATCTCTGACTGGGACTAAGACCCAGTACAGATGTCTTGGCTGTCTTAGCTTTCCTTCTGCTCCCCAATTCCAGCCCCACTGCAATAGCACCTCTAAGTTTTCTCTTTTGCTCAACCCTAACCTAAGCTTCTGGCTCAGACTGCAACAAAGAACCTCACCTCCAGAACTTCTGCCAGTATCACTGTTCAGTTAGATGTTGTTCAGTTATATTGCGCTCCTACTCCTATGGCTTTGCTGTATTTTAAAAGAATTGCTCATGGTATAAAATATACCAACAATTACATCAAACGTTATACTGGCCTTACTTGGCTGCTCCAACAGTTTGCTGCACTAGCTTAAATCAGAAATTTGACTCTGCAAATTTACAACATTGCTTAAGAAAGACCCTTTTTGCTATGTTTTTTCAAGCCACTCAATATGAGCTTTCTACTTGGGATCCATTCTAGCCTACTTTTCATACTGGCCAATTCTAAAGGTTTCCCAATTCACTGAAATTGTTCATAAATTAAATGGTTTTCACTCCTCCTTGTACAAACCCTCAGAGGAATTTCTGACTGCAGAAACAAATTTGAAACCTTGCTTCCAACACAATTCAGTAACTACGTACTCAAAACTTTAATATTAGGCATCCTTTAAGTAGCCTTTGACTTGAATGTTATTTTTTCAATAACAACAAAATTCCTCAGATTAAAGTACTTCCCATAATTAGAAACACAGACTGAATCTAAACTCCTTTGGCAGTACATATTTTTGTAACATCCTTTTTACTTCAAGCTCTTCTAATTCTCAGTTTTGTGTTATGTTTAGCAAAATATTGGTGTACACATAAGTATGACCTTACATAAAAATGGCATGTGCACATGCCCATTTGCTATATTCCTAATGCAAGTAATATTTGAAATGGGATTAATATGACTTAATTCTCAAACTGCATTTCCTTTCTTGCCTAAAGCTAAACGTAATAATATTAGTTCAACAAAGATTAATCTAAATGAACATTATACAGTGGTTTAGGTGAATTTGAAATGTTATCTAATCTCAGTCAAGGAAATAATTCACATTTCAGCTAATGCCTTGGAGAATACGGCAAGAAATTAACTTATAAGGGACACACATAAACCAAAACTCTCAAAATTTGACAAGCCATCACTCATCTGGAAAGTGAGAACTCCAATGTGCTAATAAGTGCATAGGTGCGTTTGCTATTATGCATGAAAATTTGAATTTTTAATCCTGGGAATAAACAAGTAAATATTCCCATATTAAGTATGAAATTCATCTGAAATTAATTTCTTTTTTAAAATAAATAAATTACACCTTAATCTGTATGTTTCACTATCAAGCAAGGGAAAACTGGAGCTCTCATTATTCACACCAATAAGGTTTGGTTTGTTTGTTTTACAAACAGTAGCATGCTTTTCTTGCAATTGATTGGATTACGACAAAACACAGCAGGTGTGACCGAAGTAACAGATTAAACAAACTGTGTTAAAAAAAAACCCAAACAAACAAGTAAATGGCAAAAAGTGATTCAGGCATAGGTGCTATAGCAATTATTTCTCCTAATTTAATTTGAAATCTCAAAGGGCAGCTGGTTTGGAGGATTCTCAACCAAAAATATCTGAAGCTAAACATGAGCTTTCATTCCTTCATTTGTCTCAGTGATATCTTTATGGAGAAAAAAAAAGCCCCAAACCCAAAACCAAAAAACAACCTGCTCACTAGTCCCCCAGTGTGCTTAAAGGTTCAATACTAGACATTTTGGTTTATATTTAAAAAAAATAAAAGGTATAATAGGCCTCTGCTGCTAATGTCTCTATTTTTTTTTTTCATTTTATTTGTCATAAAGAAGGTCAACAACTCTCTGTTTTCAGCTGATTTTTAAGCCAACCTTCCATCCTGACTTTATATTGCAGAACTAATCCAAACGTATGTATAAATAAGGAGCTGTAGGAAACTGACCAATCAGGAGCGGTCAGCATGAGTGAAAGCACTCAAAGCAAGTTCAAATTGTCATCAGTCTTGAGAATCTCCTAGACTGTATCTGTATTATATGCTGCAGATCAGAATGCTGGTCAACTCATTTAAGTTAGGAACTATGCAACATCACAATCTAACAGTTGAATATAGTTGACTTTTCAGATTAATAGTTAAATGGTGCTGGGAATTGGATGTTTGCAGTAACTGTAGATCTCTTAAAGATAAATACATCTGAGATTACTAAAATAATAAATAGTATGAAACCACACTAGAATTTGTAATCATTACTTTCCTGCAGGCAAATCAATCCATGCCAAAATACTTAATGAAAATTTGAAAGTCTGATAGGACATAATATTAAATTTTCAGGAAAATCAAAGTTGCTTGATGAATACTAGAGTATTGTACCCCCATTACTTAAAGTACAGGTAACTTGCACTATACATCAGATTCCAAAAGTTGCCATATTATGGCACAGTGAGCTATTTTCTTAAACAGTCTATGCTAAAAGGGACAGATTAAAGAAATATTTCAGCTTATTTTCCCTTCTAAACAGAAAGTTTGCGCTGATTCAAGAAATGCAGGATCTGACTTTGTTCAAAGAAATTTTAAAGTGTTACTACACCTTTCATATCAAGAACTGATATTGAAATCAGCAGATTTCCCATTGACTGCAGTGATATCACTCATGCTACTGCTCAAAGAAATATGCAGCATTCCACTGATACAAACAAAACAAGCTTTGTGACTGTATCCAAACAGAACACTCATTATTTTCACTTAAGATTCAATCCTTTGTTTGATAGTTATCTGAAATTAAAATGCTTCAGTGCAGAAGCACTTACTTCAGTCTTCAGTGCAAGACAGCTCTCCTTATGCATGAAGACCAAAGATGAAAATTCCTATTACATATTAAACTGAAAAATAAGGGGGAAAAAAAAAAAAAGGTAGTATATCTGGTTCTCTTCCTTTCCTACCTCCCATGAAAGTACTACATCTTTGTTCCGGAAGCAATACAGCTCTGATGTATATGCTACAACTAAGTCAAAAAGAAAATTCAATTTCAGCAGTGACAATAGAACAATAAATCTCAATTTTTATTCGATGTACATAAGTTAGGAAGCAAATTACCTAACCATCCTGAAAGTTGTATCAATATAACTGTACCATAGATGACAGGCATGAAGCTACCTTAGTTTTAACACTAAATATTCAGATATATTCTTTATTTCATATACTATTATAAGATCCTTTAAAACCAAGAAATTTTATTCCAGTTCCTCACGCATTTTTCCTTCAAGAGCAAGTAAAAAATTAGTTAAGCTATTTACCAGATAACGAGCATGAAACTCCACATTACTGCACAGCAATGGATTTCAAAAGGCTGTGTAGACTTTTGAGTAGCAGAGGCAGTGATTCCTAACAGTCCTGCTGAGTCCGCAACGGAAACTCTTTGTAAGTACAAAGGATCCTGGATAAAGAATCACTTGCACAAGAGCATATCTCTACAGAACCACATGGTAAATGGACCACACTAATACAGTATTAAGAAGTAACCTTGTCATCATTTTGGACTTCTCAGTCTAAGCTATGAAAAACTGGTTTCATTAAAAATGTAATGCTAACCTCTAGGACAAAACAAGCAATCAAACATCTACACAAGATGCCGCTTTAGCATGGTATTCCATTCACAGAAAGTCAGTATTTGTTTCAATATGCACACATGTTTCTTCTAAACATACTACCTCCACAGAAGTAATATGAGGTTTTTATCTTCCAGTGGTAACAGAATGTCCTTGGTTTGTGTTTGTATTGCTAAACATGTAATGAAGACCCAGGAAATACTGGCAAGTACAACTCAGTACCGTTTAAATATCTTGTTAGAAGCCAGTATGGGGAAAAAACAACAAACAACCAAAACAATGAAACAGTAGATTTACCCAGCACTTCCCAAATTCCAAAAATTGTTGGAAAATAAGCAGTCAAATGGAATCTTGAAAATCGTCACTTTTAAGATCCTGAATGACACGGTTCTGGGTCATCTTGTCTAGACTTCTTTTGTCAAGGCAGCTTGGACCAGATGATCCTTGAGGTCCCTTCCAACCTGGTATTCTATGATTCTATGTTTATGCCCTATCACAAAATATACTTAATGATGGGCAGTAAAAACATTCAAGTTAAGTACATAATATCTAGAGATAACTCTAAATATGATCTGGTACCTGATTTATGAAGACAGTGGAAAGAATAGTCAAGGTTGTACAAGAATTTTTGCTTAAGCCACAGTCCAGGATTCTTCCCTTACTCTCAGACTACCTACCTAGAAGCTATTGTAATTTAGTCAGGAAAAAGAAATGTGTATAACCAGAGTAACTTTTTTGAGTCCTTTTATCAAACCACAAATCACAGGTTTCAGGACATCATCATCACATTTCACTCAGTCTGAAAATCACACCAGCCATTTCAAACAAATGAAGGACTAAGCCCAGTAAGGCAAACTCTAGATCTAGTCTGAAAATATTAAGAATGCACAGAATTTCCACTCTATAAAATCATGTGAGTCCTCAAATAATTCAGGCATTGTTCTCAGAAAATTGCCTAATGATATTCTAAACTCAGCCTTGCGGTTTCTGATATCAAACTTTATAAAGACTCATTTCAGCCCGCTAAAACACTGCTCGCTATTCTGTAGTATGTAAGATCATCACAAATTTAATTTTGGGTAGCTCATTTTATTCCTGTGATATCTGTGTGATTATGCATAATACGCTGTATTTCTCTGCATCTTAGATAAGAATTAAACAGAACAATTCACAGTAGCCAGTACAACCATTAAGGCTACTGTTTTATATCTGATAATCATGATGTTTCCTGCAGGATTCAGTGAACAATCAGGCAAAGAGTATGGGACAAATTATGTGGTCTTAATACATGTATCTAAATTTCCTGTGAGATCATCAGAGTATCACTGCTTCCGATTCATGTATATACTAAGTGAATGAAAAGAGGTATTATAGGTAAGCACCTCTGTAGCACTGTCACACTACAAAGTAATTTCATAATACAGATTTCTGGAAAAGGTGGAAATCTTTAACAAGAACCAGCTGTTGACAACCCAAGTCTCCAAAAAGGCTGTTCCAGTTTAAATTGCATTTTGATGTCTACAGTGAGAATAGAAAACTTGATTTATCCATAATCCTCACTCACCTTAGTGAAGTTTCCACCGCCTGGGAAAAAAACAGGTAGGGAACCATGACACATCTTTTAAAGAAAGTGGTGGGCTTAAGTGGATTGCCATAATATACAGTGTAAAACATTTATGGACAGAGACAGAGAACAGGAAGAACAGAAATGTCTCTGCCTAAGATATAAAATGTTAGCCTCTGTCCTCTTTTCTTCTATCATAGAATCATAGAATGATAGAATAGTTATCTAAGGAAATCCCTTTTGATACTGAGGTTCCAATAGGCTTTAAGTACCTATTAGTTTAATTTTTCCATCACAGTCCACAAACTGGGATATGAATATCCTTCATTAATTGTCAACAAGCTAGACAATGTAGAGTAAGGGAACATTTTGTAATTCAGCAAGCAGAAATTCTTAAACACGGAAGTAACCACCTACAGAGGCATTTGTAGGTCTACAGCGCACACAAGTGGACTATAGCGGTATAAGCAAGTTTTCATTGTTTCGGTATAATGCAGAATCTCTTTGTAAATATTCCACCTCATTTAACTTTTAAACCATCAGAGAAGCATGACCTTTAGAAATTATAAAGACAGATATAAAATATTGAGGACGACTTGCAAAGAGTCTAAGCAAGAATGTTTTATTGTGCATGTTATAAGATTAAATGAGTATTCCGGCACTTTCTAAATATTTTTTGAAAATTAAAGAGTTTTGCTAACTATTATTCTGCATTTAAAAAAATCTCAGGCAACACACCAAGGATTTGCTCTTTCTCTTGAAGACGCCAAAGACCTAAATACTCAGACTCGGATACACTTTTTGTGTCTTTCAGCCTGTAAGGTTAGTTAATTGATTTGTAAAGTAAGCTGAATCTGACAATATTGGATATCCCTTCAGAGGGACATTAAACCAGCAATGTCATTGATGTCAAAATGTTCATGTTCTTCAGAGAACTTCAAGATTCCTAGTTTTTACTACAAAGATTACTTTAAAACCAAAAATATCTGATGTCACACCTTTTATATATTCAATGGTTTTACAGTCCTGATCTTTGCCCTTCTGTAGATTCTTATGTAAATACAACAGTAATGGAAGTGCAAATTTGTACTAAGGAATTGATTCCCCTTTTTTAAGAGTAACAAAATGGTTTACTGTTGTTAATATTATTTTTAATATAAGTGAAAAGCAATGCATAAGAAATATTAATAGATTCAGTATCTCACTGAGAGCTACAAGCACTTCTAGCAGTAGAACTGAAGTTTATTAATTAGACAGTGCATAAAAAATGTTTGTGACAGCTTAAAAATGCAGTCATTTAAATCTTAGTTTTAAAGTCGATTTTATGGGTTAAATATTGTGGAACAAGCTCCTAAAGAGGTCTTTTCAAAAGCCTCAAACCTATCTAACGATCTCTGATACCAATAACATTGTTAGGCAACAAATTCATGATAATTTGTAAGATAAGCTCCAGACAGTACAAAACATTTCTCATGCAATAAACACAAAGTGTAAGGAAGTGACACTCCACTTCCAATCCTCCTTTTTCCCTGGAAAAATATAAGACACAAAGTCTTAATTCACTCACTTGCTAAAGAAAGCCAAGACATAATTTTCACTATCTAGTCAGCCAAGTAAGGTAGAATTAAGGAAAGGCTAAAGACAGCTACGTGTGTGTCCTTAGAGAAACAGACAAAATTGTGCGCATTTGTTGTGGTTTAAGCCTCTCAGCCGTGCAGTTTTCTCACTCACTTATTCCCCCCTCTTTCTTCCCCCCACTTCCGGAGGGATGGGAAGGAGAATCAAAAGAATGCAACTCCCACAGGTTGAGATAAGAACAGTCCAGTAACTAAGGTATAACACAAACCACTACTGCTACCACCAATAATAATAATGACAAGGCAAATACAAGGAAAGAATACAATTGCTCACCACCCTATACCCAGCCCGAGCTAGCAGTGCACCCCCACCCTTCCGGGTCTCTGATCTCTGTTTTACATCCTGGGCATGAAGTGCTGTGGCATGGAATACCTCTTTGATCAGTTTGGGTCAGGTGTCCTGTCTCTGCTTCCTGCTGGCTTCTCCTCCTCCCCGGCACAGCATAAGACTCAGAAAGTCCTTGGTCAGGCCAAAACATTACCAAGCAGTAACCGAAACACTGGTGTTATCAGCGCTGCTCCCAGGCCCAAAATCGAAAACAAAGCGCTGCACCAGCTACCAAGAAGGAGAAAAATGACTGCTACTGCTGAACCCATGACAGCATTAAAAACAGATGACATTTGACTGCTTGCAATAAAGAAACAGAGTGCTGTCAAACATCAATCAATATTTGAACAATAAGCTTCTTAGTGTTATTCTTAACCTTTTATTTTGCTCTTTAATGAAAGAACAGAATTTTTATAACAGAAAAAGAACTTGTCAATTTCAACACTAAGTGCAACTTCCTGTTGTATATGTTAAAATGGTCTAATTTATGACCCTAAGCAGGACAAGTTCAGTGGTAGTGTCCCACAAAACTGCATATAACACTCATAGTTACTTCAAATATAAAATGCCACTTTACTACTTTTTTTTAGTTAATACATTAAAAACTTATCTACAATTTCCAAATTTATGTAGAATGCATAAGTTTTTAAAAATATGATCATCAAGGCCACTGAGACTTTCCGTATTTAGTTTTTTTGAGGTGCATGAATACTCTTTCAACAGAAATCTTTTAATAGAAAACTTTTAACAGAAAGAGCACTAGTACTTAAATCTAGGTTGCTGCAAAGCTTTTAGCATTACATAAAATCTCTCAAACTTCCAAAAGGCTAGTAGAGCTAACCATCCCTAAAAATGGTTGGATTTTCACTGGTGCTGTCACTTTCAAGCCAAGCATCTTTTCCACATTCACAGCGGGACTATCAGGATCCACCAAAGAAAGAGCAGACTAATTTATACATGACTGAACTCAAAACTCTTAGTCAAGTATGTGAAAATACTCCAGAGGTAATGATTAATCTATTATTAAACTAAAAATTCCATTGTGATTTAGTACTGCAAGTGTGTATACAAATCAGATTCCATGCTTAGCCTAGCATATCTTCATTTTTCTTTATTTCACTTGCAAATATTTGACTGTCAAAAATCTTGTATTGTGTTCCAGCTTCCAACAGTATTATATAGTGATATTCACAGATGCAACATCTACAGACAACATTTGGGTTTGTTTCAATAAAGGAAGAATTTTTGCTTAGAAAGAAATGCAGAAATGCAAGTTATTTCATTCACACTAGTCAGATTCACCAAGACCAATATCTCCCTGTAATTTCAAAACTAGGTGTATGTCTTATAAATCTCATAAGATAAACAAGATGCTCAAAATATCATCTGCTGTTAACAATTAAGGCAATTCAACATGTTCCCAAGAAAAAAGAAGCAATGCATATACATGGGTATGTTCATGCACATATAAAAAAATCGGTATCCATCAGTCTCCAACCAGTTCTCAGTAAGTTTTTACTTATTCTATTCCTGCTGACAGTGTCATAAAACATAAAGAATAAATTTCTTAAACTAATTAACTAAATCTAGACTTCCTCTGCTGTGCAGAGGTATGTCAAGCTAAAATCCTGCTTAATGAGCAAGCAGAAAATAAACAACTAAAATCTGAAGGAACTCAAATATGACGGATGTTAATTTGTTTCTGTAGCTGTTCATCTATGAAGGAAATTCCATTTATGGATGTACTAGCATGTAACTAGAACTTGGAATTTAATAGACTGCCTGCAATACTTTCCAAAATATGAAAAGAAAGCTAATTAATATTGCTAGATAATGAGATGTTAAATTTATAGGAAATTTTAAATTCTGTATCTATATTTAGTTATATAGACACATATTTTAAGTTTTGTTGGATCTAAATGGTCCTCAACCCATTGTTTTGGAAGATAAGGCATGAAAGCTGCATCACAAATATATCTTTTTCTTCTACTGATGAATTTGGATTGAAATAAATACTTCTTCTCCAATAACCATTCCTACATAACCAGGTAATATTCCTAAAGTACTCTTTTGATGTCCTTTATAAAAGTACATTGCCATCTGGCATCAGAATTCCCTGCTAAGCTAAATCAGTCTCCTGACCCATCTACCTATTATCCTGTGTATTAGGACAAACCACTCCTGTGTGGTTCAGATTCGGTTACCTCTGAAGACCCTGTAAAGGTCCTGTTCATCCTTTTGCCTTCCCTGAGCCTGCCCAGCCTTCTGACTTCCTCCTGCTCAAAAGGGGCAACACATTTCCTCCACCAGTGTACACCTCTGGTAGGGTTTAACACTCTTTCCCTACCTCAGCCTCGAGAGAAGGTATCAGGCACTGCCTGCAGCCCAATGCCAGGGGACCTGCATTCTCCCTCAGCAACTCTGAGCTGAGTGAGGTCTCAAATGTGCCAGCAGCAGCCCCAGGCTAGGGCTGGGGACTGTGCCCCAGGGTGTGCCACTACTGTTGCTGATGTGTTTCATGCTGCCATCAGCACATTTCCAGCCCCCTCTTACATGCAAACTGATGGACAAGCCACTGCTTGCCATAGACAAAGCCCTCCCCCAGTTCCACCTGAATGGACATTTGGCTCTCCCTAGACAGGAGTTACCTCTCATGGCCACAGCCTAGATCTCAGGATGACCCCGCCACATCTGAGGGTGCCACCCACCTCCTTGCTGGTTTTCCAACCGCACCATACCCACTTGGTAGCCCAGGGGCAATGTCCTTATGGTGGTGGGGTTTCCCCACACACCCCTTTGCCCCACGTGGGATCCTTCTGCCCAAACACAAGCCCAGCAGGACCCTGACCATGGCTTATCAGACCACCACCCTTACCGCACTTGGGGATGGGACAGCAGCACCTGCCTCCTCCAGCCAGTCCCTTCCTGCAAGACTACAGAGGCACCCTACTGCTGCTCATGCAGCTCTCCAGCGCCAGTGCTGACATGACAGCACAGAGCGTCTGCCCCAGGGCTGGTCTTACCCATATACCCTCTGCAGGTGCCTTATTGCCAGGCTATATGGATAAATAATTGATAAATGGTTGATTTGTTACATTCATAAACCCTAGGTAAGGTTTTACTCTTAGTTACAATACAGGAGATGAAAAGTCTCAATTTTGTTTCTTACTCAATGTGAAAATGATGTACTGCTAACATACCTGTTTCAGGCTTTCCAGCTTGTTTTGACGCAGTTCTTCATATTTCCATTTCCAAAGATATAATTCATTTTCTATCTTTTCCATTTCTTTTTCCAGAAAAGTATTCATTCTGAAAAAGTATTTTACAAGTCAGCATCACATCTTTTTGAGGTTGACAACAAATTACTTTCCACAGATTGAGTTATATTTTGCTGCCTTTGTCAACTGTATTTCTGTTTTTTCATAAAACCTGTATCATCATATTATTACAGGAGATTTACCAAAAATATTAGCTAAAGAGAACAAAGAATCCCAGCAGTATAGAATTAAAATTTAAAAATAAATAACATTTGGGGATAAACAGAAGAAAATTTGGAAACACCCTTCAGCTAGTGATTCAGTTCACCTAATACATGGTGGTTTAGTGAAAATCCTTAGAGAAAAGGTTTGGTATCAGTTTTATTTGGACACAAGCAGAATATTACTTTAAACACACGTATTGGGGGAATACATATTCTATGTACACAGTACGGAAACTGAAGCTGACCTACTTTACATGTGAAAAAGTATTAAAATGTGTATATCTCATGTTTTAAAAAATAACTACTCTTGAAAGAAAATGCTAGAAGAATTTTAGGAAAATCTATTATATAGCTCAGAGGCACTACACCCTCATTCAGCATTTTCTCTGGAATGTTATTTGAGCATTAAGTACATTACTGCATTCAGCAAAATTATTTAGGATACACAATTCACAACAAATGAATGATGACTCCTTGGAGAAAAGTACTGTATTACTGAAACAATGAATTTTGATACTTACCCTTATAATCAATTAAAAGAGCTTCAATCATTCAGGAAATAATGAAAGAAATATGAAGCACCAGAGGCACTTCAGATGTTCTTGTCTTTGAGCCCAATTAAGAACTCATGTCTGTGTTCACAGCAAACACTATTAGCCAAGTTTCAAAGACAAGAATGAAGTTCTCATAATTTCACTTTATAGAATTCCTTAATAATTTAATTTTATATTTGTGTAGTGCATATGTTTCATTTTACAATTTGGCAACAAAGTAGAATTTGGAACATAATTAAAAGTGAAAGAAAAAAATCTTAATTACAAATAAAGGATTTCAAGTTATATTTATAATATTCTTATAAAATAAAATCACAGTCAAAAATTCTGGAGTGTTCCATTGGTGATAAACATCAATATGGGAACAAAGTCAGGACGTTGAAGAAATTTAAATGTCAAGAAACAGTAAAATTACATAGGTGCTATTATGTTGGGAGATCAAAATTTTACAACATATAAATTTTGTGAAAATGAAGGGATGAAAAGCTACTAACCAGAAAAGACAAAAAATGTTGGCAATCCTGGCAGCTAAAGAAACTGCTGCATGCCACAATAGTTATTTTCTATTCTGAGGCTCATGGGATTTATCAAACTTTTTACTAAAAATATTATTGCCAGGCAGAAATCAGTGAAGGAGCTTACTATTACTTTAACGAAAGATCAAGATCAGAGTATATTTAACAGATGTTCTAGCCACCTATTTTAACTCCTTCTTATCTTATTAAATTACAGAATTACACAGGGACCTCTGGAGGTCATCTGGTCTAAACTCCCCTACTCAGGAAGGGTCATCTAGAATTGGTTGTTCAGGACCAGGTCCAGATGGCTTTTGTAATGTCTCCAAGAATGCAGACTCAGCAGCCTCTCTGGGTAACCTGCACCAAGTCACCATCACAGAAAAAAAGTGTTCCTTGATGCTCAGGCAGAACCTTTTGCGTCCATTGGCTAAGCCTACCCATGCAGCACTAAGCAACTCCTCTTTGATACTGTCGAACACCAGTGTAGTTGTTGGGCTTTTGGTTTTAAAGCAAAGAAACACTTTACAGTTCAAAAGGGAACAAATTAATATTTTGAAACTACAAGCTATTTAGACAAGAACATTGATCCAAAAGACAACTAAAGATAGCTATTTTAGGAAAATGATTCTTTAAAATGCTGAGCAACTACTAAGGTCAATGGGACCTCAAATGTGTATTTGATACAAGCCATGTGCTTAGTCGAGGATTTTGTTGTGTGATTTTACCTAACCCTGAAGTTCTTTGATAGTCAAAACATAAGCTTCGGAGTGTTCTTGTTGTTTTGGGTTTTTTTGTGCTCCTTTCTTTTGCAAAGCCTAATCCATGGTTTAAGGATAATATTGGCATTACCAAAGACAGCTCTAAACAGAATGCATGCAGCAGAGGTCCTCTCAGGGTGAAGAAACAAAACATCTTATGGAGACATTAGTCAGGTAACTAGGGGCAAGTCTAAACACTGGATCTGCATGAGCTAACATGATTCTGGAAAGAATGTGGCCACAGTTTGGGAGTACTGCACGTAAACCAAAGAACTGTGCTGAGAAGTCCTGCGCTGTATGAGTAAGATCATACTGACTGCCAAGGTAACCTTTGGCCTTAGGGTTCAAGCTGTCAGTGATCCAAGTTTGCTTTTGATGCAGCACAGCTGTGTGTCCTTGGCTCAAGTTTGCTGGGAAAATTACTAAGTTGCAAGGAAGAAGCTGTGAGAAAGTACTTAAGTTTTAGCCATGCAAGATAAGTAAAAAATGCAAACAGGGGTGAGATTGTTGAGATAGTGATCATTAGCAGCTCCAGGATACAGGAGCAGAAATGCTGACATGAACAAGTCTAAAACCTAAGAGGAAGAACTAGGAATCTGAGGATGGAAACTCAGCAAAATCAACTGAATCCACTGAGTGAAGACCAACCCTTTCTTAGTTGGCAGATGACAACCTGCCCAACAAAGACTCATACAGTGTCTCAAGAGACTGGTGACTATGTTAATACTTATCCTAGTAACATTATTCCCAGCTATTTATTGTGTGCATTGCCAAAAATAATTGCTTCATACTTCTAAGTTGCATAGTTGCATATATTCTTCTTACAGAACACCTTTGTGCACAGGAGATGTTGCATAAAGTGACCTAGAGAGGGAGTTGTTATACCAATGCCCTCCGCTATGTGGAAATCGCTGCTCTGCGAGCATTTGCTGCAAGGGGTTGGCACTGGTGTAGACATGCCCCAGTTCTTACCATGTGCCAGCAAATTTATTGCCATATACCACAGTAAGTATATATCTAGGCATAAATGGCAAAATCTATTGAAGGGATTAAAAAATAAGAGTTGGAAAATTATCCCCTTTCTAAAAGGAAAGATTTATACATGCATGGATGTATACTGAAACTGCTGTTGAAAAATGAAGTACGTAGGACCCTATATACTTCAGCTAGAAGAAAATGGGTATGTGAGGCATCAGTGTCCTAACTCACATATAAAAATACCATGACAAGTTGGAAAATTCAGGCATTTTGGGATTTTTGCTTCCATAAAAATCTAAATCCTTTCTAATGAGAGATAACATGCTTCTGGTGATCTGTTGCAATATGATATTATTGTGTGTTTTCTACAGATACCTAATTCCTATAACAGAACACAGTAAATACTAGTTAAGAATTTAACAGATTTTTAAAATATTTTTGTTTGTTTACTCAGACTTGTACTATCTACAGGACAGTTGTGTGGAGAAAAAAACAACCTGACAGGAAGGAAATTCTTTATCATAGTTTCACATGACAGACTCTCTGAAATGAAGCTCTTAAACATATTTGCAAAAGAGGGAATATTTTATTCTTTTCTTGTTCAACTTCAGGTGATTTTGAAGTTACAGTCGCATAGGGCCTGAAGTCTCCTACTACATCCATCATAAATGATATAGTGCATGTTTCCTTGGAAAGCCATTTTTGGTGTGATTCAGTCTTGCTCAATACTGATCACTTATACAAAATCGTATAGAATTCCTACCAATAGAGACTCACATTCTAGCATGTAGTGTGCAATCAACATATGATCTAAGTCTAACCAAATGAGCTTTTAGTATTTATGTGAAGTAAACTTGCTATGATATCATAAGCATACAATAAGTGTGTTATTCTCTCTCTGTTACCTTCTTTTGATATAGACCATGTTACAAATGAAGAGCTAAGATTAACAGAATTTTGCAGCTGTATTCACATACTTTTAATTCAAAACCACTTCAATTAGTCTGCAGTTGGACTCTTTCAAAGTCTGACTCCAATAACTAAGCATAATATACATTAGATATCACTGTATTGATACCAAATTTCTAGTAAGTGCATATTTTTTATTAAATTCATATTCTTAAAAGTTCTGTATGGAACACTTCTTACTTAAACAACAGAAAAGCCAAGAAAAACCATAAGCACACTATGGTGGATTTTCTTTCTAAATTATTATCAAAGTAATGTAAGTAAAAGTTAATAAGGCTTAGAAATGGGAAAAGATGAGCTATGAATGAAAGTATCGCCATATCTATTTTAGAAAGTATCTTTTAAAACTTTATTTTTAATAGAATTCTCCCAAGTAAGATATATTTTGAACTTACTCTCTTTCCTTCTGCAAGATTTTCTGCATTTCAGCCAACTGCAAATGCAAGACTGAAACATGTATTAAATTGTTCTCTGCTGTCTCAGCTGTACTGTCCAAACTTTTTTTATGTTCCTCCAAATAGGTGCTGGGAACGACACTGGGAAAGGAATCGGGAGGCTTTGGAGTGATTTTTTGATTGTGATTGTTTTGGTCTTTCAATACATCCTGAGAAAACAAGAATATGACATCTGAGAAAAACATAAATGAAGGAAAAAGACTTGCATCACTTCTGCAGAGACTACTAAGACTTTTCTAGACATTTAAGTCATGTAGGAGTAAAAGGAAATAAGTAACATCCTATACAGTTTCATATGTATAGAATGTGCAAAAAAAGTCACTGTAGTTGGATTATTGTCACTTTGTGACTCTCTCTCACACCTTCTGTAATGACAAGCTTCATATCCAAAATATTAATAAAGCATCTTTACTCAAGAAATTAATTCAAATTATTGTTAATTAACTATAACTATGTTGAAGACAGAATCCTGGAATTAACAAAATCAGAAATGCAATTTATGCATACAAATAATAAATATATTGACAAATTCTACGTAAGAACTCTTATACTTTTTGTGGAAATCATGTTAAAGCATTTGACAGACATACAAGTTTCATAGGAGGAGCAAAGCTACCTGCATAACATAACAATTGGATCCCATTCAGAAACTAAAAGCACTATAATACGTATTTTGAAGACATATATGTTGACACGCTTGTAAGGTGGGCTGATGCCAACCTTATGAAGTATAACCATGCCAAGTGCAAAGTCCTACACCTGGGTTGAAGCAATCCCAGACACAGCTACAGGTTGGGCAGAGAAGAGATTCAGAGCAGCCCTGGAGAGAAGGACTTGGGGGTGTTGGTTGATGAGAAAATGAACATGAGCTGGCAGTGTGTGCTTGCAGCCCTGAAAGCCAACTGTATCCTGGGTTGCATCAAAAGGAGCGTGACCAGCAGGTCGAGGGAGGTGATCCTGCCTCTCTACTCTGCTCTTGTGAGACCTCCCTTGGAGTATTGTGTGCAGTTCTGGTGTCCTCAATAGAAAAAGGACATGGAAGTGTTGGAACAAGTCCAGAAGAGGGCCAGGAGGATGATCAGGGGACTGCAGCACCTCCCGTATGAAGATAGTCTGAGAAAGTTGGGGCTGTTCAGCCTGGAGAAGTGAAGGCTGCATGGAGACCTCCTAGCAGCCTTCCAGTATCTGAAGGGGCCCTATAGGGATGCTGGGGAGGGACTCTTCCTGAGGAACTGTAGTGAGAGGACAAGGGGTAAAGGGTTCAAACTTAAACAGGGGAAGTTTAGATTGGATATAAAGAAGAAATTCTTCACTGTAAGGGCGATGAGGCACTGGAGTGGGTTTCCCAGGGAAGTTGTGAATGCTCCATCCCTGGCGGTGTTCAAGGCTGAGTTGGACAGAGCCTTGGGTGGCATGGTTTAGTGGGAAGTGTCCCCGGCCATGGCAGGGGGGTTTGGAACTAGATGATCTTAAGGTCCTTTCCAACCCTAACTATTCTATGATTCTATGATTCTATGTTTTGTATGCAAAACATAAGCAAATATAATAACAATTAGGAAATAAACATTAAAAAGTAAAATACATATTTATTAGGAAGACTGAATGTCTCTTAAAAACAATAGTATATTTTTTAAAAGTATTTGAGTTTTATCACTTTTGCTGAAATGTTTAAAGCTTTAGCAGATTACCATCAGTGCTATTTCATATCACTCTGGTTTCCTGAGGTTTTAGAAGAATGCCTGCAATCTACATCAGAAAATACTAGAAACTGCTGAAAAGACTGTTTCCCATTCATATATAAAGTTGCAGTTTTCAAGTACTGCCTTATTTTATGCTAAGCAGAAAGTGTAACAGTTCAAATGAATTTTGTATCATTTCCTTCCAGGAAACCTGTTATGGCACTTTTATCTGCCAAAAAATATGAAACCCATGCATTTTTTTTGCTAAATTTCTTTTCATTAACAACACTATGGTGTGTCTTGGTTGTGGGTTTTTTTTTTCAGAATTCAAAAGTGTATAATGCAATTTATATGCATTACAGAGTGAGTGAAAATTTTGAACATAATGCATCCAGGCCTAGGATCTTGAAAGTTTCCATTGTACTGAAGTAAAAAATTTCTTATTTCTTACTACAATGACTGCTATCAGTCAGAAAAATAGCAAGTATAGTTTTTACATAGTGCTTTCTAGGAGGACTATGCAATTCATGCTAAGGAAAGAATTAAAACGGGTATAACATGAACAAATAGTTCCATTTTGTTGAACGTAGCTGTTTCTTTTGTATAGAACTTGAAGGTGTAATTAAACCATGCCCATACTTGATTGTTTAATTCTGCATAACAACTTAATTGCTCTCCTTACCAAGCAAAAAATCTTGTGAATTTGCAGAAGGATTTGCCTCACCTCTTCCCACATTTCAGAAGTTGCATTAAAGGAGAATTAAATTAGTTTATTTTAGAAGCCAAGAAACTGCATTGATTTTTTTATTTTTTGGAGGTAAAAAAAAGCAAACCACAAAACATGGAAAATAAAGATAACAGAGGTAATGTTATCTTAAAACGTGAGAGTCAGAACAAGTTATTGGATATAACAGTCTGCCCCTGTTACCTAAATGTTCAGCCGTAGTTGAAAGGTATAAATTGTTTTCTGTACTTCTCCATATTAGGAATAGTAGAAATAATAGATGGGTGAAAAAAAAAGTGGTTTTGCTGTTCAAGGGTTCAGGTAGTGTTTTGGGCAAAATCCTTGAAAAATCCTAGAAAATTTCTAGGCATACTCTATAATCTCTTGCTTTTTCAAGACCAAACCAATTCCCCATTCTTTACCTTCCTTGCGTCTTCTGTTCCAGGAATCTTCTTAATTTTGCTCAGTTCATTCACAGGTTCTTGTTCCAGAAATGTTAACTGGTTTAGGTCTTTTTTAATATAAGATATTTCTGAGCAATTGAATTCTGTTTTCCAAGCAGTTGCATCTTCCAAGTTTTTCTTCTCACTTACTAAATCTTGATTTATTTTTCTAAGCATACTCAGTTCTTTTATAACATTGTCTAATTTGATTCTCAATTTTCTTGCTTCCTCTTGGGCTTTATTTCTTTCTCCTCTAACTTTGCTCCATTTCTCCCTCCAGTTAGCAGTACAATCTGACCACCAGCGCATGGTCTTCTCCATTTGGGCAGCCCTGGCTTTGACTTCTTCCAGTTCCTGAATTTTTACTGCTTCAGAAATTTCCCAGTCACTGCTGTAATTCGTATGCATGTATGGATAATAAGATGAATATGGGTAGAAACTTTGAGATGGCAGATTTGAATTACACAGATGGCCATCTCTTTGGCAACCTCTAGCCAATTCATAAGGTTGTCTTGGTTGGGTCTCAAAAACCTGCATTTCTTCCATTAGTTTCTGAACAGAGCCTAAATTAATGTTTTGATTAATCATCTGATTTCACTCCTAAAAAAAGACAAAGACAAATAATTTAGCTTTCGTCAATTAAATTATATGAATAAGCTTAAACAGTAGCTTATTTTACTGCTAATAATAATGAGATAATCTTAATAATGCTGCTGTTGTTTCAGAAATATGCTTCATAGACAAGAAATAGTTATTAAAATATATTTTATGTAATACTTTCTGAGTACAGTATAAACAGACATACCTATTATTTTATAAGGAATTGCTAGCAAAAGAAGTGCCATTAAATAATCGTAATGCTCTCAAAAATTTTTGAGTCTAGACAAAACAGGCAAAAGCATCTCCCTGCAAGACAAGATGAAATTAATATATATTTTAAATGTCTAGTAAGATAAAAGTATTTGTATAAACTACAACCACAGATTCACTTGCTTTCTTTCCCGAACTGTGGGACTTCACACTAAGCAAAACTTACATTATAATTTGAATACCTAAAGGGAGAAAAAAAAAAAAAAATTATAAACCCCCTGACCTTTGGATTTCCTTTGTTGCATGAGAAAAAAACAAAACATTTTTATTTTGCTGTATACACTCCCGATGTTCTCCAGGAACTATATTCTTCTAATATTCTTGAAAACATAGGGCTATCCTACTGTACTGTATAATGCCTCTCATGATGACATGACTCTACTAATAAGTCTTGCTGCATTTCTTTTCACTATGCATCTGCTATTACTTATTTGGCCCAGAGGAAAATCAATGCCACAGAAATTTTTTCCACCTCAGAGTTGAAATTATGCTGCTGCAGAGAAACTGCAGAGACTAGCCACTCTTATCTCCTTGTTTCCTAAAAAGAACCAAAACCCCGAAAAGGCTACAAATGTTGCTGTAGCAGTAGAAGACTACAGTTTTTAATTTAAAAAGAAAAAAAAAAAAAGAAAAAAAAAATGTTCTCACATTCCAACATCCATCTGTAAAAAAATCATCTTAATGTTAGTGTTAACACCTGTGTTTGAAATGTAGAAGGCCAATGCAGAAAGCAAAATTCTGAAGGGTAGTCTTGACATTATGATTCAGTCATGCTTCATTTCAGCTGAATAGAAGGTTTTACACATTTTTGTCCCAGTTTCCTAGCTGTTTTCAACTATTCTGTGCTTTCCAGGACATTTATTTGTCATTTGTTAGAATCTTATGCAGAACTACTGTAGTTAAGTATGGATATGAGAGCAGGAAAAGACAGTAAAGGGTTCAAACTTAAACAGGGGAAGTTTAGATTGGATATGAGGAAGAAATTCTTTACTGTAAGGGTGGTGAGGCACTGGAATGGGATGCCCAGGGAAGTTGTGAATGCTCCGTCGCTGGCGGTGTTCAAGGCTGAGTTGGACATAGCCTTGGGTGGCATGGTTTAGTGTGAGGTGTCCCTGCCGATGGCAGGGGGTTTGGAACTAGATGATCTTGAGGTCCTTTCCAACCCTAACTATTCTATGATTCTATGACTCTCTTCATGATCACAGGTGTATCACCACCAACCCTCTTCTTGTTGCCTTACTTCCAGAATTTCCATTTGAATAAAATTTATCCAAAATACTAAGATATTGCCACCCAGAACTTTGTATGAGGTGAACTTTCACAATAAGCTGTTAATTTAACTTCTGGTTTGTGATAATGCCTTTGTTTCTTACAGATTTAATTAAAACAAAGCAAAACCAAACCACTGTAAACTTTAATTACATAATGCAATAGTTGAGGTTTGGGGGTTTTTAAATAGTACAATAACTTTTTCTCACATTTTTTGTTTCTATCCCAGACTAGTAGATGCCTGCAGAGACATTCATGACGATGTTCACTAGGTTTTATAAATGGATTTTGCTAGTAGCTTTGCATATTCACTGAAAGATGGCAGAACTTGGGGAGTGTACAGTTTACAACTCTTAAAAGTTGGAGAAATAAGAATGGAAATAATTTTCTTTGTCTGAAACTTCAAAAGACCTGAGAAGAGAACAAAAAACTTCACGAATCAGTATCACCTGTTGCTGTGGTTTCATTATTGGTTTGAGGTAATTTTACAGCAAGCTACTGCCAAAAAGGGTGGTCTCCTTCACTGGCCATGAATTCTTGGCATCGACATGTGATCCTAACTCTGCACCTAAAATTCAAAAAATCTGAGAATGAAAATAAATTACTTGTCTTCAGGGAATATTAGTATTGCCTCAGCCCAACGTAGTAAAGAACAGAAGATATTTGAATGCATCTTAAATTCAGAAAATCTACTCAGAACAGCTTTTTATGAATCCCCTGTAAGACTGCAAGAGGTATAATGATATCGTAGCAGTCAAGAGTTTGTGAACAAGGCAAAGTATATATGTAGTATACAAGATTATATTTAAAACGCTGTGTTTGACTTTTGTGAGAATATTGTATGCAACTGAAAAAAGAGAATGCATTTCAGTGAAGACTAGAGCAGACTTGCTCTCCCATGGAGAAAAGGCTTGTGTGGTTTTGCCTACAAACTGCCTTTCTTGGCAAAAAGCTACAATGTATCATGCTGATCCATTATGGCAACCCTCACTGTCAGGTTAGGGAGCCTCTAAAACCACGGGCGACAAAAACAAATGAGCTGCCACACATCATTGCAATGGCATTTCCAAACTTCTTTTTATAATTATTATGTATAGAAATACTAGATGTCTAGACTTGGGTATTTTAATGTAAAGTTTAAGTTTCTGCAAGTACTTTTCACAAGTATTTTCATTTTATCAGAAGAGTAAGAGCTTCCTGTGAGTGTTAAAACACAAGGGTAGTAGAAGTAAGGGTGGATATTCTTATGCAGCTAGTTTAATAACAGCTACGTAAGTCTATGCCTACGTCTGAAGAGCAACTCTGTTGCTATGGAGTTGTACAACAGCTGATTAAAATAAGCAACAGGTATTCCATTTTAGCTATGAACAACAAATACTTGTGCTTGTATCTGTTTTAAAAGAAATAGACTAAAATATCATTCTTGAAAGGAAAAAAGATGTAAAAATAATAAAAATGTCTTGACTATTATGAGAGTGCCTCTAGTTGTCAGAATCTCACAGTTCCAGAGGGATGTTTATTGAGGTATTATTCAAACTCTGTTGGATCTAATTGGCATAAAAAAATGAATTAATTTGAAACTGAAACCCTAGCAAATAATTTGACAGTATTAGAAGAAACTGAGGCTAGGGGATCCATAATGACCTGGAAAATGTTTAGAGGAAAGAGTAAAGTAAAAATAAGATAATAATAAACATGCAGCTCATGCTAAAGCTTGATATATGCTGGGAGCATATCAGGTCAAAGCAAGAGCAACACATACATGAGACACAGTGAACAGGAAGAGATAAGGGATGCTATCACCTGCAGCCAGCATCTCCTGCATCTTTGCAAAGTAACTGCCTAGCAGTTTATTCAGAATCTGTGAACTCTTGGAAATGCTCTAAACCAAACTTCTGAGCTTGAAAATAGAAATATCTCAGCTTGCACCTGAAGTTTTTGAAGCAGATCCAACAGCAGCCAGACTGCTGAGGCTTTTGTGTTTGCCAATGTGATATAGGGGGCATCTGCACATGATGGGGAGAAAGAAAGAGCACTCTCATTAACAGCTTGGTATTTTGCGCATATATAAGTTATGCATTAGAGAACTTGTGAGTTAGACAATTCATGAATTAATGAAATAATGAATATCCGAATTCATCTGTTGGGCTAGTATGTACAAAGTTGATTCAGCTACAGTTTGATACCTTTGAGTATTTAAATAGGTTTTTTGGGGGGAGAGATTTATTTCCTTTGGTTTCAGTTGTTTTTTTAAATGAGGTCGCAAAACAAAAGGTAATACATAGAGCACATTGTGCTGCAAATTTGAGAGATCCAAACAGACTATTACAATGTATGCAAATTATTATAATTCCACAATCTGGGTCTGATCATCGTCTCTGTGAGCAAGTTAAGAAAATTGTTGATTTAGAACTGAAAATTAATAGACGGTGATTTCAAGACTTCTCAATGCACAGCCAAAGCTCATTCTATTTATTTTTTTCCACAGCTATAAGACATAATAATATTAAACCATATGCTATATTTTTATGTTTTCTGTTGTTTGCAAACTTCATATTCTAAACATGTGTCATAACCAAAACCAGCCAAAAAAATGTCCTGAAGAGACAAACAATACAAATTATTTACTTCCTGTTAAAAGTTATGTGAACATTTTTCCTATTTACACTTCTCTATCTACATTCCTTTAATATCAAAATATCAATACAAACCTAAATTTATTTCCAAACCCCAATCAATTTACTTCTCATGTCCAGTAACTAAAAACACTTATGCTTGAAAACCACAAAATGTAAAGTTATGTTACTAACTTCACAGTGAGAAGTATCTGTAGGTTTGTGTTGTGGTTTAAGCCCAGCTGGCAACCCAGAACCACGCAGCTGCTATCTCACTCCCCCTCCCTCCCATTTCTCCCTCCTCTCCTGGAGGGATGGGGAGGAGAATGGAAAGAATGCAACTCCCATGGGTTAAGATAAGAACAGTCCAGTAACTGAGGTATAACACAAAATCACTACTGCTACCACCAATAATAATAATGACAAGGGAAATAACAAGGGAAGAGAATTCAACTGCTCACCACCCGCTGACCAATACCCAGCTCGACCCTAGCAGTGATCTAGCCCTTCCAGGTAACTGCCCCCAGTTTATATTCTGGGCATGGCATGTTATGGTATGGAATACCTCTTCGGCCGGTTTGGGTCAGGTGTCCTGTCTCTGCTTCCTCCCGGCTTCCCCTCCTCCCTGGCAGAGCATGAGGCTCAGAAAGTCCTTGGTCAGACTAAACATTACTAAGCAACAATTAAAACCAGTTCCCAGGCTGAAAGTCAAAAAGACAGCACTGCACCAACTACTAAGAAGGACAAAAATGACTGCTATTGCTGAACCCAGAACAGTTTGTGAGGGCTTTTTTTGCGGGCTTGATTGCTTTTGGGGTTTTTTAGCAATTATGAAATCTCTAAAGTGGCTGAAAGAAATATGCTTCCTCACTGCATCAATTTGGACATTATGGTTTGTTAAGGGTGCCTTTGAGGTCGTATGAAATCACAGCCACAATTCATTATTGTCCTGACAGATAAAACAAAAATTATGCAACCTCATCTTTCTTCTGTAATCTATCCTCAGCCTGAACTTTTGAAGTATAAGAGATGATGTCAGGCTTAAATCTTAATTTCAAAGTTCTTTTTTTTCCAAAGGACAGGATTAAAAACTCAGTAGTTACCTCATTATTTCCTTACAGTATAAACACTTCTGCCTTGAAAATAAATAAATACATTCAATCTCAGGAGAGGTCAAAAAATTTCAGAGGCAGTAAAAGGTGTAGGACCAAATGTAAGCAAGCATTTGTTAGTAGAATCTGCACAAAACTAGAGTCAGATCCCACTTCTGAGTTGATTACCACTAGATGTTGAGAAGAAATAACATGACAGAGAGAAAGAAGGTAAAAAAGAGAACCAAGCTTGGTCTTCCATCAAAGAAATCCAGAAACAAAGTGTGTCAACTACTATATCAAGCCTAAAAAGTTCGAAAACAGAAAGTAGTTTTAGGAAAATGGTAGTTTTGTAGGGAAAATTTCATTTTATTACCACGTAAAATATCATGACAGACAAGGTATTTCTGAAGTACCTCAGACAGTATATTATTATATTAGCACTCAATGTATTGCTAAATTACCAGGAGAAAGATAAAGGATGAGAACATTAAAGATAGTGACTGAAAGGCAATAAATCACAGCATAAAGCCAAGAGAAAATACAGCTATCAACATAATGTTAAAATAAGCATTTTACAATATACAACATTATTAAGTATAGTGCTACTTGATGTTCCAGTATTCATTATGAGACAAAAGTTCTCTGACACCAGTGCAAGAATTCTTTCTATTGTTAATTGTCGCTTGCTTCTCCTGAAGGTTTTCATAATTCACATGAAGACATGTACAGTAAAATTCTATATGCATATAATTTATCATTACACAAAATGAAATATGAAGCAGCCCTAAGTGGCCCTAAGGCTAGTCACACCAGTCACATTGTCAGTTTACCCTCATACACGTTCATAAAAAACAAAAGATAACTTGGAAGGTAGCCACAGATTGCAATAAATTCAAAAAATAAACAAATTCTACTCTTTTTTTCCTTTTTTGGCTGCCACTTCCAATAAGCTCTAAGCAGTTTGGTTACGACTTCAAGATGAGAACCAATGTTATATATTTATTGTCATTTAGGCCTACTGGTTAACACAGGTCATTACATATCATTGCAATATCTTCTAAATTATTTTTTTTTGCATAGAGAATCTGATGGTTTCTCACATGTCTGACACTGTATTCAAATACTTTGGGTTAAATATGTGTAACAAATATTTGTACACACAGGTGTTGTCATTAACTACTCATGAGGCCAAATGAAGCTCTGAAGTACTGTTTTAAGTAAAATTCACAGCAACTTAGTTTCCCCAAGAATATTTTGTTTGATTACAAACCTTCAGAATGCATCAACCATAATTTTTATACCTTTGAGTCTATAGAATTGATACTTATTTCTCAGTCACCACACTTGAAAAAATAAGTTTTATAATCAGATCATGCAGGGGGGAGGGAAGTGTGTGTGAAGTGAACTTTCCCAGAGAGTCTCAAACAGAACTAAGTATTAAGCAGAAGCCAAGACAAGTTTAACTCAATTAAACTAGCTAGCTGTGGTTTATGAGACACAACAGTTTGCTTGGTTTGTTCTCCTTTGATGTTGTCTATCACTTTTATTAGGATATGATCAATGCAAAAAAAGAAGCAAAATCAACTTCCTAAGTAATTAGGATAAGTATGAACTGTCAAAGCTTTAGATCTTTACAGGTTATACAACTTACAAACAGGTTTATAAAACCCAGTGAAAATTTCCGGACTAAATAAGTAGCCAACTCACATGAATTCTAATACCATCTCATTGATTCTATGTGGATATTGATAATCTACTTTTATCTTCTGAATGATGCTCTGCACTATAATTAGGAAAGACAAGCTATGAATAATAACTTCATAACAAATTCAGAGTGTATTTAAACTGAGGCAATGTTAATTCATACAAATGAATTCCTGTCAGTTGAAGGTCTGGCCTAATAGGCATTTCCTGCATAGCATAGATTTTTTTTTTAGAACAATAGCAACTTGCTTTCAAAACTGAAACAGGTAATTGCTTCAGAAGAATAGGTTCACATTAGTTAATATCAGCTCAGTATACTGAAACACTGTCTTTTTTCAGTGCTTATGGATAAAGAAGCAAATTAACACTTCATGCAATTTATGAAAGCACCTAGGCATCTTGTTCTTCAGACACAGTGAGGTTTACTCTTAAGTACATTAAAATGGTTTCTGACTTTTTTTTCCAGTAGTTACACAGCTGAGGTAAAGAATATCCAGGTGCATGAGTCTTCCTCTTCCATTCCCACAGAAAGCAGAGGAAGTTAGAAGAATTAGGTTAGACACAGTTCTAATACCTGTCCATCCAAACAGTAGATGTCACTTAAATGTATAGAGAAGCTTCACTACTTAAACAAAAATCATCAAAATTTTATTTTCTAGTGTTTATACTAAATTTCTGACAACTTTTTGAATGTTACTTTAAACTGGACAGCTTCACTTCCATTTACAGGCTTATTTTGCTTAGTGACAAAGCAACATTGAGAGTTTTTTTATTTTGTTTTCAATATGTGAAGATATAAATGCATGTCCTTGTAAAAAAGTCAAGTTTTCAATCCCTGTTTATATTCTGACAAATTCTGAAATTTTATGATATAAAAGATTGTCTTGTTATAGTTGAAACCATTTATGATCTTTTTCTAATGAAAACTTGACTTACTTTCAAAAGCAATTTCATAACACTGGGAGTAGGGAAAACTAATCACAGATATCTGATGCATTGCTTCAGACCAAGACATGAAACATTACAATACTTTTTTGGACACAGAACAATTTTTCTTCAAAACACTACGCAGTGTCAATCTGGAAATCAGTGATTTTCCCACCCACATAAGCAGAAAAGTAAGAATGCTCATGAATATTTTGTTTTCTCTGGGCCAGGGTCTATCTCTTTGGCTTGTTTGACCACTTCGATAGAGTTGTATCAGAATTAATAATTTTGTTGTGCAGAGACACACTCAGCTTTATCAGAATAGTTTTAGAAGTCATTTCTTCCATAATTAATGACTAATCTTAAGAAAAGAAAAAGGTTTAAAGAAAAAAGAAAAAATACTTCTTGGACATTTGTATGCAATTATTCTTTATTGTCTTTAGCCACTGCAGTATTTTAGCACCATCTCATGTCTTTCAACAGTTCAAGGACTATTTTGTGGCATTTAATGTTATAAGACAGCATTTGGTGATGACTCCAACTCCACTAAGTCTTCTTTGAGGGAACCGTATTCAAGAAATAATTCATAGTGTCACATAAGCCATGGCTCTACAGTTCCTAGAGTGGCCATATGAAATAATTCACAAATTTTCATGTCCTGTAGTCTAGATGGTACTTAAATGCATAAAGAAGCATAGCTATTTATTCTCTCAGTGTCTACAGTAGGCCATCGAGTAGTCCCACCAAAAGAGAAGAAATTAAAAAGTACTGGTTACTCAGGCAAGATCCTTTGGCATACCTTGTTTTGACTATTGTTCTTCAGACAGAAGGGAAGTGGGTAACATTTACTAGTCTCGTCAACCCACAGAAGTGTTAACTAGTAGAATAACTAATTTGTACATTTCAAACGATTCCAAGATATAAACCTCTTGGTGCTGCAGTCAACGATAGTGTATAATGGTTGTTCAATACCAGCTACTTTAGATTATTCATTTTCTAATAATTTATTTCTCAGGTTAACCCAAGGTTAACATTAATACTTTAAGGTGAAGGAATGACCTCAACTAAAAACTGGCTACATGTAAATACATGAAAATGACAGACTTCTTAATTCTGCATTTTTCAGTAAGTTTTTCATAGGATTCTCTGCAGAGGGTACCTGACAGAGAGATATGACTAGTTCTATTTATTATACCCAATAGATTACAGAAATCCTCTTATCTTCATTATATTATCCAAGAATTGTATTCACAAACTTGAAAAAATGTAAATTTTCTAACATACATAATCAAAAACAAAAGCTAGGCTTCTAGCAAAAAAGAATCAGTGAGAATTAAGGCAAAATGGAGCTATCTGGATAGTCAGTATGAGGTCTGTTAATGCTACCTGTTATACATATATTTATTAAACTCATCAACATTACTTTCCAAATTTTTCCCTCATCAATAAAGTCTCATACCATCTTGGATATTTGCCTTTCAAATAATGCAAACTATATATCTTTGCCCAGCATCAACAAGTTGTAGTATCCATAAGTTACATTTCATTGCATTAGAACAATATCATATAGCTAAGAACACTCTTTTTTCTTGTTCTATTGTCAGGCATTTTCTGGAGGAAGTTAGGATTATACAACTCACTAGTGTAACTTACGAAAATAGAAACACTGTGAAAACAAACAAAAAAATGCAATATGAAATGCTGCAAACTCATAACAATATTCTCATGACACATGTTCGTAATACCAATAATGATTAAAAGTTATGAACTCTTTAATGGTTTATCCTATTGCAGATGCATTTATAGTGATTTATGAAAGTTTTTCATTATTGAAACATCATAACCCTTGAACTTTCTGCACTTAAACTAATTTCTAAATAAAAAATAAGAAACAATTTAACAAACTGCCACTTGAAGATTTTGAAAACTTACCTGGTTATGGTAAGTAAGGGTCCTACTACATCTGAAAAACAGGCTATATTTAATGGAGTGTTAGAATTAATACTCCCTGATAGTAGTGAAAAGGATAGATGAGAAAAGTATAGCGAAATCTGACTTAGCCATGTATTTCAAATACTGTTTTCTGATCTTCAATACTTTTGCTGGGTATTTCAGATTGCTTTCCTTCTTATCATCAGCATGATAGTAACTCATACTTTGTCCCTAAAGAGAAATATAAAAATTAACAGCAACCCCACATGCTTAAGAGCCCTTACCCTCTGAGTTTGCTGGGCTCCTCTTGCTTCTCAGTGTTGCAGACACATGTGTAAACAACAGAATTTCCTGCATCCTTTTCTCATCTGCACTGTACTGGGATGTGGCCAACAGGATTATTTACAGCAGAAAAGCCACTCCACAGTAACTTGAAAAAGATTCTCATTGGTCAGCCTTTATCAAAACTAAACTCACATTTTTCTTTTAAGTATTAGCCATTTATACAATATAAACCTTTTTTCAACATTTTCTTCACTAAGTATTACTTCATTCAGATTTTTATCTCTCCCTACCTTTCTAAACTGAAGCCCATGACCCCAGACTATTATTGTGTTATATATGTTTTATATATTTATTATATATAACCTTAAACTAATTATTCCAATCACAGTAGTTAAGCACAAGTAATAATATTTTCCATGTTGGGTAGATTCTTATGCCACTACTTGTTTTTCCTATATTTTCTGAGTTTTAAATATCCTATAATGAAACTAGTTTTTTCCTCTGCATAACTGTATATCATCAAGCCAATACATGTGTTCTCATAATTGATTCAGTAATTAGAAGATGTTGAAAATTATGAAAAATCTCTAGATACATTCCATTATCCCTACTACAGGAAATCAATTCACATTTTAAAAATCAAGTTATATGCACATCATAACTTACATAGTATTTTATTTCTTTGTAACTAACCACATTCCAACCCATTAATGATTTACTAACAAAACTCATTTTCCACCATTATTCACTTATTGAAATCTCTGACTGCATCCAAGAAGCATGTTCCATTGCCCATATTCAAACAAATTCTCAGTTTCTAAATAAATTGATGCATATTAGTTTTATCTGAGAGGAAATCATGTGACTTTGATCACAACTGAAAATATCTTCACAAGTGAAGACCTGTAACAGAGAATGTATCATTTATCATTCAAAACTAAAAAAAAAAAAAGGAAGAAAAAGAAAGCATTAGTACACCACATGAAGGAAGTAGCACTGTTGGAAGTACAGAATCACAGAATGGTTGAGGCTAGAAGGGCCCAGCTGGGGTCATCCATTCCAACCTCCCTGTTCAAGCAGCATCACCTAAAGCACATTGCTCAAGAGCATGTTCAGACGGCTCATGGCTCTCTCCAGAGAAGGAGGCTCCACAGGCTCTCTGGACAACTTATTCCAATGCTCAGTCACCCTCACAGTAGAGAAGCTTTTCATCATGTTCAACTGGAACTTCCTGCGGTTTAGTCTATACCCACTGTCTTTCATTCTATTGCTTGGCACCACTGAGAAGAGTCTGGCCCCATTCCCTTTACGCCTTCCCTTTAGATACTTACACACTATGCTGAATTCTCTGTCACGGAGGTCTGAAAATCCTCAAAGCTTCTTTTTCATTTTTTTTTTCTCCTGTCATTGACTACTTTTTGGAAAGGAAAACCATACTCTTCAGGAAAAAAGGCACAAAAATAATGCAGAATAGATGAATAGTAAAGCTATAACCAAAACTCAGATTCTCTTCTGTTACATTCCATAGTAAACAGTTCTTGGAGGAATCTTGATTTTACACAGTTGCTAAAGTTGCATTAAAATTTAATTAAAAATTTATACTGTAAATTTGGGAAGTTACCCCGTGAAATTGTATTGACCAAACTATGCAGATGACAGGTTTTATAAACTTTGATGAAGTATATCAACTTTGTAAGAGAATAAAAACAAAAAAAAAACCCAAACAAATGAACAACAAAAAAAAACTAAACAAAGAAAAACCCATAAAGACTTATTGTAATAAGTAAGTTCGTGGATTGCAACTTTTCAACTCTTCCTGATGCTAGGGAACTACTAGGGGAAGTACTATGCAATACTATTAGGGAAAGGTAGCTAGGAACCTGACACATGTACGACGCTAGATTTGGTAAGCAATTCAATTTTTTATTGACAGAAAAAGAAATGGAATAGTCAGCTACTTTTATATTTTTGCTTGCAAATATATTCTTCCTTTTCAGTCTTGTTTGACCATGGCCTTGATGTTTGGCCTATCACCATAATAATTACAAAATAGATGATGCCAACATGCAAGCTTGCTAACACAACACCTTCACATAGGGAGCAGAATTGTCTTCTTAGAAGTCTCTAGGTATGTCAACAATTCTTAGTAAGCTCATGCTAAGAACATTCATACGTTTTTCAAGAGAATGAGGCTGTGATCATTTTTTTTGTAAGAATATTGAATTGATAAAATATGATAAAGTCTGTAAACAGCATCAATAATCTAGAACATATGTTCTCATACATAGAGTCAGAGGTCAACTGGACTTTTGCACCCTGATTAATGTGGGATAGACTCCCTTCACTATAAGTACATTTGAGCATTGGCAGTATGCCTGACTTGCTTTTTCCAAGATCCACAGAGAAGCATTAACAGAACATGAAAGCCAAATTTTGAATTTTAAAATGTCAAGATACAACCCTTTGGGGGTCATGAAGAGATCTGATCTTTTTTCAGGATTACTGAGCCAATAAGGAAGGTTAACTTTCTCCTCTGAGGCAAATGAAACAGAGCAAGTCTTTTTCAAAATATAGAAGTTAACAATATTTACTATATTGATGCAATCTCCTTAGCAAGTATAAGAAACTAAATCTCAGTACTGTTCAAGCCAAAAAACAATAAAGCACTTCAAGCATAAATAGCAATAAATCCAAACATTTCTATTAATTTAATTAGAAAATAGAGAGGGGTCTGAAGCACTAGAATTGTAACATCTTGAAACTGGTCTTCCTTAAGTATTCTCAAGAAACATATAAACACTCCAGTTCTTCTTTGTTGATGAAACTATTTTTTAATCTTATCTCTTACTATGCACAGTTTCATACAAGTGAAGCATTAAACATCACAATGCATTTGAAAATATAAGGATAGAAGGTCATTATTTACTGTACCTGAACCCCAGATATACAGCCTTAAGTGATGAAAAATAAATACAAGACAACTTGGCAGTAGAAGGTACATATGAAGCATGAAGAAGCAGATAAGGGAAAAAATGTCATATAATTTTTAATCTCATCTCTGCAGCAGACCTTGCCAAACTCTCATTAACTGCATACAAGTACGATGCTGCTGTGAATTTTAGATTTATTCACTAATGCACTGATTAGAAAGACATGTATATGTGGGAGCAAAGAAGCTAGAGACTTGGAAAAATTTTCGTTTCATCATCTTAATCAAACACAAAAACCTGGCTTTGAATGAATCAGTACTAATCAACACATTCCTATGAAAGAAATCAAGTAATTTCTATATATATTTCTGATGAAAAATATGAAAGGTCCCACACTGTAATAAAAAATTCAAAGCTTCACATTTTTGGGGAAAATATATTTCTTGATTAATCATTCATATGCTCAGATATCTCAGTTTGTTTTCCTCAAATATCAATTAGAAAATAAAAGAGGGGTTTTTTTTGGTTGTATTTTTTTTTTAAAGTTTGAAAAATACTGCTGTTAAGTGTACAAGAAGTATATACGTCTCCCATCATCATGCAGGGAAGACTTCAGGATAAGATGCTACTCTGCATCCTTAGAATGTGACTACTATTAATAAGTACAGCCTTAGAAATAATCTTTTCTTTCCCCCCTCCCAATCAACCTAAGAATAAGAATCAGAACACACTTAAGCAGGGAAGCTGTCTAAATTTGTATTATAAACACCACTTATCCCATTCTGGAAAAACAAGTATTTCTAATTTTTCACTATGAATGAAAACTCATAACTGCCGTTATTGAACTAGAACTAGTTATTTCTTTTACTAGGATTAACAATACTGCAGGTGCTCTATATTTAAACAGCAACAGGGACTGCCACAAAAAATGTGACCACTACAAACGTAGTTAAAAAGTTTGAAAGTTATGGTTTATTAATTTTTACAAGCAACAGCATTTCCCCAGCTGTAGGGCGGCCATTCTCAATAATGAAAACATCTTGCATCTTTAGCATTTTAAGCGAAATAACTTGGCAAGACTGAAAGTTCTATGTTATTAATAAAAAGAATATTTTCATTTAGGTTTCTGAGTATTCTGCATCTATTTCAAAAGAAGCATTCATAATTGGGTAATTAAATCAGAATATTATCAATAATATCCAAAGATGTGTTCCTGATATTTTTTCCTTAGTCCAAAACAAATATGAACATCAGCAGCATACAGTTGTTGAAAGTTAGTGCCTTAGCAATTAAAGAGCCATAAAAAACATGAATGTGTGCAAGACCTTGCTCCATACTACTGTGATGACATTTACTAGGTCAGTTGCCCTTACCCAGGATTAAATAAAAATTAGAACCCAGATCACATTTATATGTAGAAAGTCAAGCATGATCTGTTTTTTGGTTTTGTATTGGGTCAATGTAATTTTCTTCCTTTGTTTTTCATACACGAATGTTACCTACAACAATAGAATACTTTTATCTTTCTGCAGTTTTCTTTACTCAAGGCTATTCTGCACCATTAAAGAGTGATCAAGAATGTACTTCTTATGCATAATTCAGTAACCAATTTTAATTAAGTAATTTCTCAAGAGCCGAATGAGAAACATAGTGAACTCTTCTTTAAGCTTTTATTCTATTATTTGTTAATTTAACTGCGAATGTAAAAGTAATTAATCACAACTTCAAAACAAATATTATTAATCACCTAAGACTATTGTAGACAGAATATGACAGTGCCACAAAGAGGTATGCAGCCTACATCCAACAATATTACTGAAGAGCATTAAAGGAAAGAGTGCATTGGTCTGGGTAAAGCGTCAGGCAAATGTCTTGAATTAAAGTTGTGGTGCAAATAATTTTTCAGTTATGAGGGCAGGAACAGTATTTGTGGATGTATTTTTATGTCACAAATATGCTGCAATTGCTACATCATATCATGTACTAGAAGTGGTTGCAAAAGAGAGTTGCCATTAATCTAAAGACATGAATCTTTATTATAATTTAAAAATACCCTTTTATTAAAGGTACTATGCACAATTTATCTGTCTCTTTCCAAGTAGTCTCACAGCCATCTCTATTAACATTTCAAAATTTAACTGTTGGCAATGGTCTGAACAGGTAAGTACCCATGAAGGCAGCATGATGCAGCTGAGGGTCAAGGTTGTCACAAATGTCTTGCATCTAGGATAACCCACACCTCGTGCAGTACATCTTTTTAAAAAATCTATTCCACATAACCTCTAGGTAATAAGGAGCCCCTTGGTAAACAAAGCCATTCTAAGTCTACCCTTGAAAGTCCTGAAGTTAACACACATGAAAATACCTGCTATGGGTCAGCCTGAGAAGTACATCCACTTCCCAGGAAATTATTAAGACTACTACTGAATTAATTGGATTCTATTTTTGAATGGTTATGTTTAATGGAAACATATCAGTGGGAATCCTGAGTCCGGTTTAAACTTTATTTCCCACAGTAGTAAGTCTAGACCTTAGGCCATGTTGTTTTACAATACTCAAAAAAACACTCATGAAATCTTTCACGAGCTTTTCTTCCTTATTAGCTTTAGCAAATGTTAACTCCTAAGAGGACACACATGACATCAGGTTATTTAAAATCAACCACATGCTTTTGGCTTTAAACTGTTCTTTCTCTGTACCAAGATATGACATCTGGCTAACAATTAATGAATTCTCTTTTACAAATCTGAATGAAATTTTAATTTGACCTGTTAGCACTTAGTTATTAATTTTCCATTTTCAACAGCACATGCATTTAGAACATATATATGCACAGGTGGTTTATGGCTTCCCAGGCCAAATTATACCATTTCCACATTAAAGACAAGATACCACTTTCAGAGTACGTATAACTTACTTTATCTCATCTAAAATATTATCATCTTCCAGAGCTTGAGATTTTGAGCCATAAATTGAAATGGCTCAACAAGATTTAATTAGCAATCAGAGAACAGAGAAACTAGAAAAGCTGCTTTCAGCAGATTATAATCTTGTAGATGACTGATTTTCATGATGAGTAAGAACACCTGCATTGGTATTAAATTTTACTGCATTTCCTGCTGTGGATGTCCCTAGGCATCAGTGCGGAGATTCAGACAATTGTAGATTCTTTCTGGCAGGGAAGATAGAACTGCCAGAGGTGTCTGGCCTGAGTACCTCGTACTAGAGCCCTGGGTTTGTCCACAAGAACAGAAAACAACTTCCTTCCAGTCCTCTCCCAGTCACTTAATACTTCCCCTTAGTTCTCTCAGACTCATGTAACATCTCCAGGGGAAACGAAGGAGATACATGACAAAATTTCACCTGCTAAAGTTCATTCCATGTTTTTTTATGTAATGCTGAGCACTCAGCTAACTTGTACTAGTGTGTTTTACTAGAATGCAATATTTCATTGCAGATATGTTTGATTAAACTGAAAATATTTTCTCTGCCAGATGAAGACTAGATTTAGCTGAAGTCACAAAGAACATTAATAGGAACCTTGTAACTTCTGAGTCTAAAAAAGCAGAAAATATTATGATTATGCTATTTTATGCTACAAAAGAATCACTGTCAAACAGTGCTAACATCTGCAACTTGAAAAGTAGAACCGATGTAGTTTGTCATCCTAATGTACTCCTTATCACCTGAGGAAAGTGGATAATGTACAGAACCACAGACGTGGCAGTAGCTTGCTCCTCTTTAACCTAAGTATAATATTTTTAATGTTTGAAGACACTGAGCAATTTTGCATTTGTCAATTAGATTTGCTGTTCAAGCTCTCCTCAAAGCCTGGCTAGATGCATGATCACCTAAATGGATGAAAGAAGCAAGATCACCTAAATGGATGAAAGAAGCAAGATCTTTGGGAGAGGTAAAATATCTTAGAAAAGCCTGGCCCAAAAGATGATTTTTCTTTTATGCAATAATGTAAAAATGTCTAATACACATGTTATCAACCTGTGCAAATATTATCTTTTTTACTCAGTAGTTATTCATTTCTATATATTATAGTTCTCCTGATATATTTATATGTCAATTACCATACTTACATATATAAATACACAAACAAATTTAAAAGTCAACAGAATACACCTAAGAAAGATAATAGGCTGTCTGATATTAAACAGGATAAGGTTACAATGAGGATTCTCTCTGGATTTCCTGAACTAGACTACAACTAAAGTTATAAGTTTTTCTGTTATCTTGTTTTTCCCTTTGAGCACAAAACCACAGTTAGCCCAGATTTTTTTCTGCTAATAATATTAATATTCTAGAATAATAGAAATGCAGAATTTAAAGATAAATAGCTAATAAAGAAGTTTAGGGATTATTCATGTTATCTATATGAAATTATGCTGAAATCAAGAATATTTTTGCTTATATAAAACTTTCTGTGTATACTATGATACAAATAATTTCAAGCTTGCAAAATTGAACTATAGTGAGTTATGGAAACAACTAGAGGTTTTGAGAATGTTTTTGTATTTATATTATTGCTAATATAATATTCAAAATATCTATTTTCCTATCTATTAATCCGTATGTGTTTTTTCTGAGAGTGACCAAATATTCTCTAAGAAATGCTTCTGGAACAATAATTGTGCCGCAGAAGTCAGTGTTTATAAATCTAGTAAGTTATGAAACTACAGATCCAGATTCTATCAAAACCAACCTTGGCTATAGTTACATTAAAATGATGTCTCTTGTCACCATGGTAAAATACAAAGAGAAAAAAAAATGTTGTAGATGGATTTTTTTTTTAACTTCCCAATAAAAGTGACTCAGCAACAAAAATGTTCCGGCACAATTCTCAGCACACATGCTATCATTTCCAAACGTGAAAAACATCAGTTCTGCCACCTTTTGAAGACTGGACATACACATATTGGTATTTTCAGATGTTTTTTGCTCAATCCACATTCTAGGGGGGATACATGTTTCCATGTAGTTAAAAGCATATTCTGTTTCAGCTTGAATTCATGTGGCTCCAACATGGGAAAAGATTAAATCAGCTCCTATATCAGTTTTATTAAAACTATTTATGGTTTCATTAAGAGAGTCCTGATTGGAGCTGACTAGGGAAGCTGAAAGAATGGTACAGGCTTAAGAATAACCTGCTTCAAATGAAGGGTATCAAGGAAATATTGATAAACAGTTAAGCAATTTTGTAAATTATTTATCCATAATGATGTTTACAAGAGTTAAATATTAGTAATAATGTTTTGCTCTTCTGTGGAACACTATGTAACTTAGGCATTGTGAGTCAGGCTATAGTATCCAAACTCAACATTACTCTAAGATCATATGAAGCATTTGTATCATCAAAATAAGCTTAAAAATCAAATAACGTACAATGAATAAGCCAGAACGCTTGCCTGGTTTGTTTCCAGAAGCGAACATTATGAGCAAACACTGAAGAGTGAAGATCTTATTCAGTGAATTTTACCCAGCCTAAATCTGCCATAAGACTGAGAATAGATAAAGGTATTTGAATTCAATCTGTGTGTTGTAAAGCACAACAGTTATGGAAACTGTTTCAGCAGATTTTGGCTGGGATGTATCATGCACATGTATGGATCTCAGCTTTGTCCACAGATCTCAGAAAAAAAATCCAAACAAAAGACCAAAAACCTGAACACTAAAACCAACCTAAATACAAATCTCTACAAAGCAGATTTCAACAAAAGCAAAAGTATCATTATTCTTATTCTCCCATAAAGAAACTAGGTGGAAAATTATTTGACTTTGTTATACTTACAAGCATCTCAGTAGCAGAACCACGAAAAAAAAAAAAAGGCAAATAACGTCCTGAGCAACAATGCAGTAGTACTAGCTATTCCATATTGCCTTCCCTGTGGTTAAATTTCACTTGCTCTTTGAATGGATATTAATATATTCATTATGAGATTGCAACATTTCTTTTTGACATCCTGTGCCGTGATGAATAGTCCTGTGCACAGGACATTTTGCTGCTAATATTCTCTGAATGCAGTTTCATGCGAGATCAGGGCACCACAGGATGATCCTGCCAGGATGATGGCAGAGGGAGGACAGGGGAAGCCTGGGGAGGGAGCAGGGGCAGGCAGAGCTGACAGTGCCTTAGGACCATGACACGAGGTATGTAACGATGTCTTCCTTTCCAGTTCAGCCAATATCAGGTATTTTTAAATAAAACAGTATAACCAAAAATGTATTAGAGAAGTCAATCCCGTATACAAATTTACAAAGATTTAATTGTGTTTGATACCTTTGAGTTATCTTTCATCATTATACCTTGAATACTTGTCCATGACTTCTCTGCATTCAGGAACATGACATTCAAAGCTAGAATTCGAATAGATCCTATTCATGTGATGAATCCAGTGTCTTAAACCATGTACGCTATGCTCTTTTGCCCATTTTCCACACCTCTCTCTGTGATTTTATGTTTCACTGTTGTCTGGGCTTCTGTACCAGTACTTTTCTCACAGTAACTTCTCCCATTAATTGCTGCGCGACACTTCTGCTGTGGGGATCAGCCATCCAAGATTAACAGCTCTAGCTTATATGGCCCCTCTGCCCAACCTTGGCTCCAGTTCACTGAGAAAATTCTTGTTTAGGTGTGAGAAAGCAGGCGAGCTAAACTTAGGCCAGATAAGGAAAGTAAAAACAGATGGAAGTGCAACTCTTGAAGCAACAAGAGTTAACAGCTCCAAGACTCTAAGGAAAAAGTACTGATGCAAACCTGTAAGGCTTTTCCAATCTCCCAGCTCCAGAGAACTGGAAGACACTAACTGAGCAGCAGCAGCAGGAAAGGTCAGGCCGTTTGAAGGAGCCTAGCCCTTCCCCAGCCGACTGACAGCTTGTCAGGCCTGAGAGGACTCAGCTGTTCTCAGAGCAGTTGCAAGCACATTAATACCTCACTTAAGCACTTGCTAGTTCTAGCCTGTCGCCACAGGTATTACCCAACAAAGAATCCCTTCATACCCCTCGGCTGTATTTTGTTAGAGTCTCTGCTCCTGGTGAAAGCTGCCCAAAGTGAAAAAAGAGGAGGCTTTTCAGCTTCTAAAGAGAGGGCGCTGTGCCCATTGTACAGCTAGCAAAATGCTTTTCTGCCCTATGAGAAAGCAGACTGAAAAGCAATTATCATACAGAAATTTCTAACAATCATCAAGTGTAAAAATATAGAGGAAGCATTTTGAAAGGATAAAATGAGAGCACTTCATGTCTTTATATAGTCATCACAAAATTCAAAAATAGTGACTGAAAAGTGTGTTTTGTTAATTTTCAAAGTACTGCCAGTTTTAGAAGGTAAGTCCCCCTTTTCTTTGCACCCATGATATGGTAATTAAAGACAACAGTTCTGCATCAAGAGTTTTGTAGCTAGTACACATCTTCAGTCAAAAACATTTTGCTGACAAACATTTATTTGGAATTTGATTTGTTGTGAGTTTTCCATTAAAATAAAGCAGACTAAGGCCTGACAGCTCTAGAAAACTTATATTTTTAGAAGCCACGTATTGATCTAACGTCACTATGGAAGAATCCATATAGAAAGTAATTTCCAGTTACTGGAACTGATGTTCTCAATGTAAGCAGCTAATAAAAGTACATCTAAATCAGCATAGAGTGACAGAAACCATTCTGGTGAAATCCTATTGAGAAGCTCCTGCAGGTATTTGGAAACAGAAGATTCTCACAATATATAAATTCCTACAAATTTTTGTTAGCACGCTATTTCCCTTTTCTGGAAACTAAGACCCTGAGAGTAGTGATTTCTGAGAAAGAAAGTCCCTGGCATAGCGGGTTAATAAATTCTGTCTTTTAAATCCTACTCCAGACTTCACCTGGAAATCCTGCCTCACACATTTTTCCTTGATGTTCATGAATATTTCAAATTCATCCATATTGCACTCTAAGGTTTAATGATAAAACTATTCTTATAAATACTGATGCTATCACAAAAACTAAAAATGACAACAACGAAATTTAATATCTGGCATAAAGGAGCAACAGAAATTACAAAAGCTTTATTTCATAGAATATGTCAACTTCTCCCACATTCCCTTTTCACTGTATAAAACCATCAACTCCTTAATACTTTTTTCATATTGGTATTGTTATAATGCAGGGAATATCTATGGATCATACATAATATTGAATTATTTAACTCAAAGCCAAAGTAAATCTTCCCAGAGTGAGATTTTTAATTATATGTGTAGTTTATATGTTCATATTATTCAGAGTTAATGTTTTGAACAGCGTAAATTTTCTCTCATGAGACTTCTCAGTGGAAGGGATTAGAGTGTACTATACAAACATTAGATCCCACAACTTTATGATGCATATGAAGCAAATGCATATAGTGTATGTGACACAGGAAGCAAATGACAGATGATATGGAAGTCAGACTCCTAGACTTTGTCAGATTAGAATCTTTAAAAAATATGCAGAAACCCAGTTCTTAGATATAGGAGAAAAAGAAAGTGCCAAAGCAAGCAAATAAATTTGGAAGAGTATAAATAAAAATGATGGGAGTTTTTTGGTTTGGTTTTTTTTTTTCAAACAAGATTGTATGATTGCCTACCAGAACATAATGTTTTCAGATCAATAAAAGCAGAATAATTTCTCACATGAATGGAAGAATCAGATAACAGCAACCCTCAAAATCATTTTTAGTCCCTTATTATGTTAACTCCTCCAGTTTCTGCTGCTGCTAATAATCACAGGATGCTGACATGTGTACAACTAGTTTCTGCCAATTCAAGCAAACTGTAGTAAGCATGCTGTAATTTACAGTCCAAGATGTTGACAGACTGATTCACAAGCCAAGGAAGCATAAGTTTCTTTTGCAGCTTCAAAGTCGAAAAGAAGGACATAGAGTTCTGTGAAAATCAGTGGGATGTGGGAAAGCTAAGGCATAAGCTAAGCTGTTCATTACAAAGATGCTGGCCATCATTCCAGTGGGGATATCACAGATCTAACTCCAACAAAGTGTCTGGCAACAGGGTTGTTTTCTACACATGCTATGAAAAATAGGCTGAGAAAATTCTTCTTAGGGGCCTCAGCCTGGCGTACAGCTGTGTGTCATTTTTGTGTCCCGCCAGATACATGAAACAGTTATATTTTATTCATCTACATTGTATTACCTATCTAATTCTTTACCTCATGCAGGTATTTTCCTGTTGATTGTGTCGTTTTGAAATTTTGGTATTTTGGGACAACCTTTAGAAAATTCTTCTGTAATTATACTTGTCAATTACATGAGGTTGGGATCCTAAAAATCTAGCTGCTATTGAAGTTCTTGTCTGGCACACAATGAAATTTTTGCAATTGTGTTTCAAAACCAAAAAGAGGTGGGGATAGATAACACGTTAATATTTTCAGATTACTTTAAAGAAAAATAAATCTGACTTTTGAACCATGGGAAAACATTAACGTTAATTCTAAGCCTCCAACTTCAAGACAATGAGAGATCACAAAGCTAGGCCAGAGGAAAGGTCCCACTTGCATTCTGCAGCTGCCAACCTCAGCAGGGCCAGGATTCCCCAGCTCACACAGCTCTCCCTGCCCATCCATAAGCCCAGGGGGGTGCTCAGTGCCTGGGGCTTCCCAGTGCCCCTGGCTGCCCTGCCCTGGCTACAGGATAGGACAGGACCTGGCTGCCAGGACCTTCCCTGAGGCCTAGAAGGAGCCCCTGCTGCCTCCGTCTCTCCCCAGGGGCACCAGCCCCAGCAATGGCCCAAGAGTTTCTCTCTTTGTGCTCTGCAGTTTCAGAGGCTTGTGTTGCTGCTGGATGTCCTGGTGGCGTGTTCTTCAGCCCCTCTGCCCATGTGTAACCATGGAAAGATGTCCTGTGTGAAATACTGTGAATGCAACATTGTTTAAATAAATAAATAACACACTGCCTCTCTTTAAACCGAACGCATCTTTTCTTATGCAGAAATTATAGAGAAAGTTACAATACAGATATTGTAATAGTTACCAGCCAAAGAGGTTGGTTTTCTTTAACACAGTGCCTGGTTTTTATCATAGCTATTACATGAGCACCCCACATTCTGCTTGCATCCTGTTGGCTCTACAAATAGAACTCTGCAGATGTTTGCTATTACCCGCAATTTAGAAACTATTTTACCAAAATAAAAAAAAACCTGGCAATTAATCACCGTCTTTGTTAAACAGCTCTTGAAGAAGCAAAAATGTCAGAATCTTTACAAACAAAAATTTGCTTGCATGTCCATCTGAAACAATGTAGCATTGTTCTTATTAAACAAAAATTAATTTATTAATTTTTCTTTATTTTTTTTCACCATGCAACTCTACTACAGCCCCTGCTACTGTATGTCTATAAAACCACTTCCTTAGAAGAAGACAGAAAATACTTGGGTATCCAGTGATACATGGACATGTGCAGACCTGGAGTAATAAATTAATCTGTTCAAATTTAAGGAGGGTAATGGTCATTATATGCATAAACTCACACACATAAACTTGCATAAACTAAATGGGATTATTCTTGTGTGGTTAATGAGGTCTATAGGTACTAAAATTACAGTGGTCAGCATTTGTTATTTTACTTACATTTAATATGATATGGCACCCTGACCTGAAACTGCAAAATAATTTTCTATTTTAACTTTAAGGAATTCTAACCATGGAGCTGCCAAAGAAAAAATAAGTAAGCCACAGAACAACTATAATTATATTTTGTTCCAATTCCTCCCGCAAATGTTGCATAGTGCCTTGTTGACAATATGTTTTCTACATATATGAAAAATGGCCTGGGGAGGGGTGCAATCAGATTTTTCACAGTATCAGGATAATAAATTATAGTAAACTATTTCAATACCATAAATTTAAATTAAGTTTATCTTTTTATTCTTTTTTTGCTTTTTTTGCAACTGTTTCCTTCAAAATATTTCAGTCCATTTATCCTTCACAGAACTGGAAAATTGTATCTATGCAGTTTCTAGTCTGTATTCTGAGCATGCAGTTAATCATGAATAGTAACTGGCTACTTTGGCTGGTAGGATCAAATAAAATTAAAATTCAAGTTATAATACAAGTGCTTGCTTATAATTTTTCTGTCAATAGCTGTGGTATTTATGTAGATTTACTTACTGAGTAATTATGAAAATTAAATTTGGCACATAAAATAATTGAAAATTGGTAGAAATATATTTCAAGCAAATTGACTGAAAATGAAAACTATTAGCTTATTTTTCATCCTACAGTGGATATAATATTTAAAATTTGACTAATTAGAAAATTATACAAGCTACTTCGATATTAATGCTGTCTCCTTGGTTGCACAGGGATAAGTAATTTCTTCAGATGAAAATTATATAAAATATTATTATTAGTCGCACAAGCAAAATTACTGTATTACAAAGTAGTTGCTAGAACAAAGTCATATATAACAAAACACAGTGTTTCAAACCAGAGAATTTAGTCTTTTTACTTCAAATGCATTTGTCATTAGTTTTGAGACACATATAGGAAATTTCTAAATGTATGCTGTGACTATTTTCAAAGCATTGTAGTTATCATAGGAGAAAAGACCTTTGGCATCATCTTTCTAGATTTCCCCCTTTCATGTAAGACACCCCTAGTTCATTCGCATTTATCTTTCCTTGACCAACGCAGTATATTTCCCAAACATGTAGCTGAACGGCTACTTGTTAGAACTAGTGATTTTGAACTACAGGTACTATTTTTGGCTTTTCTGATATTTTTTTATTATGAAACTCTGGGTCCTCTTAAAGCTGCAGAGCACAGATGCCTCACTTTCTTTTTTTTTCTTGTCTGTCTCAGTTTTCCCACCTCCAAAAAAGGAAAATGCTTTTAGATTTTCTGATAATTTTGCTTTATAGAATTTACATATTGTTACTTATATGGGAACAAGGAGTGAGGGGAAGCAAGAAACTTGAAAATCTGATATATTCTCTGCATCTAAAACATCAGCTAAACACATAAACTTTATCATCAGAAGGCAGCTATGTTTTGATTAATAACTTATACAGAGGTCTTAAAAATAAACAAGGATAGCCTGTGGCACGTTCAGACAGAGCGCTCCTGTTCTGTAAAGGCAGCGTCTCAAAATTTCCTGCTTGTTACTGTGTTACCATGTGTTACCTGTCTAGAACATGGTTTAGCCTTAAAAGAATTCTTAGTCCCTCGATGGCACTATTCAAAATAACCCTCTCCATCTACCTGATTTGTTCCTAGGCAACAAATGGAAGCCTTAATCTAGTGTATATACTTCTTGACCTCACAATCAGCAGTTAAAGATCCACTCTAGCGTGACTAATGAGGGATACTTCGAGACACAGGGCGCTGCCGCGGAGGAAGCCAAGAAACACAGCAGCTGACACACAGTAGGGCACACAGAAAGGGGCATATGTTCTGCTGAGAAGAGCATCCCTGTGCTCAGTAGGGATGGTGACATGCCACAGAGAACAGACCCCAACCTCCACTAGAGGAATTGCCCATACGCAGCAGAGGCCTCAACCCAGAGAGAGCTCCAAAAGGAGCTGCAGCTCTGCAGGGACATGGCTGCAGGAACGTCTAGTGCCTCTGGCTGGGGAAGGGGCCAGCGCAGGTGGGCTCCTTGCCTGCCTGCTCATCTTGTGACTGAGCAAAGAAGCTGTAGGAGGATGCTGCACTAGCTTGTGCAGCATCAGAGATGATGAGAAATAAATTGGAACAAAGGCATATAGATGGGGAGAGCACCTGCTTCATTAAGGTCATCATCTCATCAAGGACCTTTTCGATGCATTGATCATCCTTTACTCAATAATGAGTAAAGGGGGAAACCATAAACAAGAGGAAGACGAAAACCTGGTCACAAAAAAGGGATAACAGACAATGCCAAGGACCAGAAGCCTCCAACTGCTGACTGACGGGCCAGGAAACTGTATGCACAGCTTTGAAAAGGGCCAATCTGGACCTTGTAATTAGTAGCAAGTAGGAAACAAGAGGAACATGAGGATAAAGCTTAATGCAAAAGTGTATTCTAGTTTAATTTCTCATCTGGTCCAGGTATGAGAAATGTAATACACTCCATACCATTGGGGGCCATTCCCTTATTAAGCCATTGACGATAATGGAAGCTTGCTCTCAGATACTGGATTCTGCACAGTTCCAACAAGTCAAAGAAGAACTTGTCAAACAACCTGATGCAAATTCCAAAAGCATTATTTCTTTGGCTGCAACCATCTTTCTCTGTTAAACAAACACAAAACTAGCAAATAGAGGCATTCAGTTTCATAGGCCAGGCCTATAAAAATTATCAAGATGTAGAAGTAAACTTTGTTTTAATTACTCTGAATCAGGTCCTTGAGAATTCACTAGCAACTTTGTCCACATGTCATTTCAACATATTACCTGTCTACTGATTCAAACTACAAGGTTCCTATTTGCCAGGTAGCATCTGAAGCACACCAAGGATACTTCTAAATTGAGCTGACCACACTGTTACTGCATTCTGACGTACATTACACCACCAGCTATGTGAACTTACATTAATTTAAAGCATATTTTCTTTGTTCTCTTGTTCTTTCCTCTTATATGCTGACTGTTTTGCTAGAAAATGATGTGACTAAGTTGGGGAGAAAGTACAGTTGAATAACTCTTTACATTTCCTCTGGATCACCACAAAATTCCATGAATCTGTTCTGGTTCATCCAGTCAGAGTGATGGGCAAGTTTTCTGGCAGCCAGCAGAAAAGTGAAAATTAAAGTATAATAAAGCTAAATACAAATTACATAGAACAGATCCCTAAAGTTTCACACATTTCTTTTGCATTAATTATTCTCTCGTAGTTTCAATCTGTATTAAATCAGTGTTGCAACATACAGAAAATACCTGCAGTAAGCATAACAAAAATTCAGATGTGAACACCACTCCTGTAAGCATTGCAAAAATATCACTTAAAAGTGTCTGTAAACTTTTCTTAAAAAAAAAAGACTACATGAATTAGCCCTTAAAGACTGTTAAATGACATCATGGGCACAGGTCTGATAACTGCCGAATGAAGAAAAAAAAAAAAAAACCAAACCAATCAAACAACCCACAAAGATAATTTCCAAGAAAAATAACACAATGCCAATTTTCTTTCATTCACATAAAAGCTGTAAAACCACATTCTAAATTTGGATAAGAATGTTCCTATGCTACTTATATCCCTTGAAGCGAATAGTGTTTATGTTAGCTGCAAAAAATTCAGTTTGACTCTTGCCCACCACCACCCTGCGTAAAATATTGACACCTAGCATTTAAAACTTACTCTGCAGTGCATGACCATATGGAAAGAGTGAATAGGGTTATTTTTTATCTCAAAGCCAAACCCAGATGCTAGTTAAGAAAGCCATAGCGGGATGACAGTACTTGCCCACTTGCTTGCCGCTGCCTCTGGCCATGCCCAGCTGCATCATGAGGAGGTCATGAATCGGCTAGAGCTGTACAAGCAGGTCTCTGCTGTGTGTGGGTGCCAAAACCTGCCCTGGCAGGGCGGCTACAGGGATGGAAACTGGGAGAAGCTGCTGGAACACCAGAGGTGTTGTTCCAGGATCTGATTGGGTCTGTCGGCCTGACAGTCTGGGCATGGTGTGAGAAGAGATTTAACTTTAGTATCCCATGTAATTACCTATTATGCAGTACAATTACCTGTATTTAGCTATTATATTTATATGATGCCATATGCGGGGAGTATTATACAACTTTTCTGTGGTGACATAGCCCTGCTCTTGTCAGTCAGTGTTTCTAGAGTAGAAACGACAACTAACTAATGTACTAACAGGTTGATCTCAACATTAAACTAGTTCTAACATAACTTTTTGGTCATCATTTCAATCTCTTAAAACACACAAATCAGAAACAAAACACATAAACTGAATGTGAAAACATGAAAATCAAACACTAATTAACATTATGCTTTGGAAGAAATACATTTTTACTTCACTTAGCCCTATAATACACACAAATCTCTCCTACATATAGCTCTGATAGGGAAGATGCAAGAAAAATACCCATGATCAACCATGAGAACCAATATCCAGTACGTACTGGATAATATGTAACTGTTATCAATTTAATTTTCAAATTAGGTAGTACCATAATGTCTGAGGTTCTAAATGTGACATATTAGAAATGATAAAGCAAAATTTAAAATAAACTCAGACCAAAAAAAAAAAAAAAAAAAAAAAAAAAAAAAAAAAAAAAAAAGAAAATGTCATTTTTGCAAATATACCCAAAGACCACCAGGGGTCTCTGTGATAAATGCAATGTAAAAATGTAATTTTATTTATTTTTAAATCAATCTTCAACTCAACATCCCCCCCCCCACACAAAGATCACTTTAACCTGATCTAAAAAGTAAATTGTACAGAAAGGTGAAATGTTAATGCCTAATCAGCCGAATTCTGCTGCCAGTGTCAATCACTAAGGCCATCACAATTATGTGTTTAATTCAGATTCTACTTTATGCTGTGCCTTGCAAAAACTCCAAGCATTCTCATCCAAAACATGCAGCAAAAACCCCAAAGTATACCAGAACATGTGTAATTATCTGTTCTTCTAATTAGGCACAAAATTGCATCACTACAAGTTTATTACAACTTTGAATTTAACTGTGATTAATAACAACTGCCTTACTGATTTAGTTCAATTTATGAAACAGGTAGTATCTATAGAAAGGTACTGACACCGTGGCACAAACCCGCCGTCATAGATGCAGTCACTATGGGAAGATACTCTATCAGTGCAGCTTATTCTGCAATGGGAGAGAAATAAACAGCACTACTATCAATGGGAGTATAAATTTGCATACTGTGTATTACAAAATTCAACACCAAATGATACAGTTACTGATGTTGTTTGTAATAGCACTTGCATTACACAAGACAAACACTTCCACCTCTCATATGAAGATAGGCTGAGAAAGTTGGGGCTGTTCAGCCTGGAGAAGAGAAGGGTGGGTGAAGACCTCCTAGCAGCCTTCCAGTGTCTGAAGGGGGCCTATAGGGATGCTGGGGAGGGACTCTTCATTAGGGACTGTAGTGAGAGAACAAGGGGTAACGGGCTCAAACTTAAACAGGGGAAGTTTAGACTGGATATGAGGAAGAAATTCTTTACTGTAAGGGTGGTGAGGCACTAGAATGGGTTACCCAGGGAAGTTGTGAATGCTCCATCGCTGGCGGTGTTCAAGGCTGGATTGGACCATAGCCTTGGGTGGCATGGTTTAGTGGGAGGTGTCCCTGCCCCTGGCAGGGGGGTGGAACTAGGTGATCTTAAGGTCCTTTCCAATCCTAACTATTCTATGATTCTATGATTCTGTGATTCTAACTACCTGCAGGCTACAGAATCATGGAATCATAGAATAGTTAGGGTTGGAAAGGACCTTCTAAGAGCACATAGATATGTTGTGTAAAAATGTAACAATGCAAGAAGCATTTGGTCACAAATGTTATCACTTTCAAATTCAAGTACATATCCTTCTTCCCCTTCACTGCTACAGTGTATTTTTGTTTTGCTTCTCATGTCTTTAACAGCAGTGAGCTGTGAGCCCCGTAATCTTAACGGCGTGATAAAAGGTTATACCAAGGAGGTGAATATTCTTGAAGTCCAGAAGGCCTCTACCTTGTTAAGTAATAAGAAACATGTTTCTTCATACTTTCACATAGAAATACCACCTCATTTTGAAATTACCCTAGAACTGAGAATTCTGGATCTACTGCTAAATTTAAAATATATGTTTTCCCACACATTCTCAGATTTCATATGACAGGAAGGAAAATGTAAATATCTGGAAAACATTTTGTGTAAAATCTTTGAGTAAATGTTCACAAATAACATTTTGTAAGCTTTATTTTGATGTTTACATGTTTCACGTTCTATAATAGAAAATAAATTTAGTAAATAATACACAATGAAGTCAAGATATGCTAGCAAAATTTCATGCCAGGCTGGGAAGTTTTCTTTGGTGTCACAGATATGCTATTCACTATATAGTAATAAAGATGTGCACAAAGAACTTCAATATTCTTAGTACTTTATTCATGTATATGTGTATTGAAACCTACCTTGGTATTCTGTTTATGATAACAAATTTGTAGAGAGGAAATTATTTGAAAGAGATTATTTCTATAAAGGCAAAATTCCACACAATCCAGCAAAAATAGGTCCACGTCTTGTAATTTAGATGCAGTTACCAACAAGTCCTTTTCCTTGCCCTTCACACAGGGCAAGAAGAGCGGACAACCTGCCCAAACAGATATATAATCTTGCAACAGCAAAAAAGCTCTGAAAAGCAGCCTTCAGCAGGCCACAAGGCAAACCTTGTGTCTTACCTTTGCTAAATCTCCCCATCTATTAAGTTCAAAAAAGAACCCTTTGGGGCAGCAGAAATATTAAATCTTCCAACAAACTATGGGTTTGAAGGAGCTTTTGAAACCTTGTACGTGAACTTGGCTGTTCAATTTTCAGTGTTGCACTGATTGCTGATCTCCCCCTAATGTTCACTTCCTCCTGCAGTACCTCTCAAAACTTCAACAGCATTCTCTGTATTGTTTGCATCTTATCCTTCTCTTCTTTTTTCATACCTCCTGATCACATAATTTACCAAAGTCACCCCTTTCCCTTCTCTAATTATCTTCCTTACACATGAATCCAGTGAGTTTAGTAATCTATTAATAGTAATCTATTGATCTCATTTTTTTCAATTGAAATGTTCATAGTAGAAATAATATTAACACACACACACACAAAAAAAAAAAAAAAAAAACCAAAAAAACACCTCCTTGAGATTTCTTTAGACCTCATCTATCATTATCCTATTTATTTCTTTTGCATGTCACATGCCTTTCCCATGGTATTTTGTTACTTGGCTTCAGTGCAAGAATTTTATATGCATACCACATTTTAAGCAATAAAGCTGCGCTACAAGTTGTGTAAATAAATATATCATAGTGTTGTGTACGTGGGTGTACACAAATTTACTTACAAAGAGTAAATACATAGTGACCCCTTCAATTTCAAAATAATATAGCTCAAAAATAGTGCAGTCTTGCAGAAGTCTTTGGCACACAAAATTAAAAAGAACAATTGTATTCCATTATTTGCAGAGAGAATAAACCTCAAGGCTGACATACAGGATCTAAAGAACGTGCAAACAGCTTTATTCAAATCTATACAAAGCTATATAAAGGTTCCTCTCACTTTAAAAGTTATGTAAAGCCAACTGTGAACTGTATGAGGATTATACTAATTTAACAGTTACTTGGCTACTCCCATTTTCTCCAATATAGATTTTCCACTAAAGGACTGCTGGGGTAAATTGTTTTCATTGTCTCAGTCTAGACAGCAGCTAGATAAGGATCAAAATGGATGTCAGCTCTCATTTTGTCCGGCATACAGATACCATTTAGCTAACTGGTATACAGAAATTGAAATGATGTGGAACAGAAATTCTTGGTATTCAGGGAATAATTCTCCTAGTTTATTCAATTTCAGCAGCGCATTAACATCCAATGTTAGCAGCTCCTTAGCTCTAATGAGGGGGAGGCGAAGAGAAAAAAAATCCAACAAACCAAAATCAGTTAAATAGTCTGATCAAGATGTGTAATCACAGAACCATAGAATCAAGTAGGTTGGAAAAGACCTTTAACATCAACTACAACTATTACCCCAGCACTGTCAAGGCCACCACTAAACCTTAAGGTTTACTTAGTAACCTTAAGGTTATTATGGGCTTCATCTAAAAGTTTTTGAACACTTCCACGGATGGTGATTCTGCCACTTCCCTGGACAGCCTTTTCCAATGACTGATTACCCTTTCAGTGAAGAAATTTTTCCTTGTATCCTGTTTAAACCTTTCCTGGTGCAGCTTGAGGCCGTTTCCTCCTGTCCTATTGCTTGTCACTTGGGAGAAGAGACCAGCCACCTCCTCACTCCATGCAGCATAATCTCCCAGTGAAATGCAGATAAGAAAAAGATGAGTCTACCATAGGCCAGAGTCCGATACTTCTGAACTGTAATGTAAGCTATGGCACATACTTTTAGGTCTCAACTTCTTTCTCAGCCAATAAACCTGTGGCATGGTAGCTGGCTTTTCCAAAGGGCTGGACAACTCTGGGGGGAGGTCATCATCAGACAGTTATGGCCTAGTGAGGAAGGTAATGAACAGTCAGTTAATTTTTATTACTAGAGAAGGAGCACATGTATCTACATAAATGTAGATACATGCACGTGCATACACAGAGCAGCATAAAAGTGAAGCAACTACAATGTTAGCTGCTTGCAGGCCCTATCATTAGAAGATGAGACAGGGAAAAAGTGTTTCCTGATGTTCAGAGGGAACCTCCTGTCTTTCAGTGTGTGCCCATTGCCTCTGGTGCTCTCACCAGGCACTGGACAGAGCCATGCTCTGTCCTCTTTGCACCCTCCCTTTCAGCTATTTGTGCACATCTGAGATCCCCCTCAGCCTTCTCCAGGCTGAATAGTCCCAGACCTGCTTTAGCTTAACTGTTTAAGAAAGGTCTCTCAGCTGGATTACCTGCCTTTGCGGGACCTGCAGATCTGTAGTGAAAGATAAACAAGCCATTTGAAGATACCAAGAACAGAAACAGGGTTGACGGAATGAGGAAAGCTGAAGAGAATGATACAGTCATTAGACAGCAGGGAGCAAGCCCGTTTTTCATAAACGTGCTGAAGGAGGGTTCCTGGCATAGCAGTATCAGTACGTGGTGTGGGATGAACAGCTGACAACACGGCAGATGGCACACGATTTTCTGAACGTGCTGAAACTCCCTTCCGTAGTAATGATAGCACTGATTTTATTGAATTCGAGTCCGGGGGGCCCCACCTCTGGAACCCACTGGGGATATGTCAAGTTCCACATGCGCGGCGGCCAGCCACCGAGTCAGGGCGTCAGTTGAGTCACCCCCTTCCCCTTCCAAGGACGCTTTTCGCAGGGGCGGAGAGCTAGGAACCGCCAGGATACACACCACCCCAGGCCAGCCCGGGACTACTCCTCAAGCACTGCCAGCGCCCGCAGCAGCTACACCCCCGGCCCAGGACCTCCGCGCCTGCGCAGTGCGGAGAGGTCGGCATCGCGGAGCGCCGCTTCCCCTTCCGGCCGTGCCGGGGCTCCTGTCAACATGGCTGCGTCGGGTGATCGGTGGTGGTGGCTGCTCCGGGTGGCAGGTAAGTGCCGGGCGGCCGCTGTGGCCTGGTGGGCGGAGCGGAGAGAAGCGGTGGGCTTCGGAAGCGGGAGACGGGCCGAGGTGAGCAGCGGGTAGCGTTGAGAAGGGCTGGCTGGAGGTGCGGGTGGTGGGGCTGTGAGGAAGCGTCTGATGCGTGAGGGGAGCGGGGAAAGGGAACGCAGGCGGTAAGCCTGTCAGCCGGCGTGGCTGGGCACCGCCAGCTTCGCTTGCACATCACTCACGGAACATTTTTCCTTTCCTCGCAGCGGTTGCACATGTGGTGGCATCATGTGCGGGTTTTGTGGAGGACTTAAATGAGTCGTAAGTACTGGAGTGTCTTGCCTTGTGACCTAAATATTTGGAGATTTGCTGGGGGAAGACCCCAGACTGACAACTTTATACAGCCTGTGATTGTCAGGAAAGCTACACTGGGAAAGTTTGTCCTTTTCTTAGCAGGAAGGGCAGAAATGCAGTGTGTACTTATGAAGGTGCAATTTATAAAGCTGAGGGACACATTAATTTTTGCAGTTTTTTTTTTTTTTTTTTTTTTTTTAAACTGTTTTTACAGATGCTGTTGCCAAAATAGTTTTTAGGCTTTTCTTGCTCTTTCTTTCTTTTTGGTAGAGTAGATGTCTTGGTGGATTGATGCTTGCCACAAATAAAACCTGATTGCATTTAACTAAATTCTTCATTAGAGTTTGCTGCGTAGCTGCTACAGGGAATTGGAAGAACAAGTATAAGTGCATTCGTGCATGGCCAGGGAAGGAAGAGAAAAGGAACCCTGCAGGACTAGTTCATGGCTGCTTGAAGTGCCAATTATATTTCACTGTAAAAAAATGCTTTGACAACAGATTTAGCCCTGATACTGTGGAGCTGTTGAAATAGGTAGTCCTGCCCATAGCTTGGTTGTGTAGCGTCATTGTTCATGAACTGCCTTGCTTTGGCAGTTTGATGACTCCATACTTCCTCTTCCAAATAAAAGCTAATGTTCTGAAAATGAAAAGAAATTTTTTCTTTGTAAGATTAGCAGGTTGATATAAAGTTCTACAAAGCAGCACAATTATTAGAGTTGAAATAGAAGGTATAGAAAATACTACCTGCTAGGAAAATAGAAGGTGGCATTAGATGGCTGCTTTGTGGTAAATTTAAGCCAGTCAAAGGCAATGTTTTCATGAGGGTACAGTACGTGATAAATTACATCCTAGAGCTAAACAGTCAGAAAACCATTCACTTTTTTCACATATTGCTTGTTCAGCTAGAGCAGATAATCGTAGGATCAAATGAGGTGCAGAATTATGGGGGAGGGAATAGGAGCATGTGGAAGGGGTGCATCAGCACTTCTGGCTGGTGTTCAATGTGTAGTGAAAAAGTGAAGTACAGCACTGCTTAGACTTGATTTTCAAAGCTTGTTTTTGAAACGTGCCTCATATTTTCAAGGAGTGGGGATAAAGAGGCTAAGTGAATAAAATAGCATATCACGTTTCCACAGGTGTAAATTTAAATGTAATTGCTGTTTTGGAGTGAAGAAGCATAATTTTGTAGTCACATAACTTTTTTGAAATAGCTGATAAAAGAAAATCCTGTTTTAGAATACTTGGATTTTTTTTTCATCTACAAAACAGTCTGTATTTGCAACTGGGAGCAAGAATTGAATGGTTGCTTGTTCAGGGCAGATTTGGGTTTTTTATTTGTTGTTTTGGGGTGTTTTGTGTTTTGTTGGGGTTTTGTATGTGTGTGTCTTTTTCTTTCTTAGTAGCTAATAGGCAAATGATGAAAAAGGTCAGGAAAACATTTTTAAAAAGAAGTTGGGAACAGTGATTGGTGAAAGTTTCAGGTATTCTGTTTTATAGATGTATTTTGTAGATAACTAAACGTTATGGAGTTTTTGCTGTTGCTGGGAACTTTGGAGTTTATTTAAATTTTGGTAGTTGCGAACAATACCTACTAGAACAAGGTGCTGTAGGTGCTAAGTTATAGATATAGGAAAACAAGTAGCAGAGAAGAGCCATCAGTGGTGCAAGTTATCCAGCATCACCCAATTGGCTTGTGGGCATGCAAAATAAGAGCTGTGATTCCTATCAGCTCATGCTGACCTCACTGCTGGCTGCCCTAGATCAGTACTCATCTTGTGATACTTGCTGACTTGTTCCAGTTTGATAATGAAACTGATAAGTAACCTAATTAAAGTGGGAAGTATTTTTCTGTCTATGAGAATGCATTGGTGGCTCAGCCCATGGTCCGAAGCATCAGAAACTATGCAAGGGAGTGAGAAGAGAGGCAGGGAGAAATACAGATACCAGCTGGGTTGGTTGAAGGCCCTTTGGATTATGACGTCCGGTTTGTGTCATGCTGGTTTCTTTTAACTGTTAATGATGAAAGTGGGGTGCATGGCTTAAGTAGAAACTGAGGCAACATTTGATCGCGTAGTGCCAAGTGTTGGGGAGTTAAATTTATTTGACACAAATAATATTGTATCTTATATCCTGATATCTTGTGTTATCCTCTTGTGATGTTGATAGATGATACTCTTTCGACAAGTATGATTGTCACTGTGTCAGCTGGCAGACAGGACTGCATAAGACAGTTAAAAAGAGACAGTGAAATTTTAAGGCTGGGAATATATTTACAGGGTCTAGAAACAGCACCTTCAGAATATCCTAAAATACGCATTTGTACAGAGATTTTAGTTTTTCTTCAACAGTATGTTGGACTTTCTTAATGTTGTCTAATAATTTAATCACTGACATTGCCAAAACTAGAATGAGTTTAGATAGTTGGGTTTTTTTTTTTTTTCACATTTTAGTTTCTGAAGAAGTTGATTAAGTAGGTGCTTTTAATGAGTGGTACACTTTGGCAGTTAACATTGTGAAAACTACAGGTTTTTTTGTAACATCTTAGGCCAAAGTTACTAAGCTCCATTGGAATATTCTGCCTTCAGTCGTTTCTTTCCCTTGCTGTCTGCCAGCTTTGTAAGATTTTGGTCTAACTTTCTCAGTGCTTTAATACTCTTTGCAGTCTCCCATTACAGTCATACTGTGGCAGGGAGAGGAGAACATTTAATTATAAATTCTTCTCTTACAAACCAAAGATGATATTCTAAATTGAAGCACAGCCCAGGATCTGATGATTCGGTAGCTGCTTTCTGCCCCTTGCATCATAACTGATTATTTAACATTGTAATTGGGAGTTAGCTGGAGCTTCATTAGAGTTCTCAAGAGATTCTAGACTGTAACTAGTTCTTTGATTATCTCTCTAGTACTTAAGGCAGTGAAGTAGATTTTGAGTGAGGTGTTCAACTAAGTAATATTGTGACTTGAAAATGTTCCTTTCCTTTAGCAGTTTTGTATTAGTTGTTGCAGATACCTTTTCTGCTCTACAGCAAGCTTTGCGAACTTGGTATGCCATCAGTAAAATAAAAAAAAAGTTTGACTTTACCAGTGGATTGATCTATAAAAATGCAATATTTTCTAAACAGTCAACAACAGTATTTAATATAACTAGAACAGCTGCAAAATACCTCTCCTTAGGTTACATATCCTGATCAAACATCTTTTGTATTTTGGTGTGTTTTCTGATTTCTTACCTTTTTCTGCTTTGGGTTTTTTTGTTTGGTTTTTGTCTTGGCGAATAATTACAGAAACCTAGTCGGTGCAACCATGTATGTAGCATCAGGTGCCGAGGCAATCTTAATACTGAATCATAACTATTTCCTCCTTCTTACCCCCAAAGAAAGAAACAAACCAGGATTTTTATATCTGTAGTTTTATATCAACTTAATTGTATATTTTTCCTGTTTCACATATGCACTTCACTTATTCATTTTCAGGTTTATAATATAGTGATTTAATTTTTTCCCCTTCTAGGTTTAAAGAAAGCCGTAAAGAAGATATTTGGCTTGTAGATGTGAGTATATGAGAAAAATGGTAATACCTGCTAGTGGAAATCAAAACACAAAATGTACAGTGCTACACTGTCTGTAATAAAGCTGTTCCATCATTTGGAATATCATTTGTACATGGTGCAGAAAAATTACATGACAGTAATTCTTCTGATGGGATGGGTGAACAGTGTATTTGTATTGTTCAGGATGAAGCAGGAATTATACTGAGTACTGGATGCAGTCAGGCTTCATCCTATGTTTTACTGTCTTTTAAAAAGGAAAGGCGATTACCTAACACTTACAGTCAGGAGGTGATAACCTCTGTTCAGAGTTTTTACAGTTCTGTTCTCTAGTTATACCAACTGATTTGTGTTCTAGACATTTGTATTCTAGCAATATACCATCAAATATGCAAGAAACTTCTTTTACTTCTCTAATATATTTGAAAAGATTCAGTGCTGCTTATTTCAGCAGCAGGAAATTACTAGAAAGATTGAGCATGTTTGGGAACAAGATAAAATTCTTTTCAGCTCAAATAGGAGCTGAAATTCCCAAATTGTATAATTCAGTTTTGAGATTTCCGAGTCAGGACACCTACGTATGCTAAATCAGAATTAATCAGTACTGTATAGAAAAACAAAATCCAACTTTGTCAAGTTGTGACCTGATTTTGTTACACCAAAGCATTGATATCTTCCCAATTAAATTCACTGAGGTTTTGCAGCAAGACATAGTCAGAAAGATGAAAAGAAGTCTTTGAGTTCTGCTTGGCTGTGAGAAAACAGATTGATTTTACAGTGTGCTTATATAAAAGTGGTTGCTGAAGAATAGAAATCCAGAGGGCAGCTTGGGGAAGTGTGTATACATGTATGTGTATAGTGTTTCTTTAGGAAGAATACTGTTCCCCTGTTGGAAAATAAACTTATTTTCCTGGATAGATTGATTACATAATATTTTTTAAAAGAGAGAAAATGTTCCCAAATAATGATTTTTTAAAAATGTGTTACTGCACAGTCTATTTTTAAATAAAAAAAATAGGACAGCAATTGAATGTATTCTTTTCAAACTTGTGCTTTCATATGAAAAGTAGTACCAAATCAGAAGAGCTCTGTTTGTCACTCCAGCTTTGTCATTAACTTGTGGTTTTATAAAGACTCATAAGAACACCACAACTGGAAAATAATCCTTGCTAATGTATTTGACAGTTAATCATAGAATCACCATCTCTTAATTATTTATCTTAATTAACTTTTTTTTCCTCTTCTTTTTTTTTCCTCTTTTCTTCTTTAAATGTATTTGCTTGTCAGTTTTATGCACCTTGGTGTGGCCACTGCAAGAAACTCGAGCCTGTGTGGAATGAAGTGGGTATAGAAATGAGAAACATGGGCTCTCCAGTAAAAGTTGGAAAGATGGATGCAACTTCCTTTTCTAGTAAGCATGGTTTGGTGAGGGGTAATTTCATGACACCCTCTGTTTTGGTACTGTTCTCACTTTTTTTCTTTAAGTCATTCTTCTTTTCTGTATCGTACAGAACAGTTTCCTGATCTTTTTCTCTCTAAAAGTGACAATGTGCTGTAGTGTGCGTTTATCACACTTCTGTCTGCTTGTGTGGGAAATTCTTTCTGACAAAGCGAAGATAAAAGCTTTTGAAAGATCTGCTTCTGATATGCTTCTTAAAGTACTGTTATACAGGCATCTTTATGTGGTGTGCCTCTTGACAAGATCCAATTTTAGGTTTCCTGTATTACTGTTGAAGTGCTTGTGTTCTTGTTGTTATTCTTTCCAGATGATTGTCCCTTAAGTGTTGGCTAGGGATGTTAAAGATAACAGGAAGGGATTCTGTAGGTATGTAGCAAATAAAAGACAGACTAGGGACAATGTAGGCAACCTCCAGAAGCTGTCAGGAGAACTGGCTACCCTGGATTTGGAGAAGGCTGAGGTTCTTAATGACTTCTTTGCCTCGGTCTTCACTGGCAAATGGTCTGATCACACCACCCAAGTCTTGGAAGGCAGACACAGGGACAGTGAGAATGAAGACCCTAGGCCCAGTGTAGGAGAGGGTTTAGTTCAAGACCATCTTAGGAACCTGAACGTACACAAGTCCATGGGAACCTGATAAAATGCATCCGCGGGTCCTGAAGGAGCTGGGAAATGAAGTTGCTAAGTCACTGTCCATCATATTTGAAAAAGCATGGCAGTCAGATGAAGTTCTGGATGACTGGAAAAAAGGGAAATATAACCTCCATTTTCAAGAAGGGGAAAATGGATGACCCAGGGAATTACAGACCAGCCAGTCTCACCTCTGTGCCTGGCAAAATCTTGGAGTGGATTCTCCTGGAAGGCATGCTAAGGCACATGAAAAGCAAGAAAGTGGTTGGTGACAGCCAACATGGCTTCCCTAAGGGGAAATCCTGCCTGACCAATTTGGTGGCCTTCTATGTTGGGGCTATGGAACTGATGGACAGGGGTGGAGCAGTTGATCTCATGTACGTGGACTTGTGCAAAGCGTTTGACACTGTCCCAGATGACATCCTTGTCTCCAAGTTGTAGAGACATCCATTTGATAGGTGGATCACTCAGTGGATAAAGAACTGGCTGGATGGCCGCACACAAAGAGTTGCGGTCAGCTGGAGACCAGTGATGAGTGGTGTCCCTCAGGGATTGGTTTTGGGACCGGTCTTGTTCAACATCTTTGTCGGTGACATGGACAGTGGGATTGAGTGTGCCCTCAGCAGGTTTGCCGATGACACCAAGCTGTGTGGTTCGGTTGATATGCTGGAGGGAAGGGATGCCATCCAGAAGGACCTTGACAAGCTTGTGAGGTGGGCTGATGCCAACCTGATGAAGTTTAACCATGCCAAGTGCAAGGTACTACACCTGGGTTGAAGCAATCCCAGACACAGCTACAGGCTGGGCAGAGAAGAGATTCAGAGCAGCCCTGGGGAGAATGATGTGGGGGTGTTGGTTGATGAGAAAATGAACATGAGCTGGCAGTGTGCACTTGCAGCCCAGAAAGCCAACCGTATCCTGGGTTGTATCAAAAGGAGCGTGACCTGCAGGTCGAAGGAGGTGATCCTTCCCCTCTACTCTGCTTTTGTGAGACCTCCCTTGGGGTACTGTGTGCAGTTCTGGTGTCCTTAACATGAAAAGGACATGGAACTCCTGGGACAGGTCCAGACGAAGGCCACGAGGATGATCAGGGGACTGGAGCACCTCCCGTATGAAGATAGAATGAGACAGTTGGGGCTGTTGAGGCTGGAGAAGAGAAGGCTGTGTGGCTACCTCCTAGCAGCCTTCCAGTACCTGAAGGGGGCTTATAGGGATGCTGGGGAGGGACTCTTCATTAGGGACTGTAGTGAAAGGACTAGGGGTAACGGGTTCAAACTTAAATAGGGGAAGTTTAGACTGGATATAAGGAAGAAATTCTTTACTGTAAGGGTGGTGAGGCACTGGAGTGGGTTACCCAGGGAAGTTGTGAATGCTCCATCGCTGGCGGTGTTCAAGGCCAGATTGGACATAGCCTTGGGTGGCATGGTTTAGTGGGAGGTGTCCCTGCCCCTTGCAGGGGGGTTGGAACTAGATGATCTTAAGGTCCTTTCCAGCCCTAACTATTCTATGATTCTATTCTAAGATGTTACACCAAAAGCCTGCTCTAAATCTCTGAAGTCATTACATCAGTGTTGGGCCAGTTTCTCCCCATGTTTCTCTGTAAACGTCTTCTTGGAGAACCGATTTCAGCTATTTTAATGCTTTCTTCTTTGATGATGCCTTTCTTATGTACAGACCTTTGCAGGGAAAAGACAAAATGTTAGGTATTCAGAGAAGTTTTTTGGGTAGACATAAGAAGATTGTTGCATTCTTAACATCATTTTCTTATTTTTAGCATGCTTTTTTATTGTAATTTCATTTAAATCTATGTTAAACCAAGAGGGTGTTTAAGAGGGAAGGCACAGGGGGAGCAGTGTGGCCCAAGTGAGATCTGTGTGTAATAAAACTTGGTTATTACAGGTAATGTTTTTAGTTAATACACATTAAAACTGGTTCTTCAGGAGTTTTATATTTGCATAAATATTATGCGAAATGCTTTTTTTTTTCAGTGATATTCCAGTTCTTCTGTGATTATATGTAGCAGAGTTTGGTCTTTTGAGATGAATTGATCTTGTCTTAGACACCAATTTGTTGTATGTAGCTTTTCTGTAAAACAACACAAGTTTTACCTCCTGTTTCATCTTAAAGATACACATTTGCTAAAGAAAAATTAGTCTTGATAATTAAAAATAACAAGATTATGCAACCAGCTAACTTCAAAGTTGGGAATAGATTTGGTGGATCTCTAACATTCCAGTCATATATATATAAAATTCTAAATCATATAAATTTTATAAACTCTCACCCTGAAACATTTGCATCTGTCATTCTGATACTAAACTTTTGTGTTTGATACGTGCTCTAAAATTCACATTTGCATATATAAAAATTACTAAAACCTGCAAAGATTCCTTTGTGTTTTTCTTCTCAGATTTGTTTTTTAAACATATATATTAAAATCTCCTGACTCTGCTTAAGAGATGTTCAAGGACATATAACTGTCTGTGGACAGCTCTTGTGATTGAATATTCTAATACACACTGTAATTCATTCTAGTTCTGTGTGGTACAGCTACAAGGAAAAAGGATCAGAATCAAATCAATCCTAATACACATATTTCTTAGGTCAGTCTCCTTAGATTAAGATGCCAGAAGGTGAGCTGCTAGTTTAAATTGTAGTTCTATGCAATTAGGTTTTTCACCCAACCTTAGGGTTACAATTTCTAAACTGTTATTCAGAGCCCTGCGCCTCAGTTCTCCCGCATGTGCTGCTGTGGCATGTGGTTGTTAGCTTCAGAATGTTTACGTTTTAAGTACTGAATCTTGGTGCATTTTGAATGTAGGGGTTATTTTTTCAGTAGGAATTGCACAGGCATTGTCAGAATTTTAGAGTTTCTAAAATTTTTTTAGCCTTTTTTGAGGACTACTTAGCTTAACTTTTGGGAAACACTGGATAGTGGAATTTAAGGTGGCACTTGCTATGTTCACAACTGGAAGGGCAGTTGCAAGTTGTACTGTAATTAATAGGAGCAAGATACAAGGTTTTAAACATGAGGTGGGGAAAAAAGTTCTGGATTTGTCTTACTTTAGCCACTTTAGTAAGCAGCAGGTAAGTAACAAAATGGTTAGAAAGTGTCTATTTCTGGTGAAGTGGGTGGCTGTAGACATTTACCTCTCCAGAATTTGCTTCAAAAACTGACTTTCTTGTAGCTACTGGTACTACTGCAATTTTGTTTTACCCATTACTGTAGCATGTAAGTAGTTAATTGTCTTTTATATCTCTTTTACGCATTAGTATTTACAAGTGTACATCCATGGTGCTTAATTTTTGTCTCTGATGCTACTTGTATGTGTATTTTAAATGCATATTACCTTCAAGTGAAAAGTGACCAGGCATGTGTATTTAGAGGATTCTCTTGCCATTTGACATATTAATTGAGACCCTGTGCTAGTACTCTGCAGTACCTCTGGAAGAGGTCTGAAATCTAATAAGGTAGTGTCATAACAGCTTCTTAAAGCACATAAAATAATTCCTGCTGAACTAAGTGGTAGGTTTTTCATTTATTTATGTGGCTTCAATACTAAATTATGTTTAAAGGTTAAGGTAGGAGAGCAAGAAAGCCTTGGTTTACTTTGGCATTAACACGTTTCTTTCAGGTATTGCATCTGAATTTGGAGTGCGAGGCTATCCAACAATTAAGCTGTAAGTTGATGCTTCCCATTGAATTTCTAACAATTACCTCTCCTATCACTGATTTCATGACAGTAAAAAACCTACTCCTCTTGCCTTAGAAAATGGTAATGAAAAAAAGCAAACCACATAAAAGCTCCCAAAACAAAACCAACCAAACAAAATACTCCACCATGTCAATGTAACATCATCTTTGTTTTCTGCTGGACTCCTTTGCTTTGAAATTCAGTAATCTCAATCAAGCATCTTATTTAGAAACAGATTTCTTAAAGCCAGGTTAGCAAATTTGTAGTTCATTTAACTGCTGTTTGCTGCACAAATTTTAAAAACTGTGTGTATATAAATATATATTTCAAATATATATTTGCTTATATATATTTTATATATATATATAAAATTATTAAAAGGAATTTCATGCAGCAATTGATTTTACATCTTTAGAGTGATTCAGGCAGTAAGTGCATACCTGAGTCTTCCTGTTAATTTTTTTACTAAATTGCTGATTGCATTTTCTTATTTTTAATTACCTGTCTTCTCTTCAGTGTACCTGAAAATCTTAAGTAAATTATAGTAGTGGTTACTGCATAGGATGTAATGTGATAGCAGTTGTTTGACGAGAGAAGTATATGTAGATTTTTTTAATTCATGTATTTAAAAACAAAACAAAAACCAAAACAAAATTAGTGGAGGACAAAATTTATATTAAAATACCAGTCCATAATAGTACTATATGTACTTGTTTATAACACATATATTCCAGCACAAAGTAATATTAAATAAAGAGTTAATTTTGAGTACTTTTTACTATTAACATAGTGGGTTTGCTAGTAGGTTTTTGTTTAAGGGAATAGTATTCATAATATATAATAAATCTTGTCAAGTTTGTTTTTTCAAAAAAACAGTAGAGATGTTTAGCTTCTTAATGTTTAAGGATGAAAAACTTTGTTGGCATACAGTAGCATAGAAAATTCGGATTATTTTTTTTCCTGTGAGTTTCCTAAACCTGCATGGTTTCAAAGAAAGCCTGTTAGAATTAGTAAAACTTACTTGAATATTGTTATAATGCAAATGTCCTACATCCCCTGTCAGCAGAGTACAATTAACTGACCTACAGTTCATGAAAGCTTAATTTAATACATAAATTCAGAAGGTTTTACAGGTCATTTATACTTTTCAATTATTAAAAAAAAAAAAAAGCATTAAAGAAGCTTATATGCTTGTCCTTTACAAGGCGTAATTCCTGAGCGCTATAAATACTGAATGTTTGGTGTTTGGTTTGGGTGTGGGGTTTTATTTTTTTGTGGTCACAAGCAATGTTACAAATGATCTGTGTGTTTACAAAGTAAATGAATGCTGTGCACTAGAAAAGAATAATTGTAAAAGAATGTTAATTATTTTTAGAAGTCAGTAAATCAGATATTGTGTAATTTTTGCTCCATAATTGTGTTGTGTTGCATCATTTTTATTTTTTGCTGACCATTTATTTTATCTGAGTGTGAAAAATTACCTTGCTTATTGCTTTCTGAAGGGTCACTGTAATAAACGTGAACACTGAGTAATGCTACATGTGCAGATATAGTTAGGTTGATTTCAATTCTGTTCTTGTGTTTCCTGTTTTATCTAGCTTAAAAGGTGACTTGGCATACAACTACAGGGGACCTAGAACCAAAGATGATATAATTGAATTTGCTAATAGAGTGGCAGGGTAAGTATACTCTTCTTTGATTCAAAGTGTGCTTTCATTCTTGTGACTTAAACCATAGGATTTTGATCTGGGCCAAAAATTACATCTACTTTAAAAAGAATGGCATTGACATGAAGTTAAAACCAGTATGCATTATACATGCAGTTTCTTGTGAGGTTGTTGGTGAGTGGCATGGAGAAAGTAATTAGAGTCTGGCTAGTCCCCGTCCCTTCTTTACAGTGCAGTAACTGAGGGCTTTTCAAAGCAGTGGAAACTAAGAAGAAATTAAACTCATGGAAGCCAGAAACAAGAATACTGACCTAAATGCTGGCTGATAGATAGATGTAATTGCTAAGACAGACTCTGTTTAATACTGAAAAATTATCTTAGAAATATCAGCTTAATACATGCTTATGTATCTAAAAAAGTTGCAGCAATTGGCAGTGTAAGGAAATTGCTTTCACACAATTGCTCACAACCAACCCTGTTGGCTTTTTTTTCCTTCCCTACAATAGCCTGTGGCTTTAATATGTTATAGACCATAATCTTTAGGGAGAAAAAAGAATCACATTTCTTTCCTTTATTCTTAAATATAATTAAGAAGCATTTACATAGGTACACAATATTAATTTTTGTTCAGAATTCTGTAGTTTAGGAATATTGGTGATCTCTAATAATTTACCAGAATTTTGTAGGATTATTTATTTCTAAGACCACATTTTCTATCTGCTGTGCTTAGAATTTTGTCTCTCAAATTGTGGCTGTGAAGACCTTATTGTGGCCTTTCAGTATATAAAGAGGACTTATAAGAAAGATGGAGAGAGACTTTTTATCAGGGCCTGTACTGACAGGGCAAGGGGCGATGGTTTTGAATTGAAAGAGAGTAAATTCAGATTGGACGTAAAGGCGAAATTCTTTACTGTGAGAGTGGTGAGACACTGGAACACAAAGAAGTTCTGGCTGCCCCATCCCTAGAAGTGTTCAAGGCCAGGTTGGATGGGGCTTTGAGCAGCCTGGTATAGTGTAAGGTGTTCCTGCTCATGGCAGGGGGGAGTTGGAACTAGATGATTTTTAAGGTCCTTTCCAACACAGTCCGTGATTCTGTGACCAGTAAATGGTGTGCATGTTTACATCATAGCAGCATTTTTTACTAAGTTGTTAATTTCGTATTTAAGTGTGCTATTTGAGAAACATAACAAATTTTGGGGGGGGGGGATGTGTAATACTTAGTTTGGTGTTTTTTTTTTTTTTTTTTTTTTGGTTTTGAGTTTGGTTTTTTTGTTTGTTTTTTTGGTTTTTTTTTAGTTCAAACTGAAATAATAAATTGGGAAATCTAGTTCCCTTAGAAATTAAAAAAAACCTATATGGTATTTTGCATGGGGGATGGGGGGTTATTTCTTTGGGTTTTGCACCTTAGAAACCGATTTTGTTCTTTCTTTTTCCTTCCTCCTAGACCTCTTATCAGGCCACTTCCTAGCCAGCCTATGTTTGACCACGTGCAAAAGAGACATCATGTACTTTTTGTGTATGTTGGTGGTGAATCTCCTTTAAAGGTTTGGAGCTTGACTGAATAAAGTTACTTCTTTTGACTGTTCACAGATGTAGTTTAAAGTATCTTCTAGTAGACTGAGGTGCATGCTTGTAATATGCACAATTTTTTAATCTTTATTGAAGTGTTTTTACGATCTTGTGTCATAACCATATTTTCTAACTACTCTTTGAAGATAAGGTATGTTACAAAACTTCTGTTGCTTGTATTTTTGCAGGAAAAATACATTGAAGTTGCTTCAGAACTAATAGTTTATACATACTTTTTTTCTGCCTCAGAAGATGTGCTGCCTGAGGTAAGCTGTCTCAGTTCCTGCCATTTCTACAGAAATGGAGTAGTTCTTCTCACATATAATTTTGCTGTTTTGATGGCACAGAACTGGCTTTTAAGTTGTGAATGCTCCATCCAAGTTGTGAATGCTCCATCCCTGGCAGCATTCAAGGCTAGGTTGGACAGAGCCTTGGGTGACATGGTTTAGTGGGAGGTGTCCCTGCCCATGGCAGGGGGGTTAGAACTAGATGATCTTAAGGTCCTTTCCAACCCTAACTATTCTATGATTCTATGATTTGCCTGTGATAAATTTCAAACTAATTACTCAGAAACATTTAATTTTTGAGTCTATATTGGGAAAGAGTACAAAACAAGTTTCAGTCTGTCATTGCTTTGTATTGGCCAAATTACTTATTCGGTCATATTAATGAAAATAAGCAGCAGATATACAGAACTCAACATGGACTGTATGACCTGCTCAAGAAGGTAGATACTTGAGTTTTTTAGCCAATGCAAAGCTGTTGTTGCTCCTAAGTTCTTTCACAAACCACTTGTATAACTAGTTTGGGGGTCTGTGGCATGGGGTACCACTGGGTACCCTAATAATCAGAGAAGTAAGTGAAAAGGTAAGTTATTTTCCCCTTGTACAGTACAGCTGGTCAAAGCATTAGTTTACCAAGGGCTTGACTGATCCACCCAGTCTACAGGCTGCAGAATTCTCATGTGGCATATTGAAGCAAAGTAAAGAGGCTTTTTGACTTATTGCTATCTCTCAGTGGGACCTAACTACTCCAGGGCTGGTAACGCATAACTTTGACATAGTTTGGTATTAGCAGGGTGAGAACCAGAATAATGTATGTTTTTTAGGCAAATGCACTTTCTAATATCATAGATAGAACTGGCCTCATTATAAATTCTGTATTGTTAGATTTCCAGAAGTCTTGTATCAAAAGCTAGCTCAATTGCTGTTTGCACTGCAGCCCCAGCTGAGCAGCAAAAGTATTGTTCACTGGTCTAGTGGGAAGAGTGTAAAAGGCTGGAACAATTCGAGATCGTGTGATCACAGGAATGTAAGCAGTAAGCTGTTTTCCCCACCAAATATAATTTCCCACAAATGTCATTTAATCTGAACTAGTGATGGTATGAAATATCCTATGGAGAGAAGCAAAAATCTTAGGAAGTTAGTGGTTGCTAGTTGTAATTAGGCTTTGCATGACAATATTCACTATTGGGCTTTATTTTGTCACCTTAGGTAACCTTGCTCCAAGCTTCAGGTATCTTTTGCAAGCCGTAAGCTGCACATAGCCTGCTTTGCCCTTTAAGGAAGCTAAACTGTGTTTTCAGCAAACAAGAGAATGAAGTGTCATCTAGAATTACGACCTTTTTGCTCCTTCATATGACCTGTTACATTATAAACCTACTGCTTTTACATTTATTTCCAAGAAGGATAATGCAGAATGATTACAGAAGGCATGTCATTTGGAAAAGCACTCATGATACTGTTCATGTGTTTTCCAAACATATCCAAAAACTAGACAGTTCAGCCAACATCATCGTCAAAGCTAAGCTCATGATGCAGTCCTTTCTTAACCGCAGATGCTGTCAGATTTTTAACTTAGGATGGTAACAAGCAGTAAAGAATGGATACAGCATGTCTTCTCTGGCAGTTATTGAAAACATGAGCTGAATAAGATTAAATTCTAAGGGAAAAGTTTCTACACATTGTATTTTTGAGGGTTTGGTTTTTTTTTTAGTATGTTGCTAACCATCCTAACTGCTGTACTGCAGGCATTCATTGTTCTGTTTGCCTAAATTAGGGCAGTTTTTTTCCAACCCTGTCTGCTGAATCTGTGTCTATATTTCTGTCATACTGAACCACAGGACGTATCCCAGATTTAGTGGGACATGTAATCAGTGTTACTAGTTTACTCTACAATATTGACTATCAATTTGGTAGAAGTAACAATATGATGGATATGCTGACAACAGCACAAATTGGGAACAGCAAGCATGATTGGTAAAACCCTCAAGTTATGATCTCCTATCTGTAGCTCATGTCCAACCAATAAAATATTCTTCTTGCTACTGTAGATACTAGTGAAAGCCATGCTTCATTTAAACTTTGTGAGACCTACCTCTCAAAAATATGTTGATCTTGAGTTACTTTTTGATATATGGAAGCTGATAAATGTATTTTAGTAAATGCAGACAGAAAACATTTAAATGTACTTTGAGATTTCCCCCATGGACTATATTTCCACACTTAAAAGCCTTTTTTTGTTTTTTGTTTAAAAATCTTTTAATCTTCCATGGTTTAACCTCTTTCAGTATGTGATGTTGCCTGAATTGCCTGCTGTTGTGGTCTTCAAAGATGGAACTTACTTTGTTTATGATGGTAAGTAGTGGTTTGTAAATCAAGCAAGTTAGGAAGATGCGGTATAAGAGACTGGATAAAGTCGTATGTGCAACTGTTATGACTGGGCAGAAATTTGAAGAGCTTATTGTAAGAAAAAGGTTTAACAAAATCCATTTCAATGCTCTGGCCTTGTCTACTGTTTTGGTTTAGTTTTCTTCCCCATAGTAGGGGAATGGGATGCAGATCTATGAGAAGCTTTATGGTAGGAATTACTTGCTACGATTTTAAGGCAATTAATTATTAACCTGAAGTTACTGATAATTCATTCTATACAATAGATTTATTCATTCTATACAATAGGATTTAATACAAATGTATTTAATTAGCATTTGTGTGTGTGTGTATATGCATCATACATATATGTTTATGTACATTTTTCTTTTTTACTTGTGATTAAGATCTAATTACAGTGGTGTTGCTGGTATGTGCTAGAATTTGATTCATTACAGGTTAAAATACCTGGCATTGGAAACTAGCTTTCAGTATAACTGATTGTGAGTTTACACTCACAATGCTGTTAATGCATCTAATTTTTCTTGATTTCTTTGTATTTCGTTTGAGGACTCGTCACAAATATTACAATATTTTTATATCTCTGTACTTTGTTTGAATCTATGCGCAATTATCTTGTAAAATAGTATTGTTTATCCTTGATTTAGGAAAAAAAATCAAATCAGCTTTTCATGCTTTGCTATAATACTTCTTGTTTGAGAATTGAAAATAACTGTAGAAGTTTTAAAATTAAAGAGTAATTGGGGGAAATTTGTGAGATCTTGTCTTACAACAACAGAAGGAAAGAATGGAAAAAAAAAAAGTGTCTCTATAGCCAAAATATTTATTTATTTATTTACTTTTTTTAGAGTATGAAGATGGTGATTTGTCATCCTGGATAAATAGGGAAAGATTTCAAGGTTATCTTCATGTAGATGGCTTCACGCTATATGAACTTGGAGATACAGGTGAGATGCTGCTATCACTAAGCTTTTTGGCATCTTTTGTACTTAATGCTTAGAAATGTTAAATAGCACTAAGAATGTTTTTTAAATCTCAACAGTTAGTTAGTCTTGGAGTTAGAGTTGATAGTGCCAGTCTTTTTTTTGATGTTGGTGGGATCTGTTCTGTTGTCTATAGGCTTCGTCCAAGGCCTGCACTAGTCCTTTCCTCACAACATAAAAATTAGTATGTCTAATCCTGTAGTAGTCACAAAAAATTAGTAGGACTTTCAATTTAAGAGCAGATAAGGTTTTGCATAAATTACATGGAATGTATGTCGTATGGCATTAAGCCACATCTTAATTTATTTTCAGTACCTTTAAGAAAACCACATTTAGGCAGGTAGAAGAGGCTATTTGTTATAGCAGTTGGTTTATACTTAAAACTAATTGCCCTCCCTGGAGAGTATCTAATCTTCTAGGTTGAAATATTTTTTGTCTGAGAATGCATGTTTCTCATTAAGTGGTTTCAAGTATTTTATTCCTTATTTTAGGAAAACTTGTGGCTATTGCAGTCATTGATGATAAAAACTCTTCAGTGGAACATACCAGGTACAGAATTGAGTATTGTGGTCACTGTGGGAGAGATGTGCTGGTACGACATAGAGAACTTTGGAAGTGTCTTAAATGTTAGGAAATGCTAGTTTACATGAATGGGTTTAACCTGTGGATGTTCTCTAATTTCTGACTTTAGCCTACTGAATTTATTTAATTTATGGCTCTGTTGAAGAGCATGTGAGTTCAATGAGATCATGGGAGTTCCTGTATCGCTCTTCTGCCATTTGCTAATGAGGTCACAGTAGCAAACAGTGATCGCTTAGCTTTTTAAAGCTGTTGTGCCGCCGTTTAATCATAGACAAGAGTACTTAAGTTCAGATGACTTTGGGATGAACTTAGTTTAAACCAATGACTATTCCTCAGCTCAGTTGCATTAAAAATTAATTTAGTCACGCTTATATATTAGTTGTCTGTGGAACTTAAGTTAAGAAGGTGTGTTTTCAATTGGGTTGGAATTTGCTGAAGTGAATGAGAAGAACATACCTTCCCCTGTCCTCTGATTGCATAGATGAGTAAGAAAATATTGTTCAAATACTGTGTGTGCTATTTTCTCAGACATCTTTGAATTTTCTTCAAAGTGCTGCATCTTCAGATAGAGTGAAGCAGCTTGACATCTGTCTTTTTTTCTCGTGTTGAGATTATGTGGTAGATAGCCTTTCAACCCTTCGAAACCAAGCAAGATCAATGAGGTTTTTTGTTAATGGAACAGGGGACCTTATTGCTGATGAGGTACTATTTGCTGCTTACGGGGGAAATCTCCATGTTTATTGTTAGTATTTTGACATTTCCTGGATTAATAACGTTACTTTTTTTCCATCCAGACTAAAATCTATTATTCAGGAAGTTGCTAGGGATTATCGGGACCACTTTCACAGGTAAGCACACATGGTACTATAATATCTTAAGTGAACTTCTGCATTAATCTTTTTAAGACAGCAGTCATTTTTTTTTCATTTTACATGACAAATGTTACAGTGCTTGCTTTTATGTTCATATACTGGTATTTTATAAGACCATTCCATTAATTGTGTTGTAGGATGCTATTTGTTTTGTTGATCATCAGTTTTTAATTATATTGCTGAGTGTGCTCTTCAGTTATAGAAAAAATATTTAAGGAAGAACTTTGCTGAAACTCACTATTCTTTTTTCCTTTTCATCAATCTGTTTTTCATTGCTTCTGTTACAGGGATTTCCAGTTTGGCCATATGGATGGAAATGATTACATTAATAGTTTACTAATGGAGTAAGTAAATTCTTAGTTGAATATTCTCTCTTCTCTTGGATTTGTTGCTAAATATATTTTATTGAAAACAGTCTTACGAAGAATTCCTGCCTTTTGTGTGTGTGTTTAGAGGAAAAATTGTCTTCAGAATTCAGCATGTAACATAGTATCAGTTGTTTGTTAAATTAAACTGCATAATTTAATGGTAGAAGTTTGGCGTATTGATAAACTGATAATGGTGGTAGAGCTTACCTTTTAGGTCTGCTTTAAATTTTTTTAATAGAACTGTGTGGGTTTTTCCTTTTTTAAATTTACAATGCACTAGTCACATAAAAAGTTATGTCAATTTGTAACAGGAAAAGTAAATAGTGGTTATACATTAGCTATGTTTTTGTATTTCTGGAGAGGCACCTTTCATTTTTGATGCATTTTTAAGACATACTTAGAAGTATGTTTCTGCAGAGAAGCAACATAAGATGCATGGGAGATGCTGTCCACACTTGATATGTACATGGTATGTTTTGAAATATATAAGTAATTTAACAAGATGCTTGACATTTGCCCTTATTATTATCCTTGTCTAAAAATGCAGAATTGGAGAGTTAAGTTGCTTGGCATTTACAGTTGACTATTCTGGCCTTTTGAATGAAAGAAGGGAAAAACAGAGGTCAGTATGCTAGCTCTGTAAGTTTTCCAATGGACAAAGCATGTGTTCATGCCCTTAAGGATTCTGAGCTTCAAGAGGATTCAGGAGGCACAAGGTCTATAGTTCTATGTGGATTAACACCTGAGTACAATTAATTTAAAACCAGCTGTCTCTCAATTGAAGCTTAGTGATGTGATTGATCTAGTGCTTTATAGCTGCCAAAAGTGAGACCTTCCTCACTTCATTAATTGCATCTCCGTTGCAGGCTCTTATGTCAGACTATCAGCTGAGCTGTTTCAGCCTGTTCATCCAACAGAAAAGTGTTTAGTTTTTTAGCTATGCGAGTAAGGGAGTTATTTTGCTGATCCAACAAAACCCTTAATTGTCTTCCTATGTATTCTGCTGAGTACCAGAACTGATGTGAAAAGAAGCAGGGGAGGGAGATGAGGTCCTCTTTAGGTGGAAGAAAATGAAGGGGAAGCAGATAGAATTGCCACGTACAGTGGTAGTGGTCTGTTGGCAAGATTGGGTTCAACTGGGTTGTTTAACTTAATCTGCAAAATGCCTGATTTTAGAATTTGTAGTATATAGAAAGTTGCTGTTAAAATAATTAGAAGCTTTTAATTATTTTTAAGCAGAGTGTATACATTTCCAGTTTAAGTGGGAAGCAGCAAAAGAATGCAGCAAAATATGTTCACTGCTACAATTAGCTGCTCTTCATGTGGCGAATTGAGTATTTAGAGGTAAACCGTATTGTGAGGGCTTCAGTTTTCCACCAGATGGCAGCAAGTGGAAACAGAAAAAACCTGACTAGTGAGAAACCTACTGCAGGATACTTTCTTACTGTGTAGATGCACATAGGAACAAATCCTGTTTCTTCACAAGGGACAGTATTGTATGATTTGTGGGGATAGAAGTAGTAGTCCTTTCAAAGTAGTACACTTTTGAACTTTGCTGTAACTCCATTAGTAGACCTTGTAATTTACCTGTCTCTTCAGAAGGATGAACATGCTTTTGTTGGATTAAAAATTATATGGTTAAAACTATTCACAAAAGAAGAAAGCAGATTATGTATTTTACTGAAAGCAAAGATACACCTTCGTGTAAGCTAAGGTATATAGCGTCATTAGAATATCAACTGTAGGCATATGTAGAATATTAATTCCTCAGGTCTTTGAAGAAACACATTAATCAATTATCATGAAATAATAGCCACAGTTAAGGCTGAAATCATCATCAGTATTACATGGATTACCAATATAGATGGGTGGGGCACTATTAGACAAGAGTGAAAATGGAGAAAAACAAGGTTTGTGTTGCTTCTGTGTGAAGGAAAGCCACCTAATATTTAAATACATTATTGAAATAACTCCAGAAAATTGGCAATGTTCAGGAGATTTTTTTCTACTTATTTAATGTATTTTAAATCTTTCTCATTGAATAACACACTTATTCAGTATTAAATTTTCCTAAACTTGATCTAATTTTGAATTTAGGGCTGCTTTAAACAGTAGATTATACTGGTTTATCTCCAGAGATAATTTCTAATAAGTTTTTTTGTTGATTCCCCCCCCCCCCCCCCCCCCTTTTATTTCTTTCTGATCTGTGATACTAAACAATGCTTATGCATGGGAAGGTCAACTGCTGAGTAATAATTATTTAAAAACTCTGTAGCATATCTGCCATATCTAAAAATGATGTAGAAAAACTTTGACTGGTGTGGCTCACCCTTTTGACTTGACAGGTTGAGGTTGACTGATAGAGCTGATAAGCTTTACCATGCTGCATGGGATTTGGATTATACTTTGTGCACTAAAATGCTTAATGTGTTGTGCTAATAGTACATTACATATACAAGGCTACTATCTGTGATCTCTTACTAATTGGCAGGTCATAAGGTGCCTGATTTACAGTCACTATGGGTATGTAAAATTCAATAAGAATGAATAGTGACACTGACACATGTGAAGGCAAAAACAGTAATGAGAAACATGCTTATACTGTTCAGGTGATTCTCTTCACCCTTCCTTCTTGCCTTCAAGGAACTGCTATAAGGAATACACATGAAGTAAAGGTTAATGGATACTCTTTTAAATGATGTAGGAATTATTTGGATTGCAGTGGTTTACACAGTAGTTCTTTAAATATTTTAACTATCGGTTTTTTGTTTCCAGTGACTTGACAATCCCTACTATTGTTGTATTGAATACCTCCAATCAGCAGTATTTCCTACCGGATAGGCATATTGAGAACACAGAAGACATGGTTCAGTTTATTAACAATATCTTGGATGGTACTGCTGAAGTAAGTCTTCATGGTGACTTGGAATATGTTAGTTGGTGTTTATTTCCTTAGATGCTAAAGTAGGGAAAAAATTTGGTTACTCTGTTATGCCATATATTTTATCTTCCTGTCTTGTCTGTCTTCCTCTGTTATGTTCTATCAGTGAATTGTGAATTCTTGAGGCGTGCTGTTGCTCGCTGTTCTGACTGCAGAATCTCTTGTAGAAAGCAACCTTTTTTTGTTTATAGCATAATGTTAGATGTCTTCTCTTGACATTTCTTTTACTGGTGTCATTGGTAAATAGAGAGCTTTTTATTCATCTCCTGGTTTGCTTTAAACATATTTGTTAATGTATTTTTTTTTCATAAAACATAATTAAGCTCTACCTTTCTTTTCGGCAGTAATTAATAAATCAAATAGCTTGATGAATGATAGGTTCAGACTCAAAAACCAGGGGTATGTTTGCTTTGAAAATTACAAAGAGACACATTCTTACCCCTCTCTTTCTGCCCAAAACTAAAAATGAGCTGTTTTTTGTTAAAATAACAAAATTAATAGATCAATCTGGAATTGATGGCTTGGACAATTTTTTACTGTTGGCAAAACAGACTTGGGTGTGCTTATTCCTGCAGTGTACTGTGAGATGGACAGAAGGCTTTGTTATGTGGATGAGGAGAGGGATCATGGATCAGAGCTCTCATGCGTGGTGATGGGGCATGAAGTGGGGCTGTGCTAATAAATCATTTGGCTGCTTCTTGCGAGAAGCCTATGTTGGTTTAAGCCCCAGTTCACCATATATTGAAGGCTGACTGTTTTGGCTGAATCCCACTTTACATTATGCCAGCAGTTTTAGGTCATCAGGTGGTAATGATAAGAATGTTGTAGATTGTTTCAGTCATATGGGGTTCGTTGGTTCATTTAATCTGACAAATTGATGTCCCAACATAATATAGGTGGATTTTTTTGCTGTTCATTACTTGCCATGCCTCTAGTTGCAAGGTGAGAGGTATTCCTGTAATTTAATTGGTGGTTCTTTGTTCTTCAGTTCTCAGTTTTTTAATGCTTTAACTGCATTGAATTATGTTATCAAAACCTAATTCACTCTATTAAACATATTCTTTAGGTTGAAATAACAAATGACATTGGTTTGTTTGGTTTTTAACTTTGAGGAAATTCATTTGTGATGCCTTGTTTTTTCTGCCATAGTGTCACTTAGGTCTTGCTACCTTTTTGTTTCCAGTATTTCAGCTAGAATGATTAAATGTCTGTCTAAACTCACATCTATCTATGTGAAAGTGATAATGCAAGACAGACAATACAGAATGTGACTTCATTTGAGCTAATTGTCTGTAGACATAAACTGGCACTACTTTGGCTGCATTCAGGCCTAAGAAATTGTGCAGCTGTTGAAGAATGATAGTCTTCAAAAGAAACAAGTAACAGGATGCAGCATTTCTGAACCACAGTGAAATTTCTGAGAGGTGTAACATTTTCCTCTTCCCTTCTTTGGGAAGTGTTATATTATCCACCTTGACTTTATTGTTATTTTCTATAAGGCTCTATAAGTAGCTTTCTATGGGTCTGTTTCACCTTCGTGGGCTTTTTTGTTATTTCAGGGGTTTTGGTCAGCATCTAGTGCGGATCAGTTGACTTCCAAAATGTAGGTTTGTTTCTCTGTGAACTCAAGATGGGTGAAAACTGTTCCTCTTCAACAGACAAATTGCTTTGGATTCATGTAGTTATTTTGAAGACTGCTAAATTAGATGGCAGTGAAGGTATAGTCTGGCATTGCTTAGTACAGGTTTTCTTTATTATGCCTTTCTATCTTCTTGTTACTTAATGCCTAGACTTTTCTAACAGCTTCTGTCATAAGCCATAAATAGATATAAATAAATCCATAAATAGCTGCAGGAAAGTTCAGAAGATCATCGCCATTTTATAATTGTTACATCAGGATAGTTGGTCGTTTCTGTTAGTGTTCCTCTATGGTGAGAGAGTGGAGTGCCAGTCCACTGCTAAAATTTGTGCTGATTGTTTAAAACAATTGTGAGAGATTTTTTCATGAGACTACCAAGATGTTTATCCATGTGTGAGAACTTGGAGCATCTGGGCATCCAGAGATGCAAGAATAATTACTTTTCATTTCCTTCTAAAGGGACTTAAGATTGCAAGGTCTGAAGAATGAACTTTTGGAATCATAACTGAAAAGTGTCAGCAGTTTTGACATGGTTCCATTTGAAATTTCAGGCACAGGGTGGTGATGGACTCCTGCAACGAATCAAGAGAATAATCTATGATGCCAAGTCCACTGTAGTGGTGAGTTTTATTTTTCATTAAACTAGATGGTGCCATTGTCAATCAAAATGCATAAAAAATGTTTGTTTACATATACATTGTGCGTATGTTATAGATACATGTACATGAGGTTTAAGCCAAATGAACTTCTTGATTAAAGTTTTAAATAATATTTTCCAGTGTGCTAAGTATTCAACATACATTATTTTCTTTGTTTTCCATTCCTTTTCTGTATTGGTCTGACACTTATTTTAAGGATAGAACAGGGAGAATTCAAAATCTTTTCCATGTCCCCTGTGACATCCTTTCACTGAAACTGATAGCACTTCCACGTTCTGAGAAATGTTAGTGTTTAATGAGCCAGAGCATAGGGGGAATTAAGTACTACACTTTGTGTAGTTTTAAAGCAAATGTTTCTATAATTTTGCTCATAGGTTAATTATGCTTAACAATTTTGTTGGGAAAATGTACACAAATCCATTTCTTCACTTGTCCTGCACAGGCAAAAAGCCTATGCTGTGGATTCAAATTGAAACTTGCATGTTTCTATCAGCGTCTTCCAAACTTGTATCAATGTGCAACGTTTAGCCATCAGTTTCTGAAACTAAAAATCCATTCTCCTAAACCATTAAACTACTGTTAAGTAGAAAGCTGTCTAAGAACAGCTGTAGAATGTTTCTGCAGATCCCTTATTACTCAGACTAATTTTTGAAAATGAGACACAAATAAGAGATGAAACTGGTTGCTTCAAAGTGTTTTTCTAATACCATTAGAACAGTTGTTTCTTAAGCTTCAGATAATTAATTGGATATTCATTTGGCATGTTAACATTAGCTATCCCAATGCAACATCGTAACATTTGCACTTCCAAGTCTTTTTTTTTTTTTTTATGAACTTAGAGTAGTAATTGTTAAAATGAGAACAACGCCTTCTTTCTGGGGAGGCAAAAAAGAAACAAACAAAAAACCCCAAGCAACTGCCACGAACAAAAAACCACAACAACAAAACCAAACAAAACCAACCAAACCAATCAAACAAAAACCACCAAACCCAAACCTGACTGTAATTTTTGATGTTTCTGAATAAATACCCAGAGTAATAAGAGAAGTAATGTGGTAATTTTTTATATTAACTGAAAGTGTTTTTTACTTCAAATTTGTGTTTCAACAGTCTGTGTTCAAGAGTTCACCACTTCTGGGATGCTTTCTGTTTGGGTTGCCCCTGGGGGTCATCAGCATTATGTGTTATGGAATCTGCACAGCTGATACAGATGGAGGGGTAGATGAACATGAGGCAGCTAAAAAAGAAAATGGTGATCGGGAGCTCACAGATGAAGGCAGTGAGGAAGAACAAGAGGAGGAAAAGAATGGAAAATATACAGAACTTTCAGATGGAGAACTGAAACAGAAAGACATAATGGAAAAGAAAAAAGACTAACCTTTTGAACAGAAGAATTCTCTAGAATTTCCAAATAGACTTATTTATTGAAGGTAGTCATTTATTGATGATCTTCATGAAAGAGGACCTTTCTGTTTATATTATGGTAGTTTTGACTTGCATGTATTCAAATTTTCTCAGAAATTGACAGGTAAAAAAATATGGATGTTCTCTTAGTTGTCTTTAACAGATTAACAAAGTGCAGTTTAAGCTGATAAAATTTGCAGGTACAGTTCTGCACTGTTTTTTTTTTTTCTTGAAGAGTTTTGAATTGTTCATTTTCAGAACAGTGAGATAATGTTACTTGACCGTAGTGTGCGTGCTGAACTACTACTAATATAGCCCAACTGAACACTCATTCATGTAAAACTAAGGCTGAAAATTAAGAGAGAGGTAAGTTATCTGTAAAGTCTTTCAGAGCCTGATAGCCAAAGACAACTTAGAATTTCCCAAGAAGTCACATTATACTTGTTGCACATAATTTTGGAAAAAAAAATCCAAACCACCCTAAACTTTTCTATTTTCTCAAGTAAAATGTAAATTGTTAGGAATTAGAGGATTGTTTTACCATGTAGTAATATAATTTCTGGCAGTCAAGAATGTTTACTTGATATAGGATGTGACGGTTAGATGCTAAATTAAGTCTTATTAGCGCTTTAGCAGCTAAAAATATTGGAAAACTTCATTGTAAACCTTTTAGAATATGATTGCATGTTAAATTATTTTGTACGAGTGTTTACACAAACTTACAGTGCAAATGATATTTAAGTTTTCTGAGTCTGCAGTACAACTTGATAAAGGAAGACAAACACCCTTTATTTTGCAGTCACTCTCTCATGACAAGCTTTTTGAATGGTGTAAAATTTGTTTAATTCAGATTGTTGCATATATTTTTAGGTAGTTGGTGTTGGTATTTTTGTTTGAGACTTACGTACTCTGAAGGAGGGAGTTAACAGAGCATAATACTAGTAGATATTGGTCAGTATAATGCATTTTTGTTACCTGTTTCATTATAAAAGTCACTTTTAGTACAACCATGTGACTGTTGAAAGGACTAGTTTGTGTCCAGGGTTAAAATCTCCAAGTATAAGGTATAAAGCAGACTTCGGCATTGATGTCTTGGAGAGTATCACAGAAAGATAATCCTAATATTGCTCTTCTTCATAAGTATTTGTCATGGGGTTTTTCTCTCTTTTTTTTTTTTTTTTAATGTTATATGGCTGTATAATACAGATTATAATGCCCTCCTTACAAGGCAGCTTGATCACATAAAAAACTACTATGCCATAGCACTAAATTAAGGAATATTAAGTAAAAAAAGATGGGTAAGCTTAAATAGAGAAGTTCTGTGTTTGAGTAAACCTGATGATGATATAAATCATAACCAGGGAAAATGTATTGCATCCTTTTTCCTTATAGGAAAGAAACTTGTTTTTTCTATATAAGTAGCTTGGTAACAGCCGGCTTCATGTTGCAGTGCAGAGTACAGTAAGTAGATCCCTGACTTCAAAGATTTTTGTTACCAGACAGTATAAGCAATATCTAATTTAAAAAGATGAATCAATGAGAAGCTTGCAAGTTCCTTTGTACTTTAGCACAACTCAGTGCGGATAGTCAAAATGTAGGACTGTTAAGGCAGTAGTATATTTTCCTGATTTGTTTCTTAAGATTGCAGTTACAGATCAATTACATATTTAATTTTGCCTCAGGCTGGAAACCTGCAGCTTTTGACTTAATAAAAACACTGAAGTGGTCAATGGAATGTTGCTGTTCCTTCTATGGTGTGTATTATATAAATTTTGAATTCTGCTGCACTGCTAAGAGCTGTTTCAACTATGAGCCTTTATTTTCTGTTGTTATTTTTGTTTGTGTTTATAATAAATAGTAGCCAAATAACTTGCTGAGCAATCTTCTGAGATGTGGACCTGAATATGATAAATACTGTGTAAGAAACGGATCACAGTGGGATCTGTTAAAACTGAAACACTTAACTGCTAGAGTTAGAAGGAAAGCATGTATCTCAGTCACTGCTGAACTGCAATTTAATCAATCGGATGTGTACTGAGCTGTTGGAAATTAAATTTGAAGTGTACTGCCATTTTCACCAAACCCTTCTCCCAGCTATATTTAACAAGACACAAGGAGATGAAAAGCGTACAAGACTGGGTGTCAGATGTGATGCGAAATTAAGGGGTTTGCTGTGGTGATGCAGATAATCGAGTGCTGTCTGAGGGGGAATGTGGCATTTTATTTTTTTTCTTCAGTCTTTAAAGTTTCTTGAAGCAACTTCACTGTAATAACTTCAAATTCAGAAAATAATGCTGCTTTTTTAAGTCAAGTGTAAGCCTTTTGTTTTTCTGTAATAAAAACATTCAAATTAGCTTGTTTCCTTTGCTTAATTTACACTGTGTTAGGAGGCTCTGTTTCCTGGGACTCTTACTATAAGCGTACTTCAGGCCCCAAGTAAAGCAGTACAAAAAAGCAGCTGGTAGCTTTTTAAAAGAAAAATGAGTTCATCCTGTCTGATTCCTTCTCGTCAATATTTGGAAATGCTGTCTAGATGTAGGAGTTAATATTTGCTTTTGTTCAGTCAATAAAGAGAGTGAGTTAATATCTTAGCACTATAAAACAAATGTATTTCTTAAAAAGAAATGTTAAAATACCCATTTGTTCCATTAACATACTCTCAAACTCTTAGAAGAGTTTTAGTAGTGAAGGGAACCTGAGGCGTACGGTTCCAATATGCAACTCTTTCTGGAAGAACTTGAGTAGCTTTGATACTCGAATGTGTGCCATCTCTTACTCCTTCATTTACCTAGGCTGTTTTAACAGATACTGTCCACACCGTGGTGCTCACTGCTTAAAGGATGGAATGATTTCAGTCTGGTAGATCTGATGTGTTGAAGATGGCAAAGAAGAGCTTAATTTTCATGAAGTATTTAAAAGATTTAGTTCATTCTGTTTCAGCCCAGAACTAGTTTACCCTGTTCCTCTTTTGTCTGCATGTTTGAAGAAGTGATTGTACTTGGAGGAGTGGGAGGGTGGAGAGCTGTGCTGATGACAGCCAGAAGCTCAAGTCTGAAAAGGGTGCAAAACTGGAATGTACATTCCTAAGCTTTTAAAGTCTCATGAGACTATAGAAGCTTCAGGTTGTATTATACTGTGACAGAGTGGTAGTGGCTCTCAGATCTTCTCGGGGCACATGGCAGCTTTCTGTTGTGGTGTTCTCATCACTGAGTACATTGCTAACATTGAATCATACAAAGTTGTTGCAGGTCATATTGCTGCAACCAGCAAAAACACTTTTGACAGTATTGTGTTGAATGCTCTGTTGAACTCTTGTGAAGGTTTTATAATCTGCCTAGGCAGTGTGCATGTTCCTGAAACAATTATTTCTCTGATTTCTTTTTAACAATTTTAAAAGATTGCTGATACTATCCTTGTATCAATTTACTGACATAAAATGCCATTTAGCAGCTGATATGAACTTTCCTTTTGCTAGCAAATTTCTTTCTGCTTATACACGAAGGAGTGTAGAAATGTTTGCAGTTGTTTAGAATGGATAAATAGACTGGAAGCATTTTACATAAAGCATTTTTCATGGAGTATTTTGGCTTTTAAGAATAAGACCTGAAAGATCTAGATGGTGCTTTGAAGGAGAGAAGGAAACCTCTAAGACGATTACTTACAAGAGGAATA